>CM039678.1:73822642-75107729 GCA_022496015.1 Hordeum marinum | reverse complement strand
TTTATTTAACATAGGAATCAAAATTTCTTTTCAATTAGGCTTAATTTGACTAAAACAACTAACTAGTAATAGTTTGTTTTCAAACAAAGTTTTCTATATTTTGTTTCTGTTTTCTAAGACAGATTTAATAGTAAATTATTTTTTTTCTGTCAAGAACATGTTTTGTTAACAAATTATAAGTTTAGTTTTACATTCTTTTGTTAATATAACTATAGTTGATTCATATAGTGTTTATCAAAACTTGTATAAACTTCACTAAACTTTTCCCAACAAGCTTAAATTGATTATTCTGTTTATTAATAAAATATTCTATTGTTTTCCTTGTTGTCAACAATTGTTTTGCTATTTCAAAATAGTTTTATTATGTAGTAGTGTTTTCATCATCCCCTTTGGAAAAAACAAAACTTTGTGTGTTTTACTTGCTAGAGACTTTTGTGCATTGTTTGCCTTGTTTGTTTAGTACTTCTTTGATGAATGTTATGAGTACTTATTTTGGTTGTATGCTTATTTGAGTGCATTGTTTGTTTCGTTAGATTATCCGGAGTGCGAAACTTGTTACCTAGAGTTACTCAAGTACGAAGATCATCAATCAGGCAAGTCACTTTGATCATGTTTTACCCATGTTTTATATGCATTAGTTCTACCATCTCCCCAGTTGCATGCAAGATAGGTTAGTTGGAAACTTGGTTACATAGTAGTAGTATCATGTGGTAGATACCCCTCTCAACCCCTTTGACAACATTGGCCCCGGGAAACGTTGTTTTACCTTTTGCTATGCTATTAGTAGACGGGGTTGGTTGTGTGATTCATGAGAGTTGAGAGAGTTAATAATTTCAAGACCTACATAATGATCAAGATTTCAATACTCCAAGTTTTCAACATACCTCTGGGTGGATGATGGTTGAACGGCGCCCTGGAGAAACCAGTGGTTAGCCTAGGTGATGCTGGAGGTGGCCAGTATTCACGCGGAAAGGTCCACCCAGGCACAAAGGGATGGATGGGTGCTTCAAGACCCAAGGCTTACCTGCACAGCCACAAGTCATTATGGGCTCTGGCTTGGTTGGATATCGTGGTGACCCTGGACAGGCGGTGCTACGAGAGGTAGAAGAACGGTAGGAAAGGATGGGCATCGTCAGAGTCGCAGGGAAACCCTTTGGAAGACCATGTTTTGGTCATCCGTTTCTCAAACACCCTGAAGTGCGAGAAATCAAACGGAGGCGACCAAATCTTGTGGGGAACGTGTGCAAAAACTCTGCAGAGTACTTAAACCTAATCGATTAGCCGTGTCCACGGTTATGGACGACTTGAGCCAAAGGGATTGGAACTTCCGGAACTCTCAACACAAATAATATGATGATGTGGGAATTTAATAATTTTGGGTATGAGAATTGGTTGATGGAACCATCTCATTAATCAACCAACTTAGTAATGCTTTGCTTAGCCCTTTTTCTAGATGTAGGAAAAATTGGCTTTACGCAAAACTTACCACCCCACCTGCCATATAAGCATATAGACTAGCTGATTATTTTCACCCCTCTCTTGTGACTTTGCCGGCATACTCCATATGCTGACCTACACGGCTGCAACGTATCATGTTGCAGAGTATTTTTCCGACCAGGAGTGAGGACACGTTCTATGCTCAGTGAGATGCCCTTGGAGTCGGATGGACTCATCTACCTTCGACGCTTCCGCAAGATTTAGATATTCTCATGAGTTGGCCTTTGGCCACTTTATTGTAATTTTTATCGTAATAAAGAACTCGATATGAGATTTCGATTAATATAATGCTGTGTGATTTACCTTTGATATATACATTGATGTACCGTGTGTGTACCAGCATGATCTTGGGATGGTACGGAAACACCGGAGACTTGACCTTCCAGGTCGGGTCGTTACAACATGTTGACTGTAGGATGTGACCCTAGGAAATGGATTAGAAATAGGAAGACCTTGATAGGAACAACTTTTGTTTTCACTACTCTCGTAACTTCTAAATTCTATTGCTGAACCCTCCCTATTTCAAACCATAGATGGAGAACTACACCCTGAACATAAGAGAGGACTACGAAGATGTCCTCAGAGGCTCATTCCTCATGGAGCTAGTGCAGATGGTCAAGCTACCGATACCTGAGATCAAGGCGACGAAGAGGAAGTCTGGATTCTGGGGCATCAAAACTAAAGTTTTTGGACGTGAAGAAGACCCCAAGACTGAAGACATCAACTATGGCACATTGAGCCATGAATGTGAGATGGGCATAAACACTACCGTCCATGTCATCGCACGTTTGAGCTATTGTCATCGTGCTGAGTTGTGAAACCACTACTTTGGAAGGCTTGGATGGCAGAAGCCTGATGGAGCACTCGTCAACCTGACCGACGAACAGAAGATGAGGTTTTCACCCGTACTTGTGTACAATCAAGAACTGGAGCACTACACCAAGAACCTTCAAATGGACCTTCTCTCAGAGTTATTTGAGAACGAAGCACTTCGTGAGAACCTCAAGGCTGAGAAGCTGAAGGTAGCCAATCTGAAGAAACATGATCCCGAGATTCAGAAGCTTCGTCAAGACTTGAAGAATAGTCAGGCCATGGCACATGCTAGAGATGTTGAAATTCACAAGCTCAAGAACCAACTCCTGGAACTACAAGGACGACACCGGAAACTCCACATCAATGGGGAAAATCTGGTAGAAGAACTTGAGAATATCAAGCATGACCAGAAGAAGCGCACTGAAGTCGAAGACATGTTATAGACAAGCTTAGTAGTATCCCACCATGAGAGAATAAA
This sequence comes from Hordeum marinum, assembly GCA_022496015.1. Classification (NCBI taxonomy): domain Eukaryota; kingdom Viridiplantae; phylum Streptophyta; class Magnoliopsida; order Poales; family Poaceae; genus Hordeum; species Hordeum marinum. The sequence goes on along the minus strand of CM039678.1, from coordinate 75,104,941 downwards.
GGATAAATGTTTTTACGATTTGAGGGATCGACCATACCAACCTTATGTGGGTGGTGATACTATAGTTTGATTGAACTTTATGAATGTGTGGACTTGATTTTGATGTTTTTTGTCTTTGAGTTGTTCGTATCCCTTCTCTCTCTCTTTCTCTCACGCATCTCATCCCAAAACCTTGAACCCAATAGATGATGAATGAAGCTGGACTCATGTATTCTGGATCGATGACTCGGTTAGAAACAAAAGAATGGATTCAGAACATGGAGGATCATCTAAGGAGTAACCATGTTGCAAGAAAGGAGATGGTCCAATATGCTTTTCGGTAGCTTGCAGAAGGTGATGCAAATTGGTGGAAGATGCATGAAGCTATCCATGATAGGCAATCATCCATCACCTGGGAAGGATTCAAGAGGACTCTGCAAAATTCTCATGTTGTCACCAACACCCAGAAGCCCCGTTGCAAAGATGTGAAGAAGATTTGTGCATGCAAGATATGTGGGGAGATAGGACACACCCAGGAAGAACACAAGGATGGATGCCCTCATTATCAAGAAAATCACCGAGCTGAGGAATGCCCAACTGGGCAGGTGACATGTTTCTTGTGTGAAGGAACCACGCACTATCCGGCACAATGTCAAATATACCCCAAGGTACAAGAAGTCATGAAGCAGCAGAAGGAAGCAATGAAAGAAGCCCTCGAGAATAAGTTAGAAGAACCCATGATGATGGGAGATGTACCAGACCCAAACATAAGTACCAAGTCATGTTATTCATGTGGAGAAGAAGGACATATCTCTCAGGATTGTCCGAACGAGTATCTGGGAGACTTCCCTACAGAAGAAGTGCAATATGATCCTCAAGAGATAGAAGAAATGATCGACCTGGCCAGGAATAAAGACCAAGTAAGCGGAGGCATCAGATGTTTGCATTGTAGCTTGGAGAGGCCACTCTGTTTTTGCAAGAGGTATGAGCCAAGCATCAGGAAAGGAACCCAACCCAAGAAGAAGAAGAAGACTCCATGGTTTTCTACATAGAAGGATCTGAGCCACATCACTTGTCATCGGTGTAACAAGACAGGACACTACTCCTATACCTGCCCGGAGAAGAAGAACGCTAAACATGAGTAGTTTGAGTTTTGGATTTTGGAAGTAATAAATGTAATAGGTAGCCCTCTTATCATTTTGAAGTTATGTAAGGGAAGTCTCAGAGTTTGTAATAAATTCATGAGTCAATGGAATTTATGGTGTCATGATTCTCCTATGTTGAATTGTATGAGTTGTTACTCTATGAACAAAGATCTCTGACCATTTTCGAGGATATGAGAACATATGGTCTATGCAGGCATGTGTACATTTCATTTTAAGTGTGGTAGTAACCACATCGACGAATGAATAAAGAAAATACCATTCATGTTAAGAAGTTTGGATAACTGAATACAGGTGAAGAGAATGTGGAAACATATCCAGCTATGTGGATGACACCACTTGAAATAGTATGCCTTGGATTTGAATAGGATGAAACAAAACTTCTATTGGTAAACAGACCAATGGAAAGGAAAACATATTCAAGGGATAGAACCTGTATCAAGGATGGATCTCACAGTTTCATGAAGGCTGCCCACAGATCATGAAACAAGGAGTTGTGATTCGATCAACCCACGTTTTTCCTAGGATGATACGAAAACCTGAGGGATGTGATGAAATGATAGATGTTTGTTCAGCTTGTAGAATCAATGGATTTATCCGAACTTCGTTCGTTGACAAGAGGAATTTTTGCAATGCTTGTGAGGAAGCCCAAGTGATAGAATACGAGATTCACCGAAACTTATACCAGGTAATGATTTCAGTGCGGCATGGATTGATCACCATGACGACTTACTCTTATCATTTCTCTTGCTATTCGGAATGGTAAATCTGAGTAACTTACCCATAGTAAAGAGACGACGTTCTTTGAAGCTTTTGTTTAAGCCTTAGAATGGTATGAAGAAAACCCCTTGTACATGGCAGTTGCTGTCACACGTAGGAATTTTGTGGTGAGGAATGAAGCCATGCTCCATTTCACTGCAGGATAATCACTAATGGTAGACCCACATGAGATCTTTGATAAGTTACTTAGAATGAACGCGAGACTTATCAGCTAAGAAGACCCAATATCGGAGGAAATACAATTTTTATGAGAACACAAGATTTTTGATTTAAACGGAAGAGCATCACCAAAGGAGCTATCGTAATGAATGTGAAGAGACAGATGCACCCAGAGGACTGCCATGATTTTGAGGGACCAGTAACTTTCATTTTAGGTGTGGTAGACCCCACACTCCCAGGTAAATGGATTTGTTAGAAGACCCCCAAACCCTAACCTTTTCTTTCTAGCCTCTTCGAATCTCGAGGGCGAGATTCATTTTAAGTGTGGTAGGTTTGTAATCCCAAATTTTGGAATGTTATAATAAATATTAGAATGATTGTTTGTTTGATTGAGTGATTGAATTTGAGTGGAATTTCAAACTTCAAAAAAAAACTTTTGAATGAGAGGGAATGACATGACTTTCCCATATGCTTTTGGAATTCAAATTTCGTACATTTCAAATCAGTGAGAGAACATGACATGACTTCTTCAATATAAAAAGATTTGAAGAGTGAATTTGAAAACACTTGAAATTTTCTAATACGAAGTTCCTTTCATATTTGATTTCCAATATCAAGTTTGAAAGAATTCAAACCCTTGTCAAATCTTGAGTAGAGGAACATGACCCTCCAAACCAGGGGTATTTTTGTGAAATATTTGAACCCTAAAACCCATGGGGTTATTTGAAAATTATTTGCAAAAGGAATTAAATTCAATTTAGGCATTTTCCGAAAAATATTTTTTTACTATTTATTGTGGCCATGGAAAAATGTTCATCTTATTGCATTTATTTCTATGATCATTTTGGTATATAGAACTTTATTTTTTGGAAATGTTTTATTGCCCAAAATATAGTTTACTTCACTGTTATTTGATAAAAGGAAATATTTTAAATTAGGAAACCCACCGTGGCCCACCTACCGAATCTGGCCCGATCCGGATCCAGATCGGATCCGAATCTCCTTCGGATCGGCCACCGACGCCGCTCACCCTCTCCCTCTCTCTCTGACACACGGGCCCCACCGCTCGACCAAATCGCCCCGTCGGTCACCTTCCTTCTTCCTCCCTCCCTCTTTCCTTTCCAACACCGACGACCACCAGATCTGCCGCGATCTCCCTCTCCCTTTCCTTTCGGACGACCCCGAGGCTGCCTATAAGTCCCCTACCCCTCCCGCACCCGTTCCGCCCTAAATCCCCGACCACGACCCTCTCCTCTCGCGACTATTGCTCGTCGGAGTTCCGAACGCTGCCACCACGCCATTGCAATGCCCCGCTCGCCTCCGACGCCTTCGACCACTACAACCACCACCATCGAGTTCGCCTCGCTCTCCCGCACCTCTCCATCCACTTCCCAGAGCGCCAGAACCACCATAACTACCGTGACGACGAGCACCCGAAGACCCTCGCCGCTCACGAGCTCGCCGTCGTCGACACTGTCATCCCCGAGCTCACCTTCGACCACCTCTGGACGCGCCTTTCACCGCCGCATCGTCTGGACCCCTTTGCCGTTGTCCCCAACCACCGGAGATGCCTCCCCATTGACCCCGCCGCCTCTGACTCGTCGGAATCCTCGCCGGAGACCCCCTCCACCGTGGTAAGTCACCGGAGCCCCTCTCCTCCGTTCGATCTATCATGTGCGGTGTAGATTAGAAGCCCCGTAACCGTTCGGTTTAGTATTAGTGAACCGGCCGGTTTTCTATAAATTTTATTAGCCGAATTGTTTTCCTTTACAGTGCGGCCGTTTGCTCGTTTAGACATCGCGTGCACACCTCTGACGAATCACAAACTTCCACGTAGCCCCACTGTTCGCTAGTTAACTGTTTTCTTTTTCTGTTTTTAGCTTAAAACCAAATTCTATTCCGTTTTTGTTTTCCTTATATCTTTTATGTTTTAATTTTTTTAATTTGATTATTTTTGCATCATGTCAAAAATTTTATGTAGTTTCTGTAGATATAAAGTTTGACCAGATTGGAATAATTTAAATTTGCATTCAAACAGATTTGATTAAAATATTATTTTCTGGATATCTTGAGTTTAAAAATAGATTTTGAGTTGATTCTTTTTGCTAATTGTCACTAGTGACTTTATTTAACAGTAGGTATAATTTGAGAATTTTTAGAATATTTTAAATTAGTATTTTTAACAAAACAGATTCTGTTTTAGTTCTTTTAGGTTTATTTCTATTTGTTTTCTTTTAAATTGTTTTAATTCATTTTATTTTATATTAGTTGAAAGGTTTTACTTTGTTTTCTTTTAGTTAGCACTAATATTTGAACCAAGTTTATTTCTATGTTATTTATTAGTTCTCTTGCATGGAATCAGTTCTAGTTCAATTATAACTTGCAATTGATTTCCATTGCTAGTTTGATTTGCTATTAGAAAATACCTTTAATAATTTTTTTAAGTATACTTTCTGTTAACTTAGTTGTTATATATTTTGTTTTATGCTGTTTTAATATTTTATTTTTTTACTTGTTGTTAAGTTTATTAGTTAGAAAACTTATGGTGTTTAGTGTGTTGTTTTCATAATTTCTAGTTGTTCTTCAAAAGTGATTGTTGTTAATAGTAAAAATACTTTCCCAAAACACTTTTGTTGGATTTTACTTTGTTAGTGTTTTGTTGCCTTTTGAAAATAAAATCATTTGTAGGGGAAAACCACTTTTGGTTGATTTGATGAAGTTTTGTTGATTTTAACTTTTGTCTTAAGTATTTCCTTCATCACAACCTTGTTGTTTTTTAGTTTTGTGTTTCTTTTTGATTGTTAGTATTGATTGCTAATATGATTGCTTATATGAATGCAATGTTTGATTATATAGATTTTCATCGGAGAGTGACGAATAGTTCTAACAAGTATTTCTGAGAGCGATATTTTCTTCATCAACAGTACACGCAAGTTCACTTTGACTATCTATTTTCATACCTATGTTTTATTGCATGTAGTGATATCATTCAACAAATCCCTCCAGTAGTGTTATTGAAAATTCCTGTAGTCAAGTAGAATGCATGAGGTAGGAACCCACCACTTGTTACTAAAGCCCCGGGAACGTTAGTTATTTTAATGCTATGCTAAAGTAGACGGGGTCTGGTATGCGTGTTCGTGAGTGGTGTGAGAAGGAGGACTCTACGTCAAGACGAGAACTTCATGAAGGCATCTTCAAGTCCTGCATCTTCAAGACCTCAAGACTTCGAGACTCGAGAAACAAGTTTTCAATACACACTACTGGGTGAAGGATGGAATTGATGGGCATACGTGGAGTAACTAGTGGATGGCCGGGATGCATGGAGAAGCGCCATGACATCTTGTGGAAAGCTTCACCCAGACTCAAAGAGACGGATGAATACTTCATGCCCGGAAGCTTACCTGTGTAGCCACAAGTCATTATGGGCTCTGGCTTGGTTGATCTTTGTTGTGACTCTGGCTGGGCAGTGCTACGAGATGTAGTCGACGTTAGGATTGGATGGGCACTGACAGTAGTCAGGGAAACACTCTGAAAGACCATGTTTCGTTCTTCCTGTTCTCAAACACCCGGCAGTGCGAGGACTTACCAGAAGGGAACGAATCTTGTGGGTAAAGTACACAACACTCTGCAGAGTTAAACCTAATCAATTAGCCGTGTCCCCGGTTACGACAATTTGAGCCTCTGGACTTGGATCTATCTCTGAACTCTCAACACTAGACTGATAATTAATTGTGGGCAACTTATGATACTTGTGGGTATTAAGACATCGGTTGGCGGAACCATGTCATGTTAGGTAACTCTGTAGTGAAAACTCCTGATATTCCTTTGTTGTAGGAAAATAAAATAAAATCAGCTTTTATGCAAAAACTCAGACACAGAGCCACAAAGCCTTACTGCATATAGAATAGTTTTTATCTTCTATTCTACTATGGTGATCTTGCTAGTACATTCAATGTACTGACCTACACGGCTGCAACGTCTTATGTTGCAGATAAGCTCTACGACGGGTAAGAGTACGATTCAGGGTTACGGTCTGCACTCAAGCTGCCGTTGGTGTTATTGGGACTCCACTCCCGTTGACTATTTCCGCTGAGATTTTGAGGTATATATCAGTTTTACGTTATTTACATGTGATAGCACTTTGATGTATACATTGATGTACTGTGTGTGCCAGCATACTGATCCAGGGATCGCACAGAAAACACAGAGGCTTGACTCGTTTTGAGTCGGGTCTCTACAGTGCCATAGGTATGTGGTACTATCATTATTAAGTTTGCATCTTTTGGCATCAATATTATGAACATGTGTATTACTATGATCAAGATTCAACAAACCATTCTCATTGGGTACATGACCATTGAAGGTATTATTCTTGTAAACAGAATAACCATTATTCTCTCACTTAAATGAATAACCGTATTGCAATAAACATGATCTAATCATGTTCATGGTTAATGCAAACACCAAATAACATTAATTTAGGTTTGTCACTAATCCCGAAGGTAGAGAGAGCGTGCGATGTGGATCGCATCAACCTTGGAAACATTTCCAACACACATCGTCACCTCACACTTAGCTAGTCTCCATTTATTCCGTAGCTTTTATTTCGAGTTACTAACATTTATCAACCGAACCAGTATCCAATACCTAGGTGCTACTAGGTGTACTAGCAAGGTACACATCAATAACACATATATCAAATATACTTCTGTCGACGTTGCCAGCCTTCTTATCTACCAAGTATCTAGGATTGTTCCGCTTCAGCGACCGCTCTCCTCATAATAGAAGCACTTAGTCGTGGGTTTGGGTTCAACTTTGGGTTGCTTCACTGGAGCAACAACTGACTTGCCATCCATGAAGTTTCCCTCCTTTCCCTTGCCCTTCTCGAAACTAGTGGCTTTACTAACCATCAAAACTTGATACTCCTTCTTGATTTCTACCTTCGTGGTGTCAAACATCACAAACAACTCAGGGATAATCATTTCCATCCCTGGCATTTTATAGTTCATCACGAAGCTCTAGTAGCTTAGTGACAATGACTTGGAAAACTATATCAATCACTTTCTTATATGGAAGATCAACTCCCACTCGATTCAAGCGATTGTAGCTCCCAGACAATCTGAGCACATGCTCAACGATTGAGCTATTCTCCTTCATCTTGAAGGCAAAGAATCTTGTTGGAGATCTCATATCTCACAACACGGGCACAAGCCTGAGATCCCAATTTCAGTTCTTAGAACATCTCATATGTTCCGTGACGTTTAAAACGTATTGGAGCCTCAATTCTAAGCCGTAATGCATGACACACTAAACTATCAAGTGGTCATCAGAACATGCCTGTCAGATGTTGACAACATCTACAAACGACGCTAGAGGGGGTGGCGCACCGAGCGGTGCATTAAGGACATAAGCCTTCTATGCAGAAATGAGGACAATCCTCAGATCACGGACCCAGTCCGCAATATTGCTACCATTATCTTTCAACTCTATTTCTCTAGGAACATATAAAAATTCAAGAGAGCTATAGCGTGAGCTAGTAATCTACAACATAATTTGCAAAGACACTACTAACTATATTCATGATAATGAGTTCAATTAATAATATTACTTAAGAACTCCCACTCAAATTGATATCCCTCCGGTCATTCGAGTGATACATGATCAAAATTCACCAACTCAAATCCGATCATCACGTGAGTTGAGGTGGTTTCAATGGTGAACATCATCATGTTGATCATATCTACTATATGACTCATGTTCGACCTTTCGGTCTCTTGTGTTCCGAGGCCATGTCTGTACATGCTAGGCTCTTCAAGTTTAACCCGAGTGTTCTGCACGTGCAACACTGGCTTGCACCTGTTGTATGTGAATGTAGAGTCTATCACACCGATCATCAAGTGGTTTCTCCACTTGATGAACTTTTGCAATGGTGCACACTCGGGGAAAACACAATTGATCTTGAAATTTTAGTGAGGGATCACCTTATAATGCTACAGTCATCCTAAGCAAAACAAGGTGCATAAAAGGATTGACATCACATGCAAATCATAAGTGACATGATATGGCCATGAACTTGTGCTTTTGATCGCCATCCTTAAAGCACTGGCATGACCTCCAGCGTCACCGGCATGACACCATGATCTCCATCATCTTGATCTCCATCATCTTGATCTCCTTCAACATGTTGCCAGCGGGGTTGTCGCGCCCACCATGCTTCTACTACTACTACTACCGCTTAGCAATAAAGTAAAGCATTACATAGCGCTTAATGATTGACACGTAGGTCATACAATAATTAAAGACAACCCTATGGCTCCTGATGGTTTCCTTACTCATCGACATGCAAGTTGTGATATTCTATACAATACATGATCATCTCATACATCACATATATCTCATCATGTAATTGGCCATATCACATCACAACATACCCTACAAAAACAAGTTAGACGTTCTCTAATTGTTGTTGCAAGTTTTACGTGGCTACTACGGGTATCTAGCAAGAACAATTCTCACCTACGCAAAAACCACAACGGTGATACATAAGTTGCTTTTCAACCTTCTCAATGCCCGCCTTGTCCAATCCGATCCAACTAAAGTAGGAGAAATAAACACCCGCCAACCATCTTTGTGCAAAAAAGTTACACGCCAGTCAATGCAACCGGTCTCTCGTATGCGTACGAGTAAGGTTGGTCCGGGCCGCTTCATCCCACAATACCGTCGAACCAAAACACGACCAACGGAGGAAGCAATCTAAGCATGAATGCCCACAAACTCCTTTGTGTTCTACTCGAGATCTCATCTACACATAGACCTAGCTCATGATGCCACCGTTGGGGAAAGTTGCATGGGAAACAAAATTTTCCTACGCACACACAAGATCTATCCATGGTGATGAGCATCTACGAGAGGGAGAGTGGATCTACATACCCTTGTAGATCGCTAAGCGGGAAGCGTTAAGTAACGCGGTTGATGTAGTCAAATGTCTTCGCGAAATCGCCGAGCATCCCGTGATCCCATCATGATCCGTCCCGCGATCCAATCACGATCCGTCCCGCGATCCCATCACGATCCGTCCCGTAATCCAGTCACATTCTTTGCGATCTAGCGCCGAACGGACGACACCTCCGCGTTCAGCACACGTACAGCTCGATGATGATCTCCGCCTTCTCGATCCAGAAAGAAGGAGCAGAGAGGTAGATGAGTTCTCCGGAAGCGTGACGGCATGGTGGCGATGGTCATGGAACTATTCCGGCAGGGCTTCGCCTAAGCACTACCAAACTAGACTAGAGGAGAAAACCAATCTAGATGAAGTAGAGGGAGCATGTGGCAACCAGGGTTAGCTTTCCCGTCTAAATCTTGTAGTATATATAGGAGGGAGGGATGGGACGAGGCAGCCGCAAACCCTCAAGAGTTGGCCGAAATTGGAGGTGGAGGACTCCTACTCCAATCCTATTCGGAGTAGGATTCCTCCGTTCCACTTGGAAACTCTTTCCACCTCTCCACCTTTTCTTTTCCTCACCCCTAGCCGCATGGGCCTTAGTGGGGTGGGGGGGGGGGCTCAGGTAGCCCACTGAGGGCTGGTTTGACTCCTCCGACAACCTATGAGGCCCTTTGGGTCGAGACACCCCTCCCGATGGTACTCGATACCCCTCCCGGCACTCCCGGTACACTACCGATGAGCCCGAAACTTTTCCGGTGACCAAAATAGGACTTCCTATATATCAATATTTACCTCTGGGCCATTCCAGGGCTCCTTGTGATGTCCGGGATCTCATCCGGGACTACGAACAACCTTCACTCACCATCATACATAACTCTATACTACCGAAACGTCACCGAACCTTAAGTGTGCAGACCTGCAGGTTCGAGAACTATGTAGACACGACTGAGACACCTCTACGGTCAATAACCAATAACGGGACCTGGATGCCCATATTGGTTCATACATATTCTACGAAGATCTTTATCGGTTGAACCTCTATGTCAAGGATTCAGTTAATCTCGTATGATGTTCATTTTGTTCTTCGGTATGTTATTTGCCCGAGATTTGATCGTCGGTATCTCTATACTTAGTTCAATCTTGTTACCGGCAAGTCTCTTTACTCATTCCATAATACAAGATCCCGTGGCTAACTCTTTAGTCACATTGCTTGCAAGGCTTATAGTGATGTTGTATTGCCGAGTGGGCCCTGAGATACCTCTCCGTCACACCGAGTAACAAATCCCAATCTTGATCCATCCAACCCAACAAACACCCTCAGAGATACCTATAGAGCACCTTTATAGTCACCCAGTTACGTTGTGACGTTTGATACACACAAGGTACTCCTCCGGTGTTAGTGAGTTGCTTGATCTCATGGTCATAGGAATAGATACTTGACATGCAGAAACTGTAGCAATAAACTGACACGATCATATGCTACGTTTATAGTTTGGGTCTTGTCCATCACATCATTCTCCTAATGATGTGATCCCATTATCAAATGACATATTTTGTCCATGTCCAAGAAACCTTAACCATCTTTGAACAACGAGCTAATCTATTAGAGGCATATTAGGGACATGGTGTTGTGTATGTATCTACACATGTATCTGAGTTTCCGATCAATATAATTCTAGCATGGATAATAAATGATTATTATGAATAAGGAAATATGATAATAACTAATTTAATATAGCCTCTAGGGCATATTTCCAGGAGTAATGACTTCACATATAATAAATATAGGTGGTAAAAGTTTCTGAAAGTTTGCAAACACCGCATTGGTCACTTGAACAATTCATGAAAGAATATTGAAGGAAGAGAGATTTCACATATAAATATACTGTCTTGGACATCTTCTATGATTGTGAGGCCCATTAATTATTTTCAAACATGAGCAAATTAGTTGAAGTTGGACAAGGAGGACAACGTAATGAGTTATGCTTGGCTAATAGTTGTATAGTAGTTATATTGTTATGGATCCTCCAACATGTGGTGCTTGCTTGGGATCTTTTGCTAGCCAAAAAATTGTACTAAGTAGAGATACTACTTGTGCATCCAAAACCCTTAAACCCAGTTTCTTGGCATGAGTGTCCAAAATATCTACCTATGGATTGAATAAGATCCTTCAAGTAAGTTGTCGTTGGTGCAAAAATCAATAAAAATTGCTCCTAAATATGTATGATATTTTATTGTAAGGGAAAATAAGTGTTGTACGAACTTGTGATGGTAAAGAAATAAAAGCGACGGACTGCATAATAAAGGTTGCTATCACAAAGGGCAATACAACGTGACATTCCTTTATATTAAGGGTTTGCACATGCAAAATTAAAAAGCACATGACAACCTACGCTTTCCTCTACGAAGGGCCTATCTTATACTTTCATGTGTATTTACTTTTATGCAAGAGTCAATAGTATTCCTTCTTAGTTCAACCTCAATTATTCTTTCGCTGGCAAGCATCATGTGGTGGGGAAAGATACAAGTGTATATGGCCATTCAAATATATTTGATCATGAATTATTATTGTCGGCAATTATCTATATGATAAGTAAGTTCGGAGGGGAAACATTAAGCCCCTATCTTTCTCTGTGTTCGACGGATGCCATTTGCTCTAAAAATATGCTTTCAGTGTTAGTAATCATGGAAGACTATATGATAATTTAGTATGTGGAATTTGCTAAATCAAAGCTTTTACATAGACCCTTCCTGAAAATAAGATGAATTGCAATTGTTTGGTGACTGAAAGCATAGTTTGTTAGTTTTCAAGAAACTTTATGGTCTATACTTTAACATGTGAACAACTTGTTACTTCATCATGAGAAGTTTTATGAGATGAACTACTATTTATGATATATAATGATGCTAGAAGAAGTGTTTGGAACTATGATTGATAAAATTTGATGCACTATGCTAGCATTGACACTTTATAAATTATTTCTTTTATCATTTACCTACTCGAGGACGAGCAGGAATTAAGCTTGGGGATGCTGATACGTCTCCAACGTATCTATAATTTATGAAGTATTCATGACATGTTTACAATAGTTTTACATGGTTTTTGTATGATTTGATTAGAACTAACCTGGATTGACGCTCTTTTCAGCAGAACTATCGTGGTGTTGTTTTTTTGTGTGTAGAAATAAAGTTCTCGGAATGGGTTGAAAATTTACGGTGATTTTTTATGGACCAAAAGAGACCCCCGAAGCACAAGAGCTGGGCCAGGAAGTGGATGAGGAGGCCACAAGCCCTCTAGGCGTGCCCTACCCCCTAGGAAGGGTGCTTTGGGCTTGTGGAACCCTCGGGAACCCCCTTGACATGAGACCAACGCCAAAAATTCTTATAAATACCCAAACCTCCAGAAAGAAAGCTAGATGGGGATTTCCGCCGCCGCAATCCTCTATAGACACAAAAAACCAATCAGGAGCCCGTTCCGGCACCCTGTCGGAGGGGGAAACCATCACCGGAGGCCATCTTCATCATTCTGGCGGTCTCCATGATGAGGAGGGACTAGTTCACCCTCGGGGCTGAGGGTATGTACAAGTAGCTGCTACTTATCGAGCATGCGTTGGTTTCCCATGAAGAGGAACAATTTGAGGCATCAATGTAGATAAGTATCTCCCTCAGTTTATGTGAACCAAGGTATCAATCCAGTAGGATACACAAGCGAGCCACCAATAGATATACCTGCACAAGGAATCAAACTCTTGCACCCAACACTATAAAGGGGTTGTCAATCCCTTCACGGTTATTTGCAAGGATGAGATCTAGTAGAGATAGATATAATAGGGTGCTTGAACGGAAAGTAAAAACAATGCAACAAGTATTTTTGGTGTTTTTGGTTTTAGATCTGAAAATACAATATGGAAAATAGACCCGGGGGCCATAGGTTTCACTAGATGGCTTCTCTCATGATGGCATGTATTACGGTGGGTGAACAAATTACTATCAAGCAATTGATAGAAAAGCGAATAATTATGAAGATATCCAAGGCAATGATTATGCATATAAGAATTTAGGAAAGAATCAAATAATATTCATGGATAATCTGAACATAAACCCACAATTCATCGGATCTCAACAAACACACCGCAAAAGAGTATTACATCGATAGATCTCCATGAAGATCATGAAGAACATGGTATTGAGAAGCAAAGTGAGAGAACAAGCCATCTAACTACTAGCTATGGACCCGTAGGTCTGTGGTGAATGACTCACGCATCATCGGAGGGGCAATGGAGTTGATCTAGATGCCCTACGTGATCGAATCCCCCTCCGGCAGATTACCGGAAAAGGCTCGAAGATTGGATCTCTCGAGAACGGAGGCTTCTGGTGGAGGAAAAGTGTTTTCGTGGCTCGTTTTGATAAAGATGGAATAGTTGGGTATTTATAGTCCGAAGATTAGGGTTAGGGGAGTTGCTAGGGGCCCACAAGCCTGCTCGGCGCGGGTGGCCTCCCTGGCCACGACAAGCGGGCTTGTGGCCCCGTGGCAGCTCCTCTTCCTTGGTTCTCAAGTCTCGTGGCTTCCATATTTTCCAGAAAAAATCATTCCGGAGGTTTTATTCCGTTTCGACTTTGTTTCATATTCCTTATCTGCGAAACTCAAAAACAAGAAAAAAACAAAAAACTAACACTAGGCTCTAGATTAATAGGTTAGTCCCAAAAATAATATAAAATAGCATATTAATGCATAGAAAACATCCAAAATAGATAATATAATAGTATGGAACAATCAAAAATTATAGATACGTTGGAGTCGTATTAGCATCCTCAAGCTTAATTCCTGCTTGTCCTCGAGTAGGTAAATGATAAAAACAGAATTTTTGATGTGGAATGCTACCCAACATATTTACCCATGTAATATTCTTTATTGTGGCACAAATATTCAGATCTGTTAGATTCAAAACAATAGTCTAATATTGACATAAAAATAGTAATACTTCGAGCACACCAACAAGGTAGTCGTGTCTTTTTGGAATAACAAGGCCTTAGAAAGTCATCCCTACAAAATCATATGGTCTGGCTATGCCCCATCTTCCCCACACAAAGTATCTAAATCATGCACAACCCCGATGAACAAGTCAAGCAATTGTTTCCCACTTTTGGTGTTCTCAAACCTTTTCAACTCTCACGCAATAGATGAGCGTGAGCCATGGATATAGCATTATAGGTGGAATAGAATATGGTGAGCGTGCAAGGGAAAAAGGAGAACATAGTCTCACATCAACTAGGCATATCAACGGGCTATGGAGATGCCCATCAATAGATATCAATGTGAGTAAGTAGGGATTGCCATGCAACAAATGCACTTAGAGCTGTAAGTGTATGAAAGCTCAAAAAGAAAACTAAGTGGTCGTGCATATGAAAGTGACAAAATAGGAGATTCTCTATCATGAAGATCATGGTGCTAGTTTGAAGCACAAGTGTGGAAAAGATAATAGCAATTGTCCCTTCTCTCTTTCCCTCATTTGTTTTATTTTTATTTTTTGGTGGGCTTCTTTGGCCTCTTTTTTTGTTTGGGCTTCGTTGGCCTCTTTTATTTTTTGTAAAGTCCGGATACTCTTCCCAACTTGTGAGGGAGTCATAGCCTCCATCATACTTTTCTCTCATGGGATAATGCTCTATTAATGAAAAATCATCACACTTTTATTTACTTATAACTCAAAGAAAAAGAAATTACAACTCGATTCCTATGACAAGATATAACTCTATATGCAATATGAAGTGATGATGCAAGTCATAGAAAAACTACATGGTGGAAGTTGCATGCCAATATATCTCGGAATGTCTATGGAGATGCCATAATAGGTAGGTATGGTGGCTGTTTTGAGGAATATATGGTGGCTGTTTTGAGGAAGGACGGTTTGATGTATCGGCGAAAGTTGTGCGGTACTAGAGAGGCTAGCAAAGATGGAAGGGTGAGAGTGCATATAATCCATGGACTCACATTAGTCATAAAGAACTCACATACTTTTTGAAAAAGTCTATTAGTCATCAAACAAAGCATTAGACGCATGCTCCTAGGGGAGAGGTTGATAGGAGTTAACCATCGCGCGCTCTCGAACCTCAAACAAAGGTCGACAATCATTAGACAAGTCATGCTCCGACTTCGTTACATAACGGTTCACCATACGTGCATGCTGCGGGAGTCACAAGCTTTAACACACGTATTTCTTCATTTCACAACTACTCACTAGCATGACTCTCATATTACCATCCCTATTATCTCAAAACTATATGCAAGGAATCAAACTTCTCATAGTTGTTAGTGCACTTAATATGAAAGTTTTTATTATATCTCTCTTGGATGCCATTATATTAGGACTAAATTCATAACCTAAACAAATTACCATACTGTTTTAAGAAACTCTCAAAATAATATAAGTGAGGAACGAGATTTCAATAATTTCTATAAAATATAACACCACCATGCTCTAAAAAGATATAAGTGAAGCACTAGAGCAACATTGCCTAGCTCAAAAGATATAAGTGAAGCATATAGAGTATTCTACCAAATTCACGATTCAGCGTGTATCTCTCTAAATATGTGTGCAGCAAGGATGATTGTGGAAAACTAACAAGAAAATATTCATATCATACAAGACGCTCGAAGCAAAACACATATCATGTTGTGAATAAAAATATAGCCTCAAGTAAATTTACCGATGGATTGAAGACGAAAGAAGGGACGCCTTCCGGGGCATCCCCAAGCTTAGGATTTTTTGTATCCTTGAATATGACTTGGGGTGCCTTGGGAATCCCCAAGCTTATTCTCTTCCCACTCTTTATTCCATTGTCCATCAAATCTTCACCCAAAACTTCAAAACTTCACAACGCAAACTCAACAGAAAACTCATGAGATCCGTTAGTACAAGAAAAATAAATCACCACTTTTGGTACTGTTGTGAACTCATTATTTATTTATATTTGTGTAATACCTACTGTATTATAATATTTCCATGACTCATACCCCCTGATATGACCCATAGATACATCAAAATAAGCAAACAACACAAAGAAAATAGAATCTGTTAAAAACAGAACAATCTGTAGCAATCTGTAAACTTCGAATACTTATGGAACTGTAAAAATTCTGAAACATTTGGAAATCCAGGTAAATTTTTATATAAATCCTGTGTAAAAATTTCAGAACAATTTGACGCTCAGAAAAATTCAGAAAAATCCTGGACTAAGAGCAAAAGTTTCTGTTTTCCAGCAAGATCAAAACAACAACTACCAAAGGTTTTACTTGGCTCAAACACTAATATAAACACAAAAAAAAATTAATACAGAATTAATAATGTGCCAAACACACCAAAATAGAAGCAAAAAGCATAAAGCAAAATAAAATTGGGTTGCCTCCCAACAAGCGCTATTGTTTAACGCCCCTAGCTAGGCAAAACGCAATAGATCTAGGTATTGTCATCTTTGGTATGCAATCCATATGTAGCTCTCATGATAGATTCATAATGTAATTTTATTTTATTCCTAGGAAAGTGTTCCATGCCTTTTCTTAATGTAAATTGGAAACTAATATTCCCTTCCTTCATATCAATAATTGCACCAATCGTTCTAAGGAAAGGTGTACCAAGAATAATAGGACATGTAGGATTGCACTCTATATCAAGAACAATGAAATCTAAGGGCACATAATTCCTATTTGCAACAATAAGAACATCATTAATTCTTCCCATAGGTTTCTTTATAGTGGAATCTACAAGTTGATCACCAAAACATACATCAAGTGGATCTGATGAATCTAAAATTGTGTGATGCTTCTCGTATAATCAACCCATGGGTACTCGTGGTGACATTGGAGTATCTAGGTGACATTAGGGTTTTGGTTTATGTGTATCTGAAGGTGTTATTTTAGTATGAACTCTAGGGCTGTTCGTGACACTTATAGCGACAGCTCATACGATTGATCGGAAAAGATAACTTTGAGATGGTTTCGTACCCTACAATAATTTATTCGTTTGTTCTCTGTTTTTTGTGACTTTGGAGTGAAATCTTTGTCGCACATGAGGGATTTACATATGATTCAACTATGCCAGTATTGTTGAGAGAACTTGCACTAGTGAATGTATGAACCCTAGACCTTGTTTTCAAGCATTGCAATACCGTTTTGCTCACTTTTGTTACTTGCCACCTTTCTATTTTTACAAACACTTATATCTACCATCCATATTGCACATTTATCACCATCTCTTCGCCAAACTAGTGCACGTATACAATTTGCCATTGTATTGGGTGTGTTGGGAACACAATAGACTTTTTATTATTTGGTTGCAGGGTTGTTTGAGAAAGAACATATATATCCTACGCCTGTCATGGATTGATAAACCTAAGGTCATCCACTTGAGGGAAATTTGCTACTATCCTACCAAGCTCTACGCTTGGAGGCCCAACATGAGTCTACATGAATAAAGTTGCGAAGTAGTCATCAAGCTCTTTTCTGGAGCCGTTGCTGGGGAGGTGAGTGCATGAAGGTATATCTTTCATTCTTTCAATCAAATCTTTTAGTTTCTTTTTTTCACTAGTTTGGTTTTATAAAACAAAACTACAAAAAAATGGAGTTCAGGTTGCGTCAATTGTTTCGTCTCTTTAATGTCTTTCGTGAAAATGATGGTTCGGAAAATTGTGCTCAATTGGTAGAGGACGAATTTATGAAAATACTTGAGTAGAATTCCTTGAATGATGAGCATGATAGAAATATTGCTAGTATGGATTCTCTGAATATTCATGATGCTAGTGATATGCAAAGCTACAAGCTTGGGGATGCTATGTTTGATGAATATGATATTTTTAGTCCCCAAAGTTTTGATGAGAAAAACTATTATGATGATGGCATTCCTCCTATATATGATGATTATGACGATGACATGTATGATATAAAGATTGATAGTAACCATGAACCTTGTTATCATGATTTTATATTCAAAGTGGGTATGTCTATCAAGTACCTCATGAGAGTTATTTTCTTGAGTTTGCTCCCACTATTATGAATGACAAGAAATTTGCTTATGTGGAGAGTGATAAAAATTCTATGCTTGTGCATCATGAAGAGAATGCTGTATGTGATAGTTATATTGTTGAATTCCTTAATGATGCTTCTGAAAATTATTATAAGGGAGGAACATATGCTTGTAGGAATTGCAATAATATCAAGTTTCCTTTCTATGTGTTCAAAATTTTGAAGTTATACTTGTCTTGCCTTCCGATGCTAGTTGATTCTTGCTCCCATAAATTGTTTGCTCACAAAATCCCTATGCATAGGAAGTGTGTTAGACTTAAATGTTCTTGTCATATGCTTCATGATGCTCCCATTTTGTTCTAATTCTTTACTTTTATCCGAGCGTCATTGAAATAACCATGCATAGCTAAAAGGCATTAAGGAAAAATGCTTGTTGGGAGACAACCCAACACTTTTACCTTCTGTTTTTATGAGTTCACATGATTAATATACTGTAGAAATCATGTTTTGTGGCTTTTATTTCAATAAAGTGCCAAGTAAAGCCTTTGGGATAGTGTGGATACTTGCTTGTTTGATTCTATGCAAAAAAGAAAGTTTTGCATATAGTATCTGAATTATCTGATTTTACTGGAGATTCAAAAAATTCTGAAATTTTTACATAACATTTCTATGCAAATTATCTCATATTTCCTAATTTTGAAGAATTTTTAGAGTCAGGTAAGTATGGTGATCAATCAGATCTTTATAGACTGTTCTGTTTTTGACACATTCTATTTTGCATGCATAGTTTGTTTGTTTCAAGTGTTTCCATAGCTTATATGTGGTAATATAAATTGTGGGAATAATGGAATATAGTAGGTATTATTAGAGAACAATTATGAATCTTCACTACTAGGCAAAAGCCTAGCAGTAGCGTGGGTTAAGGTCCTGTCAGTAGCGCGGGGCACCGCGCTTCTGCTACGGCGCCACAACTAACTCTTAGGAGTAGCGTCTCTCCCCTGCGCTACTAATAATTTACTTACCAGCATAGCTGGTCTCTAACCAGCTCCACTACTAATTTTATGTTTTTTTTATTTACTAATGACATCACTAGTGTAATTAGCAGTACCGTGGTGGGCCCAATGTAGCAGCTGTGTCAGTAGTAAGAAGAAGAGGATGGCTTTATGTATATCATTATTGATGACAATTTGAGTTCAAACAGATAACTAGATTACGAAAACCTTACAAGTCCAGACCAAACTGCTAGATCGAGACCAATAATCATAAAACTATTAAACCTTAAACTAGAGGTTAATCTTACTACAATACTATTAATGAGCAGAATCTGGTGGTGCAGAATCTGATGGTGGTGGGGGCATTCTTGGCGGAAGTATCCCGACAACACTTCCTCATCGGGATCTTTGAGCCGGGCACAAAGATGTCACTTGTTGTAGTGCCCATTGCATAACAAAGTGGGGACTACTCTGAGGTGGCATCCGAGCATGCTCTACAGCGTTGGCCTCCGCGAAGATGACGTCTGCTGCAACTTGTAGTTGTGTTTGGGCATAACTCTTGCACTCCTTGACTTCATACTCCTAGTGACTAGACTAAGTCTTCCGAAACATATTCTCCGCCTCTTTTAGCTCCCACATACAATCTCTTCATCCGAACACTACATCGTCAATCTTTTTTCCCCGCGCCAGCAACTTCCTCTGCCACTCCAACTCCTCTTCACGAGAACGTCTAGGAGACATGGAATACCTATAAATTTGGCATGACATTTGCTTAACAATGGACATATTAAATATCACAACATCTAGGAGACATGGAATCCCTGTAAATTTCCCCGCGCCAACAGATCTAACCATTTACAGCGTGTTAGACATGGAATCTAACAATGGACATTTACACAAAGTTTGCAAGTTTAAACAATTATTTACGGTTACGAGTGAAGCACCTTTATAACAAAATTTACAGCATGTGGATGAATTCGGATATGCATCCACACATCCATCTAACCATATAAATGCATCCATCCATAACCATCTAAATGCATCATACATCCATCTAAGCATTTAAACGCATCCATCCATAACCATCTAAATGCATCATACATCCATCTAACCATCTAAATGCATCCATACATCCATCTAACCATCTAAATGCATCCATTCATAACCATCTAAATGCATCAATCCATCCACCCATTAAGCTTTTCTCGCAGTGCAAAAATAGAGGGAGGAGGAAGAAGGGGGGGAGTGGGAGAGAGGAGGGAGGGAGAGCTACCGCTGCGTGGATGGCCGAGACGGGATGGGGGAGGGCTGCCACATGGGAAGGGCCACCGTGTGGGGAGGACTGCCAGGATGCGGGAGCGCCACCATAAGGGAGATAGTGGAGAGGGAGATCTACAAAATGAGGAGTGAGGGGCATGGCCGGGGGGGGGGGAGAAGATAAGGTACGACCTAGTGGTAGCGCGGTCAAGGAAAACACGATACGGAAACACATTTAGCAGTAGCGCTCGTCGCGTGAACCGCTACTGCTAAGTGGGGCGCACAATATGGCACATCATAGATTTAGTTCCAGTGACCGGTCAAACTTAGCAGTAGCGCCCTACCATAAAAACGGGTACTATTATACTGTTAGCAGTAGCGTTGTTTGCAGAAGCGCGCTACTACTATACCTAGCCTGTCGGCAATGGTGTGGCAATTATATTAGTAGTGCATTTTATACCAGCTGCGCTACTACTATGTGGATACCAGTAGCGCTTCTTGTGGAGATGCGCTACTGCTAATTATCAGTAGCGCCTTATTTTAAGCAGCGCTACAGATAAGTTTCTATATATAAGGTTTTCCCTAGTAGTGCTTGTCTTGACAATACCTAGGTGAATGATCTATATTTACTACACTAACCCATCTCACGAATTTCCGTTAATTTCTTCGTTTGTTCTCCGCTATTTGTGACTTTGGAGTGAACTCTCTATTGCACGTGAGGGGTTGACATATGATTCAACTATGTTAGTATTGTTGAGAGAACTTTCACTAGTGAAAGTATGAACTCTAGGCCTTGTTTTCAAGCTTTGCAATACCATCTTTGCTCACTTTTGTTACTTGCTACCTTGCTGTTTTTATATTTTCAGATAACAAAAACTTATATCTACCATCCATATTGCACTTTTATCACCATCTCTTCACCGAACTAGTGCACCTATACAATTTGCCATTGTATTGGGTATGTTGGGGACACAAGAGACTTTTTATTATTTTGTTGTAGGGTTGTTTGAGAGAGACCATCTTCATCCTACGCCTCCCACAGATTCATAAACCTTAGGTCATCCACTTGACAGAAATTTGCTACTGTCCCACAAAACTCTGCGCTTGGAGGCCCAACACGAGCCTACGAGAATAAAGTAGCGCAGTAGCCATCAGTGGCAAAGGGTTTTTCACAAGTTCAAGGAGTTGAATACGATGAGACCTTCTCACCCGTAGCGATGCTTCAGTCTGTCATAATAATGTTAGCAATAGCTGCATTTTTTGATTATGAAATTTGGTAGATGGATGTCAAAACATCGTTCGTTAACGGTTTCCTTAAGGAAGAGTTGTATATGATAACCCATAAGGTTTTGTCGAACCATAGAATGCTCACAAATTTTGCAAACACCAGCGATCCATTTATGGACTAGTGCAAGCATCTCGGAGTTGGAATCTTTGCTTTGATGAGGTGATTAAAGCGTTCAGGTTTATACAAGTTTACAGAGAAGCTTGTATTTACAAGAAAGTGAGTGGAAGCTCTATAACGTTGCTAATATTATATGTGGATGACAGATTACTGATTGGAAACAATATAGAAATGTTGGTAAGCATGAAGGAATATTTGAACAAGAGTTTTTCAATGAAGGACCTAGGAGAAGCTGCTTTCATATTAGGCATCAAGATCTATAAAGATAGATCGAGACGCTTAATAGGACTTTCACAGAGCACATACCTTGACAAGGTTTTGAAGAAGTTCAGAATGGATCAGTGTAAGAAGGGGTTCTTGCCTATATTGCAAGGTGTGAAGTTGAGTTAGACTCAATGCCCAGTGACTGGAGAAGATAGAGAAAAAGATGAGTGTCATTCCCTATGCTTCAGCCATAGGCTCTATCATGTATGCAATGCTGTGCACAAGACCTGATGTCATTCTTGCCATAAGTATGTCCGGAAGGTTTCGAAGTGATCCAGGAATGGAGCACTTGACGGCGGTCAAGAATATCCTTAAGTACCTGAAAAGGACTAAGGAAATGTTTCTCGTTTGTGGATGTGATCAAGAGCACGTCGTAAAGGGTTGTGTCGATGCAAGCTTTGACACTGATCCGGATGACTTTAAGTCTCAAACCGGATACGCATTTATTTTTAATGGGGGAGCAATAAGCTGGTGCAGTTCCACGAAGAGGGTGGTATCTGATTCTACATGCAAAACGAAGTATATCGCTGCCTCGGAGGCGGCGAAGGAAGGTGTCTGTATGAAGGAGTTCATGACAGATCTTGGAGTATTGCTGAGTGCACTAAACCCAATGACTATGTTTTGTGACAACCCTGGTACCATTGCTCTGGCCAAGGAACCAAGGTTTCACAAGAGGACAAGACACATAAAGAGACACTTCAATTCCATCCGCGATTACATCAAGGAGTCGGACACAAATATTTGCAATGTTTACACGAATCTCAATGTCGCAGACCCGTTAACTAAACCTCTTCCAAGGGCTAAACATGATCAACACCAGAACTATATGGGTGTTAGATTCATTACAATGTAAATGACACAGTCAAGTGAGCTAGATTATTGACTCTAGTGCAAGTGGGAGACTGTTGGAAATATGCCCTAGAGGCAATAAAAAAGTGGTTATTATTATATTTCCTTGTTCATGATAATCGTTTATTATCCATGCTATAATTGTATTGATTGGAAACTCAAATGCATGTGTGGATACATAGACAACACTGTGTGCCTAGTATGCCTCTAGTAGACTAGCTCGTTGATCAAAGATGGTCAAGGTTTCCTACGCATAGACATGAGATGTCATTTGATAACGGGATCACATCATTAGGAGAATGATGTGATGGACAAGACCCAAACTATGAATGTAGCATATGATAGTGTCCGTTTATTTTAATAGTTTTCTGCTTGTCAAGTATATGTTCCTATGACCATGAGATCATACAACTCACTAACACCGGAGGAATACCTTGTGTGTATCAAACATCGCAATGTAACCTGGTAACTATAAAGATGCTCTACAGGTATCTCCAAAGGTGTCTGTTGAGTGGACATGGATCAAGAATGGGATTTATTACTCTGTGTGACGGAGAGGTATCTCAAGGCCCACTCGGTAATGCAACATCAGAACAAGCCTTGCAAGCAAAGTGACTAAAGTGTTAGCCATGGGATCTTGTATTACGGAACGAGTAAAGAGACTTGCCGGCAACGAGATTTAACTAGGTATAGAGATACCGTTGATCGAATCTCGGGCAAGTAACATACCGAAGAACAAAGAGCATACGGGATTAACTGAATCCTTGACATAAAGGTTCAACCGATAAAGATCTTCATAGAAGATTTTGGAACCAATATGGGCATCCAGGTCCCGCTATTGGTTATTGACCATAGAGGTGTCTTGGTCATGTCTACATAGTTCTCGAACCCACAGGGTCTGCACACTTAACGTCCGGTGACGTTTCGATAGTATTGACTTATGCATGGTGGTGACCGAAGGTTGTTCGGACCCCCAGATGAGATCTCGGACATCGCGAGGAGCTCCAGAATGGTCCTAAGGTAAAGATTGATATATAGGAAGTCCCGTTTTGGTCACCAGAAAAGTTTCGGGTATTTTTGGTATTGTATCGGGGGTGCCGGGAGGGTTCAAGGGGGCTATCAGGAGGGGCCACCCACGCGCGGGGGGGGGGGGGGGGGGGGGCACATGGTCCTTACGGGTGGCACACGAGCCCTTAGTGGGCTGGGCAAGCCAGCCCCAAAGGGACCATGCGTCTGGGGTGTGGGAAAAGGAAACCCCAAAGTGGGGGAAGGAAATCCAAGTAGAAGAGGAATCCTACTTGGAGTAGGATTGGAGCAAGGCTTGGCCTCCACCTCCTTCGGCCGAACCCCTAGGGGAAACCCTAGGGCGCCAGCCCCTCTCCTCCCTCCTATCTATATTGGAGTAGAGAGAGGGAAGCCACACCTAACCCTAAGCCACGATGGAGCCCTCTCTCCCCACTCGATCGTCTCCCCTAGTTTCGTCGGTGCTTAGGCGAAGCCCTGCCGGAGTAGCTCCACCACTACCGTTGCCATGCTGTCGCGCTGCCAGAGTTCTCATCTACCTCTTCCCTCCCTCTTGCTAGATCAAGAAGGCAGAGATTGTCATCGAGCTGTACGCGTGCTGAACGTGGAGGTGCCGTCCGTTCGGCACTAGATCAGGACGAATTGTAATCATATCGCGGGACGGCTAGCGATTTGGACCGCGAAGACGTTCGACTACTTCAACCACATTTCTTAACGCTTCCCACCTAGTGATCTACAAGTGTATGTAGATCCACTCTCTCTCTTGTAGATGCTCATCACCTTGGATATATCTTGCGTGTGCGTAGGAATTTTTTTGTTTCCCATGCAACGTTCCCCAACACTATGTTCACCTAACTACGCCGGTTAAGCATGTTTCGTTTAGCTGTTGCCCATGCCGCTACTGCCTTTCATTTAGAAATTCTAGTGAAATGTCCAATGTAATGCTACTACAACCTAACCTTCTAGTATGTTCTATGGTGCAATGTGGTCCTTAATTAAATGTTTCATTCATTTGTTGTGGTGATCATTTAACTATTTAATTCAATTCTAAAATGTGATGTACGATTGTTGTTAGTACAATTTTGTATTATTATGCATGTGACGATTAAATCGAATTTAGACGTACTAAATACATGCAACATATAGAATTGTTACATTTCCTAGTTCTTAGCACGCTTGTTTGAGATAACTGGATTTTCAATGTGCCTCGAACTAATCTGTTGGATCCGCAATGCATTTATTTTCGATTAAACTATTTCAGTGATAGTATGCCAAATATCACTTGTAACATTATCAATATTTGTCTTAAATATGTTGCAAGGGGGGACACTAAAGTTTACCATCGAGGTTTGCACATCCGTGGTTGTTTGGCTAATAGCACATTATTGTGCAATTGTAAAAACAATTATAATATGAATGTTTTATTAACAATTTATTCTTGCACATGTAGGTCCGGCTGTAAGAGATTTAGACCCACTGTTCGACCATTTTTGCATGTGGGAAAATGAGGTATTCTTGAATATCAATCAAATCAAGAAACTTAGAAAGATCGTTAAGATAAAAAAACTAGCTACGAAAAACAACAAGATGTTTGTCTGCACAATGAAAAAGACAATAGTCGACTATAGGATGGTACCATCTCTTTCACCTTGTGCTTTTCCCTTTGTGCCATTTCAAAGTTTAGAAAAGATATTTATGCGTTTTTTAGTGCTTCTCAAGGCAATTCATCAATGATTACGTCTCAAACTACCTGTATGATCAATAGGCGATGAAGGTATTCATAAAGCACCCACAGTATAATCTTGAAGTCTTCCTTAAGAGGATGAAGGATGGGCGGGCAATCATCCACATGCACTCGCCTAAAGCTGCCATGACCTTCAACGTCATTGAAGGATCAATATTCGCCTTCCAATTTAACAGTTTTCTGGATGAGATTCATCTATCTATTTACCGTCTATGATGATACTTAATTTTCAAAGGTTTTAGATGTTGCATTTGAAACTTTGTCTTGTTGTGCAATTGGGTAGCTAGTCAGTATATGCATATATGAGTTTGTATTGTGATGTAATTCAATTATGAAATCCCGATTTCCATACTACGAATAAGTAATATATTTTGTGGTTGATATGAAACGTTATTTTTTTATTACTAGATGGATTATAAATAATTGATCAATCAAGATGATTATTGGGGTTCCCTTTGCAGACGGTTTCTAAGAGAAAACCGTGGGCTATGACATGAACAAACCCACACGGTTTCTCGAAAGTTGGTGTGTTGGATCATTGAGCAATCACACATGAATTCTGGTCGACAACTGTGTGCGTTAGTACACTGGTACCTCTTGAGCATGCGTTGGTTTTCCCATAAGAGGAAAGGGTGATGCAGAAAAGTAGATAAGTATTTCCCTCAGCTATTGAGAACAAAGGTATCAATCCAGTAGGAGGAACAGGCAAGTCACCAATGGATGCACCTACACAAATAATCAAACTCTTGCACCCAACACTATAAAGGGGTTGTCAATCCCTTCAAGGTTATTTGCAAGGATTAGATCTGATAGAGATAGATGTGATAGATTGCGGAAAGTAAAAAGGAAATAAATTGCAGCATGGTATTTTTGGTTTATAGATCTGAAAATATATTATGGAAAGTAGACCCTCGGGCCATAGGTTTCACTAGAGGCTTCTCTCTTGAAGGAAAGTATCATGGTGGGTGAACAAATTACTGTCGAGCAATTGATAGAAAAGAGAATAATCATGAAGATATCCAAGGCAATGATTATGCATATAGGTGTCACGTTCGTGTCAAGTAGACCAAAACGATTCTGCATCTACTACTATTACTCCACACATCGACCGACTCCTGCCTGCATCTAGAGTATTAAGTTCATGAAGAAGAGAGTAATGCATTAGGTAGGATGACATGATGTAGAGGGATAAACTCAAGCAATATGATGAAAACCCCATCTTTTTACCCTTGATGGCAACAATACAATATGTGCCTCGCTACCCCTACTTTGTCACTGGGTGAGGACACTGCAAGATTGAACCCAAAAATAAGCACTTCTCACATTGCAAGAATTACCAATCTAGTTGGCCAAACCTATGAGGAGGTGGCAATCCTGCCCTGGCTTGTGACCTCCTGGCAGGTGCCCTGGCGTGCACTCCAATTCTCGTAGATCTCTTTCCTTCTAGAAAAAATCATTGCAAAGATTTTATTCCATTTGGACTCCGTTTAATATTGCATATCTCAAATACTCAAAAACAAGGAAAAATAGAAACTGACATTGGGCTCTAGATTAATAAGTTACTCCCAAAAATAATATAAAATTGCATATTAATGCATATAAAACATCCAAAACAGACAATATAATAGCATGACATCATAAAAAATGATAGATACATTGTTGATGTATCAGCATCCCCAAGCTTAATTCCTGCTTGTCCTCGAGTAGGTAAATAAGAAAAACAGAACTTTTGATGTGGAGTGCTACCTATCATATTTATCCATGTAATATTCTTTATTGTGGCATGAATATTCAGATCTGTAAGATTCAAAATAAAAGTTTAATATTGACATAAAAACAATAAGACTTCAAGCATACTAACAAGGTAATTGTATCCTTTTGAGATAACATGGCCTAAGAAAGTTATCCCTACAAAATCATATGGTTTGGCTATGCCCCATCTTCCCCACACAAACTATTTCAATCATGCACAACCCCGATGAAAATCCAAGCAATTGTTTCACACTTTTAATATTCTCAAACCTTTTCAACTCTCATGCAATACATGAGCGTGAGCCATGGATATAGCACTGTAGGTGGAATAGAAATATGGTCAAGGTTGGGAAGAAAAAGGGAGAAGATAGTCTCACATCAACTAGGGATATCAACGGGCTATGGAGATGACAATCAATAGATATCAATGTGAGTGAGTAGGGATTGCCATGCAACACGTGCACTAGAGCTATAAGTGTATGAGAGCTCAAAAAGAAATTAAGTGGGTGTGCACTACAAAAAAATCCACTAGTTATGTGAAAGTGAGAAAATAGGAAACTCTTTATCATGAAGACCAAGGTGCTACTTTGAAGCCAAAGTTTGGAAAAAGATAGTAGCATTGTCCCTTTTCTCTTTGTCTCATTTTTTTTATTTTGGTGGGCATCTAAGGCTTTTTTATTTGGGCTTCGCTGGCCTCTTTTATTTTTTATAAAGTCCGGAGTCTCATCCCAACTTGTGAGGGAATCATACCATCCATCATCCTTTTCTCTCACGGGACAATGCTCTAATAATGACGATCATCACACTTTTATTTACTTACAACTCAAAAATTACAACTTGAAGCCTAGAACAAAATATGACTATATGAAAAAAGCAATATGATGGCACGTGTCATAACAAACGGAACGATGCAAGTTGCCTGGCAATATATCTCGGAGTGCTTATGGAAATGCCATAATAGGTAGGTATGGTGGCTTTTTTGAGCAAGGGAATATGGTGGCTGTTTTGAGGAAGGTGGGTTTAATGCACCGGCGAAAGTTGTGCGGTACGAGAGAGGCTAGCAAAGGTGGAAGGGTGAGAGTGCGTATAATCCATGGACTCACATTAGTCATAAAGAACTTACATACTTATTGGAAAAGTCTATTAGTTATCAAAGCAAAGTATTAGACACATGATCCTAGGGGATAGGTTGGTACAAGTTAACCATCACGCGCTCCCGACCCTCACACAAAGCATGACCATCAATAAACAAATCATGCTCCGACTTTGTTACATAAAGGTTCACCATACATGGATGCTACGGGAATCACAAACTTCAACACAAGTATTTCTAACTTTCCACAATTACTCACTAACATGACTCTAATATCACCATCTTAATATCTCAAAACTATATGCAAGGAATCAAACTTCTCATTGTATTCACTGCACTTTATACAAACGTGTTTGTGATATCCCATTTGGATGCCTATTATATTAGGACTAAATTTATAACCTAACCGATTACCATGTTGTTGAAAGACTCTCAAAATAATATAAGTGCGGTACGATAGTTCAATAATTTCTATAAAACCAAACACCGTCGTGCTCAAAAAAGGTATAAGTGACTCACTAGAGCAACATTACCTATCTCAAAAGATATAAGTGAAGCAATAGAGTATTCTAATAAATTCACGATTTAGCATGTCTCTCTCAAAATATGTGTGCAGCAAGGATGATTGTAGCAAACTAAAAGGCAAAGATTCATATCATACAAGACGCTCCAAGCAAAACACATATCATGTGGTGAATAAAAATATAGCCTCAAGTAAATTTACCGATGGATTGAAGACGAAAGAGGGGATGCCTTCCGGGGCATCCCCAATTTTAGGATCTTTGGCATCCTTGAATATGACGTGAGGTGCCTTGGGAATCCCCAGGCTTAGGATTTTTCCACTCTTTATTCCGTAGTCCATCAAATCTTTACCCAAAACTTGAAAACTTCACAACACAAAACTCAACAGAAAAATCGTGAGATCCGTTAGCATAGGAAAATAAATCACCACTTTAGGTACTGTTGTGAACTCATTCTTTATTTATATTTTTGTTATACCTACTGTATTCTAACTTCTCCATGGTTCATACCCTTTGATACAAACCATATATACATCAAAATAGTTAAACAACTCAAAGAAAACAAAATCTGTCAAAAAGAGAACAGTCTGTAGCAATATGAAAACTTCGTATACTTCTGTAACACAAAAACTTCTGAAAAATTAGGAAAACCTGGGCAATTTGTATATATATCTTGTGTAAAAATTTCAGACTCAGTCGACACTCTGAAAAATCATAAAATTCCTAGACCGAGCACAAAAGTCTCTGTTTTTCAGCAAGATCAAATCAACAACCACCATAGACTAGACCATTCCAAAGGTGTTACTTGGCTCAAACACTAATATAAACACAAAAACACAATTAATACAGAATTAATAATGTGCCAAACACACCAAAACAGAAGCAAAAAGCAGAAAGGAAAATAAAATTGGGTTGCCTCCCAACAAGCGCTAGTGTTTAACGCCCCTAGCTAGGCATAATGATTTCAATGATACTCACCTAAAAAGTAGTAACTGAAATATGCAAGAAAGAATATTGAATCTCATGACAAGCACATTTAAGTCTAACCCACTTCCTATGCATAGGGATTTTGTGAGCAAATAATTTATGGGAACAAGAATCAACTAGCATAGGAAGGCAAAACAAGCATAACTTCAAAATTTTGAGCACATAGAGAGGAAATTTGATATTATTGCAATTAATACAAGCATATGTCCTCCCTCGTAATAATTTTCAGTATCATCATGAAGGAATATCACAATATAACTATCACACAAAGCATTCTTTTCATGATCAATTACAACATACAGGTCATCACCAAAACTTGGGGAACAAAAAATATCATCTTCATCAAGCATAGCATCCCCAAGCTTGTGGTTTTGCATATCAGTAGCATTATGGATATTCAGAGAATTTATACTAACAACATGGCAATCATACTTTTCATTCAAGGAACTATCATGAATCACCTTATAAATTTCTTTTTTCAACACTTCATCAAAATTTTCAAATTCATGATTTTCAAAAAAAAACTCCATAGAGGTAATCAAGTGCACTCAACTCACTAGCAATTGGTTCATCATATTTTGGCCTTTTGAAAATATTAGCAAGTGGATGATGATCCATATCAATAGAATTTTAGGAAGCGAAGATGCAAGCAAATAGAAGGCACATGGCTACACAAGCAAACAAAAAGAGATCTGGCGAGAAAAAGGCGAACGAGAAAGATAGGGCGAGTAAAAAGGCAAGTCTTTTTCGTATTTTCTGAAAATCGTTTTAGAAGTGGGGGAGAGGAAAACGAGAGGCAAATGGAAAATAATGTAAATTCAAGAGATGAGTTTGTGATGGGTACTTGGTAGGCTTGATGTGTATCCTCCTCGGCAAAGGCGCCAGAAATTGGCAAGTTGATGGGAGAATTCTTGTCTTGACTTGCTATGTATCCTTCCCGGCAACGACACCAAAAATCCTTCTTGCTACCTCTTGAGAATGCATTAGTTTTCCCTTGAAGAGGGAAGGGTGATGCAGCGAAGTAGATAAGTATTTCCCTCATTTATTGAGAACCAAGGTATCAATCCAGTAGAAGGAACAAGCAAGTCACCAATGGATGCACCTACACAAATAATCGAACTCTTGCACCCAATGCTATAAAGGGGTTGTCAATCCCTTCACGGTTATTCGTAAGGATTAGATCTGATAGAGATAGATGTGATAGATTGCGGAGAGTAAAAAGGAAATAAATTGCAGCAAGGCATTGTTTGTTTATAGATCTGAAAAATATATTATGGAAAGTAGACCCGGGGGCCATAGGTTTCACTAGAGGCTTCTCTCTTGAAGGAAAGTATCACGGTGGGTGAACAAATTACTGTCGAGCAATTTATTGAAAAGCGAATAATCATGAAGATATCCAAGGCAATGATTATGCATATAAGCATCACGTCCGTGTCAAGTAGACCGAAACGATTCTGCATCTACTACTTTACTCCACACATCGACCGACTCCTGCCTTCATCTAGATTATTAGGTTCATGAAGAACAGAGTAACACATTAGGTAAGATGACATGATGTAGAGGGATAAACTCAGGCAATATGATGAAAACCCCGTCTTTTTACCCTTGATGGCAACAATAAAATTACCAATCTAGTTGGCCAAACCAAACCAATAACTCGAAGGGACTTGCAAAGATATGAAATAATTTATATAAGAATTCAGAAAAGACTCAAATAATATTCTTGGATAATCTGAACATAAACACACAATTCATCGGATCTCGACAAACACACCGCAAAAGAGTACTACATCGGATAGATCTCCATGAAGATAACGAAGAACATGGTATTAAAGCACACAGAGAGAGAAGAAACCATCTAGCTACTAGCTATGGATCCGTAGGTCTGTGGTGGACTACTCACGCATCATCGGAGGGGCAATGGAGTTGATGTAGATGCCCTCCGTGATTGAATCCCCCTCCGGCTGATTACCAAAAAAGTCTCCAAGATTGGATCTCTTGGGAACAAAGGCTTGTGGTAGTGGAAAAGTATTTGCGTGCCTCTTTTTTGTGTTGGGGCAATATTTGGGTATTTATAGGAGGAATATTAGGGCTAGGAGACCCGCAAGGAGGTGGCAAGCCTGCCAGGCACGACCAGGGGGGCTGGCCGCGCCTCGCTGGCTTGTGACCTCCTGGTAGGTGCCTTGGCAAGCACTCCAAGTCTGGTAGATCTCTTTCCTTCCAGAAAAAATCATTCAAATGATTTTATTCCATTTGGACTCCGTTTAATATTCTATATCTGCAATACTCAAAAACAAGGAAAAATAAGAAACTAGCATTGCGGTCTAGATTAATAAGTTAGTCCCAAAAATAATATAAAATAGCATATTAATGTATATAAAACATCCAAAACAAATAATATAATAGCATGACATCATCAAAAATTATAGATACGTTGGAGACGTATCAACATCCCCAAGGTTAATTCCTACTCGTCCTCGAGTAGGTAAATGATAAAAACAGAAGTTTTGATGTGGAGTGCTCCCTATCATATTTATCCATGTAATATTCTTTATTGTGGCATGAATATTCAGATCCATAAGATTCGAAACAAAAGTTTAATATTGACCTAAAAACAATAATACTTCAAGCATACTGCTACTTCTCGAGCATGCGTTGGTTTCCGTGAAGAGGAATGGTTGATGCAGCAAAGTAGATAAGTATTTCCCTCAGTTGTTGAGAACCAAGGTATCAATCCAGTAGGAGATACAAGCAAGTCTCCAATAGATGTACCTACACAAAGAATCAAACACTTGCATCCAATGCTATAAAGGGGTTGTCAATCCCTTCACGGTTACTTGCAAGGATGAGATCTGATAAAGATAGATAGGATAGATTGCTTGAACGGAAAGTAAAACCAAAGGTAAAAATAATGAAGCAGCATTTTTGGTATTTTTGGTTTTAGATCTGAAAGTATAATATGGAAAATAGACCCGGGGGCCATAGGTTTCACAAGAGGCTTTTCTCATGATGGCAAGTATTACGGTGGGTGAACAAATTATTGTCGAGCAATTGATAGAAAAGCAAATAATTATGAAGATATCCAAGCCAATGATTATGCATATAGGCATCACGCCCATGTCAAGTAGACCGAAACGATACTGCATCTACTACTATTACTCCACACATCGACCGACTCCTACCTGCATCTAGAGTATTAAGTTCATGAAGATCGGAGTAACACATTAGGTAAGATGACATGATGTAGAGGGATAAACTCAAGCAATATGATGAAAACCCATCTTTTTATCCTTGATGGCAATAATACAATACGTACCCCTCTACCCCTACTTTGTCACTAGGTGCAGACACCGCAAGATTGAACCCAAAACTAAGCACTTCTCCTATTGCAAGAATTAACAATCTAGTTGGCAAACCAAACCAATAACTCGAAGAGACTTGCAAAGATATGAAATCATGCATATAATAATTTAGAAAAGACTCAAATAATATTCATAGATAATCTGAACATAAACCCACAATTCATTGGATCTCGACAAACACACCGCAAAACAGTATTACATCGGATAGATCTCCTTGAAGATCATGTAGAACATGATATTGAAGAGCAAAGAGAGATAAGAAGCCATCTAGCTACTAGATATGGTCCCGAAGGTCTGTGGTGAACTACTCACACATCATCGGAGGGGCAATTGAGTTGATGTACATGCCCTCCATGATCGAATCCCCCTCCGGCAGATTAATAGAAAAGGCTCCAAGGTTGGATCTCTCGAGAACGGAGGCTTTCGGCGGAGGAATAGTGTTTTCGTCGATTGTTCTTGTATACAGGGAATTGTTGGGAATTTATAAGCCGAGAAATAGGGATAGGAGGGCTTCCGTGGGCCCACAAGCCTGGGGGCGCGCCCTACCCCCTTGGCGCCCCCCTGTGGCTTGTGGCCACACGGCGGCTCTCCTGGCTTGGTCTCCAAGCTTGGTGGTTTGCTTCTGGTCCAAGAAAAATTATGCCGAAGATTTTATTCCGTTTGGACTCCGTTTAATATTCCTTATCTACAATTCTCCAAAACAAGGAAAAAACAGAAACTGACACTAGGCTCTAGATTAGTAGGTTAGTCAAAAAAATAGCATATTAATGCATATAAAACATCCAAAACAGATAGTATAATAGCATGGAATAATAAAAAATTATAGATACGTTGGAGACGTATCACATACTAACAAGGCAATTGTGTCCTTTTGAAATAACATGGCCTAAGAAAGTTATCCCTACAAAATCATATGGTCTGGCTATGCTCCATCTTCCCCACACAAAGTATTTAAATCATGCACAACCCCAATGAAAAGCCAAGCAATTGTTTCACACTTTTTATGTTCTCACACCTTTTCAACTCTCACTTAATACATGATCATGAGCCATGGATATAGCACTATAGGTGGAATAGAAATATGGTGGAGGTTGGGAAGGAAAAGGGAGAAGATAGTCTCACATCAACTAGGCGTATCAACGGGCAATGGAGATGCCCATCAATAGATATCAATGTGAGTGAGTAGGGATTGCCATGCAACAGGTGCACTACAGCTATAAGTGTATGAGAGCTCAAAAAGAAACTAAGTGGGTGTGCACTACAAAAAATTCCACAAGTTATATGAATGTGACAAAATAGGAAACTCTTTATCATGAAGACCAAGGTTCTACTTTGAAGAACAAGTGTGGAAAATATAGTAGTATCGTCCCTTCTCTCTTTCTCTCATTTTTTTATTTTGGTGGGCATCTAAGGCCTCTTTTTTTTGGGCTTCGCTGGCCTCTTTTCTTTTTGATAAAGTCCGGAGTCTCATCCCAACTTATGAGCGAATCATAGCTTCCATCATCCTTTTCTCTCACGGGACAATGCTCTAATAATGATGATCATCACACTTTTATTTACTTACAACTCAAAAATTACAACTCTAAACCTAGAACAAAATATGACTATATGAAAAACCAATATGATGGCACTTGTCATAACAAACGGAACGGTGGAAGTTCGATGGCAATATATCTCGGAATGCTTATGGAAATGCCATGATCAGTAGGTATGGTGGCTGTTTTGAGGAAGTAAATATGTGGGCTGTTTTGAGGAAGGTGGGTTTAAGGCATCGGCGAAAGTTGCGCGGTACTAGAGAGGCTAGCAAAGGTGGAAGGGTGAGAGTGCTTACAATCCATGGGCTCACATTAGTCATAAAGAACTCACATACTTATTGCAAAAGTCTATTAGTTATCGAAGAAAATTATTAGACGCATGGTCCTAGGGGAGAGGTTGGTAGGAGTTAACCATCGCATGCTCCCGACTCTCACACAAAGGATGACAATCAATACACAAATTATGCTCCGACTTCGTTACATAACGGTTCACCATACGTGCATGCTACGGGAATCACAAACTTCAACACAAGTATTTCTACCATTCCACAATTACTCACTAGCATGAACCTAATATCACCATATTTATATCTCAAAACTATATGCAAGGAATCAAACTTCTCATAGTATTCACTGCACTTTATATGAAAGTTTTTATTATATCCCTTTTGGATGCCTATTATATTAGGACTAAATTCATAACCTAACCGATTAGCATGCTGTTGAAAGACTCTCAGAATAATATAAGTGAGGTACGAGAGTTTAATAATTTCTATAAAACCAAACACCACCATGCTCTAAAAAGGTATAAGTGAAGCACTAGCGCAAAATTGCCAATCTCAAAAGATATAAGTGAAGCACATAGAGTATTCTAATAAATTCACGATTCAGCGTGTCTCTCTCAAAAGATGTGTGCAGCAAGGATGATTGTGGAAAACTAAAAAGCAAAGACTCATATCATACAAGACGCTCCAAGCAAAACACATATCATGCAATTACTATGCATATAGGAATCACGTTCGTGTCAAGCAGACCGGAATGATTCCGCATCTACTACTATTACTCCGCACATCGACCGACTCCAGCCTGCATCTAGAGTACTAAGTTCATGAAGCACAGAGTAACACATTAGGTAAGATGACATGATGTAGAGGGATAAACTCAAGCAATATGATGAAAACCCCATCCTGTTACCCTTGATGGCAACAATACAATACGTGCCTTGCTACCGCTACTTTGTCACTGGGTGAGGCACCGCAAGATTGAACCCAAAACTAAGCACTTCTCCCATTGCAAGAGTTACCAATCTAGTTGGCCAAACCAAACAATAACACGAAGAGACTTGCAAAGATATGAAATCATGCATATAAGAATTCATAAAAGACTCAAATAATATTAATGGATAATCTGAACATAAACCCACGATTCATCGGATCTCGACAAACACACCGCAGAAGAGTATTACATCGGATAGATCTCCAGGAAGATCATGAAGAACATGGTATTGAAGCACAAAGAGAGAGAAGAAGCCATCTAGCTACTAGCTATGGACCCGTAGGTCTGTGGTGGACTACTCACGCATCATCCGAGGGGCAATGGAGTTGATGTAGATGCCCTCCATGATCAAATCCCCCTCTGACAGAATACCAGAAAATGGTCCAAGATTGGATCCCATGGGAACGGAGGCTTCTGGCAGCGAAAACGTACTTGCGTGGCTCTTTTCGGTATTGGAGGAATATTTGGGTAATTATATGACGAAGATTAGGGCTAGTAGACCAGCCAGAAGGTGGCAAGCCTGCCAGGCGTGGCCAGGGGGCTGGGTGCGCCTCCGTGGCTTGTGACCTCCTGGCAGATGCCCTGGCGTGCACTCCAAGTCCGTTAGATCTCTTTCCTTCCATAAAAAATCATTCCGAAGATTTTATTCCGTTTGGAGTCTGTTTAATATTCCATATCCGCAATACTCAAAAACAAGGAAAAAAGATAAACTGGCACTGGGCTCTAGATTAGTAAGTTAGTCCCAAAAATAATATAAAATAGCATATTAATACATATAAAACATCCAAAATAGATAATATAATGGCATGACATCATGAAAATTATAGATACGTTGGAGACGTATCAGACACCCAATCACAAACGTTTTCACATAGCTAGTGTGTGTGATGGGCAGCCCAATGCCAAACAGTTTCTTCTAGACACTGTGAGTGATGTTCTGAGTAACGCAAACGACATAATTATAACTGTCGTGTGTGATGATCACACTTATCACAAACGATGTTATGCAGAAAATTGTGTGTGATCTGCAATACGAACGGAAACGTACCCTTGGGATTCCCTGTGTGGGATGCTAAGTCATCTCACACGTCGTCTCCAATATGTCTGTTTGTGATGGTCCTTCCAATCGCTAACGATATATTTTTTACCATCGCATGCGACCAGGTGCAGGCATCGCCCATTGGTTTTCCCCGTCGTGTGGGATAGCCCCCCCTATTGCCCACACATGCAAGGCGACGGTTTAATACTACGTCACGGAAATGGGTTAAAAACCGTTAGTATTGCACGCGGCTGCACTAGTGAATGATGCAACACATCGACGGTAAGTATTTCCCTCAGTTATGAAACCAAGGTATCAATCCATAGAGGAAGATCATGCACCCATGTAAATATTACCTGCACACAAACAACACATACTTGCAACCCGATGGGGAAGAGGTTGTCATGCTCTCTATGGTAATAACATAGATTAGGTAATGATAGTTTTGGCAAATAGATCTTGCAAGAACACAAAGTAAAATAAATAAATAAAAAGTGCAGCAAGGTATTTTTGCTTTTTCGGAATAATAGATCTAAAAACAACAGTTTCAAATACTAGATCGGAAAGCAATATATTGGAAAAGTAGACCCGGGGGCTGTAGGATTCACTAGTGGCATCTCTCATGAATATAGCACACGGTGGGTGAACAAACCACTATTGGGAAATTGATAGAAGATCAAATAATCATGATGATATCCAGGCAATGATCATTATATAGGCATCATGTCCAATATAAGTAGAATGAAATGATTCTGTATCTACTTCTATTACTCCACACATCGACCGCTATCGAGCATGCATCTAGTGTATTAAGTTCATGGAGAAACAGAGTAATGCAATAAGAATGGTGACATGATGTAGACAAGATTTATTCATTTAGGAATGGATCCCATCCTGTTATCCTTAATGGCAACGATACATGTGTTTCTTGTTGCCCTTTCTGTCACTGGGAAAGAACATCGCAAGATTGAACCCATCACAAAGTACCTATTCCCATGGCAAGAAAAATCAATCTAGTTGGCCTAACTAAATCAAAGATTCAAAGAGGAAATACGAGTCTATAAGTAATCATGCAAATAAGAGATCAAAGAAGACTCAAATCATATTCATGGATAGAAAATGATCATGAACTCAAAACTCATCGGATCCCAACAAACACACCGCAAAAGCCATTACATCAAATAGATCTCCAAGAGACCATTGTATTGAGAAACATAGAGAGAGAGGAAGCCATCTAGATACTTCATGTGGACCCATAGGTCTATGGTGGACTACTCATGCATCATCAGAAAGGCACCTATGAGGAAGATGAACCCCGCCATGATGGTGTTAGATTGGTTCTCGGTATTCTGGAACTTGCGGCGGCTAGAATTGTGTTTCGTCAACTCCCCTAGGGTTTTTTGATTTTCAACGAATTTATAGGCTCGATAGTTGTTTGAGGGGGTGCCCGAGGTGCCCCCCCACCAGGCCGTGCCAAGGGCCTCTAGCGTGCCTTGGTGGAGGGTGGCCACCCTGGGCCCCCTCTCTTGGTGTTGTTTGGCCTCACGGCGTTTGGGCTCTGTTTGGTACTGATTTTCTGCGAAGTAAAAAACAAGCAAAAAGAGCAACTGGAACTTTGGCACTATGTCAATAGGTTATTCCCAAAAACTGATATAAAATTGCTATAAAATGATTGTAAAACATCCAAGATTGATAATATAACAACATGGAACAAGCAAAAATTATAGTTACTTTGGAGACATATTAACGATGAGCCGTAAGGCTCCGATGGCTGTCGAAGGAGGACGCCATGAGCCACTGTGCTGAAGTGCGTCGCCCCCTGCGCTGGGAATTAGTCGGGATCCACCGGTGCCTTGTGCAACCAAGTCGAACCGTTAGAGACGAAATGCAAAGTGACGAGGAGGATCTCACCGCTGAGTGCCAACATGATGAAAAAAGATTTAAATCCCACTTACGTCGGAATTCGCTAGACCCTCCGCAACATGGTGGGCGCCAACTGTCGTGGGAGTAACCCTGACAATAGTATGGGGGGTACGAATGAGTAGGGCGAAGCCTAGCTACGTAGTAAGTGTCACACTTAGAATTTACAAGTTGGGAACCCACTCGGAAGTGGTAACAGTCCTACGTCTCGAGTCCGGGGGCTAAGTGTTTGCTTGGCATGGGTATTTGATTATAAGGAGTTCGTAACCCTTGCTCTGGCATTGTGGGATGGCTTATATAGAGTATGCCTTCACCAGTCAAACGCCATCACTAGGGTCATGAATGCCAGTAACTGCAGGGGTTACTTGAAACTGCTAAGTTAACTACAACCATTACAGGTAACGTGGTCTTTACAGTACTTAAGACGTATTAAGTCCCTCGAATGTTGCAGCTCCCACGACACTCCTGCTTCCTTCTGTCCGAGTGGCAGGGAAGCGCCAAGTGATTAGTGATGTCCAAGTGACTTTCAAGGAGTCGAGTGTCTCTTGTGCATTCCTTCGAGTGTTGAGGTAAGCCTAGGACTTCCATGACCTTGTAGGACCTAAAGAGGGTCCTAGATTAGAGGAACATGACCCTACCTAGAGTAGGTGACCTCGTCAGCAGGCATTCTAAAACCAGAGTAATTGCAGCTTGTAGAAAGAGATGGCATTTTAAGGCAAAACCTGCTGAGTTGGTCAACATATTGAGGAGGGTGAAGGACTAATAGCATGGATGGTTCTGCATCCGCCACCACTTTGTAACTAGACTATTTGCCTTGAATTCTACCTAACTTTGATGTTCGTTTGGTATACGACATTGCATATGGTTGTTTTGGTTTTTTAATGTGAAAGTAGAAACGGAAAGAGGAAAAATATATTTCATTTTAAAATTTATGAATATAAAACAGTTCACCTATCTGGTATCTTAAGGTGGCCATTTCTTTGAACCTAAATCTATGTTCATCGATGTGCTTATTTACTGCTTGTCATGTTGTTTTTCTATGTTTAGTTGGGCATTCAGTTCATCTATATGGTATCTTAATGTGGCCATTTCTATGAATCTCTCTCAACTTGGATGCTAATTTGCTCTGGGAATTAATCTAAAATTTTAATAATCTAAGTTTGGTTACCACAAGTTTGAAGCCACTCTTAAATACATAACAAGTGATTGTCATCAAATAGATAACTTAAATACATAACAAGTTATGCTCATCAAATACATAACTTAATATTGCCACATAACGAATAATGCATAAAACTGAAGAATCTTCTTATCTTCAGGTCCATGAGCTTCAGTAACACATCCATCCTCCCACCTTTAGCATATAAAGAATGGAAAATTTCAGACGCAATATATCTAAGGAATGGCATTTGGATAGATAATTTCATAAATATGATAAATTGCAAGCATTATGTAGCCCACATAAAACTGATCAAACCTCATATAATGCACCTTCGGATATAATTTATAGGTTAAATGATGTGTTCATTTAAAAGTGTGCGTATGGCTGTGTGGACATGGCAAAAGCAGTATAACAAGTACTTTTAACTGTCAAAACATTTCTCTGTTGACACATTAAGATAATGACATTTGGTGTTTGAAAATTCACAATATGCTAATTTCAAAATCAAAAGGAAATCTATCACTAGCACACACACACACACCAAATTGAGTACTAAGTTCACATAACTCAATGTTGAATTAATACGAATTTTGCAACATGCAATATTACTGCTGCAATTTAGGAAGTAGTTAAAAATAGGGATTCATATGACCAGTGCCATTATCATGCTCAATTGAAAGCAACAAAATAACATGCAAGAGGAAGTTAACATGGAACACATGGATCAACCTCCCTGATATTATGAAACACCACTCTATTTTTAAGTTTCCAGAAAGTCTGCAAAATAGCAGAGATGAGTACTGTCACAAGACTCGTATCACTTTTTTAATCAAATTTACCAATACACATTGCAATTTTTTTATGTCGGGATAAATTACTTGCATTGATACAAAAGGCTAAACAACACTGCAACATGGATAAATTACTTGCACTGAAGCAAAAGGATAAACAACACTGCAACAAGACTAAGCCAACACCTTGATTGTAAGCATGAGCAAATGGACAATCATGTCGAGTGCAAAGCTTACCCTAAACCCCACCGATGTCGTTGAGATGAGGAGATCGTTGAGGGAACCATGGAGAACAGCGGGGAAGCGACGTCGCGCCAGCCGACTGTCTCCTATTGCGTTTGGAGGACGAAGACTCCGGTGGCTCCGGCTAGCACAAGACCCTCATGAACGGCACCCCGCATCCGATCGAGGCATAATTCTCTGGATGCTCGACCTTGGATCTGTATACCCACCACCTTCCCCTGACTTTCTGCACCTGTGGATCCGTCTGCTCCATCGCCCACAAGAAATACTCGATGGACTCGACGGACTCCCGCACGACTCCATCCCGGGAGTACAACTCCTCCCTCTAGTCCTTTCTCAAATACTTGGACATCGCCATTCCCGTCCTCATCACCTATCGGTTGTTGTTGAACCAAGAAAGGATCTCGGTCGGTCTGGCTAACTTCTCCTCGTTGCCGTCGATGATGGTCGCGATTCTGTCGCCCGACGCCATCGATCTACTTCTAGTGTGCTGAGGAGGGGGCCGTGCTGTATTTGGATGAGAAGTTGAGACATGGTGCACTAGTAGAAAGCAGACCTTTCGTCCGCATCATTAGTCCTGGTTGGGTTTCGAACTGGCACTAATGTGCCCAGTAGTCCCGGTTCGTGACGGGCATCATTAGTGCTGGTGCGTTCCGGACCTTTAGTCCCGGTTCATGCCACGAACCGGCACTAAAGGTGTGGTGGTAGGCTGGCATCAGCCTGGGGCCCCACGGGAACATTTAGTCCCGGTTTGTGGCTCCAACCGCGGCTATAGGCTAACCTTTAGTCGCGGTTGGAGCCACCAACCGGGACTAAAGGCCCCCTATATGAAACCCTTCGGTGCCAGCCCGAGCACACTCCTCTCTGTTCTTCCCCTTTCCTCTCCACTCTATTTTTCCTCTCTTCATCGAGCCCATCCTCCATTTTTGCCAAAATTTGTCAAGATTTGGAGGC
The DNA here is from genome assembly GCA_022496015.1 of Hordeum marinum. Classification (NCBI taxonomy): domain Eukaryota; kingdom Viridiplantae; phylum Streptophyta; class Magnoliopsida; order Poales; family Poaceae; genus Hordeum; species Hordeum marinum. Next base: position 75,062,733 of record CM039678.1, on the reverse strand, counting down.
ATCCCATCCATCCAAGTGTTCACAAAGGTTAGCAACTTTGTCCTTTCATCTCTCATTGCTAGATTAGCTCTTGCAATGCTCTGTAAGTATAGTAATTTGTGGGTTTTAGTTTGTATGTGGTATTTTATTTGATTTATGCAATTTGATATCAAATTAACTTCTTACTTTGCATTTGTCAGTGTGGTTTACTTAGTGCCTTCCCGTCCCCGTCCTAACCACCATCGATCGTCCGCACCGTCCCGTCGCCGGCACCACCTTGGTGAGCCTCTTGTTGTTATCCTTTTTATAATAAAAAAATCATGTTTGTAAGATTAGTTAGTTAGTTGTATAGTTTTCTTACCTATATGGTTGTCTGTTATACATAGAGGCATGGTTTTGAAATCCGTCCCCGTCGGCGCTCATCCGGTATATGATCCGGATGTGGTATATACTCTCTTTTATAACTCTTTGTTGCATTTTGTGTTCATGACAATTATGCTAATCAAGTTGACATAGATATTTTTATCTAGGAGGTATGTGAACCAGAGATTCCAACCGACATAGATATTCTTGTCAAGAAGTTAAATTTAGTTGAAAAAGAAAACGAGTATTTGAAAGAAAAATTGAAAAGAGTTGAAGAAGAGAAGATGAAACTAGAGTTTTATGTTGCCGATGTCGTCGATGATCACAAGATCAAGATGGGTGCAATGCACTTGAAGATTAGAAAATTTAAAAGATATGCCATTGATAGTGAGGCTTGGTATCACTATGCTGTTGGATCAATTGTTACCTTAGTTGCAATGTTGATCGCATTTGTTGTTGCATTTAAATGCTTTAGCTAGAGAGTTTGGATGTTGTTTTATGAGAACAAGTGTGTATGAACTTTATGTACAAACTTGTATTAATGTGGTCTTTTCAGTGTTGTGTAATGAAGATGAGCCGACAATGGATGTCCGACGACCGATGCTCTCCCCAGTTCATTAATGGTGTGCATACTTTTCTCGTTGCGGGTGAGGCAAACAAGCGGCCGGATGGTTTTATGTATTGTCCATGTGCTGGCTGTAAGAATTATTGAAATTACTCTAACTCAAGAACCATTCACGTCCACCTGTTTGAGTCCGGTTTCATGTCCGGCTATAACTGTTGGACCAAGCATGGAGAAAGAGGGGTCCTAATGGAAGAGAATTAAGAAGAGGATGACGACAGCTATCCTGGCCATGGGTTCCATGAATACGATGGTACAACAATGGGGGAAGAAGTTGAGCCGACAATGCGGGAAGGAGCTGAAGAAGAGGCATCAGATGAGCCCGCTGATGATCTTGGTCGGGCCATGGCCGATGCACAGAGAAACTGCGCAAGTGAAAAGGAGAAGCTGAAGTTGCAGCGCATGTTAGAGGATCACAAAAAAGGGTTGTACCCAAATTGCGAAGATGACAATAAAAAGCTGGGTACCACACTGGAATTGCTGCAATGGAAGGCAGAGAATGGTTTATCTGACAAGGCATTTCAAAAGTTGCTGATAATGTTAAAGAAGAAGCTACCAAAGGACAACGAATTGCCAGAGAGTACGTACGAAGCAAACAAGGCTGTCTTCCCTCTAGGATTAGAGGTTGAGAAGATACATGCATGCCCTAATGACTGCATCCTCTACCATGGTGAGTACGAGGATTTTAATGCATGCTCAGTATGCTGTGCATTGCGCTATAAGATCGTCCACGATGGCCCTAGTGATGTTGAGGGCGAGTGCCCCAGGAAGAAGATTCCTGCAAAGGTGATGTGGTATGCTCCTATAATACCACGGTTGAAAAGTTTGTTCCAAAACAAAGAGCATGCCAAGTTGATGCGCTGGCACAACGAAGAACGTAAGAAAGATGGGAAGTTGAGAGTCCTCGCTGATGGGTCGCAGTGGAGAAAAATCGAGAGAAAGTGGAAGGACTCTGCAAAGGATGCGAGGAACATATGGTTTGGTTTAAGTGTAGATGGCATTAATCCTTTTGGGGAGCAGAACAACAATCATAGCACATGGCATGTGACTCTATGTATCTATAACCTTCCTCCTTAGTTGTGCATGGAGCGGAAGTTCATTATGATGACAGTGCTCATACAAGGCCCCAGGCAACCCGCAACGACATTGATGTGTACCTAAGGCAATTGGTTGAAGAAATTTTACAGGTGTGGAATGGAAAAGGTGTACGTGCGTGGGATGCGAAAGATCAGGAGGAATTTGACCTACATGCGTTGCTATTTGTAACCATCAATGATTGGCCTACTCTCAGTAACCTTTTAGGACAGACAAACAAGGGATACCATGCATGCACGCACTGTTTAGATGATACCGACAATATATATTTGGATAAATGTAAGAAGAATGTGTATTTGGGGCATCGTTGATTTCTTCAGAGCAGGCATCCCGTAAGAAAGAATGGAAAGCATTCCAAACGTGAAGTAGATCACCGGAAGAAACCTCGCCACCATATGGGTGATGACATAATTGATATGGTCAAGGATTTAAAAGTAATCTTTGGCAAGGGTCCTCGTGCACAATCTGTTCCGAATGACACTGACAAACGCACACCCATGTGGAAGAAGAAATCTATATTTTGGGACCTACCGTACTGTAAAGACCTCGAGGTCTGCTCTGCAATCGATGTGATGCACGTGATGAAGAATCTTTGCGTGAACCTGCTAGGCTTCTTGGGCATGTATGGGAAGACAAAAGATATGTCGGAGGCACGGGAGGACCAGCAACGTATGCACGGAGAAGACGACATGGATCCAAAGAAGTTTTAGGGTCATGCCAACTATGCTCTTAAAAAAGAAGAGAAGGAAATCTTCTTCGAATGCCTGCTCAGTATGAAGGTCCTGTTTGGCTTCTCGTTGAATATAAAGGGAATAATAAATATGGCAAAGAAAAAGTTCCAGAACGTAAAGTCTCATGACTACCACGTGATTATAACACAACTACTTTCGGTTGCATTGAGGGGGCTTCTACGACAAAACGTTCGATTAGCCATTGTGAAGCTATATGCATTCCTGAATGCAATCTCTTAGAAGGTAATCGATCTAGAAATCCTACCAAGGTTAGAGAATGATTTGGTGCAATGTCTTGTCAGTTTCGAGTTGGTGTTCCCACCATCCTTCTTCAGTATCATGATGCATGTCCTAGTTCACCTAGTCGATGAGATTGCCATTCTGGGTCCTGTATTTCTACACAATATGTTCCCCTTTGAGAGGTTCATGGGAGTCTTAAAGAAATATGTTCATAGTCGTGCTAGGCCAGAAGGAAGCATCTCCAAGGGCCATGAAACTGAGGAGATCATTGAGTTTTGTGTTGACTTTATTCCTGACATTAAGCCGATAGGTGTTCCTGAATCGCAACATGAGGGCAGACTGGTTGGAAAAGGCACGCTAGGAAAGAATTCACTAATATGCTGGGACATGCATTCTTGGCGCAAGCACACTACACAATTATACAAAGTTCTGCCTTGGCGGCTCCGTATATCGAGCAACACAAGAATATTCTATGCTCTAAACACCCGGAGAAGTCTGACGACTGGTTTACACATGAACAAACGGTGACTTTTGCCGGTTGGTTGCAGACATGTCTCATGCATGAAGACACTGTTGAAGATGACCTGTACTTGTTGTCCAAGTTACCATCTTCGACTATATTGACTTTCCAAGGGTACAAGATAAACGGGAATTTTATTTTACATGATCGCCCAAGATAAAAAAGCGCCAAGCAAAACAATGGTGTCCGCTTTGATGCAGCAAACAACAATGTGCCAAAGGACACATACTATGGTTACATAGACGAGATATGGGACCTTGACTATGGACTTGATTTGAAGGTCCCTTTGTTTAGGTGCAAATGGGTCAATCTGACAGGAGGCGGGGTAAAGGAAGACCCGCAGTACGGAATGACAACAGTGGATCTCAACAATCTTGGGTACGCAGACGAACCATTCGTCCTAGCCAATGATATGGCGCGGGTTTTATATGTGAAGGACATGTCTACCAAGCCGAGAAAAAGAAAAGATAAGGAAGCAAATACATCATGCGATGACCCAAAGCGCCACATAGTTCTTTCAGGGAAAAGAAACATTGTGGGAGTGGAGGACAAGACGGACATGTCAAAAGATTATGAAAAGTTTCATGAAATTGCTCCCTTCACAGTGAATGTTGACCCGAGCATCGACTTAAACGATGAAGATTGTCCATGGTTACAACTCAAAGGGACACACACGAAGAAAAAGTTTTACACCCAAAGATCCCACTCTAGGATGTGACCGGGTTCTCTAGTTAGTTTCCGGACTTATATATCTAGAAAGTCCCACTTCGGACAAACCATTTGAAGGGAGGCCATAAATTTTCAACCCTTTCCGACTTCATTTGCTATTTTTCATGCATTTATTGATTTTTTGAGCTAAATGATCCTGAAATTGGTAAGCACTACAAATGAACTCTCAAAAGGTTGAAAGTTGGCATGGTATCATCATTTCACCCACATAGCATGTGCTAGAAAGTTGACAGGCTTACGGCAAAAAATGGATGCACTTCATGTACAAAATGGACAATCTCTCTCGAAGTATGAGGGTTTCAGACGAAAACTCGCCTGTTACAAAGGCATTTCATTTTTTAACTTATTTCAACTCTAGACTTTTTGTGCGTTCAGTATGCACCATTTGAAGGGATGCCACTAATTTTCAACCCTTTGTGACTTTATTTGCTATTTTTCATGCATTTATTGATTTCTTTGAGCTAAATGACCCTGAAATTCATAAGCACTACAAATGAACTCTGAAAAGTTTGAAACTTGGCATGGTATCATCATTTCACCCACATAGCATGTGCTAAAAAGTTGAGAGGTTTATGTCAAAAATTAGATGCACTTCGTGTACAAAATAGACAATCTCTTTCGAAGTATGAGGGTTTCAGACGAAAACGCGCCTGTTACAAAGGCATTTCATTATTTAAACTTATTTCAACTCCAGACTTTTTGGGCTTTTAGTATGCACCATTCGAAGGGAGGCTATCAATTTTCAACCCTCTTTGACTTCATTTTCTATTTTTCATGCAATTATTGATTTTTTTAGCTAAATGACCCTGAAATTGATAAGCACTACAAATGAACTCTAAAAAGGTTGAAAGTTGGCATGGTATCATCATTGCACCCACATAGCATGTGCTAAATAGTTGAGAGGGTTACGGCAAAAACTGGATGCACTTCATGAACGAAATGGACAATCTCTTTGGAAGTATGAGGGTTTCAGCGAAAACTCGCCTGTTACAAAGGCATTTCATTTTTTAACTTATTTCAACTCCCGACTTTTTGTGCATTCAATATGCACCATTGGAAGGGAGGCCATAAATTTTCAACCCTTTCCGACTTCATTTGCTATTTTTCATGCATTTATTGATTTTTTTGAGCTAAATGATCCTGAAATTGGTAAGGACTACAAATGAACTCTCAAAAGGTTGAAAGTTGGCATGGTATCATCATTTCACCCACATAGCATGTGCTAGAAAGTTGACAGGCTTACGGCAAAAAATGGATGCACTTCATGTACAAAATGGACAATCTCTCTCGAAGTATCAGGGTTTCAGACGAAAACTCGCCTGTTACAAAGGCATTTCATTTTTTAACTTATTTCAACTCTAGAATTTTTGTGCGTTCAGTATGCACCATTTGAAGGGATGCCATTAATTTTCAACCCTTTCTTACTTTATTGGCTATTTTTCATGCATTTACTGATTTTTTTGAGCTAAATGACCCTGAAATTCATAAGCACTACAAATGAACTCTGAAAAGGTTGAAACTTGGCATGGTATCATCATTTCACCCACATAGCATGTGCTAAAAAGTTGAGAGGGTTATGTCAAAAACTAGATGCACTTCGTGTACAAAATAGACAATCTCTTTCGAAGTATGAGGGTTTCAGACGAAAACGCGCCTGTTACAAAGGCATTTCATTTTTTAAACTTATTTCAACTCCAGACTTTTTGGGTGTTCAGTATGCACCATTCGAAGGGAGGCTATCAATTTTCAACCCTTTTTGACTTCATTTTCTATTTTTCATGCATTTATTGATTTTTGTTGAGCTAAATGACCCTGAAATTGATAAGCACTACAAATGAACTCTAAAAAGGTTGAAAGTTGGCATGGTATCATCATTTCACCCACATAGCATGTGCTAAATAGTTGAGAGGGTTATGGAAAAAACTAGATGCACTTCATGTACAAAATGGACAATCTCTTTCGAAGTATCAGGTTTTTAGACGAAAATTCGCCTGTTACAAAGGCATTTCATTTTTTTAACTTAATTCAACTTCAGACTTTTTGTGTGTTCATTATGCACCATTCGAAGGGAGGTCTTCAATTTTCAACCCTTTTTGACTTCATTTGCTATTTTTCATGCATTTATTGATTTTTTAAGCTAAATGACCCTGAAATTGGTAAGCACTACAAATGAACTCTGAAAAGGTTGAAACTTGGCATGGTATCATCATTTCACCCACATAGTATGTGCTAAAAAGTTGAGAGGGTTACGACAAAAAGTAGATGCACTTCGTGTACAAAATGGACAATCTCTTTCGAAGTATCAGGGTTTCAAACGAAAATTCGCCTGTTACAAAGGCATTTCATTTTTTAACTTATTTCAACTCCAGACTTTTTATGCGTTCAGTACGCACCATTCGTAGGGAGGCCATCAATTTTCACACCTTTCTGACTTCATTTGGTATTTTTCATGCATTTACTGATTTTTTGAGCTAAATGGCCCTGAAATTGATAAGCACTACAAATGAACTCTGAAAAGGTTGAAAGTTGGCATGCTATCATCATTGCACCCACATAGAATGTGCTAACAAGTTGAGAGGGTTATGGTAAAAACTGGATGCACTTCGTGTACAAAATGGACAATCTCTTCCGAAGTATGAGGGTTTTAGACGAAAACTCGCCACGTTACAAAGGCATTTCATTTTTTAAACTTATTTCAACTCCAGACTTTTTGTGCGTTCATTATGCACCATTAAAAGGGAGGCCATCAATTTTCAACCCTTTCTGACTTCATTTGCTATTTTCATGCATTTACTGATTTTTTTGAGCTAAAGACCCTGCAATTGATAAGCACTACAAATGAACTCTGAAAAGGTTGAAACTTGGCAGGGTATCATCATTTCACCCAAATAGCATGTGCTAAAAAGTTGAGAGGGTTACAGCTGGATGCACTTCGTGTACAAAATGGACAATCTCTTTCGAAGTATCAGGGTTTCAGACGAAAACACACCTATTACAAAGGCATTTCATTTTTTAAATAGCCTAAAAATTACCAAATTGGATATAATGATAAAACACGATAATATTAACCAGTAGAAAAAAGAATCACTGGAAAATCTATTTATAAAGTAAAGTTATTCACAAACTAGTGATTCACACAAATTTCAAATAATGCAAATTTAAACTACTCGAATTTGAAAACTACTGCCACTAACAGAAAGTTTGTAATTTTTTTGACCTAACGCAAAAGTATTCACTCATTAACTCTCAATAAAGCACAAAAAACTCAGAAACAAAAGAAAATAAATAAAGCAAAAAAATGAAAAAAAATGAAAAACAAATAAAAAATAGGCCGCCTACTGGGCCGCCACGGCCTGCATACGACTAGATAGCCAACCTCTAGTTGGGCCAGGATGCAGGCCCGTAAGGCCCAGTAGGCCGAACACGGCCGCACAAGTTAATTAGGCCCAAAAAGGCTTGCTTAGAGAGAAGCTCGACATAGAAGCCATGACGAGGCTTATACGCTGGTGCGGGCGCCCCTCGCTTGTCGAGGTGGGACTAAACATGCCCTGCACCGCGCCTGTATGAGCACCACCCTTTAGTCGCGGTTGGTGGCTCCAACCACGACTAAAGACTCCCCATTAGTCGCGGTTGGAGCCACCAAGCGCAACTAAAGGGTTTCGCTTCCCGCCGCCCGCACCCGCTGAAATTCACCTTTAGTCGCGGTTGGTGGCTCCAACCGTGACTAAAGGGAATCTTTAGTCACGGTTGGAGCCACCAACCGCGACTAAAGGTCCTCCTATATAAGAAGCACTTGAACTTTTTTCATTTTCCCTCTACTTTCTTCGTCTCTTCGACCACAAAGGAGATCGCCGCCCATGTGCCCCCGACGCACCGCGTTCCTTGACGCCGTCGCCGCCCATGTCGTCGCCGCCCCTAACGCGCCGCCCAAGGCGTCTCCGCCCCCGACATGCCGCCCACGCCATTGCCGCCCCCGACGCGCTGCCCCCCATCGCTGCCCTTGTCACGTGCCGGCCACTCCTCGAGCTCACGCGCCGTCGCCATCGCCGTCGCCGTCGCAGTCACCGTCGCTGACGACTCGCCTCGCCGCGCTCGCCGTCACCCCGCTATGAGCCCTTTACTCGCCTCGCCCCTGGATGTTTTTCCTTAGTTAAATGAATTTTAGATATATAGAAATGTTAGATGAAATTTAATTAGATGTTAATTAGATGAATTTTGAATGTGAATTAGATTTATACAAATGTTAGATGAATTTTAGATATATAAATGTTAGATGGTTTTTTTATATAATGTTGTTTTTCTATAATTTGTGTTTAATTAGTATATATGCTTAATTAGGTTATTTTCTTAATTAGAAGTATAAAATGTCCCTAACCTATTAAAATGTTGCTTAGAAGTATATAATGTTGTATATCATATTACATAAAAAAATTGCATACTAAAATGTTGCATAGGAAATTGTAATTGAGAAATTTTTTTGGATTTTTTTATAGAGAAAGGAATATTATTAGGGTAGTTATAACCTAGGAATTTTTTCATAAGAATTTCTTCTCGGAGTCAACGATGCTTGGCCCCCATCCTCGTCGTCGACTCGTTCGCGACGACGTCCTGCTTCAGAGGCGCCATGTCCGGGACTGGGCTCCGCCGTGCTGGCACTGGGAGGTGCTACCTTTAGGGGGGCGCAGCTTGGTGAGGAACCCGGGTCTCGTCATCGACTCGGAGCTTCTTTGGTGGCGTTCACGTGGGCCACTTTCGGTGCGGAGGCGGCCTGCCCCGTCGGATGTGGTACGTTGCCATGTCAGGGAGGAGGACGAGCACATCTATCGCTACATGGACGCATTGGACGTCAGGTTCTCCAATACCTGGCAGGTTCTTCAGGGATCTCACCCGAGCTATGATCCTCTCATAGTTCCTTTTCTTTGGGTGTCCACCGCCTGCTGCGCGGGACGTCAACTGGATCTGTAGTAGTGATATTATATAATCAATAATATTCGAGATGGATTAGTAATAATATTCGAGATGTATTCGAGATTAAATTCGATAATATTCGAGACGATTTATTCGAGATTATATTCGATGATGCATATTATGTACTATGATTCACTTTTCCTTATTGAATGCATGCATTCTAATTTGAATACTAAATTGTTTTTTATTTCTTCTAGGTTAGTTAAATAAAAGCTATGGACAATACCAGTAGAGAAGGAGAAGAGGCTCTGTTCAACATCATACGCTCCACGAGCCCAGAGCATGAACATGAAGAGGATGACGGCTCGCAATATCTGAACAATTCCGGTGAGGGTTGTATGTTTGATGAAGACTAAAGAATAAATGAATTCGACAACGATGTTGAAGAAGAAAATGTTCTTCAAATAACAAAGACCGACAAGGTATATTTATTATATAAGCCATCCGGTGATCATCACATGTCTTAATGTGGTTGTATATGTTGGAAATATGCCCTAGAGGCAATAATAAATTAGTTATTATCATATTTTTTATTCATGATAATCGTTTATTATCCATGCTATAATTGTGTTGATTGGAAACTTAAATGCATGTGTGGATACATAGACAAAACCATGTCCCTAGTATGCCTCTAATAGACTAGCTCGTTGATCAAAAGATGGTTAAGGTTTCCTAGCCATGGACATGAGATGTCATTTGATAACGGGATCACATCATTAGGAGAATGATGTGATGGACAAGACCCAAACTACAAACGTAGCATATGATCATGTCAGTTTATTGCTGCTGTTTTCCGCATGTCAAGTATATGTTCCTATGACCATGAGATCATGCAGCTCACGGATATCGGAGGAGTGCCTTGTGTGTATCAAACGTCGCAACGTAACTGGGTGACTATAAAGGTGCTCTACAGGTATCTCCGATGGTGTTTGTTGAGTTGGCATGGATCAAGACTGGGATTTGTTGCTCCGTGTGACGGAGAGGTATCTCAGGGCCCACTTAGTAATACAACATCACAATGAGCCTTGCAAGCAATGTGACTAATTGTTAGTTGCGGGATCTTGTATTACGGAACGAGTAAAGAGACTTGCCGGTAACGAGGTTGAACTAGGTATGGAGATACCGACGATCGAATCTCGGGCAAGTAACATACCGAAGAACAAAGGGAACATTATACGGGATTAACTGAATCCTTGACATAGCGGTTCGACTGATGAAGATCTTCGTAGAATATGTAGGAACCAATGTGGATGTCCAGGTCCCGCCATTGTTTATTGACCGTAGAGGTGTCTCGGTCATGTCTACATAGTTCTCGAACCCACAGGGTCTGCACACTTAAGGTTTGGTGACGTTTCGGTAGTGTAGAGTTATGTATGGTGGTGACCGAAGGTTGTTCGGAGTCCCAGATGAGATCCCTGACGTCACGAGGAGCTCCGGAATGGTCTGGAGGTAAAGATTCATATATAGGAAGTCCCAGTTTGGTCGCTGGAAAAGTTTCGGGCTCATCGGTAGTGTACCGGGAGTGCCAGTAGTGTACCGGGAGACCTCCGGGAAGGGTATTTCGACCCCATAGGGTCCATGGGCTGTGGGAGAATAATAACCAGACCTTAGTGGGCTGGTGGAACAGACAAAAAAGGCCTATGGCGCAGGAGAAGAAAAGGCTAAAGGAAACAGTGGAAAATCAGCCAATAGGGAGCAATTCTAGTCCAACTAGGATTGGAGAAGTAGGATTCCTCTCCTCCTTGGCGCACAAGCCTGGTTGGCTGCCTTGTGCGCCAGCCCCTCTTCCTCTCCTCTCGTCCTATATATACTAGTGGAATAGAGGGTTTTTGCTCAGATTTTACGGGCACGTGCTACCCGTTCCACCGGTGCTCCTCTAGATTGGTTTTCCGCAGTGCTTAGGCGAAGCCCTGCCGGAATTGCTCCACCACCACCATCACCGGAGCGCCGTCACGCTGCCGGTGAACTCTCTCTCCTCTCCACCTCCTCTTGCTCGATCAAGATGGTGGAGATCGTCATTAAGCTGCACGTGTGCTGAACGTGGAGGTGCCGTCCGTTCGGCGCTAGATCGGAAGGACCGTGATCGAGATCGCGAGACGGTTCGTGATGAGATTGCGGAATGGATCGTGATGAGTTTGCGAGACAGATCGTGATCAAGATTGTGAGACAGATCGTGATGAGATCGTGGGACGGATCGTGATGAGTTCACGGGACGGATCGTGATTGGATCGCGGGACGGATCGTGATGAGATCGCGGGAGGCTCAGCGATTTGGATCGCGAAGATGTTCGACTACACCAAACGCGTTTCTTAACGCTTCCCGCTTAGCGATCTACAAGGGTACGTAGATCCACTCTCCCTCTCGTAGATGCTCATCATCATGGATAGGTTTGCGTGTGCGTAGGGAAATTTTTGTTTCCCATGCGACGTTGCCCAACAGTGGCATCATGAGCTAGGTTGATGGTTCGATGAGATCTCGAGTAGAACACAAAAGATTTGTGGGCGTTGATGCTCAGATTGCTTCCTCCCTTGGTCGTATTTTGGTTCAGCGGGATTGTGAGACGAAGCGGCCCGGACCAACATTACTCGTACGCTTACGAGAGACCGGTTCCCTCGACGCAACTTGTTGCCTAGATGGCCTGCGGGTGACAGTTTCTCTCACTTTAGTTGGATCGGATTCGACAAAGGCGGTCCTTGAGATGGTTGAAAAGCAAACTAGTGTATCACCGTTGTGGTTTATGCGTAGGTGATAATTATTCTTGCTAGATACCCGTAGCAGCCACGTAAAACATGCAACAACAATTAGAGGACATCTAACTTGTTTTTGCAGGGTATGTTGTGATATGATATGGCCAATTACATGATGTGATATATGTGATGTATGAGATGATCATGTGATGTATAGATTATCACGACTTGCATGTCGATGCATACAGCAACCGGCAGGAGCCATAGGGTTGTCTTTAATTATTGTATGACCTGCGTGTCAATCATTAAGCGCTATGTAATGCTTTACTTTATCGCTAAACGGTAGCAATAGTAGTAGAAGCATGCAGGGCGTGACAACCCCGATGGCGACACGTTGATGGAGATCAAGATGATGGAGATCATGGTGTCATGCCGGTGACGATGGAGATCATGCCGGTGCTTTCTAGATGGAGATCAAAAGCACAAGTTCATGGCCATATCATGTCACTTATGATTTGCATGTGATGTTAATCCTTTTTATGCACTTTGTTTTGCTTAGGAAGACGGTAGCATTATAAGGTGATCCCTCACTTAATTTCAAGATAAATTGTGTTCTCCCCGAGTGTGCACCGTTGCGAAAGTTCGTCGTGTTGAGACACCACGTGATGATCGGGTGTGATAGACTCTACGTTCACATACAACGGGTGCAAGCCAGTGTTGCACACGCAGAACACTCGGGTTAAACTTGATGAGCCTAGCATGTACAGACATGGCCTCGGAACACAAGAGACCGAAAGGTCGAACATGAGTGATATAGTAGATATGATCAAATGATGATGTTCACCATTGTAACCACCTCAACTCACGTGATGATCGGACTTGAGTTGGTGAATTTGGATCATGTATCACTCGAATGACCGGAGGGATGTCAATTTGAGTGCGAGTTCTTAGGTAATATGATTAATTGAACTTGTTATCATAAACATAATCAATAGTGACTTTGCAAATTATGTTGTAGATTACTAGCTCGCGCTGTAGCTCCCTTAAATTTTTATATGTTCCTAGAGAAATAGAGTTGAAAGATGTTGGTAGCAATATTGCGGACTGGGTCCGTGATCTGAGGATTGTCCTCATTGCTGCACAGAAGGCTTATGTCCTTAATGCACCGTTCGGTGCGCCACCCCCTCTAGCGTTGTCTTAGATGTTGTGAACATCTGACAGGCATGTTTCGATGAATACTTGATAGTTTAGTGCGTCATGCATTACGGCTTAGAATTGAGGCTCCGAAACGTATTGAACGTCACGGAACATATGAGATGTTCTAGGAGCAGAGATTGTGATCTCAGGCTCATGCCTGTGTTACGAGATATGAGATCTCCAACAAGATTCTTTGCCTGTAAGATGAAGGAGAATAGCTCAATCGTTGAGCATGTACTCAGATTGTCTGGGTACTACAATTGCTTGAATCAAGTGGGAGTTGATCTTTCAGATAAGATAGTGATTGATATAGTTCTCCAAGTCACTATCAGTAAAGCTACTAGAACTTAGTGATGAACTATAAAACACCAGGGATAGAAGTATTGATCCCTGAGCTGTTTGCGATGTTTCACACCGCAAAGGTAGAAATCAAGAAGGAGCGTCAAGTGTTGATGGTTAATGAAACCACTAGTTTCGATAAGGGCAAGAGCAAGGAGGGAAACTTCATGGATAGCAAGTCAGTTGCTGCTCCAGTGAAGCAACCCAAAGTTGAACTCGAACCCGAGACTAAGTGCTTCTGTTATGAGGCAAGCGGTCGCTGAAGCGGAACATCCCTAGATACTTGGTAGATAAGAAGGCTGGCAACATTGATAGAAGTATATTTGATATACGAGTTATTAATGTGTACCTTGCTAGTACTCTTAGTAGAACCTGGGTATTGGATACCAGTTCGGTTGCTAAATGTTAGTAACTCGAAATAAAAGCTACGGAGTAAACGGAGAACTAGCTAAGGGTGAGGTGACCATATGTGTTGGAAGTGTTTCCAAGGTTGATGTGATCAACATCGCACGCTCTCTCTACCTTCAGGATTAGTGACGAACCTAAATAAATGTTATTTGGTGTTTTGCGTTGAGCATGAACATGATTAGATCATGTTTATTGCAATACTGTTCTTCATTTAAGCTAGAGAATAACGGTTATTCTGTTTACATGAACAATACCTTCAATGGTCATGCACCCAGTGAGAATGGTTTGTTGAAATCTTGATCATAGTAGTACACATGTTCATAACATTGATGTCAAAAGATACAAAGTTAATAATGATAGTACCACATACTTCTGGAACTGCCGCTAAATATCATATTGGTATAAAGCGCATGAAGAAACTCCATGCTGATGGATCTTTGGACTCATTCGATTTCAAATCGGTTGAGACATGTGAACCATGCCTCTTGGGCAAGATGACTAAAACCCCCGTTGGATGGAGCGGGCAAGTGATTCATTGGAAATGATACATGTTGATGTATGCAATCAAGTGAGTCTTGTAGCGTACAGTGGATATCGTTATTTTCTTACCTTCACTAATGATTTGAGTAGATATAGTGTATATTTACTTAATGAAACACAAGTCTGAATTGTTTGAAAGGTTCAAGAAAATTCAGAGTGAAGTTTAAAGATCATCGTGACAAGAAGATAAAAATGACTGCGATATGATCGTGGAGGTAAATATCTGAGTCACGAGTTTGGCATACAACTTAAGACAATGTGAAAGTTGTTTCACAACTAAATGCCACCTGGAACACCATAGTGTGATGGTGTGTCCGAACATCATAGTTATGCTCTATTGGACATGGTGCGTGCTATGATGTCTCTTATCGTTTTACTACTATAATTTTGGGGTTATGCATTAGAGACAACTACATTCACTTTAAATAGGGCACCATCTAAATCCGTTGAGATGACACCGTGTGAATTATGGTTTGATAGAAACCTAAGCTGTCATTTCTTAATATTTGGGGCTGCGACACTTGTGTGGAAAATGTTTTCACCTAATGAGGTCGAACCCAAGGCGGACAAATGCATCTTCATAGAATACCCTCAGATCAGTTGGGTGAACCTTCTATCTCAGATCCAAGTGCAAATTGTTTGTTACTAAAACGGATCCTTTCTCGAGAAAAGGTTTCTCTTGAAGAATTGAGTGGGAGGAGGATAGAACTTGATGAGGTTATTGAACCTCTGCTTCAACCGGAAAGTAGCGCAGCGCAGAAAGATGTTTCTGTGAAGCCTACGTCAGTTGAAGAGGAAGTTAATGATGATGATCATGAAGCTTCGGATCAAGTAACTATCAACCTATGAGGAAAATAGAACTTGATGAGGTTAATGAACCTTCGCTTCAACCAGAAAGTGGCGCAGCACAGAAAGATTTTTCTGTGAAGCCTACGTCAGTTGAAGAGGAAGTTAATGATGATGATCATGAAGCTTCGGATCAAGTTACTATCGAACTTCGTAGGTCGACAAGGATCTGTATTGCTACTGAGCGGTACGACAACCCTGTCTTGGAGGTCATGTTGTTGGACAACGATGAACCTACGAGCTATGGAGAAGCGATGATGGGCACGGATTCCGACAAATGGTTGGAGGCCATGAAATCCGAGATAGAATCCATGTATGAAAACCAAGTATAGACTTTGATAGACTAGCTCGTTGGACGGCAGGTCGTTGAGTACAAATGGATCTTTAAAATGAAGGCAGACGCTGATGGTAATTATCACCATTTGTAAAGCTTGACTTGTTGCAAAGTAGTTTACGACAAGTTCAAAGAGTTGACTGCGATGAGACTTTCTCTCTCGTAGCGATGCTGAAGTCTGTTGGAATTATGTTAGCAGTTGCTGCATTTTTCAGTTATGAAATCTAGCAGATGGATGCCAAAACATCGTTTCCTACCTTAAGGAAAGGTTGTATGAGATACAACCAGAAGGTTTTGTCAGTCCTAAGGATGCTAAAGGATGTGCGAGCTTCAGTGATTCTGCTATGAATTGAAATAAGCATCTCGGAGTTGGAATATACACTTTGATGAGGTGATCAAAGTTTTTGAGTCTATACAGAGTTTACGAGAAACTTGTATTTGCAATAAAGTGAGTGGGAGCACTATAGAGTTTCTGATAAGTATATGTGAATGACATATTGCTATTCCGAAATGATGTAGCATTTCTGGAGAGCATAAACGGGTGTTTGAAAAGAGTTTTTCAAAGGAAGACCTGGATAAAGCTACCTGATTGTTGAGCATAAAGATCTATAGAGATAGATCAAGATACTTGATGAGACTTTCAATGTGTACATACCTTGACAAGATTTTGAAAGAGTTCAAAATGGATCAGTCGGAGAAAGAGTTCTCGCTTGATTTGTAAGGTATAAAGTTGAGTAAGACTAAATGCCCAGTGACTGCAGAAGATAGAGAAAAATGAGTGTCATCACCTATGCTTCAGCCATAGGCTCTATCATGTATGCAATGCTGTGCACAAGACCCGATGTCAGCCTTGCCATAAGTATGGCCAGAAGGTTTCAAAGTGATCCTGGAATGGAGCACTGGATAGCGGTCAAGATTATCCTTAGTAATTAAAGACTAAGGAGATGTTTCTCAATTATGGAGGTGACAAAGAGTTCGTCGTAAAGAGTTACGTTGATGCAAGCTTTAATACCAATCCGGATGACTCGTAGTACCAATCTGGATACGTGTAGTGGAGCAGCCATTTGGAATAGTACCAAGTGGAGTGTGGTAGCAGTGTTTACGGTTTGACATAGAAATTTGCAAAGAACACACGGATCTGAATGTCACAGACCCGTCGACTATAAGACATCTCTCACATACAAAGCATGATCGAGTCCCAGAACTCGTTGGGTGTTAGATTCATAACAATGCGAATCACATGGTGATGTGAACTAGATTATTGACTCTAGTGCAAGTGGGAGACTGTTGGAAATATGCCCTAGAGGCAATAATAAATTAGTTATTATCATGTTTCCTTATTCATGATAATCGTTTATTATCCATGCTATAATTGTATTGATCGGAAACTTAAATGCATGTGTGGATACATAGACAAAACCATGTCCCTAGTATGCCTCTAATAGACTAGCTCATTGATCAAAAGATGGTTAAGGTTTCCTAGCCATGGACATGAGATGTCATTTGATAACAGGATCACATCATTAGGAGAATGATGTGATGGACAAGACCCAAACTACAAACGTAGCATATGATCGTGTCAGTTTATTGCTGTTGTTTTCCGCATGTCAAGTATATGTTCCTATGACCATGAGATCATGCAACTCACGGATATCAAAGGAGTGCCTTGTGTGTATCAAACGTCGCAATGTAACTGGGTGACTATATAGGTGCTCTATAGGTATCTCCGATGGTGTCTATTGAGTTGGCATGGATCAAGACTGGGATTTGTTACTCCGTGTGACGGAGAGGTATCTCAGGGCCCACTCGGTAATACAAGATCACAATGAGCCTTGCAAGCAATGTGACTAATTGTTAGTTGCGGTATCTTGTATTACAGAATGAGTAAAGAGACTTGCCAGTAACGAGGTTGAACAAGGAATGGAGATACCGACGATCGAATCTCGGGCAAGTAACATACCGAAGAACAAAGGGAACGTTATACGGGATTAACTGAATCCTTGACATAGAGGTTCGACCGATGAAGATCTTCGTAGAATATGTAGGAACCAATGTGGACGTCTAGGTCCCGCCATTGGTTATTGACCGTAGAGGTGTCTCGGTCATGTCTACATAGTTCTCGAACCCGCAGGGTCTGCACACTTAAGGTTTGGTGACGTTTCGGTAGTGTAGAGTTATGTATGGTGGTGACCGAAGGTTGTTCGGAGTCCCGGATGAGATCCCAGATGCCACGAGGAGCTCCGGAATGGTCCGGAGGTAAAGATTCATATATAGGAAGTCCCAGTTTGGTCGCCGGAAAAGTTTCGGGCTCATCGGTAGTGTACCGGGAGTGCCGGTAGTGTATCGGGAGACCTCCGGGAGGGGTATTTCGACCCCAGAGGGTCCATGGGCTGTGGGAGAATAATAACCAGCCCTTAGTGTGCTGGTGGAACAGCCACAAAAGGCCCATGGCGCAGGAGAAGAAAAGGCTAAAGGAAAAAGTGGAAAATCGGCCAATAGGGAGCAATCCTAGTCCAACTAGGATTGGAGGAGAAGTAGGATTCCTCTCCTCCTTGGCGCATAAGGCTGGTTGGCTGCCTTGTGCGCCAGCCCCTCTTCCTCTCCTCTCCTCCTATATAAACTAGTGTAATAGAGGGTTTTTGCACAGATTTTACGGCCACGTGCTACCCGTTCCACCGGTGCTCCTCTAGATTGGTTTTCCGCAGTGCTTAGGCGAAGCTCTGCCGGAATTGCTCCACCACCACCATCACCGCAGCGCCGTCACGCTGCCGGTGAACTCTCTATCCTCTCCACCTCCTCTTGCTGGATCAAGATGGTGGAGATCGTCATCAAGCTGCACGTGTGCTGAACGCGGAGGTGTCGTCCGTTCGGCGCTAGATCGGAAGGACCGTGATCGAGATCGCGAGACGGTTCGTGATGAGATTGCGGAACGGATCGTGATGAGTTTGCGGGACAGATCGTGATCAAGATCATGAGACGGATAGTGATGAGATCGCGGGACGGATCGTGATGAGTTCACGGGACGGATCGTGATTGGATCGGGGGACGGATCGTGATGGGATCGCGGGACCCTCAGCGATTTGGATCGCGAAGATGTTCGACTACACCAACCGCGTTTCTTAATGCTTCCCGCTTAGCGATCTACAAGGGTACGTAGATCCACTCTCCCTCTCATATATTCTCATCACCATGGATAGGTTTGCGTGTGCGTAGGAAAATTTTTGTTTCCCATGCGACATTCCCCAACAGTGGCATCATGAGCTAGGTTGATGGTTCGATGAGTTCTCGAGTACAACACAAAAGATTTGTGGGCGTTGATGCTTAGATTGCTTCCTCCCTTGGTCATATTTTGGTTCAGCGGGATTGTGAGATGAAGCGGCCCGGACCAACATTACTCGTACGCTTACGAGAGACCGGTTCCCTCGACGCAACTTGTTGCCTAGATGGCTTGCGGGTGACAGTTTCTCTCACTTTAGTTGGATCGGATTCGACAAAGGCGGTCCTTGAGAAGGTTGAAAAGCAAATTAGTGTATCACCGTTGTGGTTTATGTGTAGGTGAGAATTATTCTTGCTAGATACCTGTAGCAACCACGTAAAACATGCACCAACAACTAGAGGACGTCGAACTTGTTTTTCCAGGGTATGTTGTGATATGATATGGCCAATTACATGATGTGATATATGTGATGTATGAGATGATCATGTGATGTATATATTATCATGACTTGCATGTCGATGAATACGGCAACCGGCAGGAGCCATAGGGTTGTCATTAATTATTGTATGACCTGCGTGTCAATCATTAAGCGCTATGTTATGCTTTACTTTATCGCTAAACAGTAGCAATAGTAGTAGAAGCATGCAGGGCGTGACAACCCCGATGGCGACACGTTGATGGATATCAAGATGATGGAGATCATGGTGTCATGCCGGTGACGATGGAGATCATGCCGGTGCTTTCTAGATGGAGATCAAAAGCACAAGTTCATGGCCATATCATGTCACTTATGATTTGCATGTGATGTTAATCCTTTTTATGCACCTTGTTTTGCTTAGGACGACGGTAGCATTATAAGGTGATCCCTCACTTAATTTCAAGATAAATTGTGTTCTCCCCGAGTGTGCACCGTTGCGAAAGTTCGTCGTGTTGAGACACCATGTGATGATCAGGTGTGATAGACTCTACGTTCACATACAACGGGTGCAAGCCAGTGTTGCACACGCAGAACACTCGGGTTAAACTTGACGAGCCTAGCATGTACAGACATGGCCTCGGAACACAAGAGACCGAAAGGTCGAACATGAGTCATACAGTAGATATGATCAACATGATGATGTTCACCATTGTAACCACCTCAACTCACGTGATGATCGGACTTGAGTTGGTGAATTTGGATCATGTATCACTCGAATGATCGGAGGGATGTCAATTTGAGTGGGAGTTCTTAAGTAATATGATTAATTGAACTTGTTATCATAAACATAGTCAGTAGTGACTTTGCAAATTATGTTGTAGATTACTAGCTCGCGTTGTAGCTCCCTTAAATTTTTATATGTTCCTAGAGAAATAGAGTTGAAAGATGTTGGTAGCAATATTGCGGACTGGGTCCGTGATCTGAGGATTGTCCTCATTGCTGCACAGAAGGCTTATGTCCTTAATGCACCGCTCGGTGCGCCACCCCCTCTAGCGTCGTCTTAGATGTTGTGAACATCTGACAGGCACGTTTCGATGAATACTTGATAGTTTAGTGTGTCATGCATTACGGCTTAGAATTGAGGCTCCGAAACGTTTTGAATGTCACGGAACATATGAGATGTTCTAGGAGCAGAGATTGTGATCTTAGGCTCATGCCTGTGTTGCGAGATATGAGATCTCCAACAAGATTCTTTGCTTGTAAGATGAAGGAGAATAGCTCAATTGTTGAGCATGTACTCAGATTGTCTGCATACTACAATTGCTTGAATCAAGTGGGAGTTGATCTTCCAGATAATATAGTGATTGATATAGTTCTCCAAGTCACTATCACTAAAGCTAGAACTTAGTGATGAACTATAAAACACCAGGGATAGAAGTATTGATCCCTAAGCTGTTCGCGATGTTTGACACCGTGAAGGTAAAAATCAAGAAGGAGCGTCAAGTGCTGATGGTTAATCAAACCACTAGTTTCGAGAAGGGCAAGTGCAAGGAGGGAAACTTCATGGATAGCAAGTCAGTTGCTGCTCCAGTGAAGCAACCCAAAGTTGAACTCGAACCCGAGACTAAGTGCTTCTGTTATGAGGCGAGCGGTCGCTGAAGCGGAACAACCGTAGATACTTGGTAGATAAGAAGGCTGGCAACATTGATAGAAGTATATTTGATATACGAGTTATTAATGTGTACCTTGGTAGTACTCTTAGTAGCACCTGGGTATTGGATACCGGTTCGGTTGCTAAATGTTAGTAACTCGAAATAAAAGCTACGGAATAAACGGAGAACTAGCTAAGGGTGAGGTGACGATATGTGTTGGAAGTGTTTCCAAGGTTGATGTGATCAACATCGCACGCTCTCTCTACCTTCAGGATTAGTGACGAACCTAAATAAATGTTATTTGGTGTTTTGCGTTGAGCATGAACTTGATTAGATCATGTTTATTGCAATACGGTTATTCATTTAAGTTAGAGAATAATGGTTATTCTGTTTACATGAATAATACCTTCAATGGTCATGCACCCAGTGAGAATGGTTTGTTGAAATCTTGATCGTAGTAGTACACATGTTCATAATATTGATGTCAAAAGATACAAAGTTAATAATGATAGTACCACATACTTGTGGCACTGCCGCTAAATGTCATATTGGTATAAAGCGCATGAAGAAACTCCATGCTGATGGATCATTGGACTCATTCGATTTCGAAACGGTTGAGACATGTGAACCATGCCTCTTGGGCAAGATGACTAAAAACCCCGTTGGATGGAGCGGGCAAGTGATTCATTGGAAATGATACATGTTGATGTATGCAATCAAGTGAGTCTTGTAGCGTAAAGTGGATATCGTTATTTTCTTATCTTCACTGATGATTTGAGTAGATATAGTGTATATTTACTTAATGAAACACAAGTCTGAATCGTTTGAAAGGTTCAAGCAAATTCAGAGTGAAGTTTAAAGATCATCGTGACAAGAAGATAAAAATGACTACGATATGATCGTGGAGGTAAATATCTGAGTCACGAGTTTGGCATACAACTTAAGACAATGTGAAAGTTGTTTCACAACTAAACGCCACCTGGAACACCATAGTGTGATGGTGTGTCCGAACATCATAGTTATGCTCTATTGGATATGGTGCGTGCTATGATGTCTCTTATCGTTTTACTACTATAATTTTGGGGTTATGCATTAGAGACAACTACATTCACTTTAAATAGGGCACCATCTAAATCCGTTGAGATGACACCGTGTGAATTATGGTTTGATAGAAACCTAATCTGTCATTTCTTAATATTTGGGGCTGCGACACTTGTGTGGAAAATGTTTTCACCTAATGAGGTCGAACCCAAGGCGGACAAATGCATCTTCATAGAATACCCTAAGATCATTTGGGTGAACCTTCTATCTCAGATCCAAGTGCAAAGTGTTTGTTACTAAAACGGATCCTTTCTCGAGAAAAGGTTTCCCTTGAAAGAATTGAGTGGGAGGAGGATAGAACTTGATGAGGTTATTGAACCTCTACTTCAACCAGAAAGTAGCGCAGCACAGAAAGATGTTTCTGTGAAGCCTACGTCAGTTCAAGAGGAAGTTAATGATGATGATCATGAATCTCCGGATCAAGTAACTATCAACCTACGAGGGAAATAGAACTTGATGAGGTTATTGAACCTTCGCTTCAACCAGAAAGTGGCACAGCGCAGAAAGATGTTTCTGTGAAGCCTACGTCAGTTGAAGAGGAAGTTAATGATGATGATCATGAAGCTTCGAATCAAGTTACTATCGAACTTCGTAGGTCGACAAGGATGTGTACTGCTACTGAGCGGTACGACAACCCTGTCTTGGAGGTCATGTTGTTGGACAAGGATGCGTACGTCAAAGCAAACAAGACGACTCCAAAATTCGTAGGTCGACAAGGATGCGTACGTCAAAGCAAACAAGACGACTCCAAAATTCGAGGGAGCACTAGTGAAGGCAAAAGATCACTGGGACGATTTCGTGAAGTTCAAGGAATCAGAACTAGGTAAGGAACGGTCGGGAAAGAACAAGATTAATGCTGCAAAAAAGCAGTGGCACCATACTCTAGGGCCAGGTGGCTACCGGACGGCCCTGCCTAAGTGGGATCAATTTGGAAAAGATATGATTAGTGCAGGGGTCACTGCAGTTATAGTGACCTGGCCCTCGAGGTGCAGGACCTGGTTTTATGCACATGGGGGGAAGTTGGACCCAAAGACAGGGGCTATTATGGTGAAGGCAAGTCTTAGAAAAGTGACAGACGAAATTCTGATGAAAATCGAAGAAGCTTGAACGGGGGTGTTCACGCCCATCAGAGAGGACGACGAGCTTACGCGCGCCCTGAAGAATCCTGAACACCCGGGAAGAACACGAGGGAAAGGCGTTGTTCCGTGGTTTGAGGGGTTTGCTGGTTGGAACGGTGACTACAGAAGTTGTGCGAGAAAGAAAATGCAGGAGGAGCGGAAGAAGAAGGAGGAAGCACTCCGTCTTGAAGGCCTACAATCAAAGCACGTGGAGTTGGAATCCAAGGTCAGGTTGCTGCAGGAGCAGATCGACTCACTCAGCCAGGAAAGGGCGTCTCAGCGACAGCATGAGCGGATCGATCTCGCATTGGATACCATCGTCCCATCTATGCCGAGAAGCAACGTGGGTTCCGCCCCGGCCGATATCGATGATGATTCGTTGATAGCTAGCTACCCTGTGGATGATATCAAAGACGGGACTAACTGTGAGCTACACATGAAAGTGAAGAACTTATCCATGAAGGTGGCGGACGGCTATGCTTTAGCAAATCCCCCAGAAGCAACCTTCCATTGCAATCGCATTCCAGCTGGCTATGCTCGTGTCGGGTTTGATGAAGTGATGTCAGCATATCACGAGCTACAACTTGACATTCCTGGAGGTGACGAGGAGAGAACACTGGGAGAGGCCATGCATTGTATCATTCTATGGAAAAAGGATTGCATCGTCTTTCCAAGGCCACCGACTCCTACTCCTCCAAGTCTGCCGCCGCGTTAGTCGACTCCT
Source organism: Hordeum marinum (assembly GCA_022496015.1). Taxonomy (NCBI): domain Eukaryota; kingdom Viridiplantae; phylum Streptophyta; class Magnoliopsida; order Poales; family Poaceae; genus Hordeum; species Hordeum marinum. The sequence goes on along the minus strand of CM039678.1, from coordinate 75,038,905 downwards.
CCTCCTCCTTCAAGTCCGGCACCGTGTCAGCCGAATCCTCCTCCAAGTCCATCACAACGTCAGCCAACTCCTCCTCCTCCAAGTTTGGCACCGCGTAAGCCGACTCCTCCTCCAAATCTGGCACGACGTCACCATGCTCCATCACCTAAGCAACAACAGAAGAGAGAGGCCACAGCTACGACGACTAGTGGTATAACAGGCAAGAAACACAAATATGGTCCAAGCCTCAAGCCTCTTCCGAAGTTGCCTTACCACCTGAGTGAGTAGGAACTCGACAGCGCAGTGGATGCCAAAGTGAAGGCCCATCTTGGACCAAAACCACCCCAACCGCCAAAGGAGAAAGTACCTGAGCATGTCTCACAACACTTCATTGATATGGGTTGACCGGCTATCAATCAAAAGGACAACGACTATGTACGGTCTATCAAGAAGTCATATCTTGCAGGAAAAAAGTTGGCAAAAAGCGGGAAAACTATCCCCCAGCTAGGAGAACAGGCAGTGCAATGCGACCCCCCCGCTCATTGTACAAACACCTGTGAGTACCGCCGGCTGGCCAGAAGTATCCAAAGAACATATTAGGATGGCTAAAGAAGTCGGTGTCAGTGTTGAACAACTCCTAGGCCTTGAGGAAATCTCCGGGCTTAAAGAGTCAGAAGTAAAATATCAATATGCCCGTGGCAAGCATCTGGTCAAGCCTGAAGATGTCAAGCTTCTACCAATGAGAATGTATGATTTGCATACGTGTTACATGCAAATAACAGCAACTACCAATGAAGAGTCCCTCATGGTGAGAGTCAAAGGGAGGCATTACTTCCATAAAAAGATCTGTGGATTCATTATGCAGAGTTGTTTAAGTTATTCAATCAAGATGCACTCGACAAATCTTTAGTCAGTTGCTACTGTCTGTAAGTGATTTCTTTCTATAATTTAAGTCTTTAGCTAGCTATGCTCTCGTTCATCACCTGTAATTATCCTCACTATATTCGTTTTTGTGGTATTATGCAGAATGAAGATGTATGAAATGAAACAAGCTAGATGCTATGGCATTGGGTTCGTTGACCCAAATACGATTAATCAAGAGACATGGGAAACTGCATATTCGAGAAAAGACACAAAGAAAGCCATGCTAGAATTTTCGAAGCATCTAAACACCCAACCAGAAATACTACTTCCTTACAACTTTGGGTGAGTGTTACTATTAATATATATATATATATATATATATATATATCTTGTACTAGAAATTCTGCTTTTTGCTTACTAGATGTTATTAAGTGTTGTTGATGAGTTATGCAGTTACCACTGGATCTTGTTAATCATTGAAGTTGACAAGGGAAATGTTGAAGTACTCGACTCACTATTAAAGGATCCATCCGAATACGCAATCATGAGGGGGCTGCTTGACAGGTAATTTCAATCATTATCATACTATGTCGGGCTCTTTAATTACTAAATTTCCTGATATCAACTAATTAATAACTCATTTATTCATTTTCTTTGCCAGCGGGCAGGGCTTGGGCCAAGTTCATCAAACAGGTCCCAGGCGACTGGGCACAACACTGAAATGGGTGCGACCCAAGGTAATTAACTACTACTAGCTAGCTAGCTATGTCCGTGCATCTCTTTAATTCTAGTTTCAATATCATTATCATGCTTGATTAATTATTAACTGATTGAATTTTATTCTCGTAAAGTGCATGATGTAGGAGCAGGGGACTAGTTTATGCGCATACTACATTTGCGAGAACATCCGCATGATCACGTCTGAAAGGAGCAAAAATGAAATAAATCTTTGGGTACGTTTGCCAGAACACTATCCATTATTTTTTATCATGATCTAGCTAATATATATACACACAACTAATATATTCATCTTGATCTCCATCTTGTAGTCGACGGAGATGCGGGGCCAACTCATACGAGAGGCTCGGGTATGAGCAATTCAAGAGGAATTAGCTGGATTTCTGGTCGACCAGGTCATAGATCCCAAAGGAGAATACCATTACAAGATCAAGAACAAGCAGTACTAATGCCTGCATATACATGTAATGATCCTCAAATTGTAGGAGAAATTGTATATATATATATAATTCCTGTATATATATGTGTGTATATATGTATGTATGTATGTGAATGGTCGTCGTACGAGCAATTGGATGAGATATATGTATATATATATATTATCGGTTCTACGAGAAATTCTATTTATATTTATATACATGCGCATGCACAACGTGTGTATAGTATGTAGTAGCGTAATATATGTTTGAAATGAAAATTAATTAAATGGACACACAAAATGAAAAGGAAAATTAAATCATAATTAATTCATAAACTCCTAAAGAATTAAAAGGAAAAAAATAAAAAAAATAAAAAATCTAAATACTTTTAGTCCCGGTTGGTGTTACCAACCGGGACTAAAGGTCCCCCAGCCCACGGCGCCGGCGGATGCCACGTGGTGGGCCTTTGGTGCCAGGTCGTGTTGAACCGAGACTAACGGGGGGTAGGCTTTAGTCCCCACCCTTTAGTGCCAGTTCGAGAACCGACACTAAAGGCCCTTATGACCCGTGACTATAGGCCAGTTCTGCACTAGTGGTGGTTATGCAATGGAGAACAGGGAGAGGGGAGGAGGGTTTTCTGCAATGGAGAAGAGGGGGAGGAGGGTCTGGTTTTCCAGTGGGGAAGTGGGCGAGGATCATGTGGCGGCAGTATAGGATTGGGCGACGAGACCGGCTATGACCAGCGATGAGCTATGACAAATTGTTTTTCTTTTGTTTATTCAATGGATTATATGTTGTACATGAAATCATTCCATGGTTTTTTTTCTAAACTGGAAGAGAGATCAGGCATTGTAAACTAAAAAATTATAAAATTGTAAAAACCTAGTACAAATGAAAATTATGGAACTTGAGATAAAATATAAATGATTGAAATATTTCTTCACAAATTTGTGCATGAGGCACTGTAAATTCAAAAAATGTAGAAACTTGGCACACTTCCTATGTTTCACAGCTAATACCCATGAAAATTATTAAAAATGAGATATTAAATATGATTGAAATAACTCTTAACAAATTTGAGCTACTAGGTTGAAGGTTCATGGCTTCTAAGGCAAATAAGGTGGTTGATGACCATAGCCAAGGCATACATTGCTTAAATGGCCTGAATTTTAACACACGGGTGCATCATGGCATGCCAATGAATCGTCACATTGTTTGTTACTATAGATGTGGAGGAAAACATGGTGATTTTGCTATTTCTCCTTAATACTCTACCATTCTTGGAAAAGCATCTGTGGTGTCCAAGTACACGTGAGCATCCCAAATAAGTTGTTGGTTGAGTGGAATAGTTGTGTACCTAGAACACATGTGAGGCACACATTTGCGTTGACCAAAGTTTGACCAAGGAACTGTAAATTCAAAAAAATGTAAAATTGTAGAAACTTGGCACACTGCCTTTGTTTCACACCTAATACCCATGAAAATTATGAAACTTGAGAAACAATATATGAGTGAAATAGCTCTTGACAAATTTGAGCTACTAGGTTGAAGTTTCATGGCTTCTAAGGAAAATGAGGTGGTTCATGACTATAGCCAAGGCTTACATAGCTCAAATGGCCTGAATTTTGACACATGTGTGCATCATGGCGTGCCAATGAATCTTCACATTGTTTGTTCCGGTTGATGTGGAGGAAAACATGGTAATTTTTCTATTTCTCCTTAATATAGGGTCTTTCTTTGCAAAGGATGTACCAACAATACTCTACCATTCTTGTACAACTATATGCGCTGAGAAAGTACACCACATGAGCATCCCAAATAAGTTGTTGGTTGAGTGGAAAAGCTTTGTACCTAGCACACATGTTCGGCAGACATCTGCGTTGACCAAAGTTTGACCAAGGCATTGTAAATTCAAACAAATAGAAACAAATGTAAAAACTTCGCACACTTCCTTTGTTTCACACCGAATACCCATGAAAATTATAATACTTGAGATACATTATATGATTGAAATAGCTCTTCACAAATTTGAGCTAGTAAGTTGAAGGTTCATGGCTTCTAAGGAAAATGAGGTGGTTCATGACCATAGCCAAGGGATATATTACTCAAATGGCCTAAATTTTGACACATGTGTGCATCGTGGCATGCCATGGAATCTTCACATTGTTTGTTCCTCTAGAGGTTGAGGTAAACATGGTGATTTGCTATTTCTACTTAATCAGTGATCTTTTTGTAACAGGATGTACCAACAATACTTTACCATTCCTGGACAAGCATCTATGGTGACAAAGTACACCACATGAGCATCCCAAATAAGTTGTTGGTTGAGTGGAAAAAGCTTTGTACCTAGCACACATGTTAGGTAGACATCTGCATTGACCAAAGTTTGACCAAGGCACTGTAAATTAAAACAAAATAGAAAAACATTTGGAAACTTGGAACACCTCCTTTGTTTCACACCTAATACCCATGAAAATTGTGAAACTTGAGATACAATAAATGATTGAAATAGCTCTTCACAGATTAGTGCTACTAGGATGAAGGTTCATGGCTTGCAGGCAAATGGCCAAGGCGTTGCAAATTCAAAAAACAATTATGTATAAGGAAGATAAACATACAAAAACCAGAAAATACAAAAGGAAAGAGGAGATATAAATTTAATTTAAAATATTTCAATATAAATAGAAAACCAAATTTGGAAATAAGAAGGAGAAACATTTGAAAAAAGGAAAAAGGAAAAAGGAAAGAGAAAACATAAATTTAAATATATAATTTGTGAAGACCTATAAAGCTTGGGATACAATATATATTTATTTAAAAATAAACAAACTTAAAAAATATGAAAAAACATGAAAAAACAAATACGAAACAAAATTTTATGAGTAGGGATGTAGGTATGTGGGCTGGCCCCTACCGGAAATGCCAATTGGATCCCTTGTGCGGGGTCTGAGAGATGTGTGTTTTTGCATGCACGTTGATCACGGGAGGAGTTGTCGTTCTGTTACACAAATCCCACGTCCTAATCCCTTGGATTGAGGAGCAAGTGCTACCATGCGTCAATGAATGGAAAACAAAGATTTAGGAGATACGCACCCGGGAAGTTACGATGACCTAGGAGATTGTCCTCATATATAATCTCGACATTGTCGTACATGTTATCCACAATGCCTCCTACCACTGAGTCGACAACAGCTGCCTCTGTCGCATCTGCCAAAACCCAGGTAGAACCTGGAGAACATCCAGGTCGTTTGCATGTGGTGGCCGCCCTGGACGAATCACGCTGACGCCGCATCGCCCACTACTTTTATCTTCATTGACCGTTCAAGTATGATACCCGCCATACCACCTCCATATGAAACTAAATTGTGCATGTATTTGTTGGGAGACGTAGTAATAAATCAAAATTTTCCAACGTGTCACCAAGATCTATCTATGAAGAAACCAGCAAACGAGTGGGGAGAGATTGGATCTTCATACCTTTGAAGATCGCTAAGCGGAAGCGTTGCTAGAACGCGGTTGATGGAGTCATACTCGCAGCGATTCAGATCGCGGTAGATCCGATCAAGTGCCGAACGGACGGCACCTCCGCGTTCAACACACGTGCAGCCCGATGACGTCTCCTATGCCTTGATCCAGCAAGGAGGGAGGAGAGGTTGAGGGAGAGCTCCGACAACACGACGGCGTGGTGGCGGTGGAGCTGTGTGGTACTCCGACAGAGCTTCGCTAAGCACTACGGAGAACGAGGAGAGGGAGGAGTAGGGCTGCACTAGGGAGGAGATGAACTCGTGTGTTGTGCAGCCCCAAATACCTCCACTATATATAGGAGGAGGGGAGGAGAGGTGATGCGCCCTAGGGTTCCACCCTAGGGGTGGCGGCAGTCTCCAGAAGCCCATCTGGCCGGCGGCCAGGGCAGGGAGAGGTGGAGGCGCCCTAGGGTGGGCCTTAAGGCCCATCTAAGCCAAGGGTTTGCCCCTTCCACCCTTGCTGTGCCTTGGGCTGGGGTGGGAGGCGCACCAACCCACCTAGGGGCTGGCTCCCTCCCACTCTTGGCCCATGGAACCTTCCGGGGCAGGTGGGCCCACTTGGTGGACCCCCGGAACCCTTCCGGTGGTCCCGGTACACTACCGGAGACACCCGGAACACTTCCGGTAACCAAAACCTCACTTCCTATATATCAATCTTCATCTCCGGACCATTCCGGGACTCCTCGTGACGCTCGGGATCTCATCCGGGACTCCGAACAACCTTCGGTAACCACGTACACTATTTCCCTATAACCCTAGCGTCATCGAACCTTAAGTGTGTAGACCCTACGAGTTCGGGAGACACGTAGACATGACCGAGACACCTCTCCGGTCAATAACCAACAGTGGGATCTGGATACCCATGTTGGCTCCCACGTACTCCACGATGATCTCATCAGATGAACCACGATGTCAAGGATTCAATCAATCCCGTATACAATTCCCTTTGTCTATTAGTATGGTACTTGCCCGAGATTCGATCGTCGGTATCCCCATACCTTGTTTAATCTCGTTACCGGCAAGTCTCTTTACTCGTTCCATAATACATCATCCCGAGACTAACTCCTTAGTCACATTGAGCTCATAATGATGATGTCTTACCGAGTGGGCCCAGAGATACCTCTCCGTCACACGGAGTGACAAATCCCAGTCTCGATTCGTGTCAACCCAACAGACAGTTTCGGAGATACCCGTAGTGTACCTTTATAGCCACCCAGTTATGTTGTGATGTTTGGCACACCCAAAGCATTCCTACGGTATCCGGGAGTTACACAATCTCATGGTCTAAGGAAACGACACTTGACATTGAAAAGCTTTAGCAAACGAACTACACGATCTTGTGCTATGCTTAGGATTGGGTCTTGTCCATCACATCATTCTCCTAATGATGTGATCCCGTTATCAACGACATCCAATGTCCATGGTCATGAAACCGCGACCATCTATCGATCAACGACCTAGCCAACTAGAGGCTCACTAGGGACACGTTGTGGTCTATGTATTCACACATGTATTACGGTTTCCGGTTAACACAATTATAGCATGAACAACAGACAATTATCATGAACTAGGAAATACAATAATAACCATTTTATTATTGCCTCTAGGGCATATTTCCAACAGTATTAGCTTCTATTCACCTAGGATTAGCACAAATGCGTTCTAACCAGATGGCATAGGTGAAGTAGATCTTTTGTTCTATCATACCATGGTCCAATCATTTTATTTTCTATCCGGCTAAGTACTTGATATTATTTTTTATTGCCTCCCATATTATGTTTAGCACATATGTTTATCGACCAGCATGATCCAATTATGTTTTTGCATGTTGATCCAACTAATTTTATTGCTATACTCCTAAATCAACAAGATATGTCAATCGATGTTATTAGAGATTGGTTATTTTTATGGTTCCCATGGTGCTAAGTATTTTTTGGTGCAAATACAACATTACTTGTTCATCAACCTCAAATTGATTATATAACTTATGTTACTTTTGATTCTGAAAGTGATCACATGGTTGTATATAATTCAGCACTTGTAGTTATCATTTGTTATGTTCATATCAACCGAGTTTGCAGCATGTACCTTTTTGGTAGATTTTTCTAGTGTTCGTTTGGATTTATCGTTAGCTATTGTGAGCAAGTGTTATATTTTGTCAACATGATGAATGAACTCAATGAATAAATTGTGTGCGCCACTGAAAAATGGTGCAAACTGATGTTCGCTCTATCTGCCGCTCAAGCGCAAGACTCGACGAAACGATATTGCGTAACATACTTCGAATACCGTCACTTAGGATGCATACACTATTAATAAGGTACATAGTTGAGATTTTTGACCCCAACACGGAAAAATTCATGGTACAGGACCTGGTTGGGGACGTGTCTCTCCGTGTCGTGGATGTCGAGCGCATCTTCAACTTGGAGAACCAAGGATTGTCGGCTGCATACATTCTCATTCAAGAAGATGAGGACATCAAAGATCGGGTGCCGCCTCAATTTTTAAATAAGGGTAGAGGTAATATAGTGATTGCTGATCTCATTGTAGACATCATTAAAAATAAATACGCCGAGGACGATTTCCTTCTCAAAGTGTTCCTTGTCCTGCTAGGACCAGTTATTGCTCCCATGTCGAGTAACATTGTTCCAAAACAGTATTATGCGTTCGTGGATGATGTCAAACACATTTTCATGATTACATTACATTGATGAATTGGAGTTAGTTTTGTGTCACCCCAATGTGTATGTTATATGATCAATTCCATCATTATCCATCGCCGATCCACGTGCCTACGCATTAGATATACCGAATCTTGCTAAGTTACTATCGCTACTGCTATTGTCACACCTGCTACAAAACTGCTATTGTCACTATTATTGTTACTTTTTGCTACTACTATTTTCCTTGCTACTAAATCTTTGTTGCAGAGAGATATCCCAGGTGCGGCTGAATTGACAACAAAACTATTAAGGTCAATAAATATTCTTTGGCTTCCCTTGTGTCAAACCAAAAAATTAGGGTTAAATACTACCCGTGAAGACTGTCGCGATCCCCTATACTTGTGGGTTACCAAGACAATTTTCTGGCGCCATTGCCAGGGAGCATAGCTCTATTTATTGTGTTAACTTGAAGGATAACCAATTTCTACTATGAAAATCTAAAATACAATAGAACTAAGATCATCCCCTCTCGCACGAGAGGAGGTAAGGAACTGCCATCTAGCTCTGCTTTAGATTCACCTACTATTTTTGAGCAACTTGCTACTCCACCACCCGTTGATCGTCCTGACATGTCACATGAACTTGATGATGCTACTTCTGACATTAATGTCAAAACATTTGCTACACATGGTGAAACTGGACCTCTGGCACTAAATAAAATACTTGATGCTCATATTGCTGAAACTGGGGAAGACTTTGAATCACCTATTACCCCTCGCTCACCGAATAGTTATGAATTGCCTCATGTACTTAAAGGTTATGTTAGGGATGGTGAGGTATCTATGGACTTTCTTGCTTGTAAGGATTGAGATGAAGTGAACAAACTATTTTGCAAACTAAAAGAAAAATCTATGATGGAAAAAATGAAACATGATCCTAAATTAGCTACCTCACCTATATTTGTTACTGATATGGATTATGAGTTCTCTGTAGACCCTGAGTTGATTCCTATAGTAGAGTATGATCCTTTCCATGGTTATGAAAATGAAACTGTTGTCGAACGCCTTATGAAACTGAATGATATTGTTGCTCTGTTTACCAATGATGAAAAGATCTGCTACTATTATATCCTTAAGCTTTTTTCCTTTCTTGCTAAAAGGCGAGGCCAAGGAATGGTTCCTTTCACTTGCTCCTGGTTGTGTGCATAGTCCCCAGGATATGCTTCACCACTTTTCTACAAAATAGTTTCGTGCTCATTAGAAACAAGCTACCTTACAGGAAATATTTAACTCTGCTCAAATTGAAGAAGATATTCTCCCTCAAACTTGGGGGAGATTTCTCCTATTACTAAGACCTTTGCGTGATTCTCCACTTGATATTTTTCTAATGGAATAAACGATGCTTCTAGGGATTTCCTACAAAGTTGTATTGGTTGTGTTTTCAAGGAAAGAGTTGTTGGACAAGCTGAAGAATTATTAAAGAACATAATGCAAAATGCCGATGATTGGACAGTCCCTGAACCACCTCCGGAACGTATTCAAAAAACAGAGGCATTCTATTCCTTAGTACCGAAGATATGCAAGAAGAAAAATGATCCATGAAAGAGAAAGGTATTAAAACGAATGATGTCAAGAAATTACCGCCTATCGAAAAAATAAATGGACTTAACACCCCGACATGGGTACTAGAGGTAAACTCTCTCCGTTTCTTTAATGGAAGTGATATACCTTATACTAAGACGCCTGAACAATGCTTGGATGAATTTGATAATTACGTTGTTAACCCAGAACACTTCAATAATTATGTTAAGAATAAATTGCAACATAATGCTATGATGATAGATCGCTTAAGTGACTTGATGTTTAGAATTGCTAATGGTGTGAAAGGTTTAGGCAAACATGCTTCTATGGTACACACACAATTAGACCAAGTTGCTAAATCATAAAATGATTTGCTTGCTAAAATGAATAATAATATAAATGATCATGTTGTTAGAGTAGTGACTAGAGGAGGTAGAATGACCCAAGAAGATCTTTATCCAGAACGTCACCCTAAAAGAATTGAACAAGATTCTCAGGAGATTAATGAAGATGCACCTAGTTCTTCTTGTATGAAGAAGAAAAAGAAAGATAATAGGAACTTGCAAGCTTCTAGTGAACCTGTTATAGAAAAACCTATTGAGAAATATAATGATGTTTCTGTTTCAGATGCCGAGATTCAGTCTTGTAGTGAACATACACCTAGTGACAATGAAAACAATGATAATGATGATGTTCACGTACATGCTCAACCATATAATAACAAAGAAAATGATAATGATGTGGAAATTGAACCTGCTGAGGATCTTGATTACCCACCTTCTAAAAATAAACGTTATGATAAGAGAGACTTTGTTCCTAGAAAACATGGAAGGGAAAGATAGCCGTGGGTTCAAAAACCTATGCCATTCCCTCGTAAGCCCACTAAAAGTACTGATAATTAAGATTTTGCGTGCTTCGCAGAAATTATTAGACTTGTAATTTTGCGCACTCGTTTGACGGATATATTGAAAATGCCTCTGTATGCTAAGTATATGAAAGATACTATTACCAAAAAAGAAAGATACTTGAGACTGAAATTACCACCATGGTTGTTAATTATTATTTTGATAGTGGAGTACCTAACAAGTTGGGAGATCTGCGTATACACACAATACCGTGTTGTATTAAAAGAAACTATGTCAAAACTGCTTTATGTGATTTAGGGGCCAGTGTTAGTGTCATGTCTTTCTCCCTTTATAAAAAACTTGAATTAAGTAAACTAACACCTATTGAGATATCTTTGCAAATGGCTGATAAATCCACTGATTTACCTATTGGAATTTGTGTGGACGTTCCCATTGTGGTTGCAAATGTAACTATGTTAATAGACTTTGTAATTCTTGATATGCCTGAGGACGACAATATGTCGATCATCCTTGGAAGACCCTTTCTAAATACTTACAGGTGTTGTTATTGATTGCAATATAAGCAAGGTTACCTTTCATGTCAATGGGAAGCAACATACTATGCATTTTCCGAAGAACGAAACTTTGGTTGATAATATAAATGTCATTGATCCTATTCCCTGAGTTATCATTGGAGATTTTATAATTCCTCTACCTACTGCGAAGAAGAAGAAATATTATAATCTCATTGTTGGGGAAATACAAATCCCTATTGAGGTAACCTAGTGGTATACGGAAATTCTTCGGTTTCATGTTGGTCGGAAACGGTTGTTTGATCAACCTTATTAATGTATCCTTTTTTGAATGACATGTGATTGATGAATTGAGTATTCACAACTCTCTGTATCACAAGTTTATTCTCTGTTTTTCTTAGTTAGATAAAAAATAAAATACCATGAAATTATTGTTTTCTGTTTTCCCCGTGCATCAAAAACTACGAAGCATCGATATGGCAAACGATACGCAGACACGGGTACGGTGCTACAGGATACAACAATTTCTAGAAACAACAATACAGCGGTACGACAAGGATATATAAATAAAAAAATATGACATGTAATAAGAACTAATATAATAAAACGTGCGAGATAAGATTAAAATACTGCTCCACTGGTTGCCTAATTTCTTTCATGTCTCCTTGTTTCTCATTTTAAAAATCTCACCATCATCAAAGGGGTAACATGGCCAGGGACTGCCACAACCCAATTCTTTTCTTAATAACAATTTAGAGATTAAAATACTGCCCCACTGGTCTCCTAATTGCTTTCATGTCTAGTTTTTCCTCATTTTAAAAATATCACCATCATCAAAGGGGTAACACGGCTAGGGACTGCCACCACCTAATTCTTTTCTTAATAACAATTTAGAGATAAAAATATCGCTGCACTTCTCTTCTCCCAACGTTCTAGAAGTTTTTTCTTACTAAGAATATCAAGAGAACAATCTTCATTGAGCTCCCATGTTCTCATAACTATAAGTAAGAATTCTCACCTATGAACATGACATTAATTAAAATCAACAAGAAATACACATCAATAATGCTCAAATGATGATAAAGAAAGTTGAAAGATGCCATGGTGTATACTTGTATCTTTGTCCTAGCAATAGGAGGCAACAACAACATCAGCACATAATTTTACGTCACAAACATCAAAAGGAAGCAAACATCAACAAGTAATTTTATCCAACAAATGACATCCTTAGAAAGCACCTTTGTCCAACTATTACATTAGTACATTACACATCGACTACCTAAGTGAACGGATCAACGATATATCAAGGCACGAGCAGTATTGAACGGGGATACTTCAGGATACCCGTATCGGCATTTTTATCTTTTATTTTTAAATTGAAAAAGACAATACTTGCGGGATACCCGTATCGTAGTCGTATATGGCATATCGGAGTATCGTGAAGTACTGACCAACGATACACATATTACTAAAGTATCGGTGCTTCGTAGATGAAAAATACCCCAAAAATAAAAAGTCTCATATTGTCACAAAATATTGATATGAATTTTTTCATAATATTTTCGAATTTTTGGCGTAAAAATTACACCTGGGGGTGTGCCAGTGGGCCACCACATAACAGGGTGCCCCCCCCTACGGCGACCCCTGTTGGCTTGTGTGGCCCACAGCCGCCCTGCCTTATCCCTTCATCCCACTATTTCTCCTACCTCTAGCAAAAAATCCCTATCCATCTCTCTCCCATGTTCTTCACCCAAAAAGAAAAAAAATTGATCTCTTTGCTCGAACTCCGTTTCCAAACTGTTTTCATGAATTGATCCTTGGTGTGTGACTCTCCCATTCCTCCAATTAGTTTTAGTTTTAGTGGTTTTTGTTTTGCATAAGTTTCTACACTTGGTTCTATAGAAAATGAGCTTGCATGTAGAATTCTTTGAGTTCCAAGTAGTATGAATGCTTGATATGGCCTCTAGGCATCACTATGAGTAGTTACTACCATTCTTGCAAAGTTTTTTTGACATAAATTTGTGAACCAAAAATTTCAGAAATTTGTTCTTAGGACAATGAACTTTCTAAGGAAGGGTTATTCAAGACGGAGCCCCAAGGGAGTTTCTAGGAGCCCTGAGGATAGCGACATCAACCTCTGTCGCAACAATAGAGGTTAGGCCCTATGAATGGCCACATATACCCTTCATGAAGTAAGCGGTTTTTCATGAAGAATTCATGCAATTTGTTGCAAATGATGGGCTAACCAACTTCCTCGCAGATAGGTGTGACCAAGAGTATCTCCTTCGTGAAAAAATCTTACTTCATTAATACGTCTGGTACTGCCATGGTGTGTTGTGCTCTTTATGCCACGAAGTATGAGTTACCTCTGCATTAATTTTATGAAATATGCATGCTTCGCTCTGACGGGAGAGTGCGTGAACCTAAACCTGAGGAGTTAGAGGACTTTCTCCTTACCTTAACTATGGGAGAAACCAGGTATCACACACTAGAGCCACTAGTTTGCATTTTCCGTCTGTGCTCTACTTTTCTCTGTTTATAGGAAAATACATAATTGCTATGGAGCAGGGTGGTGGCCTTAGTACTCCCACCCTTGCTATTTTATGCTGCTCCCTCTATGGCGATAATGCTTACAATTTATGAGCTATTGTTGCGCGTCGTTTACATGTTAACCGAACCAAAGGAAAGATTCATGGTGGTATTTCTATCATGCGCTTGGCAAAGCGCTTTGAGGTGGCTATACGCCCTACTAATTACATATTGCCCGAGGTGCACCTTGACCACCGATCCATGGAGGAGCACCAATTTCTTGAGAAACCTAAACCATCGATAAAACTTCATTATAACTTAGTGTTTAGCGAGGAGACTTTTGATATTATTCCCTTGTCCGCACCTTCTCTGTTTAACTATCATGCCAGGAATGGATTCAGAATAGTGCCAGAGGACATCATTGCTTATCGGAACAAGCTTGCTGCTGTTGAGGCCGAGGCCCAGGCTTGGGATGCTCAGGTACCTCACCAGAAATACTTCCCTAGACCTCACGGCTATTATCAGTGGTGATTGCCAAGATAGGCGAAAGCCTAAGCTAGGGGGACCACATATTTTTGGCCGACATTACATTCATGATCTCAAACTTTATATCAATTGTCGGTGTTCATCCTCTTTCTTTGTACATCCATGTTAGCTTTATTTTTCTTGCTTTCTTCTTGTGTGCTTGAAATTTTTTAAAAATCAAAAAAAAATCTCGTTTCTTTTCGGTTTTCATTTCCTCAATTCTTTAGTTGTAGAACTAAAAAGAAAACCCAAAAATATTTCCTTTGCTTGTTGGGAGCTTTCACATGTCAATAGTTTTTATCGTTCTTGTCTTCCCTTAGTTTATTTCCTTCCTTGATAAAAACAAAAACTCTAAAAATATTTCATTGTATTTCTCTGAATTTCTTTTCTTTTCGTTGAATCATCGAGAGGAGAAGACCACAATGAAAATGGGGAGTGGCTCTCATATGCCTTATTGCTCATCTAATAGAGAGCCAATTTTACCTTGCCTTCTCCTTTGTCTTAATCTACCCTGCAGATTCTGGCCTAGTCCATGACATTCTTGCACTATTATTATTATTATTATTATTATTATTATTATCATATCATTCGATCATGCGAGTCAAAGGAAATAATGACGATATTTGATATAGTGATTATGGAAAGGAAGCTAGTATGAACTCTTCTTGTTTTTCGTTTTTGTAAATATGTTTAGCTGGTGTGATCCTAATTCATTATATATTGAGTAAACATATTTGTGATGACAATTAGAGATTATAGCTTCTCATGCCATGCCTAAATAGCTAGGATTTAAGAATGATTTATCTTGTGTATCAACATGCATGAAGATGGTTATAATATGGTATGGTAGTATGGTATTTCCCTCTGAGAAAGTCAATGAGTTTGACTTGGCCCATGCATGTGCAAACATGTAGTTGAATCAAAACCAATGCAGTCTTCATGACATTTAAACTCAGAGTGTTCATATGCTCCTCATGCTACATCCAATGTTAATTATTCCAAATAAATGTTCATGACCGTTGTTGCTCTCTAGATGGTCGCTTCACAACCTATTGCTAGCCTTCACTTGCACTAAGCGGGAATGCTGCTTGTGCATCCAAAACCCTTAAACCAAGTTGTGCCACATGAGTCCACCATGCCTGCCTATATGCGGTATTACCATGCTGTCGTGGTTTTTTAACGGCAGATGTCCTCGTCCAAGGACTTAGGTGCGAGGCCATCGCTGATGGGATGCGACTCAAAGAAATCGAACGAGAACGGGAGGCGAGTTTACCCAGGTTTGGCCCCTCCGATGGAGGTAAGAGCCTACGTCCTGCTTTGTGTCTAGATTAATGGAGATCTCCATTACAAGGATGCAGGATCGCTAACCTAGGTTTTCAAGGGTGACTAACTTGTCATCCCTGCCATAGAGACTTGGCTTTATATACAGGTCAAGTCCTTAGGTCTTACAACAGAACCCAAGTCATCGTACATCTCGTAAGCTAACATGTCTCTATTACATCTTGTCTCCCAAGTAAGAAGTCTACTGACACCTTATGCATTGTGGGCTTCAGGCCACCCATCCCCTTGCGCTTGGGCCGCTGGTGACATCTTGCCCTTCAACCTTCGTTATCTTGTCTTCACGGCCCGGTCCATCTGAGAATCTCGACCTCAGAGCTGCCACCTTATCAAACCGGCCCAACAGGGTGGGTCATACTATGAGCTATATCCCCGACATTAGACCCCAGAATGAATTGAATGTGTTCACGTCAATTTCCCTTATTCTTCTTTGACGGCTTAACACCTATATTCCCTACCGGCTTAAAATGTCGCCTTGCAATACTTCCTGACTTTTCATTCTTCCAATGATCATCTTTAATGACATCACCTTTTGCTGACCGTTGTCCTCTCCAGTCGTCATGGCCAATCTTTCGAAAACCGCGCCAAATCTAGGCTGATGCGGAAATCGAGGCGCACTTCTAGCCACAAATTTACAGTGACCATTTCGTCCTTTCACTGTGTCGCTTCGCTCTCTCCCTCATAAATAAGTGCACTGTGCCTCCACATTAATTTTTCCATCGTCTTCTTCCTTCCAGCTCTTCTTCGTCTGAGCTTCACTGGAGCACTGTGCACACCTCTAGTCTTTCGCTCTTTCAACAATCCCAAGACCTCTTCGCAATCGCCGGAGTGGGCGTGTTCATCTCCATTCCCGTCACAACAGATTCAGGTACCAGTATCTCCCCATTAGGGTTTGATCCGTTCATCATTCACACCAACTTCATCATGTTCATCACATATGTAGCTTGTAGATCTGTGCATCTAATCATGATTCTCAATACCACATGATCTTTAATTTAGTCTTCGCCTTATTTTCTCCAAAAACAAATCTAAGAACAGGACGCGCAGAACGTCCCTTGAAAGCTGTAGTCTCAAACCGTCTATCCGTAAGAAAACATACTACTTCAGTTTTCCTGTATTTGCTAGATCCACCACAAAGAGAACCTCCTGATAAAGCTGTTTATGAAACACTATATTTCGTCAAGTGTTTTGCCAAACTATGACTCCTCCTTTCCTGACCTTGCCGACTTAAAGCAACGAACTAATTTAAGTGATGTATGCTCCATGCCGGCTCATTTTATTCATCGCCTTTGTAGTTGTTTCTTAACTTGCCATGTAGTTGTTTCTTAAATCCAAAGAATCCTGGCTTACCTTGGAAAATTTGGTGGACCAGGTCTTTTTGCCAGCTCAAAAAGTCAGAAAATGGAGAGCTCTTGAAGAAGAGTTGTTTCCACAGCCGCAACAAGGGGAAGTCACTACCTTTACTGATCATCTCTACAGAGGATTTTGCCCCCTGGTTCAAAGTTCTTTAGAGATCTTCCATTTTTTCGACCTCAGACCCCAGGTCATCAGCCGCAACTCCATGACCAATATATGCCAATTTCAAGTTCTACGCAAATTGTACCTCCAAATCATGACGTCTGTGACCTTCTTCAAGGAACTGTTTTATATCAATCGCCAAACTGAAGTAAAGAACCACTCTGCATGCGAACTTGGCGTGGTTTCTATTAAAAAAGCAAGAATGGCGGATGCCCTGAATTGAAGCTAGTGAGTCATTCCAAGGGGTGGAATAAGACCTGGTTCAACTGCAGAAACACCGCACCAAAGGATGAAAATCCCCTCCCAGGTTTCAGGCCTGACAGACTTAGCAACAAGGTAAAATTTCCGGGTTGGCCAACTGATGAGGAAATGGCTCCATTCGATCCTCTCCACACAAAGTTGAGAGGCTTGACCGCACATGTCTTAACTGGAATCAATTTGATCCATTGTTGGTTAAGCTGGCGGATCCAGCCTGTCAGTGTGAGGGATGGCTTGATGTGTGAATATTCTAGCGGCTCGTCAGGCCCTCAACATTTTTCTTGGAAGGACTTGACTGATGATGTCCTTAATAGAGAAACCAAAAGATTCTTCTCTGACCCTAAAGTGCAATGCAGTGTCACCGGCTTGGGGGCATTTTATTTGCTCAACGTGCCTTCGCTGGTATTTTGATCTTTTACACTGTCCTTCATTGTTTTCCTCTGAGCTATCATGTCTCACCACATGTTTTTGCAGGAGAAATGTCTTTTTTGGAAAGTCTCCTCTCAGACCTGAGCTAGCTCATCGGGTCATAAAGATGACCCGGCTCCTATGTCATCTTCTGAAGAAGATTCTAAGGTAGAGACCGACTCTCTTGGCCACCTATTTTTTTAGCTTGCTGATGCACCTTATTCCCAGGATGACTCGGATTCCAGTGAAGCTGGCAAGACTGAGGTAACTTTTATATCTTCCAATTTAGATATATTGGCTCCTAAAAACTAAAATGAGTCGTTCAGAAGGTCAACCTGATTCATCCAAATGTTTACTTGACTTCCAATTCCCTTTTAAGAGAACACAATTTGAAAGCTCGTCCAAACGTAAACTCTGGGTTGATTCAGACGATTCAGAACATAGCTTATGTAACATGCCACTGGCTCACAAACCACACTTCGAGGTGCCTCATAGTCCAGCCGAAACTCATCCAAAAGCTGGCTTATTAAAACAACCTCTCAGTCCTTCGAACTTGCTTCACCAGGCTGCCCCTTCATCTTAGGATGGTTCGACGGCTGCGCAACTTCCTAATTTTACTATCAACCATGGGTAAGTCTCTGAACTTTCCAATTGTCTGATTATTTTATTCTCAAACTTTGAGTTGTGTTTTCCTTAACATAATACTTAACCTATACCATCGTAGGGTAATGGCCACCTCGTCCAAGAAATTTGGCGGGTCATGTTCTGGCACCGTGGACCACAATACTTCAGTATTCTTCCAATGAAAACTGACCTTTCTGTAAAGGAGGTTCTGGATAGGACTGCTGAATCAGTAGATGATATTGAGATCCTTAGACCTAATGAGCTGGTTTTCATTGACATACAAACTGAAGCTCAAGATGCATCGGATGAGCCATCTGCGAGACCACCCAACCCAATTTGCTCTTCTAATTCGGCGGCTCCTTTGAATAATCCCAAGAGTTCAGTAGGGCCAGACCAACTGGATGTTATCATTATGGAGGAAATTTAGCAAGTTTTAGTTGCATCCACCTTTTTGGCTAAAATCGTGGCTAACGAAGAACATGTCGATTTAAACAAAGGGAAAGAGATTCTAGAGCTTCCTGAATTGTTAGTGCTTGGTACTGAAGATTTACACCAACCGTCCTTAACTCGGATATGTGAGAGCCAGGAAATTGAATTGAGTATGATAAATAACATGAAGAAGAAATATGAGGTATAATTCCTTGTTACATATATATGGTCATTAGCCTCTAAGAACCAGTTTACTTATGGTAAACTGGGTCAGAAAATCACTTTGGTTTATACCTGTAGCCCCCAAGGGCCGGCTCATCTTCATGAGATTAGTCGGGTCTTGTGATATTTTGAAGATTTCGACCTGTAGCCCCCAAGGGATGGCTCATCTTCATGAGATGAGTCGGGGCTTGTAATATTTTGAAGATTTCGACCTGTATCCCCAAGGGCCAGCTCATCTTCATGAGATGAGTCGGGTCTTGTAATATTTTGAAGATTTGAAACTTTAGCCGCCAAAGGCCAGCTCATCTTCACGAGATTAGTCGGGTCTTGTAATATTTTGAAGATTTCAACCTATAGCCCCCAAGGGTTGGCTCATTTTCATGAGATGAGTTGTGTTTTCTCCATATCAGGCTTGATAGAACTGATATGCATTGGACCCCAAGTGTCAAGAATACTGCTTGTAGTTTTTGTGGGACTTGGTAGACAGCTGAAAGCTTATTGAAATAGTTGCTTATATCATGTTCGCACATCTTCTAGGAATATATTGATGTTGTTGAATCGGTTGTAGTGAAGCTACAACAGCTTCTCAAGAAAGAGACAAAACTAAATGCTGATGCTCAACTTATGGCGACTCATTTTGAAGAGTTTGCATGCCTAGCCAACGAGCGCTTGAACCAAGCCGTAAAGCCCTTTGAAGCTGAGAAGCCTGCCCTTTGAACCAATCATCCTTGCTACACACATCTCTTGAGAGAGACGCTGAATCGTGTATTTACTAGAATACTCTTTGTGCTTCAATTATATCTTTTGAGTTGGGCAATTTTGATCTATATGCTTCACTAATATCTTTTAGAGCACGGTGGTGTTTTCATTTTACAGAAATACTTGAACTCTCGTACCACACTTATATTATTTTGAGAGTTCCCAAAAACTACATGGTAATTGGTCTAGGTTATAAATTTAGTCCTAATAGGATAGGCATGCAAAATGGATATAATAAAAACTACCACATTAAGTGCATTGAGTATTTATGAGAAGTTTGATTCCTCTCATAAAGTTTTGAGATATAAAGATGGTAATGTTAAGACACATGTTAGGAAGTAGATTGTGATTTGGTAAAAAATACTTGTGTAAAGGTTTGTGATTCCCGTAGTATGCCCGTATGGTGAACCGCTATGTAAGGAAGTCGGAGCATTACTTATTTATAGATTGTCGACCTTTGTGTGAGGGTTGGGGGTGCGCGATGGTTAACTCCTACCAACCTCCCCCCTAGGAGGATACATTTAATGCTATTCTTGGATGACTAATAGACTTTTGAAATAAGTATATGAGTTCTTTATGACTAATGTTGAGTCCATGGATTATATGCACTCTAACCCTTCCACTTTTGCTAGCCTTTCTAGTACCGTGCAACTTTCGCTGTTGCAACAAACACATTCCTCAAAACAGCCACCATATACCTTCCTCAAAACAGCCACCATACCTACCTATTATGGCATTCCCAAAGCCATTCTGAGATATATTGCCATGCAACTTCCACCATTTCCTTTTATGACATGCACCATCACTTGCATATTGTATATAGAGTCATATTTTGTCATATGTATCGAGTTGTAATTTTCCTTTTGAGTTGTAAATAAGTAGAAGTGTGATGATTTTCATTATAGAGCATGTCCCACATGAGGAAAGGATGATGGAAGCTATGATTCCCTTATTAGTAGGGTTGAGAGTCCGGACATTAAGAAAAATAAAAGAGGCCAGCGAAGCCCAAATAAAAAATGAATGAATAAAAGACGCCTTAGATGCCCCACAAAAAATAATGAGAGAAAAGAGAGAAGGGACATTGCTACTACATTTTGCCACACTTGTGCTTCAAAGTTGCACCATGATCTTCATGATAGAGAGTCTCCTATTTTGTCACTTTCATATAGCTAGTGGAATATTTTTCTTCATGATGCACGTCCACTTAGTCTCTTTTTGAGCTTTCATACACTTATAGCTCTAGTGCATCCGTTGCATGGCAATCCCTACTCACTCACATTGATATCTATTGATGGGCATCCAAATAGCCCGTTGATACGCCTAGTTAATATGAGACTATCTTTTGCCTTTCCTAGACAACCTCCACCATATTCTATTCCACCTATGGTGTTATATCCATGGCTCACACTCATGTATTGCATGAGAGATGAAAAAGTTTGAGAAAATAAAGCTGTGAAAACAATTGCTTGACTTTTCATCGGGGTTGTGCACGATGTAAATACTTTGTGTGGGGAGATGGAGCATAGCCAGAACATATGATATTGTAGGGATAACTTTCTTTTGCCATTATATATTGAAGAGATACAATTGCTTTGCTAGTATGCTTGTAATGTTATTATTTCTATAGCAATATTAATATTTTGTTTTGAGTCTTATGGATCTGAATATTCATGCCACAATAAAGAATATTACTTGGATAAATATGTTAGGTAGTACTCCACATCAAAAATTCTGTTTTTATCATTTACCTACTCGAGGACGAGCTTGGGGATGCTGATACGTCTCCAACGTATCTATAATTTTTGATGATGGCATGCTATTATATTATCTGTTTTGGATGTTTTATATGCATTAATATGTTATTTTATACTATTTTTGGGACTAATCTATTAATCTAGAGCCAAGTGCCAGTTTCTGTTTTTTCCTTGTTTTTGAGTTTTGCAGATATGGAATATTAAACGGAGGCCAAACGGAATAAAACCTTCGGAAGGAGTTTTTCTGGAAGGAAACAAATCATACAAGATTGGAGTGCTTGTCAGGGTAGTTGCCAGGGCGCCACAAGCCTGCTAGGCACGCCCCCTAGCCACGCCTAGCAGGCTTGTCGCCTCCTAGAAGGTCTCCTAACACCAATTCTTGCCCTATAAATACCCAAATATTCCCCCAACAAGCCACGCAAATACTTTTCCGTCATCGGAAGCCTCCATCCCCAAGAGATCCAATCTTGGAGCCTTTTCCCGTAATCTGCCGGAGGGGGTTTCGATCACGGAGGGCATCTACATCAACTCCATTGCCCCTCCGATGATGCGTGAGTAGTCCACCACAGACCTACGGGTCCATAGCTAGTAGATAGATGACTTCTTCTCTCTCTTTGATCTTCAATACCATGTTTTTCATGATCTTCATGGAGATCTATCCGATGTAATCCTCTTTTGTGGTGTGTTTGTCAAGATCCGATGAATTGTTAGTTTATGTTCAGATTTTCCATGAATCTTATTTGAATCTTCTCTGAATTCTTATATGCATGATTTTCATATCCTTGCAAGTCTCTTCGAGTTATTGGTTTGGTTTGGCCAACTAGATTGGTAATTCTTGCAATGGGAGAAGTCCTTGGTTTTGGGTTCAATCTTGCGGTGTTCTCACCCAATGAGCAAGTAGGGGTAGCGAGGCACATATTGTATTGTTGCCATCAAGGGTAACAAGATGGAGTTTTCATCATATTGTTTGAGTTTATCCCTATACATTATGTCATCTTTCCTAATGCATTACTCTGTTCTTCATGTACTTAATACTCTAGATGCAGGCAGGAGTTGGTCGATGTGTGGAGTAATAGTAGTAGATGCAGAATCATTTCGCTCTACTTGTCACGAATGCATGATCATTGCCTTGGATAACTATATTATTATTTGCTTTTCTATCAATTGCTTACCCGCCATGATATTTGCCTTCAAGAGAGAAGCCTCTAGTGAAACCTATGGCCCCGGGGTCTATTTTCCATCATATATTTTCAGTTCTATACTGGCTGCAATTTATTTACCTATTACTTTCCGCACTCGTTACATCTATCTCTATCGGATCTAATCCTTGCAAATAACTGTGAAGGGATTGACAACCCCTTTATAATGTTGGTTGCTAGAGTTTGATTATTTGTGTAGGAGCATCCATTGCTGACTTGCTTGTTCCTCCTACTGGATTGATACCTTGGTTCTCAAAAGCTGGGGGAAATACTTATCTACTTCGTTGCATCACTCTTTCCTCTTCAAGGGAAAACCAACGCATGCTCAAGAGGTAGCAACGACAAAAGGACCTTACCAAGGCGGTGAAAGCTTATGCATCCTCGTCTGATTTTGAATCAGGCACAATACTAAGTCACCTTCTTGAAAAGTTTGGCTTCGGATCCTACGGCAATGATAGTGATGCAAGTCCTGTAGATAAATAGCGGATCTGGATGCAACCAAATCACGTTCTTCTTCTAGGGCGTCCAAAGAATCCTGTCGCTCTTGTTCATTATCTGCCTCAACATAAGCAGTGACTCGAGGCGCGTCATGACGAATATCACTTGGCAAAACCGCCTCGGCCCCGTACACCAAAAAGAAAGGTTTATATCAAGTGGACCTATTTGGCGTGTTGTGGATGCTCCATAACACTGCAGGGAGTTCTTCAACCCAACAACCTGGAGTATGCTTAAGTGGTATAATAAGCCAGGGTTTAATTCCCATGAGGATCTCCTGGTTCGCTCGTTCAGCTTGTCCGTTGGACTGGGTATGCGCCACCACGGGCAAGTCAAGCCGGATATGTTCTTTCTGGCAAAACTGCTCCATAGATCCCTTAGATAAATTGGTACCATTATCATTGATAACGAAAGATTAGCTTCTTCAAAAACTTGACTGCGTTTTCTGCGTAACAACTACTGACTGGCTCCGCCTCAACCGACTTGCCAAATTTATCAACGGACACCAAAAGATGGATCTTCTTTTGAGAGGATGGTTTGAATGGTCCAACCATATCAAGCTCCCGAACCGCGAACTGCCAAGTGATCGGAATCATGCGTAGCTCCTGAGCCGGCACGTGAGCATGTCGACTAAACTTCTAGCACTCATCGCACTTACGTAGAATTTCCTCCGCGTGTGCATGGGCCGTGAGCCAATAAAGACCATGCAAAAAAGCCTTATCCACTAGGGATCTTGATCCGGCATGATGTCCATAGTCACCGGCGTGGATCTCATTAAGAATTTCATGGCCTTCCTCGGGGGAAACACAGTGCTGAAAAATGTCGGTGCTGCTTGATACGTCCATTTTGCATCATGTTTTATTACTATTATTTATAATGTTTTTATGCATAATAATGCCTTGGGGAGTAATTCTAATGCCTTTTCTCTCACAAATTACAAGGTTTACATCAAGAGGGAGAATGCCAGCACTTGGAATTTAGCACCCCGAAAAAGCACGTCAAAGATACCGATGCTACACAACTCCAATGAACATGAAAATTTACACAGAATTATTATGCATTAAATAATAATTTCTAGAGCTGAGAACTACTGGAGGGGGGCTACCAGGTGGCCACCCTCCACCAGGCCGCTCCTTCCCCCCTAACCGCGCCCTGGTGGAGGGTGGGAATCCAGGCCCATCTTCTGGTATAAAGTCCCAAAAAACCAAAAATATCGGAGGGGGACATTCGGGAGGAAGTGCCGCCGCCTCGAGGCTTAACTTGGGCAGGAGCACTTTTGCCCTTCGGCGGAGCAATTCCGCCATGGGAACTTTCCCCCCAAAGGGGGAAATCGAAGCTATCATCATCACCAACAACCCTCTCATCTTGGGGAGGCCATTCTTCATCAACATCTTCAACAGCACCATCTCTTCTCAAACCCTAGTTTATCTCTTGTGTTCAATCTTTGTACCGAAACCTTAGATTGGTACATCTGGTTGACTAGTAGTGGTGATTACCTTGTGTAGTTGATTACTCTATGGTTTATTTGGTGCAGGATTGTACGTTCGGATCCATTCTGCTATTCAATACACCTGTGATATTGAGCATGCATATTATTTGTGAGTAGTTACTTTTGTTCTTGAGATCACGGGAGAAGTCATGTTGCAAGTACTGATGTGAATTTGATAGGTGTTCGATATTTTGGTGATATGTATGTTGTGATTCCCTTAGTGGTGTCATGTGAACGTCGACTACATGACACTTCACCATCCTTGGGCCTAAGGGAATGCATTGCGGCGTAGTTATTAGATGATTGGTTGGTAGAGTAGCAGAAGCTTAAACCCTAGTTTATGTGCTACTTCGTAAGGGGCTGATTTGGGTCCATATGTTTAATGCTATGGTTAGACTTTGTCTTAATACTTTTCTCGTAGTTGCGGATGCTTGCGAGGGGTTTAATCATAAGTAGGTTGTTAGTTCAAGTAAGAACAACACCTTAGCACCGGTCCACCCACATATCAAATTATCAAAGTAGCGAACACAAATCAAACCAACATGATGAAAGTGACTAGATGAAATTCCCGTACCCTCACGAACACTTTGCTGATCATAAGAGATAGTTTTGACCTCTCCTTTGCCACAATGGGATTTGGCTACCTTGCTGCACTTTACCTATTGTTATTGTTACTTGCTTGTTACAAATCACCATGCTATCAAAACACTTGCTACTTACAATTTTAGTGCTTGCAGAAATTACCTTGCTGAAAACCGCTTATCATATCCTTCTGCTCCTCGTTGGGTTCGACACTCTTACTTATCGAAAGGACTACAATTGATCCCCTATACTTGTGAGTCATCACTGCTCTGTTGATGTAACTCATCATGAACAATGGTCATAGAATTAGACCGGCGGATTATCTGTCATGACATGACTTCGTCATCTGGAAGTTCACCTCGGGTAAGATATGCCAGATAAGGTATCGTCAGTCCTGGGAGATATGGAGAGCCGCTACTAATTGTGCCTACGGGTCTAGAATGGAGATATCTTCTTCCGAAGGCAGCTTAACAAAAGGGTTATGAAGGACTTCTAAGAAAACGTTAGGGGGAACCGACTTTCTCTGTGAGCCGAGTTGTGATAGAGCGTTTGCCGCCTCATTGAGCCGACGATCTATATGCTTGACTTGATAGCCTTGAAATGCCCGCCAGATCCAAGACTTCTCGATGATAAGCCTCCATCAGAGGGTCCTTAGAGTCCCAAGATCCAGAAACTTGTTGAGCCACCAAATCTGAGTCACCAAAACACCTGACCCGGCAAAGATTCATCTCCTTTGCTATCCTAAGCCCGTGAAGGAGAGCCTCGTACTCTTCTGCATTGAGCCCGTGAAGGAGAGCCCGCCGCGCCCCCTCTCCTCCATCGGCCCTGCCCCGCCCCCTTCCCTATGGCGACGCCACCCCTTCCCCTGCCCCCTCCACCGACCCCGCCCAGGCCGTCCTGCTCGCCGACACCGACGCACCGCCGCTAACCCCCCCCCCCCACCGCACCCCGCCGTCGCCCCGACCCCCACAGGCGGCGACTCCTCTCCCCGATCCCGGTGAGTTTAGGTTTAGATTTTTTTCTGTTTTTTTAGTTTTTTCTGTTTTTTTAGATTTAGGTTTAGTTTAGTTTAGTTTATTAGGTTAGAAAAATAAGTTAGTTAGTTAGTTTTTCTGTTAAGTTAGTAAGTTAGTTAATTAGTTAGTTAGTTTTTTAGGAGGAGAAGGAGACAAATGAAGAAGAAGAAGAAGAGAGAAGAAGAAGAAGAGGAGAAGAAGAAAAGAAGAAGAAGAGGAGGAGAAGGATAAGAAGAAAAGGAAAAAGGAAAACCGGGTCGAGGATCGGTGACGGGGTGCGTCGGCGCCGACGTAACCGGGTCGAGGATCGCCGGTCGCCAAGGGGTCGAGGGTCGAGGATTGCCGAAGAAGAAGAAGAAGGAGAAGAAGAAGAAGAAGAAAAGGATAAGAAGAAGAGAAGAAGAAGAAAAGGAGGAGGAGAAGGAAAAGAAGGAAGAAGAAGAAGAAGAATAGGAGGAGCAGAAGAAGAAGAAGAAGAAGAAGAAGAAGAAGAAGACCCCCGACCCCCGACCTTTGAGGATCTAGGGGAAAAGGAGTCGAGGGTCGACCCCGACACGACACCAACGACACCACAACCCCCACCACGACACCCCGACACCCCGACACGACACCCCCGACCCCGACATAGTACCCCTACCCCGACACGACGCCCCCAACAGCATGACCCCGACACGACACCCACGACGCCCCGATCCTGAAAAGGGTGCTCTTCGGCCTTCTAGAGGCTGACGGGGTCATATATTTGTGAATTATGAGTTAGGTCATATATTTTTCGATTTTGTTATACAACACATCATATTTATGTTGATCAGGTGGATTTAAATGTGCAGTTGTTTCGTCGCTGCGAGGGTCTAGTGTTCGACGACCTCCCCGTGCGTTCGACGAGCTCCGCCCCTGCGTTCGTGGCTGAGCACAAATGACATCTCCTCCTCCCCCTTCATTTCCCCTGTTCGGTCTTCGTGCCAATGAAACTTGCTAGCTATAGGTGTCTTCAATCATCAGTATGCGTGACCACTATGTGTCTCCCGTTCGAAAGGGTTACATATATAAATATGCATTCATTAGCATCTTTATAACCGTGATTCTTTCGAATTGTCCAACGTTATCCATGGACAGCCCGAGTATGTGTAGATTGGGTTCGTTTTTCCCATATGCTATGCTCCGGATCCGATGCAGAATTTCGTCAGTGCCTCCCTGTTGTTCTCCGGGTACACATCCTCTCTGCTTATTGTCGAGAAGTGTATTAGGAGAACAGCGGGGAGGTGCTGCCAAAATTGTGCGTCGGATCCGGAGCAGAGCATGGGAAAACGAACCCAATCTACACATACTCGGGTGAGATTAGGACCTATCTTTACCTACTAGCGTCTAGGTTGCATCGACGTAATAAAACTGACAAACTCTATTAACTGATGAATATGGTTTGCTGAATTATGTATATATTTTGTGTGTGTCCAGTAGCTAGGCAAGATGAGTGATCGTGGGTGGATGCTACCTCTTCCCCAATGGCCTTGTGTCTCTCCTCGCCGAACCACTGGAGATACTAGCGCACTGGTTTCATTTTAGGATCCACATTAAGGTGGTGCTCAGCAATTCCTCTCGGGACTCCAAGCATGTGAGAAGGCTTCCATGCACAGATATCTCGATTCTCACGGATGAACTCGATGAGCGCGCTTTCCTATTTAGGATCCAAGCTGGTCCCTATAATGAACTTCTTGGATGAGTCGCCCGGTGTGAAGTCTATCGGCTTAGTATCTTCGGACGGCTTGAACTTAAGTGGAGGTTCTGACTCGATATTAGGCTTCTTGAGAGGGCTCATATCAGCTGGATCCACATTGGCGGTGTAAAAATTTAGCTCCTCGACCACACAGGACGACTCCGTGTAAGCTGCGTCACCTTCCTCACATTCCCGAGATATCTTCCAGCTCCCATCAATAGTGATAGTCCCCTTGCGTCCAGGAATTTTGAGTTTGATGTAAATGTAACACGGTCGAGCCATGAAACTGGCGTAAGCTGGCCATCCAAAGAGGGCGTGATACAGGCACTTTATCTTGACTACCTCAAATGTCAGACATTTGCACATGTAGTCATACTCATTACCAAAAGCTACATCGAGTCTGATCCGCCCAATCGGGTAAGACGACTTTCCAGGAACTATCCCATGAAAACTCATGGTGGAGGGAAGCAACGAGATTTCAGACAGGTTCATGCGATGGAATGTCTCATTATATAGGATATTGATGTTGTTACCCCTATCCGTCAGGACCTTGGTCAGAGTGTAGCCATAGACCTGAGGCGCCACAACCAAAGCTAACCCGCCAGGGTTGTCTACCCGGGGAGGATCGTCCTCCTTGCCCTAGGTGATTGGATGTTCATACGAGTTGAGGTACCTGGGTATCGCCGGCTGTCGGTGTCAAAACCAACGGATCTCGGGTAGGGGGTCCCGAACTATGAGACTAGAATCCGCGGTAACAGGAGACGAAGGGGACATAGATTTACCCAGGTTCGGGCCCTCCTATGGAGGTAATACCCTACGTCTTGCTTGATTGTATTGATGATATGGGGGGTTACAGAGTTGATCTACCTCGAGATCGAATAGCTAACCCTAGATGAGTTGTTCTCCCACTATCCCCTAAAACCCTCCAACTTATATAGATGTCGAGGATGCCTAGGGTTTACACAAGGTCGGTTACATGCCAAAGAGATAAACATGCCTATCTACTATACCAAACGCAGAGCGCAAGCCATGCTTTCCGAAACTTCCATCCTGGAGACTGGGCCTTCAAATCCGCCACTGTTCGGCAAGTAGCCCATATAGTCCGGCCCATAATAATAGGACGGCTTCACGAGGACCCCCTAATCTAGGACTCCCTCAGTAGCCCCCGAACTTGCCTCCAACGCCAAGGGTCTTTAGCTACAATTGCTTTGCGAAAAATCTTCGGCTTGCGAGGTGAGTTCCTTCCTGCCGAACCATAGTTCGGCCTCCGATGATAAGTAGTTTTCCGCATAGTGGCACGTTTGAACACTGCAAATTGATTGGCCTTGAAGGCCAAAAGTCAGGCGGTAAACAATGTTCCTCGGACGACCTCTGTGACGAAAGGTCATGGCCCACCATGTTCGCTGGGCCAGCTATATAGACTCAATTCGCGGTTCGAGGATGTTTTAATCATCACGATCTATCAATATACTGACCGTGTCCCATTTTATACGGGATATACTTAATCATGCGCGTGCAATGCCTCGCACGTCTCAGGAAGTGGAGGGATTCACGGCACATCAAGGGGAGTCCAAATCGATAGGCCTTATAAAAAGAGGAGGAAAACCCCGAAGGCTATTCACGTTCTCCGTTCGACTTCTCCGCCTCGCATTCCTTTGCGCCTCCGAAGCATACATCTAGGTCTTTTCGCCCCCCTCCAATCTCATCAATTGCGGGCTCCAATGGCCAATGGGAAGCTTCCACGGTCACCGACCGGGACATTCTCGACCTCAAGAAGGCCGGCTACCTCTCCGCCAACATTCCTCACCATCAGCAGAGGAGGGCCAAGTGATCCCCACCCCCAAGCTAGGCGAAAGGGTGGTGTTCATCCCCCACTTCATCAGGGGGCTGAGATTTCTCCTCCACCACTTCGTCAGGGGGCTGATGTTCTTCTACAACCTCGACTTCCACGACCACCCGCCGAACTTCACATGCATATCTCAGTGTTCATCCTCGTCTGCGAGGCCTTCCTGCGCATCGAGCCACATTTCGGGCTCTAGCTTCAGGTGTTCAATATCAAGCCCAAGTGCGTCGGCGGCAAGCATGCAGATTGCGGCGGGGCCGTCATCGGCAAGCTCACCCACGTCGGGTGGCCATCGGGCACCCTTATCGACACCATCAACGGGTGGCAGAAGGAGTGGTTCTACGTCGCTGAACCACAAGAAGAGGGTCAATATCCCGCTGCCGCATTCAGATCCGACCCACCCACCAGACTGGCTTCATGGCTCAAAAAGGGCCTTGTTTGGGGACCAGGCATGGAGGTGAGCGACCTGTAGTAGCGTATCCACTCCAGGGTCGAGGAGGGCACCAAGTTGACCGATGTGGTCCAGGTGATGCTCTGAGGACGCATTCTCCCCTGCTAGCGCCGGGACACCCCCGTGTTGGCTTGTGAACTCGACGCTGAGCCCACAATCCGAAATCTCTTCCGCACCACGCGGGAGAAGTTGTGGAAGGCGCTCTTCAAATCACAGAAGAGTTGGCCATCCAAGAAGGCGGACAAGGTTCTGCACACTGCCAAGCCCAATTCCGAGGTACAATACACCCTAGCTTTGTCGGCTTTATTACATAGGAAGATTCTCATAACCCCTTATCCGATCTGTCTTTTCATAGATGGCTGAAGAAAGCCATCAATATTAATAGTCCAGCACCTCAGGCCGAAGACGAGAGGACCGGTCTGTTAGCCAAAATTCTCGTGGTAAACCCTTACGAGGCTCCCATGAAGAAAGAGAAGAAGAAGAAACCAGGCCAGGCTGGCATCCGTATCAAGGACCAGCCTGACGCCGCATCCAAGAATACCCTCGCCTCCTCGAATCAGGAGGAGGCTGAGAAGGAAGAAGAGGAAGAAGAGGAGGAGAAGGAGGAGGCCCAGGTCGAGGGTGATGGGGGAGGCAATTTCCCCCATGCCAGGAAGATAGGAGCGTCTTTGGACGCTCCAGAGCAGGTCCCTCCTCCAGCCTAGAAGAGGGCGCGTCGGACAGGGGTGATTCTGTCCAATGACAGTTCGGACTCGGACACCGTGTCCGAAGACATCGAGGAGGTTCCGTGATGGAGGCTATGGGTCAAGCCCCCTCCAAAAAGGTTAGGATCCGATGACCCTCCTATTCATTACGAATAGATTTAGGGTTTGCTAACATGCAGGTTATTGGCCTTGCAGCCCGCCGCGTGTTATCCCCACCGAGGTGATATCGGACGGGGAGACCCCGCCCGCCAAACTCGCGGAGAGCGGGGATGCCTCGCATCCCACCACTCCCAGCGCCACGAGGGATGTCGTGGAGGTGTCATCCTAGCATACTCCTATGGAGGCGGACACCGGTGGCGAGGGGGACCGTACCATGGCCGGGTTAACGCCTCTGCCACCGAAGACCGGGGGGCAACACCCTGCCCATATAGCGAGGAGGCCGGACAACCGGGTGCTCAGTCCCCGCCGAGAACATCTCCGGAGAGCACTATGCCTCCGGAGGCACTGGTCCAATCTCCGGTAGTTGATTGTGGAATCTAATCATCACCGGCACCACCGACCAATAGGTGGTCGGTCATGGAGGAGGCTCTATCGAGCGCATGCATCCCCGAGGATCACCACACTTTTATGGGTGCGGTACTGCAGAGCATCCAGTCCATTGACAATGGACTGAAGGAGGCCTTCAAAGGTCTCCTTACATGTTTTGAAGTAAGTCACCCGATGTGCTTATTTGGAAAGTCTTTATTTATTCGTATTATATACATGGCAGCCCCCGAGCCCTAGGTGAGGTGAAAAAGCTCAGCTAGGAGTCACATCTGTATCCGATATCGAACTAGATGCACTTTAAGTGTCCGACATGTTAGACTACCCAGAAAGGGAGTAACATAGGTAGTAACATAGATGCCACCTAAGCAAAAGATATGATGTGGCACCTAATTAATGAGAGTTGAGAGAAATTGGGTAACATGCTATGTTACTATAACATAACACATTCCAAGGGAATATGACTCTATAAGCTAATAAATAAAAGCATCAATGTTACTACCTCTATGTTACTATCCACTGTGGAGGTAGTAACTTAAACTAGTAATATATGTATGTTACTACTGTATGTTACTTTCCATTCTAACTACTCTTAGAATAACTCCGCATATGATGAGATTGTCTATAATTCGGGACTTAAGAGCCCATGTAATGTATCAACTGTGTGTGTAATGTAGGCTTCATCATCGTTGGCGGCCATAAATGGCGCCGAGCTGGAAGAGGTAAATCGGAAGCTTAAGCATTCCGAAGACGAAGTTGAGGCCCTTAACAGTAGGTTCGACGAGGCTCAAGGTATGTCAAAAAAGAATCCGAATGCCTTTGTCTCAAGTCTTTCGTCTGAATACTGCCAATGCAGCCTTTTCATATTATATAATGCACACGCAGCCTCGGCGAAGGAGATGGAGAGGCTCAAGGCCGAGCTCGAGCACGCGAAGGACGAAACGGCCACCAAGAGGGCGGTTCTAAAGAAACGGTTGTCGCCCTGTACCGCGTGCGGGCCACCAGTGGCAAGCATGAAGCTCGCGTGCCAGAGGTCCAGTAGGAGCTCAAGGACACCAGCAAGAGATGCGAGGCCCTTGAGCAGGAGAATAAGGCGAGCTCGGTCGAACTGTCCACTTTAAAAACCGAACTCCAGAAGGAGCGGATGGACAGATGGTTCTACGAGGAGCAAGTGTGCTATGCCAAGGACATAGCAGATGGTAAGCCGTACTCGCTAAAGTGCATATTCGGGGATAGCAAATTCGCATTGCTTACCCGAGTGTGGCGATATTCAGGCACATCTTCCGATCTCCAGAAGAGCGTGGCGGCCGCCAATCAGCTGTTCGCCTCGCGGGGAGGAGATGAAGCTCGACTGTTCTAGGCACAGTTCAGAGCCCCCGAGAGTCGTCCTCTTTTGGTGGAGCAGCTGAAACAGCTGATGGAGCTACACCAGATGGTGGAGCCGGCCATGAAGGACCTCTGCATCCGCTTATGGCCCGGCGAGCCCCTGCCAGGCAGCTACTTCGGCCTGGTGCAGAGGTTGATTGCTGCTTCGCCCCGCCTCGACATCGTCAAGCGCTCCTCATGCATCGAAGGAGTCCGGATGGCCCTTGCCAAGGCCAAGGTTCACTGGCTGGGGCTAAATCCAATGAAGGTAGCCGCCAACCCTTCGCCACCCGAGAAGCAGCATCGACGCCCCGAGCTATATTTCGATGGAGTGATGGAGAGTGCTCAGGTGATAGCGTCACTGTGTTCGGGTGATAAAATGTTTGAATGATTTGTAACGCGTCCGAAGACTTGCCCAAACTTTTAATGATATTAGTATTTGTTCTTATATGGTTTTGCATTCCTTTATAACTCCTATGTGACTGTTGAATACTAAAAGATGCGAGTCATCGACTTCAGCCCCCATGTAGATACTACATGGGGTGTCAATGCCAATGCACCATGTCCCTTAGCCGAATTATCAGAACCCGAAGGTGGTACAGTGCAGCATACTAGGCAATCAGACTATAGTGCTTTATTTATTTCACTTAGCCGTAGGGGCGTGAAAAGGACTACATGAAGCATACGATTAGCCACCAAACTTTCGTGATGTTCGGACGAACCGTGGCCAAAGCCGGTATCACAATGTTTGCGCAAAGGGCAAGTTCCTCGTATAACACAGAATAACCACTTATGAGGGTTGAACTATAATACTTCCAGCTCGGTGTTCATAGACCGGATTGCGCATACTATGACAGCCCGTTTTCGGCTTTCTCCCCTGAGGTGCTTGACCAGACTATCCGGAAGCACAATCGCAGGGGTGCTCCCTTTGCCTTTCAGCCGAAGGAGCAGAACGTAAAGGGGCAAGCACAGGAGCCGGGCAACCCAACTTATTGACCAAATACATAGTTCAGAACCGATGCATATAAAGCGAACACCAAGACGCCAAACACATGATAGATAAGGCGATTTATGTTTGAACTCAAGCCCCCGGTCTATTAGCCGGTTACCTCGCATCATACCGAACATGTCCACGAGAAGAGGGAGAGAGGAGAAAAAATATGCGCCAAAAACAAGATAGA
The DNA here is from genome assembly GCA_022496015.1 of Hordeum marinum. Classification (NCBI taxonomy): domain Eukaryota; kingdom Viridiplantae; phylum Streptophyta; class Magnoliopsida; order Poales; family Poaceae; genus Hordeum; species Hordeum marinum. The sequence continues at coordinate 75,004,814 of CM039678.1, read as the reverse complement.
TGGGTCAAACTTGTGCCACGCAATTTTGCATTTTCTCAACAAATCTTATAGCTCGGATTGCCGAAGCAACTGTTTACAGGTATGTGAAAGAAATAAAAATGTATAGGAGTAGTTGTACTAGGGGTCTTCGTTTGATAACCTGACGTCCTCGATATGCCCAGTTGCTAGTTGACTCCTACTCTTAGATGCACCTTGATGGGTGTTAGTGTTCGGTGGACAGATTTTACAAACAAAGTCTTGAGAGGCCGCCGAATTGTAGGTGAGCTTTACACCGTAGGTAGGCTCTTTCAGGAGCGCCTGCGTTTTGTCCGAAGACGTGATGATGGTAGAGGTTCGGGCCAGCCGAAAACCCATCTTTAGTTCCCCACCGCTATCCATGGGATCTTAAGTGCAAAGTTGTGCCTCCTCAGCACGTACTTTGTTGGTCTTAAGGTTGTGCAGTGGGGGCGAGTCTCTATAGGGGGAGGAGGAAGGATCTGAGTTTTCGGTCTGAAGCCGAACTCGCTTCCCAGCCTTGTGTGCCTTTATGGCAGATGTCGGAACTTGTCGATCTTCCTTGTAGCTGAATTCGGCCGCTAGGGCCAATGCATGTTCGTCAGTTCTAAGGGAGTGCTCTATATTGCCGTTGATAGTAATGACCCCCTTGGGGCCCGACATCTTGAGCCTGAGGTATGCGTGATGTGTGACTGCGTTCAAACGAGCGAACACAGTCCGACCAAGCAGCGCGTGATAGCCGGTGCGGAAGGGCACAATGTTGAAGATCAAGTCTTCGCTGCGAAAGTTATCGGGCGAGACTAACACAACTTCCAGAGTTACGAAACCCGTACATCGAGCCTCAACGCCTGGGATCACTCCTTTGAAGGTAGTGTTGCTAGGTTTGATCCTTGACGGATCTGTGCCCATCTTTTCACCGTATCTGAGTAAATCAGATTGAGGCTACTTCCTCCATCCATTAGGACCTTTGTGAGGTGATACCCATCTATAATGGGGTCTAGGACGAGGGCCGCCGAACCCCCATGACGAATACTGGTCGAGTGATCGTGCTGATCAAAGGTGATCGGGTATGCCGACCATGGGTTGTACTTTGGGGCTACGGGTTCTACAGCGTAGACCACCCGAAGGGCACACTTCCTTTCCTTCTTAGGTATATGGGTGGCGTATATCATATTCACCGTTTTTACATCGGGAGGGAATTTCTTCTGTTCGCCACCAATTGGACCTCGAGGCTCATCCTTGTCTTCGTTGCGAGAGCTTTTGCCTTGGTCGTCGGGTCGTATCTTGCCGGCCTATTTAAACACCTAGTAGTTGCGGTGTGTGTGATTGGTGGGCTTCTCTAAAGTCCCATGGATTTGGAAAGGCCTTTCTATGATCTTCTCCAGCTGAGTGGGTCCGTCGTGATTGCCATTAGGAGGTTTCTTCCACTGCCCAGGTTGGGAGTTGCGGAATCCGGCATTTACAACCATGTCATCGGCATCGCTATTATTGTGTCGGCGCTTATTCTTATTCCGTTTTGGTTTTAAGTTTCCATCCCGAGATTCAGATGCTACAGGATCTTAGGAATTGTGGCTGCGTCTTGCCAGCCAATTGTCTTCGCCCGCACAAAACCGGGCCATGAGGGAGGTAAGGGCGGACATGGTCCGAGGTTTGTCCTGGCCTAGCTGGCAGGCCAGCCATTCATCCAGAATATTGTGCCAGAAGGAGGCTATGGCCTCAGCATCCGGACAGTCGACAATTTGGTTCTTTTAGTCAAGAACCAATTCAAGAATTGTCGAGCAGACTCGTCGGGCTTCTAGACGATGTTGCTGAGATCCGAAGAGTTCAGCGAGCAGACATAGATTCCATGGAAGTTAGAGCGGAACGCATACTCTAGGTCTTCCTAGCATCCAATGGAGTTTTTGGAGAGGATGTTTAACCAGTGCCGAGCTGGCCCCTTAAGCCTAAGAGGGAGATATTTGATGGCATGGAGATCGTCTCCTCGCACCATGTGGATATGAAGGAGGAAGTCCTCAATCCATACGGTTGGGTCAGTGGTCCCATCATACTGTTCTATATTCACGGGTTTAAACCGCTCGGGGAATTGATGCCGCATTAGCTCATCTATGAAGCACAGTGGGTGAGTGGCGCCTCTCACCCGTGCTATGCCATGCCTGTAATCGGCGTCCGTATGGGGCCGGTTGCATTCTCGGACTCTGTAGTTTTGGTCGAACCATGGTATATATATGCCCCGTTTATGGGGCGAGTACTCTCTGGATCCATAGATGGATATTGTACGGCCTGCTCTATGATCCAGGTCATCTCGCAGGTCAAACATGTCATTGGCCTCTAATGGCTCCTAACCCCGTCCTCGGGGCACCGTCGGTATATAACCGGTGTCGTCAGCCGTCCTGTCCCGACCACAAGGGGGGCGGTCCGGCTTGTCGTATGGAGTACGGTTTGGAGACGGAGTATCAGTGAGTTCAGCATCGAATTGCGGTAGCAGCCTTCTCCGAGGGTAGCTTTTGGGATGGTTCGATAGACCGGTGTCGTATAATTCCTCGACTGAGAGGACTTTCGTCCATCGATCATTAAGGTCGTCCTGTTTGGCTATGAGTTGACGTTCTTTAGCCTTTAGGCTGCGAGCCATTGCTATGAGCCATTGCCTAATTCCTTCCTGATCTTCGAGGTTATCAGGGATCTACAAGTCATCGGTTTCTGGTATATCTTCCTCCTCGACAGGGGGATGGTAATTATCGTCTTCGGAGTCATTGACGTTATCGGGGTTGTTTTGGTCCTCAAGCCCTTCCGGACCCTCTAATGGGTGATCGGGGATATCGGCATTGCCATGATCAGCGGGGATATTATCGTCCCCGTTGCTGATAATCGCTTTTCTTCCCTTTTTTCCTTTGGACCGCTTATGCGGTTTCCGGCGCCTTGATGGCGCATCCTCCGATTTGTCACTGTCGTTGTGAGGCATGTTTTCACTATTACTGGCAGGAGTATCTACCATGTAGACGTCATATGTGGAAGTGGCGGCCCAACTTCCGGTGTTAACGGGTGTGGAAGCACGGTCCTCTTCATCCATGTATTCTGCCTCCTTAGAGGCATAGTCCAGCATGTTGGTTAAATCCTCGACAGTGGCTATCAAGTGGGTGGTGGGTGGGTCAAAAAATTCATCTTGGCCTGCACCGTAACCAAACAGAGCGTAGATAGCGGCTGGATCATCGGTGATCTCCACCGACGAGATCCGATCTAGGTCTTCGTCGACTGCTGAGGGGCCGATTGGATCCAGCTGTTCGAAACTTGTGGAGTTAACCTCCAAGTCGTCCGGACATAGGATGTGTTCAGCAAGAACACGTGTCTGGTCATCTGGCTTAAATGCCGGACCGGGATAAGAGACCAGTTCACCGCTATGGGTGACCCCATCGGTATGTTCGAAGAAGGGGCTCGAGGTTAAAGCCTCAGAGTCCTCGGGGGCTACAGGAGGAGCTACAAGCCCGATTAACGAAAAGTCACCCCGGGAGTTGACGGATAACTCTAAGTTTCCAAATCTGACCTCTCGATCAGGGGCGAATCTCTCAACATGGCCTAGATGGCCAGCGGAGTCAGCGTGCAACACAACGCTGCCGAAGGCGAAGATCTGTCCGAGGACAAAAGTGTCCATGTTGCGGACCTCCTCGTTGATGACAAGGTGAGACGTCGATTCCTTCTTCCTCATAGAGGAACTCTCAATGATAGCACCAATGTCGGTGTCCAAACCGGCGGATCTCGGGTAGGGAGTCCCGAACTGTGAGACTAGAATCAGCGGTAACAGAGACGAGGGGGACACAAATTTACCCAGGTTCAGGCCCTCCTATGGAGGTAATACCCTAAGTCCTGCTTGATTGCATTGATGATATGGGGGTTACAGAGTTGATCTACCTTGAGATCGAATAGCTAACCATAGATGAGTTGTTCTCCCCCTATCCCCTAAAACCCTCTGGCTTATATAGATGCCGAGGATGCCTAGGGTTTACACAAGGTCGCTTACATGCCGAACAGATAAACATGCCTATTTACTATATCAAACGTGGAGCGCAAGCCATGCTTTCTGAAGCTTCCATCCTGGAGACTGGGCCTTCAAATCCTGTAGTGTTTGGCAAGTAGCCCATATGGTCCAGTCCATAATAATAGGCCGGCTTCCCAGGACCCCCTAATCCAGGACTCCCTCACCAGCTCTGCCATGTTGACTGCCCTGCTCCTTACCTTATTGTCACACTTGCAGGTATTGGTGGTGAAACCGTCATACTGGCCATGACTCGGCTACTTTGAATTGTTCAGGGGACACTGCTTATGGTTCTGGCGCCGAGACTTCACCGCAAAAGCCTCCTGCAATAAATTTGACCCACCGAGCACTGGCGAGTCCCGAGGCACTTTTATCCCTGCTGCAGAGGTAGCGGCGGTAGGGGGCGACTCTCGAAACATACCGAGAACCTTGGCTTCATGGTTTGGACGTGGATGGGGACGACTGGGTTGACGACACCGAGCCAGCTTAACAAGGTTGGAGCAGATGTCCAGCTAGAGAACCGTCACACCTATCTGAACGATGAAGACGTGCATCTTGCCAAAGGGGACCTAGTACCCGTACTCAATTGAGTTGGCCTCGGTGGCCCATCCTGAGTCGTTGAAGTAGATCTTGCTCTAGCGGCTCTTGGTCATCCGACCCATCACGTAACTCTCAAAGCACGGAAGATGTCCCTTTGAGAACCTAACCCTATTAGGCGAAGGCCCTACGGTGGGTGCCAACTGTCGTGTTTTTTTCACGGCAGATTGCTACTTGTTGAGCCTGCATTGGTTTTCTCTTGAAGAGGAAAGGGTGATGCGGCAAAGTAGATAAGTATTTCCCTCAGTTGTTGAGAACTAAGGTATCAATCCAGTAGGAGATACAAGCAAGTCGCCAATCTTCGCACCTACAAAAACAATCAAACACTTGCACCCAACGTTATAAAGGGGTTGTCAATCCCTTCACGGTTATTTGCAAGGATGAGATCTGATAGAGATAGATATAGAAGATTACTAAAACGAAAAGTAAAACAAAAGTATAAAGATTGCAGAAAAGTATTTTTGGTATTTTTGGCATATAGATCTTAAAATATAATATGGAAAATAGACCCGGGGGCATAGGTTACTAGAGGGTTCTCTCTTGAAGGAAAATAACACGGTGGGTGAACAAATTATTGTCGAGCAATTGATAGAAAAGCGAATAATTATGAAGATATCCAAGGCAATTATTATGCATATAGGCATCACCTCCGTGTGAAGTAGATCGAAACGATTCTGCATCTACTACTGTTACTCCACACATCGACCGACTCCTGCCTGCATCTAGAGTATTAAGTTCATGAACAACAGAGTAACGCATTGGGTAAGATGACATAATGCAGAGGGATAAACTCAAGATATATTATGAAAACACCATCTTTTTATCCTTGCTGGCAACAATACAAATACGTGTCTCGCTACCCCTACTATGTCACTAGATGAGGACACCACAAGATTGAACCCAAAACTAAGCACTTCTCCCATTGCAAGAATTAACAATCTAGTTGGCCAAAACAAACCAATAACTCGAAGAGACTTGCAAAGATATGAAATCATGCATGTGAGAATTCAGAAAAGACTCAAATAATATTCATGGATAATATGAACATAAACCCACAATTCATCAGATCTCGACAAAAACACCACAAAAGAGTATTACATCGGATAGATCTCCATGAAGATCATGAAGAACATGGTATTGAAGCACAAAGAGATAGAAGAAGCCAAATAGATACTAGCTATGGACCCGAAGGTCAGTTGTGAACTACTAACACATCATCGGAGGGGCAATGGAGTTGATGTAGATGCCCTCCGTGATCGAATCCCCCTCCGGCAGATTACCGGAAAAGGCACCAACATTGGATCTCTCGGGAACGGAGGCTTCTGGCAGCGAAGAAGTATTTTCATGGCTCCCTTTTGTATTGGGTGAATATTTGGGAATTTATAGGCCGAAGAATAGGGTTAGGAGACATGCTGGGGGGGCACAAGCCTGCCAGGCGCGGCCAGGGGTGGTGGCCGCGCCCCTGGCTTGTGACCTCCTGACAGGTCTCTTGCCTTCCCCTCCAAGTGTGGTAGATGTCTTCTCGTCCAAGAAAAATCATCGTGAAGATTTTATTCTATTTGAACTATGTTCAATATTCCTTATATGCAATACTCAAACACAAGGAAAAAACAGAAACTGGCACTAGGCTCGAGATTAATAGGTTAGTCCCAAAAATAATATAAAATAGCATGTTAATGCATATAAAACATCCAAAATAGATAATATCATAGCATGGAACAATAAAAAATTATAGATACGAGATGTATCAATATCCCCAAGCTTAATTCCTTCTCGTCCTCGAGTAGGTAAATTATAAAAACGGGATTTTTTATGTGCAATGCTAACTAACATATTTATCCATGTAATATTCTTTATTGTGGCATGAATATTCAGATCCGTAAGACTCAAAACAAAAGCTTAATGACATAAAAACAATAATATCTCAAGCATACTAACGAAGCAATTGTGTCTCTTCAAAATATAATGGCAAAAGAAAGTTATCCCTACAAAATCATATAGTCTGGCTATGCTCCATCTTCCCCACACAAAGTATTTATATCATGCACAACCGCAATGACAAGTCAAGCAATTGTTTCACACCTTTTATGTTATCAAACCTTTTCAACTCTCATGCAATACATGAGCGTGAGACATGGATATAACACTATAGGTGGAATAGAATATGGTGAAGGTTGTGAAGAAAAAGGAGAAGATAGTCTCACATCAACTAGGCATATCAACGAGCTATAGAGATGACCATTAATAGATATCAGTGTGAATGAGTAGGGATTGCCATGCAACGGATGCACTAGAGCTATAAGTGTATGACAGCTCAAAAAGAAACTAAGTGGGTGTGCATCCTACTTTCTTGCTCATGAAGACCTAGGGCAATTTGAGGAATCCCATCATTGTAATATACAAGCCAAGTTATATAATGAAAAATTCCCACTAGTATATGAAAGTGACAAAATAGGAGACTCTCTATCATAATGATCATGGTGCTACTCTGAAGCACAAGTGTGGAAAAAGATAGTAGCATTGTCCGTTCTCTATTTCTCTCATATTATTATTATTTTTGATGGGCATCTATGGCCTCTTTTTTTATTTGGGCTTCATTGGCCTCTTTTATTATTTCTAAAGTACGGAGTCTCATCCCAACTAGTGAGGGAATCATAGCTTCCATCGTCCTTTTCTCTCATGGGACAATGCCCTAATAATGATGATCATCACACTTTTATTTACTGACAACTCAAGAATTACAACTCGATATCTAGAATAAAATATGACTCTATATGAATGCCTCCGGCAGTGTACTTGGCTATGCAATGATCTAGCATACCAAATGACATAAAAAAACGGACAAGCCATGAAAACATCATGCTAGCTATCTTACGATCATGCAAAGCAATATGAAAATGATGGTGCGTGTCATAATAAACGGAACGGTGGAAGTTGCATGGCAATATATCTTGGAATGGCTATGGAAATTCCATAATAGGTAGGTATGGTGGCTGTTTTGAGGAAGGATATACGGTGGGTTTAATGCACCGGCGAAAATTGCGCGGTACTAGAGAGGCTAACAAAGGTGGAAGGGTGAGAGTGCATATAATCCATGGACTCACATTAGTCATAATGAACTCACATACTTATTGCACAAGTCCATTAGTCATCAAAGCAAAGTATTAGACGCATGCTCCTAGGGCGGAGGTTGGTAGGAGTAAACCATCACGCGCTCCCGACCCTCACACAAAGGCTAACAATCAATAAACAAATCATGCTCCAACTTCCTTACATAACGGTTGACCATACGTGCATGCTACCGGAATCACAAACCTTTAGATAAGTATTTTTACCAATTCACAATTACTTTCTAACATAACTCTTAATATTACCATCTTTATATCTCAAAACTTTATACAAGAAATCAAACTTCTCATAATACTCAATGCACTTTATATGGAAGCTTTTATTATATCCCTCTTGGATGCCTATCATATTAGGAATAAATTTATAACCTAAACCAATTACCATGCTATTTAAATAATCTCAAAATAATATAAGTGAGGTACGAGAGTTCAACTATTTCTATAAAATAAAACACCGCCGTGCTCTAACAAAATATAATTGAATCACTAGAGAAACATTGCCTAGATCAAAAGATATAAGTGAAGCACAAAGGGTATTCTAATAAATTCACGATTAACGTGTGTCTCTCTCAAAATATGTGTGCAGCAAGGATGATTGTGGCAAACTAAAAAGCAAAGACTCATATCATACAAGACACTCCAAGCAAAACACAAATCATGTGGTGAATAAAAATATAGTCTCAAGTAAATTTACCGATCGATTGAGGACGAAAGAGGGGATGCCCGGATGCCTTCTGGGGCATCCCCAAGCTAATGACACATGAATACGTCATGTGTACCCTCGATGCTGGGGGTGATGCACTGCAGATCACGTCGAAGGAGACCCGACCGATAGCGCGATACGCAAGCCAGTTAACGGGCGCTTTTGAAGACCCGAAACCCCACGCGCCCGGAAGGGACCCCGTCTGGATGCACAGCGGCTATGGGCTTCCCTAGGTCAGTTCTCCTGCCCCTAGAGCCTCAAGGATCACTGCCCTTCAATACGAAGAACGAACAAAGAACGAGGAATAAGAAGAACAAGGGAGAGATGTAAAAGCTAGGGTAAAAGGTAGTAGATTGATTTGTTCGGTTGTGTGTTGTTCAATCAGCCGTCACCTCTCATCTATTTATGAGGCGGATGGAATTTCCATACAAGAAAAGGACTCCAAATACCATCCAAATCTTTCCAAAATTAACCGAAGTCGGATTTAGGTCAGTCCAAGAGAGCAGCTCGGTTTTTAGGTTTCACATGACACAAACGACCTCTAATGAAGATGAGACCAAAAGAAAATTTAACTATTTCGATGAGACAAACAACATACATGTTGAACATTTTTCGGTTAGAGGCCGGCTTGTTGGCCAAAACGCTCATGCAAAAAAAAGCAAATGGGGTGCTACCTATCAGACACGTGTCTGATTGGGCGTGCCACTTTTTGGCTTGTGGTAGAGCCGCACTCCGATGGCTCTAACTTTTACATATGGTCTCGGATTGGGATAATGTTTATATCAAAATTGACCGTTTTGATGAGACAAAGATAACTCATGAGGTCATCTTGGGGGCTTAATCGGCATAACAGTACTTTGAATATGAAATCTCAGTACTTTGAGCATAGTTTCGGCCCTTTAGATGAGTTTGGATAGTGATGACCCAAACATCAAAGTTTCTCATTTTCACTATACGAAACTTTCTCATATTGTGTACTTTTCCGTTCGAGATCATCCTAAATAAGATATTGACCATGCCAAAATCTTGTGCCAACACATGCCCCCCTGTTTTTCGGTCAAGCTTGCGTGCGGAAAAATAACTTGCACAGAGTTTGTTCTAACGATGGTGTCAACACTTCATCGGCCATTTTGCATATTCTTTAGAGGATAGGTGTATATCATCCATCTATAATCTTAGGATGATAATTGTGTATCGGCCATTAGCAGCAAAAGTGCAGCTAATCGAATGAATGATGATGTGGTAAAACCCTGGCATGATGTAAGAAACTATGTTGCATCCATGGTTCGAAATAAGTCCATGGAGGATAACCAATCATACATGAGGAAGAAATCCGTGGAATTGGCATCGGTGGCATAGCTGAAGAATATGGATAATGTCTTGACCGAAGATTTTGATGGGGTGATAGAAACCTTCGGCTTAATTGTTTACTGCTTTCATTCTTCTCCTTCTTTGCTTTTGTTGTACTTCTTGCAATGGAAGCTGGCACATCATTCTTGTTTTGAGTACTTCCTTTCGTAACCCATGCCATGTTTCTTTTTTCAAGCTCTTGTGCACCAAGTTTTTGTAATTTCTTCTTTTGCCAATACAATAAGTCGAGTGGGTGCCCCGGCAGTGATTTTTTTGAACAAATGAGAATTCTTGTTTTACCTTGTGCACTTTCAACTTCTTCCCTTAAGATTTGGCACTTGATTAACTTGCCTCGGTGCCTTTTGTAGCCAATGTCAACACTTTAATTGGCTCTTTTTTATTTGAGGTCTCGTCTGAAATGGCACTCTTACGACCATCTCTTTTGACGAGGTAGACTTTCTCAACCACCTCCTTATTCTTCCTTGTGCTCCGAACTGATTCGTTTTTATTGAAATGGTCTTGAACATATGACTGCTCATTGAAATATTGGTCTTCTTGGAGCTGCTTAATACTGGTAAGATGGTTTATAATAATATGGAGAATGTGCCCTTGTATCATACCTGCAATATGATGGATATGAATTTACGTGAGCATAGGGAGGTATCCAGGACATTGGTATTGGTGGCCCAAAATAAGTATATGAATATGTTACATTCAAATTCTCTTCTTACTAATACCAATCCTTGGATTTGCGCCTAGGGGGTGATCTTGATGCTTTTGCATTAGTTGGCCAATAAGCACTTTTCCCTTCACTCATCTTCTGGTATTTTTCCAATAGTTGCGCGAATGTGACTTTCGGCTTTTTACCTTTGTGCTTACCTCTGCCTTTGCTTTCTTTGGTTGTGCTCGCATTGATCTTTGGATTTTCTTGTTGCCCCCCAATACTTAGCATCTTTGTTGCAACTTCAATTGAACTCCTGCCTTCAATAATATTTTCATTGAGTTCTTGAACAACTTCTTTACTTGAATGCTTGATTCCATTATCCGTTGTTTTTACCTTCTCATGTTTGAATGGATCGGCTTGAAGAAGCCGATGCAAAAACTCTTTGCATCAGGACCAATCAGAATAGACTGGTCATCTCTTGGTGTTTCAACAAATTTCAATCGTCCTTTGTCTATGGCCGATTTAACTATTTGACGAAACATATTGCAATCCTCAAAATTATGCTTGAACGAATCATGCAGCTTACAATACATTCGTCCTTGAATTGAAGGCTTAACATGGTGATCAAGAATTCTAATATAATTATTTCTCAACAACAAATCAAAAATTTGATCACACATGTTCGAATTGAAGCTAAACTTCTTGTTTTCTAACCGGTCTTGATGTGGGAACGGCTTTGAAACTAAGCATGTGAATGGTTCAGATTTGGCATCTTTCCATTCGGCTATGAATTTTCTCTCGTATTCTTTTTCCGATGACATTGGGTAAGATATTATATTAGCATCATCTTTCTCAAAAGAATTTAACCTTGGGCTTTAAATTTTTGAAACGAAAATAGTTAGAACACACATGTGTCAATTTAGACCAAGTGCAAGCCAAGTATGAAACAAGCAAAACTACCCAATTATATATGAAATTTTGATAAAGCAATGGGGAAAACCTTGGCTGCAATAATAAGTCACTATCGGTCTTTATAAATGGCATAATAGGTTCACCGATATGTTCTATCGCAATTTTATTGCTAACAAGTAAATTATGCTTCTTCATTGGTCTTTCAAAATTACTTATGAGAATTTTCCTAATAGAAGCATCAACAATAAAGTTGCGACCAACTCGGAAGATAGGTAAATCACTTGTTAGACATACCTCTTTGAATACATTGGGAGAGCATGATGGTTGCGTTACTTGAACGACATATTGTTCCTCTTTTGAATAGCTCCCCAATACTTGTCATCCTATTTTCCTAGAATAGATTTGGCATACATAATATTTGATTCGGTCTTTTCAATAACCGAATTAACTTTGTTATCTGAATCACCACCTTTTTGATAATTCTATCCACACCCAATGCTTTCTCTTTTTGACATAATCTAGCTTGTATTGCAGCAGAATTAATAGGCGGTCCCTCTTTTATTAATTCATGTAGAACAACATTGCATTCGTCCCAAAAAGACGTAAGATTTTTCTTAGCGATCCAATCTGGATAGAATTGTCCCCCGGCACTTTTAGACTTTTTCAGTAACGAGATGCCACCGAAATTCTATAATTGTGCCGGAGGAACATGATATGCTACAGTAGTAGGTGAAGGCATTTGTGCTCCTGCAGAAGTTTCACTTATTCGGCCTTGACCGTGAAGGTGCGGAGCCGAATTGCGGACATCAACAGTTGCGTATGGTGCGAAACAATTAGTAGAATGGGGTGTAGCATATGATGTTTGAGGGTAATTGGCCGAATAGCTAGTAGCATGGCCAATTCTCTCATCCATCGGCATGTTTGGATCAACATATTGAAAGTCAGTTACCGATGAATAAAAAGGTGAAACACTTTGTTGCATGGTATTGGAATTTTTTACATGGGGTGTTCCAACGTGATTAACCAAACTCATCATGTTGTTCATCGGCATATAGATTTGTGGAGTTGCCGATGCATGGGAGATGGAATACATATGTTGCATGTTGCTAAAATTATATGAGGTAGAAGCATGGAGATTTTTATGCATCGGCTCTTGGACATAATTAGATGCATTATTGATAAAGCTAGGGCTAGCCGATGCATTATGCCCATTGAACGATCTAGCAACAACATATGCATTATTTGCATCTACATAATTGAATGGGTTATTCATATTACCTTTATAGATTGCAAACCCTACATGACGATATCTTTGTAGCAAGAACGGGCTGGGTACCGTTCAAAGCTTCTTCCCCAGCGGAGTCGCCAAAAAGTGTGTTGACACACGAACACGTCACGTGTACCCTTGACGCCGGGGGTGATGCATCGCAGCTCGCGTCGAAGGAGACCCGACCAACAGCGCGATACGCAAGACAGTCGGCGGGCGCTTTTGAAGACCGAAACCCCACGCGCCCAGGAGGGACCCCATCTGGAAGCACGGCTGCTATGGGCTTCCCTAGGTCGGTTCGCCCGCCCCTAGAGCCTCGAGGATCACTCCCCTTCAACACGAAGAACGAACAAAGAACGAGGAAGAAGAAGAACAAGGGAGAGATGTAAAATCTAGGGTAAAAAGTAGTAGATTGATTTGTTCGATTGTGTGTTGTTCAATCGGCCGTCACCTCTCATCTGTTTATGAGGCTTCTGGACTTTCGGTACAAGAAAAGGACTCCAAATCCTGTACAAATCTTTCCAAAATGAACCAAACTCGGATTTAGGTAAGTTCAATACAGCAGTTCGGTTTTGCAGGTTTCACAGGTCACAAACTACCTCAGATGAAGATGAGACCAAAAGGAAATTTAACCGTTTTGACGAGACGAATAACTTTCGTGTTGAAAATTTTTCAGTTAGACGCTGTATTGTAGGCCGAAACGCTCATGCAAAACAAGCAAACGGGGCGCTACCTATCAAACACATGTCTGATTGGGCGCACCACTTTTTGGCTTGTGGTAGGGCTGCACTCCGATGGCTCTAACTTTTGCATATGATCTCGGATTGGGATGATTTTTATATCAAAATTAACCATTTTGACGAGACAAAGACAGTTCATGTAGCATATTGTTTCATATGAGGTCATCTTGGGGGCTTAATCGGCTGAACAGTACTTTGAATATGAAATCTCAGTACTTTTAGCATAGTTTCGGCCCTTTCGATGAGGTCGGATAGTGATGACTCAAACATCAAATTTTCTCATTTTTACTATATGAAACTTTCTCATATTCAGTAGTTTTCCGTTTCAGATCATCTAAAATAAGATATTGACCATGCCAAAATCTGCTGTCAACACAAGCTTAGACTCTTTAGTATCCTTGAATATCTCTTGGGATGCCTTGGGCATCCCCAAGCTTAGTCTCTTGCCACTCCTTATTTCATAGTTCATCAAATCTTTATCCAAAATTTGAAAACTTCACAACACAAAACTCAACAGAAAACTCGTGAGTTCCGTTAGTATAAGAAAATAAATCACCACTTTAGGTACTGTTGTGAGCTCATTCTTTATTTATATTGGTGTAATATCTATTGTATTCTAACTTCTCCACGGTTCATACCCCCGATACGACCCATAGATACATCAAAATAGGTAACAACACAAAGAAAACAAAATCTGTCAAAACAGAACAGTCTGTAGCAATCTGGAAACTTTGTATACTTCTGTAACTGCATGAATTCTTAAAAATTAGGACAATCAGGTCAATTTGTATATCAACCTAGTGTAAACATTACAGACTCATTTGACGCTCTGATAAATTTATAAAATTCCTGGACTGGGCGCAAAAGTTTCTGTTTTTCAGCAAAATCAAATCAACAATCACCATAGACCACCCCAAAGGTCTTACTTGGCTCAAACACTAATTAAAACAGCAAAACACAATTACTACAGAGGTAATAATGTGTGAAACACTCAAAAACAAAAGCAAAAAATAGAACATAAAAATAAAATTGGGTTGCCTCCCAACAAGTGCTATTGTTTAATGCCCCTAGCTAGGCAAAACGCAATAGAACTAGGTATTGTCATCTTTGGTATGCAACTCCTCAATTGCATACTTATACTCCTAGGCAAGAAATCATGAGATTCCAGGACAATATTAATAAAGTTAGGGTGAACACTTATCATCTTAACATGTTCATCTCATTTACTAGAGGATTCACCCTTATTTTTAGGAACATAAACAAACTTGGCAGCCTTAGAAGGAGGATAATTTGGAGTGGTTTGAAGCAAGGCAAAATCGGACCCCAAGTTGGTAATAATGTCCTCTAGCTTGCCAATTCTACAGGAATCCTGATCCAATTTTTCATTAATTATGGGTTCTTGTCCCCTTCGATTTTTAAAGTAACTCCTACATTAGATCCATGTTGAGTAATTTGATTATGAATATTTTTTATCCAAGTTTTCAATAAGCTCTACAGTAGCAACTTTATTTTCAATAATATCAAGCCTTCGCATCACATGTTCGAAATTTAAGATTGCTCCATTAACCATGATTGGGGGTGAACCTACCAAATTTATCATAGCACTATAAGAATCAAAGGTATGACTTCACAAGAAATTTCCTCCCATAATGGTATCTAGAACATATCTATTCCATGGAGAAATACCCACATAAAAATTGCGAAGGAGAACGATAGTAGATTGCTTACAAATATATCTATTTTGAGCATTCACTACTAGAAAAAGGCTTATCCCCAATATCTCTACTAGTGGCGCACCATGATGGTGGTGCGCCACAGCTATATAGCAGTGGCGCACCAGAATCAGGTGCGCCATTGCTATTTGTTTACTAATGGCGCACCACATGAGCAGTGCACCATTGCTATTTTTTTGGTCCACCCCCAACCAGACATAGCAATGGCGCACCAAACCTAGGTGTGCCACTGCTATGCTACATAGTAGTGGCGCACCTAGGTGTGGTGCGCCATTGCTATGTCTGGTGGGGGTGTGCCTGCGTGTGTGTATGTGTGAGGTTAGTAATGGCGCACCTTCCCTGGTGGATCACCTTTTAGGTTTTAAAAAAATAAAATAAAATGATAAAAGATTCAAAAAAATAGATGCCCATGTGTTATGTGTTCTAGTTGTTAGGAAAATTAGCAAACATGAATTTTGATTTTTTTTGCAAAAGGCCGCCGTGTTTCGGAATGGCCGTAACTTTTGCATACGACCTCCGATGAAAAAGAAGTTGGAGTATATGACTGGTGATCTCTTCAAGCATAAGGACGATACCAGGCAAAATGATGAAATTGAGCGATGAAGTATTTGTAGCAGTTTCTGCACTGAGGAATTTGAAGTAATGCTTCCATTAAGTGCTACCATGTGTGTTTGTTAATAGAATTTGTCCAGTTTAGTCAATTATTGAATTTGTTTTAGTGCTAAAAGTTTACTGAATTTGTTTCACGTAAAAAGTTTTCTGAATTTGGTTCATCGCTGCTACTTTACTGAATTTTAGACGGTGCCTAAAGTTAACTGGTTATGATTGTGACTCTTCATGGCGTAATTTTTTTCAGTGCTTCTAGTTTACTGAATTTTTGACAGTGAACATAGTTAACTCATTTTCTTCATTGCTTCTACTTAACTGAATTTTATACAGTGCTGCTAGTTAACTAAACTTTGGACAGTGCCTAAAGTTAACTGAAGACTCCGTGTCTACACATTGTTGCAACAACACACCTAAAGCACACACCTACACACATGACATGTAGTTGCAGCAAATGTAGCTACTTACACATCAGCAAAGCAATGGAGTACTAGCAACACATCATATCAGCAAAGTAATGCATCTCAACGGAGCTTCTTATCAGCAAACCAACATAGGTTGTGCACATCATATAAAAGCAAACAAAGCTTGTTCACATCATAAGTTGCTTACTTAACAGCAAACAAAAGTTGGTTCCAGCAGCATACAACTTACAGATAATTTATATGCTAAAATTTAGAGCTAATTCAGCATACCTACCTAAGCTTCTTGTCATCTCCCTACTGTTTTTGCATCTTCACTTCTTCAGAAGCATCAGACACTCACAGCGGCACACCTGCCCTGCAATGGTTTCTTGAGGGCCTTTTCCTCTTCTTTGGGCCAGCTAGATCTACTTGCGCCTCCTTCTTAAAGTCAAAAGACTCATCGCCGGAGCTCTCATTGGGCAGGAGGACCGCAGAATTGACGCGGTCCTAGTACAGTGTGTTCACTACAGTTGGGAGGGCAACGTCCACCTTGGCGGCGTGCACCGTCGTTGATTCGACGCGGATTGTATCCGGCTCCCGCGGTGACAAGGTGGCAGACCGATACATCCACCATCTGGCTCACTGCTTGGGGTCGTCGGAGTGTTGCACCTCGTGCATCACGCACAGGAGGACGGCGGACGTTGGGACACTTTACCCATTGGGGAAGGCACGATGCTTCTCATCGTCAGTCATCACCTTGATGAGGCCCCTGGAGTGATTACACATCATATGCACACTAGGGAACCACCCTGTGATCTCTCATACATGCGCATGGATCTCCAGGTCATCGACGGGCAGGTCTTCAATCACTTGATGCCACCTGAGGCTCTTCTCCATGGCGTCGGGGTGGCATTGAGTAAGTCGGCAAGGTTTTTTTTACTGTAGATCGAGGGGTGTGGGGAGCGGCAGAGCCGAGATGACGTGACTGGAGAGGGGACGGGAGTGGACTGGAGAGTGGGCAGGGATGCGAGCAGAGGGTGGGCATGTTTTATTGTCTTGGAACAATGCATGCCACGTAGCTACTGTTTGGGTCGGCGTAGCGGACCGCACCCTACACGTCCGCGAGCCAACAACTACTACTAATACCCAGTGACCTGGTCAATTGACTCTGTTCCGGGCATTGTTCTAGTTTCCTCTGCCTCCTCTACCTCTCCCATGGAAACCACCAGATCCAGTAGATTGAGCTATGCGATATGTCGACCAGGGAGGATCGGATAGCGGCACTGGTGGGTGGCGACGAGGAGAAGCCGGGGCGGCTCGAGGAGATCGATTTGTTGTTCCCACACAAGGAGCAGCTCAATGACATGGTGTTACTAGTCAAGGGGAAGTTGCACGACGATGAACTATTGTGCTGCTTCCTTGGATCCCAGCCGCAACCGGCCAAGTGGGTATTCTATTGGCGATGATGGAGGACGAGTCCCCGAATCCAGTGAAGAGGACCAAGTGGAAGCTCTTCAAGTTGATGCGATCGGGTGGATTCGCTTAGACAGGCGCCACCGACGAAGGTGGAAGTGTTAATGGGTCTCCCAACCCATGGCTCGGCGGGGATGCCTAATGAGATCGTAGACGACGACATCGATGCGCTGATGGAGGTGACACCGTTCAGGAAGAAGAAATCTAAGGGGTGGGTCTCCTCCCTCCCAAGGAGATCCCCGCGTTTCCCAAGGCATTCCCCGCGGCTGCTGGCCCTCTCCACACAGCAGTAGGGTTATCTCAGGCTCGCTCTGTCGTCCGTCTATGCTAAATTCTCAAACCCTAACAAATACTTGAATGATACTACTTTTATTACTGTAAATGCTTCTAGTAAAGGGGAAAATCAAATGAAAAAGTTGCTTGCTGATATGATGTGGCAATACTGCATTGCTTTGTTGTTGTGTAACTAGCTACATTTGCTACAGTTGCATGTCATGTGTGTAGGTGTGTTGCTGCAGCTGCATGTCAAGTGTGAAGATGTGTTGATGCAAAAATAAAATTTAGTAAACTTGCAATACGGTGCAAACTTCAGTTAACTTTAGGCACTCTCAAAAGTTCAGTTAACTAGCAGCACTATATAATATTCAGTTAAGTAACAGCACTGGACAAAATTCAGTTAACTAGAAGTGCAGATCAAAATTCAGTTATCTATGTTCCTACAAGTTTATTGATGTCAATAGACATATAGAGTCCCCCCTTCTGGTTTTCGTGAGATTGAAAGTGGGATTTGAAAAGTCTATACATATATTGGGGGCAATATACCCCCCAATTCATGTATATACCAAGACAATATGCTTAGGGATGCATTTATAATTGGTTTTTCCCCTCCCATCCCAAGTGTATGTCAGGAAGATTATGTTGATTTTGGGGGAATTGAAATCCTTGTCCATCCTATAATTGTCACACAAAAAGTGGTATATATTAATCAAAATTGCTTGTTGTTGCATCTTGGCATTGTCTATCTTGCAGATAAAGGATCCAGACAAAAAAACTGCTGCTGCTAGATGCGGATTAGTTGTTCTTTCCTTGCTCCATGGTCCTGGCTTCCTCTCTGTATCTAGAAGCGGCATTTGTTGATACGTCTAGTTAAATTTCTAGTTATCTATTAGACTGTGCTTTTGCTAGGTGTAGCTGGTTTACTGGTGGTACTACCTGGTTTGCTACTTATCTCTCCTTTTGATACTTTATGCTAGTGGTAGTAGTACATGGTGCTTGTAGTTTCAAAGACAGTGTGGTTTCTAGTCGTGGAAATCGGGAGGGCATAAAAGCACCTCTTTTGCTCAATAAAAAGTAGATACTCAGTTGTTGTAAGCCCAATCCACAATAACTAATCCCAATCCATCTCAGGAGTGACTATACAACATACAGAAATGGTCTACTCTTCTTCCTGCTCTACATTTCTACACATGATAGTAGACATTGTAACTTAATGAATGATAGGTTTAAAAAAATTGACAATGCATATAAACACTTACTTCTTATTAAGTTTGCATTTCTTGTTGCATCTAGTGTGTCCTAGCAATTTGCATGCGCCGTACCGGGGTTTTAGCTCATCGTAAGGAAGTGGTCTACCATTTTTCGACACACGGTGCTTCTCATCTAACTTTGTTGCAACTTTGCTTGATACTTTCATAGGATCCTGAACTGCAATCATGTTGCCTTCACCATCCTCTAAATATTCTATTACACACTCGCTGAGATCAGACATTTTTTACTCAATTTTTCCTGTAGCAGATCATACTCATGACTCTTAGCTATGACGGCCTTCAAAATATCTTGTAACTAATCCCACAAAGCTAGGTGTTTGCATGCCGCATGCATAGCTTCTGACGCTAGCACACAGACCTGGCTATATTTCATTCTTTCTCCTACCCCAGTCCAACCAAATCCCAACAAATCGCTTGTGTGCCTCACAGGCAGTCCCAACCTTGCTTCTATCATGAACCGAATAAGAACTAAACACGTAGGTATTTCAGATATATTCATTTACTTAAGTACATGAAATATGTTCTTGCGAGGTAGACCCTTTTGAATAATTCTTCTACAGCTGCACCTTATAGTTTCTGCAGAATTTACTGGTGTATACTCCACCCAAAAACGGCTCTTGCGATTATTCTTCCAAGACACGATGAACTGTTGTGATTCATCTTCGACCATTCTTTCTACAATCTCCATGCCGCTAACCTTTTTAAGATCATCTTGCGACATACAGAAGTTTGCTAGAGTGAAGACATGGGAAGCAGCTACCTGAAGTTCCCTAGAGCTAGTAACTGGCACAGGTAGAGTCTGTGAGGCCATGCAGTCATCTCGCGCCTTGTTCTCACGGATACGTACAATGGCGTTCTCATAGTGCAAAATCATATCCACTAGGGTCATTTCACAGTCTAGGTGGAGGTGAAGGCATGAGTTCAAACTTTCACTCCTTTGGTTGCTTTTCATGCCAAGCCAAAAACCCTGTGTCAGATAAGCTACGACCCACATTCTCTGCTTCTTATACATCCGTCTCAACCAAATCACTACTTTTTCCGACTGCCATCTATTTGCAAACGCATTCATCTCTCCTCAAACGTAGTCGTCGACGTGGTGTAGTATAGGTGGTGCTATCGTACGTCCATGCTGATGGAGACTTCAACCCATGGAGGGTAACGGTCACGAGAGTCCACGGAGGGCTCCACCCATAAGGGTCCACAAAGTAGCAACCTTGTCCATTCCATCACGGCTTACGTCTACGAAGGACTAGCCTCACTGTGGGTAGATCTTCACGAAGTAGGAGATCTCCTTGCCCGTACAAACTTCTTGGTTCAACTCCACACACAAAGAAGGAGGCTCCCAAGCGAAACCTGACCAATCTAGCAGACACCACTCTTCAAAAGGTAATTGATGTGGTAGTATGATGAACTCATTCCTCTTGTGCTTGAAAAGATAGTCTCCTCAACACTCAATCACTCTCTCATAGGTTTGGCTTGGTAGAAGAGGATGATTGGGTGGAAATTAACTTGGGAGGCTAGAAATCAAGATTCAAATGGTTGGAATGGAATGTCTTGATCTCAACACATGAGTAGGGGTCTCTCTCAAAAAAATGGATAGCGCAAGTGTTGGTCTATTCTGAGTGCTTCCTCAATGAGTGAGAGGTGGTGGAGGGGTATATATAGGCATCTCCAAAAATCCAACCGTTACAACATTATTGCCCAACTCGATGAAACCGAAGTAAAAACTCGGTTGCACCGACTAGTGCAAAATGTGGCAACTTTTGGCGTTTCAGTGAGACCGATATATAAATCTCGGTGGGACCTATATGGGTGTCCTAGGCAATTTCCAAATCTCGGTGAGACTGATTTCCAAAACTCAGAAATTCCGACTCCTAAAAATGGCTAACTAGAAAGTTGGTCACTGATTTCGGTTGCATCGAATGGAATGTTGGTGTCATCGAGAAGCTAGGGTTTGGCATGGGATATGTCTTAGGCAAAACTCGGTAAGGCCGAATGGAAAAGGCTGGTGGCACCAAATTTTGGACTTTTAGGGTTTGGACAGAATATTTTGTGGGATAATGAATGGTATGTTTGGTGGCTAATCTCTAAGCACTTGAGGAACCAGATCATCATATTTACGTCATCCCCTTTTAATAGTATTGGCTTTCCTATGGACTCGAAAGTGTTTTCTCACAAAATGCAAATGTAGAATCTTCAAGCATGTTGCCAATGGGTGTTCCTTGCACCTAGGAAATCTCCTCACAATCCTTTGCCAATCCATCATTGAATTTTTCCTGAAATCTAATTGGTGGAAACATTAGTCCAATGAAATATATGTTGTTCTTAATTACCAAAATCGGGTAGGGAGAAGTTGAGCTTTCACTCATCAAACCAACACCTCCGTACCATACATGTTTACAGATGAAGGAATCCATAATAGTGTGAATTATAATCCTTGCGGCACCCATGGACAATATCTCAACTTTGTGGTACTCTTTGATTTTCTTGTGGGACCAAAGAAAAGGTACTTCGTCTGGTATTGCTAATATAAGGCTATTCTTGTCCTCAAAACTTCAAAAATAAATCACACGCTTTTCGTCAAGCTTCACGGTCAGGTGCGCTTCATAGTTGAAGCGTGAATCGGGTCTGTGCCTATGGCTGTGTTCATCCTCGGTTAGCAACTTGCTATCATGTTTCCCTTCTCTGGGACAAACATACCGCTGCAAACGCATATGATGTGACTCAGTTTTGCTATACTTGGCCTTATCATTTTTAATGTTGAAACCATTATCTCTAGCATAGTCTTTTTTCATTCATTTTATTTGTTTATTTGTGGTGGGCTCATCCCCCCACCCTTTTTTTTATTTCCTCACTTGGACAATGCTCTAATAATGATGATCATCACACTTTTATTTATTTACAACTCAATATGAAAAGTCGATATGAAGAACTATGAAACAATATGACTCAATATGAATGCCTCTGGCAGTGTACCGGGATGTGCAATGATCTAGTGTGACATGTATCAAAAATATGATGAACGGTGGCTTTGCCACAAATACTATGTCAGCTCTATATGATCATGCAAAGCAATATGATGATGAATGAATTAGTCATATGATGAAATGGTGGAATTTGCATGGCAATATATCTCGGAAAGGCTATGGAAATGCCATAATAGGTAGGTATGGTGGCTGTTTTGAGGAAGATATAAGAAGACTTATGTGTGACAGAGTGTATCATGTCATGGGGTTTGGATGCACCGGCGAAGTTTGCACCGATCCTCGAGGTGAGAATGGGCAAGGCACGGTACCGAAGAGGCTAGAAAAATAGGAGGTGCTGAGGTTGCGTTTGTCCATAGGTTCAAATTAGTCATGAAGAACTCATATAATTATTGCAAAGTTTTATTAGCTCTATCACAAATCAAAGTACTACGCGGATGCCCTGAAGGAGGAGGTTGGGAGGAGTTAACCATCGTGCGCCTCCGACCCGAAACAACACTAGGATTTTAATGAGGAATAGAAATTCCCACACATCCCCACCATGCCGTTTTAATATTTAGACAAACATGAAATTAACACCTCTTAATACTGATACTTCTACGAATCAACAATTATGCACTCACACCTTTTTGACATTACCACATCAATATCATTAACCCATAATTTCTCTTTTGTGTGCTACATGATGGTTTTGATTATCACTCATTCAATACCTATTATTTTTTGACTAGTCTTATGACCCATGCAAATTACTGTCACTATTTATTAACTCTCAAACAAATGTAAGTCAAGAACGATTGTGCTATTATTTCTACAAAATCTATATGCCACCATGCTCAAAAGGATATAAGTAAAGTACTAGAGCAACTACTAAGATCAAAAGATATAAGTGAAGCACGTAGAGTATTCTAACAATTTATGATGAAGGTGTGTATCCCTCAAATAGGTGTGTCCAACAAATTATGATTGTTGCAAAGTAAAAAATATAGCTCCAAGTGACATACCGATGGATTGAGATGAAAGTGGAGATTCCTTACGGCGCACCCCCAAGCTTAGACTATTGAGTCTTCCTAGAATATTACCTTGGAGTGCCTTGGGCATCCCCAATCTTAGGGTCTTACCGCTCCTTATTCCTTTGTCCATCGTGATACCACCCAAAACTTCAATCACACAAAACTCAACAAAACTTCGTGAGATCCGTTAGTATAAGCAACATATCAAATACTTTCGGTACTATTATAAATTGACTCATATTTCATTATTTCATATTAGGTACTGTATTCTAACTTCTCCATGGATTATACCCCCAGATATAATCCATTGCATCATCAAAACAAGCAAACTATGCAAGCAAAAAAAATAATATGTCTTAAACAAAACATTTTGTAAAGATCTATAAAGAACCAATACTTATGTAACTCTAAAACTACTGGAAAATTATGAAAACCTTAATAATTTGTATATCAATACCATGAAAAAACTTCAGATCAAAAAGACATTCCAGTAAAATCAGAGAAACTCTGGCGTGGACGCTAAAGTTTCTGTTTTTGCACCGTATCAATTCTACTCACCTTGTGAGTCATCCCAAAGTTTGTACTTGGCACAAACACTAATTAAAACATAAAAACACAATCATTAAAGAGACAATAATCATGTTATCAAACACAAACAGAAAGTAAAAAAGCAAAAATAAAGATAACTATTGGGTTGCCTCCTAACAAGTGCTATTGTTTATGCCCCTAGCTAGGCATAATACATAGTTTCAAATATTTTAATATTTATTATTATGTTGGAAAGGAGCTTTCTCAAAGACAATAGGAAACACATCATCAAGTAGTATCTTGGCATTTTTAATGGTACACTCGTTAAACCCTTATGTATTATCTCTTACTATCCAAGAATATTGTTTGTTGATGACATTGAAAACTTGTTGGATAATATGGATAGGAGGAACTTCTTTATTTGTGTTTTCATCGAAAGTTTGGTTATCTTAGAACACATATCTAATCATATAGTCCTCATTATATAAATTTCATCTATCACAGGATATTTACAACTCATATTATAGTGCTCAAAGATCTTCTGAGCTTCTCGCACTATATAGTCAAATTCATGCATGACGATAAGAGTGGCTATCTTTTTAGCTCTAGGGTCTTTTATGACCGACAACTCGTAGAATAGCCTTTGCAAATAGGGTGAGTACGCATAAATCTTCTGTCAAGCTTTAGAACAAGAGCGGAAATAGCATCGGCATAACTTTTGGTTCTTTTAAGTATTGGCATGTCCTTGCAAGCTAAAGCGCTCTTGCGGTTAAAGAATTCTTCGATAATGCTTTTCCCGATGATATTCCTCTTCCCTGCAACTAAAACTTTTACGTGTTTCTGTGGGGGAGCTTCCTCTTTGGGGATTTTAATTCCATCATCTTTTTCAATGATAAAGTCAGACATGATAGCAACTTTCAAGCAAGCAAAACAAGCAAACTAGTAACAAGCAAAGATAAATATTTTTATATTTTTTATTTTTATGAAGCAAACTAAATAAAGCAGAAAATAAAAAGAAGAGCAAGTGAATGATAATTTGTGTGAAGTCACTTGATAGTTAGTGATGATACTCCCCGGCAACGGCACCAGAAATCCTTCCTCATACTTGTGATATGCATTGGGTTTTCCGTGAAGAGGAATGGGTAATTGCAGCACAATATGGGTAAGTATTTACCTCAGTTAAGAAACCAAGGTTTATCGAACCAACAGGAATATCAATCCACAAACGTCTTCAGCGGTTGCACACAAAGAGCAGACAACTTGCACCCAACACAGAAAGAGGGTTGTCAATCCCCTTGATCTCGTTATTTGCAAGAAAGTGAAGTGTGTAGATAATACTAGATAATTGTAAATTGCAAAATAAAATATAAATATAAATAATGGCAGTAAGTTAATGGTAGGTTTTGTAAATATATAAGTGAATAAACCCGCGGGCCATAGTTTTCCCTAGCGGCATCTCTCGTGTAGGCAACATACGGTGGGTAAACAAATTACTGTTGGGCAATTGATAGAAAAGCAAATAGTTATTCAATTTTCACGGCAGTGATCATGTGTCCATAGGCATCACGTCCATAAGCAAATAGGCCGACTCCTGCCTACACCTATTACTATTACTCCACTTCAAGAGCGTTTCTATGATTGCCTCTCTATGTATTAAGTTCATGACAAACAGAGTAATTCTTGGAGAACGATGGCATGATGTAGACAAAGTATACTCAATATATATGAATAAAACCATCGTTTTATCCATAGTGGCAACAATGCAAAGATGTGTTGTGTCCCCTTCTGTCTCTGGGATATAGAGCACCACCAGATTTAACCAACTACAACGCACCCCTCTCACTCATCAAATATCAATCTAGTTGGCCAAACTATTTCAATAGACCAAAGAGATTTACTAATCTATAATGATCATGCAAATAAGAATCATAATAATATTCATAGGTGACTCAAATAATTTTCATAAATAATTTGAAACATAAACCCACAATTCATCAGATCCCAACAAACACACCGTACAAAAGAATTACATCGGATCGATCAAACCGAAGATACGCAGATCATTGTATTGAAGATCAAAATAGAGAGAGATAGACATCTAGGTACTAACTATAGACCATAGGTCTGTGGTGAACTACTCAGACATCATCATGAGGGGAGCAAGGTTGATTAAGAGGCCCTCCGTGATCGACCCCCCCCCCTCCGACAGGGTGCCAGAATGGAGCTACAGATGAGATCGCAGCGGAACAGAGACTTGCGGTGGCGGAAAAAGTGTGCCGGTATGCCCTCTAGGGTTTTTGGGATATATATGAAGTTATAGGCCAGAGAACGGGGGTAGGAGGGGCATGAGGGAGGGACAAGCCATTAGGGCGCGCCGACCCCCCCCCCCCCCCGGGCACGCCCTGTTGGCTTGTGGCTGCCTCGTGCGGCCTCCAGTCTTCTCCCTAAGCTTACAGGTCTTCTTTTGGTCTAGAAAAAATCATAAAAAAGTTTTGGGGCAATTGGACTACGTTTGGTACTATAAAACTGAAAAGTAAAAAAACATGTAGAAAACAACAACTGGCACTGGGCACTGGGTCAATAGGTTAGTGCTCAAAAATAATATAAAATGGTAAATTGTTACTCAAAAAATATGATAAAATTATAATATATATCATGGAACAATAAAATATTATAAATACGTTAGAGACGTATCACATATCTGTTCTAGAAAACGAACGCAACGGCTTCACACATAAAAGTCATTTCTCTTATCTTTATGAACATATCCCTCTAATCATCTGCATGGGTACTATCTTGAACATTCTCTTTCCCCTCATCTTCTGTCACCTACACAATCACAACATAGCCATGAAAACAATTTTTCCATGGTTTAACATTACTTCCATGCAACATTGATTTCATACATACCTCACTCATGTTAGCCAACAACTGCGACTCTCCAGAATAAGGTGCATCTAATGATTCGTCTTCAAGGCATGTCTTCGCGTCGGATTTACCATAATAGTCATACACGTTATGAGATCCTGAAATTAGCTGAAGAAATGAACACAAATGCATAATTAGTCATCATATAATATTCCAAAAAGTATTCAATTTGCATGCCCCGACAAAAAATTCCACTTCCGCACCTGACTAATGTAATCTTCATTCGAGACCTTGGAGTTGTTTTCCTCAATATCATCATCCACATCCATTTGTAAATTTTCAATACAAAAAATATAATGTTTTTCGATGCAACAAAAAAATTACAACATGATAATGCCACTCACATTAACATCTTCCCCTTCATTCCCATACTCTACCCAATCTCCACGATCTGAATTTTCATAATCTAACCAATAATCTATTCAGTCTTTCAGCAGTTCTCCAAACTCCATATCTACCACGATATCAGTTAACTCATTGTCTGCCATTTTTGCTACAACAAATAATAATTATCATCGCATATTCAAACAATATCAAATATGAAATAGACAACACATACCACAGGATTACAAACGTTAAGTAAACTACCCTAGGCGAGGGAGTTTAGATCATGCACACAACCGACACCAAGGACCTATGACCATCGATGGATCCTCCCACTAGTAGAAAATGGCCCATTTGTCTCGGTACCAGAGACCCATTAGTCCCGGTTCTGGAACCGGGACTAAAGGGTCGGGACTAAAGCCCAAAACCTTTGGTCCCGGTTCGCTTACGAACCAGGACAGGAGGGACTCCACGTGGTCGCTGCAGGGAGCCCAGGCAGCCCAGGCAGGAGGACCTTTAGTCCATGTTAGTAACACCAACCGGGACCAAAAGGCATACACACGTCAGCATCTGGTAGGAGCTGGGGGTTTTGCATTTTAAAGGGGGGGTTAGGGGTTTTTGGAGGGTTAATTTAGGGGTTTCATATTGTTTTAGCTAGCTAATAGAGAGAAGTGTCCCCTCTATCTCTGTGCTTGGTCGACGCTAGATACTATATAGAGAACTCAACACGCTAGCTAGTAAGAAAATGAAGGAACCATTAAGTACACAAGATCGTCCTGAACATATACAGAGAGAAGTGATCGACCTCTCTTTCTCCGAGAGATTGGTCGAACAACAAGTTTTCGTATATATATCCGACGCTACTAGCTACATACATACAATATAAGATCTCTTACAATACCTAAGATCCAATCACAAATCAACATAGTATTCTCCGTCTTTAGGTATGACGTGGTCAAGAAATAATCCTGCCAATTCCTCTTGAATTGCTCGTATGTGATCATGTGGTAGGAGTTCATCCCGCATCTGCCAGATCTAATTTAAAGAAGGGGGTCAATACATGCATATATATAAAATCAACACAATTGATGGTAATATATAAAGTAAAATTGTGAATATTATTTACGTACTTCAAATTGTTTGTCGGAGAAACCCCGCTCAGAGGTCGAGTGGCGAATGAATTCGCATACGTAGTATCCACATAAAACAGTCCCTTCTTTCTGGTAAAAGTACTTTATGAGAATAGAGTTCAATCAAACTGATAAGCAAGCATGGTAATGATATATTGATGAAAATTTGAATCAATTAGAGATGCGCGGAACTAGCTAGTACTACTTACTTTGGGGTGCGTAAATCACAACTCTTTGTTTAGACCGAGAACCTTTCGCGTGAACTTCTTCCAAACCCTGCCAGGCAAAGAAAATGATTACTTGATATCAGGAAATTAACAAAAGTTGCATGCCGATATGGTCACGGTATTGACTGAACTTACTTCTTGAGCATTGCGGTCATGTCCGCATAATTCTCGGGATCTTTACGTCTCGAGTCTAATACAATTAATAATGCCCTGTCAAGCTTAATGGATAGCAGAATAAAGTGATAACTGCGCACGCATATATAACTCATCAATTAAATTACTTAACCTCAAGTAAGCAAAACCGAGTATATAGAGAAGAGAGCAACACTCACTTGAAGTTGTAAGGAAAGAGTATTTCCCTTTTGTTTTGATGTGTAAGGAACGACTTTAGCAAGTTCTCCTTGGTCTGTTTGGTTTCATTTCATACCGTCCATTCATTTACGGCATCTGGGCTAATGAACCCAACGTCAAAGATTCCTGCTTTTTTGCATTCGACAATCTTCAATCTGCATAATATAGTGAGGATAATTATATATACATGCAATGAATGAGCTGAGCTAGAGACTTAACTATAGAAGTAATACTTACAGACAGTAGGAAGTCATGAGTTGTTTGTCGAGGCCAGTTAATTGTATAACTGAAATAACTCCACAAATTCAATAGGCATCATGTTGAGTCCAATGAATTCGTGCTCTGGTTTCACTCTAACATACATAGTGTCTCTCCCAGACTCCATGCAGGTTTTCATGTACCACTCATGCAATTTGTACATCATCGTTGTTAGAGGAGGAGGATCAGGTTTGATGAGAGGCTTCCCATGCACGTATTTATATTCTTCTTTTGTTACCTCGGCCGTTTCAAAAAATACATCATCCCCCAAGTAATCACCAAGTTTGGTATCGGGCAGTAGCGCCGGATGATTAGCAATATTGCTAGACACCTTGAGCGGGGGGCACGATTACTTCTCCTGTTCGCCGAGCTGGGGAATTGTTTTCCCACTTCTTCGTTCTTTGACTCTTGCAGCACTAGAAGTACTTCCCGACCGCTGGGCTTCATTATATGTCTTTATAATACAGCGGTAATAGTTTGATGGTAGCGCGGGCGATGATGGTCACTTCAGGGCATCCAGAGTGCGCTTCGCTTTCACAGGATCTACCATTTCCTTTGGAGGTGGATGTTTCCATGCAAAATGGGCCTTCACTTCGGCTTTACTGATTTCATCGTTTTCTTCGTCAGTCCCCTTGTATGGTAACTTTGGAACAGGCTTGAGGCTTGGACCAAATTTGAATTTCTTCCTGCCTATTGTACTGCTAGCCACCAGAGCGGCGACGGCATATCTCTTCCGTCATGGAGGAGGCGGAGTGGCTTGACGCGCCGGAGGAGGCTGAGTGGCCTGACGAGCCGGAGGAGGCAGAGTGGCCTCACGCGGCAGAGGAGGCAGACTGCTCCGACGCGCCGGAGTAGGCAGAGTGCCCTCACGCTCTAGAGGAGCCATAGAAGGAGGCAGTGTGCCCTGATCACTTGCCGGAGGAGGAGGAGGAGGCGGAGTGCCCTGACTCGCTGGAGGAGGAGGAGGAGGAGGCGTCTAGTTTGGATGCTTGATGTACTCCTTCCACCATACACGTGTACTCCTTAGAGCATGAACTAGCTGATTCTCCCCTTCACCTGTAGGGTGGTCAAGCTCGAGCTCCTCAAATCCCTCTGTTACTTCATCCACCGTCATAACAACATAGCCATGTGGAATTGGAAGGTAGTGAAAAGTTTCGTCGGGTTGAGGAGGTGCAACAGAGCCGACAGCCGCCTTCAAAGTGAGGTTCCGGAATTTCGTCATAAGCTCGCAATGTTGAGCCTCCGTGATAGTATCCACGGGGTAGCTACGAGCCCTCAAGTCAGGCTGAACGAGCTCCATGGAAGCCATGCTGCTTCTTCGCTAAGATGGCGGGGTAGTTTCTGGGGTAGCTTTGTGCCACTGAGATGGTTGGTCGGCAGATCGCTAGCTCTGAAGTTCCTCTATCTTTTCTAGTCTTGCATTAAGCTTCTGCATGTCGCTCAGCTCCGCTTTCCTCTTTCTTTGCTGGCTTCTATAACCGCTTGTGTCGGGAAACCCAACCTTCCACGAAACGGAGCCAGGTGTGCCTCGTGTTCGTCCAGGGTGCTCAGGATTATCGAGGGCCTCAGTCAGCTCGCCCTTCTCTCTATCGGGAATGAACGTCCCTTCCTGTGTTGCGGTGATATACTTCTGAAGCCTCTTGACGGGTATTGCAACTTGCTCGTCCGTCCAACGGCACTTCCCTATTTCAGGGTCCAAAGTTCCCCCAACCCCGAAGAACCAAGTCCTTGAATGGTCTGGCCAGTTCAATGTCTGTGGTTTGACCCCTTTAGCAATCAGGTCATTCTCAGCATTGTCCCACAACGGCCGGGCTATGAGGTAGCCACCTGACCCCGTGTGATGGTGATACTTCTTCTTTGCAGCATTGTTCTTGTTTGTCTCTGAGATTTTCTTACTCTTATCCGATGTATTGTAGGCCACAAATGCGGGCCAATAATCTCTTATCTTCTCAAATCGACCGATGAATTCTGGAGTCTTCCCTTTGTCGACAAACTTCGATTTCAACTCATTATTCCACCTCCTGAATAGATCTGCCATCTTCTTAAGAGCACACACCTTGACCAGTGGCTCTATAACTGGGTTATTCAGATCCTCCTCTCGCGGTAGGGTGAAATTTTCCTTTAGTGAGGTCCAAAGATCATCTTTCTGTCTATCAGTGACATAAGAAATTTCAGGGTCGTTGTCCTTAGGCTTATTCCATTGGTTAATGCTAATCGGGATGTTGTCCCTAACAATAGCTCTGCACTGAGTAGCAAATGCATCCTTGGTACGCTTTGGTTCAATCGGTAGGCCATCGTCCGCGAGTGCTGTGATCGTGAACCTTTCATCCTTGCCCGACCTTCTCTTCGGGCCTCGTCTCGTTACCGAAGTTTGGCTCGATCCGGAGGGCTATAAAAGAAGAAATAAGAGTTAATATATGTACATACCAAAACAATTAATGCATCAATTAGCTAGTTAGCACAGGCTTCATTAATATATATACCTCAACGGACTTTGCAATAGCTCCCTCCTCCATTCGGTCACTAGAGCCGTTACCATGGTCTCCTTCTTCCTCCAGCATTCGGTGACCGGAGCCATCATGATCATGTCCTTCCTCCTCCATTGTTCAATCACCGGAGCAGTAATCCTCTCCTTCAAGACCATCGGTGTCGTTGAGAAACGACAAGACATCACGTCCTCCTCGGATTATATCCACCAACAACTGTTATTGTTCCAAGTCTCTTTGATCCATAGTTTCTGCAAATATTAAAACATGGCAATTAATATACAAACATGAGATATGGATATATTAGTGGCAAACATAGACCTAGCTAGCTAATCACAACAAGGAATCATATTACTGGCCTCGACGCTTCTACGGTTTGGGGTGGCCTCGACAATACTTCTAGGATTTGGGGTGGCCTCGATGCTTATAGGGTTTGGTCGGGTGAGAGGGGGTTGATCGACGTCCCCCCTCATGTTGAAGAGTTGCCGGAGTTTTCTATTAACAAAAAAATACTACCTATCACATGACATGTCCGGCGACCGGACCGGACCGCCTCTCTCATGAATGTACGACGTCTGGACCGCCTATCTCATGAATGTCAAACAAGGGATTCTCTTAACCTTTAAGGTATTTAACAAAATGGCGCCATTCTGGATGTGCAGAAAATGGTCCATATTTTTCCTGATCTCATCTACCCTTCTATATGTCATGTTGTCTAGTGTCAAAGGATTCAAGAAAACCATGACTTCATCATTAGCTAGAAGTAACAGGCGCATAATGCTATGAAGCTCTCCAAAATTGTTTTGGAACGGAGTCCCGGGTAGGATAATTAGCTTTTTGGTATGAAGTTCAGCAAGAGCCTTCCGAATATCGCTATTTGGAAGGCCTTTGCTGAAATTCGTACCAAAAAGAGAATTATTCTATCCGGAACTCCGTTCCAAAACAACTTTGAAGAGTTTCGTAGCATCATACGCCTGTTACTTCTGGCTAATGATGAAGCATGGATTTCTTCAATACTTTGACAGACAACGTGACATATAGAAGAATATATATATAGATGCGATCAGAAAAAAATTGGATCAACTTGTGCACATCCATAATGGGGGCATTCTTGATAAATCTATGTTACCGGAGTTTTCTATATGAACAAAAAAATTCCACATGACATGTCCGACGTCCCCCCTCATGTTGAAGTTTTCAGGGAGGGGGTAGACAACAACGACGCTCACCCCTCATATCATGTCCGACGTCCCCCCCATGTCCGATATCCGGACCGCCTCCCTCATGAATGTCCGACATCTGGACCGCTTATCTAAAAAACCTAAAAAAATCTCTTCCATCTCATCTCATCTCCACAAAACATCTATCTATCACATTGAGTTATTACATTTCATCCATCTATCTATTCATCTAAAAATAGAGCACATCTAAAAAACATCTCATACATCTAAAAAAACATCTCATACATCTCATCTCCACATAACATCTCATACATCTCATCTCATCTAAAATTCACAGCACATCTAAAAATCATAGCACATTTCATACATCTCATCTCATTATGCAACAAAAATCCATTTGTCTATTCATCTAATGGTCACCGGCGACCATGGCCACGGCCATGGTAACCCTAGCTAACCACAAAATTGTGGCCGTGGGCCATGGCGCCGCCGTGCTCGGGCATCCACGGGCACGACGAGGGGGCGAACAGAGAGGCGCCAACGGCGGCGTTGGGGTCGGTGACGGCGAGGAGGGGTGGGGGGAGGAGAGACGATGACTCATCGTGGGAGTGGCGGGGTCAAGGAGGGGGTGGGGGAGGAGCGGCAACGGCAGCGTTGGGGTCGGAGACGATAGAAGCGGTGTCGGGCTCGGGGAGGGGGAGGAGTGGAGACGACGTCGATGTCCTCCGACAGCCTGGCGGCGTCATGTGTGGGTTCGGCGTCGCGAGAGTGGAGAGGAAGATTGGTGGGGGAGGGCCGCGAGTGGTTATATACCCCATGATTTAGTCCCGGTTAGTGGCACCAACCGGGACCAATGCCCCCCTTTAGTCCCGGTTGGTGCCACCACCCGGGACCAATGGTCAGTTTTCAGCAGCCCAAACAGCGGGAAAGAGGGACCTTTGGTCCCGGTTGGTGGCACCAACCGGGACTAAAGATCTGCATTGGTCCCGGTTGGAGCCACCAACCAAGACTATAGGTCTCTCCTTCCTGCAACCACAACTTTAGTCCCACCTCGCTAGTCGAGAGGGGCTCGTAGTGGTTTATAAGTGCAGCTGCCACTGCACTCTCGAGCTCCTCTCTAATGCAGGTAGTACATGCCTATCTGACGCCCTGTTGGGCCTGCTAGCACTATGGGCTTGCATCCTGGCCCATTTCTAGGGTTTCTAGTCGTATGCACGCCGTTGTGCCTAGTAGCCGGGTCTTTTTTTTATTTTTTTCGCACATATTATGTTTTAAAAAATATTTATTTTTTGCATATGTTATTTTTAGTTATATAATTTTACTTGCATAAATTTTATATAATTTTAGTCGCATAAGTTTAATTTTGTATTGATTCTTTTTAGTTGACTACTTTTGCTATTAGAGTTTTACAAAAGATTTTTAGTTTCTATTAAAGCTTGTAACAAAATATACTTTATGGAAATTATTTTTGCTATTAATGTTTTGAACAAAAAATACTTTGATAATTTTAGTTGCATAAATTTTATATAATTTTAGTTTCAAAAATACTAGAGGTTTGCCATTAGAGCTTTATAAAAGCTTTTTAGTTGATTCCTTTTGCCATTGGAGCTTTATAAAAGCTTTTTAGTTGATTCTTTTTGCTATTGAAGAATATTATAGTTTTGTTTTAGTTGATCATAACAGAATATTTGAATTGATTATTTTTAGTTCATTATTTTTTGTATTAGAGTTTCATAAAAAAATTCTAGTTCATTCTTTTTGCTATTAGTTCATTCTTTGAGCTAAATGACCCTAAAATTGAAAAGCACTACAAATGAACTTTGAAAGGGTCGGAAGTTTGCATGGTATCATCATTTCACTCACATAGCATGTTATAAAAAGTTGAGAGGGTTACGACAAAAACTGGGTGCACTTCATGTACAAAACAGACAATCTCTTTCGAAGTATGAGGGTTTCGGAGGAAAACTCATCTGTTACAAAGGTATTTCATGTTTTTGAACTTATTTGAACTCCAGACTTTTTGTGTGTTCAAAGTGAACCATTCAAAGCCACATCATCAATTTTCATCCCTTTATGACTTCATTTGGTATTTTTCATGCATTTACTGATTTTTTTTGAGCTAAATGACCCTGAAATTGAAAAGCACTACAAATGAACTCTGAAAAGGTCGAAAGTTGGCATGGTATCATCATTTCACCCACATAGCATGTTATAAAAAGTTGAGAGGATTACAGCAAAAACTGGATGCACTTCGTGTACAAAACAGACAATCTCTTTCGAAGTATCAGGGTTTCTAAGGAAAACTCATTTGTTACAAAGGTATTTCATTTTTTTGAACTTATTTCAACTCCAGACTTTTTGTGTGTTCAAAATGAACCATTCAAAGCCACATCATCAATTTTCAACCCTTTATGACTTCATTTGGTATTTTTCATGCATTTACTGATTTTTTTGAGCTAAATGACCTTGAAATTGAAAAGGACTACAAATGAACTCTAAAAGGGTAGAAAGTTGGCATGGTATCATCATTTCACCCACATAGCATGTTATAAAAAGTTGAGAGGATTACGGCAAAAACTGGATGCACTTCGTGTACAAAACAAACAATCTCTTTCGAAGTATCAACGTTTTGGACGAAAACTCATCTGTTACAAAGGTATTTCATTTTTTTGAACTTATTTGAATTCCGGACTTTTTGTGTGTTCAAAATGAACCATTCAAAGCCACATCATCAATTTTCAACCATTTTCACATGTAACTGCAGTGATATTCTAGATCAAAGGCATCATCATAATAGTTGTGGAGAGAAAGTCTTCACTTTTTCTTCGCTTGTGTCCTTTGCTTATTGCACCGTAAACATGGATAATCTTCATCGTTTAATAGGGTGCTTGGGTCAGCCTTGACTTTGAAGGGAGGAATTTCATAAAACTTTTCATAATGTTCAGACATGTTTGTCTTGCCCTCCAATCCCACGATGTCTCTTTTTCCTGAAAGAACTATGTGGCGTTTTGGCTCATCGTATGATGTATTCGCTTCCTTACCTTTTCTTTTTCTCGGTTTGGTAGACATGTCCTTCACATAGAAAACCTGTGCCACATCATTGGCTAGGACGAATAGTTCATCTGTGTACCCAAGATTGTTCAGATCCACTGTTGTCATACCATACTGTGGGTCTACCTGTACCCCGCCTCATGAGAGATTGGCCCATTTGCACTGAAACAAAGGGATCTTAAAATCATGTCCATAGTCAAGTTCCCATATGTCCACTATGTAACCATAATATGTGTCCTTTGCCCTCTTGGTTGCTGCATCAAAGCGGACACCGTTGTTTTGGTTGGTGCTCTTTTAATCTTAGGTGATCATGTAAAATGTATTCCCATTTATCCCGTACCCTTTGTAAGTCAATACAGTCGAAGATGGTCCCTTGGCCAATGAGTATAGCTCATCGGAAACAGTGTTTTCATGCATGAGACATATTTGCAACCAACTGCCGAAAGTCCTGATGTGTTCACATGTAATCCAGTCGTCACACTGCTCCGGGTGTTTGGAGCACAGAATATTCTTGTGTTCATCGACATACGGGGTCACCAAGGTAGAATTCTGTAGAACTGTGTAGTGTGCTTGAGACCAAGAATGTCCGTCCCTACATATTATTGAGTCCACTCCTAGCGTTCCTTTTCCACTTAGTCTCCCCTCATACCATAATTGAGGGAGACCAATCTTCTTAAGGTTAGGAATGAAGTCAACACAAAACCCAATGACATCCTCTATTTGATGGCCCATTGAGATGCTTCCTTCTGGCC
The DNA here is from genome assembly GCA_022496015.1 of Hordeum marinum. Lineage (NCBI taxonomy): Eukaryota > Viridiplantae > Streptophyta > Magnoliopsida > Poales > Poaceae > Hordeum > Hordeum marinum. The sequence goes on along the minus strand of CM039678.1, from coordinate 74,968,456 downwards.
TAGCGTGGTTACGAACATATTTCTTTAAGACTCCCATGAACCTCTCAAAGGGGAACATATTGTGTAGAAATACAGGGCTCAGAACGACAATCTCGTCGACTAGATGAACTAGGACGTGTGTCATGATATTGAAGCTAGATGGTAGGAACACCAGCTCGAAACTAACAAGACATTGCACCAAATCACCCCTTAACCTTGGCAGGATTTCTGCATCGATCACTAACAAGACATTGCATCGTCAGTTGGAACAAATAGTCCGCCATGACCCTTTCCAAAGATTACTTGTAAATCATTGACCATATCAAGTATGTGATCACTAGTATGGAGGGCGGGCTTCTTTCGGCGATTTCCTCACCTTTGAAATGCTTTCCTTTCTTTCGACATTGATGGTTGGTCGGAAGAAATCGACGATGCCCCAGGTACACATTCTTCCTGCATTTGTCCAAATATATACTGTCGGTGTCATCTAAATAGTGTATGCATGCGTGGTATCCCTTGTTTGTTTGTCATGAAAGGTTACTGGGAGCAGGCCAATCGTTGATGGTTACAAACAGCAACACATGTAGGTCAAATTCCTCCTGTTCTTTCTCATCCCACACACGTACACCTCCTCCATTCCATAGTTGTAAAAGTTTATCAACTAATGGCCTTAGGTACACATCAATGTCATTACTGGGTTGCTTAGGGCCTTGGATGAGCACTGGCATCATACTGAACTTCCGCTTCATGCACAACCAAGGAGGAAGGTTATACATACATAGAGTCACAGGCCATGTGCTATGCTTGTTGCTCTGCTCCCTAAAAGGATTAACGACATCTGCATTTAAACCAAACCATAGGTTCCTTGGGTCACCTGTAAAGTCGCTCCACTTCCTCTCAATCTTTCTCCACTACGACCCGTCAGCCGGTGCTCTCAACTTCTCATCTTTCTTACGGTCCTCTTTGTGCCATCGCCTCAACTTGGCATGCTCTTTGTTTCTGAACAGATGTTTCAACCATGGTATTATAGGAGCATAGCACATCACCTTGGCAGGAACCCTCTTCCTGGGGCGCTCGCCGTCAACATCACCAGGGTCATCTCGTCTGATCTATACCGCAATGCACTGCATACCGGGCATGCGTTAAAATCCTCGTATGCACCGCGGTAGAGGATGCAGTCATTAGGGCATGCATGTATCTTCTGCACCTCCAATCCTAGAGGGCATACAACCTTTTTTGATGCGTACGTACTGTCGGGCAATTCGTTATCCTTTGGAAGCTTCTTCTTCAATATTTTCAGTAGCTTCTCAAATCCTTTGTCAGGTACACCATCCTCTGCCTTCCACTGCAGCAATTCTAGTGTGGTACCGAGCTTTGTGTTGCCATCTTCGCAATTGGGGTACAACCCTTTTTTGTGATCCTCTAACATGTGATCGAACTTCAACTTCTCCTTTTCACTTTCGCATTGTCTCTTTGCATCAACAATGACCCAGCGAAGATCATCATCAGGCACATTGTCTGGTTCCTCTTGATCTTCATCTTCCCCCGTTGCAGCATCACCGTATTCAGGAGGCACATAGTTGTCATCATCCTCTTCTTCTTTGTTGTCTTCCATCATACCCCCTCTTTCTCCGTGCTTGGTCCAAACATTATAGTGTGGCATAAAATCCTTCTCAAGCAGGTGGAAGTGTAGGGTTTTAGAGTTGGAGAAAGCCTTCATATTCTCACAGACAATACATGGACAATGCATAAAACCATTCTGCTTGTTTGCCTCAGCCGCTTCGAGAAAATTATGCAGGCCCTTAATATACTCGGTGGTGCATTGGTTACCGTACATCCATTGCCGGTTCATCTGCATGCGTTATATAATAAAGTGTATTAAAAACCATTACAACATATCATGAATAGACCAAATTAATAGAAATTCATCATCACATTAAAGCCCAAGTACAGTAGTGACCAAAATAAATACATAAAGTTCATACATAGTTCTCATTATTGAACAACATATAGCTCTCTAGAACATCTAATTAAAACATACATTGAAACTATGTAAAAAAATTAAATGCAACAACAAATGCGATCATAACCGCTACTAAGATACCAATTGATCCAACGACATAATGATACCAAGCCTCGGTATGAATGACATATTTTCTAATCTTTCTAATCTTCAAGCGCATTGCATCCATCTTTTTCTTGTGATCGTCGATGACATCGGCAACATGCAACTCCAACTTCATCTTCTCCTCTTCAACTCTTTGTAATTTTTCTTTCAAGTAATTGTTTTCTTTTTCAACCAAATTTAACTTCTCTACACGAATTTCTATGTCGGTTGGAATTTCCTGTTCACATATCTCCTAGATTCAAAAATCCATGTCACGTTGGTCGGCATAATTGTCATAAACACTAAATAAAACAAATAGTTATAAAAGATAATATATACCACATCCGAAGCATAGACAGGACGAGGGCCGACGGAGGCAGATACCAAAACCATCGCACTATATAATAACAAACAATAATAAAAGTAAGAAAATTACACAAGTATCTATCTAAATCATACAAGTAAGAACTGTTTTCTTTTAGAAAGAAGATAAGAAGAAGAGGCTAACCACGGTGGTGCAGGTGCCGAGATGGGCGCGGGCGATCGACGGCGGTGAGGACGGGGACATGACAGGACGGACCGCCAAACCTAGACAAATCTTGAGGAAAATGGAGTTTGGATAAGGAGCTTCAAGAGGAAAAAGCTTAAGTGTGGCTCGGGCATTCCATCGAACACCTCATATGCATAGGAGGTGAGCTAGAGCACCACAAAGCTCTCCCACGGCCGGCCAAAAAAACAGAGCAGTGCACTGCTCTGCTCGCGGGCAAGGGGTATATATAGGCCAACCATTGGTCCCGGTTTGTGGCTGGAACCGGGACTAAAGGACCACATTTGGTCCCGGTTCCAGCTACAAACCGGGATCAATGGTTGTGGGCCAGGAGCTAGACCCATTGGTCCCGGTTCGTGTCTGGAACCGGAACCAAAGGGGTCAGACGAACCGGGACCAATGGCCGACGAGGCCCGCCAGCGCCCTGGCCTCACGAACCGGGACCGGTGCCACCATGGGTCCCGGTTCGTGAGTGAACCGGGATTAATGGCACTTCAGGCCTGAATCAAAGCCCTGTTTTCTACTAGTGTCCTCAGTCTCCAGAGCGGTCGTCAGCGGTAAGGTACGTGAAACCTAGTAAGGAAGATGCCCACGACACCAGTCCTGATCGCTTTGGATCACGAGAAGTAGCACTACCGAAACTAGATCACTGGTAACATATGCTGCCAGATACCTATGTTAGTCGCTGCATCAAATAACGATAGCCATCGTGCACACAACCGATGAAGACCGACGCTACGTTAACCCAAGACATAAGAAACCATCTTTAGTCGGCATCATCACTTTGTATGACGAGGAGCAGCTCTACCGAAACAAGATTCGCGATGGCCTGCGCCGCCCGGTAGCTAGGTTACCCGCTCTACCGGAACAAGATTCGCGATCGCATGCGCCGCCCAGTAGCTATGTTACCCGCTACCACGAAACGGCGACAGTTCGTTCCATGCTGCCGCGAGCGGGAGAAATGAGGGGTGGGGGGGGGGGCAAGATGAGGTACCTGGGAGCGTTGGAGGTTCACGACGATGACGCGCGTGCTGTCGGGCGAGATTGCCGCCGCCGATATTCGTAAACAACCTCAACTAGGGTACCGCGTGAATGATGGAGCAACATGAATGATGGAGCGGCAGGTCGTACGTGATTGTTGGGTCGTCAAATCTTCTTTTTCGAAGGAGGATAATATACCTATACAGTATGCGTTATACGGGTTATACGGGACTTGGGTATGGATTTTACAAGGCTTGAAGACAAAATAAAACTGACAGGCTCAAGCATATCCCTTCGAAACGGAACGAGGAGGGAGCAGGGAAGCCGGGCCCTTGCACCACGTGTCGAACACGGAGGGCCTGCGGTCTAGACTCACGACGACGCGACCACCCATCTACCCGGGCGGAGGTGAAAACGAAGTTGACGAACGGAGCGCGTAGCTAGCTTGGGCGCCTTTGGGGCTTGGAAGCAGTCGAAGTACTGTTGCCGAGCGTCCGTCGTCGACGAGAGCCACGGCTACTGCCTACCGGCCGGCTAGGGCCGGCGCCTAGCGGGAGCGACGGGTGCCGCGGCACCGGCAGGCGACGGACAGGCGGGGCCACGCAGCGTACGGCGACGAGAAAGGGAGAGCGCGGCTGACAAGGAGAGAGTGGGAGCAAATCTTGGAGCGAGATACAGTGGAAAGCGAAAGGGAAAGGAGCAAGCCCAAAGGCAGGTGAGTAGAGTACCACGCCAGGGTAGCATAGCATAGCGTCCATCCATCCGCCCGTCCCTCCTGGCGTCCTGCAACAGCACAGCACAGCATAGCATAAAGACAGAGGGAGAGAGAGGAAGTACTCAACTCTACCACAACTACTCGTCCTCTTCCTCCTCCGGCTAGCGCTATCCGAGGGAGAGAAGAGAGAGAGGTCAGGGGGAAGGGGAAGGCCTAGGAGAAGGTAGCAAGCAAGGAGGGCGGCAGGATGGGGCGTGGGAAGGTGGAGCTGAAGCGGATCGACAACAAGATCAGCCGGCAGGTGACCTTCGCCAAGCGCCGCAACGGGCTGCTCAAGAAGGCGTACGAGCTGTCGCTGCTCTGCGACGCCGAGGTCGCGCTCATCATCTTCTCCAGCCGCGGCCGCCTCTTCGAGTTCTCCACCTCCTCATGGTAACTAACTTCCAGCTTAGCCTCGCCGCTTCAACATCTGGCACAGTATTATTACTTGATATGTGCCCTAGAAGTCAATCAAGTTTGTGTATGTGTGTGAGTGTGTGTTTTATCAGAATTGTTTTTGGTTGAGGATTTTCTTTTCTCCCACAAGATCTTTGGGCCTGTGGTCACGCGATGCATGTAGGCTCCGGACTGATGGCTAGAATTCTAGCTGCTGCTCATATTTTTTGCTGTTTTGGGGAAAGATTTGGTTGCTGTGTCCTTCCTATCATCCGTCGCCCATCAGCGCTCTGCGCGTTTCCCCTTTCCTCTTTTGGTGTTCATATGTGAGCTCCGGTCGCCGTAAGGGGCAGCTGATGATGTTATCAGGTCGTTCCACCGATCCCAGCTATATTCCATAGCAAGAATCTCCTGAGCTTTCATCTTTTTTTTCTTCTGCGGTCCTGTGTTGGTCACTAGCCAGACGTACGGACTCCGATTGGTAAACCAGAACTAAGTTCATGGCCTTTGCAAGCTGCTAGCATCTCCAGATCTGGGCAAACACATGCATACACACCCATTTATTTTTCTTTCATTCAGAACTACAGAAACAATTTTATTCCCTGGCTACTTCCTCTCTTGCACGATCTATCGAATCTCATGCTTGATGCATATGCATGGCCAGATCTTGCATGCAATAATCCCCATCGGGCAGTTCTTGGGAGATCTGGCTCCACCTCTATCTCCCCTAGCCAGAAGCCAGATTCTACTGTTCCATTGGGAACCACTCCCCAAGCCAGATTCTACTGTTCCATTGGCCAGATCCCCAATTATACTGTTCCATTGAGCCCCGGCCCTCCCTCCCTATCTCTCTCCGTCTTGTCCGAGAGCGGCTCGACCAGGAGCCGTACGTGCACACGCGGCGGCTGGCGGCCAGCAGCAGAGCACAAGTAATGGACAAAACGATACGCATGTACCGGCCGGCCGGTGTGCTCGTCGCTTCGTCAGGTCGTTGTTTTTCTTGTTTTATTCGAGATGTCAGGGCCTTGTCAGGAGCTGTATGTATATCCTGTGCAAGTACCATGCTCTTGTTTCTCACCTCTCCGCATGTGAACCAACGAACCAACGAACGAATTCACCGGCCGGTACTACGGATCTACTCCTACTAGATAGCGTGGTTTGCCTTGGCCGTAGACATTTGACAGACAGGCGTACGTGCATATGCGTACCTCATCGTCGCCCGTCATTTGATTAGGTGGCCAGGGCAACGGCGAAGAGGGAACATGAAAAATGGGTGCCTGAACTCGGAGATCGATGCCATAATCGTAGTCAGCTTTAAGCGAGAGCATAAATTCTAATCTTAACGGTTGTTTAGCAGACTGCGGCTTGCATACTTGAGGAGGCAAAATAATACTCTCATAATCACATGCATGTGACATGATCTATGACTTATTTTTTGCCGTCATTTTTTTGACATGCATATGTTATTTAATTGTTTATTCAGTTACATGCATATGTCATTTGAAAAACAAACAAACAAGGGAGTGATGGGACATTTAAAAAAAACGGCATTGTGGAGTTCCATGTTTGAGAAAATGTCCTATTTCCTCAAACAAAAATTGTTCTAATTTTCCAATGACAATTGAAGAGGTACCTATATGTGCTTGTGTTGTGTTGGGTCATTGTGTGTACCGAATATAATTGACTTACACAAATTTATTTGGTATTGCAGGCATTGATAAATTTTAATGCATATTAGGTCAAACTTTACAAAGTTTGTCTTGATACAACACTAATATATGAAGTTGAAAAAAAAAGCAAAGGGGGTAATTTATGTTAGCTTCAATGCATTTCTTTGAGTACCAGCATATGCTGTGACCAATATCCCTATCTACTAATTTTAATTTACTCGCCATGTTTCTTGTCAAGAAAAATGGTACGGCCACTGTCTATTAATTTGTTTAGAAAAGAGATATTGCAATATTTGACATTTTTTAAATGAGGGCTCTACTAAACGATCCTAAATTTTGGCTCTTTATCAAATGAAAAATCGTATAGCTTGCTGCATATTAAGTCGGTTGCACAGTCGTGTAGATGCCTCTCCGGCACAAGACAATAAACAGGAAAAAAAGAGGATAACATAGGTTTCAGATGTCATGATTTCTCCAACCAAAGCACCGGAGAATTTGCAGGCATGACTATTTTGATACTTGAAAGGTGTTTGCTCATGAATTTGAAGGCACAAAAAAACATGCTTGGAAAAGAAAAAAAATCCATGTGGTATAACCATTCGTTAGAAATCCCAGAGTTGTAGCGTAAAAATCCAGCCCACTAGAAATGTTAGGGGCATCATTACATATTTACATCGACCCAAATGACCTCCATAGGAAAAAATATATATACCATATGGATTAAAAAAATCATGCCGATGTTTTTTTTTTTACCTGAAGTTTTCTTTTGCTTGAAGGTGTTGTTTGCTCCCCACTAGAGATGCATGCTCATCACTAACTACCGCTGCTGCGTACCACTACTAGCCAGCAACCGGCCTGAGGATTTCGTTTCTGCTAGCAAGCAAGCCAGCCAGCCAGCAGCATTGCACTGTATATGATTGATGCGTATGCATTACTCGATCTTGCTAGCCTAGCTAGGTTCTTGATTGCACTGTTCCATTGGGCCGGCCAGCCATCCTCTCCCACCTCGGATCCCATATTCCGATTACACTGTTCCATTGAAGCCTCTCTCTCTCTCTACGGTCTTGTCCGGCCAGGCAGCAACGGCGGGAGAAGGGCTACGTGTCGACCCACGGGCTCGGCCGTCGTCAGGGTTTATCCTCCTCCTATGACCTAGGAGTAGGTCGTCCTTCTTCTTGGCATGCATGCATGTGACCCGCCGGCCGGCCGGCCGGCACCACGTCGCCGTCTCTGCCGGCCGATCGTACGCACGTACGTAGAACTTTGCCACCATCCTATCGATCCTAGCCAGCCCGGCAGCGCGCGTACCGCCCGTCCAGTACAGGCCGAGTTAAAGCAATGGTAGTAGCAGTGGTAGCAAACACGCAAAGAGCGTACCGGAACTTGATGAGAAATATTATTAGCGCCGTAGTACTACTACCACGTACTCCTACTCTTTTTCGCATTGAGCACGCGCCATCATGTTATGCAAGGTTTTCCTTTTTCTTTTCAAATGTCATCACGAGTCTGAAACATGCTTCTTTTTTCACGCAAATGTGAATAGTTTTCTTTTACATCATAACATGACGTGCGGGTCCAGATATATTTCTTGATAAATTACTTGGTCAAAGTTTATAAAGTCTGGCTTTTCAAAAAAATTCATACCCTTGTCGAATGGATGAGTGGTACACAACATGGCCACCTAAACTTTACCGGCATTTTGCTTTCTTTCTAGAATAGCATGCATGTGCAAAACAAATTGATCAATAGAGGATGTAGCGAGAAATTTAGTTTAAATAAGTTCCGTGTTTCTGGAAACACGTTCCGGGTTCTCTTGGTAACAGTTGAGGACATGTGTGTTAGGTGTTTGTGCAGCGTGCACCGAGTAAAAACAGCCTTGTACAAGTTTGACCAGATCACATTAGATGTCAATTACGTTTTATTATGCTAGCTACCATGCATTTTCTTGAGTACCGACCAGTGATGTGGTCAACATAATATCCCAATTTTCTCATTTAAAATTGTTCCATAGCTTTAAATTGTCCGAAAATCTACCGGACTATACCGTCTATCTGTTAATGGAACACATGTTACAGTATTTACAAAATGGGGATCTCCGTAGGGAAAAATCCAATGGATTAAAATCCTACAAATTCTTAAAAAAGAACTTGTTCAATCCAAAGGGGCACTGCAGTTGCATACAATTGTTTAAGGGACTCGGTGGCTTTGAAATAACCGTTACTCAAACAATTTTAAAATTTCCTATTTGTTTGGTCGTGTCACGTTATTTAAAAATGATGTAATGAAAACTTTCAGCCTACACAAATAGTCTCTTGTGGTGTATTAGGTCATGATTTTTCTTCTTTCAAAACCTTGTCTTCAATTCATTTTCTTGTCCTTCAACAGCATGTACAAGACACTGGAGCGGTACCGCAGCTGCAACGTCAACTCTGAAGCAACTGCAACTCCAGAGACTGAACTAGTAACTTTTTCAACACTGTTGCTTCTTATACATTTCATGTGCACAGTATGTACAAGACACTAGAGTGGTGTTCTAGAAGTATATACATGGCGTGCCATGTGCATTTTGTGAATTGTTAGTCTTGGATATGATTTATGTTCAGGATCAAATGATGGAAATTTGGTGACTGGCATTAATGTGTTTAATGTAGTTTCACAGGTCATGGCAAATCAACTGTCAATAGATTCAACAAAGATAATAATTCAAATTGGATCTTTGGATAATTGTTAATAAAATGTAGTGTAGGGTTGTAATATAATTAAGAGCTCCATCTACTGCTTCTAAGTAGCAGCAAGTATTTGACGGAATTAAATAAAACTTTTTGAACGTATGCACATGTACAGAGCTCTCACTACCCGTAAAAAACTGTACTCTCACATGATAGATTTAATATATTTTTCTTAAAATAAGAGATAATATGCCACAACAGCAGATATGATAACTAATTAACGCTGGATAGGACTTATCCCCTAATTTTGGTGTGACGTAAAAACTACACTATATATGCACGCTTTGTCATTCGTATCATCAACTTTGAAATACATAATTAGCAGTATCTTATAGTGTGCCATGCCCTTTATTTTCACGGTTACATAGCTGTTGTATCCTAGTAAGTTTTAGTAGTAGCACCTTGTGAACAACCCTACATATCGACGGTTCTTGCATAATGCAGTCATGTATATATTATAGTCATGATTTCACTTGATTAATCAGTGGGCTGTTAATTCTTTATTTCAAACTAGAGCAATTACCAGGATTTTTTAAAGCTGAAGACAAGAGTTGAGTTCCTGCAGACAACTCAAAGGTATGCATGAAAATGTTGGATATATCATGTGGATCATTAATTACTTACCAGGTGATAGCTATTTAATCGTGTCATGCATTTTCGAGTTGGACATCATGGAGTAGCTAGGCATGCATGTTCCTTAGAGGGAGATGGCGTCAAACACATGAGTAGTTAGGCACACATGTGTGTGCTGTGGCTGCCTGCTTTTAGTTGCATAAAAGATTAATTTGGTGGATTAAGTGTGATTTCATGGCCTGCATGCAAGAAGGGATCATCGATTAGGAGAAATGCATGCATGTAGTTTGCTTGGATCACAGATGGTTTTGCTGAGTCGTCTGGATTTTGCTGAGAGTTTAGGGAGTGATGAGAGCATGGAGTAATTGGTGGACTATATATGAGCATGTGTTGAGCCTTTCTCACTGTGCGTGGTTTTGAGTGAAGATGATTGAGGAGCTGTGATATTACTGCCTAAAATTATTGATCTGTGTAGAAATCTTCTTGGCGAGGACTTGGGCCCACTTAGCATGAAGGAACTTGAGCAACTTGAGAACCAAATTGAGATCTCTCTCAAACAGATCAGGGGGGCAAAGGTAAGTCGTCATAGTCAAGTTAACCGATTGTGATCATATTTTACTTCTCAAGTACTAGTAAGTTCAGCCAGGAGTAAGTTCAGAATTCAGATGCATGCATGCTGTGTATATATTGTACTACACTGTAATATATAATTATTTATGGGATAAGATTTAAGATGTAAAAGGTAATGCTGACTAGCTATTTCTATGTACACTTGCACAGAGCCAACAGTCACTTGATCAGCTCTTCGAGCTCAAGCGCAAGGTAATTAGTATACGTGTCATCTTGTTTAGTCTCAGGTTTTGGTCTGTATACATCTTTCAGCATCTAGGCCCCAGAATCACTAATTACTTATTTGTGCAGGAACAACAACTGCAAGATGTTAATAAAGACTTACGAAAGAAGGTACAATACACTAATATGAGTGATAAACCTCATCTTGTCCCTCACGATTTATAAACATTATTTTATTTCCAGACTTTCTTTAGCCTGAATGTGCCATTTATACACATTATTTTGGTTAATCCTCAGTTCGATCGACATGCCCATGAGTTCCATACATAGTATACAGAGGCTTCAATGGTAGAAGGAAAACATATATATGAAGGGAAAGTTGGGAAAATCCGACATTGTATTGTTGGTTATTCCATTAAACTATTGATCATCTAGTTTCTTTATCCTAACTAAACAAGGATTGTGCAATAAAAATATGTCACAGAGAGTAAATTTAATTCTCCTAAAGAGGCATGGCACACTTAGAAATATCTTGCTACAGTGGTTTGAATATGTACGCACACACTTTTGCTTGTATGATGGAGATGCACAACACTAGGCAAAAGAAGGTATGCATACTGCTCTTAAAAGTCCATTGCTGTGGTTTTGTGTAACGGTAAATTAATGGCTGAGTTGGTTGCAATATTCAATGGAAGTGTGAACTATGCATGTTTCAACTTCTATCTCTCTTTGTTGCAGATACAAGAAACTAGTGCGGAAAATATGCTGCAGTTGTCTTGCCAAGATGTTGGACCTAGTGGCCATGCTTATCAAGCTAATCAACAGGAACTTTTTCATCCTCCAGCTTGTGACCCTTCCTTGCGTATGGGGTAATTGTTTTCTTCAGCTACTAATGCAAGGCTACAAATATAATACCTTACTAACGTTAACTATGTTTTTTCTATTACATATGAATTATCTCAGCAAAAAAGAAAACAAAATCTTATCAACGGCTCATCCTTTAGCAAAATATGAATTGATTTTTAAACCTTCTTTTTGGACAGAGTACAGTATATTTGAACTAGATTGCCACCAACCATGAATATACAAAAATGAATAAAATCCAATGTGCATTATCAGCAGAAACTGAAGAACATCACACTAGAACGGCTTTTGCAGAATTAACAAAAACATTTCCAGTTCAAATGTGTCTTTGTATATTAAAATTTTGCATAACACTATCGGTTAAAATCTTGTGCAGATATAGTCATGATTACCTGGATCACATGAACAATGAATGAAGGGATGGTCTAGCTGATGCCCTAATGGCCCAGATATCGTACGTTGGGTCAATGTGATAATATATTTCAATGCAATGCTCTCTTTTACCCATGTGTTCTAGCTTAAAGCAGCTTATTATGTACTAATCAAGAGCTTATATATGTTGTATTCTATTTTGAACTGAAGAGAGGAATTATCTAATTAATTCTGCTGGATGCTCAGTGGAGCATAGAGTCTCTCAGTTTGAATTAAGTAATAGACGTGTGCATTTTGGGATTCCAACAGACATGTTTATGAAAATTATAAGTGTGGCTGACTGGAAACATATACGAGTAGCAATTCGTCTCCACTTCCATACTGAAAGTAGAAAGTCAGAAGTAGACTAACTAATATACCATAATAAAAACCATGGACATGCTTAAAACATCAATTCAAGATATAATCAAACACTTCATTTTTAAGCCATATAAATACACAGTCTTATTTACTGACTTGTATCGTGTAAATATGGATTCCCGTAATACATTCAAAGGTCGTCATATTAACTATAGAAACATTTAGAAGGTCGTCATATTAACTATAGAAACATTTAGAAGGTCTATAAATAGCATGTAATATCCAAAAGGTCGTCGTATCACCTGTAAATACTAAGTAGCACCCAAAAGGTCTTCATGTCGCATAGAAACATTCAGAAGGTTGCCTTGTCCACTAGCTGCAATTCCGTGTATGTGTGACCTAGATCCATCTCTTCCTTCACATGCAGAGTCTTGATTTCTGTTGGACCTAGCGGTGTCCCCAATGGCGGTGATCCAGATTCAATGTTTACTAGTGCGTCATCACACCATGCCATCTCCATATCTATCTCATGGTCAATCTTAATAGTGTAGTCCATATGGTTGAAGATATAGTCCATGTCAACATCATCTATGCTGTAAACCGGGTATTGCGCATCCTCCTTTGTATCAAATAAACCATCACACATGTCAATAGAAAAATCATCACATGTAGGGACTAGAATTTGTTCACATGAGTCAGCCTGTCTGTCATCTGTGCTGAATAGTCCTTGGGGGATGATAATGTTGGATGTGTTGGATTCTGACCAACTGTCATTCACCTGTGCCAGATTTTCTATTGGGGGTGCTGGTGAGGATGGTGACAGTGGAGGTTCTTTTGGGGCTAGAGGAGCAGCAGTGACCTTGCTAGAGCCAATTCCAAGGCTTTTGATGTAGTTCTGCAGAAGGGTCCCAGATTTGGGATTCTTGGCGCTTGTGCGGGTCCGCCTCCGTGCAAACTGCCTTCTCTTTGTTGCATTCCAATGATTTTTTATGGAGTTTTCAGTTCTCCCAGGGAGGCGCTTAGCTATCTCTGCCCATTTGTTGCCAACCTCCTTGTGTGTTTGTATTAGAACCATGTCTTCCTCCTCACTCCAATTATCTTTCTGCATTTGTGGTTTCATCCACGCACAAAAAGTTTATTTCAAGCATTAATACTGCACAGATGATATGACAAGTTTTCAGGAAAAAGAACTTGACAAAATATTCAGATTTGGAAACATCCATGCCCATTTTTGTGTTTCACCATGATATTTACCCATTATGGTTATTTACCATTAAACATTTTGTATTTTTTTTTAAATTTAATATGGACAAAGGGTATTTGAACTTCTATAGGTCTGGTCGACCACGTGATTTTCCATGATGCATTGTTTCTAGTTTTTCCTAAATCATATTTCCCCTCAGTTTATGTTTTCTTGTCCCATGTCAGGTTAGAATTTTCTTCTCTTTGGCTCATTGGAAAGGTAGAAAAATAGTTTGAGTGCCGGTTTGAGTTTCTATCATCATCAATAAAGAACCATTCTACTACGAAGTACTATCGCCAACCATCAAACTGATAAAAGCTAACCAAAAAAGACATCGCTTATATTACTCCCAAAATTTAGTGCACCCTTAATGAATTGCAGGCTGGCCAAATGACATTCAAATCTCCCTCAATGTGTTCAAACTAGTTTTTTTTTTAAGCTGGACTAGATTACAAATCTAGTACTACATGCTATCCCCATCCATGAATCTGCTACAAGGAAACGAAAAAAGATAGCATGTATATAATCCCCAAATTTAGTGCACCCATAATGAATTGCAGACTGGCCCATTCAACTCTCACTCAATGTGTTCAAATTAGTTTTTTTTGGAGCTTACTTAGTTCACTATTTCATTAAACTGGGTCAAAGCAAAAGACATAACTGTAAGTATTCCATTTATTACAGAATATAAAGGAGATGAAAATAGATTTGACTCCTCCGGAAGTTGGAGAGACAAACCTTGATGTTAGGTCTCAAATGGTTGTGCCATCTTTCTCTGCATTGCTTTCCAACTCTTCCAGGCAACATCTGCGCTATCTGAGACCACTTCCTCAATCCAAACTGCTCCACCAACTTTACCAACTTCCTGTAAAATTTGCAAGAACGAACTCCTTGATAACATTGCAGATAGCAAGCAGTAATAGAATTACAGCGCTGCAAATAGAGAAAATACTGAGCGAAGCATGAAACACCATATCAAATATTCACCTGTCTTCTTCCAGCGTCCACTGCCCTTTGACAACATTAGCCCTCTTGAGAGCCTTACTGGAGGCCTTCTTCCTTGGGAAGAACCTGCGGCTCATCTCATACGCCTTGTACGATCCAAGGCCCCCTCCTATGAGATGTGAAACCTCAAGTTTCGGCATCAGCAGAGGCAGGTGAGGTCCAGAACTATGAACGATCGACGAAGCATCGGCGCCGATGACAGCCTTCATCGCTGCGCCTTGCAGGTAGTAGTCAGGATAGAAGGCCGCAAAGGGGCCGATCGATCCGCCGACAGGTTCGAACGAACGATCAAGGGAGTGGAGATCATAGTGGCCACTCTGCTGCACATGGTAATCAAGTGGCGTGTCATCGCAGCTCCCTGCGTGGGGCTGGAAGCAGCCGAAATCCATGGAAGGGTTTCAGAAGCTAGCTGCAGCTAGAGGGGAAGGGAGACCGGCCGGATGCTGGTTCCTGTCTACCTGCATCTCTCGGAAGAGGAGACATTGGCATGGCGTGTCACATTATATCTAGACAAGGCCGACCTTATGGCCCCTTAATGGCCACAACCCAAGGGGGTTTTATGGGTTTATTAACCTGCGTTGTTAATGGGGCATTTACTTTCATAAATACTAGATTACTTCATGCAAGAGAAAGAAAACTATAATTAATTAAGCAGCCTGCATTGTTCAGAAAACGTGACACACACACCACCCTTTTGCAACATGCTGGTCAAGTCAAGAAGAAATTAACATCCCAGTGCATGGCATGCGATGCCATATGCCTACATCAGTCGTTTCGTTTTCTTTGTGATGTCAAAGTAAAGACATCTGCTTGGCTGAAAAATAAATTCTGCAGAACTGTGCTGTAAATTCATTCTGAAGTCTGAACTTAATCTGTGGTCCTTCAAGCAGTTTACTCAGAGAGTACAGAACTCTACTCTAGGTGCGATCAAGAATAGATGTCAATGCTCTAGCACCGAAATACCGTATTTAGCAAATGACAAGACTTTGGTTCTGGCCGATGCATGCAATTCAAGTACATATGCAACAAATTAGAACTGAATACTACTTCAGAGATGGTATGGATTAATCGGCCTTATAATTAAACTTCAACATCGATCGGGATGAAGGAAACTACGAGCTCAAACTACCACGCACTGGAACAAAATGGAACCCCTTTTTGGGGAGGGGAAGAAATCTAGCTAATTTTCAAGGAAAAAAATGCTGCTTGCTCAAGCGCAACGGCGATGAACTGGGGCGAGGACGAGCGAGCGGCACGTACCTGCTACGTGCACCGCCGCTAACTGGGAGCACTCGTCTCACCGGCGGTGGGGACGGGCGGAGCGGGAAGCAACCGGCGGCGATGTCGACGGCGGTCTCGAGTCCACCGGCCGCCGCACGGCACGCGGAGAAAAGGAGAGAGAGAGAGAGACCATCCGTCTTTCCGAGTTCCCACCCATGTACTGGGCTCGTTTTGGGTCGTGCGTGATGGACTATTGGGCTAGCATTGGGCCACTGAGGCGGGCCAGAATAGAGGCCCGTTATTGCAGTCCGGCCTGCGACGGCCGGCCCTAAGGAAAAGGCCGCCCTCTCGCCATCGGAGGCTCCACTGGCTCGCCGGCAGGAGGAAGAGGGCACATCTCCAAGTCCACGGCGACGGCGACGGCGACGGCGAGGGGAGAAGGAGGCGATGAAGCTGAAGCAGCTCGAGGGCCTCCTGGGGGTCCTGACCCAGTTCTCCGACCCCAAGGTACCCCCGCCGCCTCCGCCGCTCGATTCGCCGCCAGAAAAAGCATGCAATTTATCTGAGCTTCGCCGCCGGCGGTGGTCTTGGGTGCAGGTGGAGCTGGAGCAGTACGCGACGGGCCCCCACATCGCGTCCAGGATGCTCTACACGGTAGTACCCCGCCCCCACCCCCGCCCCCGCCCCGATTGATTCCGATATGCCTTGTTGTTGCTGCCTTTATGCATGGATGCGATCCTGGTACTTGCTGTGATGCGATTGTGCCTGCAATTGGACGCCGCGAGTGCGCGCGGCCGCGGCTCCATGCCCAAAACCGGCAAGCCTACTCCAGCAGTGGGCTAGCAGGCTTGTGGCGGCTTCCATGCTTTGCCAATACAGTACAAGATCCTGCACATGTTGTTGCTCGCACTTTACTTCTTTTAGCTCTGTATAAGCTTACCGCCTGCAGTGCAAAGCTGGGAATGTTTGATTTTTCAGCTGCTTGCAAGTTGTGCCTCAACCTTTAGGAATGCATGTCTCACCTGGCTATTTTTATCTGAACAGTGCATGTGAAGTGAAAGACAAATAGTTAAGTAGGCCTGTTGGTTGTGCTTGTTTGGATGCTAAAACTCTAGGGATTCTGGTGGTGTGCCTCTGCTTTTATCTTCCTCATGATGATTTGGTGAATCCGTCAGGCCGAGAACAGCTTCGATGACATAGCTGGTAAAGTGGTGGCTGATTTTGGGTGTGGCTGCGGTACCCTGGCCGTCGCGAGCGCTCTGCTGGATGCTGAGTGAGTACGTTGAACCTCTTAGTAGTTTGGTAATCGTTTTCTTCAGTTCTTGTTCAGAGTTGTTTCTTCTGAGTTGGTATCAGCAGAGATCTCCGCTCCTTGACCGTACAACAGCGTTGTCATCTTTATAATTCTGAGTGCCAAAATTTGCACACCTGCTTTAACAGTAGCTAAATGGAGAACTGAAGAGTGGTTACCTCTGCCATGGTTTACTGAATGATTGTGCAGAAGGTATACCATGTTTTTTTTTTTTTGTGTGTGTGTGGGGGGGGGGGGGGGGGGACAATAAGGTTTAACTAGTAGGCAGTGCATTGCTTCATGATGTTTATGTGCTGATTTACCAGTACTTGATCTTAGGACAGTAAACTACCATCAAAGCTCACGGGTGCCTTGTCTGTAACTTAATTACTCATGCTGAAGAGCTAAGAAAATGAAACAGTTACTATTAATACTTCAATTCACCACATATTTTTTGTTTGAAATTTCTTGATGCTGGTCAAAATTATGTTGCGTAGCATATCATTACGAAATATGATGAGTATGTGAGACTATCAATCCCATGTCATCTAACAAACTCATATGCACAATATTTTAAATGCTTGTCCATTACTGTCATGAACTATAAATCGTGTGTGTGTGTACCAATTAGGTATCTTTACGATTTTTGTTGTTAAAAATTCCTAATCTTATTCACTACGATTGCGGAATGACAGGCATGTCACTGGTATTGATATTGACCTCCAGTCCCTTGAACTTGCTCAAGAAAATGCCACTGATCTGGAGGTATGCTGTTGCTTTCTTTTCCAATGCAACAATTGCTTTTGCCTAAAGCAGATAAACCTTCATATTGACTCTTTTGCCTCAATAATGAGTTTCCAAAGGTCTGCTTGGTCTATTATCTCGAGCGCTTACTACAGTTGATCAAAGGATGACAACTTGCAAGTGCAGTTAGCTGAAAAATGTTTTGGTCCCCATTTTCTCTTGCCTTTGGCATTACGTTATATGCTATGCTTCTTAAGAAATTCGTAGGGACAAGGTTGTGGGCCTTAGCTTGTACTCCCTCCGTAAACTAATATAAGAGCGTTTAGAACACTATTTTAGTAATCTAAACGCTCTTATATTAGTTTACAGAGGGAGTACCAAATAAAGTTCTGGAGGGTTCTTTTCTGGCAAGGAGAATGTAATCCTGGAGCTGACCAAGCTGTTGGGTGCACTTGTAGATATCATACACCATGTCATAGATCCCCCCAGCCCCTACATATAGCATCTATTTGATATAGGTTCATTACCCCCCTCAACCCTGAACTCCAATATTGGTCAGAAAAACACTCCTCAACCCACAAAACCATTCATCTCAATTATGTTCAATTCAGTACTCCCATGGATGTGCTAAGCTATCCTATCACATACTTAAGTTTGCCTTTTCGTGAGCAATAACAACCTTGGTGTTGTTGACTCTGATGTGGTTCTTGCATGGTTTGTACCCTTTTGGTACTAGTGATCAGATTTAAATGGTTAAGTACATTTCGATGAGGTAGAGGTAGAGCTGAAAGTAGGATGTGAGAGGATTGACGCAGTAACTTGATATGTCTAAGATCTACTATATTTTAACATGTGAATGACATGTTTCTTTTCATTAAATGTTTTGTTATGCAGCTGGATATCGACTTAATTCAGTGTGACATAAAGAACTTAAATTTAAAAGGTATTTTTCTAAAGTGGTTAACATATTTTGTGTAGGTTCATTGAAACTTCAGTGTTCTTTTGCTTACAATACACTATTTTCTGTTAAAATTATGGAAGTTCTTTTCAACATTGTTCTTCTCCCTTTTTGTATGCTCAATTCGTAAGTAAATAATGTCTAGAAAATCATTTTACAACCAATTTAGTATCTTTCCAAGCTGGCTGAATTACTTCCCAGTCTTCAGTATTTGGTGTGCAGGTAAAAGGAAGTAGATTAAATATAATCATGCTAGCAAAAGGAACACTTGTAAAACGTGGTTCTTGAAATGAATTATACTGGTTCACGAATACAGATGCTTTTAACATTGAAAAGCGTCCATACCGTTTTGGGTTCATTTTAAGAGGTATGTTGCAGGCCTTCTTGTTGACACTGTTGTCATGAATCCTCCCTTTGGGACAAAAAGAAAAGGAGCTGACATGGAATTCCTTTCTATGGGCTTGAAGGTGTTTAGCACAGTATTTTGCTATACCAGTTAACAAAATATGTCCTTAGTGTTGTAGTAAGTTCTTAATATCTGTTTTATGTTTCACAGGTTGCATCTCAAGCTGTCTATTCTCTACACAAGACTTCCACGAGAGAGGTAAGTTCTTCTGCCGTGCAAATCCTTAACGTCTTCTTTGTAGAGAACATTGCATCACCAAAAGAAATGAATCAATTCTGCACACAATGAACCTAACCATAGTTGATATTTACCCATTTTTCATCTGGGCATTTCGTTTTGAAAAAAATGTTCTTATTTTTCACCTTTATTTTTCACATTTGGTTACGTGGTGTGATTCTGTAATGCCTTCTTTGTAGAGAACATTTTGTCGCCAAAAGTAACTAATCAACTCTGTGCACGATGAACCTGACTAATGTCGATATTTATGTGTTTTCCATTTTGTACACTTGATGTGAAAAACTGTTCAATTGTTCATTGATTTTTCCTTTTTGTTTTCTGTGTTTATGATATTTTAGTACATCAAGAAGGCAGCGTTGCGGAACTGCAACGCAATCAGTGCTGAAGTTCTGTGTGAGGTAATGTTATTTGAAACAGAGAAATGCACTCTTAGCTATCTTGTTTCCTTAAAACCAGGATAATTAATACTGCTTGGTTTTTATGGGAAAGTTATTCTGCATTGGGGGTTTCGGGCCCAAAATAATGTCTTCTGTTTCGCTTCGCACCTGCTGTGATGATATCTGTAATGCCTTCCGTTTCTCCCTGTTACAGCTGCGCTATGATCTACCGCGGACCTACAGGTTCCACAAACAAAAGGAGCTTGACGTCGCAGTCGATCTGTGGCGCTTCATCCCACGAGCTCGAGACGAGAGGGCAGGCTAGAAGGACGCTGGCAACGCGACGTGACCGTGACATCACGCTTGTTGAACCACTGTATGATCTCCAGACTTTCCAGGAGAAAGAAAAAACGGCACCTTGGATCAAAATTCCGAGTTCTCCGGACTTTCCAGGAGAAAGAAATTCCTAGTTAAAACCCATGATCGGCGAGCGTCGACTCTGCAACTGCATGCACCCAGTTCTTCTTCTCTTCATGGTGGAATTTATACACGTTGCTTTTTTAGTGGGAGGCGCCGCATTGTTTTGGTGCCGAGGCTTTCCGTGGCAGGAGGGAGGGAGGGATACTAGACCTTTGTTAAACCGCTCCACATTATGACTGGGACGTGGCGCGACATCCTTGGGCAGTCCCTGTCGTCAGAGCACAATGGAAAGTCTGACGACAAAGAAGCAGGTGCATTGTGTGGTCTGCTTGTCGTGATGCCGTCGTGGGAAAGTCGACAATGCATGAGCACCTGTTGCAGCATGATTTGATTTGATTTGACGAGGCAAGAATTTGCGTCACCTCCCTGGAGGGAGAACGAATGTGGCGATAGCCCCAAAAACCAACAGGCCCACAGGCCCCGCAGCTCAAATCTTGCTGGTGATATACACATGCACGGTGTCTTCCTCGTCGTGGGCTAGGAATCGTCGTGCCATGTAACGAAACTTCACAGGCATGTATGTGTATACCTGAAATAAGGAGATCGATATGCGTCTTCACATATCATTGTTATTGTTACGAAACCTTGAACAGCCTTTTGGGGTTTTTCAAAAAACTAGCGGCAACGTGCTACTCCAAGGGCCTGGGCTCTGGAGCTTGGCCCTCTAGGTCACACTCATGCCCCCGTATGATGATGACAATAATCACGATCAAAGTCCTCTGCTTTAGAGTAGGACGAAAGGTCCGGTGGCGGTGGCAAGACAAGATGGCACGGCCCAAGTGCTCCGACTGTGTGTGTATCATTGGCTCGTCACGTTCGCAAATATGTCCAGGCAGGCAGGCAGGTGAATTGATGACAAGCGCGCCGGCCGTGGGTACATGTGATAGCATCATGTTACCTACATTCCACCGAGAAAGGCAGGCAGGCAGGTCAGCTCTTGGGTTGGTTGGGTCATTCGCCCATGTCCGCCCGTCTGTCTCGTCCGGCACGCGTGCGCATGTACGCCCGCCCGCCCGCCCGCTCGGCCGGCGGGTTCACATAAAAGCGGATGCGCACCACAGTGGGCGGACCTGCCAACTTTTTTTTTTTTTTGCTTGTTGCGAACGGACCTGCCAACTTTTTTTTTTTTTTGCTTGTTGCGAACGGACCTGCCAACTTTTACTACGTGCTGTGCGAGGATCGCACTCGCGCGGTCTCGCAAATTCGGAACCACCAGTCCACAACACAACGCACAGTACACCACAGCCCACAGGTGACCACTGACCACACCACGCACGGACTTGGCATACACGTCTGGCTTGCTCGCCTCTGACCGGATAGTGAGCTGCATGCATCCGTCGCCCACACCGCCACCTTTATTTACCTATCCACCCTTGCCAATGTTTTATCCGGTGATTATCCCTCGAAAGAAATGCTTTATCCGGTGATTATATCATATGGCCTGCCTTGATGCTTGCTTCTGCTCAATCATACAGTGTCATCAACGGTCGCGACGTCGCAAGTACACTGACGTGACGCGGCCGGTGACCGGGCCGTGACGCGGGCCTTACCCCGGTCCGATACGTAGCTAGCACTAGGGAGCGCCCTAGCAGCCATCAAATGATGGATGGATGGATGGATCGCTGGTGGACGGGCATGTTGAGCGCCCGGAGGATGAGGATGGCTCACTCCACCGTCAGATGATCCTACGCTAGCTTGCCACCTCCACGCGCTCTCGGTCACGACATCACGGAGTGTCCGCACGTCTTTGTTCGTGCGGGCACTCCCATTACCGTGGTCGCGTCGCACAAGCATCTTAGCAGTATTTTCAAATCCTTCTCAAGTGATGTAATCCATTAATCATCGAACAAAAGAGAAAATATAAAATGATCTAATCGGACCCTTCACATTAACTATATATGTTTTGTCTGTCCATGAACCTTATATTATGGACAAATGTAGGGTGGATACAAGGGCTCGCGAACGCGTCCGGTCACCGCTCTAGGTCACCTTTTTTTCTTTCTTTATTCTTTCTTTTCTTTCTCTTGCTTCGTCCATATCATTAATCATGTGCAAGTGACCGGATATATGAGGAAGAAATTGAGGAGTTTGACTAGATGAACGGATAAAAAGGGACTCAATACCGACACACCCGGTCACTAACCGGGCGCGTTCGCAGACTTTTAGGGGGTCAGATTTCGTAAGTCTGGTTGTAGATGCTCTCACACTTGCCGAATGGTCGAGGCCCACAATCCTGAAAAGAGGGGGGGGGGGGGGGTAAGAGCATCTACAGCCGGATATGACAAATCCGGCCCCTCAAACGCCCGCGGACGCGTCCGCGGGCACTGACGGGGCACTCCTCAAATTACTCAATCTGCATCTGCATCTCTCATATTTAATCCCCTACATCCATACAAAAAAATGCAAAGTAAATCCTACATACTACCCTAGCTACTCTTCGTCGTCAGTGATGTCCACGACGACGGGGCCGGGCGTCGGCTGGACGGGCGGGGAGGAGGGCTCCGGTTCATCCTCCTCCTTCACCTCCAACTCCTCCGACTCCGGATCGCAAACATCCGAAGGTAGCCCCACGGCGATCCGGGCTTCGCGCCTATTGAGGATCCGCTCAAGGAGCTTGACCGGTCCAGCGGACCAGAAGACCTTCGGACCGCCGGGTTGGCAGGCGTTTTCGGTTGGGCCCTGTTCGCCAGTCCGACGTGGCGGGCATGTCCGGACGCCCCCATATCCGCCCCATATTTGGGCTGAATATGAGGGGTGCCGGTCAGCCCGGGCGTTTGAGGGCCGTTTGAGAGGTCCGTTTGGGTAAAAAAAAAAGTGACCGGGCAGTGACCGGACGGCCTGCCCAGGCATTTGAGGCGGGTATTGGAGGCTCCGGCTGTAGATGCTCTAATCCCCCCCCCCCCCTCTCTCCGGCCACAACGACATGTTGGTGGTGAGGCGAGGATAGGTTTGTGCGAGTTCTGGCTCTCTTGGGTGGCATTGTTGCCCAATATCATGCACCACGACTTCTTTGGTAATCTCAACCTGTAGGTTGTGTCTTGTTGTGATTATTTGTTGGTAGCTTATTGTGGTGAGGTGGTTGTGCTCGTTGCCTTCTCCATTCGTCAATGCCTCATGTGTTTTTTTAGTAATGTATAGTATCATAAACTATTATCATAGGTGGCCTCATTTATTGACATGCGACACATAGTTGTATAGCATTTAACATGATACGATATCTAACTATATTACTCTAACCTTCTCTCTTTTTTAATTGTCTGTCACATAAGTATGTTTGCTAATTCCAAATGCATGATACTAGTTATGATACCCCTGTCATGGCCAGCCTCAAGTGAGTTGGCTTGCTTATCAACGGTCTGTCACTCTTTGATCCAGGGCGTGTGGGCAAGGCTATTCTTTGGAGTCTGAGCCGGATTGCGTGGGATCAGCGCTTAGCCTCCCGAGAGTTAAAGAAGGCTAAACTCCTCCGAAAGCAAACTTCATTCATATCTAGCAAGATTGTGAGATTACACGAGGGCCTCAAGGCCTCAATGTCACGATGCCTTCCTTCAGTAGTTTATGTGTGTGCTTGATGTGTGCATTGCATGTAAGGTAATTTTCAACACTTTGTATCCGCCATTATAGCTTTATTAATCTAATGTTATACATTATGCATTGGATCTAAAATCATGGCTTAATACCTATGGAGGGATTTACAAGGCTCATTTTGTCTGTCCTAATTCAAACCCTTTTCAGTTGGACTAGCTACCTAGAAATTTATCAACATCTACGATACAAAACTTGTTTGAATTCCAACTTCAACCAATTTGGCTAACCACTCCTCTAGGTTAATTAAGTACCTTAATATGCCATGTCATACATCATGATTGTTGCATTGCATTGAATGTGCTCCTTTTTCCTGTTTGCCGGTGGTTATTCCCTCTCGGTAGACGATGGTTTCGACGATGTGAACGTTGACACTAATGAAGAGAAGTATTTCTTCAGGATTGTCAGGCAAGCAAAAAACCCTTGAGCATATCAATATCAACCCACTCTCTCGCTCCTGCTCTCTTTTACTGCATTAGGACAACAACAATTTTACTGTTACATGTCATCGGTAGTTGAACCCATTCCTTTGCATGACCTGTCTTTGCCACAGTAAATAGTTGAAACCACTTAGTATGAGTAGCAACTGTTTGAGCCTTGTTGTGCTTACTCATACATGCATGCTTATTTACTGTGCCTGCTATGCTTAGAGTTGTGTCGTGTTGGGTCTGATACATCTGGGTGATGGATCGGAATGGCAGTGTTCATGTCCTACGGTGTGAGAGCTAAGTGTGTGAACACGTTTTGGTAAAGGTAACGATGAGAGGTCATGTAGGAGTACATGGCGGGTTGTCTCATTGGGACCAACCTTAACAACTGAGTTCTGTGTATGTCATCCAAGACAAGATACTACCGCACATTGGGATACTTAATTGACCCTCTCGACTTATTAATCGCCTAGATCTCTGTTTAGGAGTTGCAACTAGTTTCTGGTGTTTGTAGGAATAGTGTTGGCGGCCGTGTATAGTGCTGCCCGACGGGGTGGACTATGATGCGGTACAGGCACAGTGGCACGGTGTACCAAGTGTCACCCGAACGGTGGGCTAGGGAACCCTGCGCACATCGTTTGAGGCCGTAGCGGAAACCTCGGCTAGACTTTCGTGTGGGTTCAGTCTCAAATAGGCGATAAACCTGGACTAGGGTCTTGTGTGATTGACGGTCGGGGCCGACTCCCTCGCTGGGCATCCGCTTGAAGGTTGCCGAGGTGCATGGTTTATGGCACACAGCGATAAGTGGCGAGAGCGTGTGTGAAGAAGTACACCCCTGCAGGGTATGAAACTATTCGAATAGCCGCGTCCTCGGATATGGACTACTTGGAGAACTTATGCTGTTCATAGATAATCAAATGGATACTCCTAAAAATATCAAGACAAGTGTGAGTACCGTGGATGGCACTCTTCCGGAAGGGGAAGGTGAATCCATGGTGGTGTATTGTGATGGAGATAGTGGACTCATGTGCGATAACTAAAATTGTAACAAAGAGTTTAAAACTGAGTAGTGTAGGTTAGCCAAGAGTCAAAGTTGGCTTGCTGCAATAAACTCCACAACCCCCTTCATTGATACTGATGCATATGTAGTTAGTTCTGATGTAAGTCTTGCTGAGTACTCTTGTACTCACGTTTGCTTAATTTATATTTTTGCAGAGGAGACGTCGGTCTCATTAGTGATATTAAGACGTGAAGTTCGATGTTGACCGGATTAGCTTGGGAATCCCAGACAGAGGTCTGGTTCCTTTGGTAGGGTCATTGTAGCTTTTCAGGATCCTCTAGCCACTTTTGTAGATGTTTGTACCCAGACATGTTTAACTTCCGCTTGCTTGTTTGAATGCTCTGAATGTTGGGTCTTGTGACCCCTGTTTGTAACATCTATTGTATTGGCTCTTTCGAGCCTTCTCAATAATTGTTGTATTGTTGTATGGTTATGTTGTGATGCCATAGTTGTATCTATGCATATCGGGCATGTCGTGCGTACGTGTGACGTGCAACGGTATGTATGGGATCCGACACCTAGTTGTGTGCCTTTAGTAGTGCTCTTTACAGGGAACTGCCTCTTTGTGCTTCCACCGAGCCTTGGTAGCTTGCTACTGCTCCGGACACATTGATTGACCGGCATGTATCCTTCTTTGCTGCTGTGTCTGTCCCTTCGGGGAAATGTCTCATAGTGTAATGGAGTCCCTGTAGCCTGCTACGACTCGTCTACGTACTGTGATGACATTTATGTCCCACGGCGTAATGGAGTCCTTGTAGCTTGCTATGACTCGTCTACACACGCTAGAGATCGACACCTGCATTGCTGGGTTACGTATGCCTGTCCCTGTACGGATGTGCCACTTGGGTTCTACGACTAGTCATGTCGGCCCGGGTTCTTTGACATTTGAATGCTAGCGACATTTTTCACATACGTGAATCAAAAGACGCAAACGGTCCCGGCCCAGGTAAGGTGGCAGCCGTGGAGATAACCGTGCGTGAGACCGCAAAGTGATGTGATGTGTTACAAGCTGGATTCTTATGGCTTAGGATCGGGGTCCCGACAGCTTTGGTATCAGAGCTTGACTGCCTGTAGGATTACCAAGCCAAACTGGTCGATGTTGAGTCTAGAACTGCTTTAGTTATATAAGGGAATTGATTGTGGAAGGGAACGTAAGGCTCTTTTTACTCCTTTCCTTGTGTCATTCTAATTCTGAGTCACCCTCTTCTTTATTCTACGAGGATTAAGAACTAGGCCTTCTCATCTATTTATTAGGAGGACGAGTTACTATGCTGGAGACCTATAGGAAAGTCGTTGTCTTCCTGGATCAAAGTCTCCATATGAATTCAATGTCATGTTGTGAGTTGTCTTGCAGGTTGCCTCATATTTCATGCCCGTACAACCGTTATGTTGTCCGAGTTATCCAAGAATTCTAAATTATCTGATGCAATTGCAAAACCCTTTCATCTCGAGTCAATGTCTTTCAGGCCAGACAAAGCACACTAAACTTTGAGTTGAGATACTATATTACCTCGATGTGTTTGATGAAAGTGTCTTAGGAAACCATGTTGTTTCAGTGAACCACCCAATAGTCTAGTTGTGTCTTTTGTTTCCAGTGTGATAATTCTGGCCATCATTATCAAAAGCATGTTGTGATGCTACTTAGTCAACAGGTATTTTGTATCCGGGTTCTTGAACCCAAGGATCATTCTGCTTATTTCCGTAGATAGTATTTGCTCGTTCCCTTAGGACATTAGTAACCTTGCTATAGTCTTCAAGAATTGTGGTATATCATTCTTCCTCTACCATGAATCAGTTATGGCAGAAGTTAGTTGTGAATGAAAGATCACGACATGAGTGCTCTTGATGAGTTCTCCATTCCATAGTTGTGACTCTGCCAATCCTTCATTTCTGCGTGGATTGTCTGGAAGAAAAATGTTGAATTCTGTTCGACATATCCAATCTATGCATCTACAACTCAAGAAAAATCATGTGCTCTTGAGTTGCCCCTCCTCAATTGTATTCCGACCTTCAGCTATCAGTGGATAGTCAAGAGTATGTCATGCATTGAGTTATCAATGTCGTCTATTCTTGTGGTCTGTCAAGTCATTCTATTCCAGAATGACTAGGAGAAGCAAACTCCCGTACCTCATCCATTTCTTGGATTGGGACAAAGCAGTTGTATTCTGCAGATCAAATGTTAATTCAGCTCTTGCTCTATTCTACCCTGAGGTATTACCCTCTTCATTTCAAGATTATCACGAGAATTGTACTCCCTCTTATGAAATCTTGATGTAGTGATACTTCTCGCCATCACCATTCATCTCTCAGTCTCTCTGTTGTTGAAACCAGAATACCGACAAGTGAATCGAGATGTGTGTAATCAATACTCCTAGCAATGATGTTGCTTGGTAGTTAATGGACAATAATCTCACTCTTGGGGTGATGATCATTGAATTGTCATACTAAGAATGATCGTGCCACCTAGTCCATTTTCCATGGTGCACTTTTCGGTCAACGAGTTAGGATTGTATCAATCTTTCGCTCTGTTGATCATATCGTCTTGTCGTGAAATGCAAGATTGTTCTCGAGCTTGATAACATATCGGTGGATCGTGATTTTCCTATTATCTTCTCGGAAGTATCACCAAGGTGTTCCTTGACCGTTATGTTGAGTTCGTGACCATGGTGATCTTTCTATGAATCACCCCTTCTCCAAGAATCCGTGTTGGATATCCCTGAACTAGTTGGTTAAGCTAAACAATAACTTGGAGAGTTAAAAGATAGAAGCTTGATCTAACTTAGCTCATGATAAAGGGATATCTTGTGTCTTTGTGCTTGTATGTGTAGAAGAAAGATGATATCTCCATCGATTAGTCCTTGTGACCAATTGATGCACCTATCATCTTGTACAAATATTGATTTGAGTTTGGGCTATCGTCAAATCAAAATCAGAACCAAAGATTTCTTTAATGTTGTTCTACTCGTGGACGTATCCTCGAGCATACACCGTTATATCTTTCGGTCTGACCAATGCTATCACCTTGTTCCCATAAGATGTGGAATTCTATCTACATGGATATCCCGATGGATTGTTGTTAAGCCCATTGACAACATTTTCATCTCTTCCATGACTCATGATGAACATGAGGGTAGTGTTGGAAACTTTTATAGGCAATATCTTCGTGTTCCGTATGTGAAGTGTATGTTTGTTGAAAGAAGTGACTTCCACTAAGTTCACATGCAGTTGATGCAAGTTGCCGCCATGAACTTGAGAAAGGTCGATTTGTTTTCATTGGAATCATCCCAAGTCAGTCATGCACGTGCGAAGTATTCTATGGTTTGGTAGACTGATCATCTCCATTCCACATGCAATCCCTAGCACACCAAGCCACTGATTGATTTGTTCAAAGAAAAGAAGTTAAGTGCTACTCTTGAAGGTACCAGACAGACTTGCACCCGACTTCGTTATCCGCAATGATGGTTCCTAAACCGAACTCGGTAGTGTTTTGTTGTAAGCCCATGTAGTCATGCTTGTCCTGGACATCGTGTTCACATGTGTCTTGCAATCCCGCTCATGTTTTGGAGTTGGCTTCCGTAGTTCATCTCCTGAGAATCTCGCAACATCATATTTTCGATTTGTGTTGAAACCTTTCACTTTCAGACATGCTGAATCTGGAATATCCGACACCAACCATATTTGAATCTCAGGCAGATATGATGGTTGGAACATTTCCCAAGAATTATAATATTGGTCTTTCTGTAACCCGGCAAAGGAATGTTGTGGCTAACATATCCATCTGGAAGACCTATTATTATGATATCTTGAATCAGCAACTATAGCCACCTCCCCATGAGGTTCTCCTATGACTTTTTGAAAGTTGTTTCTCATGGACCCTTTGAGATCCCGAAGTCCGACCTTTACTTGATGTCCTAGATAGTAAACCTAACCTACGGTTGGGGTTACACTAGTACGTCAAGGAGAACATTAGAAGTGGAGTGCTAAATGTCTCCCGGTCGATCATCCAGATTTCGCTCCCTTGGCATAGCTAAGGTGAAATCTGAGAAAGTGTTATCTTCCTTTGCATCTGCATCCTCCATCATTATTCATCATTGTAGTATGATGTGTTGCCAGGATCCTTGGCACGGATGTTGGTAAAATCCTGATGAATATGGAGATGCTCAACTTCTTGAGAGCACGCTCAAACACTGGGTTATACCCTCGGTATTAATTGGAATGTGCCTTCCATCGCCGAGTTGTTTTATAGCCCTAGTTTCCATTCCGATCTGAGTATGCCATTCCTTCGAATTCCTTCAAATGATTGTTGTGAATTGCCTTAGGCTGGAATGAAGAGTTTCAATGATCTCTGTATCAAAAGTAATTCTTTTTGCCACTTAAGGGATAATCCTATGAGTCACCCTCCCTAAGGTGTTCCGTAATGGTATTATGGCAATTAACTCCTCGCTACTTTCAAACCTCTTCACCATCTGTTTTAGCGTGGAATTGTTGCCTACCAATTGAACCTCCGTCATCTGCTTCATTCATTGTTCTTGACGTGTGTTTTGTGTCCCATCTCAAGAGATGTTGTTAGATCTCATTCCATGAGTTGGTCATGAGTTGCTCGATCTTCGAGAAGATCGAATCTTGTAGAGCTCTCTAATCCTGTTGTCTTTCTGCTGGATGAAGACCCCGAAGGTAAAGATGTTAAGATCAGCAAGATGCAATGAATCAACATCTTCGAGAAGAGCAACTGGATCGTGAAGATTGTGGTAGTTAGTGCCCCCTTTGTTCTCTTACCCTACGCTTGAATCTCGGGGCGAGATTCTTGTTTAGTGGGGGTGAGTTGTCACAACCCTAGAATTGTGTGGTATTTGTTTGCATCAACATCAGCATGTGCATCATGTCATCATGCTAGAATTCAAATGAAATTTGAAATGGGGATGACAAAACCCTAGCACCTCCTCAAATAACAAAATTTCAACAATTGAATTTTCAATGATTCCAAAATGCTTTAAAAAAATGTTCTTTGTTTCTGATAAATGTTGGCAACAACATATTAGGGAACATCTTAATTTTCAAACAAATATAGCATTTTAAAATACTCATTAATGCTACTGAAATCAATAAATAAAGCATTATAAATATGATAGTTGTCTAAAAATGCCCAAATCTTTTTGTGGAAATTTGAAATAATCAGACTATATTTCATAAAATATTGGGCATTTTTGTGCTAGGTATTTTGGCCTCACAAAAATTAGAAGAAGATTGTCAGAATAAAGAAAACAAGAATTAATAAAAATAGAGAAGGAAGGGGGCTACCTGGCGCTTACCTGGCCCAGAGCCGGCCCAGCCCAGCACCCTCTCCCTGTCGTCTTCCTCCTCGCCAAGAGGACGAGGGCGTGGCGCACGCACAGGAGGCGCGGCCACCTCCTGCTTGCCGCGGACGAGGCCTCCCCGAGCTTATCTCCTCGCCCAGAGTCGTCTCTCTGTCATTCTCCCCCTCTCCGCGCTCTCCTCTCTCCTCTATCTCCTCTCTTCCCCGGATCCGAAGCCGCCGGCCGCCGTGAAGCTCCGCCGTCGATTCGTCGCCGTCATCGCCTCCCTGAGCTCTCCGACCCCTCGAGCGCAACCCCTGTGAGCTCCTGATGCTCCTCCCCCTCTCTCGGGTCCCTCCCTTCCTCTCTAGGCCGTTGCGCCATGGTGGCCGAGCCGCTCGCCGCCGGCAATGGCGGGGTCGTGGCCACAGCCACCACGGGTCGCGCCCAAGCTTCCCCGCGTGCTCCTAGAGCTCCCCTGAGTCCGCCTCGCCGCTTGCCTTGCTCGCCCATGCCCTGCAGCCCCGTGCACGCATGCGACCGAACTCCGGCCGCCGCTCAGATCGTCGCCGGCCTCAACTCCAGCACCCCTCCGGTCACCTAGTTGCCACCATCGGATGCGGCCTTATCCCAGCTTCGCGTAGAGCCTAAGAACGCCCAAAACCATCGCCTGTAGCGCAATCCCGAGCATCGCCGGCAAACCTCCGCCGTAGATCTTGGTCGCCGGCGACTAGCTCCGGCGTGCTGACGTGGCTGGGTTAGTTAGCCACTAACCACCCCGCTTAGTCGCTGACCAGAGGGCCCCACAGGGGGGTCAAAGCTCAATTAGCCCTGGTTTGACCGGGGATTAGACCTGGGTCAATGACAGGTGGGCCCAGCCCCTTGGCTAATTTGAAGTTAAGTTAAAATAATTGACCTAATTAATTAACTCTAATTACTCACTAACTGGTGGGCCCTGCTGTGTTAATTAGTATTAAGTAAAAAAATTAAACCCTATTAGTGATTGTGTCACTGACCAGTGGGACCCACGGGTCAGGTTTGACCTGAGAAGGCCAGTTGACCTACTGAGGTCATGATGATACAGTGCTGATGTAATAAAGGAATTTTCTGTTAAAGAATAAATCAGAAAAATCCAGAAAATATTTAAAACTTCTAAAAATCATAGAAAATAATCTATAACTCAGATGAAAATAATTTATATATGAAAAATGATCAGAAAAATCCAATGAATCTGTTTATGCCATGATCATGCATGTTTGAACAAGTTAACATCACCAAGTAGGACATTTTATGATTAGGCCAATATATGAAATATCATTTGGAGTTGGAAATTCAAACTTGTTTGAATTCCAACTTCAACCAATTTGGCTAACCACTCCTCTAGGTTAATTAAGTACCTTAATATGCCATGTCATACATCATGATTGTTGCATTGCATTGAATGTGCTCCTTTTTCCTGTTTGCCGGTGGTTATTCCCTCTCGGTAGATGATGGTTTCGACGATGTGAACGTTGACACTAATGAAGAGAAGTATTTCTTCAGGATTGTCAGGCAAGCAAAAAACCCTTGAGCATATCAATATCAACCCACTCTCTCGCTCCTGCTCTCTTTTACTGCATTAGGACAACAACAATTTTACTGTTACATGTCATCGGTAGTTGAACTCATTCCTTTGCATGACCTGTCTTTGCCACAGTAAATAGTTGAAACCACTTAGTATGAGTAGCAACTGTTTGAGCCTTGTTGTGCTTACTCATACATGCATGCTTATTTACTGTGCCTGTTGTGCTTAGAGTTGTGTCGTGTTGGGTCTGATACATCTGGGTGATGGATCGGAATGGCAGTGTTCATGTCATACGGTGTGAGAGCTAAGTGTGTGAACACGTTTTGGTAAAGGTAACGATGAGAGGTCATGTAGGAGTACATGGCGGGTTGTCTCATTGGGACCAACCTTAACAACTGAGTTCTGTGTATGTCATCCAAGACAAGATACTACCACACATTGGGATACTTAATTGACCCTCTCGACTTATTAATCGCCTAGATCTCTGTCCAGGAGTTGCAACTAGTTTCTGGTGTTTGTAGGAATAGTGTTGGCGGCCGTGTATAATGCTGCCCGACGGGGTGGACTATGATGCGGTACAGGCACAGTGGCACGGTGTACCAAGTGGCACCCGAACGGTGGGCTTGCGAACCCTGCGCACATCGTTTGAGGCCGTAGCGGAAACCTCGGCTAGACTTCCGTGTGGGTTCAGTCTCAAATAGGCGATAAACCTGGACTAGGGTCTTGTGTGATTGACGGTCGGGGCCGACTCCCGCGTTGGGCATCCGCTTGAAGGTTGCCGAGGTGCATGGTTTATGGCACACAGCGATAAGTGGCGAGAGCGTGTGTGAAGAAGTACACCCCTGTAGGGTATGAAACTATTCGAATAGCCGCGTCCTCGGATATGGACTACTTGGAGAACTTATGCTGTTCATAGATAATCAAATGGATACTCCTAAAAATATCAAGACAAGTGTGAGTACCGTGGATGGCACTCTTCCGGAAGGGGAAGGTGAATCCATGGTGGTGTATTGTGATGGAGATAGTGGACTCGTGTGCGATAACTAAAATTGTAACAAAGAGTTTAAAACTGAGTAGTGTAGGTTAGCCAAGAGTCAAAGCTGGCTTGCTGCAATAAACTCCACAACCCCCTTCATTGATACTGATGCATATGTAGTTAGTTCTGATGTAAGTCTTGCCGAGTACTCTTGTACTCATGTTTGCTTAATTTATATTTTTGCAGAGGAGACGTCGGTCTCATTAGTGATATTACGACGTGAAGTTCGATGTTGACCGGGTTAGCTTGGGAATCCCAGATAGAGGTCTGGTTCCTTTGGTAGGGTCGTTGTAGCTTTTCAGGATCCTCTAGCCACTTTTGTAGATGTCTGTACCCAGACATGTTTAACTTCCGCTTGCTTGTTTGAATGCTCTGAATGTTGGGTCTTGTGACCCCTGTTTGTAACATCTATTGTATCGGCTCTTCCGAGCCTTCTAAATAATTGTTGTATTGTTGTATGGTTATGTTGTGATGCCATAGTTGTATCTATGCATATCGGGCATGTCGTGTGTACGTGTGACGTGCAACGGTATGTATGGGATCCGACACCTATTTGTGTGCCTTTAGTAGTGCTCTTTACAGGGAACTGCCTCTTTGTGCTTCCACCGAGCCTTGGTAGCTTGCTACTGCTCCGGACACATTGATTGACCGGCATGTATCCTTCTTTGTTGCTGTGTCTGTCCCTTCGGAAAAATGTCTCGCAGTGTAATGGAGTCCCTGTAGCCTGCTACGACTCGTCTACGTACAGTGATGACATTTATGTTCCACGGCGTAATGGAGTCCTTGTAGCTTGCTATGACTCGTCTACACACGCTAGAGATCGACACCTGCATTGCTGGGTTACGTATGCTTGTCCCTGTACGGATGTGCCACTTGGGTTCTACGACTAGTCATGTCGGCCCGGGTTCTTTGACATTTGAATGCTAGCGACATTTTTCACATACGTGAGTCAAAAGACGCAAACGGTCTCGGCCCAGGTAAGGTGGCAGCCGTGAAGATAACTGTGCGTGAGACCGCAAAGTGATGTGATGTGTTACAAGCTGGATTCTTATGGCTTAGGATCGGGGTCCCGACATTCTACCAGCAAATTAACATATATCAATATTCAATAAGCAATCTTTTTGAACAAAGTCGGGTCGCCGAGAGTGCAGCTATTTTGTACCCAGGCTCATCTAAGCCTGGGTGTGAACACTAAAATCGTTTTAAATATGAAAAGTATTCCAAATAATCTGTTTTTTTTTGTGGTGCAAGATGCTGAAATGCATGGTGCCCATGTGGAATTTGGGAAAGATAGGACATTGGAGGAGCTCATAGAAAAAAAACATATTTTAAGTGTGTGAAAAACTTTTGTAAACAACACTATTTGCACCCGATTTTGTCTTTTTTGCCACAAAGTCCTTGAGTGTCTAAACAACCTGAAATTTTGCATGGACATCACGCATTTAAGCATTTTGAATGAAAAACAAGTTCTGTTTTTCTCAATTTCTTTTACTAACTCTTTTTTTAATGCATACTGGGTGCAGATGAGGCCGGGCTGTGAATTGAATTATCGGGTCACTGACTGACTGGCTGAAGGTAAACAAGACTATTGTCCACACGAGTCAAACATGGCGCTTTCACGTGCTCTCCCGTGATTTTTTTTCTGTCTTATTAAAAGAGATGGCTGTTTACCCGCAAAAACAAAAAAGGGGAATAAAAAGATGGCTGGCCAACTCCACCGTCTACCAGTCTAGTTACATCACCAGCCTTCCTAGAAATAGTGTGAGTGTGAGTGTCCGTGTGTGACTATATAATAAGCTCTGCTAGCTAGTGCCTCGCTCTCAGTGCACACGCTCACCTACGCCCGTGCTCCTATATGTAACTGTTTTGTGGGAGCTGTACGTGCAGCCAGCGGAGTTAGCTCCATCATCCTGACCAAAGGAACAGCAGCAAGAGAGACAGACATCAGCAGTATGGAGGCGCAGCAGAAGGAGCCTCGGCGCCTCAGCTCTGGTGGTGATCACGAGTCCCTCAACGATCCCAAGAGCAAGAAGGGGGGATGGATCACCTTCCCTTTCCTCGCAGGTTAGTGCGTGCGTGCGTGCGTGCGCTGTCAACTGTGGAGAACGATGCTCAGTGCTCACCAGCTTCTGTCCGTGTGATCGATCGATGTTTGCATTCAGTGGCCATACTGTCTCTCGGGCTGGCGACCTCGGGCGCCACGGGCAACATGGTGATCTACCTCATAACCAAGTACAACGTGCCCAGCGTCGACGCGGCGCAGATCTCCACCATCATCGCCGGCTCCATTAGCGTCGCCCCCGTGGCCGGCGCCATCGTCGCCGACGCCTTCTTCGGCTGCTACCCCGTCGTCGCGGCCGCCATGGCCATGGCCGTCCTGGTAAGCCACCCACCTAAACGACGAGCTGCGCACGCGCGTGCATGGTTGTATTATATATCTCGGTATTGATCGCCATGGTCATGTCTCATGCGTGCAGTCCTTGGTCGTGTTCACGCTGACGGCGAGCCTTCCGGGCCTGCGGCCGGCGGCGTGCCATTTCGGCGCCGGCCCGTGCGAGCAGGCGTCGACGGGGCAGATGGCGTCCCTGTACGTCGGCGTGTTCCTGCTCTGTCTGAGCGCCGCGGGGGCCCGGTTCAACCAGGCGACCATGGGCGCGAACCAGTTCGAGGCGGCCGCCGATCGAGACATCTTTTTCAACTGGTACTTCATCTTCCTCTACGCGTCCTCCGTCCTCGGCGCCACGGTCATCGTCTACCTTCAGGACACGGTGTCGTGGACGCTCGGCTTCGGCGTCTCTTGCGCCGCGAGCGTGGTCGGCCTGGCCGCGCTGCTCCTCGGGGCGCGGTACTACCGGCAGCCCGTTGCTGAGGGCAGCCCGTTCACGGGCATCGCCAGGGTGGTCGTCGCCGCCGCGAGGAAGAGGAAGGTCAGTCTCGTGGCTTCGGGGGAACTGAAGTTTTACTATGGGCTACGTAGCGGTGACGACGACGGCAAGACCGGCGGTGACGGTGTCGTTCCTCCGAGCGACAGCTTTAGGTAAGACATTAAGAAATGATCTCACATGCATATGCATGTGCTTAATTATATGCTGAATCTACTCCCCCATAAAAGTAATAATTAAATAATCCACCCTCATCAGAAATAGATTTTAATGGACCGAGGCTAATTGTGGAAACCTATGTATAGTTTTTTAGGACAATGATTGGAGTAGGCAACATAATAAGTGGGGGAATGTGGAGGAACAACAATGAATTTCTTTGGAGTTTTTATTTTCACCAAGATGATTTTTCTAAACACGATACAAAAGTAGATGCTCAGAACATATACATAGTACTCATATGAGCATCTGCAGGGGACCGAGACAAGAACTTTTGAGATTGATAAAAGTCATCGGAAACACATCACTGTTGATGACACACCACTATCATTGAAAGAATGAAGCAGTTAAATACTGAAATAATTCTAGAAAACACTGACAAATCTAGGACTTGAATTTAGATGAGCAGATTTCACCATAAAAAGCCAACCAACTAATGAGGGTAGTTCAGCTCACGATGATTTTCTTTTCTTAGGAGGTGCTTTCGTATTATATCGAGTAACAAAAGTATGTGCAAAAGGGCCCTGCACCGAGCTTCACATACAAGATACAAGTACAACAAGCAAGGCCACGAATATATAGAGACACATAGAAGATAAGTTCCCCGTGGCTAAAATCATATAGTACCAGCCGTGCCTACCCTTTTCACGTGCATCTAGCTAGCATATATGCCTGCCATCTTTTCTGAGATGTACATACATATATTCCTGCCATTTGCTTAGCACGACTGTGCCCACAACCGATGGCGCACAATCCTCAACGATTGTGTCATTGTGCGCATGGACATTGGATCGTACACAACCCTAGCCCCTTTGCTCCAAAATGCTATAGCTACCAGGTCCACTCAGAATATTAATGTTTCCAATTGGAGTGGCTATGGCTCCCTTTCCATGTCTACTTAGTCCGACAACACAATGCTTGAGAATGGTTCTGCCAGGTATAAACCAAGGAAAAAAATACCGCACTATATAAAATAGCGTCTTCCCTGAAAATATGCGATAACGCGTTACAGCGTGCGATATTGTACACTGATTAATTTAGCAAAACAATTCTTTATACACCATGACGTGCTATTAACGGCGATATAACGTACTATTTTTTCAATGGTACAAACACTCGCGGTGTGTCGTATCATTCAACATCCGTCCAGAGCATTTATCCTCCATATAAATACTCTTGCCCATGCAAACAATATACAGTATGTAGATGTGACATTCAATTACCACATGCAAATGTGGTGAGCAACCTAAAAGTCATTTTTGCCTGGTAAGTCCATCTTTACCACTTCCGCTAAAGATCATTTATTCCCTTAAAAAATGTTTAGAGAATTAATTCTCAGCTAGACCTTCCCCAAACCTATAAATCCTCCCTTTATTTCCTGAGAAGATGTCCCTCAAACCAATACTGCCAACTCAAATTTGAAACTCCCACTATCAGTAAATTATAATCCCTCCATCCCGTGATATAAGAGCGTTTTGACACTACACTGTGTCAAAAATGCTCTTATATCATGAGACGGAGGGAGTACACCACCACGACACTCCTTCCCACCCTTCCCGCCATGGCCCCGATGTCTGTGCACCCCACCAACATCTTTCAAGTCATCCTCGGCCCTGCAATGCTCCTCCCCGTCATCACCGGCTACAGTTGTGCTTCTCTCCAATGTCCCCGGCCACAGGCAAAGCAACATCTACAGAGCAACACCAACAAAGAGAAGCACATACACTGAAAAATATGGTTGTTGGCCGCCGTCTCCAATTTTGAGGAACTGTTGCCGATATGTCGGTTTTGTTTTATTTATTTATCTGTTATTTTAGCACACTTTAAGGTTTGGCTGTGTGCATCCTCGTTATGCAGAGGCCGGGTGTCACTCATAATGATTTGTATCCTCTTGATGCTACATTTTGAGATAATAAAAACGCCCTTTTTCGAAAAAGGTACCAGGTCATCGTGCCACTAGGAGCACATATAAGAGAATAACCCATTCGAAGAAAGAAGCGCCCAAACAGTGGTCTATGGAGGATAAATTTCGCTGACTTCCTTGACTTCTTCATCACGGGCGTATATCGTGCCTGATGAGTCTCTATAAAATTACTTTTAAAGATAATCTATCCTAGTCCGTAGCTAGCTTTTGTACATCTACTGGCCAGACCATGCCTTAAAGAAGAAGAAGAAAGGAATAAGATGGTGAGAGACTTCCATGTGGGGTTGAACTCGTTTGTGGAATTAAGTTTAGGGGAAGGGCTTGGTGCGCCTAGTTTTTCATTCCTCTAAAATTGAAGGAGTTAAGGTTTGGGGAAAAGTTTAATTAGGTGCTAAATTGTAGTGGTTGTGGAGGAAATAATATACGTTACAATATTCCGCGAAGCTTATAACCTCCGTGGAAAAGGACACATTGCTATTATTTGCTATATTTGCCTCTCTTCCTCATCTTCATCCATGCTGAAAATGGAAATATTACTTTGTCACAATTTGTAAGTTTGTAGTCTATTTTCCAACTGTACATGTTGGTGGTTATGGAGAGTTTTCTAAAATGTGACATAAATCCACAATTAAGTCTACATAAATTTGGTTTTGAGCAAAATGAGGTCAGCATTGGGTATGTGTGGGGGAAGGGTTAGCCTCGATCGGAGGATATCCTCCTTTTCGAAAAAAAGGGTTAGCCTCGATGTCCCTGTCCGGGCAAGTTAACTCCCAACTTCTTGCCATAATATAATCTTATCATATGGTGATCGTGGAAGCAAAGACGTGGACATATTATCTCACGACGACCATGGTACCCAAGTGGTGCTTAATTTCCTTGATTTGTGAACTCCAGAGACGAATGATAGCGGCTTTACAATCCATCCAACTTTTAGCCCGTCCATATCCTGGATACCAAGATTGCATGCAGAAAAGTAGTATTAGCTACTAGGCGGTAGCTAGTAAAGGAATGCACTAGAACGTCAGTTGGAATATATGCTATCGCTTCTAAAGAGACAATAAAATAGAATAAAATAGAAGGGCCAAAGAGAGCCTGAAAGATTATAATTAAAGCTTACGTGCATCCTAGAACCGAAATGTCATTGTCACTGAAATTTCACCAAAGCAAATTAGTTACACACACAAATACAAGCAAATTAGTTTCACAATTTGTCATAGAGGTTTTAGAACATTGCAAAACAATCTTCATTTCCAAGATCCATTGTGAGGCCAAGAATTGGGGGATAGCGGGTGCAACTCATTTGTCTAACATCATGACAGCTAGGAGAGTAGGCTTATGATTTTGTGTCTCGTTACCGGGGCTATCCAAATTGTTCTAAGCTCTCTAGCTTAATTAATGAACGAGACAAGCCTTTTGCCTCTTTTTCAAGAAAAATAAAATAAATCAATGCCACACGGGACGGTAACGACAAATGGTTGTAATTAATTTCTACAAAAACACAAGGTTTAAATGGCGGCACTATGCAGTTGCGGAGTCACGGTAAAGCTACCCATGTTTTGCTTTAAATAGATTTCGAGCCGCTAATAGCAGCTATAGCATGATTTAATGCTAAATTTGGACCTCGGGTATTCCTTTGTTATGAGTGGATGCTTTGCTACTTTGCTTGATCGGATGCGTATTATGGCTGGATATATGTGCTATATGCCTAAATGTATGCATAGGCATGTCAAGTATCAACATATTTATATATGTGATGTTGATGATGTTATATTCTTATTTTTCTTTTCTTTTTTATTTAAGCAAAAATCAAATAAATAAGGCTTAGCTTTGAAACTTTGTTAAAAGTGTGCCGTAGCTAGGTAGCTAAGGCCATTCCCAATGATAGTGTTGTACATGTGCTAAGCTTGCCAACTAGACAAAAAATCTTATATGTCAATGTAATTAAAAGGAGAGTGAGGAGTTTGGTGACAGAAGAAAAAACTGACGTTAGGCACGTTTACCTAGATGAAGGCATAATTTACAATCTACAACTCACTAAATAAAGAAAGATTAGCAACAATAAACTAATCACCTATATATTGAAAATTTTAGTTGTTTAACTCTTTCCTGCATTTAGCACCGTATCTAAACACATATGCACTGAGATAGGACTTAGAATATGTGCTACCAGTTCTAAGTGATAAAATAAAAGTCCAGGGCCAAGAGCTTGAGTGATCATACATTTATAATTCAAGATCACGTGCGTTCTAGAACCAAAATGTCAGTGTAGTTGAAATTCAGCTTAGCAAATTAGTCCCACCCACAAGCTTGAGTAGTACAGTGCTATAGTTTAGTTCCGGGATAGCAATGTTATGAATGTTAGATTATAATTTTATTTCAAAAGCATCGAGTGTGATGTCACGCGAATCTCAACGACCACTACTACACAAGTGGTCGCGATTAATTTACGCGGAAAACCAAAAAGAATCATTAAACCAAAAGGATGGATGAAATGACAAATCTTACTAGTAACACATAGTAATGGATGGCACTCTTGTAAACATGATTGGTCATATAGTTGAGAAATTAATCATAGACGATAATGACATCCACTACAAAGATATATACACTTAACTCCACGCTAACCGACCGCGTGCAGTTTCCTGAACCGTGCTGCGGTGATCACGGACGGCGACGTGGACGGCGCGAGCGGCTCGGTGCTCCGGCCGTGGCGCGTGTGCACGGTGCAGCAGGTGGAGGACTTCAAGACGGTCCTGCGCATCCTGCCGATCTGGAGCGCGGCCATCGTGCTGAGCGTCGCCATCGGCGTGCAGCTCAACTTCACGGTCCTGCAGGCGCTCGTCATGGATCGCGCCGTGGGCCCCTTCACGGTGCCGGCCGGCTCCATGATCGTCGGCACCCTCATATCCGTCATCATCTTCCTCGGCCTCCTCGACCGGGTCCTGCTCCCGCTCTGGCGGCGGCTCACGGGCCACACGCCGACGCCACTGCAGTGCGTGGGCGCGGGCCATGCGCTCACCGTGCTCAGCATGGCCGCGTCCGCCCTCGTCGAGCGCGAGCGCACTGCCACCGTGCGCGCTCACGGCGAGGAGGGCAACCCGGCGTGGGTGTCGCCGCTGTCGGCCATGTGGCTGGTGCTGCCGTTCGCCGTGGCCGGGGCAGGGGAGGCGCTGCACTTCCCGGCGCAGGTCACGCTATACTACCAGGAGTTCCCGCCGTCGCTCAAGAACACCGCCACGGGCATGATGGCCATGATCGTGGCGTTGGGGTTCTACCTGAGCACCGCCCTCGTCAACATCGTGCAGCGCGCCACCACGTGGCTGCCGGACAACATGAACGCCTCCAAGCTAGAGAACCTCTACTGGCTGCTCACCCTGCTCGTCGCCCTCAACTTCGGCTACTTCCTTACGTGCGCCAAGCTCTACAGGTACCAGAACATCGGCAAATAGCTGAAGCTCAGGACGCAATACTCGTTGCGATGCATGCAT
Organism: Hordeum marinum; assembly: GCA_022496015.1. Classification (NCBI taxonomy): domain Eukaryota; kingdom Viridiplantae; phylum Streptophyta; class Magnoliopsida; order Poales; family Poaceae; genus Hordeum; species Hordeum marinum. The sequence goes on along the minus strand of CM039678.1, from coordinate 74,926,893 downwards.
CGTATGAGCTTGGTTTGGGTGTGATGAAACACCAGTTTGGTAGAGATAAGAAGCTTCCAAGTATGTGGTTTGCCTGCTTGGTGAAGAGATCTTGTTACTGTGTGGATATTGTCGGTGTGGCCGTTCCTCTAACAAGCTTGATAAACCGCGCGCGTCTTCGTGCCTATAATATTTAACTAGCAAAAGGTCCGTGCGTTGTAATTGGAAAAAAAATTAATCTTCAATGGTCATAAACAAATTTTGCTGCATCATCGAGGTACACTAACACTTTCAATTTCGTGAAACCATGAATAGTTTTTTAAATCCATGCACATATTTGAAAGCGCAAACATTTTTCAAATTCATGAAGACTTATGAATTCATGGCCATTTTCTAAAATCAATAATATTTTTTGAATTCATCAACATTTAATGCTATTCGCAAACATTTTTTTAATTTGATAAAAAATTAGACCGTTTTCTGGAATCGGCGAACATTTCTAGAATCGACGAACATTTTTTGGGAAATTGATGGAACAATTTTTGAAATTCAGAACATATTTTTGATTTAACAAACATTTTTCAAATTTAACAAATATTTTCTGAAATGTATGATCATTTCTTGAAAGAGTAAACTATTTTGTAAGTCACGAACAGTTTATTTTTCCATTGATGAACATTTTTGAATTAGCAAATTTTTATTCAGTTTCATTAACATTTTTTAATAGACAAACTTTTTAATAAATCATGACAATTTAATTATTTTTAAACATTTGTTTTCAATGTTGAAAACATTTTCCAAATAAGGAAACATTTATTTTACAAAATAGCAAACTTGTTTTGAATGCACACACATTTTATGATTTATTAAACATTTATATGAACTTTTAAAAAAAATTAGTTTTGAAACTTTTTTAAAGTCCTATATCATAGCTTCGACTTCATAGCCGAGGCAATTCTACGCGCACGTGAAGAAGAGCCGACTACCCAACTAATGCCATGAATCCGACACCGCTCAGATCTGTCATCATTGCCACAGGAGCTAACCACCAGTTCGCCAGCCGAACATGCCGAACACAATTTCGTGTGCACGTCCAACCTGCAAGAAGCTCTTCAAGACAGCGCCCTAAAAAGGGGAAACGATATTGAGAACGCTGCTGCCGCCCGATCCTACAGTAGGATCTAGTACTGCGCCCGAAGATCTTGATCCAAGAGTTGAGGGTGTGCATATCTCCTCAGCGAGGTCTCCAAGAAAAAATAGTGACGTCCGCGGATGTCGTCGTCGCTGGTTGTCAAGCACCGGTCAGGATTTCACCCGGAGCGGCCCAACCACCACTCCCACCCCGTTGGCCAAGGCAAACAAGTACTTCCGTTGTACCGTGCACCCCCAACGTAGCGTGCATGCTAACACTTCACACGGCATGGCCGGCCTGCCGGCATCAGCCGCAGCCGCAACCTCAAACCTCTCGTACTGCGCGCCGCAACCAGCCTTCAGCCTGTCTGGGTTAGTATCGGCTGTAGCTGTGTTAGTATCGGCTGTAGCTGTATCGGCCAACAACCTGTAACACCAACCGGGACCAAAAGGCATCCACGCATTAGCATATGGCAGGAGCTGTGTTGTTTTTGAGGGGGGCTTAAGGGTTTTTGGAGGGTTAATTTAGGGATTTCATATTGTGTTAGCTAGCTAATAGAGAGAAGTGTCCTCTCTTCTCCATGCTTGGTTGACGCTAGCTACTATAGAGAGAACTCGACACGCTAACTAGTAAATAGATGAAAGAACCATTAAGTACACAAGATCGTCATGAACATATATAGAGAGAAGTGACCGACCTCTCTTTCTTCGAGAGATTGGTCAAACAAGTTTTCGTATATCTATCCGACGCTAGTAGCTACATATATACAATATAAGATCTCTTACAATCTCTAACATCTAATTTTAATTTTCAGATGGTATTCTCCGGTTTTATTTATGACGTGGTCAAGAAAGAATCCCGCCAATTTCTCTTGAATTGCTTGTATGCGATCATGTGGTACGAGTTCATCCCGCATCTGCCACATCTAATTTGAAAAAGGGAGTCAATACATATATATGAATGGAACTCAACACAAATCATGGTAACAAAATAAAATTATGAATATTATTGCTTACACACTTGATATTGTTTTTCAGAGTAGCCCCGCTTAAAGGGTCGTCGCGTTGTAGATGAACTTGCAAACGTAGTATCTACAAAAATCACTCCTTTCTTCCTGCCATAAGCACTTTACGAGAAATAGAGTTCAAGCATGATAAATGGTATTGATGAAACTAGAATCAATGAGAGATGCGCGGAACTACCTAGTAGTACTTACTTTCGGGTGTGTAAATCCCAGCTCCCTCAACAGTGCCGGAACAATTGCGCTGAACTCTTTCCAAACCCTGCTAGACAAAGAAAATAATTACTTGATATCAGGAAATGAACAAGGTTGCCGACATGATGCGATAATGATCGATTGAATTTACTTCTGGAGCATTTTAGTCATGTCCGCATATTCCTGGGGATCTTTTCGTCTCGAGTCTAAGACGATTACTACTCCCGGCTCAAGGTTAATCTCTAGCAGAATAAAGTGGAAGCTGTGCACACATGCATAACTCATCAATTGCATTACTATAACCTCGAGTAATAAGGGAAATTGAATATGCACAAGACAGTAACACTCACCGGAAGTTACAAGGAAAGAGTATTATCTCTTTGTTTTGATTTATAAGCAACGATTGTAGCAAGTTGTCCTTGGTTTTCGTGACTCTGTGTTTAACCGTCCATTCATGTATGATATTTGGGTTAATGAACCCAATGTCATAGATTTGTGCTTTTCCGCATTCGACGATCTTCAGTCTGCATAATATAGTGAGGATAATTATATATACATGCAATGAAAGAGCTGAGCTATATATAGAGACTTAATTACAGAAGTAGTACTTGCATACAGTAGGAAGTCACAATTGTTTTGTCGATGGCCTTTTGATTGTATAACTGGAATATCTCGACAAATTTATCAGACAACTAATCCATTCCAACGAGGTCGTGCTCCTCTTTAATTCTCAGCGTCAAAGCATCATTCCCAGACTCGCGGCAGGTTTTCGTGTACCATTCATGCAATCTTTGCATCATCGTTGTAAGAGGAGGAGGATCAGGTTTGACGAGAGGCTTCCCGTACCGGTATCTGAATTCGTCCACCTTCATTGCTTCAAATACTAAATCATCGCTCATGTAATCACCAGGATTGGTACCGGGCACCATCCCCAGATGATCAGCGACGATATCGCTTGACACCTTGAGTGGGGGGCACGATTGGTTCGCCTGTTTGCCGAGCTGGGGATTTTTTTCCCACTTCTTCGTTCTGCTAACCTTGCATCAGTGAAAGTACTTCCCGACCGCCGCGCATCTTGATATGTCTTTTTAATACAGCGGACACAGTTGGAATCCGTCGGAGGCGGTGGTGGTCGCTTCAGGGCATCGATAGTGCGCTTCACTTTCACCGGATCTGGCTTCTCCTTCGGAGATGGAGTTTTCTTTGATAAATGGTCCCTCACTTGGGGACGACAAAGGTCCTCGTTTTCCTTCTCGGTCCTCTCATATTGTAACTTTTCCGGAACCTTGAGAGATGGACCGTATCTGAATTGCCTCCCGCCTCTGCTTGTACCGCTAGCCGTCAAAGCGGCGGCGTCTCTCTTCCGTCGTTGCTAACGAGGCGGAGGAGGAGGCAGACTGCTCCGACGCGCCGGAGGAGCCAGAGTGGCAGCATCTGTCTTTAGCCGTTGTTGACGAGGTGGAGGAGGAGGCGGACTGCTCTGACGCGCCGGAGTATGCGAAGGATGAGGCGGAGTGCCCTCATGCGCTGGAGGAGCCGAAGAAGGAGGCGGAGTGCCCTAATCACTTGCCGAAGGAGGAGGAGGAGGAGGAGTGCCCTGACTCGCCGAAGGAGGAGGAGGAGGAGGCAGAAGCGTCCAGTTTGGAAGCTTGATGTACTTCTTCCGCCATAGACATGTACTCCTTAGAGCATGAACCAACTTATTTTCACCTTCACCTGTAGGGTGGTCAAGCTCGAGCTCCTCAAGTCCCTCCATTACTTCATCCACCGTCACAACATCATAGCCATGTGGAATCGGAAGGGAGTGAAAAGTTCCGTTAGGTTGTGGAGGTGCAACAGAGCCGACAACCGCCTTCAAAGTAAGGCTATGCCATTTCGTCATAAGCTCGCAATGTTGAGCCTCCGTGATAGTATCCACGGGGTAGCTAGGAGCCGTGAAGTCAGGCTGAACGAGATCCATGGAAGCCACACTGCTTCTCCACTGAGATGGTGGGGTAGCTTCGTGCCGCTGAGATGGTTGGCCGGCAGCTCGCTAGCTCTCAAGTTCCTCTAGCTTCTGTAGTCTTGCATTGAGCTTCTGCATGTCCCTCAGCTCTGCTTTCCTCTTTCTCTCATGGCTTCTGGAACCGCCTGCATCGGGAAACCCATGCTTCCATGGAACGGAGACTAGTGTGCCTCGTGTTCATCCAGGGTGCTCAGGATTCCCGAGGGCCTCAGTCAGCTCATCCTTCTGTCTGTTGGGAATGAACGTCCCTTCCTGCGTTGCGGTGATATACTTCTGAAGCTTGTTGAAGGGTATTGCAAGTTGCTCGTCCGTCCAATGACACTTCCCTGTTTCAGGGTCCAAAGTTCCCCCAACCCCGAAGAACCAAGTCCTTGAACGGTCTGGTGAGTTCAATGTCTCTGGTTCGACCCCTTTAGCAATCAGGTCATTCTCAGCTTTGTACCACAACGACCGGGCTTTGACATAGCCACGTGACCCCGTGTGATGGTGATACTGCTTCTTTGCAGCATTGTTCTTATTTGTCTCTGACATTTTCTTACTCTTTTCCGATGTCTTGTAGGCCACAAATGCAGGCCAGTAATCTCTTATCTTCTCAAATCGGTTGATGAATTATGGAGTCTTCCCTTTGTCGACAAACTTTGATTTCAACTCATTCTTCCATCTCCTGAATAGATCTGCCATCTTCTTAAGAGCACACGCCTTGACCGGTGGCTCTATAACTGGGTTATTCAGATCCTCCTCTGGCGGTAGGGTGAAATTTGCCTTAACGAGGTCCAAAGATCATCTTTCTGTCTATCGGTGACATAAGAAACTTCAGGGTCGTCGTCCTTAGGCTTATTCCATTGGTTGATGCTGATCAGAATGTTGTCCCTAACAATATCTCTACACCGAGAAGCAAATGCGTCCTTGGTCCGCTTTGGTTCAATCGGTCGGCCATCGTCCGCGAGTGCTGTGATCGTGAACCTTTCATCCTCGCGCAACCTTTTCTTCGGGCCTCGTCTCGTTACCGAAGTTTGGCTCGATCCAGAGGGCTATAAAAGAAAAAAGAAGAGTTAATATATGGACATACCAAAATAATTAATGTATCAATTAGCAAGTCATGACAAGCTTAATTAGTATATATACGTCGCCGGACTTTGCAACAGTTCCCTCCTTCGTCCGGTCACCGGAGCCGTCACCATGGTCACCTTCTTCCTCCGGCATTCGGTCACCGGAGCCATCATGATCATGTCCTTCCTCCTCCATTGCTCGACGGAGCCGTCATCCTCTCCTTCCAGACCATCGGTGTCATTGAGAAATGAGAAGACATCACGTCCGACAAGGATTATCTCCCCCAACAACTGTTCTTGTTACAAGTCTCTTTGATCCATAGTTTCTGCAAATATTACAACATGGCAATTAATATGAAAACATGAATGTTCGACGTCCAGACCGCCTCTCTCATGAATGTTCGATGTCTGGACCGCCTCTCTCATGAATGTCAAACAAGGTATTCTCTTAACCTTTAAGGGATTTCATAAAATGGCGCCATTCTGGATGTGTAGAAAATGGTCCATATTTTCCCTCATCTCATCTACCCTTCTATATGTCACGTTGTCTAGTGTCAAAGGATTCAAGAAAACTATGGTTTCATCATTAGCCAAAAGTAACGAGCGCATAATGGTACAAAGCTCTCCAAAATTGTTTTGGAACGGAGTCCCGGATAGGATCATTAACTTGTTGATACGAAGTTTAGTAAGATCCTTCCGAATATCACTATTTGGAAGGCCTTTGCTGAAATTCGTACCAAAAAGCGAATTATTCTATCCGGAACTCCGTTCCAAAACAACTTTGAAGAGCTTCGTAGCATCATACGCCTGTTACTTCTGGCTAATGATGAAGCCATGGATTTCTTCAAAACTTTGACAGACAACATGACTTATAAAAGAATATATATATATATATATATATATATATATATATATAGATGAGATCAGAAAAAAATTGGATCAACTTGTGCACATCCATAATGGGGGCATTCTTGATAAATCTGTGCTACCGGAGTTTTCTATATGAATAAGTTATCGGGGAGGGGGGGTAGACGACAACAACGCTCACCCCTCATGCCCAGCGCCCGACGCCCCCCGCATGTCATGTATGACATCCCCTCTCATGTCAAATTTATCGGGGAGGGGGTAGACGACAACGACGCTCACCCCTCATGTCCAATGTCCGACGTCTCCCCTCATGTCATGTACGACGTCCCCCTTCATGTAAAAGTTATCGGGGAGGGGGTAGACGACAACGATGCTCACCCCTCATGTCCGACGAACGACATACCCCCTCATGTCATGTCCGACATCCCCCCTCATTTTAACTAATTCAATGTAATGCAACGATCTCAACATCGGAATCATCGTCTACGGGAAGGAACAACACCGACAAACAGAGAAATGAACACATTCAATGTAATGCAACAAACACGATGTATGGCATGGCATGTTAAAGCATTGAATTGACCCAGTGCAATAGATAGTCATATTAAGGGCTTGTTTGGGACTGCTCCGCTTCACCAAAATGAGCATCACTCCACCAAATCCACTTTGGAGCAGTTTCATACAGAAGTCCTAGCACTACCAAAGTGAATGTTTGGTTTCCAACTAGCTTCGGCTTCAAGAATGAGAAATTTGGTGGAAAGGATCTATTTGATTGGACGAGGGGGGGAGAAACAAAGGGGTATCCACTTACCGATGGCAGTGGTGGGTAATTTTCCCCCAACTCCAGCTTCTAGAATTTTATGAAGCACCCCCTCAAGAGCTTCATAAAAATCTGGGAGTTGTAACCCAGATTCTACTTTTTTTTATGGAGCGGCATGTTGTGGAGCTACCCCGTTTGGCTTGTGTCTTATGGAGCGAAGCTGAATTTTAAGAAGCAGAGCAGTCCCAAACAGGCTCTAAGTGCAACGGAATTCAAATATATGCTAAATTCTAACTTCAACACTATTTATTACTTTATCCTAATCATGAAATGTCCTACTTGGTGATGTTCACTTTCTCAAACATGCATGAACATGGCATAAATAGATTCATTGGATTTTTCTGATCATTTTTCATATATAAATTATTTTCATCTGAGTTACGGTTGAATTTTTATGAATTTTAGAAGTTTTATACATTTTCTAGAATTTACTGATTATTCTTTACACAAAAAATAGCTTGAGGCATCTATATTAGTTAACTAAGTGCTTGACCCAGATTTGACCAGGGGCTAGGCCCCACCTGTAAGTGACCTAGTGGGTCAAACCGTGGTCAAATGGGTCGGCTTTGCTGGCGTTGAGCCGCCGGCGTCACCAGACACGGCGAAGGTGGTCAGAACTCCACCTTCGGCGACCATTTGGGCGGCCAAGAGCATCTACTCAAAGCTGGCGATCCCATGCGTCGAATGGGGCAGTTGGCCTCGCCGGGGAAGGCCTAGTTCAACGACGGCGTCCTCTCCCGTGGCGGCCGGAGCTCGGGCGGAATTGACTACTCGATACAGGGCACAACAAGGCAATCTAGAAGGTGAATTCATCTCCTGGGAGCAATGCAAGCACGATGACATGCTCGGGCGCGAGCTACGACATCTACATCCACGACAGCGACATGTCCGGCGGTCAGCGGAGCTCGGAGCTCGATGGGCAGCAGCTAAAGGACGAAATCAACCGAGGGCTAGGGGGAATGCAACGCAAGCTCACCGGGAGGCCGTGGAGAGGCTCAACATGCTCGTTGACGACCCGGAGGCGATGAATTTGACGGTGATGTTCGACAACCAGAGGTTGAAGAAGTCGGTGGTCTTGGTACTACGATGCTCCCGGCGATGGCAGGGGCGACGAGGGCGACGGCGATGGCGGGGCGGCGCTAGGGCAGCCTGGCGGCGTCGATGTCGTCGGCGTCGTCGAGGGGCGGGGGCGAGATGAGAACTGAGAATTCCTAAGTGCTACCTTATATAGCTAGGATCGGTCCCGGTTGGTGCCACCAACCGGGACCAAAAGTCAGTTTTCAGCAGCCCAAAGGACGGGAAACAGGGACCTTTGGTCCTGGTAGGGGGCACCAACCGGGACTAAAGGGGTGCATTGGTCCCGGTTGGTGCCACCAACCGGGACCAAAGGGTGGTGCTTCCCGGGGCCAAATTTTTAGTCCCACCTCGCTAGCCGAGAGAGCTCGGGAGTGGTTTATAAGCGCTGCTGCGCACACCCTCCCAAGCTCCTCTCAACTGCAGGCTTCCGGGCCTAATCTGTCACTGCGTGTGGGCCTATTGGGCCTTCTGCGGGCCTGAATCCTGGCCGAACAAGCTGGTTGGGTTTCTAGTCGTATTCAGGCCGTGGTGGCCCAGTAGGTGGCATTTTTAAAAAAAAATTCTAGTTTTTGTTTTGTTTTTTCTTTCTTTATTTTATTTTGTTCCTACATACTGTTTTTCAGTGATTATTTTTGCTTTTAGGTCACAAAAATTATAAACTTTGTGTTAGTGCCAGTAGTTTTCAAATTTGAATAGTTTAAATTTGAATTTTTTGAAATTTGTGTGAATCACTACTTTGTGAATAACTTTACTAAAAAAATTGATTTTTGAGTGATTCTTTTTCCTGCTATTTAATATTAGTGTGGTTTATCATTATATTCAATTTGGTAAGTTCAAGTTATATTAAATGTATGTTTTAATCAAAACAGATTTGGTTATTTTAGTTTGCTATTAAAGTTTCTAACAAAAAAATTCTATATGAAAATTCTTTTTTCTATTAATGTTTTGAACAAAAAATACTTTGATAATTTAGTTTCATAAATTTTATATAATTTTAGTTTCAAAAATACTAGAGGTTTATAAAAGCTTTTTAGTTGATTCCTTTTGCTATTAGAGTTTTATAAAAGCTTTTTAGTTGATTCTTTTTGCTATTGAAGAATATTATAGTTTTGTTTTAGTTGATCATCACAAAATATTTTAATTGATTATTTTTAGTTCATTATTTTTGCTATTAGAGTTTCATAATTTTTTTCTAGTTCATTCTTTTTGCTATTAGTTCATTCTTTGCACTACAAATGAACTCTGAAAATGTTGAAAGTTGGCATGGTATCATCATTTCACCCACATAGCCTGTGCTAAAAAGTGAGAGGGTTACTACAAAAGCTGGATGTACTTCGTGTACGAAATGGACAATCTCTTTCGAAGTATGAGGGTTTCGGACGAAAACTCATCTGTTACAAAGGGATTTCATTTTTTTGAACGTATTTGAACTCCAGACTTGTTGTGTATTCAAAATGCACCATTCAAAGCCACATCATCAATTTTCAACTCTTTCTGACTTCATTTGGTATTTTTCATGCATTTACTGATTTGTTTTGAGCTAAATGACCATGAAATTGAAAAGCACTACAAATGAACTCTGAAAAGGTTGAAAGTTGGCATGCTATCATCATTTCGCCCACATAGCATGTGCTAAAAAGTTGAGAGGGTTAAGAAAAAAAATGGATGCACTTCGTGTACAAAACGGACAATCTCTTTCAAAGTATCAGGGTTTCGGACGAAAACACATCTGTTACAAAGGTATTTCATTTCTTTACATGTACCTACAGTGATATTCTAGATCAAAGGCATCATCATAATAGGTATGGAGAGAAAGTCTTCACTTTCTGTTCGCTTGTGTCCTTTGATTATTGCGCCGTAACCATGGATAATCTTCATCGTTTAACAAGGTGCTTGGGTTAGCCTTGACTTTGAAGGGAGGAATTTCATGAAATGTTTCATAATCTTCAGACATGTCTGTCTTGCCCTCCAATCCCACGATGTCTATTTTTCCTATGTGGCGCTTTGGCTCATCATATGATGTATTCGCTTCCTTATCTTTTATTTTTCTCGGTTTGGTAGACATGTCCTTCGCATAGAAAACTTGTGCCTCGTCATTAGCTAGGACGAATGGTTCGTCTGTGTACCCAAGATTGTTCAAATCCACTGTTGTCATTCTGTACTATGGGTCTACTTGTACCGCGCCTCCAGAGAGATGGACCCATTTGCACTGAAACAAAGGGACCTTGAAATCATGTCCATAGTCAAGTTCCCATATGTCCACTATGTAACCATAATATGTGTCCTTTCCCCTCTTGGTTGCTGCATCAATGCGGACACCCCTATTTTGGTTGGTGCTCTTTTGATCTTGAGCGATTGTGTAAAATGTATTCCAATTTATCTCATACCCTATGTAAGTCAATACAGTCAAAGATGGTCCCCTGGCCAACGAGTACAGCTCATCAGAAATAGTGTTGTCACCCATGAGACGTGTTTGCAACCAACTGCTGAAAGTCCTGATGTGTTCATATGTAATCCACTCGTCATACTCTTCCGGGTGTTTGGAGCACAGAATATTCTTGTGTTCCTCTACATACGGGGTCACCAAGGTAGACTTCTGTAGAACTGTGTAGTGTGCTGTAGACCAAGAATGCCCATCCCTACATATTATTGAGTCTGCTCCTAGCGTGCCTTTTCCAGTCAGTCTCCCCTCATACCGAGGGAGACCAATCTTCTTAAGGACAGGAATGAAGTCAACACAAAACCCAATGACATCCTTTGTTTGATGGCCCATGGAGATGCTTCCTTCTGGCCTAGCGTGGTTACGAACATATTTCTTTAAGACTCCCATGAACCTCTCAAAAGGGAACATATTGTGTAGAAATACAAGGCCCAGAACGACAATCTCGTCGACTAGATGAACTAAGACGTGTGTCATGATATTGAAGAAGGATGGTGGGAACACCAGCTCGAAACTAACAAGACATTGCAGCAAATCACTCCTTAACCTTGGCAGGATTTCTGGACCGATCACCTTTTGAGAGATTGCATTGAGGAATGCACATAGCTTCACAATGGCTAATCGAACATTTTCCGGTAGAAGCCTCCTCAATGCAACCGAAAGTAGTTGCTTCATAATCACGTGGAAGTCATGAGACTTTAGGTTCTGGAACTTTTTCTCTGCCATATTTATTATTCCCTTTATATTCAACGAGAAGCCAGACGGGACCTTCATACTGAGCAGGCATTCAAAGAAGATTTCCTTCTCTTCTTTGGTAAGAGCATAGTTGGCAGGACCTTCATACTACTTTGGATGCATGCCGTCTTTTTCATGCACACGTTGTTGTTCCCGTGCCTCCGGTGTATCTTTTGTCTTCCCATACACTCCGAAGAAGCCTAGAAGGTTCACACAAAGATTCTTCGTCATGTGCATCACGTCGATTGCAGAGCGGAACTCTAGATATTTCCAATAGGCAGGTCCCAAAATATAGATTTCTTCTTCCACATGGGTGCGCATCCCGCATCGTTAGTCGGAACAGATAGTCTGCCAGGATCCTTTCCAAAGATTACTTGTAAATCATTGATCATATCAAGTATGTGATCACCAGTACGGAGGGTGGGCCTCTTCTGGTGATCTACCTCACCTTTGAAATGCTTTCCTTTCTTTTGACATTGATGGTTGGTCGGAAAAAACCGACGATGCCCCAGGTACACATTATTCCTGCATTTGTCCAAATATATATTGTCGGTGTCAGCTAAATAGTGTGTGCATGCCTGGTATTCCTTGTTTGTCTGTCTTGAAAGGTTACTGAGAGCAGGCCAATCGTTGATGGTTACAAACAACAATGCATGTAGGTCAAATTCCTCCCGTTCTTTCTCATCCCACACACGTACACCTCTTCCATTCCGTAGCTGTAGAAGTTCATCAACTAATGGCCTTAGGTACACATCAATGTCATTGTCGGGTTGCTTAGGGCCTTCGATGAGCACTGACATCATAATGAACTTCTTCTTCATGCACAACCAAGGAGGAAGGTTATACATACATAGAGTCACATGCCATGTGATATGCTTGCTGCTCTGCTCCGCAAAAGGATTAACGCCATATGCACTTAAACCAAACCATACATTCCTTGGGTCACCTTTAAAGTCGCTCCACTTTATCTTGATCTTTCTCCACTGCGACCCGTCAGCGGGTGCTCTCAACTTCCCTTCTTTCTTACGGTCCTCTTTGTGCCATCGCATCAACTTGGCATGCTCTTTGTTTCTGAACAAGCGTTTCAACCATGGTATTATAAGAGCATACCACATCACCTTGGCAGGAACCCTCTTCCTGGGGCGCTCGCTGTCAACATCACCAGGGTCATCTCGTCTGATCTTATGCCACAATGCACCGCATACCGAGCATGCGTTCAAATAATCATACGCACTGCGGTAGAGGATGCAGTCATTAGGGCATGCATGTATCTTCTGCACCTCCAATCCTAGAGGGCATACAACCTTCTTTGTTGCGTACGTACTGTCGGGAAATTCGTTATCCTTTAGAAGCTTCTTCTTCAATATTTTCAGTAGCTTCTGAAATCCGTTGTCAGATACACCATTCTATGCCTTCCACTGTAGCAATTCCAGTGTGGTACCGAGCTTTGTGTTGCCATCTTCGCAATTGGGGTACAACCCTTTTTTGTGATCCTCTAACATGTGAACGAACTTCAACTTTTTCTTTTCACTTTCGCATTGTCTCTTTGCATCAACAATGACCCGGCGAAGATCATCATCGGGCACATCGTCTGGTTCCTCTTGATCTTCAGCTTCCCCCATTGCAGCATCACCGTATTTAGGAGGCACATAGTTATCATCATCCTCTTCTTCGTTGTCTTCCATCATAACCCCTCTTTCTCCGTGCTTGGTCCAAACATTATAGTGTGGCATAAAACCCTTCTCAAGTAGGTGGAAGTGTAGGGTTTTAGAGTTGGAGAAAGCCTTTGTATTCTCACAGACAGTACATGGACAATGCACAAAACCATTCTGCATGTTTGCCTCATCCGTTTCGAGAAAATTATGCAGGCCCTTAATTTACTCGGAGGTGCGTCGGTCACCATGTTGGGGAACATTGCATGGGAAACAAAAAATTTCCTATGCACACGCAAGATCTATCCATGGTGATGAGCATCTACGAGAGGGAGAGTGGATCTACATACCCTTGTAGATCGCTAAGCGGGAAGCGTTAAGAAACGCGGTTGGTGTAGTCGAACGTCTTCACGATCCAAATCGCTGAGCATCCCGCAATCTCATCATGATCCATCCCACAATCCAATCATGATCTGTCCCGCGAACTCATCACGATCCGTCCCGCGATCTCATCATGATCCGTCTCGCGATCTTGATCACGGTCCTTCCGATCTAGCACCGAACGGACGACACCTCCGCGTTCAGCACACATACAACTCGATGATGATCTCCGCCTTCTTGATCCAGCAAGAGGGAGCGAAGAGGTAGATGAGTTCTCCGGCAGTGCGACGGCGTTGCGGCGATGGTGGTGGAGCTATTCCAGCAAGGCTTCGCCTAAGCACCGCTGAAAACCGATCTAGAGGAGAAACTGTGATCTAGAGGAGAGGTAGCACGTGGCTATTAGGATTAGCTTTTTCCTCTAAATCCTATAGTATATATAGGAGGGAGGGAGGGGAGGAGGGAGCCTCAAACCCTCAAGGTTTGGTCGAAATTGGATGTGGAGCAGTCCTACTCCAATCCTATTAGGAGTATGATTCCTCCTTTCCACTTGGAAACTCTTTCCACCTCTCCACCTTTGGATTTTTTCCTTCTCAAACCACTCCAGCCGCATGGGCCCTTAGAGGAGGCTTCGGCCAGCCCACCAGGGGCTGGTTTACCTCCTCCCACAGCCCATGTATCCTCTTGGATCAAAATACCTCTCCCAATGGTCCCCCGGTACACTACCGACACTCCAGGTACACCACCGATGCGCGCAAAACTATTCCGGCGACCAAAACAGGACTTCCTATATATCAATCTTTACCTCCGGACCATTCCGAAGCTCCTAATTACGTCTGGGATCACATCCGGGACTCCGAACAACCTTCGATCACCACAATACATAACTCTATACTACCGAAACGTCATCGAACCTTAAGTGTGCACACCTTCTGGGTTCGAGAACTATGTAGACATGACCAAGACACCTCTACGGTCAATAACCAATAGCGGGACCGGGATGCCCATATTGGTTCCTACATATTCTACGAAGATCTTTATTGGTCGAACCTCTATGTAAAGGATTCAATTAATCCCGTATGATGTTTTTTTCTTTGGTATGTTACTTGCCCGAGATTAGATCGTCGGTATCTCCATACCTAGTTCAACCTCGTTACCGGTAAGTCTCTTTACTCATTCCGTAATATAAGATCCCGTGTCTAACACTTAGTCACATTTCTTGCAAGGCCTATTGTGATGTTGTATTACCGAGTGGGCCTTGAGATATCTCTCCGTCCCACGGACTAACAAATCCCAGTCTTGATCCATGCCAACCCAACAAACATCCTCGGAGATACCTGTAGAGCACCTTCATAGTCACCCAATTACGTTGCGACGTTTGATACACACAAGGTACTCCTCCGGTGTCAGTGAGTTGCATGATCTTATGGTCATAGGAACAAATACTTGACATGCAGAAAACAGTAGCAATAAACTAACACGATCATATGCTATGTTTGTAGTTTGGTTCTTGTCCATCAAATCATTCTCCTAATGACGTGATCCCGTTATCAAATGACATCTCATGTCCATGACTAGGAAACCATAGCCATCTTTGATCAACGAGCTAGTCTGTTAGAGGCATGCTAGGGACATGGTGTTGTCTATGTATCCACACATGTGTTTGAGTTTCCGATCGACACAATTATAGCATGGATAATAAAAGATTATCACGAACAAGGAAATATGATAATAACCAATTTATTATTGCCTCTAGGGCATATTTCCAATAGTCTCCCACTTGCACTAGAGTCAATAATCTAGTTCACATCACCATGTGATTCGCATTGTTTTGAATCTAACACCCAATGAGTTCTGGGTCTCGATCAAGCTTTGCATGTGAGAGAGGTCTTATAGTTAACGGGTCTGTGACATTTAGATCCGTGTGTACTTTGCAAATCTCTATGTTAAACTGTAAACACTGCTACCACACTCCACTTGGAGCTATTCCAAATGGCTTCTCTACTATACGTATCCGGATTGCTACTAAGAGTCATCCGGATTGGTGTCAAAGCTTGCATCGACGTAACTCTTTACGACGAACTCTTTCTTACCTCCATAATCGAGAAACATTTCCTTAGTATTTTAGTTACTAATGATGATCTTGTCCTCTGTCCAGTGATCCACTCCTGGATCACTCTTGTACCCCTTGACGGACTCATGGCAAGGCACACACAGGTGCGGTACACAGCATGGCATACTATACACAGCCTATGGCTAAGTCATAGGGGAAGACATTCATCCCTTGTCTTTCTTTTGTCGGGGTCGAGCTTTGAGTCTCACTCAACTTCACACCTTATAAAGCAGGCGAGAACACTTCTCTCTCACTAATCCATTTTGAACTCTTTCAAAATCTTGTCAAGGTATGTACTCATTCAAAGTCTCATCAAGCATCTTGATCTATCTCTATAGATCTTGATGCTCAACAATTAGGTAGATTTATCCAGGTCTTCCTTTGAAAAACTCCTTTCAAACAACCCTTTATGCTTTCCAGAAATTCTACATCATTTTCGATCAACAATATGTCAACCACATATGCTTATCAGAAACTCTATAGTGCTCCCACTCACTTTATTGTAAATACAAGTTTCTCATAAACTTTGTATAGACTCAAAAACTTTGATCACCTCATCAAAGTGTATATTCCAACTCTGAGATGCTTGCTTCAGTCCATAGAAGGATCATTGAAGCTTGCTCACCTTTTAGCATCCTTAGGACTGACAAAACCTTCTGGTTGTATCACATACAACTTTTCCTCAAGTAAACTATTAAGGAAACGATGTTGTGTCATCCATCTGCCAGATTTCATAATTGAAAAATGCAGCAACTGCTAACATAATTCCAACAGACTTTAGCATCGCTACGAGTGAGAAATTCTCATCGCAGTCAACTCTTTGAAGTTGTCGAAAACTTCTTTGTGACAAGTCGAGCTTTATAAATGATGACATTTACCATCAGCGTTTGTCTTCATCTCAAAGGTCCATTTGTACTCGACGACCTGCCGTCCAACGAGCAAGTCTACCAAAGTTCTATACTTGATTTTCATAGATGGATCCTTTCTCGGATTTCATGGCCTCTAACCATTTGTCGGAATCCGGGCCCATCATCGCTTCTCCATATCTCATAGGTTCATCATTGTCCAACAACATGACCTCCAAGACAAGGTTGTCGTACCACTCAGGAGCAGTACGCATCCTTGTCGACCTACGAGGTTTGATAGTAACTTGATCTGAAGCTTCATGATCATCATCATTTGCTTCCTCTTCAACTGACGTAGGTTCCATAGAAACATCTTTCAGCGTTGCGCTACTCTCTGGTTGAAACAAAGGTTCAACAACCTCATCAAGTTCTATCTTCCTCCCACTCAATTCTTTCGAGAGAAACTTTTTCTCGGGAAAGGACCCGTTTTAGCAACAAACACTTTATGCTTGGATCTGAGATAGAAGGTTCACCCAACTGTTCTTAGTGTAATCTATGAAGATGCATTTGTCCGCTTTGGGTTCGAGCTCATTAGGTGAAAACATTTTTCACACAGGCGTCGCAGCCCCAGACATTAAGAAATGACAGCTTAGGTTTCTATCAAACCCTAATTCACACGGTGTCATCTCAACAGATTTAGATGGTGCCCTATTTAAAGTGAATGTAGTTGTCTCTAATGCATAACCCCAAAATTATAGTAGCAAAACGATAAGAGACATCATGGCACACACCATATCCAATAGAGTACGACTATGACATTCGGACACACCATCACACTATGGTGTTCCAGGTGGTGTGACTTGTGAAACAACTTTCACATTGTCAAAAGTTGTATGCCAAACTCGTAACTCAGATATTCACCTCCATGATCATATTGCAGACATTTTTATCTTCTTGTCACGATGATCTTAAACTTCACTCTGAATTTGCTTGAACCTTTCAAACGATTCAGACTTGTGTTTCACTAAGTAAATACACTATATCTACTCAAATCATCAGTGAAGGTAAGAAAATAATGATATCCACCGCACGCTACAAGACTCATTGGATTGCATACATCAACATGTATCATTTCCAATAAATCACTTGCCCTCTCCATCCATCCAGAAAACGGGGTCCTTAGTCATCTTCCCCAAGAGGCATGGTTCGCATGTCTCAACCGATTCGAAATCGAATGAGTCTAAAGATCCATCAACATGGAGTTTCTTCATGCGATTTATACCAATATGACATTTAGCGGAAGTGCCACAAGTATGTGGTACTATCATTATTAACTTTGTATCTTTTGGCATCAATGTTATGAACCTGTGTATTACTGTGATCAAGATTCAACAAACCATTCTCACTGGGTGCATGACCATTAAAGGTATTATTCATGTAAACAGAATAACCATTATTCTTTAACTTAAATGAATAACCGCGTTGCAATAAACACGATCTAATCACGTTCATGCTCAACGCAAAACACCAAATAATATTTATTTAGGTTCGTCACTAATCTCAAAGATAGAGAGAGCGTGCGATGTTGATCACATCAACCTTGGAAACATTTCCAACACACATCTTCACCTCACCCTTAGCTAGTTCTCCGTTTATTCCGTAGCTTTTATTTCGAGTTACTAACATTCAACCAAGATCTACTAGGAGTACTTGCAAGGTACACATCAATAACATGTATATCAAATATACTTCTGTCGATGCTGCCAGCCTTCTTATCTACCAAGTATCTAGGGTTGTTCCGCTTCAGCGACCGCTCTCCTCATAATCGAAGCACTTAGTCTCGGGTTTGGGTTCAACTTTGGGTTGCCTCATGGAGCAGCAACCTGTTGGGAGACGTAGTAGTAAATCAAAATTTTCCTACGTGTCACCAAGATCTATCTATGGAGAAACCAGCAACGAGTGGGAGAGATTGCATCTTCATACCTTTGAAGATCGCTAAGCGGAAGCGTTACAAAAACGCGGTTGATGGAGTCGTACTCGCAGCGATTCAGATCGCGGTGGATTCCGATCTAAGCGCCGAACAACGGCGCCTCCGCGTTCAACACACGTGCAGCCCGGTGACGTCTCCTACGCCTTGATCCGGTAAGGAGGAAGGAGAGGTTGGGGAAGGGCTCCAACAGCATCACGACGGCGTGTTGGTGGTGGAGTAGCAAGGTATTCCGGCAGGGCTTCGCCTAAGCGCTGCAGAGGAGGAAGAAGAGAGATAGGGCTTTGGCGTGAGAGAGAGAGTTCAGATCTGTTCTCAAAAGGCCAAAACCTCAAGTATATATAGGAGCAGGGAGAGGGAGGGCTGCCTTGTCCACTCCTCCAAAGAGGAGGGCTTCGGCCAAAGTGGGGATAGAGTCCACCTCCCACAAGGGGGGTGGATCTCCTCCTTTTAAAACCCTTTGCCCTTTATCTCCAGATCTCCAGCCGCATGGGCCTTTCTAGAAGGTCTTGGCCAGCCCAATAAGGGCTGGCACACCTCCTCTAAGGGCCCACAAAGTCCTATGGTCGTCACACCCCTCCCGGGGGTCCTCCGGCACCCTCCCGGCACTCCCGGTACAATACCGATGAGCCCAAAAACTTTCCGGTGACCAAAACTGGACTTCCTATATATATCAATATTTACCTCCAGACCATTCCGGAGCTCCTCGTGACGTCCGGGATCTCATCGGAGACTCTGAACAACTTTCGGTAATCACGTATACCATTTCCGTATAACCCTAGCGTCATCGAACCTTAAGTGTGTAGACCCTACGGGTTCGGGAGACATGTAGACATGACCGAGACACCTCTCCGGTCAATAACCAACAACGGGATCTGGATACCCATGTTGGCTCCCACATTCTCCACGATGATATCATCGGATGAACCACGATGTCGGGGATTCAATCAATCCCGTATACAATTCCCTTTGTCTATCGGTATGATACTTGCCCGAGATTCGATCGTCGGTATCTCTATACCTTGTTCAATCTCGTTACCGGCAAGTCTCTTTACTCGTTCCGTAATACATCATCCCGTGGCTAACTCCTTAGTCACATTGAGCTCATTATGATGATGTCTTACCGAGTGGGCCCAGAGATACCTCTCCGTCACACGGAGTGACAAATCCTAGTCTCGATTCGTGCCAACCCAACAAACACTTTCGGAGATAACCGTAGTGCACCTTTATAGCCACCCAGTTACGTTGTGACGTTTGGCACACCCAAAGCATTCCTACGGTATCCGGGAGTTGCACAATCTCATGGTCTAAGGAAACGATACTTGACATTGAAAAGCTTTAGCAAACGAACTACACGATCTTGTGCTACACTTAGGATTGGGTCTTGTCCATCACATCATTCTCCTAATGATGTGATCCCGTTATCAACGACATCCAATGTCCATGGTCATGAAACCGTGACCATCTATTGATCAACGAGCTAGTCAACTAGAGGCTCACTAGGGACATGTTGTGGTCTATGTATTCACACATGTATTACGGTTTCCGGTTAACACAATTATAGCATGAACAATAGACAATTATCGTGAACTAGGAAATACAATAATAACCATTTTATTATTGCCTCTAGGGCATATTTCCAACACAACTGACTTGCCATCCATGAAGTTTCCCTCCTTGCCCTTGCCCTTCTCAAAACTAGTGGTTTTACTAACCATCAACACTTGACGCTCCTTCTTGATTTCTACCTTCGCGGTGTCAAATATCGCGAACAGCTCAGGGATCATTATTTCTATCCCTGGCATTTTATAGTTCATCACCAAATTCTAGTAGCTTAGTGATAGTGACTTGGAGAACTATATCAATCACTATCTTATCTGGAAGATCAACTCCCACTCGATTCAAGCGATTGTAGCACCCAGACAATCTGAGCACATGCTCAACGATTGAGCTATTCTCTTTTATCTTGCAAGCAAAGAATATTGTTGGAGATCTCATATCTGACAACACGGGCACGAGCCTGAGATCCTAATTTCAGCTCTTAGAACATCGCATATGTTCCGTGATGTTCAAAACGTTTCGGAGCCTCAATTGTAAGCCGTAATGCATGGCACACTAAACTATCAAGTATCCATCGAAATGCGCCTGTCAGATGTTCACAACATCTATAGACGACGCTAGAGGGGGTGGCGCACCGAGCGGTGCATTAAGGACATAAGCCTTCTGTGCAGCAATGAGGACAATTCTCAGATCACGGACCCAAGTCACCAATATTGGTACCATCATCTTTCAACTCTATTTCTCTAGGAACATATAAAAAACTCAAGGGAGCTACAACGCGGGCAAGTGATCTACAACATAATTTGCAAAGACACTACTGACTATGTTCATGATAATGAGTGCAATTAATCATATTACTGAAGAACTCCCACTCAAATTGACATCCCTCCGGTCATTCGAGTGATACATGATCCAAATTCAGCAACTCAAGTCCGATCATCACGTGAGTTGAGGTGGTTTCAATGGTGAACATCATCATGTTGATCATATCTACTATATGACTCATGTTCGACCTTTTAGGTCTCTTGTGTTCCGAGGCCATGTCTGTACATGATAGGCTCGTCAAGTTTAACCCGAGTGTTCTGCATGTGCAACAGTGGCTTGCACCCGTTTGTATGTGAACGTAGAGTCTATCACACCCGATCATCATGTGGTGTCTCGACACGACGAACTTTCGCAACAGTGCACACTCGGGGAGAACACAATTCATCTTGAGATTTAAGTGAGGGATCACCTTATAATGCTACCGTCGTCCTAAGCAAAACAAGGTGCATCAAAGTATTAACATCACATGCAAATCATAAGTGACATGATATGGCCATGAACTTGTGCTTTTGATCTCCATCTTGAAATCACAAGCACGATCTCCATCGTCACCGGCATGACACCATGATCTCCATCATCTTGATCTCCATCAACGTGTTGCCATCGGGGTTGTCATGCCCACCATGCTTCTACTACTATTGCTACTGTTTAGCGATAAAGTAAAGCATTACATAGCGCTTAATGATTGACACGCAGGTCATACAATAATTAAAGACAACCCTATGGCTCCTACCCGTTGCCGTACTCATCGACATGCAAGTTGTGATATTCTATTCAACACATGATCATCTCATACATCACATATATATCATCATGTAATTGGCCATATCACATCACAACATACCACGCAAAAACAAGTTAGACGTCCTCTAATTATTGTTGCATGTTTTACATGGCTGCTATGGGTATCTAGCAAGAACAATTCTTACCTACGCATAAACCACAACGGTGATACATAAGTTGCTTTTCAACCTTCTCAAGGACCGCCTTAGTCGAATCCGATCCAACTAAAGTAGGAGAAACAGACACCCGCCAGCCATCTTTGTGCAACGAAGTTACACGTTAGTCGATGGAACTGGTCTCTCGTAAGCGTACGAGTAAGGTTGGTCCGGGCCGCTTCAACCCACAATACCGCTGAACCAAAACACGACCAAGGGAGAAAGCAATCTAGGCATCAACGCCCACAAACTCTTTGTGTTCTACTCGAGATCTCATCTATACATAGTCCTAGCTCATAATGCCACTGTTGGGGAACGTTGCATGGGAAACAAAAAATTTCCTACGCACACGCAAGATTTATCCATGGTGATTAGCATCTACGAGAGGGAGAGTGGATCTACATACCATTGTAGATCGCTAAGCGGGAAGCGTTAAGAAACGCGGTTGGTGTAGTCGAACGTCTTCGCGATCCAAATTGCCAAGCATCCCGCGATCTCATCACGATCCGTCCCGCGATCCAATCACGATCTGTCCCATGAACTCATCATGATCCGTCCCGCGGTCTCATCACGATCCGTCTCGCGATCTTGATCACGGTCCTTCCGATCTAGCGCCGAACGGACGGCATCTCCGCGTTCAGCACATGTACAGCTCGATGACGATCTCCGCCTTCTTGATCCTGCAAGAGGGAGCAGAGAGGTAGATGAGTTCTCCGGCAACGCGACGGTGTTGCGACGATGGTGGTGGAGCTATTTTAGCAGGGCTTTGCCTAAGCACCGCTGAAAACCGATCTAGAGGAGAAACCGAGATCTAGAGGATAGGTAGCACGTGGCTATTAGGGTTAGCTTTTTCCTCTAAATCCTCAAGTATATATAGGAGGGAGGGAAGGGAGGAGGCAGCCTCAAACCCTCAAGGTTTGGTCGAAATTCGAGGTGGAGGAGTCCTACTCCAACCCTATTAGGAGTAGGATTCCTCCTTTCCACTTGGAAACTCTTTCCACCTCTCCACCTTTGGGTTTTTTCCTTCTCAAACCACTCCAGCCACATGGGCCCTTAGAGGAGGCTTCAGCCAGCCCGTCAGGGGCTGGTTTACCTCCTCCCACAGCCCATGTAGCCTCTTGGATCGAAATACCTCTCCCATTGGTCCCCCGGTACACTACCGGCACTCCCGGTACACTACCGATGAGCCCAAAACTTTTCCGGCGACCAAAACAGGACTTCCTATATATCAGTATTTACCTCCGGACCATTCCGGAGCTTCTCATGACTTCCAGGATCTCATCTGGGACTCCGACCAACCTTCGGTCACCACCATACATAACTCTATACTACCGAAACGTCACCGAACCTTAAGTGTGCAGACCCTGCGGGTTCGAGAACTATGTAGACATGACTGAGACACCTCTACGGTCAATAACCAATAGCGGGACCGGGATGCCCATATTGGTTCCTACATATTCTACGAAGATCTTTATCGGTCGAACCTCTATGTCCAGGATTCAGTTAATCCCGTATGATGTTCCCTTTGTTCTACGGTATGTTACTTGCCCGAGATTCGATCGTCGGTATCTTCATACCTAGTTCAACCTCGTTATCGGCAAGTCTCTTTACTCGTTCCGTAATACAAGATCCCGTGACTAACACTTAGTCACATTGCTTGCAAGGCTTATTGTGATGTTGTATTACCGAGTGGGTCCTGAGATACCTCTCCGTCACATGGAGTAACAAATCCCTGTCTTGATCCATGCCAACCCAGCAGACACCCTCGGAGATACCTGTAGAGCACCTTTATAGTCATCCAGTTACGTTGCGACGTTTGATACACACAAAGTACTTCTCCGGTGTAAGTGAGTTGCATGATCTCATGGTCATAGGAACAAATACTTGACATGCAGGAAACAATAGCAATAAACTGACACGATCATATGCTACATTTGTAGTTTGGGTCTTGTCCATCACATCATTCTCCTAATGATGTGATCCCGTTATCAAATGACATCTCATGTCCATGACTAGGAAACCATAGCCATCTTTGATCAACGAGCTAGTCTATTAGAGGCATACTAGGGACATGGTGTTGTGTATGTATCCATACATCTGTCTGAGTTTTCGATCAACACAATTATAGCATGGATAATAAACGATTATCATGAACAAGAAATATGATAATAACCAATTTATTATTGCCTCTAGGGCATATTCCAACACACTACACATCGATTGCCGGCTCATCTGCATGCATTATATAATAAAGTGTTTTAAAAACCATTACAAAATATCATGAATAGAGAAGTGACCAAATTAATAGAAAGTTCATACATAGTTCTCATTATTGAACAACATATAGCTCTCTAGAGCAACTAATTAAAACATACATTTGAAACTATGTAAAAAAATTAAATGCAACAACAAATGTGATTATAACCGCAACTAAGGTATCAATTGATCCAACGGCATAATGATACCAAGCCTCAGTATGAATGGCATATTTTCTAGTCTGTCTAATCTTCAAGCGCATTGCATCCATCTTGATCTTGTGATCGTCGACGACATCAGCAACATGCAACTCCAATTTCAACTTCTCCTCTTCAACTCTTTGTAATTTTTTCAAGTAATTCTTTTCTTTTTGAACCAAATTTAACTTCTCGATAAGAATTTCTATGTCGGTTGGAATTTTCGTTTCACATACCTCCTAGATTAAAAAATCTATGTCACGATGGTCGACATAATTATCATAAACACTAAATAAAACAAATAGTTATAAAAGATAATATATACCACATCCGGATTATAGACAGGACGAGGACCGGCGGAGGCGGATAAGAAAACCATCACACTATATAATATCAAACAATAATAAAAGTAATAAAATTACACAAGTATCTATCTAAATCATACAAGTAATAACTTTTTCCTTTTAGAAAGAAGATAAGAAGAAGAGGCTAACCACGGTGGTGTCGGCGCCGACATCGGCGCGGGCGATCGACGGCGGTGAGGACGGGGACGGGACAGGACAGACCGTCAAACCTAGACAAATCTTGAGGAAAATGGAGCTTGGACAAGGAACTTCGAAAGTAGAAAGCTTAAGTGTGGCTCGGGCATTTCATCGAGCACCTCATGTGCATAGGAGGTGAGCTAGAGCACCACAAAGCTCTTCCACTGCGGGCCAAAAAAACAAAGCAGTGCACTGCTCTGCTCACGGGCAGGGGGCATATATAAGCTTCCTTTTGCTCGGTTTATGGCTGGAACCGGAACAAAAGGACCTCATTTGGTCCCGGTTCGTCTCCGGAACCGGGACCAAAAGGGTCAGACGAACCGGGACTAATGACCCACGAGGCCTGACCGGCGTCCTGCCCTCACGAACCGGGACCGATGCCCCCATTAGTCCAGGTTCGTGAGTGAACCGAGATTAATGGGCTTCTTAGCCCTGGACCAAAGCCCTACTTTTTACTTGTGTATACGGTTTTTGTAACTTCCGAACGGTTCGGTATTTGCCCTTCGATCCGAGCGACTCATGGGGCATCAATCGCTCGATGCCCATGGCGCGCGCAGTTAGGTAAAAATATTATTGGGAAGGTGGGATTCAAACTTGAGATGCAAACTCTGAGAGCCAACCACCTCACCTACGTTACATTTCTTGCGGGAATGAAAACAAGTAGGCTACTTAACCTATTAACTCTACTAGGATATACACGTAAATAAATTTCAGTTTATGATTTTTCCATTTAGAAGTAGATTTTTTTACCCATCAGAGCTAGTGAATGGGAGAACCAACAACCTAGCTCGTCCATTCACCAATCTGTTATTTAAAAGTTATTTAGGAAACGTTTTTGATTTTTCGGTTTTCGTAACTTCCGAACATTCGGTTTTTTGCATTAAATTTGAACGATGTGGATGTCGTCCATTTCGGATCGGACGTCCATGGCGGGTCGCGCGATAACTGGCAGCATGAGAGAAGGCAGATCGCACATGCACATCCGGGCGATAACTTCCAACGCGAGGGGCCATCGATGACCTGCAAATCTCGCGAGAAAACATTCGTGCCCGGAAGGATTCGATCTCTGGTCACTAACAAAATAGTTGAGCCCAACGACCAACCCACCTAGCGATCTATTATTGTCCAATATAAAGTAGTCAAGTCTTAAAAATTCATATTCATGGGCGAGCACGTGTGTGCTCGTTTATTTGGTCCGTTTGTTGTCCATCACAACCGTCCAACTAGGGTAGTCAAAGTTGTATTCATCAAGTATTTGTGATTTCATTTCCCTGATAATTCAGGTCTGACTCAAAGGCTGGACAGTGAATTTGCTGACGCAAACTTTTGCCTGCAATGCTATTTATTTTTTGCCTCCAATACTATTGATTTTTCCACGTCCGCTTTCAAAGTTGAGGCAGAATAACTTACGTAGCACAAACCTGATAACTCAAATACAAACATCATGATTAATTTGTTCTGGAGACATAAAGTTGCTTCAACATAACTCTGGTAATTTCTCCTTAAATTTATATGCACGACAAAACAACACTATAACTTTGGTGTGTGTGTGGGGGGGAGGGGGTAGTATATCCTGCTAACTTGTTCGTAAATAACATGGTAATATTCGTACCACGGACATGATAACTTATATATGAACATCATGGTAGCTTTGATCCGAGGAAAAACGATGTTGAAAATATACCTCCGGTAACTTATGTGTAAATAACATGATAGTATATGCATCACATACCTGATAACGTACTTACAAAACACCACCGTAAGTTTTACCCATGAATCTTTTTACCCTAATAAATTTCGTGTATATTGCATGATAGCTTACGTACCACAAACGTGATAACTTATATACGGGTTGTCTAACACATACATCCGATAACTTCAGTGTAAATAGCATGGCAATATATGCACCGTATACATGATAACTCACGCACAAACATCATGATAACTTTACCCTGGATGGGAGGGAGGGGAGGAAGTTGTTTGAAACTATATCCCTCCGGACGACTTCCGTGTAAATAACACTGTAATATACTGCTAATGACCAACGGAGGCCGGGCTCCAGTGAGCTTTTTTTTTAAATCATATTTATACAGCGTAAAAAATTGAATTTTTTTCTACATATACAAATACATGTTTAACATGTCCGAACAAAATTTCAGAACAATATAGTTTCATACGTGGTGTACACAAAAAAACAAATATGTAAATGAAAATGGGCCATTTTGTTTTTGTTGGCGGGCCTAGATTTTGTTTTTTTTGCACAACATGCAAATCATAATATTTTTTGAACGAAAATTTCCAGATCCGTCACGAATATGTATTAGTTTTCACGGGATTTTTTTGAACTTAGAAATACGATTTTCAAAGATTTTGAAAAAAGGGCTCACTGGAGCCCGGGATCCAAAAATTTGCACCCTGTAATATACGCACTATACACTTGATAGCCCACTTACAAGCATCGTGTTAACATTTACCTCGGGAAAGGAAGTTATTTGAAAACATACCCTTGATAACTTGTTTTTAAATAACATGGTAATATACGAACACAATCGTGGTAACTCATGCACAAGCACCCCGGTAACTTTGTCATGAAAAAAGTTGTTAAAAACGTATCACGGTAAATCATGTATAAATAGCATGATAATATACACGCATTTGAGCTC
Organism: Hordeum marinum; assembly: GCA_022496015.1. Classification (NCBI taxonomy): domain Eukaryota; kingdom Viridiplantae; phylum Streptophyta; class Magnoliopsida; order Poales; family Poaceae; genus Hordeum; species Hordeum marinum. The sequence goes on along the minus strand of CM039678.1, from coordinate 74,899,617 downwards.
ATAACTTACTTAGCTCATGCCTGATAATTATTTGCATGCAAAAAGTCAGGAGAATATGTCAAAATGGTATCTACTTTCATACGTCTCGTCGATACGGATTTTTTATGTGGACATGATTTTTTGATCGAATTGATAGTTTGAGTTATAAAACATTTTAATATTTTGATATATAGAGAATTTAGGATGACATTAATTTTCCCCCTCCAATGCACGCACACGTGTGCATGTCAAGAGAAAATTGGAGAAACTATTTTTATATCCGGTAATTTATGTCTAAACAACATGATAAATTATGCCCAACTGACATGATAACTCGCGTAGCACGCACGTGGTAAATTTTTACCTGAAAAAAAGTCATTGAAACATACCAACACGAGATCTAATTTTGAAGGTCTCGTCGCTACGAATCTTTTATGTCAAAACAGTTTTTTAATCGGAACGACGGTCTAAGCTACAAAACATTTTAGGGTTTTGAAATAGGGGGAATCTAGGATGACATCAACTATTCTGTCCTCTAGTTCATTTGCACATGAAAAAAGGTTGGTTGATCATTTTTATGCCCTGATAATTTCTATAAACAGGATGGTAAGTTCTGTACAAGAGACATGATAACTTACTTAGCCTGGACTGATAACTTTTGATCCGATTTTTTCCTGTCGGAACATATCAATATGAGATCTAGTTTCGAAGGTCTCATCGCGACGAATCTTTTACATGAAAATAATTTTTTAATCGGAGCAACTGTTTAGGCTACAAAACATTTTCATTTTTCGCATTGAAAATAATCTTTGATGCCATCACCATTTCCGTTTTTTCTCATGCATGCATGTAAAGAGGGAAAGGTAACTTCACACGGGGTGTTGGATTTAGCAATTCTGATGGATTAGCGAGTGTTTAGCTAGTGGACTAGCTATCATAGAAGGAGCGTTTCGATCTATCCTATAGATACGAACTTTTGAAACATATCATTGTTTATTCCCACCATTCTGAGTTACAAGATATTTTTTTTGAATCAGATGTCTATAGACATATTTTAGTGTGTCTTTTTAGTATGTATATAATCCACATTAAATATTCAAAACATCTTATAATTCGGAACGGAGGTAATACCATATTTGGTTTAAAAAACGTCTCACACATAACTTCTTCCGATTAACCCACCAGTAAATTTGCATTGACATTTCAAGGTATACAATAGTTATAGCCAAAACAGACATCCAAGAGAAACACCATTAGATTTATATATATAAAAAGGCAAAATGATTTTATTTTAGACTTCATTTGAATTATTCACCTACCACATTTTTTCGTATATGAGTTGTGTATGTGGATCTAATGGATATTACTTTAGTTGTTGTCGGCTCTTTATCTAAGAACAAGTTAGACCAAGGTCCCACACGGATCGGTCCCGTGATGCTCCCGCGAGCGGCCCGGGCGCCCTCCATCCGCCACTGCTGCTATCCAACCCCCCTCCTCCTCCTCGCCGCCGCCGGCAAGCGTCGCCGGGCGAAGCCCGCGTGGCGTCGGCGGCGACGGGGCCTCCTCTCCCTCTCGCCTGGCTACGATGGCGCTGGATCTCGCGAGGGCGCGGTGCTCATCTGGTGCGTCAAGGCGGCGCGGCCCTGGCCATTTCGTGGTGGCGCGGCGGGGCTTGGTCGTGGTGCAGGTGGCTGGTCATGACGGAGGCGCGACTGGACGGCGTCGGCTCCATCAAGAGTGGATTTCGGGCTCCTTCCTCCTCCCAAGTTCTGTCTGTGCGCCGTTGACTGAGGGGCTGGCGTTCTCGCGTCCCTGTGGGGCATGGTGCTCCTCGGCATGACTGCTCGAGCCGGTGAGGCGGCTCCCTCGTCCCAGCCCAGGGGTGGGCTGGTCGGGTCCTGCCAGATCTGGCCCTGCAGGTGGCGGCGCCGATCTGAGGACTTCGGACCATGGCTGCGGGCCGTGGTCGACGAAAGCTACGTGAGGAGCTTTGTTGGGTCGTCCAGGGGTGGAAAGGAGCTCCTTTCATCTCGTTTCCTCCGTGGACGGTGACCGGCGGCTTGGCTGGGTTTGGGGCAGCGAGATCCGGGATGCCGGGGCGGTGGCCCTGGAAGGCAGACTGGGCGGTCGGCTCTTCGGCGAGCGACGTTGCGGTGGTGGTGGCGTCTCTCCTCGGCTGTGTGGGCAGCGAGGAGCGAGGCGGTGGGGTTCCTGGCGGCGGCATTGCTTCGGGAGTGGACTCGTTCAGATCGTGGTGTAGAGGCCTGTTTTGGTGATGGTGGACTTGGACCGTGGTACTTTGGTGCGAGAGAGTCTCCGGGTGAAAGCTCAACGCTCCGGCGTCGACGACGGAGATGCCCATGGGTGTTGTGTCCCTCTTGAAGACGTCATTGTGGCATGTCTCCTGCGTCAGGGCTCCGGGTGAAAACCCTTGGCCGCAGCTTCGGTCTTGACGACAGCGGCGTATTGCGTCATCATCCTCTTAGGGCGTCGTCGTGGAGCCTAGGTCCCTTCTGGTTACGTTTTTTCGACATCAGCTAGCGAGCTCGGATCCCATCTCGAAGCTCCTTCGGCTCTGGCTTGAGACGGTCTTGTGGCCTTTCTATCTTTTACACATGACGTCGCGGCCATCACACTCGGTCCTTGTTGTCTCTAGGCAGGATCGGTACTCCACGGTCCGGAGCCAGAGGGCAGGGGTGCCCTCTCCAGCGACAACTTGGTGTGTGTGTTGCATCGACGTCCGACGATTTCTCTTGGAGGCGTGGTCTCTTTTCTAGTTAGTAGCCTCGGGTGTGTCTTGATGGAGTGTGGGCACTCTTGTAATCTTGTTTTATCTCTGATCTGCTTTGTAAGAGGTTTCCCTCATCACTTTATATCGGTTAGGTCGTGCTGCTTTATATATAAAGCGGAACGAAAGCCTTTTTCGATAAAAACAAGTCACATCCTATTAATTACAAGTATCAGAACAACATAAATAACTGTAATTTAATTTTGAAATCATGTTGACTGAATTTTCCTAATGCTTTTAGTGCAAGACTCCTTGAGCAAAACAAATAATTGTACATTAGACAAGTTAATATAAGATTTGCAACATGTAAATCAGGAAAACAACCTTGTAATTTAGGCTTTATAACCATGCAAAACAAATTCTTACTATTAAGTCACCTTTCACATCGTTTTTTTATTTTGGGTACGGAAAATTCCGCTGGGTGGTTTTAGTAGCTATTTTTGTTCTTTATTTATTTCGGGCAGTGGAATCTTGAAGGATGATATTTATATTTTTCTTTGTTGCTAATTTCAAGTAGAAAATTGAACTAACAAAGAACATAGAAAACATGTTAATGAATTGATTAGAGGACTGGTATTTTTCTCAATGTCATTTATCAGGGTTTGATTGGAAACAAATCCGACTAGTGACTTCAGAATCATTCAAGTGTGATGCCACGCGTCAGGATATGACCGTAAACAATTTTTTTTTAAAAAGGAGGATCAAAGCCCCCGGCCTTTGTATCAATCGATGCATGCAGTCATGCATCTTATTAAATAGCATGGAAACAAAGTGCTAAATTCATAATGCGTCCAGACGCTAATGCAAAGTACATAGGAAATATAAATCGAGCTGCCACGTTCGGCGCTTTGTAACAATAGACTACGATGCCTACACACCTAACCTATTTATAGCACGCCATCCAAACCGATTGAAGATAACCCGTGCGACCATCTTCCACCGGTTGCACCCAATATCCATATGCTCCCTGGAATCCACATGGCTGAGTAATGACCACATACGGATCCAAGTTGTTGCTCTAAAGATAACCTTCAAAAAGTTATTGAAATTCTTTCTATCAAAAATCATATCATTCCTGGTGTTCCATATAGCCCACAATAGAGCACAAATCCCAACTCTGATACGTTGCGCTATTGTAACGTCTACTCAATTGAGCCACATTGTAAATAACGAGTTTATACATGTCGGTGGGTTTATATTAAAAGCTATATGAATTGTTCGCCATAATAGTTTTGCCAGAGGACACTCGAGAAAGAGGTGTTGTATTGTCTCATTCTGATCACAGAAGCAACAATTAATTCTGGCTCCCCATCTTCGTTTTGCCAAGTTGTCTTTGGTTAATACCACTCCTTTGTGTATGAACCACATAAAAATTTTAATCCTAAGGGGAACCTTCATTTTCCAAATATGTAAATATCTTGATAGTGGTCCAGTGTTTATCAAGTCGTTGTAAAAGGTCTTTACCGAGAATACCCCATTCACCAGTAAAGTGCAACGAATACTGTCTGCCTGGCCAGATAGTTGCACTTGCATCAATCTCCTAACCAGATGTAACCATGCAGTCCAACGTGCTCCCACTAAAGCTCGTCTGAATTGCACATTCAGGGGTACCGATTGTAACACCATGGACACAAACTCTTCTTTACGTTGTACGATGTTATATAACGAGGGGTATTGAGTTGCTAGTGGTGAATCCCCAAGCCAAGTGTCTTCCCAAAATCTTGTTAAGGTACCATTACCCACTACGAACTTCACCCTTCTAAAAAAGGCTCCTTTTATCTTCATTAGCCCCTTCCAGAAAGGTGAGTCACTAGGTCTAGCTGTGACCTGAGCTAGTGTTTTGAAATGCAGATATTTGTTCTTCAACAGTTGTATCCACATCCCATCAGTCTCCGTGGATAGCCTATAAAGCCATTTGCTAAGAAGACATTTGTTCTTCACTTCTAGATTTTCAATTCCATGACCTCCTTGGTCTTTTGGTCTGCATATAATATCCCATCGCGCCAGTCTATATTTCTACTTAGCCTCATCACTTTGCCAGAAAAAACAAGATCTATAAAAGTCTATCTGAGTGACAACAAGTTAAAAAAAAGTCAAGTGTCAAATAGACTCAATCTTATCCACCATTAGGGATGATGTATTATTTTCCTCGGTCGAGTTTGGGGTGCATATCCTAAGCCCGAACTTTTGCGTCGATGCAAGAGTTGATCTCAGGGGATCCATATGTGAACCAACCCTACATGATATATGTTAATCCATGACGGTTTTAATCTATCACAAGCCGGCAGAAAACCGACACATATGTGCATCCTTCAAAGATGGATGCCGATAACCACCACATGTGTGGTGGGAGCAACATATCCGAGCATGCGCCCATGCCCATAGATTGGGTCATATCACTGTATGCATGCACAAGTAACGAAACTGATGATGTCAGTAAAAATCTTTTGTCTTTTCAATTTTTTAAATGTTTTATTACTTACATAAAAAATCGATTGAAAACCCATTTTCACCATTAAATCCGTCGCGACGAGATCTTCGAAACTAGATCTCACACCGATATGTTTCGTCAACTTTTTTGGGGTTAATAGTTGTCATGTCTATTACACATATATTGTCATCATGATTACACTAAAGTTGCCATGATATATTTCAAGTATTTTTTATTCTACATTTAAAGTAAATTTTGACATGTTATAAAAAATAAATTAAGAAACTAAAGTTGCCATGATGAATTACTAAAATTTGTCATGATCCATGAAATAATTTTGACATAGTTCATAAATAAAATAGAAAAATTGACATCAATTACTTTAAAAATCCATGGTCAATGGCTCAAATTTGCTATGAACCATAAACTAAAATTGCCATGGTGAATTACTTAAAATTTTCATGATACATGCACTTAAATTTGCCATGGTTCATACAAAAATAATTTCCATGTTCAAAATACTTTCATTGCCATGGTGAAAATACTAAAATTGCCATGACCTATAAACTCAATTTCCACGATGAACTACTAAAAATTGCCATGATCGATGAATTTGCCGTGGTAAATTACTAAATTCCATTGTTAATTAATAAAACATTATCGTGAAAAGTAGTTGAAATACAATGATAATTTTAAATATAGAAGAAGAAACTAAATGAAACATGTCATGCCAACTTTATTGTAAACACTATGACAACTTTAGTGTAAACACCATGACAAATTTTGGCCCCAAAAAAGGGTCGTAGAAACATATCAATGGGATCTAGTTTTGAAGATCTCGTCGAGACAGATTTAATGATGAAACGGGTTTTAATTAAAAAATATTACAAAGATAAAACATTTTCAAGTTTTCGGAATCGGGGCTCGGTGGACCCAACAAGGTTTGAACTCTGGGGCGTGTGTGAAGATCTCAACCGGCTCAAGATTTCAAGCTCACCACCCAACGGCCTAGCCTCGATGAGCGCATGAGAATGGTGAAGAAGATGTACACATAGATTTACCCTGGTTCGGGCCACCTTGCGGTGTAAAACCCTACTCCTGCTTTGGTGGATTGGCCTCTTGAGGAGGTTGTGGATGAACTAGTAGAGTGGTTGAGCGACCTCATGAGGGTTCTTTTGTGGAGAGGAAGTAGTGTCGAACCCCCCATCTACGATGGAAGCTGGTTCCTATTTATAGTGGCCACGATCCTCTTTCCTTATCACACAGGCGGGAAGGGATCCCACAATGGCCAAATTAAAAGGGGTGGCAGGAGATACACCCTATCCCGACTCAAGGTGGTATTTGCCTGCAAAGCTTCCGGGCGTGACGTAGTGGTGGGAGCAGCGATGACATCCATCCTGTCCAGTTCATGGTCTTGGTCTTGTTGCACTGGAAGGGAAACCTTTGGGGCATTCTTTGGGAACCCGTGTACGTCCGTGCCTCCTTAGCACGAAATAGGAAATTGTACTCCTCTGCACCCGCTGGCGCCCTCCTGGCTCTGTCGTCAGAGCCTACGCCATCCCGGCCTCCCGAGGCCAGGTACCTGCATAGGAATCTCCGCTCCTCTGGAGGTAGCCTGGGGGATGCTACTCCTCTGGAGGTCTTGGCATTGCTCTCCTCACGAGGCAGGAGCTCTCATGAGGACCATGACTTGAGGGGCTTGTCGCTGGGCCGTATCGGTCCGTCGAGGTGGGCCACGCTTTGGGCCGTAGGCTGGCAGGTCTGGGTACCCCCGGTCCTAGAATGCCGACGGTAGCCCCCAGGCCCAAGGCGTGCCAGCCCTGGCTTCGAAGTGAAGGCAATGGGCGAAGGGCGAAGCTCCGCGGCCCCCAATCGTCTACGGGCTCGGCGCAAGGCGTCCGGCGGGTCGCTGGACTCCTCCTCCCCTGCAGGGACTCGTGAACCGCCCTGAGCCAAGTTCATGCAAGGCCTGTGTGCCGCATTGGTTATCATTTCTCTACCTTGATTGATGCCACCTTCATGCGTTTCCTTCACCCCGGGCCCACGCCGAAGTGACCCACAGGGGAACCGAGGCGACACGAGGCAGAGCTGCCCACGGGTCGAGTATGGCACATGGCGCCCGATGAGTGCAAATCGCCTCCACTCCCCACGATGCCTCGGGGACTGCAGTTTCGTCTATAAACCTACCTCACCCCAGGGGTAGTTCTATCCTTGCTTACCTCCCCGCTCACCTCCTTCCATCATGACCCATCCTCCTTTGTGGGAAATCGCCTTCTTCCCCCTTTCCCCCTTCCATGGCGTCCAGGGGAAGTGTTGCCGGCGCCGAAGCATGAGCGGGGTCCTCGGTGCCGCGACCATCACATGGGGGCGGCGGGGGTCAGCCTTCATAGCCGGTCCAGGAACGCCGGCGCTGGACCGCCATCGACAAGTAAGTGTGTCGTTGCCTTCGCCTTCTCTTTGCTCATCATGCCTGGTTTGTCAAGTCTAACCACCAGCCTCTCTCAGGGCATCGACGCCCAAGAGGCGCATGCTCGACGTGCTTCAGGGCGAGGCAGACGCGCTCAAGGCCTAGCTACTAGATGTCGAGGCTGCTCTCCAAGCCGTGCTTCGGGGTGAGGAGGACGCCAAGGTGGAGCTGGCATCTCTCTAGGCCCAAGTCGAGGAGGCCGCCAATGCCGTGCAGGTGGCCAAAGACGACATGGCGCACGCAAAGATGATGGAGGCACAACGCGCCAAGCAGTACCTGGACATCGCCCATCATGCAAACAGTGTGGTCTGCCGATTCGCCAGGGAAGCCCCCCGTGTTGCCGTGTGCACACGGCGACGGGGGCTACCTCACCTTCTTCCAGAAGGTGATGGAGGCGCTTGAGTCTAGCATCTACTAGGTGGATGAGGTCGTTGAATCCAGCGCGTGCGACCTTCTGGACAACGCGGTGACGCACGTCTTCTCCAACTTGCGCCGCCACGCCCCCGCGTCGACCTCTTCCGTGCGATGGAACCGGTGCATGTGGAGCTCCGAAGGCATCTTAGGGATGAGGTGCGTAAGCACGTGGAGTCCCTGATCGAGCGGTTTGCCCACGAGGCGTCTGCTACCTCTTGAGCTTGCATCGGTTTTCCCTTGAAGAGGAAAGGGTGATGCAGGGAAGTAGATAAGTATTTCCCTCAGTTGATGAGAACCAAGGTATCAATCCAGTAGGAGGAACAAGCAAGTCACCAATGGATACACCTATACAAACAATCAAACTCTTGCACCCAACGCTATAAAGGGGTTGGCAATCCCTTCATGGTTACTTGCAAGGATTAGATCTGATAGAGATAGATGTAAAAGGTCATGGAAAGTAAAAAGTAAATAAACTGCAGCAAGGTATTTTTGGCATATAGATATGAAAATATAATATGGAAAATAGACCCGGGGGCCATAGGTTTCACTAGAGGCTTCTCTCTTGAAGGAAAATAACACGGTGGATGGACAAATTACTGTCGAGCAATTGATAGAAAAGCGCATAGTTATGAAGATATCCAAGGCAATTATTATGCATATAGGCATGACGCCCGTGTCAAGTAGACCAAAACGTTTCTGCATCTACTACTATTACTCCACACATCGACCGGCTCCTACCTGCATCTAGAGTATTAAGTTCATGAAGAACGGAGTAACGCATTAAGTAAGATGACATGATGTAGAGGGATAAACTCAAGCAATATGATGAAAACCCCATCTTTTTAACCTTGATGGCAACAATACAATACGTACCTTGCTACCCCTACTTTGTCATTGGGTGAGTATAAGAATTCAGAGAAGAACCAAATAATATCCATAGATAAGCTGATAATAAACCCACAATTCATCAGATCTCGACAAACACGCCACAAAAGAATATTATATCGGGTGGATCCCCATGAAGATCATGAACAACATGGTATTGAAGCACAAAGAGAGAGAAGAAGCCATCTAGCTACTAGTTATGGCCCATAGGTCTGTGGTGGACTACTCACGCATCATCGGAGGGCTAATGGAGTTGATAAAGGATGTAGATGCCCTTCGTGATCGAATCCCTCTCCGAAAGGTTATCAGAAAAAGCTCCAAGATGGGATCTCACAGGAACAGAGGGTTGCGGCGGCGGAAAAGTATTTTTGTGGCTCCTTTTGGTATTCGGGGATATTTGGGAATTTATAGGCCAAAGATTAGGGTTAGAAGACCTGCTGGGGGGCCACAAGCTAGGGGGCGCCCCCTGGCCATGCCAGGGTGGCTTGTGGCCTCATGGCAGGTCTCCTGCCTTCCTCTCTGAGTCTGGTAGATGTCTTCTGGTCCAAGAAAAATCATCGTGAAGATTTTATTCTTTTTGGACCCCGTTTAATATTCATTATATATCTATAATACTCAAAAACAAGGAAAAAACAGAAATTGGCACTAGGCTCTAGGTTAATAGTTTAGTCCCAATAATAATATAAAATAGCATATTGATGCACATAAAACATCCAAAACAGATAATATAACAGCATGGAACAATAAAAAATTATAGATACGTTGGAGATGTATCAGCATCTCCGAGCTTAATTCCTGCTCGTCCTCGAGTAGGTAAATGATAAAAACAGAATTTTTGATGTGAAATGCTACCACCCATATATATCCATGTAATATCCTTTATGGTGGCATGGATTTTCAGATCCATAAGACTCAAAACAAAAGCTTAATGTTTCAAGCATACTAACAGAACAATTGTATCTCTTCAAAATATAATGGCAAAAGAAAGTTATCCCTACAAAATCATATAGTCTGGCTATGCTCCATCTTCTCCACACAAAGTATTTATATCATGCACAACCCCGATGACAAGTCAAGCAATTGTTTCACACCTTTTACGTTCTCAAAAAATTTCAACTCTCGCGCAATACATGAGCGTGAGCCATGGATATAGCACTATAGGTGGAATAGAATATGGTGGGGGTTGTGAAGAAAAAGGAGAAGATAGTCTCACATCAACTAGGCATATCAATGGGCTATGGATATGCCCATTAATGGATATCAATGTGAGTGAGTAGGGATTGCCATGCAATGGATGCACTAGAGTTATAAGTGTATGAAAGCTCAAAAAGAAACTAAGTGGGTGTGCATCCAACTTGCTTGCTCATGAAGACCTAGGGCAATTTGAGGAAGCCTATCATTGGAATATACAAGCCAAGTTATATAATGAAAAATTCCCACTAGTATATGAAAGTGACAAAATAGGAGACTCTCTATCATGAAGATCATGGTTCTATTTTGAAGCACAAGTGTGGAAAAAAGATAGTAGCATTGTCCCTTCTTTCTTTTCTCTCATTTTTTTATTTTTTTATTTTGGTGGGCATCTTCAGCCTATTTAATTATTTCTTTGGGATTCTATGGCCTCTTTTATTTTTCATAAAGTCTGGAGTCTCATCCGAACTTGTGAGGGAATCATAGCTTCCATCATCCTTTCCTCACATGGGACAATGCTCTAATAATGATGGTCATCAAACTTTTATTTACTTACAACTCAAGAATTACAACTCGATATCTAGAAAAAAATATGACTCTATACAAATGCCTCCTGCGGTGTATCGGGATGTGCAATGATCTAGCATAGCAAATGACATAAAAAACGGACAAGCCATGAAAACATCATGCTAGGTATCTTACGGTCATGCAAGGCAATATGAAGATGATGGTAAGTGTCATAATAAACGGAGCAGTGGAAGTTGCATGACAATATATCTTAGAATGGCTATGGAAATTCCATAATAGGTAGGTATGGTGGCTGTTTTGAGGAAGGATATATGGTGGGTTTAATGCACCGGCAAAAGTTGCGCGGTACTAGAGAGGCTAGCAAAAGTGGAAGGGTGAGGGTGTGTATAATCCATGGACTCACATTAGTGATAAATAACTCACATACTTATTGCAAAAGTCTATTAGTCATCAAATAAAAGTATTAGACGCATGCTCCTAGGGGATAGGTTGGTAGGAGTAAACCATCGCGTGCTCCCGACCCTCACATAAAGGTTGACAATCAATAAACTAATCATGCTCCAACTTCCTTACATAACGGTTCACCATACATGCATGCTACGAGAATCACAAACCTTTACACAAGTATTTTGACCAATTCACAATTACTTCCTAACATGACTCTAATATTACCATCTTTATATCTCAAAAATTTATGCATGGAATCAAAGTTCTCATAATATTCAATGCACTTTATATGAAAGTTTCTATTATATCCCTCTTGGATACCTATTATATTAGGACTAAATTCATAACCTAAACCGATTACCATGTTGTTTAAAGACTCTCAAAATAATATAAGTGAGGTACGAGAGTTCCATTATTTCTATAAAACAAAACACCACCGTGCTCTAAAAAGATATAAGTGAAGCACTAGAGCAAAATTGGCTAGCTCAAAAGATATAAGTGAAGCACATAGAGTATTCTAATAAATTCACGACCGATGCGTGTCTCTCTCCAAAGATGTGTTCAGCAAGAATGGTTGTGGAAAACTAAAAGGCAAAGACTCATATCATAAAGGACGCTCCAAGCAAAACACATATCATGTGGTGAATAAAAATATAGCATCAAGTAAATTTACCAATGGATTGAAGACGAAAGAGGGGATGCCTTCTGGGCATCCCCAAGCTTTGGATTTTGGCATCCTTTATTCCTTGGGGTGCCTTGGGAATCCCCAATCTGGGCTCTTGCCACTCCTTATTCCATAGTCCATCAAATCTTTACCCAAAACATGAAAACTTCACAACACAAAACTTAACCGAAAACTCATGAGATCCGTTAGTATAAGAAAATAAATCACCACTTTAGGCACTGTTGTGGACTCATTCTTTATTTATGTTGTTGTAATATCTACTGTATTCCAACTTCTCCATGGTTCATACCCCCCGATACGACCCATAGATACATCAAAATAGGTAAAGAACACAAAGAAAACAGAATATGTCAAAAACAGAACAGTTTGTAGCAATTTGGAAACTTCGTATACTTCTATAACTCCAAACATTCCGAAAAATGAGAAAAACCTGGGAAATTTGTATATCAATCTTGTGTAATTTTTTTGACTCATTAGACGCTCTGATAGATTTATAAAATTCCTGGACTTGGCGCAAAAGTTTCTGTTTTCAGCAAGATCAAATCAACAATCACCATAGACCATCCCAAAGGTCTTACTTGGCTCAAACAATAATTAAAACACCAAAAAAACAATTACTACAGAGGTAATAATGTGTGAAACACTCAAAAACGGAACATAAATATAAAATTGGGTTGCCTCCCAACAAGCGCTATTGTTTGACGCCCCTAGCTAGGCATAACACAATAGATCTAGGTATTATCATCTTTGGTATTAGCAACTTTTGTGAGGGCCTTCTCGAATCCGGGGGGATCTTTTCGCTTCCCTGGGTTTTCAGGAAAAGGAACCATCTTAATATCCAAAATATCCAAACACTTATTGCAAAGGGTAATCAAAGTGTTCAAGCAACTGAGATTCCCATTAATGTGTTTGAGGGGTTTGTGATATTTTTGTAATTCGACCAAGTGTTTATGCAAGTCACACAATGTGTTGAGAATTTGAACTCCCTCTTGTAAAAATGTAGGCCCCTTTTTTGTGGGGGAACCCCCAAAATCCCAACCAAAACTTTATAAGCGGCACTTGCATCAAGTTCGATAAAATTCCCATGTAAAGCAGAATCCAAAAGCTTTCTATGATGCAAAGCCAATCCAATGTAAAATTTTCTAAGTAGAACTTTTGTATCTCCTTTTAGATTGGAAATACGATGGAATTCCATTAACCTATACCAGGCATCTTTCCGATTTTCCCCTTGTTTTTTGCTTGAAGTATAGAACTTCAAAGTCTGGTGACAAGAGGGAGGTAGTAACGCTAGTCATAGTAACAAGCAATAGACCCGGCAAGAAAAAGAGAAAACGAAAAAGAGAAGGCGAATAAAATGGAAAATCTTTTTTTTCTGAAAATCATTTTAGAAGTGGGGGAGAGGAAAACGAGAGGCAAATGGTAAATAATATAAATGCAAGAGATGAGTTTGTGATGGGTACTTGGTAGGCTTGATCTGTATCCTCCCTGGCAATGGCGCCAGAAATTGGCAAGTTGACGGGAGAGTTCTTGTCTTGACTTGCTATGTATCCTCCCCAGCAACGGCGCCAGAAATCCTTCTTGCTAGCTCTTGAGCTTGCGTTGGTTTTCCCTTCAAGAGGAAAGGGTGACGCAACGAAGTAGATAAGTATTTCCCTCAGTTGATGAGAACCAAGGTATCAATCCAGTAGGAGGAACAAGCAAGTCACCAATGGATGCACCTACACAAACAATCAAACTCTTGCACCCAACGCTATAAAGGGGTTGTCAATCCCTTCATGGTTACTTGCAAGGATTAGATTTGATAGAGATAGATGTAAAAGGTTACGGAAAATAAGAAGTAAATAAATTGCAGCAAGGTATTTTTGGAATATAGATCTAAAAATATAATATGGAAAATAGACCCAGGGGCCATAGGTTTCACTAGAGGCTTCTCTCTTGAAGGAAAATAACACGGTGGGTGAACAAATTACTGTCGAGCAATTGATAGAAAAGCGCATAGTTATGATGATATCCAAGGCAATGATTATGCATATAGGCATCACGTCCGTGTCAAGTAGACCGAAACGTTTCTGCTTCTACTACTATTACTCCACACATCGATCGACTCCTGCCTGCATTTAGAGTATTAAGTTCATGAAGAACAGAGTAACGCATTAAGTCAGATGACATGATGTAGAGGGATAAACTCAAGAAATATGATGAAAACCCCATCTTTTTACCCTTGATGGCAACAATACAATACGTTTCTCGCTACCCCTACTTTGTCATTGGGTGAGGACACCGCAAGATTGACCCAAAACTAAGCACTTCTCCCATTGCAAGAATTACCAATCTAGTTAGCCAAACCAAACCAATAACTCGAAGAGACTTACAAAGATACGAAATCATGCATATAAGAATTCAGAGAAGAACCAAATAATATTCATAGCTAAACAGATCATAAACCCATAATTCATCGGATGTCGACAAACACACCGCAATAGAGTATTACGTCGGATGGATCCCCATGAAGATCATGAAGAACATGGTATTGAAGCACAAAGAGAGAGAAGAAGACACCTAGCTACTAGCTATGGACCCATAGGTCTGTGGTGGACTACTCACGCATCATCAGAGGGGCAATGGAGTTGATAAAGGATGTAGATACCCTCCGTGATCGAATCCCCCTCCGACAGATTACCAATATAAGCTCCAAGATGGGATCTCACGGGAACAGAGGGTTGTGGCGGCAGAAAAGTATTTTCGTGTCTCCTTTTGGTATTGGGGGAATATTTGGGAATTTATAGGCCAAATATTATGGTTAGAAGACCTGCTGGGGGCCACAAGCAAGGGGTGCGCCCCCTGTCCATGCCAGGGTGGCTTGTGGCCTCATGGCAGGTCTCCTGCCTTCCTCTCCGAGTCTGGTAGATGTCTTCTGGTCCAAGAAAAATCATCGCGAAGATTTTATTCCGTTTGGACTCCGTTTAATATTCCTTATTTATAATACTCAAAAACAAGGAAAAACAGAAAATGACACTAGGCTCTAGGTTAATAGGTTAGTCCCAAAAATAATATCAAATATCATATTAATGCATATAAAGCATCCAAAATAGATAATATAATAGCATGGAACAATCAAAAATTATAGATACATTGGAGACGTATCAGCGTCCTCCGTGGGAGGCGGCAGCTCCGGCGCCGAGTTCTCCAGGAGCTACGACGGAGACAACGCCTCCTCTACGTGAGTTCCTTTTTTCTTATTCCTGTTGCATCAAGAACCATTTGGCCCCTGGAGGGTGTTAAACATTTTATTATACCTTCCATTTTGAGTAGTAGTTGCCTATCGTGTTCAGAGGTCCTTATGCCTTTCACGAGGTTTCTCATTTCCCTTCGCACGCCTCCCGCACCCTGGCCGGCACGGGCCTCGCAGGGCTGTTGCTTTGCCCAACTCTCTCCTTAAGAGACGCGTGTCATGGGGCTGCGACCTGCAGCTGCCAACCCTGTACGCATTATTTTTGTCTTCTCCCTACCACGGAGCATGGGGACCTCCACTTGGGCATGGGCGGGAGCCCTTCCGTGCACGACCATGATGTGGCTCGTCGTGGGCTTCCACTTTGGGGGGTCCAGAGCGTGTAGAACCCCAAAACTCATTATTATGTGAGAGTGTTATGACGACGATAATTGTGCAGAGACCCCAAGAACAAGGCTCAGGAGCTCTTAACCCGGTCTTCAAGTGTTCTAGCACATTACTGCGCGGAAGCACAGAAGTCGGCGCAACGCTCCTATGGCCCGGGTACAAGCGCCATCGTACGCCGCGTGGCCACAGGAATGCAGTTGCGTGCCCCTACGACCAAAACTTGAGTGCCATGTCACACCCCGCGCATTCGTAAGGGCACGTCTATAGGAGAGTCATTGCAAGAGGCGACAAGTTGCCTGCCCTGCGGTAGCGCGTGCCAAGCTGCCCTCCATTCCTCCGCCCGCGACGGTCCACTGAGGGGGCGTGACACTAAGGTGAGATGACCAGAACGGGTGGCCAACCTCCATGGGCCAAAGCTCGAGTGCTTAGATTTTTCAACGATTCACTATGAGGACAAGTCCTACGCGGACGTCGTGTCTAGCCCCCGTGTGGATGTTGGGGAACATTGCATGGGAAACAAAAAATTTCCTAAGCACACGCAAGATCTATCCATGGTGATGAGCATCTACGAGAGGGAGAGTGGAACTACATACCCTTGTAGATCGCTAAGTGGGAAGTGTTAAGAAACGCGGTTGGTGTAGTCGAACATCTTCGCGATCCAAATCGCCGAGCGTCCCGCAATCTCATCACGATCCGTCCCGCGATCCAATCACGATCTGTCCCGCGAACTCATCACGATCCATCACGCGATCTCGTCATGATCCGTCCCCCGATCTAATCACGATCCATCTCGCAATCTTGATCACGGTCCTTCCGATCTAGCGCCGAACGGACGACACCTCCGCGTTTAGCACACGTACAACTCGATGACGATCTCTGCCTTCTTGATCCAGCAAGAGGGAGCAGAGAGGTAGAAGATTTCTCTAGCAGCATGACGGCGCTACAGCAATGGTGGTGGAGCTATTCCGGTAGGGCTTCGCCTAAGCACTGCAGAAAACCGATCTAAAGGAGAAACTATGCACTAGAGGAACGTGTAGCACGTGGCTGAAAATCTTGTGCCAAAATCCCTAAAACCTCCAGTATATATAGGAGGAAGAGAGGAGGAGGCTTGGAACTCAAGGGTCCAGCCCTTGGTTCGGCCAAATCAAGGAGGAGAGGAGGACTCCTCCTCCAATCCTAGTAGGACTAGGATTCCTCCCTATTTTTCCTTTTTCCACCTTTTCTCTTTGGGTTTTCTCCCCTAGTCGCATGGGACTTGTGTGGAACTTCCACCAGCCCACTAAGGGCTGGCATTCACTCTCCCACAGCCCATGTAGTCTCTTGGGTCTAAATACCCCTCCCGATGGTCTCCCGGTACACTCCCGGCACTCCCGGTACACTACCGATGAGCCCGAAACTTTTCCGGCGACCAAAATAGGACTTCGTATATATCAATATTTACCTCCGCATCATTACGAAGATCCTCGTGATGTCCGGGATCTCATCCGAGACTCCGAACAACCTTCAGTCACCACCATGCATAACTCTATACTACTGAAACGTCACAAACCTTAAGTGTGCAGACCCTGCGGGTTCGAGAACTATGTAGACATGACCGAGACACCTCTATGGTCAATAACCAATAGCGGGACCTGGATGCCCATATTGGTTCCTACATATTCTACGAAGATCTTTATCGGTCAAACCTCTATGTCAAGGATTCAGTTAATCCTGTATGATGTTCCCTTTGTTCTTCGGTATGCTACTTGCCTGAGATTTGATCGTCGGTATCTCCATACCTAGTTCAACCTCGTTACCGGCAAGTTTCTTTACTCATTCCGTAATACAAGATCTCGTGGCTGACACTTAGTCACATTGCTTGCAAGGCTTGTTGTGATGTTGTATTACCGAGTGGGCCCTGAGATACCTCTCCGTCACACGGAGTAGCAAATCCCAGTCTTGATCCATGCCAAACCAACAAACACCCTCGGAGATACCTATAGAGTACCTTTATAGTCACCCAATTACGCTGCGACGTTTGATACACACAAGGCACTCCTCCGGTGTCAGTGAGTTGCATGATCTCATGGTCATAGGAACAGATACTTAACATGCAGAAAACAGTAACATTAAACTGACACGATCATATGCTACGTTTGTAGTTTGGGTCTTGTCCATCACATCATTCTCCAAATGATGCGATCCTATTCTCAAATGACATCTCATGTCCATGGCTAGGAAACCTTAACCATCTTTGATCAACGAGCTAGTCTATTAGAGGCATATTAGGGACATGGTGTTGTCTATGTATCCACACATGTATCTGAGTTTCCGATCAATACAATTATAGCATGGATAATAAATGATTATCATGAACAAGGAAATATGATAATAACCAATTTATTATGGCCTCTCGGGCATATTTCCAACAGTCTCCCACTTGCACTAGAGTCAATAATCTACTTCACAACACCATGTGATTCGCATTGTTATGAATCTAACACCCAATGAGTTCTGGGGCTCGATCATGCTTTGCATGTGAGAGAGGTATTTTAGTCAACGGGCCTGCGCAGTTCAGATCCATGTGTACTTTGAAAATCTCTATGTCATACTGTAGCCACTGCTACCACACTCCACTTGGAGCTATTCCAAATGGCTGCTCCACTATACGTATCCGGATTGCTACTCAGAGTCATCCTGGTTGGTGTTAAAGTTTGCATCAACGTAACCCTTTATGACGAACTCTTTATCACCTCCATAATCGATAAACATCACCTTAGTCCTCTGGTTACTAAGGATAATTCTGACCGTTGTCCAGTGATCCACTCCTGGATCACTTTTGTACCCCTTGACAGACTCATGGCAAGGCACACACCAGGTGCGGTACACAGCATGGCATAATATAGAGCTGATGGCTAAGGCATAGGGGACGACGTTCATCCTTTCTCTTTCTTCTACCGTTGTCAAGCTTTGAGTCTCACTCAACTTCACACCTTACAAATCAGGCGAGAACTCTTTCTCTGACTAATCCATTTTGAACTCTTTCAAAATGTTGTCAAGGTATGTACTCATTGAAAGTCTCATCAAGCATCTTGATCTATCTCTATAGATCTTGATGCTCGACAATTAGGTAGCTTTATCCAGGTCTTCCTTTGAAAAACTCTTTTCAAACAACCTATTATGCTTTCCAGAAATTCTACGTCATTTCCTATCAACAATATGTCAACCACATATGCTTACCAGAAACTCTATAGTGCTCCCACTCACTTTATTGTAAATACAAGTTTCTCATAAACTTTGTACAGACTCAAAACCATTGATCACCTCATCAAAGTCTATATTCCAACTTCGAGATGCTTGGTTCAACCCTTAGATGGATTGCTGGAGCTCGCATACCTTTTAGCATCCTTAGGACTAACAAAACCTTCTGGTTGTATCACATACAACCTTTCCTCAAGTAAACTGTTAAGGAAACAATGTTTTGTCATCCATCTGCCAAATTTCATAATTGAAAAATGCAGCAACTGCTAACATAATTCCAACAGACTTTAGGATCGCTACGAGTGAGAAAGTCTCATCGCAGTCAACTCATTGCACTTGTCGTAAACTTCTTTGCAACAAGTCGAGCTTTATAAATGGTGACATTTACCATCAGCGTCTGTCTTCATCTTAAAGGTCCATTTGTACTCGATGACCTGCCGTCCAACGAGCAAGTCTACCAAAGTCTATACTTGGTTTTCATACATGGATCCTTTCTTGGATTTCAGGGCCTCTAACCATTTGTCGGAATCTGGGCCCATCATTGCTTCTCCATAGCTCGTATGTTCATCGTTGTCCAACAACACGACCTCTAAGACAGGGTTGTCGTACCACTCAGGAGCAGTACACGTCCTTGTCGACCTACGAGGTTCGATATTAACTTGATCCGAAGCTTCATGATCATTGTCATTAACTTCCTCTTCAACTAACGTAGGCTTCATAGAAACATCTTCCTATGCTGCGCTACTCTCTCGTTGAAACAAAGGTTCAACAACCTCATCAAGTTCTATCTTCCTCCCACTCAATTCTTTTGAGAGAAACTTTTGCTCGAGAAAGGACCCAGTTTCAGCAACAAACATTTTATGCTTGGAACTGAGATGGAAGGTTCACCCAACTATTCTTAGGGTATTCTATGAAGATGCATTTGTCCGCTTTGGGTTCGAGCTCATTAGGTGAAAACATTTTTCCACACAAGCGTCACAACGCCAAACATTAAGAAATGACAGCTTTGGTTTCTATCAAACCCTAATTCACATGGTGTCACCTGAATGGATTTAGATGGTGCCCTATTTAAAGTGAATGTAGTTGTCTCTAATGCATAACCCCAAAATTATAATAGCAAAACGATAAGAGACATCATAGCACGCACCATATCCAATAGAGCACGACTATGATATTCTGACATACCATCACACTATGGTGTTCCAGGTGGCGTGAGTTGTGAAACAACTTTCACATTGTCTAAAGTTGTATGCCAAACTCGTAACACAGATATTCACCTCCACGATCATATCGCAGACATCTTCTTTTCATGATGATCTTTAAACTTCACTCTGAATTTGCTTGAACCTTTCAAACGATTCCGACTTGTGTTTCATTAAGTAAATATACACTATATCTACTCAAATCATCAATGAAGGTAAGAAAATAACGATACCCACCGCACGCTACAAGACTCATTGGATTGCATACATCAACATGTATCATTTCCAATAAATCACTTGCCCGCTCCATCAAATCAGAAAATGGGGTCCTTAGTCATCTTGACCAAGAGGCATGGTTCGCATGTCTCAACCGATTCGAAATCGAATAAGTCCAAAGATCCATAAGCATGGAGTTTCTTCATGCGTTTTATACCAATATGACATTTAGCGGTAGTGCCACAAGTATGTGGTACTATCATTATTAACTTTGTATCTTTTGGCATCAATGTTATGAACATGTGTATTACTACGATCAAGATTCAACAAACCATTCTCACTGGGTGCATGACCATTGAAGGTATTGTTCATATAAACAGAATAACCATTATTCTCTAACTTAAATGAATAACCGTGTTGCAATAAACACGATCTAATCACATTCATGCTCAACACAAAACACGAAATAACATTTACTTAGGTTCGTCACTAATCCCGAAGGTAGAGAGAGCGTGCAATGTTGATCACATCAACCTTGGAAACATTTCCAACACACATCGTCACCTCACCCTTAGCTAGTTCTCCGTTCATTCCGTAGCTTTTATTTTGAGTTACTAACATTTAGCAACCGAACCGGTATCCAATACCGAGGTGCTATTAGGAGTACTAGCAAGGTACACATTAATAACACGTATATCAAATATACTTCTGTTGACTTTGCCAGCCTTCTTATCTACCAAGTATCTAGGGTTGTTCCGCTTCAGTGACCACTCTCCTCATAATCAAAGCACTTAGTCTCGGGTTTGGGTTCAACTTTGGGTTGCTTCACTGGAGCAGCAACTGACTTGCCATCCATGAAGTTTCCCTCCTTGCCCTTGCCCTTCTCGAAACTAGTGGTTTTTACTAACCATCAACACTTCACGCTCCTTCTTGATTTCTACCTTCGCGGTGTCAAACACCGCGAATAGCTCAGGGGTCATTATTTCTATCCCTGGCGTTTTATAGTTCATCAACAAGTTCTAGTAGCTTAGTGACAGTGACGTGGAGAACTATATCAATCACTATCTTATCTGGAAGATCAACTCCCATTCGATTCAAGAGATTGTAGCACCCAGACAATCTGAGCACATGCTAAACGATTGAGCTATTCTCCTTCATCTTGAAGGCAAAGAATCTTGTTGGAGATCTCATATCTCGCAACACGGGCACGAGCCTGAGATCCTAATTTCAGCTCTTAGAACATCTCATATGTTTCGTGATGTTCAAAATATTTCAGAGCCTCAATTCTAAGCCGTAATGCATGACACACTAAACTATCAAGTAGTCATCAGAACAAGCCTGTTAGATGTTCACAACATCTACAAACGACGCTAGAGGGGTTGGCGCACCGAGCGGTGCATTAAGGACATAAGCCTTCTGTGCAGCAATGAGGACAATCCTCAGATCACAGACCCAGTCCGCAATATTGCTACCATCATCTTTCAACTCTATTTCTCTAGGAACATATAAAAATTCAAGGGAGCTATAGCGCGAGCAAGTAATCTACAACGTAATTTGCAAAGACACTACTGACTATGTTCA
Source organism: Hordeum marinum (assembly GCA_022496015.1). Lineage (NCBI taxonomy): Eukaryota > Viridiplantae > Streptophyta > Magnoliopsida > Poales > Poaceae > Hordeum > Hordeum marinum. The sequence goes on along the minus strand of CM039678.1, from coordinate 74,877,947 downwards.
TGATAATGAGTTCAATTAATCATATTACTGAAGAACTCCCACTCAAATTGACATCCCTCCGGTCATTCGAGTGATACATGATCCAAATTCACCAACTCAAGTCCGATCATCATGTGAGTTGAGGTAGTTTCAATGGTGAACATCATCATGTTGATCATATCTACTATATGACTCATGTTCGACCTTTCGGTCTCTTGTGTTCCGAGGCCATGTCTGTACATGCTAGGCTCGTCAAGTTTAACCCAAGTGTTTTGCATGTGCAACACTGGCTTGCACCCGTTGTATGTGAACGTAGAGTCTATCACACCCGATCATCACGTGGTGTCTCGACACGACAAACTTTCGCAACGGTGCACAATCGGGAAGAACACAATTTATCTTGAAATTAAATGAGGGATCACCTTATAATGCTACCGTCGTCCTAAGCAAAACAAGGTGCATAAAAGGATTAACATCACATGCAAATCATAAGTGACATGATGTGGCCATGAACTTGTGCTTTTGATCTCCATCTTGAAAGCAGAGGCATGATCTCCATCATCACCGGCATGACACCATGATCTCCATCAACGTGTCGCCATCGGGATTGTCGCGCCCACCATGCTTCTACTACTATTGCTACCGTTTAGCGATAAAGTAAAACATTACATAGCGCTTAATGATTGACACGCAGGTCATACAACAATTAAAGACAACCCTATGGCTCCTTCCGGTTGCCATACTCATCGACATGCAAGTTGTGATATTCTATACAAAACATGATCATCTCCTACATCACATATATCTCATCATGTAATTGGCCATATCACATCACAACATACCCTGCAAAAACAAGTTAGACATCCTCTAATTGTTGTTGCATGTTTTACGTGGCTGCTACGGGTATCTAGCAAGAACAATTCTCACCTATGCAAAAACCACAACGGTGATACATAAGTTGCTTTTCAACCTTCTCAGGGACTGCCTTTGTCGAATCCGATCCAACTAAAGTAGGAGAAACAGACACCCGCCAGCTATCTTTGTGCAACGAGGTTACACGTCAATCGATGGAACCAGTCTCTCGTAAGCGTACGAGTAATGTTGGTCCAGGCCGCTTCATCCCACAATACCGCTAAACCAAAACACCACCAAGGGAGGAAGCAATCTAAGCATCAACGCCCACAAACCTTTTGTGTTCTACTCGAGATCTCATCTACACATAGACCTAGCTCATGATGCCACTGTTGGGGAACGTGGCATGGGAAACAAAAAATTTCCTACGCACACGCAAGATCTATCCATGGTGATGAGCATCTACGAGAGGGAGAGTGGATCTACATACCCTTGTAGATCGCTCAGCGGGAAGCGTTAAGAAATGCGGTTGGTGTAGTCGAACATCTTCGCGATCCAAATCGCCGAGCGTCCCGCGATCTCATCACGATCCATCCCGCGATCCAATCACGATCCGTCCCACAAACTCATCACGATCCGTCCCACGATCTCATCACGATCCATCCCGCGATCTCATCACGATCCGTCTCGCAATCTTGATCACAGTCCTTCTGAACTAGCGCCGAACGGACGACACCTCCGCGTTCAGCACACGTACAGCTCGATGACAATCTCCGCCTTCTTGATCCAGCAAGAGGGAGCGGAGAGGTAGAAGAGTTATCCGGTAGCGTGACAGCGCTGCGGCGATGGTGGTGGAGCTATTCTGGCAAGGCTTCCCCTAAGCACTGCAGAAAACCGATCTAGAGGACAAACTATGCACTAGAGGAACGGGTCGCACATGGCTGAAAATCTTGTGCCAAAAACCCTAAAACCTCCAGTATATATAGGAGGAAGATAGGAGGAGGCTTGGCCCTCAAGGGGCCAGCCCTTGTTCGGCCGAATCAAGGAGGAGAGGAGGACTCCTCCTCCAATCCTAGTAGGACTAGGATTCCTCCCTATTTTGCCTTTTTTCCACCTTTTCTCTTTGGGTTTTCTCCCCTAGCCGCATCGGCCTTGTGTGGAACTTCCACCAGCCCACTAAGGGCTGGTATTCAGTCTCCCACAGCCCATGTAGCCTCTTGGGTCGAAATACCCCTCCCGATGGTCTCCCGGTACACTACCGGCATTCCCGGTACACTACCGATGAGCCCGAAACTTTTCCGGCGACCAAAATAGGACTTCCTATATATCAATCTTTACCTTCGGATCATTCCGGAGCTCCTCGTGACGTCCAGGATCTCATCCGGGACTCCGAACAACCTTCGGTCACCACCATGCATAACACTATACTACCGAAACGTCACCAAACCTTAAGTGTGCAGACCCTGCGGGTTCGAGAACCATGTAGACATGACCGAGACACCTCTACGATCAATAACCAATTGTGGGATCTGGATGCCCATATTGGTTCCTACATATTCTACGAAGATCTTTATCGTTCGAACCTCTATGTCAAGGATTCAGTTAATCCCGTATGATGTTCCCTTTGTTCTTCGGTATGCTACTTGCCCGAGATTCGATCGTTAGTATCTCCATACCTAGTTCAACCTCATTACCAGCAAGTTTCTTTACTCGTTCCATAATACAAGATCCCATGACTGACACTTAGTCACATTGCTCGCAAGGCTTGTTGTGATGTTGTATTACCGAGTGGGCCTTGAGATACCTCTCCGTCACACGGGGTAACAAATCCTAGTCTTGATCCATGCCAACCCAACAGAAACCCTCGGAGATACCTGTACAGTACCTTTATAGTCACCCAGTTATGCTGCGACGTTTGATACACACAAGGCACTCCTCCGGTATAAGTGAGTTGCATGATCTCATGGTCATAGGAACAGATACTTGACATGCAGAAAACAGTAGCATTAAACTGACACGATCATATGCTACGTTTGTAGTTTGGGTCTTGTCCATCACATCATTCTCCAAATGATGTGATCCCGTTATCAAATGACATCTCATGTCCATGGCCAGGAAACCTTAACCATCTTTGATCAACGAGCTAGTCTATTAGAGGCGTACTAGGGACATGGTGTTGTCTATGTATCCACACATGTATCTGAGTTTCCGATCAACACAATTATAGCATGGATAATAAATGATTATCATGAACAAGGAAATATGATAATAACCAATTTATATGGCCTCTAGGGCATATTTCCAACAGTCTCCCACTTGCACTAGAGTCAATAATCTACTTCACATCACCATGTGATTCACATTGTTATGAATCTAACACCCAATGAGTTCTAGGGCTCGATCATGCTTTGCATGTGAGAGAGGTATTTTAGTCAACGGGTCTGCGACACTCGGATCCGTGTGTACTTTGCAAATCTCTATGTCATACTGTACACACTGCTACCACACTCCACTTGGAGCTATTCCAAATGGCTGCTCCACTATACGTATCCGGATTGCTACTCAGAGTCATCTGGATTGGTGTTAAAGTTTGCATCGACGTAACCCTTTACGACGAACTCTTTATCACCTCCATAATCGATAAAAATCTCCTTAGTCCTCTGCTTACTAAGGATAATTTTGACCGTTGTCCAGTGATCCACTCCTGGATCACTTTTGTACCCCTTGACAGACTCATGGCAAGGCACACACCAGGTGCGGTACACAGTATGGTATAATATAGAGCATATGGCTAAGGCATAGGGGACTGTTGGAAATATGCACTAGAGGCAATAATAAATTAGTTATTATCATATTTCCTTGTTCATGATAATCGTTTATTATCCATGCTATAATTGTATTGATCGGAGGCTTAGATGCATGTGTGGATACATAGACAAAACCATGTCCCTAGTATGCCTCTAATAGACTAGCTCGTTGATCAAAAGATCGTTAAGGTTTCCTAGCCATGGACATGAGATGTCATTTGATAATGGGGTCACATCATTAGGAGAATGATGTGATGGACAAGACCCAAACTGCAAACGTAGCATATGATCGTGTCAGTTTATTGCTATTGTTTTCCGCATGTCAAGTATGTATTCCTATGACCATGAGATCATGCAACTCACAGATATCGGAGGAGTGCCTTGTGTGTATCAAACGTCGCAACGTAACTGGGTGACTATAAAGGTGCTCTACAGGTATCTCCGATGGTGTCTGTTGAGTTGGCATGGATCGAGACTGGGATTTGTTACTCCGTGTGACGAAGAGGTATCTCGGGGCCCACTCGGTAATGCAACATCACAATAAGCCTTGCAAGCAATGTGACTAATTGTTAGTTGCGGGATCTTGTATTACGGAACGAGTAAAGAGACTTCCGGTAACGAGGTTGAACTAGGTATGGAGATACCGACGATCGAATCTTGGGCAAGTAACATACCGAAGAACAAAGGGAACGTTATACGGGATTAACTGAATCCTTGACATAGAGGTTCGACCGATAAAGATCTTCGTAGAATATGTAGGAACCAATGTGGATGTCCAGGTCCCGCCATTGGTTATTGACCGTAGAGGTGTCTCGGTCATGTCTACATAGTTCTCGAACCCGCAGGGTCTGCACACTTAAGGTTCGGTGACGTTTCGGTAGTGTAGAGTTATGTATGGTGGTGACTGAAGTTTGTTCGGAGTCCCGGATGAGATCCTGGACGTCACGAGGAGCTCCGAAATGGTCCGGAGGTAAAGATTCATATATAGGAAGTCCCAATTTGGTTTCCGGAAAAGTTTCGGGCTCATCGGTAGTGTACCGGGAGTGCCGGTAGTGTACCGGGAGGCCTACGGGAGGGGTATTTCGACCCCAAGAGGTCCATGGGCTGTGGGAGAATAATAACCAGCCCTTAGTGGGCTGGGAAAACAGCCACAAAGGCCCATGGTGCAGGAGAGAAATTCCTAAAGCAAAAAGTGGAAAATCAGCCAATAGGAGGCAATCCTACTCCAACTAGTTGGAGGTGAAGTAGGATTGCTTCCCACCTCCTATTTCGGCTGACCCAAAGGCTTTGGATGCCTCTCCTCTCCTCTCCTCCTATATATACTAGTGGATTGGGTGGTTTTTGGACAGAATTTCCGACCACGTGCTACCCGTTCCACCGGTGCATAGTTTCTCCTCTAGATCGGTTTTCTGCAACGCTTAGGCGAAGCCCTGCCGGAATTGCTCCACCACCATCACCGGAGCGCCGTCACGCTTCCGGTGAACTCTCTCTCCTCTCCACCTCCTCTCGCTGGATCGAGACGGTGGAGATCGTCATCAAGTTGCACGTGTGCTGAACGCGGAGGTGTCGTCCGTTCGGCGCTAGATCGGAAGGACCGTGATCGAGATCGCGAGACGGTTCGTGATGTGATCACGAAACGGATCATGATGAGTTCGCGGGACAGATCGTGATCAAGATCGTGAGACGGATCGTGATGAGTTCGCGGGACGGATCATGATGTGTTCGCGGGACGGTTCGTGATTGGATCGCGGGACGCTCGGCGATTTGGATCGCGAAGAATTCGACTACACCAACCGCGTTTCTTAACGCTTCCCGCTTAGCGATCTACAAGGGTACGTAGATCCACTCTCCCTCTCGTAGATGCTCATCACCATGGATAGGTTTGCGTGTGCGTAGGAAATTTTTTGTTTCCCATGCGACGTTCCCCAACAGTGGCATCATGAGCTAGGTTGATGGTTCGATGAGATCTCGAGTAGAACACAAAAGGTTTGTGGGCGTTGATGCTTAGATTGCTTCCTCCCTTGGTAGGATTTTGGTTCAGCGGGATTGTGAGATGAAGCGTCCCGGACCAACATTACTCGTACGCTTACGAGAGACCGGTTCCCTCGACGCAACTTGTTGCTTAGATGCCTTGCGGGTGACAGTTTCTCTCACTTTAGTTGGATCGGATCCGACAAAGGCGGTCCTTGAGAAGGTTGAAAAGCAATCTATGTATCACCATTGTGGTTTATGCGTAGGTGAGAATCGTTCTTGCTAGATACCCGTAGCAGCCACGTAAAACATGCAACAACAATTAGAGGACGTCTAACTTGTTTTTGCAGGGTATGTTGTGATGTGATATGGCCAATTACATGATGAGATATATGTGATGTATGAGATGATCATGTGATGTATAGAATTTCATGACTTGCATGTCGTAGAGTATGGCAACCGGCAGGAGCCATAGGGTTGTCTTTAATTATTGTATGACCTGCGTGTCAATCATTAAGCCCTATGTAATGCTTTACTTTATCGCTAAGCGGTAGCAATAGAAGTAGAAGCAGGGCTGGCGCCACAACCCCAATGGCAACACATTGATGGAGATCAAGATGATGGAGATCATGTTGTTGTGCCGGTGACGATGGAGATCATGCCGGTGTTTCGAAGATGGAGATCCTAAACACAAGTTCATGGCCATATCATGTCACTTATGAATTGCATGAGATGTTAATCCTTTTATGCACCTTGTTTTGCTTAGTACGGCGGTAGCATTATAAGGTGATCCCTCACTTGAATTTCAAGATGAACTGTGTTCTCCCCGAGTGTGCACCGTTGCGAAAGTTCGTCGTGTTGAGACACCACGTGATGATCGGGTGTGATAGACTCTACGTTCACATACAACGGGTGCAAGCCAGATTTGCACGCGCAAAACACTCGGGTTAAACTTGACGAGCCTAGCATGTACAGACATGGCCTCGGAACACAAGAGACCGAAAGGTCGAACATGAGTCATATAGTAGAGATGATCAACATGATGATGTTCACCATTGAAGCCACCTTAACTCACGTGATGATCGGACTTGAGTTAGTGAATTTGGATCATGTATCACTCGAATGACCTGAGGGATGTCAATTTGAGTGGGAGTTCTTAAGTAATATGATTAATTGAACTCATTATCATGAACATAGTCAATAGTGTCTTTGCAAATTATGTTGTAGATTACTAGCTCGCGCTGTAGCTCCCTTAAATTTTTATATGTTCCTAGAGAAATAGAGTTGAAAGATTTTGGTAGCAATATTGCGGACTGGGTCCATGATCTGAGGATTGTCCTCATTGCTGCACAGAAGGCTTATGTCCTTAATGCACCGCTCGGTGCGCCACCCCCTCTAGCGTCGTCTATAGATGTTGTGAACATCTAACATGCACGTTTCGATGACTACTTGATAGTTTAGTGCGTCATGCATTACGGCTTAGAATTGAGGCTCCGAAACGTTTTGAACGTCACGGAACATATGAGATGTTCTAGGAGCAGAGATTGTGATCTCAAGCTCGTGCCTGTGTTGTGAGGTTTGAGATCTCCAACAAGATTCTTTGCGTGTAAGATGAAGGAGAATAGCTCAATCATTGAGCATGTACTCAGATTGTCTGGGTACTACAATCGCTTGAAGCAAGTGGGAGTTGATCTTCCAGATAAGATAGTGATTGATATAGATCTCCAAGTCACTGTCACTAAAGCTACTAGAACTTAGTGATGAACTATAATACACCAGGGATAGAAGTATTGATCCCTGAGCTGTTCGCGATGTTTGACACCGTGAAGGTAGAAATAAAGAAGGAGCGTCAAGTGTTGATGGTTAATCAAACCACTAGTTTCGAAAAGGGCAAGAGCAAGGAGGGAAACTTCATGGATAGCAAGTCAGTTGCTGCTCCAGTGAAGCAACCCAAAGTTGAACTCAAACCCGAGACTAAGTGCTTCTATTATGAGGTGAGAGGTCGCTGAAGCGGAACAACCCTAGATACTTGGTAGATAAGAAGGCTGGCAACATCGACAGAAGTATATTTGATATACGAGTTATTGATGTGTACCTTTCTAGTACTCCTAGTAGCACCTGGGTATTGGATACCGGTTCGGTTGCTAAATGTTAGTAACTCGAAATAAAAGCTATGGAATAAACGGAGAACTAGCTAAGGGTGAGGTGACGATGTGTGTTGGAAATGTTTCCAAGGTTGATGTGATCAACATCGCACGCTCTCTCTACCTTCAAGATTAGTGACGAACCTAAATAAATGTTATTTGGTGTTTTGCGTTGAGCATGAACATGATTAGATCATGTTTGTTGCAATACGGTTATTCATTTAAGTCAGAGAATAATAGTTATTCTGTTTACATGAATAATACCTTCAATGGTCATGCACCTAGTGAGAATGGTTTGTTGAAATCTTGATCGTAGTAATACACATGTTCATAACATTGATGTCAAAAGATACAAAGTTAAATAATGATAGTACCACATACTTGTGGCACTGCCGCAAAATGTCATATTGGTATAAAGCGCATGAAGAAACTCCATGGTGATGGATATTTGGACTCATTCGATTTCGAATCGGTTGAGACAAGTGAACCATGCCTCTTGGGCAAGATGACTAAAGGACCCCGTTGGATGGAGCGGGCAAGTGATTCATTGGAAATGATACATGTTGATGTATGCAATCTAGTGAGTCTTGTAGCGTGCAGAGGATATCGTTATTTTATTACCTTCACTGATGATTTGAGTAGATATAGTTTATATTTACTTAATGAAACGCATGTCTGAATCGTTTGAAAGGTTCAAGCAAATTCAGAGTGAAGTTTAAAGATCATCGTGACAAGAAGATAAAAATGATTGCGATATGATCGTGGAGGTGAATATCTGAGTCACGAGTTTGGCATACAACTTAAGACAATGTGAAAGTTGTTTCACAACTAAACGCCACCTGGAACACCATAGTGTGATGGTGTGTCCGAACATCATAGTTATGCTCTATTGGACATGGTGCGTGCTATGATGTCTCTTGTCATTTTACTGCTATAATTTTGGGGTTATGCATTAGAGACAACTACATTCACTTTAAATAGGGCACCATCTAAATCCGTTGTGATGATACCATGTGAATTATGGTTTGATAGAAACCTAAGCTGTCATTTCTTAATACTTGGGGCTGCGACACTTGTGTGGAAAATGTTTTCACCTAATGAGGTCGAACCCAAGGCGGACAAATGCATCTTCATAGAATACCCTAAGATTAGTTGGGTGAACCTTCTATCTCAGATCCAAGTGCAAAGTGTTTGTTACTAAAACGAATCCTTTCTCGAGGAAAAGTTTCTCTCGAAAGAATTGAGTGGGAGGAAGATAGAACTTGATGAGGTTGTTAAACCTTTGTTCAACAAGAGAGTAGCGCAGCGCAGGATGTTGTTTCTGTGAAGCCTACGTTAGTTGAAGAGGAAGTTAATGATGATGATCATGAAGCTTCAGGATCAAGTTACTATCGAACTTCGTAGGTCGACAAGGATGTGTAATGCTCCTAAGCGGTACGACAACCCTGTCTTGGAGGTCATGTTGTTGGACAACGATGAACCTATGAGCTATGGAGAAGCGATGATGGGCCCGGATTCCAACAAATGGTTGGAGGCCATGAAATCTGAGATAGGATCCATGTATGAAAACCAAGTGTAGACTTTGGTAGACTTGCTTGTTGGGCGATAGGTCGTGGAGTACAAATGGATTTTTAAAATGAAGATAGACACTGATGGTGAATGTCACTATTTGTAAAGCTCGACTTGTTGCAAAGATGTTTGTGACAAGTTCAAGGATTTGACTACGATGAGACTTTCTCACTCATAGTAGTGCTAAAGTCTGTTGGAATTATGTTAGCAGTTGCTGTGTTTTCAATTATGAAATCTGGCAGATGGATGTCAAAACATCGTTTCCTTAACGGTTTACTTGAGGAAAGGTTGTATGTGATACAACCAGAAGGTTTTGTCAGGCCTAAGGATGCTAAAAGGTGTGCAAGCTTCGGTGATCCTTCCATGGACTGAAGCAAGCATCTCGGAGTTGGAATATATGCTTTGATGAGGTGATCAAAGTTTTGATATTTATATGGAGATTTCGAGAAACTTGTATTTGCAATAAAGTGAGTGGGAGCACTATAGAATTTCTGATAAGTATATGTGGATGACATATTGTTGATCAGAAATAATGTAGAGTTTCTGGAAAGCATAAAACGGTCATTTGGAAAGTGATTTTCAAAGGAAGACCTGGATGAAGCTACCTAATTGTTGAGCATCAAAATCTATGGAGATAGATCAAGATGCTCGATGAGACTTTCAATGAGTGCATACCTTGACAAGATTTTGAAAGAGTTCAAAATGGATCAGTCAGAGAAAGAGTTCTCGCCTGATTTGTAAGGTGTGAAAGTTGAGTGAGACTCAAAGCTCGACAACGGCAGAAGAAAGAGAAAGGACGAACGTCGTCCCCTATGCCTTAGCCATAGGTTCTATATTATGCCATGTTGTGTACCGCACCTGTGTGTGCCTTGCCATGAGTCCGTCAGGGGGTACAAGAGTGAACCAGGAGTGGATCACTGGACAGCGGTCAAGATTATCCTCAGTAACTAAGAGACTGAGGAGATGTTTCTCGATTATGGAGGGGATAAAGAGTTCGTCGTAAGGAGTTACGTCGATACAAGCTTTAACACTAATCCGGATGACTCGTAGTAGCAATCTGGATACGTATAGTGGACCAGCCATTTGGAATAGTACTGAGCGGAGTGTGGTAGCAGTGTTTACAGTTTGACATAGGTATTTGCAAAGTGCACACGGATCTGAATGTTACAGACCCGTTGACTATAAAACCTCTCTCACATGCAAAGCATGATCGAGCCCCAGAACTCGTTGGGTGTTAGATTCATAACAATGCGAATCACATGGTGATGTGAACTAGATTATTGACTCTAGTGCAAGTGGGAGACTGTTGGAAATATGCCCTAGAGGCAATAATAAATTATTTATTATCATATTTCCTTGTTCATGATAATCGTTTATTATCCATGCTATAATTGTATTGATCGGAGACTTAGATGCATGTGTGGATACATGGACAAAACCATGTCCCTAGTATGCCTCTAATAGACTAGCTCGTTGATCAAAAGATGGTTAAGGTTTCCTAGCCATGGACATGAGATGTCATTTGATAACGGGGTCACATCATTAGGAGAATGATGTGATGGACAAGACCCAAACTGCAAACGTAGCATATGATCGTGTCAGTTTATTGCTATTGTTTTCCGCATGTCAAGTATGTGTTCCTATGACCATGAGATCATGCAACTCACAGATATCGGAGGAGTGCCTTGTGTGTATCAAACGTCGCAACGTAACTGGGTGACTATAAAGGTGCTCTACAGGTATCTCCGATGGTGTCTATTGAGTTGGCATGGATCGAGACTGGGATTTGTTACTCCGTGTGACGAAGAGGTATCTCGGGGCCCACTCGGTAATGCAACATCACAATAAGCCTTGCAAGCAATGTGACTAATTGTTAGTTGCGGGATCTTGTATTACGGAACGAGTAAAGAGACTTGCCGGTAACGAGGTTGAACTAGGTATGGAGATACCGACGGTCGAATCTTGGGCAAGTAACATACCGAAGAACAAAGGGAACGTTATACGGGATTAACTGAATCCTTGACATAGAGGTTCGACCGATAAAGATCTTTGTAGAATATGTAGGAACCAATGTGGACGTCCAGGTCCCACCATTGGTTATTGACCGTAGAGGTGTCTCGGTCATGTCTACATAGTTCTCGAACCCGCAGGGTCTGCACACTTAAGGTTCGGTGACGTTTCGGTAGTGTAGAGTTATGTATGGTGGTGACTGAAGTTTGTTCGGAGTCCTGGATGAGATCCCGGACATCACTAGGAGCTCCGGAATGGTCCGGAGGTAAAGATTCATATATAGGAAGTCCCAGTTTGGTTTCCGGAAAAGTTACGGGCTCATCGGTAGTGTACCGGGAGTGCCGGTACTGTACCGGGAGTGCCGGTAGTGTACCGGGAGGCCTCCGGGAGGGGTATTTCGACCCAAGAGGTCCATGGGATGTGGGATAATAATAACCCGCCCTTAGTGGGCTGGGAAAACAGCCACAAAGTCCCATGGTGCAGGAGAGAAAGTCCTAAAGCAAAAAGTGGAAAATCAGCCAATAGGAGGCAATCCTACTCCAACTAGTTGGAGGTGAAGTAGGATTGCTTCCCACCTCCTATTTCGGCCGACCCAAAGGCTTTGGCTGCCTCTCCTCTCCTCTCCTCCTATATATACTAGTGGATTGGGTGGTTTTTGGACAGAATTTCCGGCCACGTGCTACCCGTTCCACCGGTGCATAGTTTCTCCTCTAGATCGGTTTTCTGCAACGCTTAGGCGAAGCCCTGCCGGAATTGCTCCACCACCATCACCGAAGCACCGTCACGCTGCCGGTGAACTCTCTCTCATCTCCACCTCCTCTCGCTGGATCGAGACGGTGGAGATCGTCAACAAGCTGCACGTGTGCTGAACGCGGAGGTGCCGTCCGTTCGGCGCTAGATCGGAAGGACCGTGATCGAGATCGCGAGACGGTTCGTGATGTGATCACGGAACGGATCGTGATGAGTTCGCGGGACAGATCGTGATCAAGATCGTGAGACGGATCGTGATGAGTTCGCGGGACGGATCATGATGTGTTCGCGGGACGGTTCGTGATTGGATCGCGGGACGCTCGGCGATTTGGATCGCGAAGAAGTTCGACTACACCAACCGCGTTTCTTAACGCTTCCCGCTTAGCGATCTACAGGGGTAGTAGATCCACTCTCCCTCTCGTAGATGCTCATCACCATGGATAGGTTTGCGTGTGCGTAGGAAATTTTTTGTTTCCCATGCGACGTTCCCCAATAGGGACGACGTTCGTCCTTTCTCTTTCTTCTGCCGTTGTCGAGCTTTGAGTCTCACTCAATTTCACACCTTACAAATCAGGCGAGAACTCTTTCTCTAACTGATCCATTTTGAACTCTTTCAAAATTTTGTCAAGGTATGTACTCATTGAAAGTCTCATCAAGCATCTTGATCTATCTCTATAGATCTTGATGCTCAACAATTTGGTAGCTTTATCTAGGTCTTCCTTTGAAACACTCTTTTCAAACAACCTTTTATGCTTTCCAGAAATTCTATGTCATTTCCGATCAAGAATGTGTCAACCACATATGCTTACTAGAAACTCTATAGTGCTCCACTCACTTTATTGTAAATACAAGTTTCTCATAAACTTTGTATAGACTCAAAACCTTTGATCACCTCATCAAATTGTATATTCCAACTCCGAGATGCTTGCTTCAGTTCATAGAAGAATCACTGAAGCTCACACACCTTTTAGCATCCTTAGGACTGACAAAACCTTCTGGTTGTATCACATACAACCTTTCCTCAAGTAAACCGTTAAGGAAATGATGTTTTGACATCCATTTGCCAGATTTCATAATTGAAAGTGCAACAACTGCTAACATAGTTTCGACATACTTTAGCATCGCTACGAGTGAGAAAGTCTCATCGCAGTCAACTCCTTGAACTTGTCATAAACTTCTTTGCAACAAGTCGAGCTTTATAAATGGTGACATTTACCATCAGTGTCTGTCTTCATTTTAAAAATCCATTTGTACTCGACGACCTGCCGTCCAACGAGCAAGTCTACCAAAGTCTATACTTGGTTTTCATACATGGATCCTTTCTCAGATTTCATGGCCTCTAACCATTTGTCGGAATCCGGGCCCATCATTGCTTCTCCATAGATCGTAGGTTCATCGTTGTCCTACAACATGACCTCTAAGACAGGGTTATCGTACCACTCAGGAGCAGTACACGTCCTTGTCGACCTAGGAGGTTTGATAGTAACTTGATCCGAAGCTTCATGATCATCATCATTAACTTCCTCTTCAACTAACGTAGGCTTCACAGAAACATCTTTCCGTGCTGCGCTACTCTCTCGTTGAAACTAAGGTTCAACAACCTCATCAAAATTTCTATCTTCCTCCCACTCAATTCTTTCGAGAGAAACTTTTTCTCGAGAAAGGACCCAGTTTCAGCAACAAAATTTTTATGCTTGGATCTGAGATAGAAGGTTCACCCAACTATTCTTAGGGTATTCTATGAAGATGCATTTGTCCGCTTTGGGTTCGAGCTCATTAGGTGAAAACATTTTTCCACACAAGCGTCGCAGCCCCAAACATTAAGAAATGACATCTTGGGTTTCTATCAAACCCTAATTCACATGGTGTCATCTCAATGGATTTAGAAGGTGCCCTATTTAAAGTGAATGTAGTTGTGTCTAATGCATAACCCCAAAATTATAATAGCAAAACGATAAGAGACATCATAGCACTCACCATATCCAATAGAGCACGACTATGATATTCGGACATACCATCACACTATGGTGTTTCAGGTGGCGTGAGTTGTGAAACAACTTTCACATTGTCTAAAGTTGTATGCCAAACTCGTAACTCAGATATTCACGTCCACGATCATATCGTAGACATCTTCTTGTCACGATGATCTTTAAACTTCACTCTGAATTTGCTTGAACCTTTCAAACGATTCAGACTTGTGTTTCATTAAGTAAATATACACTATATCTACTCAAATCATCAGTGATGGTAAGAAAATAACGATATCCAAAATATACACTATATCTACTCAAATCATGCTCAACGCAAAACACAAAATAACATTTATTTAGGTTCGTCACTAATCCTGAAGGTAGAGATAGCGTGCGATGTTGATCACATCAACCTTGGAAACTTTTCCAACACACATCGTCACCTCACCCTTAGCTAGTTCTCCGTTCATTCTGTAGCTTTTATTTCGAGTTACTAACATTTAGCTCTTAGAACATCTCATATGTTCTGTTACATTCAAAATGTTTCAGAGCCTCAATTCTAAGCCGTAATGCATGACGCACTAAACTATCAAGTAGTCATCAGAACATGCCTGTCAGATGTTCACAACATCTACACACGACGCTAGAGGGGTTGGCGCACCGAGCGGTGCATTAAGGACATAAGCCTTCTGTGCAGCAATGAGGAAAATCCTCAGATCACAGACCCAGTCCGCAATATTGCTACCATCATCTTTCAACTCTATTTCTCTAGGAACATATAAAAATTCAAGGGAGCTACAGCGCGAGCAAGTAATCTACAACATAATTTGCAAAGACACTACTGACTATGTTCATGATAATGAGTTCAATTAATCATATTACTGAAGAACTCCCACTCAAATTGACATCCCTCCGGTCATTCGAGTGATACATGATCCAAATTCACCGACTCAAGTCCGATCATCACGTGAGTTGAGGTAGTTTCAATGGTGAACATCATCATGTTGATCATATCTACTATATGACTCATGTTCGACCTTTCGGTCTCTTGTGTTCCGAGGCCATGTCTGTAACATGCTAGGCTCGTCAAGTTTAACCCGAGTGTTCTGCATGTGCGGTCAATAACCAATAGCAGGACACCTCTATGGTCAATAACCAATAGCGGGACCAGGATGCCCATATTGGTTCCTACATATTCTACGAAGATCTTTATCGGTCGAACCTCTATGTCAAGGATTCAGTTAATCCCGTATGATGTTCCATTTGTTCTTCGGTACGCTACTTGCCCGAGATTCAATCGTCGGTATCTCCATACCTAGTTCAACCTCGTTACCGACAAGTTTCTTTACTTGTTCCGTAATACAAGATCCCGTGACTGACACTTAGTTACATTGCTTGCAAGGCTTGTTGTGATGTCGTATTACCGAATGGGCCCTGAGATACCTCTCCGTCACACGAAGTAACAAATCCCAGTGTTGATCCATGCTAACTCAACAGACACCCTCAGAGATACATGTAGAGTACCTTTATAGTCACCCAGTTATGCTGCGACGTTTGATACACACAAGGCACTCCTCCGGTGTCAGTGATTTGCATGATCTCATGGTCATAGGAACAGATACTTGACATGCAGAAAACAGTAGCATTAAACTGACACGATCATATGCTACATTTGTAGTTTGGGTCTTGTCCATCACATCATTCTCCTAATGATGTGATCCCATTATCAAATGACATCTCATGTCCATGGCTAGGAAACCTTAACCATCTTTGATCAACGAGCTAGTCTATTAGAGGCATACTAGGGACATGGCGCTGTCTATGTATCCACACATGTATCTGAGTTTCCGATCAACACAATTATAGCATGGATAATAAACGATTATCATGAACAAGGAAATATGATAATAATCAATTTATTATTGCCTCTAGGGCATATTTCCAACAGCGGAACCATCACGAGGCAGTTGCGGGGGCACACGAGCCCCCGGTAATGGCGAAGCACCAAAGACTGAGGCTTATACAAACAATACCATCTCAAGCGGAGGGTTAGCCAAGTTTGTTATGTATTCAGAAGGCACCTGCGCGGTGCGATACAAAATACAGAGAAATGCTTGGCAGGAACAACCCATATAGTCACCTGACGGCCATGCTGTCGAAGGAGCTTCAGGCCGCTTGACGACGCACGCCGTGGGGGTCCATCCCGCGCGTGGGGGGTTTTGCCGGCTCCCTTAGGCTTCGAGGGCCTGTGGGGCCCTGGCAACTCATGAGGCACGCGTGGCCCGTGCCTTCTGCCGCTTGTCGTCCTTGGAAACCCCGGATTCCCGTGCCCCTAACGCCTCGCTCCATGCTCCTTGGTTGTGGGGGCGCGCGTTGAGGCATGCCTCCAGGTGGTGTCGAAGTTCCTCCCCCTTGTACCGGTCAGGTCGGAGCTCTCCAAGTGTAAGCCGCCGAGCCCGTTGATACGTCTCCAACGTATCTATAATTTTTGCTTGTTCCATGTTGTTATATTATCATTCTTGGATGTTTTACAATCATTTTATCACAGCTTTATATTAATTTTGGGACTAACCTATTAACATAGAGCCTAGTGCTAGTTCCTGTTTTTTCCGTGTTTTTGAGTTTTACAGAAGAGGAATATTAAACGGAGTCCAAACGGAATAAAAATTTACGGTGGTTTTTTTGGGACCAGAAGAGACCCACGGAGCATCGGAGTTGGGCCAGAAGACCCACGAGGCAGTCACAAGCCTCAGGGACGCGACCACCCCCCTGGTCATGCCCTGTAGGCTTGTGACTCCCTCGTGGCCCATCCTGACTTATTTCCACCGCCATAAATTCCTATAAATACCAAAAAAAACCACGCAGAACCTAGATCGGGAGTTCCACTGCCGCAAACCTCCAGAGCCACAAAAAACCAATCAGGAGCCCGTTTAGGCACCCTGTTGGAGGGGCAAACCATCACCGAAAGCCATCTTCATCATCCCGACGCTCTCCATGAAGAGGAGGGAGTAGTTCACCCTCTAGGCTGAGGGTATGTACCAGTAGCGATGTGTTTGATCTCTCTCTCTCGTGTGTTCTTGAGATGGCACGATCTTGATGTACCACGAGCTTTGTTGATATAGATTGAATCATATGGAGTTTTCCCCTTTCTATCTTGCTGTGATGAATTGAGTTTTCCCTTTGAGGTTTACTTATCGGATTGAGTCCTTAAGGATTTGAGAACACTCGATGTATGTCTTGCGATGGGATATCCGTGGTGACAATGGGATGTTCTATTGATACTCTTGATGTATATTTTGGTGATCAACTTGCGGGTTTTGTGACCTTGGGAATCTATGCATAGGGGTTGGCACATGTTTTCGTCTTGACTTTCCGATAGAAACTTTGGGGCACTTTTTGAAGTTCTTTGTGTTGGATTGAATATAATGAATCTGAAATTGTGTGATGCATATCGTATAATCAAGCCCACGGGTACTTGTGGTGACATTGGAGTATCTAGGTTACATTAGGGTTTTGGTTGACGTGTATCTTAATGTGTTATTTTAGTACGAACTCTAGGGCTAGTTTTGACACTTATAGGGACAACTCATAAGATTGATCAGAAAAGATAACTTTGAGGTGGTTTCGTACCCTACAATAGTTTCTTCATTAGTTCTCCGCTATTTGTGACTTTGGAGTGAACTCTTTGTCACACGAGAGGTATTTACATATGATTCAACTATGCCAATATTGTTGAGAGAAATTGCACTGGTGAAACTATGGACCGTAGGCCTTGTTTCCAAGCATTTATACAACGTTTTGCTCGCTATTTACTGTTTGTTACCTTGCTATTTTTATATTTTAAGATTACAAAAACCTATATCTACCATCCATATTGCACTTGTATCACCATCTCTTCGCCGAACTAGTGCACCTATACAATTTACCATTGTATTAGGTGTATTGGGGACACAAGAGACTCTTTGCTATTTGGTTGCAGGGTTGTTTGAGAGAGACCATCTTCATCCTACACCTCCTACGGATTGATAAACCTTATGTCCTCCACTTGAGGGAAAATTGCCGATGTCCTACAAAACTCTGTGCTTGGAGGCCCAACACGAGTCTACAAGAAGAAGGTTGTGTGGTAGACGTCACCCATCCTGAGGGAGGCGCCGGGCGCGCCTTCCTATATAGGGGGAGAGGCGCCCCAACAGTGGACGTGGGGCATGAGATGCCAGCCGTGGGGGTTCCAGCCCCCTGGCGGCTCATGGGCAAGAGCTGCTTGAAGGCGCGGTTGGAGGCTAGGGCCTGAGCACCGCCCAGGACGCAGGTGATGGCGTGGGGCTCTTGGAATCCCCTAGCCCCATCGCCGTGTCAGTTGTCGTTATTTCTCCTTGGTGGTGGCGGCAGTGGACGAAGGTCGGCCCTGTCCTGAGGGTGAGCCTCCTAGGGTTGGTCGTGCCAGGCTCCTAACGCAGGGCGCGATTGTCCTGACGTCTCTCGCTGCGGCCCTCTCCATGGTCGTAGCTGCGGTTGCCGCGCTCGGGCGGCGGCCAAAGTGCTCATCGTGGAGCTCCCTGAGCTCATAGCAGTTGCTTGTGTTGTGGGTGTTGATGTAGTGGAAGACGCAGAACAGACTGTTGCCCCCGGGGGGCTCTTCCTGGCCACGACCGCGCTTCACCTCGGGCGCGGCTGCCAGCATAGTGGGGCCCTTGTGTTTAACCTCCTTAGCCTTGGCCTTCTTGACTTCAGGGTCTGCCTCCGGGAGCCCGCAGAGGGAGAGGCAGCATGCCTCGGCCTTTGTGCACTTGTCCACTAATACGTCTCCAACGTATCTACTTTTCAACTCTTTTGCCCTTGTTTTGGACTCTAATTTGCATGATTTGAATGGAACTAACCCAGACTGACGTTGTTTTTAGCAGAATTGCCTTGGTGTTATTTTTCTGCAGAAATAAAAGTTCTCAGATTGACCTGAAAATTTATGGAGAATATTTTTGGAATTAATAAAAAATATTGGCGAAAGAATCAACTGTAGTGGGCCCACCACCTGTCCACAAGTCAGGGGCGCGCCCACCCCCCTAGGGCGTGCCCCTATGGCTTGTGGGCCCCCTGTCGCTCCTCCGACCTTGTTTCCACTTCTATATATTCCTATTCGGGGAGGAAAAAATCAAGGAGAAGATTTCATCGCGTTTCACGATACGGAGCCGCCGCCTCCTGTTCTTCCTCGGAAGACCAGATCTGGAGTCCGTTTTGGGCTCTAGAGAGGGGAAATCGATGCCTTCATCATCACTAACCATCCTTCATCACCAATTTGATGATGCTCTCCACCATTCGTGAGTAATCTCATCGTAGGCTTGCTGGACGGTGATGGGTTGGATGAGATGTATCATGTAATCAAGTTAGTTTTGTTAGGTTTTGATCCCTAGTATCCACTATGTTCTGAGATTGATGTTGCTATGACTTTGCTATGGTTAATGCTTGTCACTAGGGCCCGAGTACAATGATTTCAGATCTGAACCTATTATGTTATCATGAATATATATGTGTTCTTGATCCTATCTTGCAAGTTGTAGACACCTATTACGAGTTATGATCCGCATCCCCCAGGGTGACAATAACTGGGATTATTTCCGGTGGTTATCGTAGTTTGACGAGTTCGTGTATTCACTAAGTGCTAATCGTTTGGTCCGGTTCTCTATTAAAAGGAGGCCTTAATATCCCTTAGTTTCCATTAGGACCCCGCTGCCACGTGAGGGTAGGACAAAATATGTCATGCAAGTTCTTTTCCATAAGCACATATGACTATATATGGAATACATGCCTATATTACATTGATGAATTGGAGCTAGTTCTGTGTCACCCTATTTTATAACCGTTGCATGATGAATGCCATCCGACATAATTATCCATCACTGATCCTTTGCCTACGAGCTTTTCACATATTGATCTTTGCTAAGTTACTTCTCCATTGCTACTGTTACAATCACTACAAACTACTACTATCACTTTGCCACCATTAACGTTACTTCCATATTAATTTTCTACTGAATACTTTGCTGGAGATATTAAGTCTTTCATGTGTGGTTGAATTGACAACTCAGCCGCTAATACTCGAGAATATTCTTTGGCTCCCCTTGTGTCTAATCAATAAATTTGGGTTGAATACTCTACCCTCGAAAACTTTTGCGATCCCCTATACATGTGGGTTATCAAGACCTTTTTGTGGCGCCGTTGCCCGGGAGCATAGCTCTATTCTCTGAGTCACTTGGGATATATATTTGTTGATCACTGTGAAGAATCTGGAAGATGCTAAGACTAAGATATAGCCCTCAACTACGAGGACAGGTAAGGAACTGCCATCTAGCTCTGCAGTTGATTCCCCTTCTGTTATGAGTAAATTTGTGACACCACCACCTGCTAGTAATTCTAATATGTCGCAAGTAATTGATGATGCTACTTCTGCTACGCATGATGCTTATGATGATACTTTGCTTGATACCACCATGCCACTGGGTGAATTCCTTGATGAACAAATTGCTAGAGTCAATACTGAAACTGATGATATTTGTGAATCTGATGAAATTATTGAAACAGAACACTATGAGACACCTTCTAGGTCTATCTCTCCTAGATATGAATTCCCTGATATACCTGAGGGTTATGTTATGGAAGGAGAGGTATCTAGGGACTTTATTGCTTGTAAGGATAGAGATGATCTTAAGAAATTGCTTCACAAGTGGAAGGAAAAATCTTTGAATGCTAGAATGCAATATGATCCTAAGTTTGCTACTTCACCTATCTTTGTTACTGATAAGGATTATGAATTCTCGGTCGATCCTGAGTTAATTACTTTTGTTGAATCTCATCCTTTCCATGGTTATGAATCTGAAACTGTTGTGGCACATCTTACCAAATTGAATGATATAGCCACCCTATTTACTCATGAGCAAAAAATTCGCTATTACTATATTCTTAAGTTGTTTCCTTTCTCATTAAAGGGTGATGCTAAGATATGGTTTAATTCTCTTGCTCCTGGTTGCGTACGTAGTCCCCAGGATATGATTTATTACTTCTCTAAAAACTATTTTTCTCCCCATAAGAAACAAGCTGCCTTGCGGGAAATATTTAACTTTGTGCAAATTGAAGAAGAGAGTCTCCCACAAGCTTGGGGGAGGCTTCTCCAGTTACTTAATGCTTTGCCTGATCATCCTCTCAAGAAAAACGAAATACTTGATATCTTTTATAATGGACTAGCCGATGCTTCTAGGGACCACCTAGATAGTTGTGTTGGTTGTGTTTTCAGGGAATGAACTGTTGAACAAGCTGAGCTGCTATTGAACAATATATTGAGCAATGATAATGATTGGACTATTCCCAAGCCAACTTCGAAGAAAAGAGGTATTCTATTTCTCAGTCCTGAAGATATGCAAGAGGCGAAGAAATCTATGAAAGAAAATGGTATTAAAGCTGAAGATGTTAAGAATCTACCACCTATTGAAGAGATACATTGTCTTGATAACCTGACATAGGTAGTAGAGGTAAATTCTCTCCGTAGATTTGATGAAGGAGATATTCCTTATAATAAGCCTGCTAGCTAGTGCTTGGATGAATTTGATAACTTTGTAGTCAAGCAAGAAAAATTTAATGCTTATGTTAGTAGACAATTGAAACATAATGCTTATATACTTGATCGCTTGGGTGATTATTTGAGTAGAACTGTCAATGATCTTAAGCTTATTAGTAAACATGCTTCCATGGTAACTACTCAAGTAGAACAAGTACTAAAGGCGGAGAATGATTTACTTAATGAGATGAATAGTAAGAACAATGATTATTCTGTTAAAGTTGTGACTAGAGGTGGTAGAATGACTCAAGAACCTTTGTATCCTGAGGGCCACCCTAAGAGAATTGAGCAAGATTCTCATAGAGTTAATACCGATGCACCTATTCGTTCCAGTAAGAGTAGGAAAAGGAATGACGATAGTACTTTGCATGCTGCTAGTGAACCTGTTATAGATACACCTGACAACCCAAATGATCCTTCTGTTTCTGATGCTGAGACACAATCTGGTGATCAACATGAGCCTAGTGATAATATTAATGATGATGTTCATGTTGATGCTCAACCTAGTAATGATAATGATGTGGAGATTGAACCTGTTGTTGATCTTGATAACCCACAACCTAAGAATAAGAGATATGATAAAAGAGACTTTGTTGCTAGGAAACATGGTAGAGAAAGAGAACCATGGGTTCAAAAACCGATGCCCTTTCCCCCTAAGCCATCCAAGAAAAAGGATGATGAAGATTTTGAGCGCTTTGTTGAAATGCTTAGACCTGTCTTTTAACGTATGCGTTTGACTGATATTCTGAAAATGTCTCCTTATGCTAAGCATATGAAAGATATTGTGACAAATAAAAGAAAAATACCGGAAGCTGAGATTTCCACCATGCTTGCTAATTATACCTTTAAGGGTGGAATACCAAAGAAACTAGGAGACCCCGGAGTACCTACTATACCATGCTCTGTTAAAGGAAATTATGTTAGAACTGCTTTATGTGACCTTGGAGCTGGTGTTAGTGTTATGCCTTTCTCTTTATATCGTAGACTTGATTTGAATAAGTTGACACCTACTAAAATTTCCTTGCAAATGGCTGATAAATCAACTGCTTTACCTATCGGTATTTGTGAAGATGTACCTGTTGTAGTTGCGAACGTTACTATCTTAACGAACTTTGTTATCCTTGATATCCCCGAGGACGACAGTATGTCAATCATCCTTGGTAGACCCTTTTTGAATACTGCAGGGGCTGTTATTGATTGCAACAAGGGCAGCTTTTCATGTTAATGGTAATGAGCATATGGTGCATTTTCCGAAGAAACAACCTCAAGTTCATAGTGTCAACTCCATTGAAAAGGTTTCCACGATTACTATCGGAGGCTTTGAATTCCCTCTTCCTACTGTCAAGAAGAAATATGATGTACTTATTGTTGGAGACATGCATATCCCCATTGAGGTAACCTAGTGTTATTCGAAAATTCTCCGGTTCCGTGTCATTCGAAAAAAGTTTGTCAATAAGACTTGATCAACCTTATTGATGGATTCTTTTTGATGAACGTGAAATGGATGAATTTAGAAAGCACTACCTTTTGTACCCAACTTTTATTCTCTGTTCCTTAGTTTCATTCTAGTAAAATGTTATTATTTTCATGTTTTCTGTTTTATCCGTGCATTATAAAAATGACCTGAAAATAGAAGTCCCAAGAATGCCTTGGAAATTTAGTATGCATCAGGGGGCTGCACCAGTGCGCCACAATCCTACAGGGTGTGCCCCCCCTTGGGCACGCCCTAGTGGCTTGTGGGTCCCACGTGGGGCCCCGTCACTTATTACAGCACCCATCCACTTCGTCTTGCTCCAGAAAAATCCCACCATTGCTCAAACTCATGGTTTAGCTCATCTTGCTGCCATTTTCGATATCCTTGCTCAAAGCTCCATTTGCAAAACTGTTTTAGGGGATTGCTCATTGGTATGTGACTCCTCCAATGGTCCAATTAGTTTTTGTTATAGTGCCTTATATATTGCAAATTTTTGTTGTTTTGGTGACCTTGTTCTTGAGCTTGCATGTCAAATTTGTATGGTCCCAAGTAGTTTTGATGCGTGATATAGCTTTTAGGCACTTGAGGGAGTAGTTGCTATGAGTTTTGTTGAGATTTGTTCACTTTTATTTTGATTCACTAAAAATTTCAGAAATTTTTCAGAGAAAGAAAAGATGTTGAGGAGAATGTACCAAGGTGGTTCCTCGAGCAAGAAAACTCCGAGACTCGCGTTACGTGAGCCCAATTTTGAACCGGCGAGGGAAGCTCGAGTACTGCCTTGTGAATGACCGTCGGATCAACTCATGGACAACGCCGGGTTCAAGGAAGAGTTTTATGCATACATAAGGAATGCTGGCCTTGAGGATTTTAGTTTATACCGATGCAAGCAATATTATCAACTCACCGATTCTTTCGTGCGGAGGTTTGAATTTTCATCCAGGCGTAATTCTCATTCTGTTCTATTTAATCTTTATGATAAGTCCTATACCATGGACCTAGAGGATTTTAATGATGCATGCAAAATTCCACAGTGGGGTAGCCATAGGGATCCTCATAAAAATGAATATAATGATTTCCTTGCTAGCATCATGGTGGGAGAAACTAGAATCATTACACAAGCTACTTTGGGAAGCATTCACTTTCCGGCTTTACAATATTTTGCTCTCTTCATAGGTAGATGTATTAACGGTAAACATGATCATAGTCACTTTTGCATGCCTAATCTGAGTATTCTTAAGAGTGCTATAATGGTAGATAGAAGATATAACTTGGGGGCTATTATTGCCAGGAAGTTACATCTTAATGCTAAGAATGGAGATTTCTTTGGTGGAATTTATGCCACCGTGTAACTAAGTATCTTGGGGTACCCATAAGAGAGAATGATATTGAGTTACCCCTTGATTTTCTTGATTATGAGGCTTTGGTGCGCTACCAGTGTCTTGAAAGGAACGAACAATCCCTCCAATACCGACTAATTTTTGACACACAACGTGCTGTCCATTTTACCCTTCCTGCTCCTGCCTTCTTTAACTTTCAGGAAAAACAGAGATACTTTATAACCAGAGAGGAGGCAAACGAGTACGAGAGGAACGCGGAATCAGCTCGCTTTCATGCTGCAGTCGTTCAGGCGGTAGCCACTGCAGCCCAGTACAACCCCAACTATGACTTCGGATATTATCCGGGCCAGCCGTGGCCCTAGACAAACTTAGGCCAAAAGCCTAAGCTTGGGCTAGTACGTATTTCTCACCGACATTACATTCATGTTCACACACTCATTTCAGTTGCCGGTGTTCATACTTTTTCATTGTACTATCCATGGTAGTTTATTTCTTCTTTATGCTTTCTTCTTGTGTGTTTGATTAATCTTTAAGAAAATCCAAAAAACTATTTAGTTCTAGCTTTACCTTCTAGACTGTTTAGTTCTAGCATTAAAAGAAAACCCCAAAAGATTTCTCGTTCTTTTTTTGCTTGTTGGGAGTTTTCCCGTGTAAATAGTTTTTCTCTTTCTTGCTTTGAAACTTCTTTTCTTTGGGTCTTAAGGAGAAGACCACGATGAAATGTTAAGTGTCTCTCATATGCATTATTGTTTATCTGGCATAGAGCCCATATTGCCTTGTCTTCTCCTTTGAGTTACTGCTTGCAGATTCCAGCTTAGTCCAATGCACGTACACACTTATTATTCACATCGTTCGGTCGTGCAAGTGAAAGGAAATAATGACGATATATGATGAAGTGACCGAGATGGAGAAAAGCTGGTACGAACTCTAACTATCTTGTTTTTGTAAATATGATTAGCTCATCATTCGGGATTCATCTCATTATGGGTTGAACATGTTTGCAATGACAATTAGAGATTATAGTTATTCATGCCATGCTTAATTAGCTAAGAGGTAATAATGGTTTTGTTTTGAGTGCCAACATGCATATTAAAATGGTTGTGATGTAGTATGATAGAATGGTATCCTCCTCTGAATGATTTGAGTGGCTTGACTTGACACATGTTCATGCATGTAGTTGAAAAAAAACCAACATAGCCTCCACGATGTTTATGTTCATGGTGATATATATCCTACTCATGCTTGTATTCAATGTTGGTCAATCTCAAATCATGTTTATGACTGTTGTCGCTCTCTAGTTGGTCGCTCCCCAGTCTTTTGCTAGCCTTCACTTGTACTAAGCGGAAATACTGCTTGTGCATCCATCTCCATAAATCCAAAGTTGTTCCATATGAGTCCAAAACAAGGGCAAAAGAGTTTGGAAAAGTAGATACATTGGAGATGGATGTGTGGTGGACTCATATGGAACAACTTTGGGTTTATGAAGGTGGCGGAGCCACCGCTACCTCCTGTTCTTCCTCGGGAGACCAGATCTGGAGTCCGTTTTGGGCCCCGGAGAGGGGAAATCGACGCCTTCGTCATCACCAACCATCCTTCATCACCAATTTCATGATGCTCTCCAACGTTCGTGGGTAATCTAATCGTAGGCTTGCTGGACGTGATGGGTTGGATGAGATTTATCATGTAATCAAGTTAGTTTTGTTAGGGTTTGATCCCTAGTATCCACTATGTTCTGAGATTGATGTTGCTATGACTTTGCTATGCTTAATGCTTGTCACTAGGGCCCGAGTGCCATGATTTCAGATCTGAACCTATTATGTTATCATGAATATATATGTGTTCTTGATCCTATCTTGCAAGTTGTAGACACCTATTACGAGTTATGATCCGCATCCCCCAGGGTGACAATAATTGGGATTCTTTCCGGTGATTACCATAGTTTGAGGAGTTCATGTATTCACTAAGTGCTAATGCTTTGGGCCAGTTCTCTATTAAAAGGAGGCCTTAATATCCCTTAGTTCCATTAGGAACCCGCTTCCACGGGAGGGTAGGACAAAAGATGTCATGCAAGTTCTTTTCCATAAGCACGTATGACTGCATATGGAATACATGCCTACATTACATTGATGAATTGGAGCTAGTTCTGTGTCACCCTATTTTATAACCGTTGCATGATGAATGCCATCCGACATAATTATCCATCACTGATCCATTGCCTACGAGCTTTTCACATATTGGTCTTTGCTAAGTTACTTTTCCGTTGCTACTGTTACAATGACTACAAACTGCTACTATCACTTTGCCACCGTTACCGTTACTTCCATATTACTTTGCTGCTGAATACTTTGCTGCAGATATTAAGTCTTTCAGGTGTGATTGAATTGACAACCCAGCTGCTAATACTCGATTGGCTCCCCTTGTGTCGAATCAATAAATTTGGGTTGAATACTCTATCCTCGAAAACTGTTGCGATCCCCTATACTTGTGGGTTATCAAGATCCACCAGGTTGAACTTCGGGCGGAGCGCACGTGCATCACCTTGCGGCCGTGACATCATCTGTCAGCTCGTCCCGTCTCGTGTGCGCACCGACGCCTCACGTGACGGTTCGTGAGGGTGCGCTCCGCATTTGGGCTTGTGGTCGGCCCTTCACAGAGAAGTAGGAAGGGGCGCGTCATGAACCACATCGCCCACCTAGAAGAGCGGGATGGAGCGAGTGATAGGGCACCGGGGCTTCGCTAGCGGCGTCGGCGGACTTGGCAATGCGGCTAAGCCTGTCTTCGGAGCAACCGGCGTTGAGGTGGTAACGCAGCAGCTTGCGGGTCATGAGCAGCACAGCCTTTGAATTCGCTAGTCTACGGCGCGTGTGGGAGGACAACGTTGCGGCGGGAGCAGGGACGGAGTAGCGATGTAGCTGTCATGCTGCACGAAGGGTGGCAACTGTTGGAAATATGCCCTAGAGGCAATAATAAAATGGTTATTATTGTATTTCCTTGTTCATGATAATTGTCTATTGTTCATGCTATAATTGTGTTAACCGGAAACCGTAATACATGTGTGAATACATAGACCACAACATGTCCCTAGTAAGCCTCTAGTTGGCTAGCTCGTTGATCAATAGATGGTCACGGTTTCATGACCATGGACATTGGATGTCGTTGATAACGGGATCACATCATTAGGAGAATGATGTGATGGACAAGACCCAATCCTAAGCATAGCACAAAGATCGTGTAGTTCGTTTGCTAAAGCTTTTCAATGTCAAGTGTCATTTCCTTAGACCATGAGATTGTGTAACTCCCGGATACCGTAGGAATACTTTGGGTGTGCCAAACGTCACAACGTAACTGGGTGGCTATAAAGGTACGCTATGGGTATCTCCGAAAGTATTTGTTGGGTTGGCACGAATCGAGATTGGGATTTGTCACTCCGTGTGACGGAGAGGTATCTCTGGGCCCACTCGGTAAGACATCATCATTATGAGGTCAATGTGACTAAGGAGTTAGTCACGGGATGATGTATTACGGAACGAGTAAAGAGACTTGCCGGTAACGAGATTGAACAAGGTATGGGGATACCGACGATCGAATCTCGGGCAAGTACCATACCGATAGACAAAGGGAATTGTATACGGGATTGATTGAATCCCCGACATCGTGGTTCATCCGATGAGATCATCGTGGAGTACGTGGGAGCCAACATGGGTATCCAGATCCCGCTGTTGGTTATTGGCCGGAGAAGTGTCTCGGTCATGTCTACGTGTCTCCCGAACCCGTAGGGTCTACACACTTAAGGTTCGATGACGCTAGGGTTATAGGGAAATGGTATACGTGATTACCGAAGGTTGTTCGGAGTCCCGGATGAGATCCCGGACGTCACGAGGAGCTCCGGAATGGTCCGGAGGTAAAGATTGATATATAGGAAGTCCAGTTTTGGTCACCGGAAAGTTTTCGGGCTCATCGGTAGTGTACCGGGAGTGCCGGGCGGGTGCCGGAGGACCCCCGGGAGGGGTGTGACGACCAAAGGACCACATGGGCTGTTAGATAAAGTGTGCCAGCCCTTATTGTGCTGGGCAAGACTTTTTCTAAAGGCCCATGTGGCTGGAGATAAGGAGATAAGGCAAAAAGGATTTAAAAGGAGGAGATCCACCTCCCTTGTGAGAGGTGGACTCTCCCTTTAATTCGGCCGACCCTCTCCTCTTTGGAGTAGAGGCCAAGCCAGCCCTCCACGTCCCTCCTCCTATATATACTTGAGGTTTTGGATGTTTTGAGACAGGATTTGATCTCTCTCTCTCACGGCGAAGCCCTACCTCTCTTCTTCCTCCTCCGCAGCGCTTAGGCGAAGCCCTGTCGGAATACCTTGCTACTCCACCACCACCACGCCGTCGTGCTGCTGTTGGAGCCCTTCCCCAACCTCTCCTTCCTCCTTGCTGGATCAAGGTGTTGGAGACGTCACCGGGCTGCACGTGTGTTGAACGCGGAGGTGCCGTCCGTTAGGCACTTGATCGGATCTACCGCGATCTGAATCGCTGCGAGTACGACTCCATCAACCGTGTTCTTGTAACGCTTCCGCTTAGCGATCTTCAAAGGTATGAAGATCCACTCTCCCCTTACTCGTTGCTGGTTTCTCCATAGATGGATCTTGGTGAACGCGTAGGAAAAATTTTGATTTACTACTACGTCTCCCAAACAGGCAACGATGAGCCTTGCTGATCATGAGCTGCCGGGTCAGTAGCAGCGTTGGCTGCAGGAGAGATGGAGTGGTGTGGGACGCCACGACCCACGGGCGCCATTTGGGCAACGCGGGTTGCTTGGCGCTCGGCACGGACTCGGCGGGCATCGGCCATGGGAGCAACAAAGCAGAGACGAAGTGGAACCGAAGGAAGATTACGACACGCCCCTACCTGGTGTGCAAAATGTCGGAATCAGTGCTCCACGGACCCAACAAGGTTCGAACTCAAGAGCATGTGCGAAGATCTCAACCGTCTCAAGATCTCAAGCTCACCACCCGACGGCCTAGCCTCGACGAGCGCACGCGAATGGTAAAGAAGATGGACACGAAGATTTACCCAGGTTCGGGCCACCTGCTGTGTAAAACCCAACTCCTGCTTTTGGTGGATTGGCCTCTCGAGGAGGTTGTGGATGAACTAGTACAGTGTTTGAGCGACCTCGTGAGGGCTCTTTTGTGGAGAGGAACTAGTGTTGAACCCCCCATCTACGGTGCAAGCTAGTTCCTATTTATAGTGGTCATGGTCCTCTTCCCTTATCGCATAGGCGGGAAGGGATCCCACAACGGGCAAATTCAAAGGGGGATATGAGCTACACCCTATCCTGACTAAAGGTGGTCTTCGCCTGTAAAGTTTTCAGGCATGATGCAGTGGTGGGCTCGACGATGACATCCGTCCTACCAAGCTCGTGGTCTTGATCTTGTTGCACTAGAAAAGAAACCTTTGGAGGATGCCTTGGGAACCCGCGTACGTCCTTACCTCCTTAGCACGAAAGAGGAAATTGTTCTCCTCTGCATCCGTTGGCGCCCGCTTGGCTTTGTCGGCAGAGCCTACGCCATCCCAGCCTCACAAGGCCAGGTACCTGCATAGGAATCTCCGCTCCTCGGGAGGTAGCCTAGGGGAGGCTACTCCTCTGGAGGTCTTGGCGTTGCTCTCCTGGCGAGGCAGGAGCTCTCGCGAGGACCGTGGCTTGAGGGGCTTGTCATTGGGTCGTACCGATCCATCGAGGTGGGCCATGCGTTGGGCCGCTGGCTGGCAGATCTGGATACCCCTGCTCCCAGAACACCGACAGAAGTCCATAAAACAAAAAAAAAACTTTGCTAATGTCATATATTTGATATGATAAGAAGAATGATTTTGAAAGCGTGTGGATCATTTCCCCGTCGGGCGTTATCATTTAGGTAAAACATTTGAAATCCACCTTGTATATCACATCATGAATTGACCATGATGCACTCAGATTTTCAAAACCGCCACATCATTGGAAATCCATTATAGATTGATACGTTTTCTTGTATTGAAGGCCTCATGGAGATGGGCAAAGGTGCCAAGAACGAACTTAAGTTTGGGTTTCAATATTTGACCAGCTCAACTTGGTATAGATGAATCACGTGCTTGGGGAAGCAAGAGTGTGGAAGATCTAGCCTGCACTTGAAGAAGTCCACAAAGATCACGAGCAGTCACTCGTAGGGTTGGGGGTGAGGGGCTGACTCGTTCGGTATGAAGATGCACTCTATCTCTCTAGTCCACAGAAAACCATGGTTGACTAAGGTTTTGTGTCTCAAGACGACAGTCTTTATCTTTATTTTTATTTTTACCTATTAAAAAAGATAGAGTGTTTCTGCGCGTCCGTTCAAAAAAATACCACAGAAGTTGCCCTAAATTATCCACCTTGCCATCCATAAGTGAAGGAAACAGTTCCCTTTTTTTTTGTCAACGTCGTTGTCATCCGGTCCAGTTCTTATATGTCGAGACCCTAAATAAACACAAGCACGTGCGAGCCACAGTGGCTAGAGCTTTAGTCCTTCAAGGGGAGACCGAAGTTTGACTCCTGGTTCTCTCATCTTTTTCTTCCCCCTTTTCTTTCTTTACCATGCACCTCCTCCTCTCCAGCGCAGGTTCATAGGTCGGCCTGGCCATGTGCCGATATTTTATTATTTCGATCTGTTTTTTCTTTATTAAATTAATTTGGGATTTTCCAAATTTAAAAAGTTGCGAGTTTTGAAAAAAATGTTCATAAAATCATAAAATGTTCGACAGTTCAGGAAAAGGTTTAGGAAAGGGAAACGTTTACAGCCAGCTGACTGATTTTGGTTGCTCCATCCGCTCCCTCTTCTGCCTGACACGTGTCCCAACGGGTCGACTGATTGCTTTTTTCGGTCGACGTGGGCACATCACCTTTGGAGTAAGTTTTTGCAACAACAGAGGGTGGCAGCGATGAGCGTTGCTGCCCATGAGCTGCCGGGTTATTAGCAGTGTTGGCTGTAGGAGAGGTGGAGTGTTGCGGGATGCCACGACCCACGGGCGCCATTTGGGCAACGCGGGTTGCCCGACGCTTGGCGCAGACTCGGCGGGCATCGGCCATGGGAGCGACGAAGCAGAGACGAAGTGGAACCGGAGGAAGATTACGACACGCCCCTACCTGGTGTGCAAAATGTCGGAATCGGGGCTCCGCGGACCTAACAAGGTTCGAACTCTAGGGCGTGTGCGAAGATCTCAACCGGCTCAAGATCTCAAGCTCACCACCCCACGGCCTAGCCTCGATGAGCGCATGCGAACGGTAAAGATGATGGACACAGAGATTTACCCAGGTTCGGGCCACCTTGTAGTGTAAAACCCTACTCCTGATTTTGGTGGATTGTCCTTTCGAGGAGGTTGTGAATGAACTAGTACAGTGGTTGAGCGACCTCGTGAGGGTTCTTTTTTTGAGAGAAACTAGCGTTGAACCCCCCATCTATGGTGGAAGTTGGTTACTATTTATAGTGGCCATGGTCCTCTTTCCTTATCGCACAGGCGGGAAGGGATCCCACAACGGCCAAATTCAAAGGGGGATATGAGCTACACCCTATCCTGACTAAAGGTGGTCTTCGCCTGCAAAGCTTTTGGGCGTGACGCAGTGGTGGGCTCGGGGATGACATCCGTCCTGCCAAGCTCGTGGTCTTGATCTTATTGCACTAGAAGAGAAACCTTTTAAAAATTCCTTGGGAACCCGCCTACGTCCTTACCTCCTTAGCACGAAAGAGGAAATTGTTCTCCTCTGCATCCGCTGGAGCCCGCTTGGCTCTGTCTCAGAGCCTACGCCATCCCAGCCTCACGAGGCCAGGTACCTGCATAGGAATCTCCGCTCCTCGGGAGGTAGCCTAGGGGATGCTACTCCTCTAGAGGTCTTTGTGTTGCTCTCCTCGCGAGGCAGGAGCTCTCACGAGGACCGTGACTTGAGGGGCTTGTCGCCGGGCCGTACCGGTCCATCGAGATGGGCCACGCATTGGGCCGCATGCTGGCAGGTCTGGATACCCCCGGTCCCAGAACACCGACAGAAGTCCATAAAACCAAAAAAATGCTAATATTATATATTTGATATGATAAGAAGAATGATTATGAAAACGTGTGGATCATTTCCCCGTCGGGTGTTATCATTTAGGTAAAACATTTGAAATCCACCTTGTATATCACATCATGAATTGACCACGATGCACTCAGTTTTTCAAAACGTCACATCATTGGAAATCCATTATAGATTGATACGTTTTCGTGTATTGAAGGCCTCATGGAGATGGGCAAAGGTGCCAAGAACGAACTTAAGTTTGGGTTTCAATATTTAACCAGCTCAACTTGGTATAGATGAATCACGTGCTTGGGGAAGCGAGAGTGTGGAAGATCTAGCCTGCACTTGAAGAAGTCCACAAAGATCACGAGCAGTCACTCGTAGGGTTGGGGGTGAGGGGCTGGTCGTTCGGTATGAACATGCACTCCATCTCTCCAGTCCAGAGAAAGCCGTGGTTGACTAAGGTTTTTAAGACACGACGGTCTTTATCTTTATTTTTATTTTTACCTATTAATAAAGGACAAAGTGCTTCTGCGCGTTCGTTCAAAAAAAATACCACCGAAGTTGCCCTAATTAACCACCTTGTCATCCATAAGTGAAGAAAACAGTTCAGTTTTTTCTGTCAACGTCGTCATCCGGTCCAGTACTTATATGTCGAGGCCCTAAATAAACACAAGCATGCGCGAGCCGCAGTGGCTAGAGCTTTAGTCCTCCACAGGGGAGACCGAAGTTTGACTCCTGATTCTCTCATCTTTTTCTTCCCCCTTTTCTTTCTCTACCATGCACCTCCTCCTCTCCAGCGCAGGTTCATAGGCTGGCCCATGTGCCGATATTTTATTATTTCGATCTGTTTTTTCTTCATTAAATTAATTTGGGATTTTCCAATTTTAAAAAGTTGCGAGTTTTGAATTTTTTTCATAAAATCATAAATTGTTCGAGAGTTCAGGAAAAGGTTTAGGAAAGGGAAACGTTTACAGGCAGCCGGCTGATTTTGGTTGCTCCATCCGCTCCCTCTTCTGCCTGACACGTGTCCCAATGGGTCGACTGATTGCTTTTTTTGGTCGACATGGGCACATCACCTTTGGAGTAAGTTTTTGCAACAATGGTGTTGTTGCGGAACGACGGGAACGACGGTTGTGTTATTGTGGGATGTGGCCAGAGATGTTGTAATTTTTATAACAAGGAATTTTGTTACAGAAAATTAGATACGGGGAGAGGTGTGTTTGTAATTTAGGCAACAAAGGTCTTAGTTGCAAAAAGTTAGAGAAGAAGAGGTCTTGCAACATGGGACTTGTTGTAGAAAATTAAAGAAGAGGAGGTTTCGCAACAAAGGTCTTGTTGCAAGGAATTAAAGAAGATGAGGTATCGCAACACATGTCTTGTTGCAAGAAATTAGAGAAGAAGAGGTTTCGCAACCGTTGTCCAAAATTAGAGAAGAGGAGATCTCACAACAAAAGACTTGTTGCAGAAAATTTGAGAAGAGAAACTACCGGCTCGCATCACACGATCATACGGCTCGCGAGGCGATGGATCTTTCTAAAAGATCCGCCGGCCGACGCATAGCATGCCTGAAATCATAAAATGTTTATAAGATTTCGAAAAATATATTCAGCAAATATAAACCTTTCATGATTTTGTAAATGATTATTTATTCAAAACATATTCGTGAATTTGAAGAAAATGTCTATGAAATTTAAAAAAAAATCTCAAAAACTCAAAAAAATCGCGAGTTTCAAAATGTGTTCCCCAATTTCAAAAAAGGTTCATCGATTCAAAAAATGTTCGCTGAGCAAAAAATTGTCAATGCATTTCACAAAAAAGATAAGTAGACATCGATCGACAAAATTTGATCACATGGACACCACCACCATCATTAACGAGGGTGGAAAAAAGAATAATGTTACAATATGATGGGCCACCGTGTTAAAATAAAAAAATAGAGGACGCTCATATGTTGGGATATTGAGCCATATTTATTTGGCTGGAGCGTAATATTTTTGTTTTCCGTTACAACGCACGGACATATTGCTAGTCTGGATCTAAAAGCATATAAAGCCGGATTCTTTATATTCGTCTCAAACGTCGGGATAGACCTCTCGATCATGAAATTTCAATTCAATCGGGTGCCTCAAAGGTCCGGGCTGTTTGGCACCCCTGTATCCGGCCCAAATATGGGGCAGATATGGGGCGCCCGTACGCGCCCAGGCACGTTCGCCACGTCGGCCTGGTCCGCACTGAACAACATTGACCCAACATATATTCGTCCTCATCCGCTCGCTGGACCAAACCTAGCCACTTCACTCCACTCCCCTCCATTTCCATCCGCCATCCAAGATCACCTCCAGCGATCTTCGGCATCCACGGGGGTGTCATCCCCTGCGGGTTGAAGGAGGCAATGGCGATCCACATTGCACTCCGCCTTTCCCGCGAGGACATCACCCGACCGACGGCAGGATCTGTCCGCCGCGACTCCACTGCGTCGGCTCAACGGGCGGTCGGGTCCTCCAAGGCTGGACCATCGCGGTCCCGGCAACCGGAAAATCTCTCCTACCCCATCACCGGTTAGGCAGAGTGTGAGTCACACCGGGAACGGGCTGCCTGCCATGGGGAAGGACATGATAATGGCCGTCGAGGCCCATATCACGGAGGAAATGGCGGCGGAGGAGGCGGCTGATGCAGCGGTGTGGGTGGCCACGGAGGAGGAAGCCATTCGCGCCCGCATTTTGAAGAAACAGCAGCGGAGGAACACTCGTGTCCTCGCCCGTGAGCATAATTGGACGGTCCGTGAAATGGCCGGACTCCCACCGAAGATGGAGAAGGAGGTCAGCGACGGCAAGGACAGCTCCGACAACAAACAGATCCGGCTTGATCTATACCGCGTCTTCGACCGGTACTTCTGCGAGAAGGATGACAAGGGCTCCGGGAAGGAGAAGGGCAGTCATGGATGATGTCCACCATAGCCAAACATGCCAAATTTTGGTGGTTTGATTGCATGTTACTAGTGATGGAGTAGCCGCACGATGTGTGTAATGCATCGACGTAATAGTTGCATCAGTTTATATGGATTTGAGATATCATATTTAAAGTATCCAGTTATAAAATGCATTATTTAAGACATGATCGGTCAGTATTGGTGAACACGCCCGTTCGTGGACGTTTAAGGAATCAAATTTATCAAGTATGAATGTAGATGCTCTAAAGCGACCGCATTTGGGAAGGAAATTAGGTGCGTGGAATAGCGCATTTGTGAAAGAAATTAAGTGCGTGGAACAGTGGAAGGAAGTTGGTGGCTGGGGCACACTCACTCGCCTTTTTGTTGCCCCTCATTCACATGAACACCACCATGTTATACTTAACACATCAGCGCAGGATGGCTGAGTCCTCGTGTCACAGGGATTTACAGTGTCTAAAGACTATTAAATTGTCTCCATATGTCTGAACCACACAGTTCAAACCACGGAAAGTATTCAACATGGACCTGTATTAATCCACCAAACGATCCAGATCTGGTTTTCTTTTTTTACAAATCGGAGACAAATGTGGGCTAGTGTTCGAACAACACCCATACCTGCTTCTGGCCACCCGGTCCCACACAAAATCCTCATCCCCCGTCCGCACACGTTCTCGTCCGGCACCAGATGTCTGCATTGATGCCGCCGTAGAACATCCGCTCCACATTGAAGCCGGTCCAGAGCAGACGCGATCTCACTAGCTTCATCATTGAAGCGGCGTGTCCCCAATGTCTGTGCATGTTCAATGGCAGAGACGCGTTACTTGAAGCGACGACACGTATATCTACCATGCCCGCTCAGCGCCACCATTTATGTTGTGAACCTCATTTTCACCGGCGACAGACAAAGCACAGACTTCTCTCTGGATGAGTAGGGCATGAAGGCGGCACGACCTTGTCCCATGTGGGCTAGTCTGTTTCTCATGTTCTATCCTTCCTTGTTGGAGACCGCTGCTTCGCTTCGGTCTTATCGTCGGTGCTCATGAAAACAACAGATGGAGGACGACATGGGGTTGGACGCCTGACGCTGCCATAGGATAGGTTTAGGGTCGGAAAGGGTTTATGTTCGGAATGTGATGAAAATCCACATGTTTGTATGGATGACGTTCGTTTTGTATGAAATGTGTCATGTTTGCATGAATTTCGTCAGAATGATTTAGTTAGTTATTGAAATATATGCAGGAAGCGTCGGGTGGCGGTTTCCGGCATCGGTGTTCATGTGCTGACTCTCCTTGTCGACGGACAGATACTGAAGCAAATTTATAGATCGACGTTAGAGATGCACTAATAATATTGTCACCATCCAAAATTTGTGGTACTCTAGGGTTGGGTGTCAAAGGCGCTAGTACCCGTAGAGTTTCCTGACTTGCGAAGCCAGCTCCATCCAAGTAGATGGAACCCGATAACATAGTCTTGAAAGGGCTCTACGTTCAATATATTGGTAACTACAGTAAGTTACTATAAATTTGTCGACCAAGTGGATGTAGCCCCTACTGACATAAAATAACACACCAGAATATATCAGCATCGTTGCTAGTTTGAAACATCTCGCTGCAACGAAACTGGGTGAAAGCGGTCGTCACTCAAGTTAGTTAGCGGATGGAAAGATAATATCTTCCATTTTAACAAAAGAAAAACCTTGTGACATAATGCTTTGCTTACGTGGTATTTTCTTAAATCCATACATAAAAAGGAGAAGAGGTCACACTCCATATTAGGACTAGGATGTGTCGCCACATCAAGTCCTTTTCTTCGGAGCACGATGAAAAATCTGATAACAAGAGGACATGGAGAAGCGGGTACAGGAGTCTATTGCTCGTAATGGTATTGTGCAAGACGGAAGCCAAACTAGGGGACATCGACAATGAGACCCTATAGCATAAATTGAAAGGAAGAATATGCTTGATTTCCTTCGAACGAAAAGAACAGTCCGTATGCTCCAACTATGCATCAATGGTCGATTCGGTCTGCAGCCTGCACGGCATGGCCAAGACGCATGACAGGGGTGTCCTGAACTTCAGTACGTGCTATGGTGGCGCACTGGCATGTCTCAGCAATATAATCACAGCACTGGTGGAGAACATATGTATAACATACTTATCCGGCCGCATGCACGTCCCTGACTGGTGAGCTGCATATATCCTGCTTGCCACATTGTGGGCAAAGTTATCTGGGTGATATTTAGGCCATTAACTCAATGCTTATTGCTCAATCATTGAGTCATACGTGCTTTCCCACCAGTACCCTCCATTGTTAGTGGAGCTTATTAATTAGTAACATATGACACCACACCACACATTTGACAGCGAAGTTTTTGTACTAGAGGATATTGGCATGGGTCAAGGAACGAAGCCCTTCTGGAACGGATCGTTCACAAACTATACATGTACAATTATTGAGGTCGGTTCCAGTGCTCCACCATATCGCCTCTTACCATCGTCACACTGATGTGGCAGTGTAACTAAAAAACATAGCATTGTCGCAAAAAAAAAACTAAAAAACATAGGAGCATAGAATTTTTTATGATACCGTATCGTAATATGATATTTAACCCGGAGGCAAAATTTGTTCTATGGATGTATATACACCCTATATAAAAATAATTGAATAGAAAGTTAACAAATTCTAAAATTATTTTTGAAATAAACTTGACTTTTCATTGTACTGGTAAAAGCAATTCCACAAAAATAAAAAAGAACCCGTTGCATTTTTTTCAAAAAAGACAACAATTTCGGACAAAATAGTGTGAATAGTGTCTATAATAGCAAAAAAAAACTTTTTCCCCTGAAGTCAGCGTTGAGTTTCTATTCGTGAAAATTTATATGCTAGTGCAAAAGAATGTCAAGTTCATACTAAAAAAAACTTCCAAACTTTTTTGACTTTTTGCAAATAATTAAAAAAATCCTATATGAGGTGTATATATACCCAGAAACCAAAAGGTATTGTCCTACTTGATCCTTTTTTATTTAATTCTACGTTATCTCATCAAAATTATCTAGTTGACATGCATGATACTAGCTATGTTACTTTCATTATGGATAGCCTTAAAGCATGTAATTAAATTACACATGTAATTAACAAACATCCCTCTCAAGAAATATTAACCAACAGAATACATGGCAGAATATACCGATGTCTTCATGTGGCAGTAAGTATTACTTCAACAACAACCGAATATATCTACAACATATCTTCTAATTCACTATGATCCCTAATTTTGGTGTCATCTCGTTCAGTTGAGATGTTCGAGTTTGATTTGGTTAATGATTTTGACTGAGTCAACGACTTCTCAAAATAATTGGTATCAATCAGCGTGTAAAAGCATATCAGTCCCTCGCATCCTTTCATCACCTAAAAGGAGAAGCGCCAACATCTGACATTATAGCATCAATATAGTATATGCGGACATAAGAAAATTTTCCAAAAAAATATGAATTGATTAGTAAATAACACAAAATCAATCCTAACAATGCCCATCGAAACTCCACATTATTGTAGAAAGGAAAACATTCTACTTGATCATGTACCCGCGAGCCAAACCAATTTATATTTTCTTGAAATCCCAAAAACACCAACGACGAGGCAAACCCAAATTTTCTAGTATCCACATAAATCGCCGCAAATGACCAATTGTGGTCGGGCTCCAGGGGGTTCATTTAAAAAACATATTTTCAAAGCGCAGTTTCTTTGAAAAACATTATACGTACAGATATACATGTTTAACACGCCTGAGAAAAGTTTCGTAACGTTATACTTTAACACGTGGCATACAGCAAAGACAAATATGTATTTCCAAAATGGGGCGACTTTTCTTTTTTTTCGGCCAGAATTTTGTCTTTTTGTTTAGGATACAAATCACAATATTTTCA
The DNA here is from genome assembly GCA_022496015.1 of Hordeum marinum. Lineage (NCBI taxonomy): Eukaryota > Viridiplantae > Streptophyta > Magnoliopsida > Poales > Poaceae > Hordeum > Hordeum marinum. The sequence goes on along the minus strand of CM039678.1, from coordinate 74,838,553 downwards.
AACGATTTTTTACGCGTTTATGTGGAAAACACATAAGTTTCCATGAAAAGAAAATTGATTTTTTTGAAACTTTTAAATATGATTTTCAATTTCACTTGTTTAAAAAAAATGGGTCCATGTAGCCCGGCCTTCAAAAATTCGCACTCCATGAATCGCAAACTATTTGAACGGGTCATGGAATCTGTTTGGATCGCCAGGAGCTTTACGTATCTCTCCTGCCAAACTGATCGTTCATCACACCAAATGCATATATAGCAACGAGTGTTGCGTCCTGAGCTTGAGCTACTTGCCGATGTTCTGGTACGTGTACAGCTTGGCGCACGTAAGGAAGTACAGGAAGTTGACGGCGACGAGCACGGTGAGCAGCCAGTAGAGGTTCTCCAGCTTGGAGGCGTTCATGTTGTCCGGCAGCCACGTGGTGGCGCGCTGGACGACGTTGATGAGGGCGGTGCTCAGGTAGAACCCGAGCGCCACGATCATGGCCATCATGCCCGTGGCCGTGTTCTTGAGCGACGGCGGGAACTCCTGGTAGTAGAGCGTCACCTGCGCCGGGAAGTGCAGCGCCTCCCCGGCTCCGGCCACGGCGAACGGCAGGAGCAGCCACATCGCCGACAGCGGCGACACCCACGCCGGGTTGCCCTCCTCGCCGTGGGCGCGCACGGTGGCGGTGCGGTAGCGTTCGATGGCGGCGGACGCTGCCATGCTCAGCACGGTGAGCGCGTGGCCCACGCCCACGCACTGCAGCGGCGTCGGCGTGTGGCCGGTGAGCCTCTTCCAGAGCGGGAGGAGGATCCGGTCCAGGAGGCCGAGGAATATGACGACGGAGATGAGGCTGCCGACGAACATGGAGCCCGCCGGCACGGTGAAGCGGCCGACGGCACGGTCCATGGCGAGCGCCTGCAGGATGGTGAAGTTGATCTGCACGCCGATGGAGACGCTGAGGACGATGGCCGCGCTCCAGAGCGGCATGATGCGCAGCACCGTCTTGAAGTCCTCCACCTGCTGCACCGTGCACACGCGCCACGGCCGGAGCACCGAGCCGCTCGTGCCGTCCACATCGCCGTCGGTGATCACCGCGGCACGGTTCAGGAAGCTGCACGCGATCGAGCAACGTGGAAATAAGTGGATGACATTGTCGTCGATGACTTCTCATATATATCACGCAGTAGTGATTGTTAGAGATAGACACGCAATCGATATGATGAAGAACGAAATCAAGCAAAGGGACATGAGAATTTAACGTGGAAAATCCCTTCAACACGAAGGGCAAAAAACCACGGACGCCAGCCAGCCAAACTTCACTATGATCGAGAGAGGTTACAATCGTCGAGGATTCACAACTGATCTACTTATCCCGTGCGGCGGCTTACAAGAGGTATATATAACACAGGTGTCCTAGGTCAACCCTGATCCGTATCGGGCCTCGCTTCGCTCGCTCGTCAGAAGTTGGCCTTCCTCTTTATATTGGAATTTGGAGCATAACATAACAATGATGTTTATAAGAGTGCCATTAGTTTTCGTTTCAATTTGTCGTTTCATCCATCTTAATAAAAGAATTGTGTGTTTTTGAACAAATTAATCGCTACCGCAACATCATTTGTCGTTACCCTTGTCGAGACTAATTTTGACGTCATACTTAAGTTTGTGGGTGACTAATTTTCTCAGCTCAAATTCCAAGACACTAACATGTTGCTTCTACAAGCTTCTGGATTTAAAAATGTTTGCTCCGTCGAGACGAGGACGCACAGTTGATGGATGCAGAGGGAAGAAGATTTCAGAACCCCTCATGATTTGAATGTTATTTTATTTATATATATGTGTGTTTGTAAGGACATGTGAGACTTAATATATGGTCTTAGGACTTATCGCGAAGGAAAAAAAACATGTTGGTTCGAGGATGTACATCAATCTGTATTCCAAATATATAACTGATAGCACATCTTCTAACTGAGACGTGTTAATACATCCTTAACTATATACATATATAGTTTTTTAAACATGCGAACTAATCTGGTATACTTAAATAGTTGACGCTCGCTATATGTTGATTTTACCACAAAATTGGATACCCAAAGTTCGCAGGTGGCCTTTCCACTGGTGGTTTGTATACTGAAAAAGAGTAAAATAAATACCCAATAAGTAGTTGATTTGGACATGGACATGGTATTCGAAACGCAGCTCAATCATTAATCTATACTGTTATAAACCGACAAAACCTAGTAAAATTATAATATTAATATGGTGACAAATTTATACATACCATTTTAATGTGTTCACCAATCTCGATGTCCATGGTAAGGATGCTAAAGTTTATTTGATTGTAAAACCAGTATTATTCTTCGGTCTCCACAAAAAAAAAACTAGGAAAGCACCATATTTGTGTAGCACAGCCGTGTGGTAACATGTCCATGTCATTGCTTCAATAATTAGTGTGGCGGTGGGAGTTAAGTTGCCATGAACAGGAAGACAGCCCTTGCCACATACCCAACAGGACCAAGTATTCTCTTTGTTAACTATGTAACGACATCTTAATTATGCTCAAAACCCACAATGTGTAGACTTAATGCATGTGCAATTGAAACTAGAATATCATAGATAGTAATGCCTTGTTTTCGAAAACCCGAAGGTGAGTGGGTACAAATGAAAATAAACTACAACCATGCAAATTGCAGCGAAAGAATATCTCAATTCTCAACGAGCACAAAAGAAAGGAAGAGAGAGGCTAATAGCCTAATATAGCAAATACATGAATAATAGTGCTCACCGCTTTGCATAATTACATGTTTGTTGTGGCAGATTTACAGTGAGTAAGTTGCCTTGGTCAGACCAAAGAAGAGCATGGATTTTCTATCCATATGAGTTATGACCCAGTTTTAGCATAAAGCCCGCTGTTTTTCATACAAAGCTGAGCACACACACACAAACTTGTTGTTATGCAAAAATGAAAATGAAAACCAGTCAAGATCATTGATGTCCTGTGCTAAAAGGTCACTGTTTTTTTCTCCCGCAAAAAAAAAGGTTTTTTTTGTGTTGCCATGTATACCTTCGTGCTTTGTTTTCTTGTAGTACAAGAGTATTTATATTGAGGAGCCTCATTGATTTTTAGCACATGCTATATTACCAGACACAGGATGGAACCCTATTCCAACAAACATTAATTGTTATAAGTCGACGCGGTAGCTACCTAGTTCACGTAGTACTACTACAAACCAAAGCGTTTTGGAGCAAGGATGATTCGGTGTTCTGCAGTAATATAGTTGCGGTTTCAGTGATAATTGCGTTTCGGTCAAAATATTTTAGCCATTACAGTTGTCTTACAAATAAATAAATAAATTATTTTAACTGTTTTTGAAGTCTCGGAATATTTAGCTGGATTCATTTAAATTTATGTGAGAAAATTGATCTTTTTGTTCGAAAGTAACTGGAAATTAAATGATCTTCATTGTAGCTGGAATATTTCTAAAACCAAAATCGAAAACCATGGGTATACTACAAAAGCACCTCCTAACAAAAGGAAATCAACTCAAAATAAGTAAATCATCATTCACTTCCACATCCCCTGCCATTTAAAAAGGTTTGCGCTTAAGTGTTTATAAAGTTCGGTTATGCATGTGAAACCAAACTAGTACTCCCTCCATTTCAAAATAATTAATATTCTAAGATTTTCACAAGCCAAACGTTTCTAGTTTGAATAAGTACGTAGAAAAATCCGCAAAGATCTACAATTTAAAATATAATTAAACTGTCCAAACGTCTTATATTTAAAAATGGAGGTAGTATATGATATGAAGATATCTTTTATAATGAATCTAACGAAGTAAATTTGATTTTGTAGATAACAATATATATTTATGTATACTTGGTCAATCATAGTGAAGCTTGACTTAGAACAATTGTATAACTCTACTTATTTTGGAACACAGGGAATATAAACAAATGCATACGAGATCTTTTTCTTACCTAAAGCTGTCGCTGGGGATAACGACACCGTCGCCGCCAGCCTTGACGTCCTCGTCCTCCCTACGTAACCCGTAGTAAAACTTCAACTCCTCCGACGCCACGACACTGACCTTCCTCTTCCTCGCCGCGGCGACGACTACCCTGGCCAGCCCCGTGAACGGGCTGCCCTGGGCGGTGGGCTGCCGGTAGTACCGCGCGCCGAGGAGCAGCGCCGCGAGGCCGACGACGCTGGCGGCGCACGAGACGCCGAAGCCGACCGTCCAGGACACCGTGTCCTGGACGTAGACGATGACCGTGGCGCCGAGCACGGAGGACGTGTAGAAGAAGATGAAGTACCAGTTGAAGAAGACGTCCCTGTCGGCGGCCGCCTCGAACTGGTTCGCGCCCATGGTCGCCTGGTTGAACCGCGCGCCCGCCGCGCTCAGGCAGAGCAGGAACACGGCCGCGTACAGTGCCGCCATCTGCCCCGTCGACGCATGCTCGCACGGACCGGCGCCGAGTTGGCACGCCGCCGGACGGAGGCCGGGAAGACTCGCCGTCAGCGTGAACACGACCAAGGACTGCACGCAGGAGTGGAGTACGCGATTAATTTGATGTCAAGAGTGACTCAAGGCCGACACGTCGTGCACCTTTGGACATGCGCACGCGCCGATAATCAGAGTTCGGGTGCACCTTGGACTTACCAGGACGGACATGGCCATGGCGACGGCGACGACGGGGTAGCAGCCGAAGAAAGCGTCGGCGACGATGGCGCCGGCGACCGGGGCGACGCTGATGGAGCCGAGGATGATGGTGGAGATCTGCGCCGCGTCGACGCTCGGCACGTTGTACTCCTTTATGAGGTAGACCACCATGTTGGACGTCGCGCCGCTGGTCGCCAGCCCGAGCCCCAGTATCGCCACTGCAAACGTCGATCACACGGCCGGACACAAACTTAACTGTGAACATGCTCCACAGACTACATCGATCACACACGAGAGTAGGACGCACGAACCTGCGAGGAAAGGGAAGGTGATCCATCCCCCCTTCTTCTTCTTCTTGGGATCGTTGAGGGACTCGTGATCGACGCGGAGGCGCCGAGGCTCCTCCTCCTGCGACCCGTTGGCCTCCATGGGGTACAGTCTCTCTTGGCTCTTGCTGCACTGATTGAGTTAAGAAAGCAGGCGTGAGTCAGTGAGTCTGAGCAGTGAGAAACTAGGTACTAGCAAGGTTATTGTCGCACTGTCTCTAGCACGATCGGTAGATGGTGGAGTTGGCCAGCCATCTCTTTTGATACGAGGGAAAAAAAGGCACGAGTGCACGTTAGAGCTCCATGTCTGACTTGTCCACGTACAGTCCTGTGATGTTAGTGACCCTGCTTTTTCATTTTAGATTAATTACTGAATGGTGGTATATGATCTGATGAGATTTTATAATAGATTCATGTGCTTTTCGCAAAAGGAAAATTACATCAACAATTCGAAAAGGCGGACTTTCGATATATAGATTCCTTGATTTTTTTTTCAATATGAACTTTCAATTTTGACATCAATTTTTTTAGGCATGGACAATCTGACGTATTTCGTCGCAATTTATATTGATGTGATGATGACAAATTTAGTTTGCAAGCAAATTTTTTTTTGGAAAAATGAATAAACGAAGACAGATTTGCCATGCTTCATAACTAAACAAGCCATCCTCGACAAACAAAATTTGCCATGCTTCCTAACTAAACAAGCCATCCTCAACAAACAAAATTTGCCATGAATTTTTTTTTATTTTTCATGCCTAAAAACATGATGTTTGTTGGATGTTCAGGTCCTTTTTTTAAGAGAAAAAAAAATGGACAATGTAGTGTTTTTTTAACACAGTATAAACGCAAGCGCTTATATACACGCGGGCCGGCACAGCACAGCCCGTTTAGATTTTTTAAATATATTTAATACCAAAAAATAGCCCAGCAGACCAAAATTGGGCCCAAAATCAGCCTAAAAGGCCCATAGTCTATCAGGCCAGTGGGCCTAGCGTGTTGGAGGGGTCAGCATGGGGCCGGCACGGCACGGCCTGTTTACTAAATGTGCCTGGCAGGCCGTGCCGGGCCGGGCCGGGCCGTTTGGCCAGGTTTGCAACCAACCACAAGTTCGTTCGTACTGGACAATGTAGTTAGGACGTTGTGCCATGTGTGCGGCCAGGGGGGATGGGTGTCATATTTTCTCGATCATTTTTTATTTACTCTTTATTACTTTTTTGCTTCTTTAAATAAAATTTGGGATTTCAAAAAATGTTAATTCTATAGAAAATTATTTTAATTTAAAAAAATTGAAAATATTCATAAATTTAAATAGCGTTTATAAATATAACAAAATAATTATTAATTTTCTAAAAAGTTCACAAATTTTTAAGAGGTTCTATTTTCTAAAAAATGTTCGTTGATTTTTAAAGAAAGATCGTAAACTCGACAAAATGTTCATAAATTTAAGAAAACAAATATGATTGAAAAAAGTTCACGAGTATGTCAAATATGAACAGTTTTTGTATTTGCTGAACAAATTTTGAATTTCATGAACAAAAATTGAATTGGATGAAGAGGTTTTGAACTCCATGAACACATTTTGAAATTCATGGGATTTTTCAATATATGATGATTCTTTTCTGAATGTTGATGCACATTTTTTTGTGTTTGATGAAGAATTTCCGAATTTGATAAATAAAATTTGAATTAAATGAACATTTTTTGAAATCGATGTTCAACAAAAAATATACCTGATTTTAAGAAAATGGTCATGACATGAAAAACAAAAAAGGAGAACGAAAATAAAAAAGGAACTGAACAAAATAAAATAAAACAAAAATGGAGAACAGAAAAGCAAGAACAGAAAACGAAAAAAAGGTTTGGGGAAGAATGATCATGCGCTCCTTTGGCTGGCCCAAATCATGTACCAAGCGAAGGGGTGGGAGGGGGGTCGACAATTGTCGACCTACGCAGTAAATAGGAGACACCTATATCAATCGATTAAGGACATAGAAATCGACATCTGCAATAGGACCAAACATGTCCTCAGATTATTTTGTTATTAATTGAAGCATTAGATACCACGTAAACAGGTGCCATATGTATCTCTTTCCAAGGTCCATCTACTCCTCTCATATCCCCGTCTCCGTCACCCCACCCCACCCCCCTCCCGCACACATTTAAAAAAATGTTTTTATTCACACATATGGCCTAGTTTTGATTTGCACGGGGCCTTCAATTTCTCTTGTGCGGTTTAATACATGTGCCATGTGATTGATGCACACAACCATATATTATTAATTATGAAGCACTGTCAAGCATTGATGCCAAACAAAATTGGCTTACAAAAATAAAATAAAACCCGAAACAACTTCTTGAACTAGATGTCTGGAACCTGGACTTTGTCGAAGTTGCGTGCTCTCTCCACCACTAACATGGCATTACAATCCTTGGGGGGGGGGGGGGGGCTCGCCTCTCGACTTGGATCAAGGAGTGTCCATTCACCAATGAACATGGGTCATAGGGATTCCAACCCCGGAACATTGTTGTCACAGAGATTCGATTAGAGCATCACCAACAGATTACCAAAAAAACTCCCATAATAATCACCTATTGGGGCTCCGTAATAATACTTTTATAATTATTAAGACGAATAAAAGAATGGAGATCGACTACTTAGGTATACATGATATGCCAAGGACCTCATGGAATATTCACCTTCTAACAAGTTACGAACGACCTCCACACCACGACCAACGCAATCGCCACCACCCTGCTAACATGGCCGATGTAGCTTGCCGGCACTCAAGCATGCTACTCGTTGCATAGTTGCCTCAAAGCCCTCCGTGCAAAGGTGGAATGACAAAAGCCTAAACACAATCTTCATCGGAGATGAATAGTTTTACTAGGCGACCTACTCTAGCAGTGACAGAGGCAAGAGAGATGAAGGAGAGGGTGGCTCAGGGCCAAGGTTTCACCCTCGAGTCACCAGTCCTCAATAACGAGAGCCCCTATTTGACGTCTGCGCTACCGTGAACCCATGGGCCAGCCCATATAGGTGTTAGACTTATTTTAGAAAGTATGTATGATTATATTCAAATCACAAAAAATAAAAAGTCCTTGATCCATACAAGCACACCCTAACACATGCACAAAGAACCAAAATAACAAAGAGCACCCTAAAACAACAGGTAAAACTCGAAGATCATCGGAGCTCTGTGTCATCATTCCTGAACCTTGCGAGAAGACCCCTACAACACAAAAATATGCAACCAAACCCAAGTGGGTCATCATCTTCAACCACGGTATAATCGTGCCACGTTGTTCCCCCTTTTCTTTGCTCCGGTGCCGAAAAGACAAGGACACACACATGCATCCAACACGCATGCACCAGCCTTCGTCGCCTGTGGCATTGAGAACCGATGTATGTGCCCCTTCCAGATGGAAGAGAACTAGGATCCGGTTCTGGCGTCGCGGTCGGGCTAACTGGTCGGGCAAAGCAGGATATCCCTCCATCAACAGCACAAAGGAGGAAGAAACGCAACACGAAATCATACCGACAATGAGGGAGAAGAATTTCCGTCTCCACACAACCACCACCTCATTCGAGGACCAACCCAGCCACTCTCAAACGACCTCCAAACAACATAGCCCGCGACCTCGACGAGATCTAGGGATCCCCCACCCCGGTGGCTCCTAGACGAAGGCAAGAGCCCCGCCTGACTCCGAACGGAGCCTGAGAAAACTTATTCAGACGCGACACCACCGCAACAGCCTCGGCAACGACTCCGTCAACCCTACCCCTACTGAGAACCTATCCGACGCACAGACCCGAGGTTCCACCTCCATCCTGCCGGAGCGGCTCTCGTAGGGAGAGGGAACCAGCAGCGGCGCCGGCGGCTCGCAAAGGGAACCCGCGGTCGCCTCCTTTCCGCCCCGCCACGATCCGCTCTTTTCGGAGGCAGTTTTAGTTTTGACCAACCATAGTGTTAGCCTTTTCTATTTAACAAATGATTGTAGAATGTTATAAATAATAGGAAGATCTCATACATTTTTCGCAAAAAAAGGGGAAATATTTTTCTTAAAGGTTCAAATGATCTCATCAAAAAACATTTTTTTAATGTGAAGATATTATGAAAAAGGAAAAAAAATGTTCACACTCGTACATATGAAAGAGCATGTTCACCACCTGAAGAAAAAACATGTTCAGTGCGTACTTAAAAAATGTTCTTGAGTAAAAGATTATATTTCAGTTTTAGAAAGTTCGGACCACGCCGGCTTTTCTCCGCAGTTGTCCAATCTAAAGAAATAAGAAATCAGCTGCACAAATAGCATCAACCTCTCAATGGCATCTTATTTGAAGTGCACAATAGATTATAATTCCACAACAAAAGAGATTGGTGATTTCACATGCTCTGGTGTCGCATAGATTACTTATGTTTCCCAGAAGCATCAAGCAAACCAATCAAGGTAACAAAGTTTGCGGGCCAAATGGAATCATAGCAGTCATCAAGACAAACAATGCAAGTCTATCATATTTTGATTCCAATGGCAATGCTGTGGTTTATTGGCTCGTACCACAGATAGATATTCTCTCATATAATGATTCCACCAGCATCACTACGGTTTGTATGGACTGGACGTGCCTCCGATCACCGTGCTACCCGTTTTCAGAGTACCATCCACATTTCTCTCAAGCAGATCATCGAAGAACTTGTTGGAAGGAACATAAGATGGTCTTCGAGACCCTGCAGACATCGGCTGCTTCAGGCTCTTGTTTGTTGGGGAATCTAACACAGCACTGCGAAGCGGTACGCCAAAAGATTGCGACTGCTGTAGAGGCCTCAAGTTTGATGGTAGTTTAAGAGGCGAGCTGGAAGTGGAAAGATGCTGCGATGAAGATGTCACGAAAGGGTTTGACTCGGTGTTGTCCCGAGGGGCCCATGGTGGTGGCGGGTAAGGAGATGGGTTGTAAGAAAATTGTGATTGTGGTGGTGGCTGCTGCTGCTGCTGCTGCTTAATGGGTCCAGTTTGAGATTGATGCTGAGCCCAAGGAGCGACGTAACTATTTTGTGCCGCAGCTGCGTGCTCTGGGTCTACATAATGAGGCTGTGGATGATAACTGGTTGGGGAACCACCATGATGCAAGGCAGGTTCAGGTGATGGGCTTGACACTATGGTGAGCGCAAGAAGGTCACTCATAATCTTGTCTTCTGGAGAAGTCCTTATAGGAGCTAGATGATCAGGCAATGCTAATGCACTGCTTGAAGTAGATGGTGATGCTGTAGTGGTCACAGAAGTTGCTGAAGTTGTTGTTCCATCCTGTGTGGACGACGATGATGTGCCTACACCTGAAGAGGTACTCTTCTCATTTGCTGCCCTGAATCTTGAATTCCTGATCACACATAATCGTCAGCAATGAATCATGCAAGATAAAATGAACCGAGTATGAATCAATGAGATCGGTCATCGGTATGACCTGCGAGCTAGCTGAGAGAACTCATCATCTTCCTCCTCTTCCTCTTCATCATCCAAGACAAAAGTTGGTACAATGGCAGTTTCGGGCACAACTGTTACTGCAGGGGTTGTAGTGATCCCTCTGGGCAATTCACTCAATACATCTGTTTCTTCAGCTGGTAGAGGGGAACCTGATGCAATTGCATCATGTTTGGAAAGCAGAATTTGCAATCTGTCGTTTAAGTCAAGACTTTGGCTCAAGAGGTCCTCATCACTGTAATGCAGCACAGGAACGTCAGATAATTTATATGGAATTGTGGTTGTCATTCTGTAATAATTATCCATGCCTCTCAAGAGTGATTGCCACTGCTTAGTGTTGTCATGTTATGCAAGGGGAGTGTCCAGGTAATAAGCTTGACTTTGTTCTAGGTTTAATTTTTTTCAACGAAGCATCTTAATCGTTATTGATTTAACAATGAATTGCAATCTGAGTGAAAGGTTATGTGAGGGAAAATCGGATTATTCTTACGCGGCATGCATCTAATATTGGTAAAAGAAATCTTCTTTGCACATAGATGCAACACTGAATTGTACTTTCTAGACATGAAGATAACTTGGAAGTGAATTTTTGTATGTATATTTTCTTGTGAATTAAGAACTTACTAAAACATCAGTCATGTACTACAGAAATTAAAACATTATATTTGTCATGTTTGGTTCTTTTCTGAACAGGACTAATAGGCAATAGACTCCAGGAACAGTCTCATTTATGTTCTCTGGACCCATGCCCTATGCCAGTTAGTAATGTGTTGAACTATTAGTATTCTTCCAAGCTAATCAATGGACCATGCTTCTTGTCTCATAAATTTATAGTATAATAGTCTCTATCAGAAAAAGATGGTACAATCACATTAGTTTATTCTTTGAGTGTAAGATGTGGGAACATTCCCCACGGTGTCTTACGTGGGGGACTACACTGAAAACAAAAATATCCCTCAACTGCTAATCCAATTGATGGCCCCTTTTCAGGTTCATATATTTTGGCGACTTTTTCCCCGTCAGCAGTACAACATTAATACCGCTTAGTTGCCAGATTATACTCAGTTCAGTTACCATATTACAATAAATTGGTTGCCAGGTTAACAAATATCATTCTCCACCCACGCTAAGACTTGCACTATTCTATTAAATCATCTTTTACTTGTTAGTAACATTTGAAAAACTCACTATATCTCCACATAAACATTGGAATGCCTAAAAAGCATGTAAATATTGTCTCACTATTAGGGTTCATTAGGTTTGGAGGAATTTTGGAGGATTCCTACGGGATTTCCACCCACGAGAAAATATTCCTATGATTTAGAAATCCTTTAATTAAACCGAATAAGCCCTTAATAGCAGAAGATGATATGACTGTTGCCACACATGTATCCCTTAATAAAAGGTAATACTCCCTCCGTTCCTTTATATAAGGTGTATTTGTTTTTTGATAAAATTCCAGAATGTAAGGTGCATTTCTTCTAATTCTTCATAATTCCCTTGTTAGCCCTCCTAAAAATAGGAAAGTATCTGTTTTCTGATTGTCTGTATCTCTCCTTATAGAAAAAAAGGAAACTATCTCTTTGTCGATTGCATGTATCTCATACTTTTCTAGACTAATTGATTTACTTTCCACAAACCAACAAATTTGTCAAGGGTATTTTAGTCTTAACATGTATATAATTATGTGCCTTGGTCACCGTGCCGAAAATAATACACCTTACATAAAGGAACGGAGGGAGTAAGATGCAAGAATGTAGGAGACAATGTTCATACAGGCACGTACCTCACTGAACTTACCAAGCTCATGATCTTTTTCTGGTACGACCGGCATTGGTTCACAAGTTCTTCAATAATTTCATCATTCACAGCCTAAAATGACAAGAAATGTCTGTGATTTAGAAATTTGCATGTGTAGTAACCAACACAAACCAATAATAAATCATTACGGATCATCAAATCCTCAAGATTAGGTTGGATGCAAACAAGTGCACTTGAGCATACAACAGTACGGCACTAAATAAATTAGTTATAAGCTTAACTAGTACTCCCTCCGTCCAGAATAACTTGTTGCAGAAATGGATAAAAATTGGTGTATATAGAATTAAAATACGTCTAGGTACATCCTTTCCTGCGACAAGCTATATTTTTAAAGCGGTAAAGCGAAGCGAGGCACTGGGGGCGCCTCACTGCTTAGGAACTAAAGCATAAAGCAAGGGGACGCTTTAGACAGACTCTGAACCTAGTGGGCAGTAGAATAGAGTACCATTTAGTGAGACTCTGAACCTAATGAACAAAATAAATGTTTATACCTCATGATCATTTGGATTCACTTCTCTCAGCATCTCACTTAGTAGCTCCGCGGCACTTAAAATCCGTTGCAAGTCTGACAAACTAAACAGATAAAAATATGTCATATAACATGGAACGCATATCATCCGTTTTCTCAGACACTAACATAAAGCACACAAAATATGCATAAAAATATAAAATAAATGGTTACCTCAGAGGAGGGCCACTTGATGAAATCATTTCATCAGCTCTCAAGGATGAACTGACTGGCATTCCGCTCCCTGGTTGAAGGTGAGGAGCTAATATTGTTGCTGCTTCAGGTGAGCGCCTAGGAAATTCTAAACCAGATTGCTGCAAGTAAAGATACTCATTGGGACATGCCAAACAAAATTATTCAGGATTCAACAACTATATGTACCAGCTTCACATAGCTGACGGGTGACTTCCGAAAGTTGCAGAATAAAAGGATGTGTCATGAGGTGTAGATTGTTCTGGATGGTTTGGCAGACAATAAAAATACCTTAAGTTCACAATATGCCCAGTAGAATTGAGGGTGCTTCCCACCAGGCCCACCAAATGCTTCTTGCCAGGAATCAAGGAGTGTCAAAATTTTGTCCCTCACTTGCACATTTGCCTGTGGTTATACTGAAGAATTTTAATCAATACCACAAAAACAAACTATTAAAGAACACAAAATTTATGATACATATGGTAATTATAATTTATTAGACAGTGATTCAAAGTAAATGTAATGTTTAGAAAGTTCACTGACTGTAAGAGCAAAGATTGGATGAGTACACATGGATGCCACGTTAAGATCTTATGAATTTGATTAAAAAGGGGAAAAACTTGAAAGAAAATTACTATCCCTCCGTTTGAAAAGAAATCCTGCATATCTCAGTTTCCTCATGTAGCCGGGAGTGTAAATTTTCAAAGATCTATCGGTTAGCCATGATGCCGTGACCACCTGACATTTGTCAGTTTCAGAAATTCAGACCTTAACTAAGCAGTCTTAAGCCATGGAGCTACGTCCATACTGATTGTAATTAATTTTTTGACATTTTCCGGATAAAAACATATGTATGTGTCTTCCAAAACATGAATACAATCATGAATATGTTCATGTCGAATCAAAGTATGTTAAATAGGGTGTGAAGCCATGTATTTACCAGAAAATAGAAGAAATTTTACCTACATATTATACTATAGTTCTTAGTCCATGATTCAGAACATAAGCATCTAGTGGCATTTCTGGATAGCAAACTGTAAAACGGCATGTATTAGAAAACTAACCTTTTTCTTCGCAACTTTGACCATTTCTGGCAATATACCACGCTCTACAACCAGAAAATGCACATGATCCCCACAATTTTTCACCAGAGTTTCCAACAGCTGCAATCCCAATTCATGGTATTCTCAAACAAGCACAAACAAAGCAGGACTAAAAATTTACTTAAGCTGATAAGCAGAGAAACATACCGTCAATGCAAGAAATTGAACCGATGAATTCTTGTGTTGAAGACGCTTCTTCAGAGTTTTAATCACCTCTTTCGCTTGCCTGAATCATTGTTTTATGTGTAAGATCAACTATTTAGTCTTGTAGGAAATAAGTCAGAAAAACTGGTAGCATATAAATCTCATCGTTAATGCCGTGGCCACACAAAATGAGGCTGCAAACTTGTAACCACTTGGAACATGGTTCAGATGACAACTACCATGACAGATTTGGTCAGTGGCAAAGCTCACGCACAAGATTGACAGGCAGTATCCTAAACTGTCTTCAAAAGTTTTTTGAAGGATAGTCCTTTAGAAAGTTAGTGTGAATATGAGCTTTATTTGGTCAACAACAAGTTTTCTCAGTGGCGAAAGGCATCAGTTATTTAGCCTATATAATTCTTATTGATGTGTGGGTAGGATCACCCAACCTTGTCAATACCTTAAACTTGACGATAGGCTAGTGAATGCAGGAAAGAAGTAAAATGGTGTGACAGCTCAGATGTCCTCTGTCTGAAACATGTATTATTCAGAGAAAGAATTATGACAATCTAGAGCTACAATGGTTAGACCGAGAGGCTGTGGTGTGTCTGAATCTGGACAATCTAGCCAATCTAGAGCGCCAGACAAGCATGAGTTCCATTATTTCAGAGTGAAAACTGTGTGTGCATACACTTGTATTGCCACTACATGTGATGCTCTGCTTTTCTTTCCAGAACTGAAACAGGTCTCCAGCGCAGTTTCTTCTGGAATTCTGAGTGACAGCTCATATGATCCTGCTGTGCCTGAACCCAGATTGTGTACTAAGTACTAGCCAAGCCAAATATGGTGAGCACCATTGATGCATGAGTTCCATCTTCTTTTCAGAGTAAAAATTGTACTGCTAGTATATACTATGCTTATAAGTTATACTTGTATTTCCACCATATCCGATGCTCTGCTTTCTCTGAACCGCCGGTCGGTTGAGCTCCACCTGTTATTATTGCTGTGCAATCATGCTATCCATCGATCCATTGACCAATCAAATACCAGTACTTCTTCCGTTCCTAAATATAAGACCTTTTAGAGATTACACTATGAACTACATACGGATATATATAGACATATTTTAAAATATAGATTCACTCATTTTGCTCCGTATACAGTCTTATAGTGAAATCTCTACAAGGTCTTATATTTAGAAACGGAGGGAGTAGTATAATAATAGATCATGAAAGCCCGCCCATCGCACTTGGTCGTCCTGTTAGTACCAGATGAGCCGGTCTCCTTTTTCTCTGGTTTTTGCGCAAGGTATAAGCCGCCATCTTTCATCTTTGCAAACCTAACTGACCTTGGCGCGTGGCGACAATTAATTTAGTTTCTGGAGTTGCATGTTAAGACGAGGAAGAAGAGCGATAATAACGGCTCCTACTAGAGACGACGGGATTTGTGTCGCGGTTGCACCGGAAGGAACCGATCGAGGAAACAGAATTTGAGCGATTACTGAGGTTGCAGACGAACCGATCGATAGAGAGAGAGAGATAGAGAGAGAGAGAGTAGGGAAATAAGAGACCCGTGATCGGAGTTGACGTCGTCGCAGATGTCGATGTTGAGGGTCCAGTCGGGGCCCAGCAGCAGGTCGCTGGTCGCCTTCTCCACCCTCACCGCCGCCGCCATATCTCCTCCTCGTCTTCCTCGACTCCCTTCTCCGCTCGCCTCCCTCTCTCGCGGGGAAGGCAAAGATGGCGCAGAGAAGAGGGAGGGCCGGTATTCGACCGAGGGGTGGTGGGAATGGGGCTCGGGCGATCGGTTCCTCTCGGTGGTAAAGAACAAGACAAAACGGGCGGCCATTATTAGGAGAGCATAGATGCGCCTCCGGTCCGTGCGAGGCAGAGGCAGAGGCCGAGGCCGGTCGCGCTCCGGCTACGCACACCCAGCCGGGCCAGGGACGCGCGCACGACAGCGAAATCCAGCGGGAAACGTTATCCGGAGTGGGAGTGGAGGCCCGCCAATCGATCGCTCACGGGTGACGGGCTGTTGCTGTCACTGGTGCTAGGCTGACGCGTAAAAGCACGAGCACACCCAGCCGAGCCGGAGCCGTCGCCGTCGCCCTTTTCCGGCGGGCGGACAAGTTGTTTTGCACGCGCTATCTCTCTCTCTCTCTCTCTCTCTTTCCCTCTCCCATCAATCTGAACCATGGCGGGCACTCTGTTGGAAAGAAGGACCGTGGCGGCGGCACAAGTTACGTGACAAATCAAATCTCATTTTTTTTTCTGTCGACAATCTTCCCTAATAATAAATAATAAAATAACTATTGCTTTCGTCGGGGGTTTACGGCCGTGTACTTTTTATGAAAAACTCCTTATGTTTTTTAATCTGTAATATCGGCACAGGCAACAAAAAAACGTGGAACCTGACTACACCTGGGATCGAACTCCCGACGTTGTCCAAAGCTGCGACCAACAGAACCAAGGCATCGCTGTGCAGAACAAAAGGTTTATTCCCTTACAAATTAGTACCACCTCGTTGCTTTACAACCTATACGTTTCTGATTTAAAATCAATATAAGGAGCCTAGAGAATTAATAATGGACCCTGTTTGCGAGGAAAACGCCTTAAGAATAAGGAAACAAAGATGGGCTGACATATATGGCTTAGATTTCACGAGATGTGTGGCATGATCGGTGGGCATAAAATAAGGAAAGAGAGTTACGCAAAAAAGAAAGGGAAAGGAGAGGATAATGAACAATTATAATATCAGCGTGTAATCCTTGGGCATAAATAGGGAAGGAGAGTTCCTTAAAAAAAGGAAAGAATAACCTTTCAAAGGTATTACATGTGTAAAAGTAAGGAAGGAGAAGGAATTATAATACCAGGGTGTTGATCCGTAGACATGAAAAAGAAAAAAAAAGGAGTATGATGACACAAAACAACCACCCAGACGTGGCATGCATGAAAGAAAGAGACGGTGTTATGGGACATTAGATTTCATCATGATTGGATTGTGGGCACAAAATATTCATACATGTAGACTTGCTGCATGACAGCTGAACATAACTTGATTGCCAACGTCGAGATTGACCCTGAAAAGCTAGAGCTCTTCCCCCTTTGCAAGGAACATACATAATCAATCAAGAATCTGCTGTTCTGTTTGGCCGGATAATGACCGTTGGCTGCAGCACAATGCACAAGTGTCCGTCCAATTGTTATTTGCCAAGGCCTCTAAGACAATATTTGGTATAGGAACATCAATCAAGAATCAACTACTATTTATGCTGGAAAGTTTTGACATCTCTTTTTGAACCATGCAACTTATTTGCCATCGGGTGAAGAATAATCCAATGCTTGGAGCACATTTTCACTTCAAACAAATATAATGCTGAAGTACAAGAGGTAGTGTTGTATTTGGCTATTACTTCCAGTGGAGAAGGACTGCTAAATATATGTTGGCAATTCAGTTTCATTGATTTATATAAAATAAAATCAGTTCCATTGGTTTTTATTTAAAGCAGGGCATGGACATCCCAGTTTATGGGTTTTTTCTCATCAGTGGCCATTGTTCCACGACGCAATTTCTCGACTCAAGCAACTTGGTTCATAGACTGGTGTTTTCCTCCGCTGCAATACACGAACATTTATGCTAGTAACGATAATAATAATAGCTTTGGTTAATAAAGATTACGCCGGCCACAACTTTTTTGCCGAGCACGACATGCGACCGGGTCTACACGAAATACTACAGCCCACAGGCCTATCTATCTACTAGCAGAATGAAAGGGCACACGCTACGACTGGTGATCGTGGATGGCCTCGTCGCCTGCCACTTCACCGCCGCCGCCGCCGACCACCACCGTTGGTTGCGTCGCACGACCAAGACTTTTTTATCCTGGCGGTTTCTGATAAGAGCAGTTCAATCGATTGACTCCCACCATTATTTGCTTTGGGCTAATGTTCAGTCCAGATCATGCTTTCGGTATCCTAGATAGATTCTAGTTTCTTTTTTCTTTTTATCCGTGTGACGACGCTGATTGCAACGGTCCCGATGACCGTGTTCCCAGTGGCGTTTGGCTCCAGGGCGACACGATATCAAGCCCGCAAGTCTTCCGTGACGGTCTGAACCACGAGAGCCATTGAACGTTCACGATTCTCCGGTAAACTAGAGACAAAAGAGGGAAGGTTTGTGAAAACTCGAACATGAGAAACGTAGCTATCTATTCCATGGTCCATTCAAAAGAAAGGCACAGCCTGCGTTTTTGTAGCAAAGCACTGCGTCCGCGTCAAAATCCCTCACTTCTCTTCTTTCATTCCTCGCCGTTCTCCGCCGAATTTCCGCTCTTTTCTCCCACTTATCTCCTTCCTTCCATCGAAGCATGGAGTCGTCGGAGATGAGGCTGGTGGAGGTGTCACAGAATCCACACGTCGTGCTCTCCTGGAAGATCAACTCTGCGACGCGACAGGATTGTCGCGTCAAAGCGAATGTCGCAAAGAAGGAGAAGCTTAAGCAGCGGTTGTCCGCCAGTGGGCCTACTGGTGGCGATGGGTGTGGACATCGTTGCGGCCGGCACGACCGTAGCGGACGCCTGAAGACGGGTGGGCGCACAGCACGGACGGCGCCATGGTCGAAGACTTACAAGTCGCCGTACTACTAAGCCGTCAAGCAGCTCCGCATCCCAGCTGGTACGGTGCCTTACATCATTGACGTCAACGCAGCGCCGCTCTTCGCCGAGTAATCTTCACCGCGACTGCAGCGGGCGCAGCCGGCGCCCATTTCAGGCCTAATTTTGGGGCGGAAATGCGTCGGCGCGGACGCGAAGCGGACGCCGCGCGTGTCCTCTCGGCGTCCGCCCCGTCCCCGCGTGGTGACCGGTCAACCACCGCCCGCATCCTTACTAATGACGACCACTCAGCACGGGCCCACGCATCAGCGACCGCGGGGTGTCCTTTTTTAATCCGATCATGTGGCGGGGCATCTACATCCTCTTCCAGAAGTCGTCCCCATCTAGCCACATGTGCTCCCCCACCGGCGACAAACCCTAACCAGTAGCCACCATGGGCATCTTCTCAGGGTCTGGCTCGAGCTCCAGCAAGAACAAGGGCAAGGCCCCCATTGTCCTTTGGCGCGCGCTACCCCCGTTGTCGTCTTCCCGTCCGTCTCGGCAGCGGATTAACGTCTCGATGCACCATGTGAGGTGGCACTGGGAGCACCGCATCCCTCTCCCCTACCCCGACGTGACCCTGCCACATGACTAGCACTTGGATCCGGAGAGGATCCCAGTGCCGGCGGTGCCGCGGTCGGCGCGGGCGCATGCGGAGGAGGTGAGGCGCCAGCGGCAGCAGCTCACGCCTGAGCAGCGGCTTAACCCGGCCTATGCTGCAGACTCTCCCGATTGGGAGGTATGGTTTGCGCTTGAGCATGAGGAGCAGCACCGGCATGGCGTCCGGGATGTGCGGGCTGGCACCCCGCTGCCCATAGTCGTGTCCGACGAGGACTAAGAGGTGGAGGCGCTGGCAGCTGTCCTTCGTGAAAGTGAGGAGGAAGAGCGGTGTAGGGAGAAGGAGGACCTCGTCGTCCGCAGGTTGCACGGGTCGTGTGCGTCGTTGCTTCATCAAGCTAAATTGACCTTGTCACAAATTTCGACATGTGTCGACATCGTCGCGCCATTGCTTCTTCAAGCCGACGTCCATCGCGCCGACCTGCTTCGACACATCGACTTGCATGGGGTTCTAGCGTCACCTTACTGACCTGCTCCGTCACCTCGGCTAGACCGGGGGCTTCGCCATCTCTTCATCAACCTACTCTTAAGATTTCGGCGTCATCATTCGACTAGCTTCATCACCTCGGCTGGACCGGGGCCTTCGCCTCGCCACATCGACCATACTACATTGCTACTTCATCAAGTCAAGCTCTTTGCTCAGTCACCTCAAGACCAGCTTGGGGGATGGGAGCTCGTCCCACTACAAGCTCGGCCTAGGTCACCAACACCGAGCACATTAACCAGCTAAGTCGCTTTCATGCTCAATGATACGTATCCAACGTATCTATAATTTATGAAGTATTCATGTCATGTTTACTATAATTATATATGATTTTGGTATTATTTTATTAGAACTAACCCGGACTAACGCTGTTTTCAGCAGAACTACCATGGTGCTGTTTTTGTGCAGAAATAAAAGTTTTCGGAATGAGCTGAAAATTTACGGAGAATATTTTTGGAAAATATAAAAAATACCAGAGCGAAAAGATACCGGAGAGGAGTCCCGAGGAAGCCACAAGCCACAGGGGCACCCCCTAGGGCGCGCCCCCTGGCTTGTGGGCCACTCGAGCACTCCCCTGACGTGATTCCAACGCCAAGACCTCCTATAAATCAAGAAACCTTCAAAAATAAACCTAGATCGGGAGTTCCTCCACCGCAAGCCTCCAAAGACACGAAAAACTAATCGGGAGCCTGTTCCGACACCCTGTCGGAGGGGGCAACCATCACCGGAGGCCATCTTCATCATCTCGGCGCTCTCCATGACGAGGAGGGACCATCGGGGCTAAGGGTATGTGCCAGTAACTATGTGTTTGATCTCTCTCTCTCTCTCGTGTTCTTGAGATGGCACGGTCTTGATGTACCGCGAGCTTTATTGATATATATGAATCATATGGAGTTTTCCCCTCTCTATCTTGTTGTGATGAATTGAGTTTTCCCTTTGAAGTTTTCTTATCGGATTGAGTCTTTAAGGATTTGAGAACACTTGATGTATGTCTTGCGATGGGATATCCGTGATGACAATGGGATGTTCTATTGATCCACTTGATGTATGTTTTGGTGATCAACTTGCGGGTTCCGTGACCTTGGGAATCTATGCATAGGGGTTGGCACACGTTTTTGTCTTGGCTTTCTGATAGAAACTTTGGGCACTCTTTGAAGTTCTTTCTGTTGGATTGAACATGATGAATCTGAAATTATGTGATGCATATTGTATAATCAAGTCCATGGGTACTTGTGCTGACATTGGAGTATCTAGGTGACATTAGGGTTTTGGTTGATGTGTATATTAAGGTGTTATTTTAGTACGAATTCTAGGATAGTTATTGACACTTATAGGGATAGCTCATAAGATTGATCGGAAAAGATAACTTTGAGGTGGTTTCGTACCCTACAATAATTTTTCCGTTAGTTCTCCACTATTTATGACTTTGGAGTGAACTCTTTGTCGCCCGAGAGGTACTTACATATGATTCAACTATGCCAATATTGTTGAGAGAAATTGCACTAGTGAAAGTATGGACCCTAGGCCTTGTTTCCAAGCATTTATACAATGTTTTTCTCATTGTTTACTATTTGTTACCTTGCTGTTTTTATATTTTCAGATTACAAAAACCTATATCTACCATCCATATTGCACTTGTATCACCATCTCTTCACCGAACTAGTGTGCCTATACAATTTACCATTGTATTGGGTGTGTTGGGGACACAAGAGACTCTTTGTTATTTGGTTGCAGCGTTGTTTGAGAGAGACCATCTTCATCGTACACCTCCCATGGATTGATAAATAGGTCATCCACTTGAGGGAAAATTGTCGCTGTCCTACAAAACACTGCGCTTGGAGGCCCAACACGAGTCTACAAGAAGAAGGTTGTGTAGTAGACATCACTCAACTTTCTCTAGTTTATATTTCTGTGTGGTTCAACTAAGCATTATATTTTTGTTAAACAAAAAAGTTGTTTGTTAAGAACTTAGCTTGTTAAAAGTGTTGTTTGTTAAAAACACTTCCTTTTACCATGCTAAACCGGTGCTTTTAAATTTATATGAGCCGTTTTATAATAAATGTTTTCTTCTTGGTCATTGTAAAGTATTTTTGTTCTACTCCTTTTTTCGACACGAGTGTTTGGTCAATAGTCGGGTAGCCTGGTTTCTCTCTAAAGCTGCTCGAATTTAGTTTGCTAAACTGGCTTGAGAAGCACTCCACCATCGGGATAGGAGTTTGAAGCCAAAGGCTTACCCACTTGAAGTCTCGAGATCGGATGTATCATGTTAAAGCATGACCAAAGCACATATTAGTTTTAAGATCAATTCTCGGATTTGCACCAAGAAACATGATTTAGTTCAGACATAAAGTTTTTGTTAACGTTTTTTGATTTCCGAGCTTATGGCACCTTTAACCTATTTTTTGTTTTTCTTTCAGGAGGCAGGACATCTTCTTGTTCGAGTTGTTCTGTGTGATGGTTCTGCTCGAAAAATCTTTTCTGACCCATAGTTTGACATCTTCCCTGCCGAGCTACACCTCGGCGTTGTCAAAACAAACTCAATGTATGAACTAGTTCATGAGGAGATACGATCCTAGGGTCGGCCATGTTGTCCAACTCAAGTCTCGAGGGCTACTGCATTGATTGATTGATTCAATGCAGTAAATTTAAAAATGCAATACAGTTTCCGAGGAGATTATGATCCTAGGGTTGGTTGGGGTCACCCAACCTGAGTCTCGGGGGCTATTGCACACCGCATTTTAATGTTGGAAATATGCCCTAAAGGCAATAAATAAAGTGTTTATTATTATATTTCCTTGTTCTGATAATTGTTTGTTATCCATGCTATAATTGTATTGATTGGTGGAAACACATTGCATGTGTGGATATATAGACAACACTTTGTCCCTAGTGTGCCTCTAGTAAACTAGCTCGTTGATCAAAGATGGTCACGGTTTCCTAGCCATTGACATGAGATGTCATTTGATAACGGGATCACATCATTAGGAGAATTATGGGATGGACAAGACCAAAACTATAAACGTAGCATATGATCGTGTCAGTTTATTGCTACAGTTTTCTACATGTTAAGTATATGTTCCTATGACCATGAGATTGTGCAACTCACGGACACCAGAGGAGTGCCTTGTGTGTATCAAACATCGCAACATAATTGGGTGACTATAAAGGTACTCTAGAGGTATCTCCGAGGGTGTTTGTTGGGTTGGCATGGATCAATACTGGGATTTATTACTCCGTGTGACGGAGAGGTATCTCAAGGCCCATTCGGTAATACAACATCGCAATAAGCCTTGCAAGCAATGTGACTAAGTATTAGCCACAGGATCTTGTATTACGGAACGAGTAAAGAAACTTGACAGTAACGAGGTTGAACTAGGTATGGAGATACCGATGATCGAATCTCGGGCAAGTAACATACCGAAGAACAAAGGGAACATCATACGGGATTAACTGAATCCTTGACATAGAGGTTCGACCGATAAAGATCTTCATAGAATATGTAGGAATCAATATGGGCATCCAGGTCCAGCTATTGGTTATTTACCGTAGAGGTGTCTTGGTCATGTCTACATAGTTCTCGAACCCGCAGGGTCTGTACATTTAAGGTTCAGTGACGTTTCGGGAGTATAGAGTTATGTATGGTGGTGACCGAATGTTGTTCAGAGTCCCATATGAGATCCCAGACGTCATGAGGAGCTCCGGAATAGTCTGGAGGTAAAGATTGATATATAGGAAAGTGGTGTTTGAACTCCGGAAAATTTTCGGGCATTTCCGGGAGTGTACCGGGAGTGACAAATGGGTTCCGGGGACCACCAATTGGGGCCCACATACCCCAAGGGGCCACATGGGACTTAGAGGTGGCGCACCAGCCCCTGGTGGGCTGGGCAAGCCAGCCAAGAGGCCCTATGTGCATGGAGAAGGAGATAGAGTAGGGGCCAAGTTTGGGAAGGAGACCCACTTGGAATCCACCTCCCTTGTGGGAGGTGGACTCTTCCCCTAAGCTTCGGCCGAACCTCTCCTTGGAGGAGAGGCTAGGGCTTACTCCTCTCCCCTCCCTCCTATATATACTAGAGGATTTTGAGGGCAGACCCAAAAACCCTAATTCTGCCAAGTGCTGCCCTCTTCTTCCTCTAGATCATTTTCTCCTCCAGATCGGTTTTCAGCAGCGCTTAGGCGAAGCCCAGCTCGAATTGCTCCACCACCATCGCCGCAACGTTGTCGCACTACCGGAGAACTCGTCTACCTCTCTGCTCCCTCTTGCTAGATCAAGAAGGCGAAGATCTTCACTGAGCTGCACGTGTGCTGAACACGGAGGTGCCGTCTAGTCGGTACTTGATCGGGAGTTCGTGGGACGGCTTGCGATTTGGATCGCGGAGACGTACCACTACATCAACTGAGTTCTTTAATGCTTCCGCTTAGCGATCTATAAGGGTACATAGATCCAATCTTTTCATGTGATGTTAATCCTTTTATGCACCTTGTTTTGCTTAGGACGATGGTAGCATTATAAGGGAGCTAATTGCACAGAAGTACCACAATTGGGGCAGAACGTGCGGATTGGTACCATGATTGCTAATTTTTTCATGTCGGTACAATCTTTGTGCCAGGTTTTTGCAAATAGGTCTAAAACAACATTTTATACGTATTGATGGCCGTTCCGACATGTGGGGGCCACCCGTCAGGTGCCATGATGGCCAATAGGCGCATGCCCGTCCGCTGACTAGGACAAGGCTAGCTCGGTCGGTCTCTCCCCCACCCGACCAGTCTCCCCTCCTCCCCACCCCGCGACTCTCCTTCCCGACGGTCCCAAGCGGCGCCAGCACCGCACCGCCGGCGCCACCATGGTTTTTGAAGACGAGAGCAGCAACGACGAGGAGAGCTTCCCGTACCTTCACTCCTCCACCTCCTCCACCGACTGGATGTACCACTATTCGAGCTATGTTAGGGTTAGGTTTAGGAATTTTGGGGATTGTTCTGTTGGATCCATTGCATGTCTACGAGCTTGTGCATATGAGGTGGATTCAATGTTTGGCAGTGGATTGAAGTGTTATGAGCTTGTGCAGGTGCCAGAATCAATTGAGGACCCGGATTACCATGGCTGGAGCTTGAGATTATGGTTTTTTGTGAAAAGCACAGCAAGGCATCGAAGAGCGGTGTGGCATTTGAAGGCACACACACAGGGAGAAGGTTCTTATCATGTGCAGAGCCTGTAAGTTTCTTTCTTATTTCAGATTGGCAAGTTAGAGAAAGTGTGCAGAATATGTTATATGTTATATGATCATGTGTTTAGTTAGTTTTAGTTGGTTGTGTAGGAGTCGGAGCAGCAGATCTTGCCTGTTATACTTATTGTTGTTAGAGAATGTGCTCTGTTAGAGGAAGTGCTAAGTATATATTTTTGCTCTATTTGCGGGAAGGGTCAAACTGTGGTTTTGTTGAATGGGTTGATAACCCCTAGCCCATAACAATGCAGAATGCATTGTTGAAGCTTTGGGCAGCGTATCAAGATGCCAAGGAAGCTAGGGTGACTGATGATCTTGAAAGTTCTCTGACTGTTCACCATCTAACAGAAGAGAATAAGAAGTTGGATGCCAACTATGACAAGTTAGTTAAAGATGTGCATGATCTAGTTGATCACCAGGAGTCAAGGGTGATTGATTTCAGTTATCTGCAGTCACACATAACCTATCAGCATCAATGCAGAAGTGAATTGGTTGCTGATATGAAAGGACAAATGGCAAAGAAAGATGTAGATCACAAGCATATTAATGAAAAGTATCAACTCCTTGTTAACTTGACAAGAGCTCAGGCAGCTATCATCCTGAACTTGAAGTTGAAGCATCTGAAAGAGAAGCAAGTGCATATTGAAGCTATGGAGAAATTGGAGTTGAAGAATGCAGAGCTCACAAAGTCTGAGGAGAAGCTGATCCAAGAGAAGCTAGAGTTGAAGTTTCAGATTGCTGATCTGCTAAAGGGAAATGAAATGCATAGTGAAGAGAAGGGCTAGTTGGAGCATCAGATTGCTGAGTTGATGAAAGGAGAGGAGAAGCTCAAGCAGAAGGTGAAGGACATCATGGCCATCTTACAAAAATGAACTGGATGAAAAGAGTAGTGTGCATTGTTGACCTTTTGGGTAGGATGGAACAGCAGTGTGTACTGTTAACTTTGGTTGTGTACTATATGGTTTTACTAATTCTAAGACTCTGGCTGTGTATGTATCTAGTAATGGTGCTATCCATCATTTGTGAGCAAAGTATGTTTATAAGCATTTGAACTCCACTATGTATTTGTGAACCAAGGTTCTAGTATGTTGAACTTTGCATTTGAACTCCACTATGCATTTGAACTCCACTATGTATTTGTGAATTATGAGGTTTATGCTAATTGTTAGGTTTATGGTATTTGTGAGCTTTGTTATGGTAACATTTGTGATTGGTGATGTTAAGGTGATTTGTGAGTTGTGATTATTATTTGTGAGTTCTTATTATTAATTGTGAGTTCTTATTATCAACATAAGCAACAACATAAGATCATCAACATAAGCATCCAAATAACAAAAGTTCAACAAGAGTTCAACATCAACATAAGCATGAACATATCCATCAACATATCCATCAACATATCCATCCACATAATCATCCACATCAGTTCAACATTACATGGTAGATCTTCCAGCACCACTAGCAGTGAAGCAGGCCATCCATTCACTGTGTGTACCATCAGTAGGAATAGCACCAGAAGTGGAGGAAGATTGCCTTGGGGAATTGAATGGCCTTGGAACACCTCTGCCAGCACCTCCTCTTCCAGCTCCTCCCCTGCCAGCACCTCCTCTTCCAGCTCCTCTCCTGCCAGCTCCTCCAGTTCCTCCATTTCCAGCTCCTCCCCTACCAGCTCCTCCTCTGCCAGCTCCTCCCCTGCCAGCTCCTCCCCTGCCATCTCCTCCATTTCCAACTCTTCCTCTACTAGATGGTGGTGGTGTAGGGGTAGGAGCAACAGCTCTTGCCTATGTTGGTGGTGGTGTAGGAACACTAGCAACAACTGTTGACTGTGAGTTGTTTGGATTAGCCTTGCTTTCAAAGGGAAACAAGTTAATAATATTGGAAGGAAACACATGTACAATAAAGGTTTCCAATATTTTACCACATGTTTGTTTTTCTCAAAGCTAGCTCAGGCTTCAACTATTTAAGACAATTTGTGTACCTATGCCCTTGGAGACCACAATTTCCACATGTTATAGTTCCCATTCTTGAAGTGTCTTTTGGCTTTGGTACTTTAAATTTGCCCTTGATCCTCTTTTCTTTCTTTCTTCCTCTCTTCACTTTAAATGCAGGTGGTTCTATGTTTGGACTAGGGGTCTTTGTCCAACCATGCTCACCAGGAACAGGAAAGATCATTGGTTCATAAGTTGCCACATATAATTCTTTCTTGAAGAATTTGCTAACATAATCCTCTGGATTCCTTTTAGACTTGTTTATTGCAAAGATGGCATGGTTGCATGGGATGCCAGTAAGGTCCCACTTCCCGCATCCACAAGTCTCAGCCTCCAAGTTGACAGCATGTGTTTGCTGCCCACTAGTAACTTGCCCTAAGTTAACCCCAGCTTGTATTGGCTTGCAGTATTTGGCCCTCTCCTTCTCAATCTCTAGTTTCTCACTGTAATGAGGTGTTATCATCCATCTTGCTGTCTTTCCACTCTCTGTGTTCCTGTGCCACCTCACCATCTTCTTATCTTTTATCCCATCACACATTGTCCTTATAGGTTTTCTCCTAGCATCTAGAATGTACTTGTTGAACACCTCAGACAAGTTGTTCACTACCAAGTCAGTCTTGCAGTTTGTATCAAATGCATGTCTTGCCCAAGTTTTCTTTGGTATTGCAGTAAGCCAATTCCAAGCTTCCTCACTTTCATCTTTGAGGTCATTCATTGCAATATTAAATTTGTGTTAATTGTAGGCATAGCTAGCATTATCCATGCACTTCTTAAGATCTTCCCCCCTAAACCCAGCATTCTGGAAATTTGCATATAAATGTCTAAGGCAGAATCTTTGGTTGCATTTGTTGGAAATATTCCCTAGAGGCAATAATAAATTAGTTATTATCATATTTCCTTGTTCATGATAATCGTTATTATCCATGCTATAAATTGTATTGATCGGAGACTTAGATGCATGTGTGGATACATAGACAAAACCATGTCCCTAGTATGCCTCTAATGGACTAGCTCGTTGATCAAAGATGGTTAAGGTTTCCTAGCCATGGACATGAGATGTCATTTGATAACGGGATCACATCATTAGGAGAATGATGTGATGGACAAGACCCAAACTACAAACGTAGCATATGATCGTGTCAGTTTATTGCTACTGTTTTCTGCATGTCAAGTCTATGTTCCTATGACCATGAGATCATGCAACTCACGGACATCGGAGGAGAGCCTTGTGTGTATCAAACGTCTCAATGTAACTGGGTGACTATAAAGGTGCTCTACAGGTATCTCCGAGGGTGTCTGTTGAGTTGGCATGGATCAAGACTGGGATTTGTTACTCCGTGTGACGGAGAGGTATCTCAGGGCCCACTCGGTAATACAACATCACAACAAGCCTTGCAAGCAATGTGACTAAGTGTTAGTCACGGGATCTTGTATTACGGAATGAGTAAAGAGACTTGCCGGTAACGAGGTTGAACTAGGTATGGAGATACCGACGATCGAATCTCGGGCAAGTAACATACCGAAGAACAAAGGGAACATCATACGGGATTAACTGAATCCTTGACACGGAGGTTCAACCGATAAAGATCTTCGTAGAATATGTAGGAACCAATGTGAACATCTAGGTCCCGCCATTGGTTATTGATCATAGAGGTGTCTCGGTCATGTCTACATAATTCTCGAACCCGCAGGGTCTGCACACTTAAGGTTTGGTGACGTTTCGGTAGTATAGAGTTATGTATGGTGGTGACCGAATGTTGTTTAGAGTCCCGGATGAGATCCCGGATGTCATGAGGATTTCTGGAATGGTCCGGAAACGAAGATTGATATATAGGAAGGTGGTATTTGGACTCCGGAAAGATTTCGGCACTTTCGGTAGTGTACCGGGAGTGACGAATGAGTCCCGGAGGTCCACCAGTGGGGCCAACCCACCCCATGGGCCAAAGTGGCGACCCACCAGGACCTAGTGGGCTGGTGGGGTCGGCCAAGGTGGCCTAGACGTAGGGAAGAGAGGCCCAAACCGAATTGGGGTGGAGTCCTCCCCAAGTTCCACCTCTCGTGTGAGAGGTGGACTCCCAATTGGAGGAGGACTCCCCCTCCACCAGTTCGGCCGAAGACAAGGGAGGCCCTCCCCTTGGGAGCAGCCTCCTCTCCCCTCCTCCTATATATACTAGTGGATTTCTAGGGTTTTGCACTAGTTTTTCCAGCCACGTGCAACCCTAATCTCTAGTGCATAGTTTCTCCTCTAGATTGGATTTCTGCAGTGCTTAGGCGAAGCCCTGCCGGAATTGCTCCACCACCATCGCCGGAGCACCGTCAGACTGCCGGAGAACTATTCTTCCTCTCCACTCCCTCTTGCTGGATCAAGATGGTGGAGATCAAGGTGTCGTCCGTTCGGCACTAGATCGGAAGGACCGTGATCAAGATCACGAGACGGTTCGTGATGAGTTCACGGGACGGACCGTGATGAGATCGCGGGACGGATCGTGATGAGTTCGCGGGACGGATCGTGATTGGATCGCGGGACGGATCGTGATTGGATCGCGGGAAGCTCGGCGATTTGGATCGCGAAGATGTTCGACTACACCAACTGCGTTTCTTAACGCTTCCCGCTTAGCGATCTACAAGGGTATATATATCCACTCTCCCTCTCGTAGATGCTCATCACCATGGATAGATCTTGCGTGTGTGTAGGAAATTTTTTGTTTCCCATGCAACGTTCCCTAACAGTGGCATCATGGGCTAGGTCTATGTGTAGATGAGATCTCGAGTAGAACACAAAAGGTTTGTGGGCGTTGATGGTTAGATTGCTTCCTCCCTTGGTCGGATTTTGGTTCAGCGGTATTGTGAGATGAAGCGGCCCGGACCAACATTACTCGTACGCTTACGAGAGACCGGTTCCCTCGACACAACTTGTTGCCTAGATGGCTTGCGGGTGGCAGATTCTCTCACTTTAGTTGGATCGGATTCGACAAAGGCGGTCCTTGAGAAGGTTGAAAAGCAAATTATGTATCACCGTTGTGGTTTATGCATAGGTGAGAATCATTCTTGCTAGAAACCCGTAGCAGCCACGTAAAACATGCAACAACAATTAGAGGACGTCTAACTTGTTTTTGAAGGGTATGTTGTGATGTGATATGGCCAATTACATGATGTGATATATGTGATGTATGAGATGATCATGTGATGTATAGAATTTCACGACTTGCATGTCAATGAGTACGGCAACCGGCAGGAGCCATAGGGTTGTCTTTAATTATTGTATCACCTGCGTGTCAATCATTAATCGCTATGTAATGCTTTACTTTATCGCTAAACGGTAGCAATAGTAGAAGAAGCATGCAGGGCGTGACAACCCCGATGGCGACACGTTGATGGAGATCAAGATGATGGAAATCATGGTGTCGTGCCGGTGACGATGGAGATCATGCTGGTGCTTTCAAGATGGAGATCTAAAGCACAAGTTCATGGCCATATCATGTCACTTATGAATTGCATGTGATGTTAATCCTTTTATGCACCTTGTTTTTCTTAGTATGACGGTAGCATTATAAGGTGATCCCTCACTTAAATTTCAAGATAAAACTATGTTCTCCCCGAGTGTGCACCGTTGCGAAAGTTCGTCGTGTTGAGACACCACGTGATGATCGGGTGTGATAGACTCTACGTTCACATACAACGGGTGCAAGCCAGTGTTGCACATGTAGAACACTCGGGTTAAACTTGACGAGCCTAGCATGTACAGACATGGCCTCGAAACACAAGAGAACAAAAGGTCGAACAAGAGTCATATAGTAGATATGATCAACATGATGATGTTCACCATTGTAACCACCTCAACTCACGTGATGATCGGACTTGAGTTGGTGAATTTGGATCATGTATCACTTGAATGACCGGAGGGATGTCAATTTGAGTGGGAGTTCTTAAGTAATATGATTAATTGAACTCATTATCATATAACATTGTAGCTCCCTTGTATTTTTATATGTTCCTAGAGAAATAGAGTTGAAAGATTTTGGTAGCAATATTGCGGACTGGCTCCGTGAACTGAGGATTGTCCTCATTGCTGCATAGAAGGCTTATGTCCTTAATGCACCGCTCGATGCGCCAACCCCTCTAGCATCGTCTGTAGATGTTGTGAACATCTGACAGGCACGTTCTGATGACTACTTGATAGTTTAGTGCGTCATGCATTACGGCTTAGAATTGAGGCTCCAAAATGTTTTGAACGTCACAGAATATATGAGATGTTCTAAGAGCTGAAATTAGGATCTCAGGCTCATGCCCGTGTTGCGAGATATGAGATCTCCAACAAGATTCTTTGCCTGTAATATGAAAGAGAATAGCTCAATCGTTGAGCATGTGCTCAGTTTGTTTGGGTGCTACAATCGCTTCAGTCGAGTGGGAGTTGATCTTCCAAATAAGATAGTGATTGATATAGTTCTCCAAGTCACTGTCACTAAGCTACTAGAACTTGGTGATGAACTATAAAATGCTAGGGATAGAAATAATGATCCCTGAGCTGTTCGCGATGTTTGACACCGCGAAGGTAGAAATCGAGAAGGAGTGTCAAGTGTTGATGGTTAGTCAAAACCACTAGTTTCGAGAAGGGCAAGAGCAAGGAAGGAAACTTCATGGATAGCAAGTCAGTTGCATCTCCAGTGAAGCAACCCAAAGTCTAACACAAACCCAAGACTAAGTGCTTCGATTATGAGGAGAACGGTCGCTGAAGCAGGACAACCCTAGATACTTGGTAGATAAGAAGGCTGGCAAAGTCGACAGAAGTATATTTGATATATGTGTTATTGATGTTTACCTTGATAATACTCGTAGTAGCACCTGGGTATTGGATACCGGTTCGGGGTCTAAATGTTAGTAACTCGAAATAAAAGCTACGGAATAAACGGAGAACTAGCTAAGTGTGAGGTGACGATGTGTGTTGGAAATGTTTCCAAGGTTGATATGATCAACATCGCACGCTCTCTCTACCTTCGAGATTAGTGACGAACCTAAATAAATGTTACTTGGCGTTTTTTGCGTTGAGCATGAACGTGATTAGATCATGTTCATTGCAACACGGTTATTCATTTAAGTTAGATAATAATGGTTATTCTGTTTACATGAATAATACCTTCAATGGTCATGCACCCAGTAAGAATGGTTTGTTGAAACTTGATCGTAGTAATACACATGTTCATAACATTGATGCCAAGAAGGATACAAAGTTAATAATGATAGTACCACATACTTGTGGCACTGCCGCTAAATGTCATATTGGTACAAAGCGCATGAAGAAACTCCATGCTGATGGATCTTTGGACTCATTCGATTTCGAATCGGTTGAGACATGCGAACCATACCTCTTGGTCAAGATGACTAAGGATCCCGTTTTCTGTTTTGATGAAGCGGGCAAGTGATTTATTTGAAATGATACATGTTGATGTATGCAATCCAATGAGTCTTGTAGCGTGCGGTGGATATCATTATTTTCTTACCTTCACTGATGATTTGAGTAGATATAGTGTATATTTACTTAATGAAACACAAGTTTGAATCGCTTGAAAGGTTCAAGCAAATTTAGAGTGAAGTTTAAGATCATCGTGACAAGAAGATAAAAATGTTTGCGATATGATCGTGGAGGTGAATATCTGAGTTACGAGTTTGGCATACAACTTTAGACAATATGAAAGTTGTTTCACAACTCACGCCACCTGGAACACCATAGTGTGATGGTGTGTCCGAACGTCATAGTCGTACTCTATTGGATATGGTGCATGCTATGATGTCTCTTATCGTTTTGTTACTATAATTTTGGGGTTGTGCATTAGAGACAACTACATTCACTTTAAATAGGGCACCATCTAAATCCATTGAGACGACACCGTGTGAATTATGGTTTGATAGAAACCTAAGCTGTCATTTCTTAATGCTTGGGGCTACAACGCTTGTGTGGAAAATGTTTTCACTTAATGAGCTCGAACCCAAAGCGGACAAATGCATCTTCATAGAGTACCCTAAGAACAGTTGGGTGAACCTTCTATCTCAGATCCAAGCATAAAATGTTTATTGCTAAAACTGGGTCCTTTCGCGAGAAAAGGTTTCTCTTGAAAGAATTGAGTGGGAGGAGGATAGAACTTGATGAGGTTATTGAACCTCTGCTTCAGCCAGAAAGTAGCGCAGCGCAAAAAGATGTTTCTGTGAAGCCTACGTCAGTTGAAGAGGAAGTTAATGATGATGATCATGAAGCTTCGGATCAAGTTACTATTGACCTACGAGGAAAATAGAACTTGATGAGGTTATTGAACCTTCACTTCAACCAGAAAGTGGCGCAGCGTAGAAAGATGTTTCTGTGAAGCCTACGTCAGTTGAAGAGAAAGTTAATGATGATGATCATGAAGCTTCGGATCAAGTTACTATTGAACTTTGTAGGCCGACAAGGATGTGTACTGCTACTGAGCGGTACGACAACCCTGTCTTGGAGGTCATGTTGTTGGACAACGATGAACCTACGATCTATGGAGAAGCGATGATGGGCCCGAAAACCAACAAATGGTTAGAGGCCGTGAAATCCGAGAAAGGATCCATGTATGAAAACCAAGTATAGACTTTGGTGGACTTGCTCGTTGGACGGCAGGTTGTTAAGTACAAATGGATCTTTAAAATGAAGACAGACGCTGATGGTAAATATTACCATTTGTAAAGCTCGACTTGATGCAAATTAGTTTACGACAAGTTTAAAGAGTTGACTGCGATGAGACTTTCTCACTCGTAGCGATGCTAAAGTCTGTTGGAATTATGTTAGCAGTTGCTGCATTTTTCAATTATGAAATCTGGCAGATGGATGCCAAAATATCGTTCCTTCCTTAAGGAAAGGTTGTATGAGATACAATCAGAAGGTTTTGTCAGTCCTAAGGATGCTAAAAGGTGTGCGAGCTTCAGTGATTCTTCTATGAACTGAAGCAAGCATCTCGGAGTTGGAATATACACTTTGATGAGGTGATCAAAGTTATTGAGTCTATACAAAGTTTACGAGAAACTTGTATTTGCAATAAAGTGAGTGGGAGCACTATAGAGTTTCCGATAAGTATATGTGGATGACATATTGCTATTCGGAAATGATGTAGAATTTCTGGAGAGCATAAA
Organism: Hordeum marinum; assembly: GCA_022496015.1. NCBI lineage: Eukaryota > Viridiplantae > Streptophyta > Magnoliopsida > Poales > Poaceae > Hordeum > Hordeum marinum. The sequence continues at coordinate 74,804,232 of CM039678.1, read as the reverse complement.
CGGTTGTTGAAAAGAGTTTTTCAACGGAAGACCTGGATAAAGCTACCTAATTGTTGAGCATCAAGATCTATAAAGATAGATCAAGATGTTTGATAAGACTTTCAATGAGTATTTACCTTGACAAGATTTTGAAAGAGTTCAAAATGGATTAGTCAGAGAGAAGTGTTCTCGCCTGCTTTGTAAGGTGTAAAGTTGAGTGAGACTCAAAGCTCGACCACGGCAGAAGAAAGAGAAAGGACGAATGTCGTCCCCTATGCCTTAGCCATAGGCTCTGTATAGTATGCCATGCTGTGTACCGCACCTGTGTGTGCCTTGCCATGAGTCTGTCAAGGGGTACAAGAGTGATCCAGGAGTGGATCACTGGACAGCGGTCAAGATTATCCTTAGTAACTAAAAACTAAGGAGATGTTTCTCGATTATGGAGGTGATAAAGAGTTCATCGTAAAGAGTTACCTCGATGCAAGCTTTAGCACCAATCCGGATAACTCGTAGTAGCAATCTGGATACGTATAGTAGGAGCAGCCATTTGGAATAGTACCAAGTGGAGTGTGGTAGCAGTGTTTACAGTTTGACATAGAGATTTGCAGAGTACACACGGATTTGAATGTCGCAGACCCGTTGACTATAAGACCTCTCTCACATGCAAAGCATGATCGAGCCCCAGAACTCATTGGGTGTTAGATTCATAACAATGCGAATCACATGGTGATGTGAACTAGATTATTGACTCTAGTGCAAGTGGGAGACTGTTGGAAATATGCCCTAGAGGCAATAATAAATTAGTTATTATCATATTTTGTTGTTCATTATAATCGTTTATTATCCATGCTATAATTGTATTGATCGGAGACTTAGATGCATGTGTGGATACATAGACAAAACCATGTCCCTAGTATGCCTCTAATGGACTAGCTCGTTGATCAAAGATGGTTAAGGTTTCCTAGACATGGACATGAGATGTCATTTAATAATGGGATCACATCATTAGGAGAATGATGTGATGGACAAGACCCAAACTACAAACGTAGCATATGATCGTGTCAGTTTATTGCTACTGTTTTCCACATGTCAAGTATATGTTCCTATGACCATGAGATCATGCAACTCACGGACATCGGAGGAGAGCCTTGTGTGTATCAAACGTCGCAACGTAACTGGGTGACTATAAAGGTGCTCTACAGGTATCTCCGAGGGTGTCTGTTGAGTTGGCATGGATCAAGACTGGGATTTGTTACTCCGTGTGACGGAGAGGTATCTCAGGGCCCACTCAGTAATACAACATCACAACAAGCCTTGCAAGAAATGTGACTTAGTGTTAGTCACGGGATCTTGTATTACGGAACGAGTAAAGAGACTTACCGGGAACGAGGTTGAACTAGGTATGGAGATACCGACGATCGAATCTCGGGCAAGTAACATACCGAAGAACAAAGGGAACATCATACGGGATTAACTGAATCCTTGACATAGAGGTTCGACCGATAAAGATCTTCATAGAATATGTAGGAACCAATGTGGACATCCAGGTCCCGCCATTGGTTATTGATCGTAGAGGTGTCTCGGTCATGTCTACATAATTCTCGAACCCGCAGGGTCTGCACACTTAAGGTTTGGTGACGTTTCAGTAGTATAGAGCTATGTATGGTGGTGACCGAATGTTGTTCGGAGTCCCGGATGAGATCCAGGACATCACGAGGAGTTCCGGAATGGTCCGGAAATGAATATTGATATATAGGAAGGTGGTATTTGGACTCCGGAAAGATTTCGGGCACTTTCGGTAGTGTACTGGGAGTGACGAATGGGTCTCGAAGGTCCACCAGTGGGGCCAACCCACCCCATGGGCCAAAGTGGCGACCCACCAGGCCCTAGTGGGCTGGTGGGGTCGGCCAAGGTGGCCTAGACGCAGGGAAGAGAGGCCCAAACCGAATTGGGGTGGAGTCCTCCCCAAGTTCCACCTCTCGTGTGAGAGGTGGACTCCCAATTGGAGGAGGACTCCCCTAATTGAGGTGGACTCCCCCTCCACCAGTTCGGCCGAAGCCAAGGGAGGCCCTCCCCTTGGGCGCAGCCTCCTCTCCCCTCCTCCTATATATACTAGTGGATTTCTAGGGTTTTGCACTAGTTTTTCCAGCCACGTGCAACCCTAATCTCTAGTGCATAGTTTCTCCTCTAGATTGGATTTCTGCAGTGCTTAGGCGAAGCCCTGCCGGAATTGCTCCACCACCATCGCCGGAGCGCCGTCAGGCTGCCGGAGAACTATTCTTCCTCTCCACTCCCTCTTGCTGGATCAAGACGGTGGAGATCGTCATCAAGCTATACGTGTGCTGAACGCGGAGGTGCCGTCCGTTTGGCGCTAGATCGGAAGGACCGTGATCAAGATCACGAGACGGTTCGTGATGAGTTCGCGGGACGGACCGTGATGAGATTGCGGGACGGATCGTGATGAGTTCGCGGGACGGATCATGATTGGATGGCGGGACGGATCGTGATGTGATCGCGGGACGCTCAGCAATTTGGATCGCGAAGATGTTCGACTACACCAATCGCGTTTCCTAACGCTTCCCGCTTAGCGATCTACAAGGGTATGTAGATCCACTCTCCCTCTCGTAGATGCTCATCACCATGGATAGATCTTGCGTGTGCGTAGGAAATCTTTTGTTTCCCATGCAACGTTCCCCAACAGCATTTTGGAAACACAACATTCACTGCATTCAGTAACCCCTGATACCCAGAATTTAACAAGTCTAAGATACAAGCTAGAAGAAATATTGAAGTGGTGCAACACAATGTAAACATCTATGCAAAAGAAAGTATGCATACCTTTTGTCTATCTCACATTATAGTATATGGTCCAAACTTTCCCACTTCTCCCCCTAGGCAAATTTTGAGTTGGTGTAGAAACCAACACCAACTAGGTGTGTTCTCTTGTCCAACTATGCCAAATCCCAGTGGATATATGTTGTTGTTGCCATCTCTACCAGTGGCAGCAAGGAGTTGAGCACCAGTTGTGAGCTTAATAAAGCATCCATCAACACCTCCATAATCAACAGTTCAATTAATTAAATAAATGTAAATGAGATAGAGATACAATATGAAAGTGGTGCACAAGGTTCATAAACTGACCAATGAATGGCCTGCACCCCTTGAGAAACCCCTCCCTTGCTCCATTGATGCAAAAGAACATGGCATGAAATCTTGGGCTTGGGTGGGGAATTTTTTCAGTTGGTGTTGGTGTAACAATAGTGGTTACTACTCTACTTCCAGGGTTTGTGTCCATGACAGTCTGAGCATAGTCTTTAAGCCTAGGATATTGCTTCTTGTGATCTCCTAACACAGCTTCAATAGCTATGTTCTTTGCCCTGTATGCCATTGACTTAGGCACATCTACACCATATTTTTTCATGCCGGCATCAATTATAGTCTGAATCCCAGTACTTGGATTAGATCTAAAGAGGTGCTCATATTTCTGTGCTAGCCACTTAGCACTCACCCTGGTGGTCTCAGTATTACTAGGGCAAGTGTGCTCTAGTCTCATCTTCTTAATTACAAAGGTTTTCTCCGCTCTTATAACAGCTGCCACCATAAAGAACTGGCATTGTTTTTCTCTACACTGCACAATTATCCTCTTATCAGAATTCCAATGATACTTGAAATTCCTGCTCTGAGTGATGTGCAAATTCAACAAAGCATCTCTGAATTGATGTTGATCCCTAAAACACAACTGCAGACATAGTTGTTGATGTGGTTGGTCCATTTTCTCATTGTACCACTTCCTAGCAGGCCTTTTCTTTGCCCTACTCTTCCTCTTCTTTGGTAGCACAAAAGAGAGTGGCTAAAAACCATCATCATCACTCTCCCTAAGCAAACCCTTCTCTTCTTCATCTGATGAAGGTTTGAAATCAGGTTCAACATCTGGTAACTGATTGGAATGTGACCTTGTTGTTGGTCCTCTTCTAACTGACAGCTTCTGCTTCTTGTTTACAGGTACAACTATAGTTTGTTCTTATTGTGACCCCAATGTGTTATCTTCCTCTACCTCAAATGGCTCATCAACTTCAGTGTCACCCTCATAATGCAGCTCTTCTTCCTCTTTTGGTTGTTCATCATCTGATTCTTCCTCTAGTACTTCTCTATCTCTCTCTCTCTCTCTGTCTCTTTCCCTCTTCTAGCTCTACATCTTCATCATCACACATATCATAAAGACCATCTTCATCAGAGGCAGAAGCATCACTTTGCTCATAAGCCTCATATCCATCTTCTTCTTCTTCTTCCAAAACAGCTTTCAACTTGGCACTGACATTCTTGCTCTCTTGTGTGCAAACACCAGGAGGTGTGGTAGAGCTGCTACACTGACTTTCAAACACTACTCCTTGCTGATCAGCAGCTAAGATAGGAGTCTCACCCAGATCAAACACAACAGGCTCCTAGTACACAATAGTAGACAAATCTTGCTCATCACATTTTTGAATCACAAATTCACTAACAGGTGGTTGACAAGCCCTAGCTAACAAATTAAGCACAAAAGTATCCTTCCTCTTTAAAGTCTTCTTTATCATATGTAATTCAGCATTACTATCTACCAAATCCAGCCCTTTCTCTCCTAAAGATGGATCTGAAATGTGATACAAACAATCATATGCATGAAATCCTTGTGTTTCCATCAATGCAACCAAATTCAGATAAGTAATATCTGAACTAGACAACTTCCTCTCCAATGGTTCTCTTACATCAAAATGGAACCTGACTTCCCAAATGTCTTCATTCAAACTATAAAACAAATGAAATGAGAAGATTTAATTTAGTTAACAGAAACAAATAAAGAAAATTAACATATCTACTAATCAATGTAGTTAACAGAAACAATAGCACTACTGATCAACTATATGCAAATCTTCCTATCCAGCATCAAAATGAATCCTAACATCCCCTATAGCATCATCTAACATACAAGCCACGGCAAAAAAATAATTTTTCAAGTGCTTGAAGAATACAAACCCTATCTCTGATTCGAAAATGAGAAAAACAAAATGATTATGGAACTTACATCACTCCACCAACTCCACTAGTCCACTGATGGCTTGTGGTGGGGTTGGCTAGCCAAATCTCAGCGAGACGCACCGTTGATCCATGGACAGGGGCGCCTATTCCTCCTCTTCGTATTCGCCGGTGTAGTAGGACGAATTGGAGCCGTCCAGACCCACGTGGTCATCGGGCCCGAGGCTAGGAAGGTCGTTATAGTCGGCCGGGAAACGATCGCCGCCGCCGCCGGGGGTCGCCGCGGCCATCCTCGGAGAGAGGGGAGAGGATGAGAGAGCTAGGGTTCGTCGGGGAGGAGGAGTTCGGCTTTGGTCAGTTCAACCAAACCGGTAAGAGAGGCCGACCGAGCCAGCCTTGTCCTAGTCAGCGGACGGGCACGCGCCTATTAGCCACCGTGGCACCTGACGGGTGGCCCCCACATGTCGGAACGGCCGTCAATACGTATAAAACATTGTTTTAGACCTATTTGCAAAAACCTGGTACAAAGATGGTACTGACATGAAAAAAATTAGCAATCATGGTACCAATCCGCACGTTCTACCCCAATTGTGGTACTTATGTGCAATTAACTCCATTATAAGGTCATCCCTCACTTAAATTTCAAGATCAACTGTGTTCTCCCCGAGTGTGCACTGTTGCAAAAGTTCGTCGTGTCGAGACACCACGTGATGATCGGGTGTGACAGACTCTATGTTCGCATACAACGGGTGTAAGTCAGTGTTGCGCATGCAGAACACTCGGGTTCAACTTGACGAGCCTAGCATGTACAGACATGGCCTTAGAACACAAGAGACCGAAAGGTCGAGCATGAGTCATATAGTAGATATGATCAACATGATGATGTTCACCATTGAAACCACCTTAACTCACGTGATGATCGGACTTGAGTTGGTGAATATGGGTCATGAGTCACTCAGATGACCTGAGGGATGTCAATTTGAGTGGGAGCTTTAGTAATTTGATTAACTAAACTCATTATCTTGAACAATAGTCTTAGTAACCTTTGCTTATTTATGTTGTAGATCAATGGCTTGCGCAGTAGCACCCCTGAATTTTAATGTGTTCCTAGAGAAAGATAAGTTGAAAGATGATGCAAGTAACTTTGTGGACTAGGCCTGTAATCTAAGGATTATCCTCACGGCTTCCCAGAAAGCATATGTCCTTGATGCACCGCTTGGTAACCAACCCGCAGACTTGTCATCCAAAGACGTTAAGAACGCTTGGGAGGCACGTTCTGGAGATTACTCAATAGTTCAGTGTGCAATTTTGTATGGCTTAAAACCGGGACTTCAAAGACGTTTTGAACGCCATGGAGCATATGAGATGTTCCAGGAGTTGGAGTTTATCTTTAAGAAGAATGCCCAGATCGAGAGGTATGAGACCTCCGATAAGTTCTATGCTTGCAAAATGGAGGAGAACGGGTCTATCAATGAACATATACTCAGAATGTCTGGGTATTCGACTCGTCTCGCGGAGTTAGGGATGCCCCTGCCACCAGAGGCGATCACTAACAGAGTTCTTCAATCATTGCCACCAAGCTACAAGAGCTTCGTGCTGAACTATAACATGCACGGGATGAACAAGTCAGTCGTCGAGTTGTTTGCAATGCTAAAAGTCGCGGAGTCTGAAATCTAGAAATAACATCAAGTGTTGATGGTCAATAAAACCACTAGTTTCAAGAAGAATGACAAGGGCAAGAAGGGTAACTCCAAGAAGGGTGGCAAAGCAGTTGCTCCTCCCGTGAAGAAACCCAAGGCTGGACCCAAATCAGAAACTGAGTGCTTTCATTGCAAGGGAACTGGTCACTGGAAGCGGAACTGCCCCAAGTATCTGGCTGACAAGAAGGCGACCAACAACAAACAAGGTATATATGATATACATGTTATTGATGTGTACCTTACTAGCTCTCGTTGTAGTGCCTGGGTATTTGATACCGGTTCGGTTGCTCACATTTGCAACTCAAAACAGGAACTACGGAATAGACGAAGGATGGCGAAGGACGAAGTGACGATGCGCGTGGGAAATGGTTCCAAGGTTGATGTGATCGTCGTCGGCATGCTCTCTCTTCGATTACCATCTGGATTAGTGATGAACCTGAATAATTGTTATTTAGTGCCTACGTTAAGCATGAACATTATATCTAGATCTTGTTTATTGTGAGATGCTTACTCATTTAAATCAGAGAATAATGGTCATTCTATTTATATGAGTGATATCTTTTATGGTCATGCACGTAATGTGAGGGGTTTATTCATATGAATCTTGATAGTGATGATACACATGTTCATAACATTGATGCCAAAAGATGTATAGTTGATAATGATAGTACCACTTTCTTGTGGCACTGCCGTTTGGGTCATATTGGTGTAAAACGCATGAGGAAGCTCCATGCTGATGGACTTTTGGAGTCACTTGATTTTTAATCACTTGACACATGTGAACCATGCCTCATGGGCAAGATGACTAAAACGCCGTTCTCTGGAACAACGGAACGGGCAAGTGACTTGTTGGAAATCATACATACTGATGTGTGTGGTCCAATGAATGTTGCAGCGTGCGGTGGATATCATTATTTTCTCACCTTCACTGATGACTGAAGTAGATATGGGTATATTTACTTAATGAAACACAAGTCTGAAACATTTGAAAAGTTCAAGCAATTTTAGAGTGAAGTTGAGAATCATTGTAACAAGAAGATTAAATTCTTACGATCTGATCGAGGAGGTGAATATCTGAGTTATGAGTTTGGCAGTCACTTGAGACAGTGTGGAATTGTTTCACAATTAACACCGTCTAGAACACCACAGCATAATGGTGTGTCTAAACGTCGTAATAGAACCTTATTGGATGTGGTGCATTCTATGATGTCTCTTGCCAATTTGCCACTATCGTTTTGGGGTTATGCATTAGAGGCAGCTGCATTCACTTTAAATAGGGCACCATCAAAATCTGTTGAGATGATGCCATATGAACCGTGGTTTGGAAAGAGTCCAAAGTTGTCATTTCTTAAAGTTTGGGGATGTGATGCTTATGTCAAAAAGCTTCAGCCTGAAAAGCTGGACCCAAAGCGGAGAAATGCGTCTTCATAGGATACCCGAAAGAGATAGTTGGGTATACATTCTATCTCATATCCAAAGGCAAAGTGTTTGTCGCTAAGAACGAAACATTTCTTGATAAAGAGTTTCTCTCGAAAGAATTGAGTGGGAGGAAAATAGAGCTTGATGAGATTATTGAACCTTTACTTCTACCAGAGAGGAGAGCAGCACAGAAAGATGTTTATGTGGAGCCCACAACAGTTGAAGAGGAAGTTAATGATGATGATCATGAAGCTTCCGATCAAGTTACTATTTAACCTCGTAGGTCGACAAGGGCGCGTACTGCTCCTGAGTGGTATGACAACCCTGTCTTGGAGGTCATGTTGTTGGACAACAATGAACCTACGAGCTATGAAGGAGCGATGATGGGCCCGGATTCCGAGAAATGGTTAGAGGCCATGAAATCCGAGATGGGATCCATGGATGAAAACAAAGTTTGGACTTTGGAAGTATTACCTGAAGGGCGAAAGGCCATTCAGAATAAATGGATCTTTAAGAAGAAGACGGACGCGGACGATAATATCACTGTCTATAAAGTGTTGGGGAACGTCGCATGGGAAACAAAAAAATTCCTACGTTCATGCAAGACCTATCCATGGTGATGAGCATCTACGAGAGGGAGAGTGGATCTACATACCCTTGTAGATCGCTAAGTGGGAAGCGTTAAGAAACGCGGTTGGTGTAGTCGAATGTCTTCGCGATCCAAATCACCGAGCGTCCTGCGATCTCATCACTATCCGTCCCGTGATCCAATCATGATCCGTCCCGCGAACTCATCACGATATGTCCCATTAATTCATCACGATCCTTCTCGTGAACTCATCACGATCCGTCTCGCGATCTTGATCATGGTCCTTCCGATCTAGCGCTGAACGGACGGCACCTCCGCTTTCAGCACACGTACAGCTCGATAACGATATCGGCCTTCTTGATCCGGCAAGAGGGAGCGGAGAGGTAGAAGAGTTCTCCGGAAGCGTGACAGAGCTCCGGCAATGGTGGTGGAGCTATTCCGGTAGGTCTTCGCCTAAGCACTGCAGAAATCCGATATAGAGGAGAAACTATGCACTCGAGGAACGGGTAGCACGTGGCTGAAAAACTAGTGCCAAAAACCCTAAAACCACTAGTATATATAGGAGGAGATGAGGAGAAGGCTTGGATCCCAAGGAGCCAGACCTTGGGTCGGCCGAACCAAGGAGTATTGGAGGATTCCTCCTCCAATCCTAGTAGGAATAGGGCTCCTCCTTATTTTTGCCTTTTTGCCTTTTTCCACCTTTTTCTCTTTGGGCTTTTCTTCCCAGCCGCATGGGCCTTGCGTGGGACTTCCACCAGACCACTAAGGTCTGGTATTCACTCTCCCACAGCCCATGTAGCCGCTTGGGTTGAAATACCCCTCCCGATGGTCTCCCGGTACACTACCGACACTCCAGGTACACTACCGATGAGCCCGAATTTTTTCCGGCGACCAAAATAGGACTTCCTATATATCAATGTTTACCTCCAGACCATTCCAGAGCTCCTTGTGACGTCTGGGAGCTCATACGGGACTCAGAACAACCTTCGGTCACCACCATACATAACTCTATACTACCGAAATGTCACCGAACCTTAAGTGTGCAGACCCTGCGGGTTCGAGAACTATGTAGACATGACCGAGACACCTCTACGGTCAATAACCAATAGTGGGACCTAGATGCCCATATTGGTTCCTCCATATTCTACGAAGATCTTTATCGGTCGAACCTCTATGTCAAGGATTTAGTTAATCCCGTATGATGTTCCCTTTGTTCTTCGGTATGTTACTTGCCCGAGATTCGATCGTCGTTATCTCCATACCTAGTTCAACCTCGTTACCGGCAAGTCTCTTTACTCATTCCGTAATACAAGATCCCGTGAGAACACTTAGTCACATTGCTTGCAAGGCTTGTTGTGATGTTGTATTACCGAGTGGGCCCTGAGATACCTCTCCATCACACGGAGTAACAAATCCCAGTCTTGATCCATGCCAACCCAACAAATACCCTCGGAGATACCTGTAGAGTACCTTTATAGTCACCCAGTTACGTTCCGATGTTTGATACACACAAGGCACTCCTCCGGTGTCAGTGAGTTGCATGATCTCATGGTCATAGGAACAGATACTTGACATGCAGAAAACAGTAGCATTAAACTGACACGATCATATGCTACGTTTGTAGTTTGGGTCTTGTCCATCCCATCATTCTCCTAATGATGTGATCCCATTATCAAATGACATCTCATGTCAATGGCTGCGAAACCTTAACCATATTTGATCAACGAGCTAGTTTATTAGAGGCATACTAGGGACATGGTTTTGTCTATGTATCCACACATGCATCTAAGCCTCCGATCAATACAATTATAGCATGGATAATAAACGATTATCATGAACAAGGAAATATGATAATAACTAATTTATTATTGCCTCTAGGGCATATTTCCAACAGTCTCCCACTTGCACTAGAGTCAATAATCTAGTCCACATCACCATGTGATTCGCATTGTTATGAATCTAACACCCAATGAGTTCTGGGGCTCGATCATGCTTTGCATGTGAGAGAGGTCTTATAGTTCACGGGTCTACAACATTCAGATCTGTGTGTATTTTGCAAATCTCTATGTCAAACTGTAAAGACTGCTACTACACTCCACTTGGTACTATTCCAAATGGCTGCTCCACTATACATATCCAGATTGCTACTACGATTCATCCGGATTGGTGTTAAAGCTTGCATCGACGTGACTCTTTACGACGAACTCTTTATCACCTCCATAATCGAGAAACATCTCCTTAGTGTTTTAGTTACTAAGGATAATCTTGACCGTTGTCCAGTGATGCACTCCTGGATCACTCTTGTACCCCTTGACGGACTCATGGCAAGGCACACATAGGTGCGGTACATAGCATGGCACACTATACAGAGCCTATGGCTAAGGCATAGGGGATGACATTCGTCCTTTCTCTTTCTTCTGCCGTGGTCGAGCTTTGAGTCTCACTCAACTTCATGCCTTACAAAGCAGGTGAGAACACTTCTCTCTAACTAATCCATTTTGAACTCTTTCAAAATCTTGTCAAGGTATGTACTCATTCAAAGTCTCATCAAGCAACTTGATCTATCTCTATAGATCTTGATGCTCAACAATTAGGTAGATTCATCCAGGTCTTCCTTTGAAAACTCTTTTCAAACAACTGTTCATACTTTCCAGAAATTCTACATCATTTCCGATCAATAATATGTCAACCACATATGCTTACCAGAAACTCTATAGTGCTCCCACTCACTTTATTGTAAATACAAGTTTCTCATAAACTTTGTATAGACTCAAAAACTTTGATCACCTCATCAAAGTGTATATTCCAACTCCGAAATGCTTGCTTCAGTTCATAGAAGGATCACTGAATCTTGCACGCCTTTTAGCATCCTTAGGACTGACGAAACCTTCTGGTTGTATTTCATACAACCTTTCCTTAAGGAAGGAAACGATGTTTTGGCATCCATCTGCCAGATTTCATAATTGAAAAATGTAGCAACTGCTAACATAATTATAATGGACTTTAGCATCGCAACGAGTGAGAAAGTCTCATCGCACTCAACTCCTTGAACTTGCTGAAAACTTCTTTGTGACAAGTCGAGCTTTATAAATGGTGACATTCACCATCAGCGTTTGTCTTCCTTTTAAAGGTCCATTTGTACTCGACGACCTGCCGTCCAACGAGCAAGTCTACCAAAGTCTATACTTGGTTTTCATACACGGATCTTTTCTTGGATTTCATGGCTCTAACCATTTGTCGGAATCCAGGCCCATCATCGCTTCTCCACAGTTCGTAGGTTCATTGTTGTCAAAAAACATGACCTCCAAGATAGGGTTGTCGTACCGCTCAGGAGCAGTACACATCCTTGTCGACCTACGAGGTTCGATAGTAACTTGATCCGAAGCTTAATGATCATCATCATTTACTTCCTCTTCAACTGACGTAGGTTCCACAGAAACATCTTTCTGCGCTGTGCTACTCTTTGGTTGAAACAAAGGTTCAACAACCTCATCAAGTTCTATCTTCCTCCCACTCAATTCTGTCGAGAGAAACTTTTTCTCGAGAAAGGACCCTTTTTAGCAACAAACAATTTATGCTTGGATCTGAGATAGAAGGTTCACCCAACTGTTCTTAGGGTAATCTATGAAGATGCATTTGTCCGCTTTGGGTTCGAGCTCATTAGGTGAAAACATTTTTCCACACAAGGGTCGCAGCCCCAAACATTAAGAAATGACAGCTTAGGTTTCTATCAAACCATAATTCACACGGTGTCATCTGAGGATTTAGATGGTGCCCTATTTAAAGTGATTGTAGTTGTCTCTAATGCATAACCCCAAAATTATAGTAGCAAAAACGATAAGAGACATCGTAGCCCGCACCATATCCAATAAAGCACGACTATGACGTTCGGACACACCATCCCACTATTGTGTTCCAGGTGGCGTGAGTTGTGAAACGACTTTCACATTGTCTAAAGTTGTATGCCAAACTCGTAACTCAGATATTCACCTCCACGATCATATCACGGACATTTTTATCTTCTTGTCACGATGATCTTAAACTTCGCTCTGAATTTTCTTGAACTTTTCAAATGATTCAAACTTGTGTTTCATTAAGTAAACATACACTATATCTACTCAAATCATCAGTGAAGGTAAGAAAATAACGATATCCACCGCACACTACAAGACTCATTGGATTGCATACATCAACATGTATCATTTCCAATAAATCACTAGCCCGCTCCATCAAACCGGAAAACGGGGTCCTTAGTCATCTTGCCCAAGAGGCATGGTTCGCATGTCTCAACCGATTCAAAATCGAATGATTCCAAAGATCCATCAGCATGGAGTTTCTTCATGCGCTTTATACCAACATGACATTTAGAGGCAATGCCACACGTATGTGGTACTATAATTATTAACTTTGTATCTTTTGGCATCAATGTTATGAACATGTGTATTGCTATGATCAAGATTCAACAAACCATTCTCACTAGGTGCATGACCATTGAAGGTATTATTCATATAAACAGAATAACCATTATTCTCTAACTTAAATGAATAATCGTGTTTCAATAAACACGATCTAATCACGTTCATGCTCAACGCAAAAAACACCAAATAACATTTATTTAGGTTCGTCACTAATCCCGAAGGTAGAGAGACTGTGCGATGTTGATCACATCAACCTTGGAAACATTTCCAACACACATTGTCACCTCACCCTTAGCTAGTCTCTGTTTATTCCGTAGCTTTTACTTCGAGTTACTAACATTTAGCAACTGAACCGGTATCCAATACCCAGGTGCTACTAGGAGTTCTAGCAAGGTACAGATCAATAACGCGTATATGAAATATACTTCTGTCGACGTTGCCAGCCTTCTTATCTACCAAGTATCTAGGGTTGTTCCGCTTCAGCGACCGCTCTCCTCATAATCAAAGCACTTAGTCTCGGGTTTGGGTTAGCCTTTGAGTTGCTTCACTAGAGCAGCAACTGACTTGCTATCCATGAAGTTTCCCTCCTTGCTCTTGCCCTTCTCGAAACTAGTGGTTCGGCTAACCATCAACACTTGACGCTCCTTCTTGATTTCTACCTTCGTGGTGTCAAACATTGCGAATAGCTCAGAGATCATTATTTCTATCCCTGCATTTGATAGTTCATCACCAAGTTCTAGTAGCTTAGTGACAGTGACTTGGAGAACTATATCAATCACTATCTTATCTGGAAGATTAACTCCCACTTGATTCAAGCGATTGTAGCACCTAGACAATCTGAGCACATGCTCAACTATTGAGCTATTCTCCTTCATCTTGCAGGCAAAGAATCTTGTTGGAGATCTCATATCTCGCAACACAGGCACAAGCCTGAGATCCTAATTTCAGCTCTTAGAACATCTCATATGTTCTGTGGCGTTCAAAACGTTTTGGAGCCTCAATTCTAAGCCATAATGCATGACGCACTAAACTATCAAGTAGTCATCAGAACATGCATGTCAGATGTTCACAACATCTACAGACGATGCTAGAGGGGTTGGCTCATCGAGCGGTGCATTAAGGACATAAGCCTTCTGTCCAGCAACGAGGACAATCCTTAGATCACGGAGCCAGTCCGCAATATTGCTACCATCATCTTTGAACTTCATTTCTCTAGGAACATACACAAAATGCAAGGTAGCTACAGCGTGAGCTAGTAATCTACAACATAATTTTGCAAAGACACTACTAACTATGTTCATGATAATGAGTTCAATTATTCATATTACTTAAGAGCTCCCACTCAAATTGACATCCCTCCGGTCATTCGAGTGATACAAGATCCAAATTCATCAACTCAAGTCCGATCATCACGTGAGTTGAGGTGGTTTCAATGGTGAACATCATCATGTTGATCATATCTACTATATGACTCATGTTCGACCTTTTGGTCTCTTGTGTTCCGAGGCCATGTCTGTACATGCTAGGCTTGTCAAGTTCAACCAGAGTGTTCTGCATGTGCAACACTGGCTTGCACACATTGTATGTGAACGTAGAGTCTATCACACCCGATCATCACGTGGTGTCTCGACATGACGAACTTTTGCAATAGTGCACACTCGGGGAGAACACAATTTATCTTGAAATTAAGCGAGGGATCACCTTATAATGCTACCGTCGTCCTAAGCAAAACAAGCTGCATAAAAGGATTAACATCACATGCAAATCATAAGTGACATGATATGGCCATGAACTTGTGCTTTTGATCTCTATCTTGGAAGCACCGGCATGATCTCCATCATCACCGGCATGACACCATGATCTCCATCAACGTGTCGCCATCAGGTTTGTCGCGCCCACCATGCTTCTACTGCTATTTCTACCGTTTAGCGATAAAGTAAAGCATTACATAGCGCCTAATGATTGACACGTAGGTCATACAATAATTAAAGACAACCATATGGCTCCTGCCGGTTGCCATACTCATCGACATGCAAATTGTGATATTCTATACAAAACAT
Organism: Hordeum marinum; assembly: GCA_022496015.1. Taxonomy (NCBI): domain Eukaryota; kingdom Viridiplantae; phylum Streptophyta; class Magnoliopsida; order Poales; family Poaceae; genus Hordeum; species Hordeum marinum. Next base: position 74,789,054 of record CM039678.1, on the reverse strand, counting down.
GATCATCTCCTACATCACATATATCTCATCATGTAATTGGCCATATCACATCACAACATACCCTGCAAAAACAAGTTAGACGTCCTCTAATTGTTGTTGCATGTTTCGCGTGGTTGCTACGGGTATCTAGCAAGAACAATTCTCACCTACGCAAAAACCACAACGGTGATACATAAGTTGCTTTTCAACATTCTCAGGGACCGCCTTTGTCGAATTCGATCCAACTAAAGTAGGAGAAACAGACACCCGCCAGCTATCTTTGTGCAACGAGGTTACACGTCAATCGATGGAACCGGTCTCTCTTAAGCGTACGAGTAAGGTTGGTCCGGGCCGTTTCATCCCACAATACCGCTGAACCAAAACATGACCAAGGGAGGAAGCAATCTAAGCATCAACGCCCACAAACTCTTTGTGTTCTACTCGAGATCTCATCTACACATAGACCTAGCTCATGATGCCACTGTTGGGGAACATCGCATGGGAAACAAAAAATTTCCTATGTTCACGCAAGACCTATCCATGATGATGAGCATCTACGAGAGGTAGAGTGGATCTACATACCCTTGTAGATCGCTAAGTGGGAAGCGTTAAGAAACGCGGTTGGTGTAGTCGAACGTCTTCGCAATCCAAATCGCCGAGCGTCCCGCGATCTCATCACGATCCGTCCCGCGATCCAATCATGATCCGTCCCGCGAACTCATCACAATCCGCCCCGTGAACTCATCACTATCCGTCCCACGAACTCATCACGATCCGTCTCGTGATCTTGATCACAATCCTTCCGATCTAGCGCCGAACGAACGGCGCCTCCGCGTTCAGCACACGAACAGCTCGATGACGATCTCCGCCTTATTGATCCAGCAAGAGGGATAGGAGAGGTATAAGAGTTCTCTGGAAGCGTTACGGCGCTCCGGCGATGGTGGTGGAGCTATTCCGGCAAGGCTTCGCCTAAGCACTGCAGAAATCCAATCTAGAGGAGAAACTATGCACTGGAGGAACGGGTAGCACGTGGCTGAAAAACGTGCCAAAAATCCTAAAACCTCCAGTATATATAGGAGGAGAGGAGGAGGAGGCTTGGCTCCCAAGGATCCAGCCCTTGGGTCGGCCGAACCAAGGAGGATTGGAGGATTCCTCCTCCAATCCTAGTAGGACTAGGATTCCTCCTTGTTTTTGCCTTTTTGCCTTTTTCCACCTTTTTCTCTTTGGGCTTTTCTTCCCAGCCGCATGGGCCTTGTGTAGTTTGGGTCTTGTCCATCCCTTCATTCTCCTAATTATGTGATCCCGTTATCAAATGACATCTCATGTCAATGGCTAGGAAACCTTAACCATCTTGATCAACGAGCTAGTTTATTAGAGGCATATTAGGGACATGGTTTTGTCTATGTATCCACACATGCATCTAAGTCTCCGATCAATACAATTATGGCATGGATAATAAACGATTATCATGAACAAGAAAATATGATAATAACTAATTTATTATTGCCTCTAGGGCATATTTCCAACATAAAGCTCGACTTGTGGCAAAGGGTTTTTTGCAAGTTCAAGGAGTTGACTACGATGAGACCTTCTCACCCGTAGCGATGCTTAAGTCCGTCAAAATCATGTTAGCAATAGCTGCATATTTCGACTATGAAATTTGGCAGATGGATGTCAAAACAACGTTCCTTAACGATTTACTTGAGGACGAGTTGTATATGATGCAACCAGAAGGTTTTGTCGGTCTAGAGAATGCTGACAAAGTTTGCAAACTCCAGCGATCCGTTTATGGACTGGTGCAAGCCTCTCGGAGTTGGAATAAGCGCTTTGATGAGGTGATCAAAGCATTTGGGTTTATACAAGTTTACAGAGAAGCTTGTATTTACAAGAAAGTAAGTGGGAGCTCTGTAGCGTTTCTAATATTATATGTGGATGACATATTGCTGATTGGAAACAATATAGAAATGCTAGAAAGCGTGAAGGAATGTTTGAACAAGAGTTTTTCAATGAAGGACCTAGGAGAAGCTGTTTTCATATTAGGAATTAAGATCTATAGAGATAGATCGAGACGATTGATAGCACTTTCACAAGACATATACCTTGATAAAGTTTTGAAGAAGTTCAAAATGGATCAGTCCAAGAAGGGGTTCTTGCCTGTGTTACAAGGTGTGAAGTTGAGTAAGACTCAATGCCCAGTGACTGCAGAAGATAGAGAGAAGATGAGTGTCATCCCCTATGCTTCAGCCATAGGCTCTATCATGTATGCAATGCTGTGCACAAGACCCGATGCCAGCCTTGCCATAAGTATGGTAGGAAGGTTTCAAAGTGATCCTGGAATGGAGCACTGGACGGCGGTCAAGAATATCCTTAAGTACCCAAAAAGGACTAAGGAAATGTTTCTCGTAATTTATGGAGGTGATCAAGAGCTCGTCGTAAAGGGTTACATCGATGCAAGATTTGACACTGATCCGGATGACTCTAAGTCGCAAACCGGATACGTATTTATTCTCAACGGGGAAGCGATAGGCTGGTGCAGTTCAAAGCAAAGCGTGGTAGCCGATTCTAAATGAGAAGCGGAGTACATCGCAGCCTCGGAGGCAGCGAAGGAAGGTGTTTGGATGAAGCAGTTCATGACAAATCTTGGACTAGTGCCCAGTGCACTGAACCCAATGACTCTGTTCTGTGACAACACTGGTGCCATTGCTCTGGCCAAGGAACCAAGGTTTCACAAGAGGACTAGATAGATAAGGCGACGCTTCAATTCCATCTGTGATTACATCGAGGAGAAGACATAAATATTTGCAAAGTGCACATGGATCTGAATGTTGTAGACCCGTTAACTAAACCTCTTTCAAGGGCTAAACATGATCAACACCAGAACTACATGGGTGTTCGATTCATTACAATGTAAATCATATAGTGATATGAACTAGATTATTGACCCTAGTGAAAGTGGGAGACTTTTGGAAATATGCCCTAGAGGCAATAAATAAAGTTTTATTATTATATTTCCTTGTTCATGATAATTTTTTATTACCCATGCTATAATTGTATTGATTGGAAACACATTGCATCCGTGGATATATAGACAACACTTTGTCCCTAGTGTGCCTCTAGTAAACTAGCTCGTTGATCAAAGATGGTCAAGGTTTCCTAGCCATTGACATGAGATGTCATTTGATAACGGGATCACATCATTAGGATAATGATGGGATGGACTAGACCCAAACTATAAACGTAGCATATGATCGTGTCAGTTTATTGGTACAGTTTTCTACAAGTCAAGTATATATTCCTATGACTATGAGATCATGCAACTCATGGACACCAGAGGAGTGCCTTGTGTGTATCAAACGTCGCAACGTAATTGGGTGACTATAAAGGTACTCTACAGGTGTTGGGGAACGTCGCATGGAAACAAAAAAATTCCTACGCACACGCAGATCTATCCATGGTGATGAGAATCGACGAGAGGGAGAGTGGATCTACGTACCCTTGTAGATCGCTAAGCGGGAAGCATTAAGAAACGTAGTTGGTGTAGTCGAACATCTTCGCGATCCAAATCGCCGAGCGTCCCGCGATCCAATCACGATCCATCCCGCGATCTAATCATGATCCGTCCCGTGAAGTTGATCACGATCCGTCCCACGAACTTGATCACGATCCGTCTCACGAACTTGATCACGATCCTTCCGATCTAGCGCCGAACAGACGACACCTCCACGTTCAGCACACGTACAGGTTGATGACGATCTCCGTCGTCTTGATCCAGCAAGAGGGGGCGGAGAGGAGGAAGAGTTCTCCGGTAGCGTGACGGCGCTCCGGTGATGGTGGTGAAGTTATTCCGGCAGGGCTTTGCCTAAGCGCTGCAGAAAACCGATCTAGAGCAGAAACTATGCAATGGAGGAACGGGTAGCACGTGGCTGAAAAACTAGTGCAAAAACCCTAAAACCACCAGTATATATAGGAGGAAGAGAGGAGAGGAGATAGCCTTGGTTTTCCAAGCCAAGAGCTTCGGCTGAACCAGGTGGTGGAGGTGGAGTCCACCTCCAATCCTAGTAGGACTAGGATTCACCCTATTTTGCCTTTTTTTCCACTTTTTCTCTTTGGATTTTCTTCTCTAGCCACATGGGCCTTCTGTGGGAGTTTCCACCAGCCCACTAAGGGCTGATATTCACTATCCCACAGCCCATGAAGCCTCTTGGGTCGAAATACCCCTCCCGGAGGCCTCCCGGTACACTACCGGCACTCCCGGTACACTACCGATGAGCCCGAAACTTTTCCGGCGACCAAAATAGGACTTCCTATATATGAATCTTTACCTCCAGATCATTCCGGAGCTCCTTGTGATGTACGAGATCTCATCTGGGACTCCGAACAACCTTCAGTCACCACCATACATAACTCTATACTACCGAAACGTCACCAAACATTAAGTGTGCAGACCCTGCGGGTTTGAGAACTATGTAGACATGACCGAGACACCTCTACGGTCAATAACCAATAGCGGGACCTGGATGCCCATATTGGTTCCTACATATTCTACGAAGATCTTCATCGGTCGAACCTCTATGTCAAGGATTCAGTTAATCCCATATGATGTTCCCTTTGTTCTTCGGTATGTTACTTGCTCGAGATTCGATCGTCGGTATCTCCATACCTAGTTCAACCTCGTTACCGGCAAGTCTCTTTCTTCGTTCCGTAATACAAGATCCCGTGGCTAACACTTAGTCACATTGATTGCAAGGCCTATTATGATGTTGTATTACCGAGTGGGCCCTGAGATACCTCTCTGTCACACGGAGTAACAAATCCCAGTCTTGATCCATGCCAACTCAACAGACACCCTTGGAGATACCTGTAGAGCACCTTTATAGTCACCCATTTACGTTGCGACGATTGATACACACAAGGTACTCCTCTGGTGTTCGTGAGTTACATAATCTCATGGTCATAGGAACATATACTTGACATACAGAAAACAGTAGCAATAAACTAACACGATCATATGCTACTTTTGTAGTTTGGGTCTTGTCCATCACATCATTCTTCTAATGATGTGATCCCGTCATCAAATGACATCACATGTCAATGGCTAGGAAACCTTGACCATCTTTGATTAACGAGCTAGTTCACTAGAGGCATACTAGGGACAATGTGTTGTCTATTTACCCACACATGTAATGTGTTTCCAATCAATACAATTATAGCATGGATAATAAATGATTATCATGAACAAGGAAATATAATAATAAACACTTTATTTATTGCCTCTAGGGCATATTTCCAACAGTCTCCCACTTGCACTAGAGTCAATAATCTAGTTCACATCACTATGTGATTTACATTGTAATGAATCAAACACCCATGCAGTTCTGGTGTTGATCATGTTTAGCCCTTGGAAGAGGTTTAGTCAACGGGTCTGCAACATTCAGATCCGTGTGCACTTTGCAAATATTTATGTCCTTCTCCTCGATGTAATCGCGGATGGAGTTGAAGCGTCGCTTTATGTGTTTGGTCCTCTTGTGAAACCTTGGTTCCTTGGCCAGAGCAATGGCACCAGTGTTATCACAGAACAGGTTCAGTGGATTCAGTGCACTAGGCACTACTCCAAGATCTGTCATGAACTGCTTCATCCAGACACCTTCCTTCGCCGCCTACGAGGCTGCGATGTACTCCGCCTCGCATGTAGAATCGGCTACCATGCTTTGCTTGGAACTGCACCAGCTTACTGCTCCCCCGTTGAGAATAAATACGTATCCGGGTCGTGACTTCGAGTCATCCGGATCAGTGTCAAAGCTTGCATCGACGTAACCCTTTACGATGAGCTCTTCATCACCTTCATAAACGAGAAACATTTCCTTAGTCCTGTTCAGGTACTTAAGGATATTCTTGACCACTGTCCAGTGCTCCATTCCAGGATCACTTTGAAACCTTTCGGCCATACTTATGGCAAGGCTGACATCCAGTCTTGTGCACAACATTGCATACATGATAGAGCCTATGGCTGAAGCATAGGGGATGACACTCATCTTTTCTCTATCCTCTGCAACTACTGGACATTGAGTCTTACTCAACTTCACACCTTGTAACATAGGCAAGAACCCCTTCTTGGACTGATCCATTTTGAACTTCTTCAAAACTTTATCAAGGTATGTGCTCTGTGAAAGTGCTATTAAGCGTATCGATCTATCTCTATAGATCTTAATTCCTAATATGAAAGCAGCTTCTCCTTGGTCCTTCATTGAAAAACTCTTGTTCAAATATTCCTTCACGCTTTCCAGCATTTCTATATTGTTTCCAATTAGCAATATGTCATCCACATATAATACTAGAAACACTATAGAGCTCCCACTCACTTTCTTGTAAATACAAGCTTCTCCATAAACTTGTATAAACTCAAACGCTTTGATCACCTCATCAAAACGCTTGTTCCAACTCCGAGATGCTTGCACCAGCCCATAAATGAATCGCTGGAGTTTGCAAACTTTGTCAGCATTCTCTGGATCAACAAAACCTTCTGGTTGCATCATATACAACTCTTCCTCAAGAAAACCATTGAGGAACGCTGTTTTGACATCCATCTGCCAAATTTCATAGTCGAAATAAGAAGCTATTGCTAACATGATTTTGACGGACTTAAGCATCGCTACGGGTGAGAAGGTCTCATCGTAGTCAACTCCTTGAACTTGTGAAAAACCCTTTGCCACAAGTCGAGCTTTATAGACGGTGACATTACCGTCCACGTCCGTCTTCTTCTTAAAGATCCATTTGTTCTGAATGGCCTTTCGCCCTTCAGGTAATACTTCCAAAGTACATACTTTGTTTTCATACATGGATAACATCTCGGATTTCATGGCCTCTAACCATTTCTCGGAATCCGGGCCCATCACTGCTCCTCCATAGCTCGTAGGTTCATTGTTGTCCAACAACATGACCTCCAAGACAGGGTTGTCGTACCACTCAGGAGTAGTACGTGCCCTTGTCGACCTACGAGGTTCAATAGTAGCTTGATCCGAAGCTTCATGATCATCATCATTAACTTCTTCTTCTACCGTCGTAGGTTCCACAGAAACATCTTTCTGCGCTGCGCTACTTTCTGGTTGAAGTAAAGGTTCAATAACCTCATCAAGCTCTATTTTCCTCCCACTCAATTCTTTCGAGAGACACTCTTTCTCAAGAAATGTTTCGTTCTTAGAGACAAACACTTTGCCTTTGGATCTGAGATAGAAGGTATACCCGACTGTCTCTTTCGGGTATCCTATGAAGATGCATTTCTCCGCTTTGGGTTCCAACTTTTTAGGCTAAAGCTTTTTGACATAAGCATCACATCCCCAAACTTTAAGAAACGACAACTTTGGCCTCTTGCCAAACCATAGTTCATATGGCGTCATCTCTACGGATTTTGATGGTGCCCTATTTAAAGTGAATGCAGCTGTCTCTAATGCATAACCCCAAAACGATAGTGGCAAATCAGCAAGAGACATCATAGATTGCACCATATCTAATAAGGTCTGATTACGACGTTCGGACGCACCATTACACTGTGGTGTTCGGGCGGTGTCAACTGTGAAACAATTCCACATTGTCTTAAGTGACTACCAAACTCATAACTCAGATATTCACCTCCTCGATCAGATCGCAGGAATTTAATCTTCTTGTTACGATGATTCTCAACTTCACTCTGAAATTGCTTGAACTTTTCAAATGTTTCATACTTGTGTTTCATCAAGTAAATATACCCATATCTACTTAAGTCATCAGTGAAGGTGAGAAAATAATGATATCCACCATGCGTTGTAACATTCATTGGACCGCACACATCAGTATGAATGATTTCCAATAAGTCACTTGCCCGTTCCATTGTTCCAGAGAACGGCGTTTTAGTCATCTTGCCCATGAGGCATGGTTCACATGTGTCAAGTGATTCAAAATCAAGTGACTCCAAAAGCCCATCAGTATGGAGCTTGCTCATATGTTTTACACCAATATGACCTAAACGGCAATGCCACAAGAAAGTGGTACTATCATTATCAACTCTACATCTTTTGGCATCAATGTTATGAACATGTGTATCATCACTATCAAGATTCAACATGAATAAACCCCTCACATTGGGTGCATGACCATAAAAGATATTACTCATATAAATAGAACAACCATTATTCTCTGATTTAAATGAGTAACCGTCTCGCAATAAACAAGATCCAGATATAATGTTCATGCTTAACGCAGGCACTAAATAACAATTATTCAGATTCATCACTAATCCCGATGGTAATCGAAGAGAGAGCGTGCCGACGGCGATCACATCAACCTTGGAACCATTTCCCACGCGCATCGTCACTTCATCCTTTGCCAGCCTTCGTTTATTCTGTAGTTCCTGTTTTGAGTTGCAAATGTGAGCACCCGAACCGGTATCAAATACCCATGCATTACAACGAGAGCTAGTAAGGTACACATCAATAAAATGTATATCATATATACCTTGTTTGTCGTTGGCTGCCTTCTTGTCAGACAGGTACTTGGGGCAGTTCTGCTTCCAGTGACCAGTTCCCTTGCAATGAAAGCACTCAGTTTCTGGCTTGGGTCCATGCTTGGGCTTCTTTACAGGAGTAGCAACTGTTTTGCCATCCTTCTTGGTTTTATCCTTCTTTCCCTTGCCATTCTACTTGAAACTAGTGGTTTTATTGACCATCAACACTTGATGTTCTTTCTGGATTTCAGAGTCAGCGACTTTCAGCATCGCAAACAGCTCGGCGACTGACTTGTTCATCCCGTGCATGTTATAGTTCATCACAAAGCTCTTGTAACTAGGTGGCAGCGATTGAAGAACTCTGTCAGTGATCGCCTGTGGCAGAAGGGCAATTCCCAACTCCGCTAGACGAGTCGCATACCCAGACATTCTGAGTATATGTTCACTGATAGACCCGTTCTCCACCATCTTGCAAGCATAGAACTTGTCGGAGGTCTCATACCTCTCGATACAAGCATTCTTTTGAAAGATAAACTTCAACTCCTGGAACATCTCATATGCTCCATGACGTTCAAAAAGTCTTTGAAGTCCCGGTTCTAAGCCATACAATATTGCACACTGAACTATTGAGTAATCTCCAGTATGTGCCTCCCAAGCGTTCATAACGTCTTCGGAGGTCATGTCTTCTGGTTGGTCACCAAGCGGTGCATCAAGGACATATGATTTCTGGGAAGCCGTGAGGATAATCCTCAGATTACGGGCCCAATCAACAAAGTTACTTCCATCATCTTTTAACTTAGCTTTCTCAAGGAACGCATTAAAATTCAGGGGTGCTACTGCGCGAGCCATTGATCTACAACATAAATATGCAAAGTTTACTTAGACTATTGTTCAAGATAATGAGTTTAGTTAATCAAATTTACCAAAGCTCCCACTCAAATCGACATCCCTCATGTCATCTGAGTGTCACATGATCCAAATTCACCAACTCAAGTCCGATCATCACGTGAGTTGAGGTGGCTTCAATGGTGAACATCTCATGTTGATCATATCTACTATATGACTCATGTTCGACCTTTCGGTATCTTGTGTTGCGAGGCCATGTCTGTACATGCTAGGCTCGTCAAGTTTAACCCGAGTGTTCTGCGTGTGCAACACTGGCTTGCACCCGTTGTATGTGAACGTAGAGTCTATCACACACGATCATCACGTGGTGTCTCGACACGACGAACTTTCGTAACGGTGCACACTCGGGGAGAACACAATTTATCTTGAAATTAAGTGAGGGATCACCTTATAATTCTACCGTCATCCTAAGCAAAACAAGGTGCATAAAAGGATTAACATCACATGCAAATCATAAGTGACATGATATGGCCATGAACTTGTGCTTTTGATCTCCATCATGAAAGCACCGGCATGATCTCCATCGTCACTGGCACAACACCATGATCTCCATCATCTTGATCTCCATCAATGTGTTGCCATCGGGGTTGTCACGCCCAACATGCTTCTACTACTATTGCTACCGTAGCGATAAAGTAAAGCATTACATAGCGCTTAATGATTGACACGCAGGTCATACAATAATTAAAGACAACCCTATGGCTCCTGCCGGTTGCCGTACTCACCGACATGCAAGTCGTGATAATCTATACATCACATGATCATCTCATACATCACATATACCACATCATGTAATTGGCCATATCACATCACAACATACCATGCAAAAACAAGTTAGACGTCCTCTAATTGTTGTTGCATGTTTTACATGGCTGCTACGGGTATCTAGCAAGAACAATTCTCATCTATGCAAAAACCACAATGGTGATACACTAGTTGCTTTTCAACCTTCTCAAGGACCTCCTTTGTCGAATCCGATCCAACTAAAGTGAGACAAACTGGCACCCGCAAGCCATCTATGCAACAAGTTGTGGTCGAGGGACCGGTCTCTCGTAAGCGTACGAGTAATGTTGGTCCGGGCCGCTTCATCTCACAATACCGCTGAACCAAAATCCGACCAAGGGAGGAAGCAATCTAAGCATCAACGACCACAAACCTTTTGTGTTCTACTCGAGATCTCATCTACACATAGACCTAGCTCATGATGCCACTATTGGGGAACGTCGCATGGGAAACAAAAAATTTCCTACGCACATGCAGATCTATCCATGGTGATGAGCATCTACGAGAGGGAGAGTGGATCTACATACCCTTGTAGATTGCTAAGAGGGAACCGTTAAGAAACGTGTTTGGTGTAGTCGAACGTCTTCGCGATCCAAATTGCCGAGCGTCCCGCGATCCAATCACGATCTGTCCCGCTATCTAATCACGATCCGTCCCACGATCTAATCACGATCCGTCCCACGAACTTGATCACGATCCGTCCCACGAACTTGATCACGATCCGTCCCACGAACTTGATCATGATCCTTCCGATCTAGTGCCGAACGGACGGCACCTCCGCGTTCAGCACACGTACAGGTTGATGACGATCTCCGCCGTCTTGATCCAGCAAGAGGGAGCATAGAGTAGGAAGAGTTCTCTGGCAGCATGACGGTGCTCCGGCGATGGTGGTGGAGTTATTTCGGCAGGGCTTCGCCTAAGCACTGCAGAAAACCGATCTAGAGGAGAAACTATGCACTGGAGGAACAGGTAGCACGTGGCTGAAAAACTAGTGCAAAAACCCTAAAACCACCACTATATATAGGAGGAAGAGAGGAGAGGAGACAGACTTGGCTTTACAAGCCAAGAGCTTCGGCCGAACCAGGTGGTGGAGGTAGAGTCCACCTCCAATCCTAGTAGGACTAGGATTCACCCTATTTTGCCTTTTTTCCACTTTTTCTCTTTGGATTTTCTTCTCTAGCCACATGGGCCTTGTGTGGGAATTTCCACCAGCCCAATAAGGGCAGATATTCACTCTCGCACATCCCATAAAGCCCCTTGGGTCTAAATACCCCTCCCGGAGGCCTCCCGGTACACTACCGGCACTCCCGGTACACTACCGATGAGCCCGAAACTTTTCCGGCGACCAAAACAGGACTTCCTATATATGAATCTTTACCTTCGGACATTTCCGGAGCTCCTCGTGACATTTGGGATCTCATCCGGGACTCCGAACAACCTTCGGTCACCACCATACATAACTCTATACTACTGAAATGTCACCAAACCTTAAGTGTGCAGACCCTGCGGGTTTGAGAACTATGTAGACATGACCGAGACACCTCTATGGTCAATAACCAATAGCGGGACCTGGATGCCCATATTGGTTCCTACATATTCTACGAAGATCTTCATCGGTCGAACCTCTATGTCAAGGATTCAGTTAATCCCGTATGATGTTCCCTTTGTCCTTCGGTATGTTACTTGCTCGAGATTCGATCGTAAGTATCTCCATACCTAGTTCAACCTCGTTACCAGCAAGTCTCTTTACTCGTTCCGTAATTCAAGATCCCGTGGCTAACACTAATTCACATTGCTTGCAAGGCTTATTATGATGTTGTATTACCGAGTGGGCCCTAAGATACCTCTCCGTCACACAGAGTAACAGATCCCAGTCTTGATCCATGGCAACTCAACAGACACCCTCAGAGATACCTGTAGAGCACCTTTATAGTCACCCAGTTACGTTGCGACATTTGATACACACAAGGTACTCCTCTGGTGTCCGTGAGTTACATGATCTCATGGTCATTGGAACATATACTTGACATACAGAAAACAGTATTAATAAACTGACACGATCATATGCTACGTTTGTAGTTTGGGTCTTTTCCATCACATCATTCATCTAATGATGTGATCCCATCATCAAATGACATCACATGTAAATGGCTAGGAAACCTTGACCATCTTTGATTAACGAGCTAGTTCACTAGAGGCATACTAGGGACAATGTGTTGTATATTTACCCACACATGTAATGTGTTTCCAATCAATACAATTATAGCATGGATAATAAACGATTATCATGAACAAGGAAATATAATAATAAACACTTTATTTATTGCCTCTAGGGCATATTTCCAACAACAGGTATCTCCGAGGGTGTCTGTTGGGTTGGCATGGATCAACACTGGGATTTGTTACTCCGTGTGATGGAGAGGTATCTTAGGGCCCACTCGGTAATACAACATCACAATAAGCCTTGCAAGCAATGTGACTAAGAGTTAGACACGGGATCTTGCATTATGGAACGAGTCAGGAAACTTGCCGATAACAAGGTTGAACTAGGTATGGAGATACCGACGATCAAATCTCGAGCAAGTAACATACCGAAGAACAAAGGGAACATCATACGGGATTAACTGAATCCTTGACATCGAGGTTCGACCGATAAAGATCTTCGTAGAATATGTAGGAATCAATATGGGCATCCAGGTCCCACTATTGGTTATTGACCTTAGAGGTGTCTCGGTCATGTCTACATTGTTCTCGAACTCGCAGGGTCTGCACACTTAAGGTTCGGTGACGTTTCGGTAGTATAGAGTTATGTATGGTGGTGAACAAAGGTTGTTCGGAGTCTCGTATGAGATCCCAGACGTCACGAGGAGCTACGGAATAGTCCAGACGTAAAGATTAATATATAGGAAAGTGGTGTTTGAACTCCGGAAAAGTTTTGGGCATTTCCGGCAGTGTATCGGGAGTGACGAATGGGGTCCAGGGACCACCAAGTGGGGCCCATGTACCCCAAGGGTCCACATGGGCCTTATGGTGGCACACCAGCCCCTGGTGGTCTGGCCAAGCCAGCCCAAGAGGCCGTATGTGCATGGAGAAGGAGATAGATTAGGGGCCAAGTTTGGAAAGGAGTCCCACTAGGAATCCACCTCCCTTGTGGGAGGTGGACTCTTCCCCTAGGCTTCGGCCGAACCTGTCCTTGGAAGAGAGGCTAGGGATGACTCCTCTCCCCTCCCTCCTATATATACTAGAGGATTTTGAGAGCAGCCCCAAAAACCCTAATTCTACCAAGTGTTGCCCTCTTCTTCCTCTAGATCGTTTTCTCCTCTAGATCGGTTTTCAGCAGTGCTTAGGCGAAGCCCTGCTGGAATTGCTCCACCACCATCGCCGCAACGCCGTCGCGTTGCCGAAGAACTCGTCTACCTCTCCGCTCCCTTTTGTTGGATCAAGAAGGCGGAGATCTTCACCGAGTTGCACATGTGCTGAACGCGGAGGTGTCGTCCGTTCGGTACTTGATCGGGAGTTCGTGGGACGCCTTGCGATTTGGATCGCGGAGACGTACCACTACATCAACTGCGTTCTTTAACGCTTCTGCTTAGCAATCTACAAGGGTACGTAGATCCAATCTCTCCTCTCATAGATGCTCATCTCCTAGATTGATCTTGGTGAAGCGTAGGAAAATTTTTGTTTCCCATGCAACGTTCCCCAACATTTAATTCCTAAAGCATGTTGCCGAGCAAGGAATTGATCCTCAGGCCGATTTCGCAAATCGACCTGAGCCTCATGGGCTACTGAGATTAGTGGTTTTATTTTATCCTTCAGGTGCATCCCGGCTTTTAGACCGACACGCACCTTGAGGGCTACTGGCTATATATCTCGGCAGAGAATGAATTGCACTAATCGAAAATATCCACCAAAAATCAGATCATGGTCGGGATGGTGCACCACCTCGAAAGCAGTCCGGCATAAAGCTCGGATGCAAGTGGCTAGCTCCATAGAGTGCATTTCCGACATTAAGCTCGGCTGAATTCCTTCAACTTCTTAAAGATCGAGGTAATCTATGACACCTCGGATTCAATTCGGTGTTGGAGCTCGGACGCAAAAAGACACCTCGGATGCAGTTCGATGTTGGATCTCAAAAGCAAGAGGACACGGCCACATGGGAAACACTTAAAACTCGAGTTGTGGCGTAAAAATAATGTGGCATTAATAAAGGTCGATAACTTAAAGGGGCTCCCCGGATGCCCAGCGTGTGAACTCTTCAGATACACTTCGACAATCCTCAAGATCAGTGATGGGAAGATTTGTTGAACCAGTTTTCAAGACCGACAACCGAAGATGAAGAACGGTTCGGAAGAACCGATGAGCGTCCCCAACTTGAAGACCGGTTTAGAGGGCTACCGAGGGAGTCCGGGACTAAGGGGTCCTTGGGCTGCCGGCCTATCTCTAATGGTCGGACTCATGGGCCACTTCGGCTAGCCGATGACATATGCGGGGAAGATTCCACAAGGCTTGGTGATCAAGACAAGGACTCCTCTCCATCGACATAGCTTACTAGGACTCTTGTCATCCTAGGCCTCTAGTGTATTATATAAGCCGAGGACATGCTAGTCATTAGACACATTATCATCATCATAAGTTAAGATTATGACCCTTAGGGTTTAGACCACATCATATGATTTCGAGGTAGATCAACTCTGTACTCGATACCCCATATTCAATATAATCGAAGTAGGACGTAGGGTTTTACCTCCATTAAGAGAGCCCGAACCCGGGTAAATATCGTCTCCCTTGTCTCCTGTAACCCATCAATCCAAGATCCATAGTTCGTGAACCCCTACCCGAGATCTGTTGGTTCTGACACCGACAAGGAGGAGGCGGCTTACCAGGCGCGGATGGCGGAGTACGACGGTAGCATTATAAGGTGATCCCTCACTTAAATTTCAAGATAAAATTGTGTTCTCCCCGAGTGGGCACCGTTGCGAAAGTTCGTCGTGTTGAGACACCACGTGATGATCGGGTGTGATAGACTCTACGTTCACATACAACGGGTGCAAGCCAGTGTTGCACCTGCAGAACACTCGGGTTAAACTTGACGAGCCTAGCATGTACAGACATGGCCTCGGAACACAAGAGACCGAAAGGTCGAACATGAGTCATATAATAGATATGATCAACATGATGATGTTCACCATTGTAACCACCTCAACTCACGTGATGATCGGACTTGAGTTGGTGAATTTGGATCATGTATCACTCGGATGACCGGAGGGATGTCAATTTGAGTGGGAGTTCTTAAGTAATATGATTAATTGAACTCATTATCATGAACATAGTCAGTAGTGTCTTTGCAAAATTATGTTGTAGATTACTAGCTCACACTGTAGCTCCCTTGAATTTTATATGTTCCTAGAGAAATAGAGTTGAAAGATGATGGTAGAAATATTGCGGACTGGCTCCGTGATCTGTGGATTGTCCTCATTGCTGCACAGAAGGCTTATGTCCTTAATGCACCGCTCGGTGCACCAACCCCTCTAGCGTTGTTTGTAGATGTTGTGAACAACTGATAGGCATGTTTTGATAACTACTTGATAGTTTAGTGCGCCATGCATTACAGCTTAGAATTGAGGCTCCGAAACATTGTGAACGTCATGGAACATATGAGATGTTCTAAGAGCTGAAATTAGGATCTCAGGCTCGTGCCCATGTTGCGAGATATGAGATCTCCAACAAGATTCTTTGCCTGTAAGATGAAAGAGAATAGCTCAATCGTTGAGCATGTGCTCAGATTGTCTGGGTGCTATAATCGCTTGAATCGAGTGGGAGTTGATCTTCCAGATAAGATAGTGATTGATATAGTTCTCCAAGTCACTGTCACTAAAGCTACTAGAACTTGGTGATGAACTATAAAACGCCAGGGATAGAAATAATGATCCCTGAGCTATTCACGATGTTTGACACCGCGAAGGTAGAAATCGATAAGGAGCGTCAAAGTGTTGATGGTTAGTTAAAACCACTAGTTTCGAGAAGGGCAAGAGCAAGGAGGGAAACTTCATGGATAGCAAGTCAGTTGCTGCTCCAGTGAAGCAACCCAAAGTTGAACTCAAACCCGAGACTAAGTGCTTCGATTATGAGGAGAGCGGTCGCTGAAGCGGAACAACCCTAGATACTTGGTAGATAAGAAGGCTGGCAAATGTCAACAGAAGTATATTTGATATACGTGTTATTGATGTGTACCTTGCTAGTACTCCTTGTAGCACCTGGGTATTGGATACCGGTTCGGTTGCTAAATGTTAGTAAATCGAAATAAAAGCTATGAAATAAACGGAGAACTAGCTAAGTGTGAGGTGATGATGTGTGTTGGAAATGTTTCCAAGGTTGATGTGATCAACATCGCACGCTCTCTCTACCTTCGAGATTAGCGACGAACCTAAAATAAATGTTATTTGGTGTTTTTTGCGTTGAGCATGAACGTGATTAGATCATGTTCATTGCAACACGGTTATTCATTTAAGTTAGAGAATAATGGTTATTCTATTTACATGAATAATACCTTCAATGGTCATGCACCTAGTAAGAATGGTTTGTTAAAACTTGATCGTAGTAATACACATGTTCATATCCTTTATGCCAAAAAGATACAAAGTTAATAATAATAGTACCACATACTTGTGGCACTGCCGCTAAATGTCATATTGGTATAAAACGCATGAAGAAACTCCATGCTGATGGATCTTTGGACTCATTCGATTTCAATCGGTTGAGACATGCGAACCATGCCTATTGGTCAAGATGACTAAGGACCCCGTTTTCTGTTTTGATGAAGCGGGCAAGTGATTTATTGGAAATGATACATGTTGATTTATGCAATCCAATGAGTCTTGTAGCGTGCGGTGGATATCGTTATTTTCTTACCTTCACTGATGATTTGAGTAGATATAGTGTATATTTACTTAATGAAACACAAGTCTGAATCGTTTGAAAGGTTCAAGCAAATTCAGAGTGAAGTTTAAGATCATCGTGACAAGAAGATAAATATGTTTGTGATATGATCGTGGAGGTGAATATCTAAGTTACGAGTTTGGCATACAACTTTAGACAATGTGAAAGTTGTTTTACAACTCACGCCACCTGGAACACCATAGTGTGATGGTGTGTCCGAACGTCATAGTCGTGCTCTATTGGATATGGTGCGTGCTATGATGTCTATTATCGTTTTGTTACTATAATTTTGGGGTTATGCATTAGAGACAACAACATTCACTTTAAATAGGGCACCTTCTAAATCCATTGAGATGACACCGTGTGAAACTATGGTTTGATAGAAACCTAAGCTATCATTTCTTAATGCTTGGGGCTACGACGCTTGTGTGGAAAATGTTTTCACCTAATGAGCTCGAACCCAAAGCGAACAAATGCATCTTCATAGAATACCCTAAGAACAGTTGGGTGAACCTTCTATCTCAGATACAAGCATAAAATGTTTGTTGCTAAAACTGGGTCCTTTCTCGAGAAAGGGTTTCTCTTGAAAGAATTGAGTGGGAGGAGGATAGAACTTGATGAGGTTATTTGAACCTCTGCTTCAACCAGAAAGTAGCGCAGCGCAGAAAGATGTTTCCGTGAAGCCTGCGTCAGTTGAAGAGGAAGTTAATGACGATGATCATGAAGCTTCGGATCAAGCTACTATTGACCTACAAGGAAAATAGAACTTGATGAGGTTATTGAACCTTTACTTCAACCAGAAAGTGGCGCAGCATAGAAAGATGTTTCTGTGAAGCCTACGTCAGTTGAAGAGGAAGTTAATGATGATGATCATGAAGCTTCGGATCAAGTTACTATCGAACTTCGTAGGTCGACAAGGACGTGTACTGCTACTGAGCGGTACGACAACCCTGTCTTGAAGGTCATGTTGTTGGACAACGATGAACCTATGAACTATGAGGAAGCGATGATGGGCCCGGAAACCAACAAATGGTTAGAGGCCATGAAATCCGAGAAAGGATCCATGTATGAAAACCAAGTATAGACTTTGGTGGACTTCCTCGTTGGACGGCTGGTCGTTAAAGTACAAATGGATCTTTAAAATGAAGACAGACACTGATGGTAAATGTTGCCATTTGTAAAGCTCGATTTGTTGCAAAGTAGTTTACGACAAGTTCAAAGAGTTGACTGCGATGAGACTTTCTCACTCGTAGCGATGCTAAAGTCTACTGGAATTATGTTAGCAGTTGCTGCATTTTTCAATTATGAAATCCGGCAGATGGATGCCAAAACATCGTTTCCTTCCTTAAGGAAAGGTTGTATGAGATACAACCAGAAGGTTTTGTCAGTCCTAAGGATGCTAAAAGATGTGCGAGCTTCAGTGGTTCTTCTATTAACTAAAGCAAGCATCTCGGAGTTGTAATATACACTTTGATAAGGTGATCAAAGTTTACGAGAAACTTGTATTTGCAATAAAGTGAGTGGGAGCACTATAAGAGTTTCTGATAAGTATATGTGGATGACATATTGCTATTCGGAAATGATGTAGAATTTCTGGAGAGCATAAACGGTTCTTTGAAAAGAGTTTTTCAAAGGAAGACCTGGATAAAGCTACCTAATTGTTGAGCATCAATATCTATAAAGATAGATCAAGATGTTTGATAAGACTTTCAATTAGTACATACCTTGACAAGATTTTGAAAGAGTTCAAAATGGATTAGTCAGAGAGAAGTGTTCTCGCCTGCTTTGTAAGGTGTGAAATTGAGTGAGACTCAAAGCTCGACCTGTTGGAAATATGCCTTAGAGGCAATAATAAATTAGTTATTATCATATTTCCTTGTTCATGATAATCGTTTATTATCCATGCTATAATTGTATTGATCGGAGACTTAAATGCATGTGTGGATACATAGACAAAACCATGTCCCTAGTATGCCTCTAATGGACTAGCTCGTTGATCAAAGGATGGTTAAGGTTTTCCTAGCCATGGACATGAGATGTCATTTGATAACGGGATCACATCATTAGGAGAATGATGTGATGGATAAGACCCAAACTACAAACATAGCATATGATCGTGTCAGTTTATTGCTACTGTTTTCTGCATGTCAAGTATGTGTTCCTATGACCATGAGATCATGCAACTCACAGATATCGGAGGAGTGCCTTGTGTGTATCAAATGTCGCAACGTAACTGGGTGACTATAAAGGTGCTCTACAGGTATCTCCGATGGTGTCTGTTGAGTTGGCATGGATCGAGACTGGGATTTGTTACTCCGTGTGACGAAGAGGTATCTCGGGGCCCACTCGGTAATGCAACATCACAATAAGCCTTGCAAGCAATGTGACTAATTGTTAGTTGCGGGATCTTGTATTACAGAACGAGTAAAGAGACTTCCGGTAACGAGGTTGAACTAGGTATGGAGATACCGACGATCGAATCTTGGGCAAGTAACATACCGAAGAACAAAGGGAACGTTATACGGGATTAACTGAATCCTTGACATAGAGGTTCGACCGATAAAGATCTTCGTAGAATATGTAGGAACCAATGTGGATGTCCAGGTCCCGCCATTGGTTATTGACCGTAGAGGTGTCTCGGTCATGTCTACATAGTTCTCGAACCCGCAGGGTCTGCACACTTAAGGTTCGGTGACGTTTCGGTAGTGTAGAGTTATGTATGGTGGTGACCGAACGTTGTTAGGAGTCCCAGATGAGATCCCGGACGTCACGAGGAGCTCCGGAATGGTCCGGAGGTAAAGATTCATATATAGGATGTCCCAGTTTGGTCGCCGGAAAAGTTTCGGGCTCATCGGTAGTGTACCGGGAGTATCGGTAGTGTACCGGGAGTGCCGGTAGTGTACCGGGGGACCTCCGGGAGGGGTATTTCGACCCCAAGAGGTCCATGGGCTGTGGGAGAATAATAACCATCCCTTAGTGGGCTGGGAAAACAGCTAGAAAGGCCCATGGCGCAGGGGAGAAAGTCCTAAAGCAAAAAGTGGAAAATCAGCCAATAGGAGGCAATCCTACTCCAACTAGGATTGGAGGTGAAGTAGGATTGCTCCCACCTCCTATTTCGGCCGACCCAAAGGCCTTGGCTGCCTCTCCTCTCCTCTCCTCCTATATATACTAGTGGATTGGGTGGTTTTTGGACAGAATTTCCGGCCACGTGCTACCCGTTTCACCGGTGCACAGTTTCTCCTCTAGATCGGTTTTCCGCAGCGCTTAGGCGAAGCCCTGCCGGAATCACTCCACCACCATCACCGGAGTGCTGTCACGCTGCCGGTGAACTGTCTCTCCTCTCCACCTCCTCTTGCTGGATCAAGACGGTGGAGATCGTCATCAAGCTGCACGTGTGTTGAACGCGGAGGTGCCGTCCGTTCAGCGCTAGATCGGAAGGACCGTGAACAAGATCGCGAGACCGTTCGTGATGTGTTCACGGGACGGATCGTGATGAGATCGCGGGACGGATCGTGATGAGTTTGCGGGACGGATCGTGATTGGATCGCGGGACGGATCTTGATGTGATCGCGGGACGCTCGGCGATTTGGATCGCGAAGATGTTCGACTACACCAACCGCGTTTCTTAACGCTTCCCGCTTGGCGATCTACAAGGGTACGTAGATCCACTCTCCCTCTCGTAGATGCTCATCACCATGGATAGGATTGCGTGTGCGTAGGAAAAATTTTGTTTCCCATGCGACGTTCCCCAACAGTGGCATCATGAGCTAGGTTGATGGTTCGATGAGATCTCGAGTAGAACACAAAAGGTTTGTGGGCGTTGATGCTTAGATTGCTTCCTCCCTTGGTCGTATTTTGGTTCAGCGGGATTGTGAGATGAAGCGGCCCGGACCAACATTACTCGTACGCTTACGAGAGACCGGTTCCCTCGACGCAACTTGTTGCCTAGATGGCTTGCGGGTGACAGTTTCTCTCACTTTAGTTGGATCGGATTCGACAAAGGCGGTCCTTGAGAAGGTTGAAAAGCAATCTATGTATCACCGTTGTGGTTTATGCATAGGTGAGAATCGTTCTTGCTAGATACCCGTAGCAGCCACGTAAAACATGCAACAACAATTAGAGGACGTCTAACTTGTTTTTGCAGGGTATGTTGTGATGTGATATGGCCAATTACATGATGAGATATATGTGATGTATGAGATGATCATGTGATGTATAGAATTTCACGACTTGCATGTCGTTGAATACGGCAACCGGCAGGAGCCATAGGGTTGTCTTTAATTATTGTATGACCTGCGTGTCAATCATTAAGCGCTATGTAATGCTTTACTTTATCGCTACGGTAGCAATAGTAGTAGAAGCATGTAGGGCGTGACAACCCCGATGGCGACACGTTGATGGAGATCAAGATGATGGAGATCATGGTGTCGTGCCGGTGACGATGGAGATCATGCCAGTGCTTTCTAGATGGAGATCAAAAGCACAAGTTCATGGCCATATCATGTCACTTATGATTTGCATGTGATGTTAATCCTTTTTACGCACCTTATTTTGCTTAGGACGGCGGTAGCATTATAAGGTGATCCCTCACTTAATTTCAAGATAAATTGTGTTCTCCCCGAGTGGGCACCGTTGCGAAAGTTCGTCGTGTTGAGACACCACGTGATGATCGGGTGTGATAGACTCTACGTTCACATACAACGGGTGCAAGCCAGTGTTGCACATGCAGAACACTCGGGTTAAACTTGACGAGCCTAGCATGTACAGACATGGCCTCGGAACACAAGAGACCGAAAGGTCGAACATGAGTCATATAGTAGATATGATCAACATGATAATGTTCACCATTGCAGCCACCTCAACTCACGTCATGATCGGACTTGAGTTGGTGAATTTGGATCATGTATCACTCCAATGATCGGAGGGATGTCAATTTGAGTGGGAGTTCTTAAGTAATATGATTAATTGAACTCATTATCATGAACATAGTCAAAGTGCCTTTGCAAATTATGTTGTAGATTACTAGCTCGCGTTGTGGCTCCCTTGTATTTTTATATGTTCCTAGAGAAATAGAATTGAAAGATGTTGGTAGCAAAATTGCGGACTGGGTCCGTGATCTGAGGATTGTCCTCATTGCTGCACAGAAGGCTTATGTCCTTAATGCACCGCTCGGTGCGCCACCCCATCTAGCGTCGACTGTAGATGTTGTGAACATCTGACAGGCACGTTTCGATGACTACTTGATAGTTTAGTGCGTCATGCATTACGGCTTAGAATTGAGGCTCCAAAACATTTTGAACGTCACGGAACATATGAGATGTTCTAAGAGCTGAGATTGTGATCTCAGGCTCGTCCCCGAGTTGCGAGATATAAGATCTCCAACGAGATTCTTTGCCTGCAAGATAAAAGAGAATAGCTCAATCGTTGAGCATGTGCTCAGACTGTATGGGTACTAAAATCGCTTGAATCGAGTGGGAGTTGATCTTCCAGATAAGATAGTGATTGATGTAGTTCTCCAAGTCACTGTCACTGAGCTACTAGAACTTGGTGATGAACTATAAAATGCCAGGGAAAGAGATGTTGATCCCTGAGCTGTTCGCGATGTTTGACACCGCGAAGGTAGAAATCAAGAAGGAGCGTCAAGTGTTGATGGTTAATCAAACCACTAGTTTCGAGAAGGGCAAGAGCAAGGAGGGAAACTTCATGGATAGCAAGTTAGTTGCTGCTCCAGTGAAGCAACCCAAAGTTGAACTCAAACCCGAGACTAAGTGCTTCTGTTATGAGGTGAGCGGTCGCTGAAGCGGAACAACCCTAGATACTTGGTAGATAAGAAGGCTGGCAACATTGATAGAAGTATATTTGATATACGAGTTATTAATGTGTACCTTGCTAGTACTCTTAGTAGCACCTGGGTATTGGATACCGATCCGGTTGCTAAATGTTAGTAACTCGAAATAAAAGCTACGGAATAAACGGAGAACTAGCTAAGGGTGAGGTGACGATATGTGTTGGAAATGTTTCCAAGGTTGATGTGATCAACATCGCACGCTCTCTCTACCTTCAGGATTAGTGACGAACCTAAATAAATGTTATTTGGTGTTTTGCGTTGAGCATGAACATGATTAGATCATGTTTGTTGCAATACGGTTATTCATTTAAGTCAGAGAATAATAGTTATTCTGGTTACATGAATAATACCTTCAATGGTCATGCATCCACTGAGAATGGTTTGTTGAAATCTTGATCGTAGTAATACACATGTTCATAACATTGATGTCAAAAGATACAAAGTTAAATAATGATAGTACCACATACTTGTGGCACTGCCGCAAAATGTCATATTGGTATAAAGCGCATGAAGAAACTCCATGGTGATGGATATTTGGACTCATTCGATTTCGAATCGGTTGAGACATGCGAACCATGCCTCTTGGGCAAGATGACTAAAGGACCCCGTTGGATGGAGCGGGCAAGTGATTCATTGGAAATGATACATATTGATGTATGCAATCTAGTGAGTCTTGTAGCGTGCAGTGGATATCGTTATTTTCTTACCTTCACTGATGATTTGAGTAGATATAGTGTATATTTACTTAATGAAACACAAGTCTGAATCGTTTGAAAGGTTCAAGCAAATTCAGAGTGAAGTTTAAAGATCATCGTGACAAGAAGATAAAAATTACCACGATATGATCGTGGAGGTGAATATCTGAGTTACGAGTTTGGCATACAACTTAAGACAATGTGAAATTTGTTTCACAACTAACGCTACCTGGAACACCATGGTGTGATGGTGTGTCCGAACATCATAGTCATGCTCTATTGATATAGTGCATACTGTGATGTCTCTTATCGTTTTACTACTATAATTTTTGGGGTTATGCATTAGAGACAACTACATTCACTTTAAATAGGGCATCATCTAAATCCGTTGAGATGACACCGTGTGAATTATGGTTTGATAGAAACCTAAGCTGTCATTTCTTAATATTTGGGGTCGTGACACTTGTGTGGAAAATGTTTTCACCTAATGAGGTCGAACCCAAGGCGGACAAATGCATCTTCATAGAATACCCTAAGATCAGTTGGGTGAACCTTCAATCTCAGATCCTAGTGCAAAGTGTTTGTTGCTTAAACGGATCCTTTCTCGAGGAAATGTTTCTCTCGAAAGAATTGAGTGGGAGGAAGATAGAACTTGATGAGGTTGTTAAACCTTTGTTCAACCAGAGAGTAGCGCAGCGCAGAAAGATGTTTCTGTGAAGCCTACGTTAGTTGAAGAGTAAGTTAATGATGATAATCATGAAGCTTCAGGATCAAGTTACTATCGAACTTCGTGGGTCGACAAGGATGTGTACTGCTCCTAAGTGGTACGAAAACTCTGTCTTGGAGATCATGTTGTTGGACAACGATGAACGTACGAGCTATGCAGAAGCGATGATGGGCCCGGATTCCGACGAATGGTTAGAGGCCATGAAATTCGAGATAGGATCCATGTATGAAAACCAAGTATAGACTTTGGTAGACTTGCTCGTTAGACGGCAGGTCGTTGAGTACAAATGGACCTTTAGAATGAAGACAGACACTGATGGTGAATGTCACCATTTGTAAAGCTCGACTTGTTGCAAAGTTTTTTGTGACAAGTTCAAGGAGTTGACTGTGATGAGGCTTTCTCACTCGTAGCGATGCTAAAAGTCTGTTGGAATTATGTTAGCAGTTGCTGTGTTTTCAATTATGAAATCTGGCAGATGGATGTCAAAACATCGTTTCCTTAACGGTTTACTTGAGGAAAGGTTGTATGTGATACAACCAGAAGGTTTTGTCAGTCCTAAGGATGCTAAAAGGTGTGCAAGCTTTGGTGATCCTTCCATGGACTAAACCAAGCATCTTGGAGTTGGAATATACGCTTTGATGAGTTGATCAAAGTTTTTGAGTTTATACAAAGTTTACGAGAAACTTGTATTTGCAACAAAGTGAGTGGGAGCACTATAGAATTTCTGATAAGCATATGTGGATGACATATTGTTGATCGGAAATAATGTAGGATTTCTGAAAAGCATAAATGGTTGTTTGGAAAGTGATTTTCAAAGGAAGACCTGGATAAAGCTACCAAATTGTTGAGCATCAAGATCTATAGAGATAGATCAAGATGACTTGATGAGACTTTCAATGAGTACATACCTTGACAAAGATTTTGAAAGAGTTCAAAATGGATCAGTCAGAGAAAGAGTTCTCGCCTGATTTGTAAGGTGTGAAGTTGAGTGAGACTCAAAGCTCGACAACGGCAGAAGAAAGAGAAAGGACGAATGTGGTCCCCTATGCCTTAGCCATAGGCTCTATATTATGCCATGCTGTGTACCGCACCTATGTGTGCCTTGCCATGAGTCTGTCAAGGGGTACAAGAGTGGTCCAGGAGTGGATCACTGGACAGCGGTCGGAATTATCCTTAGTAACCAGAGGACTAAGGAAATGTTTCTTGATTATGGAGGTGATAAAGAGTTCGTCGTAAAGAGTTACGTCGATGCAAGCTTTAACACCTATCCGGATGACTAGTAGTAGCAATCTGGATACGTATAGTGGAGCAGCCATTTGGAAATAGTACCAAGTGGAGTGTGGTAGCAGTGTTTATGGTTTGACATAGAGATTTGCAAAGTACACACGGATCTGAATATCGCAGACCCGTTGACTATAAGACCTCTCTCACATGCAAAGCATGATCGAGCCCCAAAACTCATTGGGTGTTAGATTCATAACAATGCAAATCACATGGTGATGTGAACTAGATTATTGACTCTAGTGCAAGTGGGAGACTGTTGGAAATATGCCCTAGAGGCAATAATAAATTAGTTATTATCATATTTCCTTGTTCATGATAATCGTTTATTATCCATGCTATAATTGTATTGATCGGAGACTTAAATGCATGTGTGGATACATAGACAAAACCATGTCCCTAGTATGCCTCTAATGGACTAGCTCGTTGATCAAAGGATGGTTAAGGTTTCCTAGCCATGGACATGAGATGTCATTTGATAACGGGATCACATCATTAGGAGAATGATGTGATGGATAAGACCCAAACTACAAACATAGCATATGATCGTGTCAGTTTATTGCTACTGTTTTCTGCATGTCAAGTATATGTTCCTATGACTATGAGATCATGCAACTCACGGATATCGGAGGAGTGCCTTGTGTGTATCAAACATCGCAACGTAACTGGGTGACTATAAAGGTGCTCTACAGGTATCTCCGATGGTGTTTGTTGAGTTGGCATGGATCGAGACTGGGATTTGTTACTCCGTGTGACGGAGAGGTATCTCAGGGCCCACTCGGTAATACAACATCACAACAAGCCTTGCAAGCAATGTGGCTAAGTGTTAGTCATGGGATCTTGTATTACGGAACGAGTAAAGAGACTTGCCAGTAACGAGGTTGAATTAGGTATGGAGATACTGACGATCGAATCTCGGGCAAGTAACATACCGAAGAACAAAGGGAACGTTATACGGGATTAACTGAATCCTTGACATAGAGGTTCGACCGATAAAGATCTTCGTAGAATATGTAGGAACCAATGTGGATGTCCAGGTCCCGCCATTGGTTATTGACCGTAGAGGTGTCTCGGTCATGTCTACATAGTTCTCGAACCCGCAGGGTCTACACACTTAAGGTTCGGTGACGTTTCGGTAGTGTAGAGTTATGTATGGTGGTGACCGAAGGTTGTTCGGAGTCCCGGATGAGATCCCGGACGTCACGAGGAGCTCCGGAATGGTCCGGAGGTAAAGATTCATATATAGGATGTCCCAGTTTGGTCGCCGGAAAAGTTTCGGGCTCATCGGTAGTGTACCGGGAGTATCGGTAGTGTACCGGGAGTGCCGGTAGTGTACCGGGGGACCTCCAGGAGGGGTATTTCGACCCCAAGAGGTCCATGGGCTGTGGGATATTAATAACCAGCCCTTAGTGGTCTGGGAAAACAGCCACAAAGGCCCATGGCGTAGGAGAGAAAGTCCTAAAGCAAAAAGTGGAAAATCAGCCAATAGGAGGCAATCCTACTCCAACTAGGATTGGAGGTGAAGTAGGATTGCTCCCACCTCCTATTTCGGCCGACCCAAAGGCCTTGGCTGCCTCTCCTCTCCTCTCCTCCTATATATACTAGTGGATTGGGTGGTTTTTGGACAGAATTTCCGGCCACGTGCTACCCGTTTCACCGGTGCACAGTTTCTCCTCTAGATCGGTTTTCCGCAGCGCTTAGGCGAAGCCCTGCCGGAATCACTCCACCACCATCACCGGAGCGCCGTCACGCTGCCGGTGAACTCTCTCTCCTCTCCACCTCCTCTTTCTGGATCAAGACGGTGGAGATCGTCATCAAGCTGCACGTGTGCTGAACGCGGAGGTGCCGTCCGTTTGGCGCTAGATCGGAAGGACCGTGATCGAGACCGCGAGACGGTTCGTGATGAGATCGCGGAACGAATCGTGATGAGTTCGCGGGACAGATCGTGATCAAGATCGTGAGACGGATCATGATGAGATCGCGGGACGGATCGTGATGAGTTCACGGGACGGATCGTGATTGGATCGCGGGACGGATCGTGATGAGATCGCGGGACGCTCGGCGATTTGGATCGCGAAGATGTTCGACTACACCAACCGTGTTTCTTAACGCTTCCCGCTTGGCGATCTACAAGGGTACGTAGATCCACTCTCCCTCTCGTAGATGCTCATCACCATGGATAGGTTTGCGTGTGCGTAGGAAATTTTTTGTTTCCCATGCGACGTTCCCCAACACGACCACGACAGAAGAAAGAGAAAGGACGAATGTTGTCCCCTATGCCTTAGCCATAGGCTCTGTATAGTATGCCATGCTGTGTACCACACCTGTGTGTGTGCCTTGCCATGAGTCCGTCAAGGGGTACAAGAGTGATCCAGGAGTGGATCACTGGACAGCGGTCAAGATTATCCTTAGTAACTAAAAGACTAAGGAGATGTTTCTCGATTATGGAGGTGATAAAGAGTCCGTCGTAAAGAGTCACGTCGATGCAAGCTTTAACACTAATCCGGATGACTCGTAGTAGCAATCTGGATACGTATAGTGGAGCACCCATTTGGAATAGTACCAAGTGGAGTGTGGTAGCAGTGTTTTCGGTTTGACATAGAAATTTGCAAAGTACACACGGATCTGAATGTCGCAGACCTGTTGACTATAAGACCTCTCTCACATGCAAAGCATGATCGAGCCCCAGAACTCATTGGGTGTTAGATTCATAACAATGCGAATCACATGGTGATGTGAACTAGATTATTGACTCTAGTGCAAGTGGGAGACTGTTGGAAATATGCCTTAGAGGTAATAATAAATTAGTTATTATCATATTTCCTTGTTCATGATAATTGTTTATTATCCATGCTATAATTGTATTGATCGGAGACTTAGATGCATGTGTGGATACATAGACAAAACCATGTCCCTAGTATGCCTCTAATAGACTAGCTCGTTGATCAAAGATGGTTAAGGTTTCCTAGCCATTGACATGAGATGTCATTTGATAATGGGATCACATCATTAGGAGAATGATGGGATGGAAAAGACCCAAACTACAAACGTAGCATATGATCGTGTCAGTTTAATGCTATTGTTTTCTGCATGTCAAGTATCTGTTCCTATGACCATGAGATCATGTAACTCACTGACACCGGAGGAGTGCCTTGTGTGTATCAAACTTCACAACGTAACTGGGTGACTATAAAGGTACTCTACAGGTATCTCCGAGGGTGTCTGTTGGGTTGGCATGGATCAAGACTGGGATTTGTTACTCCGTGTGACGGAGAGGTATCTCAGGGCCCACTCGGTAATACAACATCACAACAAGCCTTGAAAGCAATGTGACTAATTGTTAGTCACGGGATCTTGTATTGCAGAACGAGTAAAGAGACTTGCCGGTAACGAGGTTGAACTAGGTATGGAGATACCGACGATCGAATCTCGGGCAAGTAACATACCGAAGAACAAAGGGAACGTTATACGGGATTGACTGAATCCTTGACATAGAGGTTCGACTGATAAAGATCTTTGTAGAATATGTAGGAACCAATATGGTCATCCAGGTCCCACTATTGGTCATTGACCTTAGAGGTGTCTCGGTCATGTCTACATTGTTCTCGAACTCGCAGGGTCTGCACACTTAAGGTTCGGTGACGTTTCGGTAGTATAGAGTTATGGTGGTGACCGAAGGTTGTTCGGAGTCCCGTATGAGATCCCAGACATCACGAGGAGCTACGGAATAGTCCAGACGTAAAGATTGATATATAGGAAAGTGGTGTTTGAACTCCGGAAAAGTTTTGGGCATTTCCGGCAGTGTATCGGGAGTGACGAATGGGGTCCAGGGACCACCAAGTGGGGCCCATGTACCCCAAGGGGCCACATGGGCCTTAAGGTGGCACACCAGCCCCTGGTGGTCTGGGCAAGCCAGCCCAAGAGGCCGTATGTGCATGGAGAAGGAGATAGAGTAGGGGCCAAGTTTGGGAAGGAGCCCCACTTGGAATCCACCTCCCTTGTGGGAGGTGGACTCTTCCCCTAGGCTTCGGCCGAACCTGTCCTTGGAAGAGAGGCTAGGGATGACTCCTCTCCCCTCCCTCCTATATATACTAGAGGATTTTGAGAGCAGCCCCAAAAACCCTAATTCTACCAAGTGTTGCCCTCTTCTTCCTCTAGATCGTTTTCTCCTCTAGATCGGTTTTCAGCAGTGCTTAGGCGAAGCCCTGCTGGAATTGCTCCACCACCATCGCCGCAACGCCGTCGCGTTGTCGAAGAACTCGTCTACCTCTCCGCTCCCTTTTGTTGGATCAAGAAGGCGGAGATCTTCACCGAGTTGCACATGTGCTGAACGCGGAGGTGTCGTCCGTTCGGTACTTGATCGGGAGTTCGTGGGACGCCTTGCGATTTGGATCGCGGAGACGTACCACTACATCAACCGCGTTCTTTAACGCTTCTGCTTAGCAATCTACAAGGGTACGTAGATCCAATCTCTCCTCTCATATATGCTCATCTCCTAGATTGATCTTGGTGAAGCGTAGGAAAATTTTTGTTTCCCATGCAACGTTCCCCAACATTTAATTCCTAAAGCATGTTGCTGAGCAAGGAATTGATCCTCGGGCCGATTTCGCAAATCGACCTGAGCCTCATGGGCTACTAGGATTAGTGGTTTTATTTTATCCTTCAGGTGCATCCCGGCTTTTAGACCGACACGCACCTTGAGGGCTACTGGCTATATATCTCGGCAGAGAATGAATTGCACTAATCGAAAATATCCACCAAAAATCAGATCATGGTCGGGATGGTGCACCACCTCGAAAGCAGTCCGGCATAAAGCTTGGATGCAAGTGGCTAGCTCCATAGAGTGCATTTCCGGCATTAAGCTCGGCTGAATTTCTTCAACTTCTTAAAGATCGAGGTAATCTATGACACCTCGGATTCAATTCGGTGTTGGAGCTCGGACGCAAAAAGACACCTCGGATGCAGTTCGATGTTGGATCTCAAAAGCAAGAGGACACGGCCACATGGGAAACACTTAAAACTCGAGTTGTGGCGTAAAAATAATGTGGCATTAATAAAGGTCGATAACTTAAAGGGGCTCCCCGGATGCCCAACGTGTGAACTCTTCAGATACACTTCGACAATCCTCAAGATCAGTGATGGGAAGATTTGTTGAACCAGTTTTCAAGACCGACAACCGAAGATGAAGAACGGTTCGGAAGAACCGATGAGCGTCCCCAACTTGAAGACCGGTTCAGAGGGCTACCAAGGGAGTCCGGGACTAAGGGGTCCTTGGGCTGCCAGCCTATCTCTAATGGTCGAACTCATGGGCCACTTCGGCTAGCCGATGACATATGCGGGGAAGATTCCACAAGGATTGGTGATCAAGAAAAGGACTCCTCTCCACCGACATAGCTGACTAGGACTCTTGTTATCCTAGGCCTCTAGTGTATTATATAAGCCGAGGACATGCTAGTCATTAGACACATTATCATCATCATAAGTTAAGATTATGACCCTTAGGGTTTAGACCACATCATATGATTTTGAGGTAGATCAACTCTGTACTCGATACCCCATATTCAATACAATCGAAGTAGGATGTAGGGTTTTACCTCCATTAAGAGAGCCCCAACCCGGGTAAATATCGTCTCCCTTGTCTCCTGTAACCCATCAATCCAAGATCCACAATTCGTGAACCCCTACCCGAGATCTGTTGGTTCTAACACCGACAAGGAGGAGGCGGCTTACCAGGCGCGGTTGGCGGAGTACGACGGTAGCATTATAAGGTGATCCCTCACTTAAATTTCAAGATAAAATTGTGTTCTCCCCGAGTGGGCACCGTTGCGAAAGTTCGTCGTGTTGAGACACCACGTGATGATCGGGTGTGATAGACTCTATGTTCACATACAACGGGTGCAAGCCAGTGTTGCACATGCAGAACACTCGGGTTAAACTTGACGAGCCTAGCATGTACAGACATGGCCTCGGAACACAAGAGACCGAAAGGTCGAACATGAGTCATATAATAGATATGATCAACATGATGATGTTCACCATTGTAACCACCTCAACTCACGTGATGATCGGACTTGAGTTGGTGAATTTGGATCATGTATCACTCGGATGATCGGAGGGATGTCAATTTGAGTGGGAGTCCTTAAGTAATGTGATTAATTGAACTCATTATCATGAACATAGTCAGTAGTGTCTTTGCAAAATTATGTTGTAGATTACTAGCTCACACTGTAGCTCCCTTGAATTTTATATGTTCCTAGAGAAATAGAGTTGAAATATGATGGTAGCAATATTGCGGACTGGCTCCGTGATCTGTGGATTGTCCTCATTGCTGCACAGAAGGCTTATGTCCTTAATGCACCGCTCGGTGCACCAACCCATCTAGCGTTGTTTGTAGATGTTGTGAACATCTGACAGGCATGTTTTGATAACTACTTGATAGTTTAGTGCGCCATGCATTACAGCTTAGAATTGAGGCTCCGAAACATTTTGAACGTCATGGAACATATGAGATGTTCTAAGAGCTGAAATTAGGATCTCAGGCTCGTGCCCGTGTTGCGAGATATGAGATCTCCAACAAGATTCTTTGCCTGTAAGATGAAAGAGAATAGCTCAATCGTTGAGCATGTGCTCAGATTGTCTGGGTGCTACAATCGCTTGAATCGAGTGGGAGTTGATCTTCCAGATAAGATAGTGATTGATATAGTTCTCCAAGTCACTGTCA
The DNA here is from genome assembly GCA_022496015.1 of Hordeum marinum. Lineage (NCBI taxonomy): Eukaryota > Viridiplantae > Streptophyta > Magnoliopsida > Poales > Poaceae > Hordeum > Hordeum marinum. The sequence continues at coordinate 74,756,702 of CM039678.1, read as the reverse complement.
CTAAAGCTACTAGAACTTGGTGATGAACTATAAAACGGCAGGGATAGAAATAATGATCCCTGAGCTATTCACGATGTTTGACACCGCGAAGGTAGAAATCGATAAGGAGCGTCAAAGTGTTGATGGTTAGTTAAAACCACTAGTTTCGAGAAGGGCAAGAGCAAGGAGGGAAACTTCATGGATAGCAAGTCAGTTGCTGCTCTAGTGAAGCAACCCAAAGTTGAACTCAAACCCGAGACTAAGTACTTAGATTATGAGGAGAGCGGTCGCTGAAGCGGAACAACCCTAGATACTTGGTAGATAAGAAGGCTGGCAAATGTCAACACAATTATATTTGATATACATGTTATTGATGTGTACCTTGCTAGTACTCCTAGTAGCACCTGGGTATTGGATACCGGTTCGGTTGCTAAATGTTAGTAACTCGAAATAAAATCTATGAAATAAACGGAGAACTAGCTAAGTGTGAGGTGATGATGTGTGTTGGAAATGTTTCCAAGGTTGATGTGATCAACATCGCACGCTCTCTCTACCTTCGAGATTAGTGACGAACCTAAAATAAATGTTATTTGGTGTTTTTTGCGTTGAGCATGAACGTGATTAGATCATGTTCATTGCAAACGGTTATTCATTTAAGTTAGAGAATAATGGTTATTCTATTTACATGAATAATACCTTCAATGGTCATGCACCTAGTAAGAATGGTTTGTTAAAACTTGATCGTAGTAATACACATGTTCATATCCTTTATGCCAAAAAGATACAAAGTTAATAATAATAGTACCACATACTTGTGGCACTGCCGCTAAATGTCATATTGGTATAAAACGCATGAAGAAACTCCATGCTGATGGATCTTTGGACTCATTCGATTTCAATCGGTTGAGACATGCGAACCATGCCTCTTGGTCAAGATGACTAAGGACCCCGTTTTCTGTTTTGATGAAGCGGGCAAGTGATTTATTGGAAATGATACATGTTGATTTATGCAATCCAATGAGTCTTGTAGCGTGCGGTGGATATCGTTATTTTCTTACCTTCACTGATGATTTGAGTAGATATAGTGTATATTTACTTAATGAAACACAAGTCTGAATCGTTTGAAAGGTTCAAGCAAATTCAGAGTGAAGTTTAAGATCATCATGACAAGAAGATAAATATGTTTGTGATATGATCATGGAGGTGAATATCTAAGTTACGAGTTTGGCATACAACTTTAGACAATGTGAAAGTTGTTTTACAACTCACGCCACCTGGAACACCATAGTGTGATGGTGTGTCCGAACGTCATAGTCGTGCTCTATTGGATATGGTGCGTGCTATGATGTCTATTATCGTTTTGTTACTATAATTTTGGGGTTATGCATTAGAGACAACAACATTCACTTTAAATAGGGCACCATCTAAATCCGTTGAGATGACACCGTGTGAAACTATGGTTTGATAGAAACCTAAGCTGTCATTTCTTAATGCTTGGGGCTACGACGCTTGTGTGGAAAATGTTTTCACCTAATGAGCTCGAACCCAAAGCGAACAAATGCATCTTCATAGAATACCCTAAGAACAGTTGGGTGAACCTTCTATCTCAGATCCAAGCATAAAATGTTTGTTGCTAAAACTGGGTCCTTTCTCGAGAAAGGGTTTCTCTTGAAAGAATTGAGTGGGAGGAGGATAGAACTTGATGAGGTTATTTGAACCTCTGCTTCAACCAGAAAGTAGCGCAGCGCAGAAAGATGTTTCTGTGAAGCCTACGTCAGTTGAAGAGGAAGTTAATGATGATGATCATGAAGCTTCGGATCAAGCTACTATTGACCTACAAGGAAAATAGAACTTGATGAGGTTATTGAACCTTTACTTCAACCAGAAAGTGGCGCAGCACAGAAAGATGTTTCTGTGAAGCCTACGTCAGTTGAAGAGGAAGTTAATGATGATGATCATGAAGCTTCGGATCAAGTTACTATCGAACTTCGTAGGTCGACAAGGATGTGTACTGCTACTGAGCGGTACGACAACCCTGTCTTGAAGGTCATGTTGTTGGACAACGATGAACCTATGAACTATGGAGAAGCGATGATGGGCCCGGAAACCAACAAATGGTTAGAGGCCATGAAATCCGAGAAAGGATCCATGTATGAAAACCAAGTATAGACTTTGGTGGACTTCCTCGTTGGACGGCTGGTCGTTAAAGTACAAATGGATCTTTAAAATGAAGACAGACGCTGATGGTAAATGTTGCCATTTTTAAAGCTCGATTTGTTGCAAAGTAGTTTACGACAAGTTCAAAGAGTTGACTGCGATGAGACTTTCTCACTCGTAGCGATGCTAAAGTCTGCTGGAATTATGTTAGCAGTTGCTGCATTTTTCAATTATGAAATCCGGCAGATGGATGCCAAAACATCGTTTCCTTCCTTAAGGAAAGGTTGTATGAGATACAACCAGAAGGTTTTGTCAGCCCTAAGGATGCTAAAAGATGTGCGAGCTTCAGTGGTTCTTCTATGAACTAAAGCAAGCATCTCGGAGTTGTAATATACACTTTGATAAGGTGATCAAAGTTTACGAGAAACTTGTATTTGCAATAAAGTGAGTGGGAGCACTATAAGAGTTTCTGATAAGTATATGTGGATGACATATTGCTATTCGGAAATGATGTAGAATTTCTGGAGAGCATAAACGGTTGTTTGAAAAGAGTTTTTCAAAGGAAGACCTGGATAAAGCTACCTAATTGTTGAGCATCAATATCTATAAAGATAGATCAAGATGTTTGATAAGACTTTCAATGAGTACATACCTTGACAAGATTTTGAAAGAGTTCAAAATGGATTAGTCAGAGAGAAGTGTTCTCGCCTGCTTTGTAAGGTGTGAAATTGAGTGAGACTCAAAGCTCGACCACGGCAGAAGAAAGAGAAAGGACGAATGTCGTCCCCTATGCCTTAGCCATAGGCTCTGCATAGTATGCCATGCTGTGTACCACACCTGTGTGTGTGCCTTGCCATGAGTCCATCAAGGGGTACAAGAGTGATCCAGGAGTGGATCACTGGACAGCGGTCAAGATTATCCTTAGTAAGTAAAAGACTAAGGAGATGTTTCTCGATTATGGAGGTGATAAAGAGTTCGTCGTAACGAGTCACGTCGATGCAAGCTTTAACACCAATCCGGATGACTCGTAGTAGCAATCTGGATACGTATAGTGGAGCACCCATTTGGAATAGTACCAAGTGGAGTGTGGTAGCAGTGTTTTCGGTTTGACATAAAAATTTGCAAAGTACACACAGATCTGAATGTCGCAGACCCGTTGACTATAAGACCTCTCTCACATGCAAAGCATGATCGAGCCCCAGAACTCATTGGGTGTTAGATTCATAACAATGCGAATCACATGGTGATGTGAACTAGATTATTGACTCTAGTGCAAGTGGGAGACTGTTGGAAATATGCCTTAGAGGTAATAATAAATTAGTTATTATCATATTTCCTTGTTCATGATAATTGTTTATTATCCATGATATAATTGTATTGATCGGAGACTTAGATGCATGTGTGGATACATAGACAAAATCATGTCCCTAGTATGCCTCTAATAGACTAGCTCGTTGATCAAAGATGGTTAAGGTTTCCTAGCCATTGACATGAGATGTCATTTGATAATGGGATCACATCATTAGGAGAATGATGGGATGGAAAAGACCCAAACTACAAACGTAGCATATGATCGTGTCAGTTTAATGCTATTGTTTTCTACATGTCAAGTATCTGTTCCTATGACCATGAGATCATGCAACTCACTGACACCGGAGGAGTGCCTTGTGTGTATCAAACATCGCAACGTAACTGGGTGACTATAAAGGTACTCTACAGGTATCTCCGAGGGTGTCTGTTGGGTTGGCATGGATCAAGACTGGGATTTGTTACTCCGTGTGACGGAGAGGTATCTCAGGGCCCACTCGGTAATACAACATCACAACAAGCCTTGCAAGCAATGTGACTAAGTGTTAGTCACGGGATCTTGTATTGCGGAACGAGTAAAGAGACTTGCCGGTAACGAGGTTGAACTAGGTATGGAGATACCGACAATTGAATCTCGGGCAAGTAACATACCGAAGAACAAAGGGAACGTTATACGGGATTGACTGAATCCTTGACATAGAGGTTCGACCGATAAAGATCTTCGTAGAATATGTAGGAACCAATATGGTCATCCAGGGCCCGCTATTGGTTATTGACCGTAGAGGTGTCTCGGTCATGTCTACATAGTTCTCGAACCCGCAGGGTCTGCACACTTAAGGTTTGGTGACGTTTCGGTAGTATAGAGTTATGTATGGTGGTGACCGAAGGTTGATCGGAGTCCCGGATGAGATCCAGGACGTCACGAGGAGCTCCGGAATGGTCCAGAGGTAAAGATTGATATATAGGAAGTCCCATTTTGGTCGCCGGAAAAGTTTTGGGATAATCGGTAATGTACCGGGAGTGCCGGTAGTGTACCGGGAGACCACCGGGATGGGTATTTCGACCCAAGAGGCTTCATGGGCTGTGAGAGAGTAAATACCAGCCTTTTATGGGCTGGTGGAAGTCCCACACAAGGCCCATGTGGCTGGGAGAAAAAGCCCAAAGGGAAAAAGGTGGAAAAAGGCCAAAACAGGGAGGAATCCTAGTCCTAGTAGGATTGGAGGAGGAGTCCTCCTCTCCTCCCCACTTTGGTCGACCCAAGGGCTGGATTTTTGGCAGCCAAGACTCCTCCTCCTCTCCTCCTATATATACTAGAGGATTTTAGGGTTTTGGCACAGAATTTTCAGCCACGTGCTACCCGTTCCTCTAGTGCATAGTTTCTCCTCTAGATCGGTTTTCTGCAGTGATTAGGCGAAGCCCTGCCGGAATTGCTCCACCACTATCACCGGAGCGCCTTCACGCTGCCGGTGAACTCTTCTCCCTCTCCACTTCCTCTTGCTGGATCAAGATGGTGGAGATCGTCATCAAGCTGCACGTGTGCTGAACGCGGAGGTGCCGTCCGTTCGGCGCTAGATCGGAAGGACCGTGAACAAGATCGCGAGACCGTTCGTGATGTGTTCACGGGACGGATCGTGATGAGATCGCGGGACGGATCGTGATGAGTTTGCGGGACGGATCGTGATTGGATCGCGGGACGGATCATGATGTGATCGCGGGACGCTCGGCGATTTGGATCGCGAAGATGTTCGACTACACCAACCACGTTTCTTAACGCTTCCCACTTAGCGATCTACAAGGGTATGTAGATCCATTCTCTCTCTCTCTCTCGTAGATGCTCATCACCATGGATAGATCTTCGTGTGCATAGAATTTTTTTTGTTTCCCATGCAACGTTCTCCAACACATTGCGCTCTCCGTTGCGGGTGACTGCGTCGTGTCGCCGTTGGCCCCGCCGTCCCCCGTCAAACCGGTGTTGACCGCCCTCACGCCTCACGGGTACGTCTGGGACGGGGTGGTGCATTGGTGGGTGAGCACGCCACCCGTTTGGGTATGTCGACGCTGAAGCAGGAGCAGATCTACCTGGAGCAGTGACGGCAGCAGCACCTGACGGCGGAGCATCGCAAGGGCTGACAGCTAGACCTGTTGGAGCGTGAGGTCGAGGCGGCGGAGGAGGAGCGTCGTGCCGAAGCCCAAACAGTGATGGTGCAGCCACCGGCACTGGCGGACGACATCACCACCGCTTGGGAGACGGCGTTCCACTGGGCTGACTCGACGTCGATGCTCGTCGACCACACTGGCCCCGACGACGACGAGGAGGACGCCTAGGGCAACGCGTCTCCTCGTTTTCATTTTAGTTTTAAATCTTTTAATTGATGCATGGCAGCCTTGTAAAGTACCGTCGGCCTATATGACGGGGCATTAATGTTTAACTAAATGTTTTTTATTTTTAAAATGTGTTTTTCCATTGCACCAAAAAAAATGGGTCATGACCACGTTAAGGGCAAACGATGATCCATTTTAAAAAACGGACATGAATGTCCGCCGACGCGACCTAAACAGATATAACACGGCAAAGCACGCGTCCGTTTGGGTCATACGATTGGAGTTGTTCTTAGACCAGCGAAGCAGTGGCTTTGGTGATTTTCCTTCATTGATCAACAACGACAGTTTGATCCGATGATGGAGTGTCATGCGAAGGCGCGCCTACAGAGGGAAAAGACAGTGTGTCCCAAGGACTCCAATGTATTTTCTGCATTTCTCAGGGTTGTCTGTACTCCTGGTTTAGTGGTTTGGCAGAAAATGATTCTGAAGAAGTAGAAGAAAAAAACTCTCCATTCATCGGTCGGTCCTACCAGCACAGTAGCAGTGACAACCACGCCTCCGGTGGGTAGTCGCCGAACCCCGCTGCTCCGATGGAAACCGCCGCGGCGCCCCGCGTCCAGGCGCTGGCCGACGCCGGCGTGCCCCACCTCCCGGCGCAGTACATCCAGCCGCCCGGCCTCCGCGCGGGTCCCTCCCCCTCCACCTCCTTCTCCCTCTCCGTCCCCGTCGTGGACATCTCTGCCGCCGCCACGGCAACCGACGCGGTCGGCCGCGCGTGCGCCGAGTGGGGCGCCTTCCATGTCGTCAATCACGGGGTCCCTCCGGGGCTGCTCGACGCGATGCGGGCCGCCGGGCTGGCCTTCTTCCGCGCGCCCATGGCGGAGAAGCTCCGGTTCGGGTGCGACCCGGCCAGGGGCGCCGCCGCCGAGGGGTACGGCAGCCGCATGCTCGCCAACGACGACTCCGTGCTCGACTGGCGCGACTACTTCGACCACCACACCCTCCCCGAGTCCCGCCGCGACCCCGCCCGGTGGCCCGACTTCGTCCCAGGATACAGGTGAAAAAAAATTCCCCTTCTTTGGTACCGAGTCGTCTCTGGATGAGTTCCTACGCGTCAAAATGTGCACGCTCCCTAGAAGTTTTGACTGCTTTGGCCCTTTTACGAGCAGTTCACTCACAAAAAGAACTCGAATTGTCTGTTCAGATGCAGGGATAAGTAAAATGTTGAAACACACTGTATCTGTTGTAGGTTCATGTTCAGGTCCAGGCAAAAAAAGTTCATTTCACCGAGTCTACAATGGAGCAGAATTTCACATACATAATCTTTACCATGCGATTGAATCTCTTGTAGCATAGTGGAGCAGAATTTCACCGAATACTATCTGGAAATGACCATTTCAACGTGATCTTATTGTCTACGTAGTATATCTGTTCTTTCATAGTACGATTCCAAGTAGGATTCAACCGGGTGCTACTGAGATTCATTAATACATCTTACGAGCTACCTTGTATCATTGTCCATGTTTCCCCAATATCTATCACATTAGCTATCTTTTTACGAGAACAAAGAACATAATATACCTGCAATGTGTACAGGGACACTGTTGTGAAATACAGCGACAACATGAAAGTCCTTGCCCAAAGATTGCTGTGCATCATCTCTGAAAGTCTGAAGTTACCACCCTCGTATCTGCAAGAAGCGGTGGGGGAAGCTTATCAGAACATCACCATTAGCTACTATTCCCCTTGTCCACAGCCAGACCTTGCTCTCGGATTGCAATCTCATTCTGACTTTGGTGCAATAACACTTCTAATACAAGATGATGTGGGTGGGCTTGAGGTATTCAAGGATGGGATGTGGATACCCGTGCATCCTGTTCCTGATGCAATCCTTGTGATTCTGTCTGACCAGACAGAGGTAAAACACCTCACATGCTTTTATGTGTTTACTACTTAAGTGATATGACTTCTAAGATCTGGTTAACATATTACAATACCTTGTTCTATTCTAGCTGACTTCAATTCAATAGTATTTTCGTTTTCTTACAATTGCTTTTCCATATCTATTTTGACTAGCCTGTATGAATCTGATAAAAATCAGCAGATGCTCGAATACTGGTAGAAATAAAACCTACTAGTTTAATGATGTGCTGCTTGGTATTCCATCAGCTAAAATTTGATATTCTATAAGAAACAATTTGTCAGTAAATATCATTACACCAACCATTACAATTTTAGTTTAACTTCTGTATGCATGTTTTTTTTAATCTTTTCACTAGCTTGACTTCAGTAAATATCATTACACCAACCATTATAATTTTAGTTTAACGTCTGTATGCATATATTGTTATCTTTTCATTAGCTTGACTTGTGCATGCACGTTTTGTTATCTTTTCGTTAGATTGACTTCTGTATGCACATTTTATTATCTTTTCACTAGATTGGCAAGTTCTGTGAGCAACGAGTTAATTAATTGTGAACTTTAGCTGAGAATCTCCTCCTGCATAGTTCCTGAATTGTTCATCCATACGTTGCTCATGTTTCCCCCCTTATTCAGATCATAACCAACGGAAGGTACAAGAGCGCCGTGCACCGAGCCGTTGTCAATGCCGACCGTGCCCGCTTGTCAGTGGCGACGTTCTACGATCCACCTAAATCTCAGAAAATATGTACTGCCCCCCAGCTCGTGAGCAAGGACCACCCGCAGAAGTACCGGGATGTGGTTTACGGCGACTATGTCTCGTCCTGGTACAGCAAAGGCCCAGAGGGCAAGCGCAACATCGACGCCCTCTTGATGGAGCATTAGACAGGGCCATTGAAATGTGCCACAAAATTTGTAACACACACAGGCGAGGCTGATGACGGACTTGATCAATAAAGAGGTGGAAAACTAGGTTGTGTATAATGTGATTTGTTTGTGTGAAATTTCATTCTAGCCTTGGTGTGGTTGCATAATATGATTAATACTTCCTCCGTCCCAAAATAAGTGTCTCAACTTTGTATTAGGTCTAGTACAAATTTGTACTAAACTTGAGACACTTATTTTGGGACGAAACGAGTAGTTCATATCACTTTTGATCGACCTATGTTATGTGGACAGCCCTTTCTTTGGATAATTAGCTAGTGAACACAAGTTTGCATCATCCCTAATGAAATAAAGTGCAGGTACAAGCTACCAGTGAGCCTCTATTTTTTGAAGTTCAAAGTTTTTAGTGGTTTTATTAAGTTGGAACCGTGTATTCATCTGGAGGACAAACGTGAGATCTATCTAGTGTGAGTAAACACAAGTGGCAGCCCATTTTTCAAGGCGTTCACTGAAAAAAATGATATCAAAGGCGAGAAGTAAAACAAAGGAAAATAAAACACAAGTGACAGCCACACATTTTCAAGGCGTTCACTGAAGAAAAAAAATCAGCGGCGAGAAATAAATCAAATAAAAATAGAAATTAGGGGCGTTGCGAGAATCGAACACCTCTCGCACCCAAAGCGAGAATCATACCACTAGACCAAACGCCCTTTGATAAAATAAGATAATAATCTCTTTCTAATATATCGTTATCACGCCTCTCAAAAAGATTTCAATCATAGCTCGTGAATTTATTGTCGTAGCAAAGAATTTTTTACGAGAAAAATTCTAGTCTATTCATTTCAACCATGACAGTACAACAAACACCAGAAATGATAAAAAATTACATCTATATTCTTAGATCATCTATCAATGACTACAAGCACCGAAGCGAGCCAAAGATGCGCAACTATCATCGCTTATCCCTCACCAGAGCCAGACAAAACTTGTTGTAGTAGACAGTCAAAAAATCGTCATGCTAAGGCCCCATATAACTAGCGCACTAGAATAGCAACCGCAACTAATGAAGAGGCGCGTAGATCGGAAGAATCCAACCTAAAGACACACAAACATAGATGGACGAAGACTAGATCTAAATAGATCCATAAAAACAAGCATCACCCGAGTCTCGCGAGATCCATCAGAAACACACCTCCCCACGCCCTCCAATGATGCTAGATACACCACCACGACGGGGGCTAGACGGGGATAACCTTATCCAATTTTCTGGGAGCCGTCGTCGTCTCGCCTTCCCAAAACGGATACAAACCTTAACAAAACTTAAAAAAATATCTAAAAGTGAAGCCCTTCCGTCAAAGATCGGGATCCACCATGCCTTCATTTGGAGACGAGGTGGACCGACGACGCCGGTGGAAGGCAGAGGAACCTAGGCTGTTTTGGAGAGGCGGTGGCGGCTGGACACTTGCGTTAGGTCGCCTACTTCGGATCTGTTTTAACCGGTCAGATGGAAATTGTTAATAAATGTTGATTTGATTTGTCTATCCAGATAAAAAAACTATTTTTATATTAAATAGAAACACATAAGGGATAGAAAACGAGAGTGACGTTTTGGCTCCTAGTTGTATATATTCCTATTATAAAATATGTATAAAAAGTTAAAAACACATTTCAAAATGTTAATAAAATTCAAGAAAAAAATCTTCCATATGTGGGGATGTATCCGCATCACCCTTCTAAAATAACATCATTGTAACATTATTCTGAACTAGCAAAAGGGCCCGGGCGTTGCAACCAGAGAAAAGAATACCGCACGCTCTTAATTTACAAAAAATGGTCATAGTCTGAGAATTTGTAGTTACGGTCGAAACGAAGATGGTCTTAGCCTATAAAAACGCACTTCAAGATTCCACATGTCTTCTATTTTAACATGACTTGTATGTAGATTTAATACGTACAAAGAAACGGGCAAGTGACCTTCAATTTTTTCTACAATCCTGATTTTATTGAGGTGTTCATCCCCAATTCGGATCAGTACCAGTATGAAAGAAAGACGGATAGTGAATTACTTTCTCCGTCCGGAATTACTTGTCAAAAAAATAAATGTATCTAGACGTATTTTAGTTCTAGATACATATTTATATTCATTTTTTGTGATAAGTATTTCCGGACGGAGGGAGTATTTATTAAGATTGCACGTCAGATAGTATTTTTTTAAATGGTTAACAGGTAAAATAACATCATATTCAGATTCCAAATATTTTTCTAATCAAATTCCTTATAAAACATTTTAAATTTGGAGTTACAGTTTAGAAGATATGAGTATTTAAAAATATATTTAATATATACTACGGGTTAGTCGAAAACATCAGGGAGGTTTTCTATAAAATAACATGACGGACTAAGATGCTCTCCGTTGTACATAGATTTTTTTTCTATAAAGAAATAAATGATTTACTAGCACACATGTCGGTACGTTGCAACCGAGGAAACAAAAATTGACGTACTTCGTTGCAAAGCAAACTCAATTGTCATTAATAAGGGTGCACAGTTAAAGGATGAGTTTGATGATAAGAAAAATGATGGATCAATATTAACAATAAGATTTCTTCGGGTGCTAGTTTGAAACTTGGGATATCGTAGTTAACTAATCGGATAAACAAATTTATCTTTAGATTAACATAAGTGATAATAAAAACATCATATACAATGCTTATATTAAATTACTGACATTAGAAAATAAAAATATGGTATACTTTGTCTGGCATTCAGACATGCATGCTTCTGTCGTGTGTGGTAAGCAGAAGTCCTTGTCATGTAAATGTTTTAATTTCTTGTTTTGTTTAGTCTATTAAATCTCAATTCACGGCTAAATGCATTTTCTTCTATTATAGCTTTATTGGACGTGCATATAGAATTTCTCCATGTGTCCTAATCAATGTATATACATTAGTTCAATTTTGACTAATCTTTAATTCTTTATTCATATATGTATGATGTTTGTTTTCTTTTTAGTTTTAGTGTGCTTGTAGCCGGTATGCGTTCGTAAGGGACAGATACAAAGTTAAATTCGACCACAAAATAAAAAAGATGTAGCATCAAATACGATAACGTATGCATAGTTGGGAGAATAAACACATGTTTGCATGCCAACACATTAGCTTGATGGTCTGACAGACTCAGAGATACTCATATTGTATTTGCCAACTGCACCCTTATTGAAAACACGAGAACTCAACATGCATGCATCCTAGCTAACACCTGGATGGACTGATTTCTTTTTTTGAGAAGTAAACACATCGGCTGGATAGAAAAAATCCGCCTCGCTGGCGCTCCACGTCCCGTTCTCTTCGACTGCTAGTAGAAGCTATCTTTTCATAAAAGCAACTTCAAGGGGTCGATCCAAACAAACGATAATTTTGTTTGTTTTTTGTCCGTTTGGATTGGTCCGGACACGAATGTCTGATTTCGCTTTTGGATCGACGCGTGCGCCCAACGCTGCCTGACCCATTTTGACGGCGCTAGAAAAAAAAGAACACATGCATATTTAAAAAAACATTATTTAAACATTAAAGTCGGCCATGAAGGCTGACGAGAGTTCATGCGTCCACATTTGCATTTAAGAAAATAAAAAACAACCTAAACTACGAGGCGGCGCGCTGCACTAGGCGTCGTCATCGTCCTCGGGGTTCGTGAGGTCGATGAGCGTCGGTGCCGGACCGGCCCAGGGAACGCCGTGTTCCAGAGCGCGTTCATGTCGGGCACGGGCTGTGCTGGTGCGGATAGTGCCGCCGCCTGGGCTGCCGCGGCCTGGCGCGCCTCCTCTTCGGCCTCGCGCTGCGCGTCCTCGGCGTCGTGCTCGAGCATCTCGAGGTGCTTGCCCTCTTCGCGCTCTTCGGCCAGCCGGATCTGGCGCCAGTGCTCGAGGTACGCCGCCTCCCGCGTCGGCGTCGCCCCCATCCAAATCGGTGGCCCGGAGACCCACTCGCGCACTACTCCCTTCCAGGTGTAGCTCTCGATGGGCTCCGGCTCGGGCTTCGGCTGCGGCTTCGGTTCGCCTTTGACGCGGCGTCGGGAGGGGACGACGGGGACAGCGGCGGCAGCACGCAGTCGCCCGCCGCGGAAAGGGCAATGGCATGCGCCATTGCCGCCTCGTACCGAGCCTCCTCTTCCTCCATCGCCGCTGCCCTGCACCGCTCGTCCTCCTCGCTCTCCCGGTAGACGGCAGCAAGGGCCGCCTGGTAGGCGTCCTTCTCCGACCGGTCCTCCTCGCGGACGACGAGCGGCAGACCTCGCGCACGCCCCGTCGTCTTGCCTCCTCATGCTCGAAGCCGAACCACCTCGCCCAGTTGGGCAAGTCGGTTGCGTAGGCAGAGTCGCGGCGCTGCTCCGGCGTCAGCAGCGCCCGCCGGCGCCGCACCTCCTCCGCATGTGCCCGAGCCTATCCGGATCCAGATGCCAGTCGTGCGGCAGGGTGGCGTCGGGGTACGGGAGAGGCACGCGGTGCTGCCAGTGCCACTCCGTCTGGTGCACTGGCACGTTGACACGCTGCCGGCGCCGACGAGGCGCCGGCGCCGGCGGAGGTAGTAGGAACTGCGAGGGGAAAGGGATGGCAGGGGCCTTGTCCTTGTCCTTGCTGCTGCTGGCGCCGGAGAAGAGTCACATCTTGCTATCGTGGTGGTGGCTAGGGTTTGTCGGCGACGGGGGAGCAGAGCTTGCTAGACGTGGACGACGAGTTTGGATGAGGACGGCCCCGCCGCACGGTCGACTTAAAAAGGACGATCACCGTCGCTGACGCGTGGGTCCGTGGTCATAAATTAAGCTGACCGCGTGGGTAGCGGGTAGTTGGACGGCTACCAGGTGGGGACGCGGCGGACACCGAGAATGTGCGCGTGACGTTCGTTCCGCGTCCGCGCCGAAGCATTTGGGGCGCAAATTTGGGCCGCAAATGCGTCGGCGCGGACGCGAAACAGACGTGATTTGGGTTTGAGTCGACGCGTTGGCCGCCACTTTTGTCCGCACCGATCCAAACGGACGACGACGGACAAAATGGGTCGCCTCATTAGAGTTGCTCTAACTCCCCCACCCATATTTCCATGATCTTGCTTCCGGCGGAAAGCGCCACTGTTGTCGGCTGCGCTCGTTGCCGCCGGAAGTTCCCTCTCACACCGAAGATGGTTCTACAGAAGAAAAAAAACCAAAGAAATGATTTATATATTGATTTTTGTATAGGAGAAATTAAAAAACACCCGCCGGAAGTTCCCTCTCACACCGAAGATGGTTATACAGAAGAAAAAAAATAGAAAAATGATTTATATATTGATTTTTGTGCAGGAGAAAGAAAAAAGCACCCGCCGGGAGTTCCCTCTCACACCGAAGATGGTTCTCCGGAAGAAAAAAAACCTAGAGAAATGATTTATATATTGATTTTTGTACAGGAGAAATAAAAAAACACAAAAAAATGGGGCGTTGCGAGAATCGAACTCGCGACCTCTCGCACCCAAAGCGAGAATCATACCACTAGACCAAACGCCCTTGTGCTGCAATTATCTAAACAGAACTTTATATAAAGTAAAGAAACCACAAGCATACCCGTACCGTGTCCACATGTATCGACCGACGTCTAAATTCGATGAAGTAATCGGGTCTGACAACAACGCGGGACGCCTCAAGAAACTAAACAGTTGCCAGCTGAATTTTATGTTCAACCCAACCCAACCGTACAATTTTTTTCCGAACCGGGCCATGTCCTTTCCCATTGCAAATGAATGGAAATACACTGTTCCAAAATCATTTAAAAGGGAGAAGGGGAAGCGGGTTCGAGCATTGCCAAGAAACTCATTACATCCGTCTGACATCGTGAGACGAAAACCTGACGGCACTATAACAATCTTCAAGAAAACCCAACCGTACTTGCCTGAAGATCAAGCCTAGCCCTAGTAGCGATTCGTCTCAGATGAAGCCTGCATGCGGTTCAGGTGATCAAGCAGCCTTCCTCACGCAGAGGCAAGGGAATGAATGATAACCGCGCGGTTGACCACGCTGACCAAGCATGGACGCGTTGCAGCACACGTTCTATTAACTGAACCAACAAAAGTTCAGGAAAAAAACCAGGAGGAGTAAAAAGAACTTCGCCGTTGCCGGGGATCGAACCCGGGTCACCCGCGTGACAGGCGGGAATACTTACCACTATACTACAACAACTTGGTTGAGAATTTTATTGGCACCTCGTTTTGATATCGTCAATACGGCTAAGCGCGGACAACTTTCCGGCCTGGAATTCACCTTGACGAGATTCGCTGAAGGCAAAGCTAATTAAGCAGCTCGTCTTATGGCAAACTGTGATGTGGAGGCGCAGAACCAAGATTGACTGGTGTAATCTTGGCGACGAGAGCACGCATTTTCTGTCATGCATGCAGACGCAAGCTACCATTCAAGGCGTAAGGGCATGTACAACGGTGATTGGTCAGCCGTCTGTATCTCATGCCAGCTAGGATTTTAGTCTACCTGAAGGAAAGATAAGAGGCATAAAGCGGTAGTCCGTCTATAGAATTAGCGACGGTCTAATTCATATTAGTCGTATCTTAACGCCGGCCTTTTTGCTGTTGTATGAGGGGTGTCTAGAACTAACAGTTTTTCACTTGTGCGAATAGAACATATTTAACCCCTCGCCTCGTTGCCGTTTCTCTGAAGTTTAGGGTTTATATAGACAGATAAATATACAGACCATTGCAAACGGTGTCTATATTGCAGTCTATACTTGACATGGCATAGAATTATAGACAAAATGTGTCTAGACAATTGTACATGCCCTAATAGGATCAGACATCAGAGTGCTGTTCCATAACGGCGTTGAGCATCATGACATCAAAGACAAGCTGACCGTTCCCCAGACAGAGCAAAGGGAATGAATAGTAACCGCGTGGTTGACCACACATCGCCACGTTGCACCCACACGTTTGAATTAACCACCAAAAGTTTGCTTCCGAAAAAAGCGCAAAAGTTTGCATGGACATGCATTAGCACGAACTCTGAAATGACTTTATTATGTATTTTTTTGGAAAAGGAGGATATACCTTCAGCTTCTGCATCTGGACGATGCATGCAATCATTGTATTAATTATTTATAAAAAGACTGTATAAAGTAATGCATCAGTAAATCTGAAGTCATCATCTATGTCTATTCTTATACCTTTAATGAAGAGGTACCGAATGCCTGAGTTGCATACCAAACAGACATCGCATCAAAGATACCAAACAACCGCGGCGTTGGGCCAGTCCTTCCTCGTCCCCTCTGCCCTTCGAGGAGAGGTTTGGTGGCTGGTGGGTTGTGGCCCTTTGCTCTGGTGGTGGCGTGAACGTCTGGCAGTGACCGTAGTTGATGACTCAGGTCGCCCGTACGATCGTGGCTGCCCTGGAGGTAGCGGTTTGTGGTCTGTGGCGGCGTCAGGGTGGTGGTTGTACCATGCCTTCTCCTGGGTCGGAATCAACGGCGCGTGGGTTTCTCACGCGTTGGGGTGGCGACGACCTGGGGCTCATGCTCGGACGGGAGCTTTGGGTCCGAAGATGGGTCGAAGTTTTTGCTCCGAGTAGGTGCGGTAGGCTCGGTCTGGGTGGTGCTCGCTGGCGGTGGTTGTGTTAACGTTGCGTCGATGAGTGGATCGGCGCCGATGACTATGGACATGGCGTCATGTGAGCTCGCCTAGCCAAGGTCTTGGGGCTCGCTTGCCGGCGACCGTCGGTAGTCTCAGAGTCGTGTACCTCCCAGTCAACCGAGTATTGGCTAGGGACGCATGCGTGTATGCCTCCTACGGTGCAGGCGTCTACCCAGACTCGAGGACTGATGTCGGGCTAGGAGTAGATGGAGTCTTGCCTCTCTTCCTTCCGTGGTTAAGCGTGTTGTGATGTGGGTGGCACATGGTATCTTGCGACAGGGACGCTGTGGCGGTGCCCCCGGATTGCGGTCTGCATGGTTCCTCTTCGGCGGGCATCATTGCAGTTGCGGTGGCTTCCTTCCCGGGTTGTGTGGGCAACATGAGGTGTTAGGATGGGTAGCTCGGTCCTCTCTCTCGATGGGGGCGGCGTCCTAATCCGGATTTGGGGGTATGACATCGTCGCGCTCTTCGTGTTGACCATGTGGTGACAGATGAGTTGCCGAGCGAAAGCTCCGTGCCTTGGAGCCGATGACGGCGACATCTGAGGTTGCCACACTCTTCTTGAAGACGTTGTTCTAGTTCTTTCTCTCCGTGTCAAAGCTCTGGGTGAAGACCTTTGTCTGGTGTAGACCCGGTAACAGAGACACTTCACGTCGTTCTCCCTCTTGAGGGCGTTGTCATGGAGTTTAGGTGTGGTAGGTTGTAGCATAGGGTGTTTAGGTCTTTGGGTGCTTCGTGCTGGTAGCTTATGCGTGTGTGTTTTGCGTGTGACAAAATTTTGAGGATCGGCTTTATAAGAGGACTACCTCACCATTATGTATTGTTCAACCGTATATTGTTCAGTTGTTGTTTTATTTGTAAAACGATACGAAACACTATTTGAAGAACGTAGGAGCAGGGTACGGAACTGGTCTGCTGTGCAGACGACGCAGGTTTGCACGGCAGCTGCACGACGGGCTATCTAGCCGTTTGCGGCACTTTGATACATGCATGGACGATGTGATATATACCGTCATCGTGCAATCGTGCACACACTGTGGTGTGTATAGCAGTGGATTTACACGGCCGGATGAGGAGCGAGGTCAAACACCAATTAAACCACGACCCGGCCAAAAGGAGTTTGGCTTCGAGCACGTAGGTACGCTGTCCTCCTCCCCGCCCGGTGATTTCCCATCTCTCTCGCCACCGATCGACGGGACTCCCCGCCAGAGCACGCACGCACGGCGCCACCCCTCCCCCCATCGCCCGGAGCACGCACCTCGGAGCTCCCTAGCTCGCCTTAGCCTCCGCCAACACAAGGCCTAGGCTGCTTCTACTCGATCCCCGCGTGCGAGACGGAAGCCATGAAGCCAACGACGGTCGAGCACCACCACCCCGCATCCGGCCAGCGCCAGCTCCGGCGCCGCCTGGCGGCCGGGCTGGCCCCGCTGCTGCTCTTCCTCGCCGCCGCGCTCTCCTTCCCCTCCGCCCTCCGCTTGCTGCTCCCTCTGCAATACTTCCCGCCGCGCCCGCGCGTCCCCCGTACTCCTCCGCCGCGAAGCAGAGGGCGGGTGGCGGTGTGCCTGGTGGGCGGGGCGCGGCGGTTCGAGCTGACGGGCCCGTCCATCGCGCGCCACCTCCTGGCCGCGCCCGCGCTCCACAGCCACGGCGGCGGCGGCGGCGTCGACGTGTTCCTGCACAGCCCGCTCGACGCCGACGCCTACAAGCTCTCCCTCCTCGCCCGCGCCGTCGGCAACAGCAGCAACGCGACGACGACGACGACGCTGGCCGCCGTGCGGGTGTTCCGGCCGGTGCCCCTGGAGGAGACCCCCGAGCGCGCCCGCGTGCTCACGGCCGCCAACTCCCCCAACGGCATCCAGGTTCGTATCGTGCGCCCGTCCTCGAGCATGCACAGCAACACGTACGTTGCCCGTTCCTTCCATGCAGCCATGCTGCCGCTGCTCCCCGGCCGTGCTGCTTCGTCTTCGCGGCGACAGCTTGCCGCGCATTGCATGTACATGCAGAATCTTGTTGGTGCATGCCAGAGGTACTCGATGAACATGCGGTGCACTGAGACGGGACGGGGATAATAATCAACCAAGTTGCGGGATCGGCCGGAATGGTGGTTTCTCTCGTATTCCAGGGGGCGGGAGACGGTTTCAAACTCTTGGGGTTCTTTTTTAGCC
Organism: Hordeum marinum; assembly: GCA_022496015.1. Classification (NCBI taxonomy): domain Eukaryota; kingdom Viridiplantae; phylum Streptophyta; class Magnoliopsida; order Poales; family Poaceae; genus Hordeum; species Hordeum marinum. The sequence continues at coordinate 74,738,313 of CM039678.1, read as the reverse complement.
CAACAGGGCGGTTGCAAACTCTCAGTTGCCGGCTTGACATGCCATGATCTTTCCCATTTTCGTCCTTAATAACTTGAAATCCTTTTTTAAATATAGTACATAAGAACGTAGACGTTTAGGTATAACCATATACACTCATCCACGTGCTATAAACGAAAATACCGCTTCCCATGAAAGAATATTCTGCCTATTATAACCTATGCCATTGATGAAAATGTCGCCTCTCGCTGAAATTTATTATTTATTATGAGACACCAGATATTAAACTTGGCGTTAATCTCTGATGGATTGGTGGTACAAACGACCATCCTAACCATTCAACCATAGGTTGATTCTCCTTGTAATCTGATATGAAGTTTGATCGAGTTTATATAGTAAAACTATAAAAAATAACAATGTCAAATTAATATCTTCACATAAATACCAAAACATATTTTCATATTACGCATGTGGTTGTAGTTTTTCTCTAAATTTAGTCAAACTATTCAACGTTTGACTTCAGACGCCGTCCTTTTGGAGTTTAAAAAAGTCACAATAGTTGGTAATATACAATGTGTGTTCCTTTCCCCAGCATTTCCCATCCATCTTGTGTTATTTCCATTTGCATTGTGTATGTGCGATCGTTTTCAAAAGAACTGTCTAGCGTACACGGGGTTGATGTGTGACGTGTGACAGCAGAGGCTTCAAAAAATAAAGGGTCACGTCTCATGGATGATCATGCCTTCGGGCTTTGTGCCTCTGTATAAGGTGTTTTTTTTAGGTTTGTTAAGATAGAGGGTTTAACCGCCGATTGCTCTATTGTTTATGTTAGTACTCCCATAAATCATAAGTCACTTTGAATATAAGTAGAATTTCCATGAGTTCAAATTTATAATCATTAATAAGCACATAATTCTCAAATATAAATCTAACAACATACCTAGGTGGCTTGTGGCTAGGTCTTATGTCAGCTCATATGGATTAACTAACGATTGCAATGTTCTAAAAAAAACTAACGATTACAATTGATCCGATTTGATTAACCTCCAGGGTCTTCTCCGGTACTTCCATCTGGTGGAGGGTTGCCTGGACCTCATCCGGGAGCGAGAATCTCAAGGCAACTTCACGTACGCATGGATCCTCCGCACCCGCGTCGACGGCTACTGGACCGCGCCGCTCCCCGACCACGCCTTCCCGCGTTCCGACGCCGCCGTCTACGTCGTCCCGCAGGGCTCCGCGTTCGGCGGCCTCAACGACCGGCTCGGCGCCGGGGGCCGCGCCGCCTCGGAGGCCGCGCTGTCCCGCCTCTCCATGTTGCCCCGGCTCGACGCGGCCGGGTACAGGGCCCTCAACTCCGAGGCGGCGTTCAGGGCGCAGCTGAAGGTGTCCGGGGTGGCGGCCCGGGAGCGGAGGATGCCGTTCTGCGTGCTGAGCGACCGGCGGTACTCGTTCCCGCCGACGGGGTATGGCGTGCCCGTGGCCTCGCTGGGGAGCGCCGGCCCGCTCAGCGGCGCCAAGTGCCGGCCGTGCCGCCGTCCCGCGGCCTGCAGGGACGAGGCGTGCGTGGCGGGAAGGCTGCGCCGCGGCTGGAGCTGGACCGAGTGGCGGAACGGGACGCTGGAGCTGTGCGACGCCAGCGGGCCATGGGAGGACGGGTGGGAGGAGCTGTTCGACGAGGCCGCCGGCGAGGAGGCCGCGGCCGAGCGTCGGAGGGTCACGCTGATGGGGGTCGAGGAGTGCGCGGCGGAGATGGAGGCGCTCAGGGCGCGGACCGGGCGGTGGGATGCGCCGAGCCCTGAGGAGATATGCCGCCTCGGGCTCGGCGGCCCCGCGGTGCCGGCGCCATCGAGACGCTCTGGTTTGTCTTCCTCCTCCTCCTCTTCTTCGAACAGTAGCCAGCACCTGATCCAGCAGCCTTGAGAATTCTTTTGTATGCTTGGTGTAAACTTTGCCGTCCCAATTTGTATGATTCAAACGAGAAGGCACCCGGTGCACGGTTCGTGGTAAAAGGAATTCAAAAAGAAGTACCGTGCTTAAACTGTTCCGTGTATTGAAACACAAAATATAACTATTGCAAGCATGGGCTGCTCTCACGTGCTGTAAGTTTACCGTGTCTGCTGAAACGACGCACGCGTGTAAATTTTTGTAGCGGCCGTTGAAGTGCTGTAAAATGTTTTTAGCTCGAGGTGCTAAAACGACGCACGCGTGTAAATTTTTGTAGCGGCCGTTGAAGTGCTGTAAAATGTTTTTAGCTCGGGGGACAGTTACGCATCTGTTAAAGATGCATTTATAATGGACCTAGGGTCATAGATATCACGCTTGATAGACGTCATGAAAATTACAGCGCCGTCAACAAATAGAGAGGCCAGGATACAAGCCCTCCGACTTTCACATGCTAGCTAGTTGCCAAGTTCAAGAGCTTCTCAAGAGGATCAACGTGCAAGAAGAAGAAAATCATCAATAAGTGGCCTCGCTGCCCCAGTTCTCGCTCGTGCAGTCGGTTGTGCTGGCACACCGTTGAGTAGCACCCCAGAAGAACAGGTGCTAAGCAGCGCTGCCACGTAGTATCTGGATCTTGAGGTAAAACCTCGCCTGCACATTAATTGGAGCAAGTACTTAATTTCATCTCACCGAGCTAAACGCTTTCTTAATATCAAGCTTCAATAGGGGAGTCGCTGTTCCTCAATGTTCAGAATGAGCCAATTATGCTAAACACCAAACAAACCGTGGAGATTGTATACTTGCATGAACATATATCTGTAAGATGATGCAAGCTTCATGGAAGGAAACAGAAATGGCACCCGGGGGCAATCGTTCGAGATGATGATGGCAGTATCGACCTATGTGACTAGCCCAAATTGTACCGGTGTGGAACATGCAGAAGTAGTTTGCAAGGTATGACACACGTGGCAATGGGTGTGGTGCTACCAGTTCATCCACCTAAAAAGTGATTGTGCCTTCATGGTTATTGAGATCAAAAGGGGCCATGACAGAGATTTTGGCGTCGTGAAGTCTTGTTCGGTTAATGGAGATTGTGTCACTTATATTCTTCTCTAAACTGCCAATACAAATTATGAATAAATCAAAAGTTTCCTCCCACAAAGAAATGGTTACACATGATTTAATACCCCTTAATCTCTTTCAAAACCCTATAAACCAAACAAGGCGTGAAGGAAATCAAGCAAATGCTCATAGCAGCGTGTTAAGAGTGGTCTAGCTTTTAGCACCTTGACGGATGATGTGGAGAAACACATGGTAATGACACAACTTTACTAAGTCAAGTGAATTAAAATGCAGTTCCTGAGATGTACCAAATGCCAAGTCCAGTATCCCTCAAAGTAAGATTCAGCAAGGTAACAAAACTGTTGTATTGTCTTGCACTTGGCTGTTTATATGGAGATATTTTTTACTTGCTTATATATGAAAAAAAATACAAAGAAACCTAAAAACAAAAACAGGGGCGTTGTGAGAATCAAACTCACGACCTCTAGCACACACCCAAAGCAGCGAGAATGATACACTTAAATATTTGTTTGTGCTATAAGAAAAAAAAGTCCCACACAGCAAGAACCACCCTCATCGTCGCCATTTCATCCTTATTGTCCTCATTATCTGACGAAGACGAATCCATAAACTCAATGCAGAAATACTCTTTGTTACAATCCATCATGTTTACTTAAGTAAAAAAAACAAGAATATCAAAATATTCCGCTACAACATTTGGACGAACACTTGTCAGCAATGGAAGTAGTTGGCAATGGGCCGAGGGAGCTGGATTGGCGGCCAGATACCGATATGGAGGTGTAAACTAAGCCTTGCAGGCGCTTGGGTGGAGTGGTGGAGGTCCGATAAGGCTTGGGTGCCGTCGGTTTCCAGAAGTGTGATTATATACAGAGCATAGGAGGAGGGACGGACTGAAAAACCAATTTTGGGTGTGCCAGGAGTATCGGAATCTGGCATGACATACATTTAGGATCTTGTTAATTAGTGCCCGTTTTGTGTGCTATTCAGCCGTCAGATCAGTCCGAACAAATTTGGTGAGTGTGAGATGAATAAAAGTGTCCCACCCATTTGGTCCAAACATTAATAGACATTTTGATGATCTGCGTTACAGTTGCCTTATGATTGGCACTCCTTTTTTAACAATTTTTTTGAATGGTTTTATTAAATTCATATGGCACCGTGCATTTTGAAGTACACACATGATATCTATCGAGTGTGAGCAAACATAAGTGGTTGCCATTTTTCAACAGAGGCACATGCATTCACCGGAGAAAAAAACCAGAGGTGGAAGAAAAATAAAATGAAAACACGAATAAAAACCAGAGGTGAGAAGAAAAATAAAATGAAAACACGAATAAAAACCAGAGGTGAGAAGAAATTAGATAAAAACAAGGAAAAAAAAATCAAAGTCGGGAAGAAAACTTAAATAAAAACAGAAAAGGGGCCACATGCATTCACCGGAAAAAAACAGAAAACTTAAATAGAAAGAAAGAAAAAAAAGATCATCGGTGAGAAAAAAATACACACGAAAAAGTGGGGCGTTGCGAGAATCGAACTCGCGACCTCTCGCACCCAAAGCGAGAATCATACCACTAGACCAAACGCCCTTTGAATGTTTTATTTCTTTCTCTCGCATATAAGACAAATGCGCACAGCAAAACACATGGAAGAGCAAACCAGAGACACTGCTCAGCGTCGCAACCTGAGTGGCTGCCACAAAATCCACTTGAGATTACTCCCTCGCGCGCTAGCTAGGTGCTGGAAACAACATCACAGCCCCGAAATCAGCTAGGTTTTCTCACGATTATTTCTCCATGCACAAAAAGCTTTCGAATTAGAACCTGCACTTGTGTATGCCACATGCAAATCAGACCCAAAATTTATGTCCATGGGCTAGTGATGGATCTGAACAATGCAGGCACTGTTGCATTTGGACTGCTTTCAGTTTGCACACAAGGTGTTTGACTAATAAAAAGAATTAACGCTCCGGAGTGTTGAATGGCTAAGTGCTACTATTATATTTACCTGGGTTGTCGCCAGAAATCAACCTAGTTTCAGTAGGTTCTACCCCCAACATGACCTGGTACTGACAGGACAATACGTTATAAGTTACTAAAACAGACTGAATTTGACTAGAAAACATATGCACACTGTCAAACAGTTTCAGGTCACGGCATGGTAGGGCAGATGCTAGGACATATAACGGATATATTGATAATGATATATACCTTGTGAAAATCACGCTAAATCTATAGCATATGACACCCGCAGGTAAATATAACAGCACATCAGGTGTTCATTGTGACAAGAAACAGACTGCGGAACGGCACATCAGTGCCCAGAGCTAGCAATCGGCCAAGCAACCTCTGTAGATGTATGCACAAATTGGAAAAATAAATGCAGTGCAGATTTCACACAGGAACGGCGGGTTGTACAATAAAGTTCGATATCTTATAGGAGCACTTGGAGTACAGATGTTGCGAAGGAATTGCAGTACAGATGTGACCGCGTTCAGAACCCAGAAGCATAGAACCCAGAGGCACGCGCGACAAATTCCTTTTCATGCCCCTTGGCCAAAACTCAAAACAGCACAACTACAAGCACCATCACCAGCTCAAAGCCGCAAACCCACCACATTCTGCATTTCTGGCAAGGGCCTAACAGGAACACAGGATCATCAACTCATCATTGGCAAGAACCACTGCATTTTTTCATTTATAAGAAGTGAATCCATCATCCAAAAGAAATGCAAGATCAACTCATAGCAAGTACCAACCACATCATAGAGATGAATGAATTGCAGAAGAGTGACACTCCAACGACTAGTATAACCACTGGACGAATTGTTTCAGCAGTTCTGAATCATAGAACCGCAAGGCCAAAACACGAGAGCTGCTGAGTTTTCTGAACCTATATGTATCTATCCATATGCAAAAGTACACATCCAGTTCTGCTGCCATAATGTCCGAGGCGGTGAAACTTCTGAAGAGGTGAACTGATAGCACTCCCGCTCGGATCTTTCACTACTCTGCATCGACATCCGGGTGTCGCAGTGCATCATAAGCTGAAATAGCAGAAATAATGAGTCAGTTAGGCAGAAGACCAGATAATAAGCAAGATCAATAGGACAAAACCTGAAACAATATAATGTGCAAGGAACTAAGCGGCAAATGTTACGAAATGATTTTCCTTTTAGGTCTCATAATTTCAACTAGTGCAAATGTTATGAAATGGACAAGCTGAATTATCTGAATCAAGACAGTAATGTGGAACCAGCAGTTTCTACTACCTTCAGACCACGCTTTGCCATGTGTGCACAGACTGACAAGTCCACATGGTACCTACTATTTCCATTCAACTACTTCTACTATTCAGACAAGTTCCAAAGTCCTAATAAAACCTACTATCATAGAATCCTTTTTCCAAGAGAAGGATCAGATTAGCACTCCACTGAAGTAAGACTCCAAATATCTGTGCATTCTGCAATACAAGATTTCAAGACCACCAACATATTCCTCTCCAAATAATATTTGTAGGAAGCTGATCAGCAATCCAAATCTCAGAGGTTTTAAAAATAATAATTAAAATACAAGACTAGAAATACAGCTCATGTGCGATACCTGAAAACAATATGATTTGCAGAAACTAGATTTAATTTAGTATTGTTTGAACCTGAATTCTGTTCAGAGGTTATTTAACCCAAGTAAAATAGGCGAAATCAGACGGATATATCAATCTTCTCTGCTAAGGCAGAAAAGAGATTAAGGAAATGATTTGCCTTTTTAAGTTCTACATACAATTTTCAATAGCTTTACACAATTTTTGTACTGATGGCAAAAACTAGTACCAAATGGAGGTACTGAATTATCTGAATCAAGGCGGATAGTATGAAACCAATGCTTTCCATATCAAGGTTGTGTGTAAAAATGTTATGAAATGATCTGTTGCCACAATAACCATCATTTAATTATCTACAGGAGCATAACAGTTTCAGACTACAGCAGTTTCAGTTAACTTTTTATCAAACTACAACAATTTCAGTAAACTTTTCTTCAGACTATAACATTTTCAGTAAATTGGTTCAAGTACAAGCACAAACACATTACGGACCCCGCTTAAAATAAAACGTAAAATATCATGGCCATGAAGCAAATAGCATCTACAACAAAATCTGTACATCGCGCATAGCAAATTCAGTCAAGACTACCGGTTCACTTGTTGCCACCATTACGAAGGAGATCATTAGCAAGTTGGGACATGGAGAGTGTCTCTCACCTGGGGTCCCGGACATGAAGACAACGATCCAGAGGGTCTCGCCGTAGCCGCTGCTGGGCAGATCGACGACGAGTGGGGTCAGACGCCCCTGGCGGCCCGCTCGGACGCACATTACGAGGTCAAAGGACTGACGCCCGTCCAGGACGAAGGCGATGCGCCTGGCCAGCTCCTCCCTCAGCTGGAACACGGACCTCCCCCTGAACCGGAACGTGGTCCAGCAGTACTGGGAGTAGATGGGGCCGTCGGGATCGGACGGCATGAACCGGATCAGCCGTGACACCACCGGGTTGCGCCAGAGCATGAGGGAGTGGTATCCGGGGCTGGGGGTCTGCAGTTGAGTCCAAAAGAACCATGGTTATGTCCAGGAGATCAAAGAACCAATAATTCGCAATCCCAATATCTCAATTCGCTCAATTGGTTCAAGAAGCAATTCGAGAGTTATCAAGATTCAAGGAGCAGGTCTGGTCATGGCGAACTCACGTGAATCGGGCCTGGAAGGCCAGGGGGCCCGTCTCTGGCGGGGATGGGCTCGACGGTCCAGTACATCATGGCGCTGACGTTGTCGTCGACGGTGACGCCGTTGTTCCAGGGGAGGTACCTGCCGTTGGCGCGGAGGAAGCGGCCGGAGACGGTGCGGAGCAGGACGACGTCTCCGAAGCCCGCCCCGGAGGCCCGCCACATGACGGACATCAAGTCCGGCTCGTCGTCGTAGTCGCGCTGCTCGGTGCGGAAGCCGTGGTGGCCGAGCGGCCCCGGCCTGAACGTGGTGCCGAGGTAGCGGCCGTAGGCGGCGCTGTGGAGGAGCAGGTACATGCCGTCGGGGCGTGGGTGGATGTGTACCGCCCACGCCGCGTGCAGCGAGTCGCGGCGCCGGCTGAGGGAGACGCGCTCCCCGTCGTGGAGGTACGTGCCGAGCACGCGGCTCCGCAGCCGCACGTGCTGCCCGTCGTGGAACTGGTCCATCGGTCGCCCCCGGCGCTGGATCGCCGATGAGCGGAGGAGGCGGCCGCTGCTCGGCGGACGGGAGGGGGGGGGGGGGGGGGGTCTTGGTTTCTTGTCGGCACTCCGGCGACGGGGAGCTGTTGGTTGCGGCGGTGCGGTTACGCTCGGGCGCCAAGGCGGAGTATTTCAAGGTACCGCCGTAGCGAGCTTTGGGCAGGACATGGGTTTGTGGGCCTTTTTCTCGGCCCAACCCCCACACCCGACCGTGGCGGCCTTCCTTCTCCCTATTCCTCCCGCACAGGCCCACGCGCGGCGGCGGCCGCTGCCGTGGTCGGCAGCGCCGCTCCTCCCCTTCCCCGGCGAGGCGCTCCCTCCACGACGGCGCGGGGGCACGGAACGGCCGGCGGCATTGCTCCCTCGCCTTTCCCGGGTGCCCCGGCCACTGGCGCGGCGCACGCCCGCGGGGGCACCAGCCAAGCGGACCACCATGAAACGCGCTCCCGCCCAATTTTTTTTCCGTTGCTCACAGCTCGGTTCTTGACCTGGTGTGCGCTGCTACCCTCCCTCTGTTCCTATTTCGACCTTCTATTTCCCTCTGATTTTCAGGAGTGGGCGGGTGGACCATGGATTACTGAAGAGGCGCGAGGGTTAAATGATTTGACACACTTTACAAATGGTTGGATGATTTGTTTCAGGGCTGTTTCAATGATCAATGGTCCCGGTCCCATTCGACGGTCTTTCGATGAGGAGGGAGGGTGGGGGGGGGGGGTTGATTATTAAATGAAAACAATAAAGTGTGGCTGATGATCCAATTTCCCATTCGTGTCTTCCAACAAAAAAAAAATACAACCAAATCGACACGGCCTCATAGATGATACAAGAGACACAACGTCTTTATGACGCAAACACCGACCTCGTCGGAGATGCTTGAGCCATTGTCTCGGAAGACAACCTTACCATGAACGGCAAGGAAAAGAGGCATCTAGTAATGTAAAAAATGGCAACAAAGGACATTAGTGATAGGTTGACATGTAGGTGGTGATCAACCCTAACAAGCCAACAAGCACATCAAAGACATCTGCTGATTTGCTCTTCAACTTCGATGCTCGAGGATGCTATAGTGATCAAAGACAGACAAATCACACCCATATCACCCCACAATGCCCAGACCTGAAGAATGTGGATCCCCCTGTCCTTCCTTATCCCCGATGACGACGAAAAAGGGACGCGGAAGATTAACCTGTTTTGGCAGAGTCAATGTCAGCCATGGAAGCCGGCCGAGAGAAGAACCAGGCAACAGCCTGATGCCACTCGCAAGGAGAGGAGTGAAGCTCCATCATAGCATAACACTAGACGTCACATGAGCAAACTTAAACCTAGACCTGGCCCTAGACTTACTATGTATTCCGGCCTCCTCTTCTGCCACTGGATATGAGAGGAGTCGAGGATATATGTATGAGCAACTCCCAAGAGACGGAGAGATGAGATACAAAAGGGGGATGGGAGCATCCTTGGGGGGGGGGTCTGTATTGATATGCCAAGGACAGTATGCAAAGAAGGATCCTGGGACCCAACATGTATGGTGTATTGCCTACACTCCTAGACTATAATCGAACACTCTAGTTTTCTCCCCTAGCTCTATCCCCATGTCTCTCCATCCTTAGTCGGCGACAAGTAGGGTGAGGGTCCCACCTTTCATGTAAATTAGTATTGTATTAGTTAGGTAGCCTTCATTCGAGATAGATTGAAATGGAAATTAAAAAATACAGATAAGACCCTAAGGACCAATATGCACGGTGTACTGCAGTCTACTACACTCCTGGTACTTCCCTTTGGTGTTCTCCCAGCCATCCTTCCTCCCCTGGCCCCCTTCGGGTCTCCACCTACCGGCCCCTCGCATCTTCTCTCCGGCCTTAGTCGACGGAGATTAGTATGAGGCCCCCACCTATTTCATTTAGTTTAGTACTCTCTTTTTCATGGTTTATTGGGTCGACAGACCACCAAATGTTGTACCTTTTTAGGGTGTTGCGTTAATAATGCACCACTCAATGGAAAATCTCACACATGTGCTTTCCTAATTTGTCGGGCGTTCAAGTTGCATGCGAGTGGCCGTCGCAGGTGTATGTTAGTTAATATGATAATTAGTGACCAATCACCATACTGTGATAGCAGATAATTGAACGTTAAAAGACAGCTCAAGGGCCAACATGTGGGGGCGTTCGAGTACCCCCTCCCCCCCAAGCTGGTTTGCGCGTGGGTGTTTTTTAACCTCGGACTGGGTGGACACCACTGAGGCCTACGTAACCTCTTTTTCGCTCTTGTTCCATTTTGCAGCTTCACTTTCAAACTCCAAATGCTAGCTTGGGAATCCTTTTGCCGCTTCTCCCCTCCTTCCTGCCTTTTACGCCATAAAGATTGTGCAAGAGAACAAGCTCATATAGCCTTAGAACAACTCGGTAGGGGCCCAAGGTAACGTCACAAGACTGTCATTGAGTTGTCTCATCTCCCTTTATAGGGATGGTTAGAGTCAAAGTAGATGCATTGCTCGGAAACACCAAGGTGGGAAAGATCCCATAATTCAAGAGCGGCACCATGGGCAGGATCCGTTGGGGGTGCATGAGGGCTCTAGATGTTGATTATTGATAACTCGTCGACCTAACGAGAAATCATGGAGAACAATATAGAGAAGGGTAGATTCCAAAGGAATCTTGTCAACTGAAATGAAGACACGATGGTTTTACCAAGGTGCAGGCTCCTAGGTTTTACCAAGGATCAGGTATAGGATAGATCTTCCAGAAGACTGACCCCCGTGTCCCCCTGTGTCATTCTCGCGAGCGACCGGGGGCAACCCTAGAGCGCCGCCGCTCGATCCCCTCACCGGCCCATCTCCCTCACTGCCGCCGTGAGGCGCCACTGGGCAAAGCTCGGGCTAGCGTAGGCGGCGGCAGGGCCTGGTTCCCTTCCTGCGTCCTCTGGTGCTGGTGTAGGACGACGTTGCGTAAGGAGGTGCTGAGCTGTGGTGGGGCTTAGTGGCACGACGGCGGGCGTGCAGGTCGACGATGGGGTCGTCTTGGGGCAGCACGACGTTGGGCTGGATCTCTCCATGGTGCGGCGGCTACGGGGGTCCTCGCCCTCAGGCAGGCGCATGCAGGGGTTGTCGGCCAGATCCGGCCGGATCTGGATCCAGACGGACGACGGTCGGTGCGGGGTTGGCTACGGCCCATCCGGTAACGTGGCGGCAAGTGCGTGGCGGCGCCGTGCGCGATGTGGCGGGCGGCGTTGCACCTGGATGCACGTCGACGACGTCTCTGGCTGCGTGAGCCTCGTCCTGGGGTGCAAGTGGTGCAGGTCCACGGGGGCGGCGGCACTTGGTGATGAGTGTCATGCCCCCACCGGTGGCGCAATGCGGTGGCAGCGGGCCTTCTTCTCCTAGCTCTAGGCCGGTGGCATGGCGGCGAGTCGGGGCTCATGCTCGGGCGGATCTGGTGGAGGCCCGGGACGAGTCAGAGTTTGCGCTCTAGGTAGGTGCGTTTGGGATCGATTCGAGTGGTGCCTGTGGGCGTTGAGGTTCCTCTCCCTGCGGGCATAGTGGTTGTTAGTGGTGGTCAGGGCTTTGCCACATTGTCGGATTGATCGGGGTAAAGGGCACGGATATGGCGTTGTGCGAGCGAGCTTGACGATGGGCGTCGGTAGTCACCGGGTCGTGTCTCCCCTGGTCCATCGGGATTGGCTGGAGACGCGGGTGTTGGTCCCTCCTACTGTGGAGGCGCCGACCCAGACCCCGTGGCTGATGTCGGGCTAGGAGTGAAAGGAAGACCCTTTTAATCCTCCTACCGTGGTGGATGCACCGTGACATGGGCGATTGTAGGAATCTTGGACATGGATGCCGGGGTGGCGGCCCCAGATGGCAGTCCGCCTGGTTGGCTCTCCAGCGGACACCATGGCGGCGGGAATGGCTTACCTCTTGGTCGTGTGGACGGAGAGGTGGCCCAACTAGTGGCTCAGGCGCTCTCTTCACGGTGGGGGTGCCCCAATCTGAATCTGGAGTTCTGTGCTCGGCACACTTCCCCTCGAGACCTCATGATGACACGGGGGAGCTACCGAGCGAAAGCTTAGCTCTTTGTTGTCGATGACGCCGATGCCTGTGGATGTCGTTATCTTCTTGAAGACACCGTCGTGGTGCTCCTCTGCGTGTCCGGGTTCCGGGTGAAAACCTATGTCCGTCGTGGACTTGGCAACGACGACACTTCACGCCGTTTCCCTCATGAGGGCGTCGTCGTGGAGCTTAGGTGCTATCAGGTTTAGTGTGGTCTCGTCTTCAGTTCTTCCTGTAATCTATTTCGATAGCGTAGTCGCGTGCGTGCTACACTATCCGGGCATCTTGGGATTGACATTGTATGAGGGCCACCCATCCCCTTGTATCGTTCGGCCGTGTACTCTGATACGTCTCCAACGTATCTATAATTTTTGATTGTGTCATGTTATTATATTATCTGTTTTGGATGTTTTATATGCATTAATATGCTATTTTATATTAATTTTGGGACTAATGTATTAATATAGAGTCTAGTGCCAGTTTCTGTTTTTTTCTTGTTTTTGAGTATTGCAGATATGGAATATTAAACGGAGTCCAAACGGAATAAAATCTTCGCGATGATTTTCTTTGGAACAAAAGAGATCTACCAGGCTTGGAGTGCAAGGCAGGGACTCTGCCAGGAGGTCACAAGCTAGGGGGCACGGCCACCCTCCTGGCCGCGCCTGGCAGGCTTGTGACTCCCTGGCAGGACTCCTTACCCTATTCTTCGTCCTATAAATACCCAAATATTCCCCCAATACCAAAGAGAGACACGAAAATACTTTTCCGCCCAGAAGCCCCCGTTCCCGAGAGATCCAATCTTGGAGTATTTTTTGATAATCTGCCGGAGGGGGTTCCGATCACGGAGGGCATCTACATCAACTCAATTGCCCCTTTAATGGTGCGTGAGTAGTCCACCATAGATCTACGGGTCCATAGCTAGTAGCTAGATGGTTTCTTCTCTCTATTTGTGCTTCAATACCATATTCTTCATGATCTTCATGGATATCTATCCGATGTAATACTCTTTTGCCGTGTGTTTGTCGAGATCCAATGAATTGTGGGTTTATGTTCAGATTATCCATGAATATTATTTGAGTCTTTTCTGAATTCTTATATTCATGATTTCATATCTTTGCAAGTCTCTTCGAGTTATTGGTTTGGTTTGGTCAACTAGATTGGTAATTCTTGCAATGGGAGAAGTGCTTAGTTTTGGGTTCAATCTTGAGGTGTCCTCACCCAGTGACATAGTAAGGGTAGCGAGGCACGTATTGTATTGTTGCCATCAAGGGTAACAAGATGGGGTTTTCATCATATTGCTTGAGTTTATACCTCTACATCATGTCATCTTACCTAATGCGTTACTTTGTTCTTCATGAACTTACACTAGTGGAAAAAGGCCCATTTGTCCCGGTTCCAGAGGCCCATCTGTCCCAGTTCTGGACCCGGGACTAAAGGGTCGGGACTAAAGCCCATAACCTTTAGTCCCGGTTTGCTTACGAACTGGGACAGATGGGGCTACACGTGGCCGCTCTGCCGATCCCAGTCAGCAGGGACTATGGTCCCGATTGGTAACACCAACTGGGACCAAAGAGCGTCCACGCGTCAGCAGCTCAGGAGCTGTTTTTTAAGAGGATGGGTTTTGAGGGTTTTGAAGGGTTAATTTAGGGGTTTCATATATTTTGTTAGCTAGCTAATAGAGAGAAGTGACCTCTCTTATCTCCGTGCTTGGTCGCGATGCTACGTTCTATACGTATAGATAGAACTCGTGACACGCTAGTTAGTAAGAAAATGAAGGAAACCATTCAGTACACAAAAGATTGTCATGAACATATATATACAGAGAGAAGTGATCGACCTCCTCCTTCTCCGAGAGATTGGTCAAACAACAAGTTTTCGTATATCTATCCTATGTTACAATCCTTAACATATAATTTCAAGTTCCATATGGTATTCTCCGGCTTTATTGATGACGTGATCAATAAAGAATCCGACCAATTCCTCTTGAATTGCTCGTATGCGATCTTGTGGTAGGAGTTCATCCTGCATCCTCCACATCTAAATTGAAGAAGGGGGTGAATACATGTATATGAATGAAACTCAACACAAATGATGGTAATAAAATAAAATTGTGAATATTTTTGCTTACGCACTTCATATTCTTTTTCAGTGTAGGCCCGCTTATTAGGATTCGTCGCGTTGTAGATGAACTCGCAAACATAGTATCCACAAAAACTAGTCCCTTGTTCCTAAAACAAGCACTATAAGAGAAATAGAGGTCAATCAAACTGATAAGAAATCATGCTAAATGGTATATATTGATGAAACTAGCTAGAATCAATGGGAGATGGGCGGAACTAGGTAGTATATATTACTTACTTTCGGGTGTCTAAATTGCAGCTTGGTAGGCGGTCCCAGAGCAATTTTGGTGAAATCTTTCCAAACCCTGCCAGACAAAGAAAAGAATTACTTGATATATATCAGGAAATGAACAAAGTTGCCGATATGGTGTGATAATGATCGTTTGAACTTACCTCTGGAGCATTTCAATCAGGTTCGCATACGACTCGGATTTATTTCGTCTCGAGTCTAAGATGGTTACTACTCCCCGCTCAAGCTTAATCTCTAGTAGAATAAAGTGGTGGCTGCACACACATGCATAGCTCATCAATTGCATTACTATACCCTCGAGTAATAAGGGAGAAATATGCACAAGACAGTAACACTCACTTGAAGTTGTAAGGAAAGAGTATTTTGTCTTTGTTTTGATTTTTAACCATCGATTCTAGCAAGTTCTCCTCAGTTTGTTCGGGATAGTTTTGAACCGTCACTTCATGTATGATATTTGGGTTAATGAACCCAATGTCATACATTGTTGCTTTTATGTATTCGACGATCTTCAATCTGCATAATATAGTGATGAGGATAATAATATATATATACATGTAATGAAAGAGGTGAGATATATATAGAGACTTAATTACAGAAGTACTTACAGACAGTAGCAAGTCATGATTTGTATGTCGATGTCCTTTTGATTGTAGAACTGGAAAAGCTCTTCAAATTCAACATTGATCACCTCCTGGCCATGGAAGTCGTGCTTCTCTCTAATACTCATCATCAAACAATCAAGCCCAGACTCGCGACAGGTTTCCATGTACCAATAATGCAATTGTCTCATCATCGTTCCTAGAGGAGGACTTCCATCTTTGACGAGAGGCTTCCCGTACCGGTATTTGAAATCATCCACCTCCAACGGCTCAAACAGTACATCATCGCTCATGTAATCAGCAGGATTGGTACCAGGCACCATCCCCGGATGATCAGCGGCGATATTGGTAGACACCTTCAGCGGGGGGCACGATTGGTTAGCCTGTTCGCCGAGCTAGAGAATTTTTTCCCACTTCTTCATTTTCTTAACCTCTCATCACTGGAAGTAGTTCCCGTTCGCACCGCATTTTGATATGCCTTTTTAGTAGCGCGGACATAGTTGATATCCAGCGGAGGTGGTGGTGGTCGCTTCAGGGCCTCGATAGTGCACTTTGCTGCCACCAGATCTATGGTCTGCTTCGGAGGTGGAGCTTCCTTTGCAAAATGGGCCCTCACTTGGTCTTGAGAGATCTTCGCGGATTCCTCCGCGGTCCTCTCGTATGGCAACTTTTCCAATGGCTTGAGAGACTTAGGACCGTATTCGTATGGCGTCTCGCCACTGGCTGTATTGCTAGCAGCCAGAGCGATGACGTCTCTCTTCCGTCATTGCGTATGAGGCGGAGGAGGAGGCAGAATGCTCCGACGCACCGGAGGAGGAGGAGGCGGAGTGCTCCGACGCGCTGGAGGAGGAGGCAGAGGAGGAGGAGGAGGAGCAGTAGCGGCTGTCTTCCGCCGTTGCTGAGAAGGCGGAGGAGGAGGCAGACTGTTCGAACGCGTCGGAGGAGGCAAAGTGCCTTGATCCTCGATGCCACGCATCGGATGAGGCGAAGGATTAGTCAGAGTGCCTTGATCCCTCGCCGGAGGAGGAGGAGGCGGAGTGCCTTGATCCCTTGCCGGAGGAGGAGGAGGCTGAGTGCCTTGATCCCTCGCCGGAGGAGGAGGAGGAGGAGGATGAGCAGTGCCTTGATCCCTCGCCGGAGGAGGAGGAGGAGGAGGAGGCGGAGGCATCCAGTTCGGAAGCTTGATGTGCTCCTTCCGCCATAGACATGTACTCCTCAGAGCAAATCTCAGCTGAGTCTCCCCTTCACCTGTGGGGTGGTCAAGATGGAGCTCCTCAAATCCCGCCATTGTTTCATCCACTTGCACAATAGCATAGTCATGTGGAATCTGACCGTGGTGAAAAGTTCCGTCGGTTCGAGGAGGTACAACAAAGCTGTCAACCGCCTTGAAGGTGAGGTTAACGCATTTCGTCATAAGCTCGCAATGTTGGCCATCTGTGATAGCATCCACGGGGTAGCTAGGAGCCATGAAGTCAGGCTGCTGAAGGAGCTCCGTGGAAGCCACACTTCTTATCCGTTGAGATGGCGGGGTAGCTTCGTGCCCCTGAACAAGCTACTAGTCGGGAGCTCGCTGGCTCATAACTTTTTCCTCTAGCCTTTGTACTCTTGCATTGAGCTCCTGCACAACGCTCAGCTCATGTTTCCTCTTCCTCTCCCAGCTTTGGTAACCGCCTGCACCGGGAAACCCATGCTTCCACGGAACGGAGACTGGCATGCCTCGTGTTCGTCCAGGGTGCTCAGGATTCCCGAGGGCCTTTGTCAGCTCGTCCTTCTCTCTGTTGGGAATGAACCTCCCTTCCAGCGCTTCCTTGATAACTTGCTGAAGCTTCTTGACGGGTATTGCAAGTTGCTCGTCCGTCCAAACGCACTTCCCTGTTTCAGGGTCCAAAGTTCCCCCAACTCCGAAGAACCAAGTCCTTGAACGGTTTGGCCACTTCACTGTCTCTCCTTCGACCCCTTTAACTCGTAGGTCATCCTCCCATTTGGCCCATAACGGTCGGGCATAGAGGTAGCCACCTGACCCCGTGCGATGGTGATACTGCTTCTCTCAACATTTTTCTTGTTTATCGCTGACATTTTCTTACTCTTTTCAGAAGTCTTGTAGGCCACGAACTCGTCCAATTGATCTTTTATCCCCGCATATCGGCCGACGAATACTGGAGTCTTCTCTTGGTCGACAAACTTAGCTTTCAACTCATTCTTCCACCTCCTGAAAAGATCTGCCATCTTCTTAAGAGCACACGACCTGACCAGTGGCTCTATAACTGGATTACTCTCATCCTCCTCTGCCGGTAGGGTGAAATTTGCCTTCAGGTCCTTTCAAAGATCTTCTTTCTGTCTATCAGTGACATATGAAACTTGAGGGTCGTAGTTCTTAGAGTTCTTAGCCGGCTCATTCCATTATTGGATGTTGAATGGGATGTTGTCCCTGACAATAGCTCCACACCGAGCAAAAAATGCATCCTTGGTCTTCTTCGGTTCAATCGGTTGGCCATCGTTCGCGATTAAGGTGGTCGTGAACTTTTCTTCCTTGCCCAACCTTTTCTTCGGGCCTCGTCTCGCTATTGAAGTTTGGCTCGATCCGGAGGGCTATATAAAAAAAGAAATAAGAGTTAATATATGTACATACCAAAACAATTAATGCATCAATTAGTCATCACAGGCTTAATTAATATATATACCTCGCGGGACGACTTTGCAACAACTCCCTCCGTTTGGTCACCAGAGCCGTCATCATGGTCTCCTTCTTCCTCCGGCTCTCGGTCACCGGAGCCGTCATCATGGTCTCCTTCTTCCTCCAGCATTCAGTGACCGGAGCCGTCATCATCATGTCCTAGCTCTTTTGTGTCATAATTGATTAACGACAAGAAATCAACGCCGCCGCGGATCATGTCCCCCAACAACGCTTCTCCTTCAAAGTCTATGTTCATGGTTGGATCCATGGTTGGATCCATGGTTTCTGCAAATATTACAACATGGCAATTAATATACAAACATGAGAGATGGATATATTAATTAGTGGAAAACATAGACAAGGGATCATATTAGTGGCCTCGACGCTTCTATGGTTTGCGGTGGCCTCAACAACGCTTCTAGGGATTGGGTGGCCACGATGCTTCTAGGGTTTGGGTGGCCTCGGGAACACTTTTCGGGATTGGGTGGCCTTGGCAACGCTTCTAGGGTTTGGTCGGGCGAGAGGGGGTTGATAGAAGTTACCGGAGTTTTCTTCTAGTGGTTTGGATGGCATCGAGAGTTTGTCGGGTAGGGGCGAGAGGGGGTAGAACATCGACAACGCTTTTTCAGTCCCGGTTTAGGCGGACTCGTGAGTTGGTCGGGAGAGAGGGGGTTGATCGACGTCTCCCCTCATGTGAAAATTACCGGAGTACTCTATATGAACAAAAAAAGGCCGGCTGGACATATCATCACGCGGCGGCGGTAACAAAACGTGATGCACATAACTTGCATGAACACATACATATATGAACACATACATACATATATACACACACATTGAACATGATTTTTTTAACTTGCGTGAACATGATTTTTTTAACTTGCATGAACACATACATATATACATACACACACATACATACACACACATACATACATATATACACACATTGAACATGATTTTTTTTAACTTGCATGAACATGATTTTTTTAACTTGCATGAACACATATATGAACACATGCATATATATATATATGAACACATACATACATATATACACACATACATATATGCTCACGTATAGGGGAGGGGGGATGTGGCCGGAGCGGTGCAGAGTAGTGGCCGGAGCGGGGCGGGGCGGCCGAAGTGGGGCGGGGTGATAACCCATAAGTATATGGGATTGCAACAATTTTCGAGGGTATAGTATTCAACCCAAATTTATTGATTCGACACAAGGGGAGCCAAAGAATACTCTCAAGTATTAGCAGTTGAGTTGTCAATTCAACCACACCTGAAAGATTTAGTATTTGCAGCAAAGTTTTAGTAGCAAAGCAGTATGATAGTAATGGTAACAATGGTAATAGTAGCAATAGTGATTGATATAGCAAGTGTGGCAGCAGTAACGGTAAAGTAACTAAGCAAGGACCAGTATAGCAAAAGCTCATAGGCATTGGATCGGTGATGGACAATTATGTCGGATAATATTCATCATGTAACGGTTATTACATAGGGTGATATGTGACTAGCTCCAATTTGTCAATGTAATGTAGGCATGTATTCCGTATATAGTCATACATGCTTATGTAAAAGAACTTGCATGTCATCTTTTGTCCATCCCTCCCGTGGCAGCGGGGTCCTAATGGAAACTAAGGGATATTAAGGTCCCCTTTTAATAGAGAACTGGAACAAAGTATTAGCACATGGTGAATACATGGAATCCTCATACTATGGTCATCTCCGGGAGTGGTTCCGGCTATTGTCACTCCGGGGTTGCCGGGCCATAACACATAGTAGGTGACTACAACTTGCAAGATAGTATCAAGAACACACATATATTGATGAAAACATAATAGGTTCAGATCTGAAATCATGGCAGTCGGGCCCTAGTGACAAGCATTAAGCATAGCAAAGTAGTAGCAACACAAATCTTAGAACATAGTGGATACTAGGGATCAAACCCCATCAAAACTAACTCGATTACATGATAGATCTCATCCAACCCATCACCGTCCAGCAAGCCTACGATGAGATTACTCACGAACGATGAAGAGCATCATGGAATTGGCGATGAAGGATGGTTAATGATGACGATGGCGTCGATTTCCCTTCTCCGGAGCCCAGAACGGACTCCAGATCTGCCCTCCCGAGGAAGAACAGGCGGTGGCGGCGGCTCCGTATCGTGAAACACGATGAACTCTTCTCTCCGGTTTTTTCTGGACGAGAGAGGTTATATAGAGTTGGAGATGAGGTCGGAGGAGCCACGTGGGACCCACGAGCCTGCCAGGCGTGCCCTAGGGGGGGCGCCTGCAGGGCTCGTGGCCCACTGGCAGCGTATCTCTAGTTGATTCTTTCTTTGGTATTTTTTATATATTCCATAAAAATTCCCGTAAGTTTCCAGGTCATTCCGAGAACTTTTATTTCTGCACAAAAACAACACCATGACAGTTTTGCTGAAAACAGCGTCAGTCCGGGTTAGTTTCATTCAAATCATGCAAATTAGAGTCCAAAACAAGGGCAAAAGAGTTTGGAAAGTAGATAAGTTGGAGACGTATCAACCCCCCCAAGCTTAAAGCCTTGCTTGTCCTCAAGCAATTCAGTTGATAAACTGAAAGAGACAAAAGAAAAACTTTTACGAACTCTGTTTGATCTTGTTGTTGTAATTATGTCTAACTCATATTCAGATTTTCAGCAAGATCATAAGCTAACCACATAAGCAGTGACATTTAGGTCTCATGGTATACTCATATCAATAACATAATTAACTAGCGAGTAATAATAATAAGTTTCAAACGTCAACACTTCAATCAAAATAATCATGATACAATATGAATAGATGGTATCTCGCTAGTCCTTTCTGAGACCGCAAAACATAAATGCAGAGCACCTTCAAAGACCAAGGGCCAACTAGAAATGGTAATTCATGGCAAAGAAAATCCAGTCATAGTTATACTCAATATCAATTAATAGCAAAGCATACAAATGACAGAGGTGCTCTCTAGCTAGTGCTTTTAATAAGAAGAGGATGACTCAACAGAAATGTAAATAGATAGGCCCTTCGCAGAGGGAAGCATTGATTTGCAGAGGTGCCAGAGCTCAAGCTTTTTTTTAAATAAAGATAAATAATTTTGGGTGGCATGCTTTCATTGTCAACATGATGACCAAGATTTTTCACCATCTTCCATGCTACACATATTATAGGCGGTTCCCAAACAGAATAGTAAAGTTTTGACTCCCCCACCACCGATCAATCACACTCCACGACTAGCCGAATCCTCGGGTGCCGTCCATACCAACAACAATCTAGGGGGAGTTTTGTTTGTAATTATATTTTTATTTGATTTGAGCATGGAACTGGGCATTCCGATTACCGGCCCCTTTCTCGTGAGTGATAGTGAATAAACACGTATCGAGGATAACACGCCTAGCATGGAAGATACTGACCGCCCCTTGTCACCACATGAGCGGTTTGGGCATACAAAACAGACTATTATTTGAAGGTTTAGATAATGGCACATGCAAATTTACTTGGAACGGCAGGTAGATACCGCATATAGGTAGGTATGGTGGACTCATATGGAACAACTTTGGGTTTATGGAAGTGGGTGCACAAGCAGTATTGCCGCTTAGTACAAGTGAAGGCTATAAAGATATTGGGAAGCGACCAACTAGAGAGCGACAACAGTCATCAACATGCATTAAGATTAACCAACATTGAGTGCAAGCATGAGTAGGATATAAATCACCATGAACATGAATATCGTGGAGGCTATGTTGATTTTGTATCAACTACATGCGTGAACATGTGCCAAGTCAAGCCACTTGAATCATTCAAAGGAGGATACCATCCTATCCTACTACATCACAATCATTTTAAAATTTATGTTGGCATCCAAGACAAACCATTATAAGCTCCTAGCTAATTAAGCATGGCATAAGAAACTGCGATCTCCAAGTTTTCATTGTAAACATGTTTCTCTCATAACAATGCTGAATTAGGAACGATGAGCTAGTCATATTTACAAAAACAAAATAGGTCGAGTTCATACCATCTTTTCCAGGCTCAGTCACTTCATCATGTATCTTCATTATTGCCTTTCACTTGCACGACCGAATGATGTGAATAATAATAAGAGTGTTCATGCATTGGACTAAGCTGGAATCTGCTAGCAAACTCAGAGGAGAAGACAAAGTAATATGGCTCTTTGACGGATAAACAATAATGCATATGAGAGCCACTAATCATTTTAATCATGGTCTTCTACCTCTACCCAACGAAAACTATTTACACGGGAAAGCTCCCAACAAGCAAAAGAAGAAAAGGAAATCTTTTTGGGTTTTCTTTTTAGTTACCACTAAGCATGCAAGAATGTAAAGTTACAACTAATTTTTTTTGTTTTTCTCATTTTTATTTTTTTTGGATTTTCTCAAATTAATCAAACACACAAGAAGAATGCGAGAAAAAGAAAATAAACTAGCATGGATGATATAATGGAAAAGTGTGAACACCGACTATCAAAGTGAATGTGTGAACATGAATATATAGTCGGTGAGAAACACGTACTCCCCCAAGCTTAGGATTTTGGCCTAAGTTGGTCTACTCCCAAGGAGGAAAGTAACCAGCTCCGGGGTACTCCGGAGTGTACTGAGGGTGCCACTGCTGGGTGAGCTCCTCCGGCTCCCACTGGTAAACTGGCGTCTGGTACTCGACTAGTGGCTCAGGCGTGGGCGCCTGAGGTGGTGCCATGCCCCAATATGCGTGGATGTCCGAGGGCATAATAACGTACCTACCTAGATGAAGGTTGAACAAAGAAGGAGCAGGCAAGGTAATGACCTCACGAGTACCCTGGCTAAATACCAAGTTATAAATTAGCCTCTCATTATCATTTTTATCGAGAAAGTCATGGCAAACCATGCTATCATAATCTAAATATCTCTCTAGAAGAAGCATCTCTTCCTCCTCATGCAGCCTAGCAGGTATCTCAAAATGTTTAGCTAGACGAGTAGCATAGATACCTCCATACATCGCGCCCTTGGAACGGTTCGTGTTCAACCGTTGGGCAACAATAGCGCCCAAACTATAAGTTCTATCATTATGTAAAGCTGAGCGTAGGACTGCAAGATCTGGGGAACTAAGAGCCCCGGCCTTTCCACAGCCAATCAAACATTTTCCTACAAATAAAGAGAAATAATGAAGCACAGGAAAATGCACACTGGCAATTCTGGCGCCAGACACCCCTCTCTCCTCTCCTACGACAATAGTATCAATGAAAGCCTCCAAGTCCCGTGGGCGAGGTTCATGAATATCCCCAACATAAGGTAACTTGCAAACAATGCAAAAATCCTGAAGTGACATGTGCTGGGGGATATCATATAACTTGAACTCAACCATAGGAGGATTCTTCCTCGGATAGAAATTAAAACTTTGCACGAAAGTATTAGTGAGGAGGAGGTATTGTGGACACTTATCTTTGACAAATGCGGTAAGGCCTGCGTTCTCCACCAAGTAATAAAAATCTTTATGAAGACCGACAGTGTGCAAGAACTTCTGCAACTCGGGGGACCGGATACTTGGGTTTCTTCTTCTCATTTTCATCTTCTTTGGGGTTATGGCTCGAAGAACCCCTTAGAAACCCCCTCATAATTCCCTTTCTTCCTCTGAAGAATTCTGAAATTTTTAATGACTCAAAATAAAAGTGGACAAAACTTAACAAAACTCATAACAACTACTCCTACAAGTGCCTAGAGGCCATATCTTGCATCAAAACTACTTGGGACTAAATAAAATTAACATGCAAAGCTCAAGAACAGGGTCACCAAGGCAACAATAATATGCAATGAATAAAGCACTAGAACAAAAACTAATTGAACCAATGAAGGAGTCACATACCAAGGAACAATTCCCCAAAAAAGTTTGGTGAATGGGGCTTTGCACAAGGAGATCGAAAAATGCAGCAAAATGAGCAAGAACACGGGTTTGAGCTGTGGGATGATTTCTTCTGGAGGTAGACGAAGGGGATGGATGCTGGAATAAGTGGAGGGGGGCCACGTGGGACCCACGAGCCTGCCAGGCACGCCCAGGGGGGGTGGGCGCGCCTCCTAGGCTCGTGGCCCATTGGTGCATCCCCCTGACTAGTTATCTATCTCAGAAATTCTTAAATATTGCAGAAAAAATCATACTTGAATTTCAGGGCATTTGGAGAACTTTTATTTTCAGGTCATTTTTTATTGGACGGATAATGCAGAAAACAGGAAAATAATGTTATATTTATTATTTTTCTACTAAATAACAGAAAGTAAAAGTTGGGAACAGAAGGTTGTGACTTCTAGATCCATCCATCTCATGGTCATCAAAAGAAATCCATCAATGAGGTTGATCAAGTCTCCTTGACAAACTTTTTTCGAATCACATGAAATCGGAGAATTTTCGAAAAATCACTAGGTTACCTCAACGGGGATATGCATATCCCCAACGATAAGTATATCATATCTCATCTTGACAGTAGGTATAGGAAATTCAAAGCTTCCAATAATAATGGATGAAGATTTTTCAATAGAATTTATGCAATGAACCCGATATTGTTTCTTCGGAAAGTGCACCATGTGCTCATTACCATTGACATGGAAAGTGACATTGCCTTTGTTGCAATCAATAACAGCCCCTGCAGTGTTTAAAAAGGGTCTTCCGAGGATGACTGCCATGGCATCATCCTCGGGAATATCAAGAATAACAAAGTCCCTTAAGATAGTAACGTTCGCAACCACAACAGGCACATCCTCGCAAATGCCGATAGGTAAAGCAGTTGATTTGTCGGCCATTTGCAAAGAAATTTCAGTAGGTGTTAACTTATCCAATTCAAGTCTACGATATAAAGAGAGAGGCATAACACTAACACCGGCTCCAAGATCACATAAAGCAGTTCTAACATAATTTCCTTTAATGGAGCAAGGTATAGTGGGTACTCCGGGATCACCTAGTTTCTTAGGAGTCCCACCCTTAAAAGTGTAATTAGCAAGCATGGTGGAAATCTCAAAATCAGGTATCTTTCTTTTATCTGTCACAATATCTTTCATGTATTTAGTGTAAGGAGACATTTTAAGCATATCAGTCAAACGCATTTGCAAAAAGATAGGTCTAATCATTTCAACAAAGCGCTCAAAATCCTCACCATCCTTTTTCTTGGATGGTTTGGGAGGAAAGGGCATGGGTTTCTGAAGCCATGGTTCTCTTTCTTTACCATGCTTCCTAGCAATAAAATCACTCTTATCATATCTTTTGTTCCTAGGTTGTGGGTTATCAGGATCAATGATGTCTACTACGCAACCTTCTCCTTGTAGACGTTGTTGGGCCTCCAAGTGCAGAGGTTTGTAGGACAGTAGCAATTTTCCCTCAAGTGGGTGACCTAAGGTTTATCAATCTGCGGGAGGCGTAGGATGAAGATGGTCTCTCTCAAGCAACCTTGCAACCAAATAACAAAGAGTCTCTTGTGTCCCCAACACACCCAATACAATGGTAAGCTGTATAGGTGCACTAGTTCGGCGAAGAGATGGTGATACAAGTGCAATATGGATGGTAGATATAGGTTTTTGTAATCTGAAAATATAAAAACAGCAAGGTAATTAATAGTAAAAGTGAGCACGAACGGTATTGCAATGCGTGGAAACAAGGCCTAGGGTTCATACTTTCACTAGCGAAGTTCTCTCAACAATGATATCATAATTGGATCATATAACTATCCCTCAACGTGCAACAATGAGTCACTCCAAAGTCACTAATAGCGGAGAACAAACGAAGAGATTATTGTCGGGTACGAAACCTCCACAAAGTTATTCTTTCTGATCGATCTATTCAAGAGTCCGTAGTAAAATAACACGAAGCTATTCTTTCCGTTCAATCTATCGTAGTGTTTGTACTAGAATAACACCTTAAGACACATATCAACCAAGACCCTAATGTCACCTAGATACTCCATTGTCACCTCAAGTATCCGTGGGTATGATTATACGACATGCATCACACAATCTCAAAAGCATCTATTCAACCAACACATAGAACTTTAAAGAGTGCCCCGAAGTTTCTACCGGAGAGTCAAAACGTGTGCCAACCCCTATGCATAGGCTCCCGAGGTCACGAAACACGCAAGTTGATCACCAAAACATACATAAAGTGCTCACAGGAATATCCCATTGTCACCACAGATAGACACATGCAAGACATACATCAAGTGTTCTTAAAGATTCAATCCGATAAGATAACTCCAAAGGGGAAACTCAATTCATTACAAGAAGGGAGAGGGGGAAGAACATCATAAGATCCAACTATAGTAGAAAAGCCCGCGGTACATAGAGATCAAAACATCTCAAGAACACGAGAGAGAGAGAGATGAAACAGATAGCTACTGGTACATACCCTCAGCCGAGGGTGGACTACTCCCTCCTCGTCATGGAGATCGCCGGGATGATGAAGATGGCCACCGGAGATGGGTTCCCGCTCTGGCAGGGTGCCAGAACGGGCTCCCGATTGGTTTTTGGTGGCTACAGAGGCTTGCGGCGGCGGAACTCCCGATCTAGGTTTAGTTCTGGTGGTTTCTGTATTTATAAGACCGTATGGCGTCGAGAACAAGTCAAGAGGGGCCACGAGGAGGTCACGAGCTTCCCAGGCGCGACCAGAGGGGTGGCCGCGCCTCCCAGGCTCGTGGCTTCCTCGGGACTCCTCTCCGGTATCTTTTTATTCTAGTATTTTTGATATTTTCCATAAAAAATCACAGCAAAAGTTTTATTCCGTTTGGACTCCGTTTGATATTCCTATCTGAAAAAGGTCAAAAACACGGAAAAACAGGAACTGGCACTGGGCTCTAGGTTAATAGGTTAGTCCCAAAAATAATATAAAATAGCATATTCATGCATATAAAACATCCAAAGTTGATAATACAATAGCATGGAACAATAAAAAATTATAGATACGTTGGAGACGTATCAATCAACGGCAGGTTCAATCTCCACATCATTATCATTACTAGGTTGAGCATCAACATGAACATCATTATTAACATCACTAGGCTCATGTTCATCACCAGATTGTGTCTCAGCATCAGAAATAGATATATCATTTTGATTCTCAGGTGTAACAAAACAGGTTTACTAGCATGCAAGTTCCTAACATCTTTCTTTTTCTTCCTATTACCAGGATGACTAGGTGCATCAGTATTTATTCCTTGAGAATATTGCTCAATTCTCTTAGGATGGCCCTCAGGATACAAAGGTTCCTGAGTCATTCTACCACCTCTAGTAACAACTTTAACAGAATTATCATTCAATTCATTAAGCAAGTCATTTTGAGCCTTAAGTACTTGCTCTACTTGAGTAGTGAACATAGAAGCATGTTTACCAATAAGCTTAAGATCATTAACATTTCTGTCCACACAAGCACTTATATGATTAATCATATGAGC
Organism: Hordeum marinum; assembly: GCA_022496015.1. Lineage (NCBI taxonomy): Eukaryota > Viridiplantae > Streptophyta > Magnoliopsida > Poales > Poaceae > Hordeum > Hordeum marinum. The sequence goes on along the minus strand of CM039678.1, from coordinate 74,710,926 downwards.
ATTTTGTTTCAGTTGTCTGCTAACATAATCATTAAAACTTTGTTGTTTGGCAACAAAGTTATCAAATTCATCTAAGCATAAGCTAGCAGGTTTATAATAAGGGATATCATTCTCATTGAATCTACGAAGAGAATTTACCTCTACTACTCGTGTCGGGTTATCAAGACCATGTATCTCTTAAATAGGTGGTAGATTCTTAACATCTTCAGATTTAATACCTTTGTCTTGCATAGATTTATTTGCTTCTTGCATATCTTTAGGACTGAGGAATAGAATACCTCTTTTCTTTGGAGTTGGCTTCGGAGGTGGTTCAGGAATAGTCCAAGCATTATCATTGCTCAAGATATTATTTAATAGAATTTCAGCTTGTTCCACAGTTCGTTCCCTGAAAACACAACCAGAACAACTATCTAGGTGGTCCCTAGAAGGATCGGTTAGTCCATTATAAAAGATATCAAGTATTTCATTTTTCTTAAGAGGGTGATCAGGCAAATCATTAAGTAACTAGACAAGCCTCCCCCAAGCTTGTGGGAGACTCTCTTCTTCAATTTGCACAAAGTTATATATATCCTGCAAGGCAGCTTGTTTCTTATGGGCAGGAAAATATTTCTCATAGAAGTAGTATATCATATCCTGGGGAATACGCACACAACCAGGAGCAAGAGAAGTAAACCAAGTTTTAGCATCACCCTTTAGTGAGAAAGGAAACAACTTAAGGATATAGTAATAGCGATTTTTTCCTCATTAGTGAATAGGGTGGCTATATCATTCAGTTTAGTAAGATATGCTACAACAGTTTCAGATTCATAGCCATGAAAAGGATCAGGTTCAACCAAAGTGATTAACTCCGGATCAACAGAGAACGCATAATCCTTATCAGTAACAAACATAGGTGAAGTAGCAAACTTAGGATCATATTTCATTCTAGCATTCAGAGATTTTTCTTTCCACTTGCGTAATAAATTCTCAAGATCATAGCTATACTTACAAGCAAGAAAGTCTTCAGCTACCTCCCCTTCCATAACATAACCCTTAGGTATATTAGGCAATTCATATCTAGGATGGCTAGGTCTAACAGGTGTAACAACAGGTTCCATTTCAATAATTTCATCAGTTTCAGAAGTATCATTTGATTCAGTAGTAACTCTAGCAATTTGTGCATCAAGAAATTCACCAAGTGGCATATCATTATCAAGCAAAGCATCATAATAATTATCATGTATAGCAAAAGTAGCATCATCAAGCACAGGCGACATATCAGAATTAATAGCAGGTGGCGGTGTCGCAAATTTACTCATAACAGAAGGTGAATCAAGTGTAGAGCTAGATGGCAGTTCCTTACTTGTCCTCGTAGTTGAGGGCAAAACTTTAGTTTTTGGATCTCGCAAATTCTTCATAGTGATCAACAGATATAAATCCCAAGTGCCTCAGAGAATAGAGCTATGCTCCCCGGCTACGGCGCCAGAAAAAGGTCTTGATAACCCACAAGTGTAGGGGATCGCAACAGTTTTCGAGGGTATAGTATTCAACCCAAATTTATTGATTTCGACACAAGGGGAGCCAAAGAATACTCTCGAGTATTAGCAGTTGAGTTGTCAATTCAACCACACCTGAAAGATTTAGTATCTGCAGCAAAGTTTTAGTAGCAAAGCAGTATGATAGTAATGATAACAATGGTAACAGTAGCAGTAGTGGTTGGTATAGCAAGTGTGACAACAGTAACGGTAAAGTAACTAAGCAAGGAGCAGTATAGGAAAAGCTCGTAGGCATTGGATCGGTGATGGATAATTATGTTGGATAATATTCATCATGTAACGATTGTAACATAGGGTGATATGTGACTAGCTCCAGTTCGTCAATGTAATGTAGGCATGTATTTCGTATATAGTCATATGTGCTTATGGAAAAGAACTTGCATGACATCTTTTGTCCATCCCTCCTGTGGCAGCGGGGTCCTAATGGAAAGTAAGGGATATTAAGGTCTCCTTTTAATAGAGAACTGGAACAAAGCGTTAGCACATGTTGAATACATGGAATCCTCATACTATGGTCATCTCTGGGAGTGGTTCCGGCTATTGTCACTCCGGGGTTGCCGGGTCATAACACATAGTAGGTGACTACAACTTGCAAGATAAGATCAAGAACACACATATATTGATGAAAACATAATAGGTTCAGATCTGAAATCATGGCACTCGGGCCCTAGTGACAAGCATTAAGCATAGCGAAGTAGTAGCAACATCAATCTTAGAACATAGTGGATACTAGGGATCAAACCCCATCAAAACTAACTCGATTACATGATAGATCTCATCCAACCCATCATCGTCCAGCAAGCCTACGATGAGATTACTCACGAACGATGAAGAGCATCATGGAATTGGCAATGAAGGGTGGTTGATGATGACGATGGCATCAATTTCCCTTCTCCGGAGCCCAGAACGGACTCCAGATCTACCCTCCCGAGGAAGAACAGGCGGTGGCGGCGGCTCCGTATCGTGAAACACGATGAACTCTTCTCTCCATTTTTTTCTGGGCGAGAGAGGTTATATAGAGTTGGAGATGAGGTCGGAGGAGCCACGTGGGCCCCACAAGCCTGCCAGGCGCGCCCTAGGGGGGGTCGCCTGCAGGGCTCGTGGCCCACTGGCAGCGTATCTCCAGTTGATTCTTTCTCTGGTATTTTTTATATATTCCATAAAAATCCCCCTAAGTTTCCAGGTCATTCCGAGAACTTTTATTTCTGCACAAAAACAACACCATGGCAGTTCTGCTGAAAACAGCGTCAGTCCGGGTTAGTTTCATTCAAATCATGCAAATTAGAGTCCAAAACAAGGGCAAAAGGGTTTGGAAAAGTAGATACGTTGGAGATGTATCACGGGGCGGCCAGCGCGGGGCGGGGCGGGGTGGCCGGCGCGGAGCGAGGTCGGGGCGGGGCGAGGTCGGCGCGGGGCGAGGTCGGGGCGAGGCGGCCGACGCGGAGCGAGGTCGGGGATGGCGGCCGACGGCGGCGACGGCGACACAAGGCGCGCACGCGATTTGGGCAGCCTGACGGCGTGGGTGCGGATCTGGCCTTCGGGGGAGCGAATGGGTCGAAAACTGCTAAGTGTTTGCTTATATACAGGGAGCATTGGTCCCGGTTCGTGGAACCAACCGGGACCAATGCCCCCCTTTAGAGCCGGTTGGTGCCACCAACCGGGACCAAAGCCCTGTTTTCAGCAGCCCAAAGGGCGGGAAACATGGACCTTTGTTCCCGGTTGGTGGCACCAACCGGGACTAAAGGGGGACATTGGTCCCGGTTAGTGCCACCAACCGGGACCAATGGTCCCTTTTCGTCGGCCGGCGGGGAAACAGGGACCTTTGGTCCCGGTTGGTGGCACCAACCGGGACTAAAGGCCCCCCTTTAGTCCCGGTTGGTGCCACCAACCGGGACCAAAGGCGTGGCGCATCGGTGTCAAATGTTTAGTACCACCTCACTAGTCGAGGGGAGACCACACCTGTTTATAAGCCCCGATGCGCTTGACCTGTCGAGCTCCTGTCATAGTTTAAATAGATGCCCTTATACATGAAATTCCACCTAAATTCAAAATGCTAGTTAGGTGCCTAACTAGCACTTTGAATTTAGGTTGAATTTCAGTGTAAGCACATCTATTTTCACTTTTGCTATTTTTATGTTATTTCTTTGCTATTTTTCCTGCTATTTAATATTACTTTGTTTTAACATTATATTCAATTTGGTAATTTTTAGGTTATTTTAAATGGTTGTTTAAATCAAAAACAGATTTTGTTATTTTAGTTTGCTATTCAAGTTTCTAACAAAAAAAATTCATTTTGCCAATATTACTTTGTTTTAACATTATATTCAATTTGGTAATTTTTAGGTTTTATATAATTTTAGTTTCAAAAATACTAGAGGTTTATAAAAGCTTTTAGAGTTTCTTTTTGCTATTAGAGTTTTATAAAAGCTTTTTAGTTGATTCTTTTTGCTATTGAAGAATATTATAGTACATAAAATAATATTTAAATTCATTATAAAACGTGAAATTGAAAAGCACTACAAATGAACTCTAAAAAGTTTAAAAGTTGGCATTTCACCCACATAGCATGTGCTAAAAAGTTGAGAGGGTTACGACAAAAGCTGGATGCACTTTGTTTACAAAACGGATAATCTCTTTCGAAGTATTAGAGTTTCGGATGGAAACTCATCTATTACAAAAGGCATTTCATTTTCTTGAACTTATTTGAACTCCAGGCTTTTTGTGTGTTCAAAATGCACCATTCAAAGCCACATCATCAATTTTCAACCCTTTCTGACTTCATTTCTTATTTTTCATGCAGTTATTGATTTTTTTGAGCTAAATGACCCTAAAATTGAAAAGCACTACAAATGAACTCTGAAAAGGTTAAAAGTTGGCATGGTATCATCATTTCATCCACATAGCATGTGCTAAAAAGTTGAGAGGGTTACGCCAAAAGATGGGTGCATTTCGTATACAAAACGGACAGTCACTTTCGAAGTATCAGGGTTTCGGACGGAAACTCATCTGTTAGAAAAGGCATTTCATTTTCTTGAACTTATTTGAACTCCAGGCTTTTTGTGTGTTCAAAATGCACCATTCAAAGCCACATCATCAATTTTCAACCCTTTCTGACTTCATTTCTTATTTTTCATGCAGTTATTGATTTTTTTGAGCTAAATGACCCTGAAATTGAAAAGCACTACAAATGAACTCTGAAAAGGTTGAAAGTTGGCATGGTATCATCATTTCACCCACATAGCAAGTGCTAAAAAGTTGACAGGTTACAACAAAAGCTGGATGCACTTCGTGTACAAAACAGACAATCTCTTTCGAAGTATCAGGGTTTCAGACAGAAACTCATCTGTTACAAAAGGCATTTCATTTTCTTGAACTTATTTTGACTCCAGGCTTTTTGTGTGTTCAAAATGCACCATTCAAAGCCACATCATCAATTTTCAACCCTTTCTGACTTCATTTGTTATTTTTCATGCAGTTATTGATTTTTTTGGAGCTAAATGATCCTGAAATTGAAAAGCACTACAAATGAACTCTGAAAAGATTAAAAGTTGGCATGGTATCATCATTGCACCCACATAGCATGTGCTAAAAAGTTGAGAGGGTTACGACAAAAGCTGGATGCGCTTCGTGTACAAAACGGACAGTTTCTTTCGAAGTATCAGGGTTTCAGACAGAAACTCATCTGTTACAAAAGGCATTTCATTTTCTTGAACTTATTTCAACTCCAGGCTTTTTGTGTGTTCAAAATGCACCATTCAAAGCCACATCATCAATTTTCAACCCCTTCTGACTTCATTTTTCATTTTTCATGCAGTTATTGATTTTTTTCAGCTAAATGACCCTGAAATTGAAAAGCACTACAAATGAACTCTGAAAAGGTTGAAAGTTGGCATTGTATCATCATTTCACCCACATAGCATGTGCTAAAAAGTTGAGAGGGTTACAACAAAAGCTGGATGCACTTCGTGTACAAAACGGATAGTCTCTTTTGAAGTATCAGGGTTTCGGACGAAAACTCATCTGTTACAAAAGGCATTTCATTTTCTTGAACTTATTTGAACTCTAGGATTTTTGTGTGTTCAAAATGCACCATTCAAAGCCACATCATCAATTTTCAATCGTACATCCATTGCCGGTTCATTTGCGTGCATTATATATAATTAAGTGTGTCCAAAACCATTACAGAACATCAGGAATACATAAGTGACCAAATTAATAGAAGGTCATCATCACATTAAAACCAAAGTAGATACATAGTTCTCGTTGACCAACATATAGCTCTCCAGGGCATCTAATTAAACCATACATTGAAACTATTTAAAACATTTCAATGCAACAACAATTGCGATCATAATCAGAACTAAGGTAACAATTGATCCAACAACATAATGATAACAGGCCTCTTTATCAATGGCATATTTTCTAATCTTTCTAAAATTCAAGCGCATTGCAGCCATGTTGGTCCTATGATCATCGACGATATTGGCAACATGCAACTCCAATCCAATCTTGTCATCTTCAGTTCTTTTCAAATTTTCTTTTAAATGATCGATTTCTTTTTCAACTTTTGTTAACTTGTCGAGCAGAATTGCATAGTCGGTATCCATTTCTGGTTCAACTACTTCCTATAGATCAAAACATTTATGTCAAGTTGGTGGCATAATTAATTGTCATAGACATTAGATGTGTGAAATAGTTAGAAAAGATAATATACCACATCTGAATCATAGACTGGATGAGGGCCGACGTTGGCGGATACCATAACCATGGCACTATATAATAACAAACAATAATAAAAGTAAGAAAATCATACGAATAAGTATATTTTCTTTTAGAAAGAAGATAAGATCAAGAGGCTCACCAAGCGCGGGCGATCGACGGCGGTTTCAGGATGGGGACGGGACAGGACGGACCGCCAAACCTAGACAATTCTTGACAAAAATGGAGTTCGGACAAGGAGCTTCGAGAGGAGAAAGCTTAAGTGTGGCTTGGGCATTTCATCGAACATCTCATGTGCATAGGAGGTGAGCTAGAGCACCACAAAGCTCTAACACTGCTGTCCTGAAAAAACAGAGCACTCCACGGCTCTGCTAGCGGCGGGCGAGGGTTTATTTAGGTAGATCATTGGTCCCGGTTTGTGGCTGGAACCGGGACAATAGGTCTCCAGTTGGTCCCGGTTCCAGGCACGAACTGTGACCAATGGTCGTGGGCAGGAGCGAGGCGCATTGGTCCCGGTTCATTTCTGGAACCAGGACCAAAGGGGCCAGACGAACCGGGACCAATGGCCCACATGGCCCGACCGGCCCCCTGGGCTCACGAACTGGGACAGTTGCCACCTTTGGTCCCAGTTCGTGAGCGAACCGAGATTATTGGGATTAGGAGGCCCGAACCAATGCCCTGTTTTCTACTAGTGTTAATACTCTAGATGTAGGCATGAGTCGGTCAATGTGTGGAGTAATAGTGGTAGATGCATAATCATTTCGGTCTACTTGACACGGACGTGATGCCTATATGCATGATCATTGCCTTGGATATCTTCATAATTATTCGCTTTTCTATCAATTGCTCGATAGTAATTTGTTCATCCACCGTGATACCTTCCTTCAAGAGAGAAGCTTCTAGTGAAACCTATGGCCCCCCGAGTCGATTTTCCATAATATATTTTCAGATCTATAAACCAAAAATACCAAAAATACCTTGTTGCCATTAATTTACTTTTTACTTTCCGCAATCTTTTACATCTATCTCTATTAGATCTAATCCTTGCAAATAACCGTCAAGGGATTGACAACCCCTTTATAGCGTTGGGTGCAAGAGTTTGATTGTTTGTGTATGTGCATCCATTCTTGACTTTCTTGTTCCTCCTACTGGATTGATACCTTGGTTCTCAACAACCGAGGGAAATACTTATCTACTTCGCTGCATCACCCTTTCCTCTTCAAGGGAAAACCAACGCATGCTCAAGAGGTAGCATACTCCGTGGTCGTTGCTTTATATATAAAGCAGGGCAAAAGCCTGTTTCGAGAGGTGTGTAATAGCACTACATCATGCATGTAATGTTTTTTTGCGAGTGATCATGCATGTAATGTTGACCTATGGAGGAATAGAATGGGTAGATTGGATCTGCAAAGAGCTAAGTTCTGAGTGTATTGTTCTCCTAGCACGGATGATCCTTTGGCGGCAGTCGTGGGGACCTTTGCATAGGACAACCTATGTGGGTAATTAGATAGCTATCTTCGGGGAGACATGGTGAAAATATCTCCTATAATAACACAATCCCAAACTCGGCGAGTACATCCTTTACCCCTTTTTTGCAGGAAACTTTAGAGCTTTATGCAACTAATGCATTCCTGTTACCGTCCACCAAAAGGGTACTGAGCAGGAAGCTTGGAGTCTCATCGATCCAATTTTCGGACACACTTAGTGTCGTGGATTTCTCACGGCAGATGTCCAAGTGAATGGACTTAGGTTCGGGGCAGAAACGCAACTATGTGGCGGCTTGAGGGGTTGATCGGAATCAAGAGATGTGGAGTTTACCCAGGTCTGGCCCCTCCGATGGAAGTAAAAGCCTACGTCCTGCTTGTCTGGTATTGATGATGAAGAAGATTTCTCAGTTACAAGGGTGCTGTTTTGCTACCTCTAATCACGAGAGCCTCTAATTTGTCTATCTCTAATCTCTTGTGGCTGTCTAAACTTGTGGACTTGTCAACTTGTCTCTCTAGGGGTGCTCTACCCCTCCTTATATAAGTGGAGAGGGTAGGTTTACAAACAGAGTCCTACTAGGATTAGGATTAGGACTAATCTTTCATGAATCCTATTCCGGGTCTTGTTTCCTTTGGCAGGGAGTCTTTCTCTCTTTGGGCCTTCTCTTGTGAGCCGCCTGTCGCTGGTTTACACGCCGGGTCTTGGGCCTGGTCGTCCTGCGACCTGCCTGCCGGGTCATCAATAAAATGTCATGTCTTGACGGGTCTCTTGTGAGTCGCCAGACCGGGTCATACCGCGGGTTATATCCCCAACATTAGCCCCTAGGTTAGCTTGAATTTATTCATGGTAACCTCCTGAAATAGGAATAGTAAATATGTTAAGTGGCCGGCTTGCTCCTTTGGTCGGCTTATAAAGTGGCTTGACAGAAATTCGGGTCTTTTCTGCATATGAATGAGTCGTCTTAAAAAACGTCTTGTTTGTCAGTGTGCTTTGCAAAATATTGGGAATAAAATACCCATATGCTATTTAGTCGGCTTCCAATACTTTTACTTGATGAAAATCTTGAAAATAAGAAATCCTCATGATGTAGATCCGGACTTCCAATGTTTTGAAGCAAGGCGGCTTATATAAACTCTGGCAGTTATGATCTTTTGATAACGCCGGGTCATGAATGTTGGTGACGCCAGGTCTAACAACTGAACTCCATAATTGACATCTTGAAAATTCTCCTCAAAGTTTTTGATATGTCCATATTACCTGTAGCCCCCAAGCTCCAAGATTATCCATGATGACTTGGTGCTTTGCCATAATATATTGGACTGTGTAGCCCCCAAGATGAGCTGGCCTTTCTATATTGTTCTAAGTCCCAGCCCAGTAATTATTACTGACCCGGTACTTGGGGGCTACACCGCTCAGATCCAAGTCGCCGCAGGCGTGCGACCCGACACTTGGGGGCTACAGTATTCAGCCGTTTAAATAGATTATGAGGTTCAATTTGAAGACTCGGCACATCACATTCTGATGAGCCGGCCCTTGGGGGCTACACCCGCCGAAGCTTTCTGACGAGCCGAACTTTGGGGGCTACACCCGCTGAAACATTATAAGATATAAAGCAATTATAAGTCCCAGGTTGCTGCAGGCAGGACAACCCGTTACTTGGGGGTTACACAGTCCAAAATGTTATTTGCAAAGCACCAAGTTATCATGGATAATCTCGGAGCTTGGGGGCTACAGGTAATATGGACATATCAAACACTTTGAAGAGAATTTTTCAAGATGTTAAGTTGTTAGACCCGGCGTTATCAAAAGAGCATAACCCGCCAGATTTTATATAAGCCGCCCTGCTTCACAAACAATGGAAGTCCGGTTTACATCAGATGGATTTTCATCCCAATATTTTTATCAAGTCAGTTGGATTCTAGTTATTTGACCCGGCGTCACCAACAATAATGACCCGATATCATCAATGATTATGATCCGGCGGAGATGACCCGCCAAGAGTATTGGAAGCCGACTCAACGATATATGGGTGTTCTATTCTCAATATTTTTCAAAGGACATTGACAAGATGATTATCAAGACGGTTCATACATATACAGAAAAGACCCGGATTTCTGAGGAGCCATTTTATAAGCCGGAAAAAGGAGCAAGCCATCCACTTAACATATTTGTTACTCTTATTTCAGGAGCTTACCATGAATAAATTCAAGCTAACCTGGGGGCTAATGTCGGGGATATACCCCACGGTATGACCCGGCCAGAAGCATGACCCGGCCTGGCAACTTACAGGAGACCCGGTCGAGACATGGCATTGTATTGATGACCCGGTAGGCGAGTCACAGGACGACAAGGCCCAAGACCCGGCAGGCGAGTCACAGGACGACAAGGCCCAAGACCTGGTGTGTCAGACTGGTGGCGGGCGGCTCACAAGAGAAGGCCACAAGAGAGAAGGATTCCCTTAAAGGAAATAAGACCAAGGGTATGATTCTTGAGAGATTAGTCCTACTCCTACTCCTAGTAGGACTCTATTTGTAAACCTACCCTCTCCACTTATATAAGGAGGGGTAGAGCACCCCTAGAGGGACAAGGCTCTCAAGAGACATAAGTCTACAAGTTTAGACAACACAAGAGATTAGAGATAGACATATTAGAGGCTCTCATAATTAGAGGTAGCAATTAGTACCCTTGTAACCGAGAGATCTTCATCATCATCAATACCAGACAAGCAGGACGTAGGCTTTTACCTCCATCGGAGGGGCCGAACCTGGGTAAAACTCCGTGTCTTCTCGATTCCGACCAACCCCTTCAAGCAGCCACGTAGTTGCGTCTCGCCCCGAACCTAAGTCCGTTGACTCGGACATCTGTCATGATAAATCCATGACAACCGTGGTTGTAATATAACCTGGAATGAATATCCTGCAATAATTCCTTTGTCTTTGACATGAAATCCCTGATCGTGGTTGCGGTGCAACCCGGAAATTTATATATTGGATAAATCCATGAGTGTTGTAGATTACTACAAAGCACAATTGAAGAAATCCGAGAACCGGTCAATCAGATGACACGGCATTATACCTGATAGGGCGGCTCTTGAAAAATAATGAATTCTCTGAGCTGACTTGAAAACCCCAATCATTTAGTACTGGTTAAATCCTGAAGATCCAGCCAAGTTGGCTATTAAAGATCCATTTGTTCTTTGTAGAAGTTCTTCATCATACTTAATGACGGCTCATCTTAAGAGATAAGACCTGCAAAAATAAACAAGACAACATATATTCTGCATTGTTGTAAGGGCGGCTTAAAAAGCACAACCTGGAGATGTTATATCTTTCCTGATTTGTTTTTTGAAATTTTTTGAACAACTCATGCGCCGGTACTGGGTTGACTCGCCACTTAAAACTCCTTAATAGTACAGGGTCTCTATGGAGATTGGCCGTTAAGTTTTTGAACCGGCTTAGGGTCTCTAAGCGAGATTAACTGAAAGGAAGTGTGACGTTCCAGAAAAAGACACGGTAGGGCATGAGTACCCCGATAGCCCAAAAACTGCCTCTCACGTGACATAAATCCATCGTTTTAACCTTAAACAGTATAGGGTCCTCAAGGATTATCTGTCTGAGAGTACGAACGGGCCACATAGCAGACAGTCGGCAATAGATGGGAGATTTTATACTTGCTTTCTGTAAGGCGACCCTCACATGACAAGAGCCGCCGTTTTAACCTTAACCAGTACAGGGTCTCTATGGATATTGGCTGTAAATTTCTTTGAACCAGCTCAGGGTCTCTAGGCGAGATTAACGGGTAAGAGTTCGGCCGGTCACCTAGCAGAGTAGCATCAGCTTACAGGCAGGTTTAACCCTGTTTGACTTAAGAGCCGATCAAGAGGGTGTGTAAGCTAAACCCGGTGGGTTGGAAGCCCCCAAGTGACCTTTGTTGATGGAGTCAACTGTTTGGCTTAAGAGCCGACCGATAGGGTGTGATAAGCTACACCCGGTGGGTGGGAAGCCACCTGGATGATCATGTTTATGGATTTAACTATTTGGCTTGAGAGCCGACCGATAGGGTGTGATAAGCTACACCCGGTGGGTGGGAAGCCCCCTGGACGATCATATTGATGGATTCAACTTTTTGCATCATCTTGTAAGTTGCCATCTTGTAATGAAGAAAACGACAGAAGCCTCCAAGTGACTATGATGATCCAATGAATCCGGGCACCCGTGTTTGAACGGTATATCTCGGTGGTTCGTCCTCTTGGGAAACTTTTTAATTCTTCCGCCAATAATATAATAGCCCCAAAGATTGTGTTTTCTCTTGCAAAGACCCGGGGTTCTCTTGAAAAATGACCAAATGTGTCTCGGCATGTCTATAGCCCCCCGAGTCTTAAGTTGACTCGAAGAGGCAGCTTGAGAATCTCCACTGAAAGTTGAGGTTGGCCGTGGCGGGTTATAGATGATCTCGTATGAGTTGTTTCGATAATCCGGTTGATGGTTCGTCCCGGCTGGTTGTTGAAGTTAACCAAACTGTAGTGGCAGCGACTTGTGCACATGTCCGTTGGGCGGCTCGTATCAACGAGCACCGCACTAATATGTTGATGTAGATCAGACTATGGACGGTGGCTTGCGCATGTCAGTTGGGCGGCTCGTACAGGCGAGCACTGCACCGATATGTTGATGTAGATTAGACTGCGTATGGCGGCTTGCACACGTCAGCTGGGTGGCTCGTACAGGCGAGCACTGCACCGATATGTTTATGTAAATTGGACCGCGGACGGCGGCTTGCGCGCGTCAGTTGGGCGGCTCGTACAGGTGAGCACTACACCGATATGTTTATGTAAATTGGACCGCAGGGTGGCAATTCAGAACCGTCTGTTGGGCGGCTCGCACTGGTGTACGTGGCCTTGGCGTGTTGATGTAGACATAGAAGTTAGCCGCGACGTTTGAAGACGACACGGTCGCGAGAGACAGTCGTGGCATTGTAAGCCGGTGCGGTCCCAAGAAACGGCCACAACATCGTCGGCCGACACAATTGATGAGTTGCTCACGGCGTTGGAAACCAACATGGATGGTAAGTCGTTGTGGCATTGTTAAGCCGGCGTGGTTGGTGAGTCGCCCATGGTATTCATAAGCTGATGCTGATGCACGGGTCATTTCTGGCGTGTTGATGTAGCCTGGACCGCGGGGCGGCGACTCAGGAATGTCCATTGGGTGGCTGGTATAGGTGGCCACGGCACCGGCTTGCTGAGTTGAATGCGAGAGTTTTCCGGCGACTTGACACGAACGCGAGAGTCGGCCGTGGCGTTTTAAGCCATCTTGGTCACGCAGACATGAGAGTTGGCCGCGGCGTTGTAAGCCGGTGCGGTCAGGAGAGACCGCCGCAACATTGTAGGCCGGCTCGGACGGTGAGTTGCCCGTGGCGTTGGGGACCAACATGGATGGCGTGTCACCATGGTGCTGTTGGTGAAAACCGTACCGAGGATGCGGCAGCTTGCCGCGTCCATTGGGCGGCTCTTACTAGCGGGTGAATGCGCACGGTACCGGCGAGTTGATGTAGACCGGGCCGTGGGGCCGACGACTCACGTGCGTCCATGGAGCAACACGACACGGGCGAACACCAGTGCATAATGATGTTGGCGTGCCTCCATCTCCGCGATATAAAGCCACTTGAATAATTGTCCTATGTAAAAATATTACACATCAAAGTAATTCTTCTCACAAAAAATAACATGTGCTGAATAAAACAGTCTGAACGTATAGCACCTGATATATTTGGATGGTAGATGAATTTAATCCATCCAGATATCCGATTGGTGAGGCAATCAACGACATGTTCTATCCTCTTGCGTGGAATCAAATTATGGATCAGCCGGGTCGCACAGGCCTCAAACTGACAAACTGCGGTTGTGTCTATCAGACAGCCTTTGACATTTTTAATACCCCATTGACTTGGTAATTTCCATTTTGCTTAGGGCGACGCATGTCATTGGATTTGATGCGCCGGTACATTGGCCGATCTATAAATGTGTTGAATTACAAAGTAATTAAACTGAAAGGAAAGCTCTCTAATTTCATCTAAAAGAGGTGCCACGATAGATCTCGCTGGCAACTGGGTATTCCATAGCTCGAGTAGTTGAAGGCAGTCGGTCTCCATAAGCACCCGCGAGAATCCTCGAATATTAGCAAGTTTGGCAGCATCTCGCAGTGCTAGTCTGTTGGGGATATAACCCCGTGATATGACCCGCCTGGAAGGTTCTGATTAATAGCATTTGTTTGTGAGCCGGCCCACGATGCGAGGTGTCAACCGAAGGCCCAAGATGATAGGCGGCTCTTGGTGTGGGCCGGACGGTGAAGACCCGGATGTGCAAGACGTCTCAAGGATGACTTGGTTAAGAAGATATAGATAGACTCGGAGATGTAAACATGATCCGGTTGTACAATTGTAAGACCCGACGGTTCTGACCTCTTATATAAAGGCAGAGTCGGGGCGACTTAGAGATAGGTTATCGAGAACTAGGTCAAGCTTCTAGCCCCTTGTAATCGATACAACAAGCAATAACAACACAAGCAGGACGTAGGCTTTTACCTCGACTTGAGGGGCCGAACCTGGGTAAACTCGTGTCCTTTGTCCCGATCAACCCCTTTGAGTCCACTACAATGGCGATGGCTCCGAACTCAAGTTCGGTCACCCGGACATCTGCCGTGAGAAAACCACGACAGTTGGCGCCCACCGTGGGGCCAGCGCTTGGTGGTGTTGAATTCTCAAAGGGCTCCCTTCCAGGGCTCAATGGATACGTAGTTGGGAGGATGAGCAAGAGTCGCCGCGGCCGGATCTACATCGACGATGCCGGCTGGGGGCTTGAGGCTGATTCCGTGGAGTATGGCTTCTGGGTTCCGTTTGGCGGAATCCATGTGTTCATTGGAAAGATCGAAGGATCTACACCCGGGCCGAACGTCTGCACCAACACCGTCGAGCCGGCTCGGCGTCTCCAGCCCGCGTGTAAGGTGTGCCCTGCCCGTGTCAATCCGGTTCAGGAGCATGTCTTCGTGGGCTTTACTCAAGGTATGGATCTGGAAGCTTCCGGATCTCAAGGAACTCTCGTGCACTCCGAAGATGAGTCTTCAAGTGGGGAAACAGAATCATTATACCGGCTCAGCAACGGCGACCTTGGGGGCTATGGTAACGCATGCCCCGAGTCAGGGCGCGACCAGTCAGGTGAGTTTGAGCAGCTGGTTCACGCGGCGGTGTTCATGGCGGGGCCAGGGGCGGCCGGCTCAGGAGCTAGCCCACCCCCACCGCCGCCGGCTCAGAGTCTCATGGAATTGATGGATGATCTGGAGGCTTTGATGGCTACGGAGGTTACACCGGACAATCAAGCAGCTCGAAATACGGAGATCGCAAGGATCAAGAGTCGGATGGCTGAGGAGCGTCAACGGATGGCGGAACTAAAGGACCAGATGGAGGCAGAAGCGGCACGACTCAAGGCCGATGCTTTCCGTTTGGAGTTAGAGGAAGTGTCTGCGGCGGCTGTACACCTCAGGAGGCATCAATCTCGCTTGCCAGAGTGTTATGAGGCGAGGAATCTTTTCAACACCCCCAGCTCTGGGAGAGCGGCAGCTGCCCCGGAGGAAAGGCGAGCAGCGGCTCACACAGCCCGGCCCGGAGGATTCGCAACGCCGCCGGGTCATTATTCTAACCCGACCGAGAATATGGTAGCAGCGGCTACCCGGCTCGGAACAATCCCCATCCCAGAGGAGGCGCCCTTTGCAGATAAGGTACGAAGTGCTATCGGATATCTATAGACGGCCGTGGCTCAACAGAAGAAATACACTCATAGCCGGAGCCGGGTCCACTCTACCCCTCTTCATAGTCGAAGTTTCAGCCGGCGCTATGAGTCGCCGGTGGCTTCCAGCAGTGGTCCGCATCGTGGGCCGGAAGGGTGACGAGCGGTTTCAGACGCGCATGCTCTTGTGGACAGAGCAAGGAATAGGCGAGAAGAAGAGGTGGCAATGATTCATCCGGGTCCTAGACATTCGGTATCCATGGAAGCCGGAGCCACTGGTAGCACCTGGGCCGTAGGAGTTCCATGCTTAACCCCGGCTCTACGGAGCGAGAGGTTGCACATGGTTTTCGCAAAGTACTTTATCATGATGCTTGAAGGTCCGGCTCGCACATGGTTGAAGGGCTTACCACCCAACACGATAAACTCCTGGGCTGAGTTGAGGGCTAAGTTCATCAAGAATTTCCAGGGGACTTGCAAGCAGCCGATGACCATTGTGGATCTGGATCATTGTGTTCAGCAGGAGAATGAGTCGGCTCATCATTGGGTCCGGCGGGTGTCGACCATTATTCATTCGTCGGAGCAGATCACAGTGGCTCAAGCGGTGCTCCTTTTGGAGAAGAACTGTCACTTTATTCCGCTGAAACAGAAGCTTGGCCGGCTTAAACGCACGTGTTAGGATATGGGAGAGCTCATGACGGCTCTAACGAAGTACGCAGACTCGAACAACACCAAGGATCCGGGTTCAGATGAGGAGAAGTCGAA
Organism: Hordeum marinum; assembly: GCA_022496015.1. Taxonomy (NCBI): domain Eukaryota; kingdom Viridiplantae; phylum Streptophyta; class Magnoliopsida; order Poales; family Poaceae; genus Hordeum; species Hordeum marinum. Next base: position 74,694,651 of record CM039678.1, on the reverse strand, counting down.
TCAGGGGAAAAAGAATAACCAAAGCAAGAACTTTGGGAATAATGGGAATCAGAACAGGCAGAAGAACGTTGGTGGCCGGTCAGAGCTGGTGGCGAATGCTAATACAGGGCCAAATGCTCCTAAGACGAACGGACGGTACAAGCCGTATCAACGAGGAAACAAGGCCCCTTTCAACTTAGAGGCGGCTCTCAGGAAGCCCTGCCCAGAGCACAGCACGCCTGACAAGCCGTCAACGCATGCGTGGGGCGATTGTTTTATCATGCAGAGATTTAAGAACCAGCACTCCCAGCCGCCTAATAATCAGGGCGGTGGGCCGCCCGACGGCTCAGGGCCTGGCGGCTCAGGAGCTGGGTTTGGTGCCGGCGGATCAGGAGCTGGGTTTGGTGCCAGCGGCTCAGGACATGGGCATCTGGGTCAAAACAACCAAGGGAACAACCAAGGGGGGTAGCAACAGCACCCTACCAACAACCATAACAATCAGCAGCATCAGCGCAATCAGTCTGGGTTCCAGAGTAATCAGAAGCAGCTTAGCTCTGGTCAATACCATGTGTTTACAACTGGTCATAGCAAACGAGATGAGAAACTACGGAGGCGAGCGGTTAATACAGTTGCGCCGGCTCTCCCACGTTATTTGCCTTGGTCTGAATTTGACATAATGTGGAGCTGAGCGGATCACCCGCCACAGGTGGATGACCCGGGCCGGTTGGCTTTTGTGGTGGCCCCTCACATGGTTACGACATGAATAAGGTGCTGATGGATGGAGGCAGCAGCATCAACATCTTATACTATGACACCTTCCGGCGAATGAAGCTGTTAGATAAGGATCTTAAACCTTCTTCCACTGTCTTTCACGGTGTGGTGCCCGGTAAGTCAGCATACCCTGTAGGTAAAATTTCCTTGGAGGTGGCTTTCGGCGATGAGTACAACTATAGGGTGGAGACCTTGTGGTTTGAAGTTGTCAAAATCAAGAGTCCCTATAATGCGTTATTTGGGCGGCCGGCTTACGCCAAGTTCATGGCTAGGCCGTGTTATGTTTATTTGCAGCTTAAAATGCCCGGCATCAATGGCACAATTACGGTTCATGGCAACCGAAAGACGGCTATTGAATGTGAGGAAGGAGATGCGGCTTACGTAGAAGCTAGCTGTGCCTAGGAGGAGCTTAAGTTTTATAAGGAGAATGTTGACCCGGAGGACATGACCCCGCTAAAGAAACCGACCACGGAGACAGAGCCGCCGCTCAAGTTTTCAGTGGATGATACCAAGGCAATAGATTTTACCCCGGGCGACTCATCCAAGCAGTTCATCATTGGAGCTCACATGGATCCCAAATAGGAAAGCGCGCTCATCGAATTCATCCGTGAGAATCGGGACATCTTCGCATGGAAACCTTCTGACATGCCGGGTGTACCGAGAGAGTTCGCTGAGCACAATCTTAATGTGAATCGGAAGTTTAAGCCGATCAAACAGTTTCTACGATGGTTCAACGAGGAGAGGCGCAAGGCTATTGGGGAAGAAGTTGCCCGACTCTTGGCTGCAGGATTTATAGTTGAAGTCTTTCACCCGGAGTGGTTGGCTAATCTGATGTTGGTACTCAAGAAGAACGACACTTGGCGTATGTGCATAGATTACACAGACCTCAACAAGGCTTGTCCGGCTGATCCCTTTGCGCTCCCCCGTATTGATCAGATCATCGATGCTACAGCCGGGTGTGAGAGCTTGTGCTTTCTGGATGGGTATTCAGGGTATCATCAGATTAAAATGGCAGTGAAGGATCAGGAGAAAACGTCGTTTATCACACCTTTTGGGGCGTTCTGCTACGTCTCCATGCCTTTCGGGCTCAAGAGTGCCCAAGAGACTTACCAGCGGTGTGTACAGAACTGCCTTCACAGTCAAATTGGCCGTAATTTTCATGCTTATGTAGATGACATAGTGGTGAAATCCAGAAAGAAGGAAACCCTCTTAGAGGACCTGAACAAAACTTTTGACAATCTCCGGGTCTACAAGATGATGCTTAACCCGGCGAAGTGTGTTTTTGGTGTTCCAGCCGAAAAGCTTTTGGGTTTTTTGGTCTCTGAGCGTGGCATCGAGGCTAACCCGGATAAAATCAAGGCTATCACTTCTCTGCGAGAGCCGACGTGCATCAATGATGTTCAGCGCATTGCAGGGCGAATCGTTGCGTTGAGCCGGTTCATAAGCCGACTTGGGGAGAAGGCCATTCCCTTGTATCAGATGATGAAAAAGACAGACAAGTTTAAATGGAGCAAGGCAGCAGCAGAGGCTTTTGAAGCTCTTAAGAAGCAATTGACTGAGCCACCAGTATTAGCCGCTCCGGCTGAGAGAGAGCCGTTACTCCTTTATGTGGCAGCTAACAACCGGGCGGTCAGTGTGGCGATTGTGGTTGAGCGTAAGGAGGCAAGCAAGGAATATCCCATTCAGAGGCCGGTTTATTACATCAGCGAGGTCTTGGTAGAGTCTAAATAGAGGTATCCGCATTGGCAGAAGCTGGTGTACGGAGTTTTCATGGCCAACCGTAAGCTGAAGCACTATTTTTTGGGCCATCAAATAACTGTGGTTAGCTCTGCCCCGTTGGGAGATATCATTCAAAATAGAGAAGCCACGGGGAAGATCGCTAAGTGGGCTTTGGAGCTAGGTCCTCTTGGCATCACTTACGTTCCCCATACGGCAATCAAGTCTCAAGCCTTGGTGGATTTTATAAATGATTGGACAGAATGCCAAGCACCTAAGGAGAAACCGGACAACACGTATTGGACTATACATTTTGACGGGTCTAAACAACTTGAGGGGTCCGACGCTGGGGTGGTTCTCACCTCCCCCAAAGGTGACAAGTTTTGCTATGTGCTCCGGTTAATGTTCCCTTGTACTAGCAACGCAACTGAGTGTGAGGCGCTGCTCCATGGATTGAGAGTCGCCAAAGAGATGAATTTAAGCCAGGTTAGATGACTGGGCGACTCGGATCTTGTGGCTTAGCAAGTTTCAGGTACTTGGGATTCTAAAGACCCGCGCATGGCGGCTTATCGACAGGCGGTTGATATCGTTGCGGGAAATTTCAAAGGGTATCAAGTGGATCATATTAATCGTCGAAGGAACGAGGTGGCTGATGCATTATCACGACTCGGATCTCAGCGTAAGCCGGTGCCGCCTAATGTTTTTCTTGATGTGTTATATCATCCGACTGTCAAGATGCCCTCTGAGGAAGATCTGGCTATTTCTGACCCGGAGGCGGCTTTGGTGGCGGCTCTACATGTTATTCCAGATTGGACCACTCCTTATTTAGCGTATTTGACGTGTGGCGAGTTACCAGACGATGAGAGCCGAGCTAGAGAAATCACCCGTCGTTCTAAGTCCATGACGATCATCAATGGTGAGCTGCACAAATGTAGTGTGATAGGTGTTTTCCAGCGTTGCGTCTCACCAGAGGAGGGCCAACAGATCTTAAATGAAATTCATGCCGGCAACTGTGGACATCACGCCGGGTCAAGATCTTTAGTGGCCAAGGCTTTTCGGCATGGTTTTTTCTGGTTGACCGCTCATAAAGATGCAGAAGATTTGGTCCGCAAATGTGACGGGTGTCAGAAGTTTGACCGACGTGCTCATGTTTCGGCTCAGGAGTTGAGGATGATACCAATCACTTGGCCGTTCGCGGTCTGGGGGCTTGATATGGTGGGACCTTTCAAGCGGTCCAAAGATAAGAAAACGCACCTCCTGGTGGCGGTTGATAAGTTTACTAAGTGGGTTGAGGCTGAGCCGGTTAGCAAGTGTGATGCGGCCACAATGGTTGAATTTGTTAAAAAGTTGATCTACCATTTTGGTTATCCACACAGCATCATTACTGATAATGGAACAAACTTGTCCAAGGGGGCTATGAAGACATTCTGCAAGAAGGAGCATATACGGCTTGATGTTTCAGCCGTGGCACATCCGTAGTCTAACGGTCAAGCTGAGCGAGCTAATCAGGAAATCTTGAGAGGGGTTAAACCTCGGCTCATGGTCCCTTTAAAATGAACGCCCGGGTGTTGGGTTTACGAGTTACCTTCCGTCTTATGGAGCATCCGGACTACGCCTAACAGGTCTACAGGTTTTACACCTTTCTTCATGGTGTACGGTGCCGAGGCAGTTTTACCCAGTGACATCCGGCACGATTCACCAAGGGTGGCGGCTTATGTTGAGACGGACAATGAGACGGCACGCCAAGATGCGTTGGACGCCTTGGATGAAGCACGAGAGTTAGCAGCGGCCAAATCGGCGATTTATCAACAAGACCTGCGACGCTATCATAGCCGCAGGGTGAAGACCCGGACGTTCCATGAAGGAGACCTGGTGCTCCGGCTCATTCAAGACCAATCTGGGATGCATAAGCTCTCTCCGCCGTGGGAAGGTCCCTTTGTGGTTATCAGAAACCTCAACAACGGGTCAGACTACCTCATTGATATTTGTGATGAGTCAGACACGGCGGGTCAGGAGACTCTGCGGCCGTGGAATGTCGCGCACCTGCGGCCATATTATACTTAATAGGAGATTGAGAGCCGTCATTATTGTACAGTATAGAGTAGTATCTCTACCAAGACCGAACATCCGGTTCTTATATGTATCTTTTTACAATAAATATGAAGTATCTCCGGTTCACGGAGTTAAGCTAAAATTGATTCGTTGCTACTGGGCGACTTGTTCATCATCCGGCTTTATGCCCTTTCAAAGCATCGATGGCAGGGAGGCTTCTTGCCCACGGGTATAGCTTACATCTCCCCCGTGCGGTCTACTTTTTATACTGTTGCAAGGAGGCTTCTTACCTTTGGGTATAGCTTACATCTCCCTTGCGCAGTTAGCTTTATGCCCTTTCCAAGCACCGATGGCAGGGAGGCTTCTTGCCCATGGGTATAGCTTACATCTCCCCTATGCGGTCCGCTTCTTATACTATTGCAAGGAGGCTTCTTACCTTTGGGTATAGCTTACATCTCCCTTGCGCAGTTGGCTTTATGCTTAGTTTGAGTACGTTAAGCGCTGTTGTTGATGGAGGCTTCTTACCTTTGGTATAGCATAACATGACCCTAAGACAACAGCGTGTACATCAAATTCCAGTTGCTTATCAACTTCGGCCATCGAAGGGGGCTTCTTACCGACGGGTATCGCTTATCTCACCCTAATGGCCGGCTTTATGCCTTTTCCGGTTAACATGTTAGCCGCGGTTGTCGAAGGGGGTTTCTTACCAGCGGGTTCGCTTATCTCACCCTAATAACCGGCGTTTACGCCAAAAATAGCTGTGGAAGGAGGCTTCTTGCCCTTGGGTATAGCTTACATCACCCTTCACACAGCGGGCTAGTACAATTACTAGTCGCGGCTGTCGAATGGAGGCTTCTTTCCATAAGGTATAGCTTACATAAACCCATCGGCAGCCGGCTTTATGCAACATTCGCTAATTGGAGGAGGCTTCTTGCCTTCGGGTATAGCTTACATCACCCTCCAGCAGCAGGCTTTTTGAGCTGCGGTTGTCAATAGAGGCTTCTTGCCATAAGGTATAGCTTACATAAACCTGTTGACAACCGGTGTTGAGTGCAAAGGATAAATGTTTGTTGTCAAAAGGAGGCTTCTTGCCATTGTGGTATAGCTTACATCACCCTTTGTATACAGCCGGCTGTAGGCCGCTTCAAGATTATTTACAGTCGTTGTTGTCAATAGAGGCTTCCTACCGTCAGGTATAGCTTACTTTATCCTATGACAGCCGGCTCTTCAATGGAGTCATATTATAAGAGACGGAGCCATGACGTTCCGGCTGATGCAGTAAATTCTCTGAGTCTAATGACTTCGGAGAAGCAAGGACATCTCAGAAAGATTAAATTAAGCTTCGTCAACAGCCGCCGTTTATCTATAGAGGTTTCTTATCCTTAGGCTATGAAGAAATACAAGCGCCTCTCACAAAGAGTCGGCAGGTTTGACAACCGGAAATAAAGAGTTAAGAAAGACTACTAAAGGTAATATGAAACAGCCGACAAGACGCCCTTAGATGTTATTGACAAGCTGTTACAAAAGGTGTTCTCAGAAGGAACAAAGGTGTTTCTAACAAGTTTCAAGCCGCCCACAGCGGTTAATTACAAGAGCCGTTTTTGCTCTGAATGTTACAAAATCACATCAGTTGGCCGGCTCATCCTGCTCTGGCTCTTCTGTGGGCTAGATCTGAAGGTTGCCCAGTTCCCAATTGTAGTTAGAGACGGCAGCAAAGGTCCCTTCAAAGAAAGGTGAGACATTGAGCTCACAGGAGAAAAGATCCTTACTACGGGTGGGTGTTAAGTCTTGGCATTCATAGAGCGGCCCGCGGATCCGTTTGTCTTTGCTGTCATACGCTGCTTGATAACTCTTCAGATCTGCTTCATCCGCCATAACAGATGCTAGGAAGCGCGAGTCCTTGGCGCATTTGAAGTAGTCCGTCTCAGTGAATTCTGAGCCGTCCACCTTCTTTGAGGGGTAGCCGCCCATCATTTCAGCCGGCGTGAGATCCGGCGCAAAGGCCAGAGCCCGGCTCAATGCTGCGACGGCTCCTTGGCGGAACGAAGCCCTCTTGAGTTCGTCTACTTGTTTCGGCATGGTTGAGAACAACCCCAACACCCCTTTCAGCACATTGGGGATCTTCTCTTTATACTGCACGCTCTTAATAGTAAAGATTGCTCCGCAGTACAGTTGCTCGGTGAAGGTGTTGATGGCCTTCAGCGAAAGAATGCTGTCCGTAGCAAGCTGCCGGCTGCGGGGAGCTATATAAGCCGGAAGAGGTGTGTAAAGTCGCCAGAGTTCAGTGAAAGGTTTTAACATACATAGTACGATATGAAGACTTACCAAACAAGGCGGCAGACATTTTTGTGATGTGCCATTTTAAGCCTTGGAGTTCTTCAGCAACGGCGATGAGCCGTTGATCGGCATCATCCGCCCATTTGGTCACAACAGCTCTCTCCAATTCTGCTGCTTCTTTTACAGACGCCAACTCAGCTGTGGCCTTTGCAAGTTCTTCGGCTAAGAGCCGGCATTTTTCATCTGCAGTGCTTCGGGCTTCCTGTTGGGTAGCTAAGTTAACTTTAAGATCCGCCAGCTGAGAGCCGGCGGCATTAAGAGCATCCTGCACATATCCAAGTAAATCATGATCCGTTACGCAGATAAGGGCATCAAAATAGACAAGTGTTCACTGCTAAAGTTACGCAAGTCTCAAACAGATTCAAGCAATATATTTGACACTTGGGGGCTAATGTACATTTTATTTGTTTAGACATACAGTTCCGGTTCATCTTCTTTGAAGTTCATCCGGAACTTGGGGGCTACGCAATGGCTCTTTTCAGTTAAGGAAGACCCGACTCAAATCAAATTTGAGTCGGCCCTTGGGGGCTATGCAATGGCTCTTTTCTGTTAAGGAAGACCCGACTCAAATCAAATTTGAGTCGGCCCTTGGGGGCTACAATGAGTTCTTTGCATAGTTACTAGTGAAAGACCCGACTCAAATAAAATTTGAGCCGGCCCTTGGGGGCTAACATTGGCAGTATACTAAATATTACAGCGTACATGTTGGGTTACTACATTTATGCAAGGGTATTTTCAGCATAAACTCAAGAAAGACCCGGATCAACTAGACACTAGATTCAATCCGACTCTTGGGGGCTAGGAAAGGTTATGGTTGACGAAGAGAAGACATACCTCGTATTTGGTCTTCATCATGTTGACCAGCCGGAGTTCCAAATCACGGTTGGTGTTGACCCGGTTCAGATAGCCGGAATGAAGTTCTTCGGCCGTCATTTTCTCATGCGCGGAGTCAAATTCAAGTTTCTGTGAAGCTTTAGCCGGTTCAGGATGCCGGGTCAGTACATGCTCCGGAAGAGGAGACTTCTAGGCAGACCCGGTGATTATGACATCCGGAGTTGCGGGAGTCTCCGCGGGTGTGACCAGCCTTGAAGGAGCTGGTGGAGAGTTCTCTAGTATAACATCATCCGCCGCTGGCTCAGTGGAAGCCATGGGCGAAGCATCTTCCGCTGGAATTTCTTCCGGCTGTCCAATGTCCGGTTGAGCCGGGGCTGGCTGTTCAAGCTCCTGGTCCTTGAGGACTGGGTCGGAGGAAGGATGGTTGGTCTTGCGGCGTTTCGCCTGAGCACTACAAGATAAAGGGTCAGCATTTGAAAGAGACTGGTATTGCATCAATAGCCGGATATTTGAATACTTACAGAGGGTTGATCTTGGGTGGAGGTATAACTGACCCTGAAGAGTCTCCAGAGGAAGGAGTCTTCTGAAAAAATAGCAGGAAAATGAGAAGGCAATTAAGTACAAAGGAGGAATCAAAGGAGAGTACAAATACGAACCTCGGCAGGCCGTTTCTTGGGAGCCGGAGAATTGGGAAGCCAAACATAAGCTCGTTAGAGCCGGTGCTCCGGGTTTGGCGACGTCCGGCCTGTTGTTGCTTTTTTAAGAAGAAGTCGGGAGCCAGTTGAGCGAGAGGGTGAGAAAGAGGAAATTTCCTAACAACCCGCCGCGGCTTTCGGGGAAAGTATTCTGAGTCGAAGTATATGCAAGTTACCTCAGGAGCGTTGGCATGACTGGTCTCCACTTCGTCCTGCGAGCACAATGCACATTAATAAGGGGCAGGAAGAGCAGATAGTCGGATAAGCAAATTTAAGATCTTACCCCCGAGTCTGAAGAAGCCGACTGTTCAAGCCAGTTTTCTTGGGGGGCAGCTTTCTTCTGCTTCTTGGTAGCGGCTTTTTTCTTGACTGCCTTCAAAGGAGGCACGTATTCCTTCTTCCAGAACTCCGAGTTGGCCTGTGCACATTTAACCCGAAAGGAAAGATAGTAAAATCAAGCAAGAAGGGTGAGTATGCATGCAAGAGACACATGGTAAAAGAATTAAAACTTACAAGGGGAGCCGGGTTGGTAGCACAAAAGGGTGCTAAGCCGATGGCATTGCAAGAGCCGGAGTTTTCGTGGACAAGACTCCGGACGATCATACAGATGTCATCTTCGGTCAAAGTGTCCTTGCTGAAGCACATTGAGCTGTCATACTTCCCCGGATATTCAAACATGAGCCGGCTCCTGCGGCTCAGAGGCATGATCCACCATTCTACCCAGCAGCGGATCAGATCGGTTCCTATCAGTCCGTTGGCCAAGAGAGCCTTTACCTTCGCATGGACGAACTCATACTTGGCTCGGTCAGCAGCTGAGAGCCGGTCAGGGAGTGTCGTGTCTGTCGAGAGCCGGGAAGGGCGATAACCCGGCAGGCGATGTTCAGTCTCAGGAGACGTGTCTTGGCAGTAAAACCATGTTTTGTTCCAGTTCTTAGGGTGGCTTGGCATCTGAACAGCCGGGAAAGTGATGCCCCTTCGTCACTGGATGGTGATCCCCCCGAGTTCCAGGCTTGGTCCGCTCTCGTACTCTGTCTGGCGGTTGGCATAGAAAAACTCGCGAAAGAAGCCGACTGATGGCCTGGATTGAAGGTACACTTCACAAAGTACTTGGAAGTGGCAAATATTTGATACTGAGTTTGGTGCCAGGTCTTGAGGATGCAGTTTGTATAAATGAACAATATCGCGGAAAAACTTGGAGCCAGGTGGCACGAACCCCCGCTCGATATGATCTGTGAATACTATCACTTCCCCTTTCTTAGGTACGGGGCGGGTCTCATCACCCGGAACCCACCGGTGGATGACCTCCTTTGGGGGAAGGGTGCCAGCAGCGACAAGGTCTGACAGATATTCTTCAGTCACGCAAGAGCCGACCCAATTGCATGAGTTGGTGGCGCGTGTCATATTGATGGCTCAAAGTACTGTGCAAAGGAAAGTGGTGACTAGTCAAACGAAAGCACATGGCTATAGCGGCTCACAGTTTACAAGGTTCTAAAGACTAACCTTTGAAAGACCCGGCTGATGAGAGCCGGAGGAAATCTAGCAGTTTGTTATGGAAGGGAGAACCAGAATTCGGTTAAGACCCGGACAAACAGTTTTCACAAACTATTACTAAAATTACGGATCTACCGAGGCGATAAATAAAGTTCTACCCCGACCTAAGTGAAGAACAACAGGAAATGAAGGGGCAGATTAGGGCCCGAATGGCCCGCGCATTACGCGCGGCCGATCCGCGTACGGCGGCGGTGGTGATGGCGCAGTCTAAAGGAGTACAGCAGGCCCCGAGATATGCTCGTGCGGCGCGCCGGAGACCGGGCGCGCGACGGCGGAACCTCCGGAAAACCCTACTTCTAATGACCTTAATCTACGGGAAGAGGAGACATACCGGAGTAGGAGACGACGACGGACGAAGGTCTCGGCCGAACAGGGTGATGCGGCGGCCAAGGTTGATGACGGAGAGCGACCATGCTGGAGCGGATCAGAGCTCGGGTTGACGGGCGGCGGCAGGAAGAAGACGAAGGACGCACGGGCGAGAGAGAATGAAAAATATTTGACCCGTGCATGTCCTATTTAACAGGAGATATGAGGACGGTGCGGAATCCCAGGCGGCGACACCGGTCTTGCCGAGGCGGACGCCTCGATTCTTGGTAAGTGGTTAAATGCGGAAGATTTGGTGATACATCAGCGGATACCGTGACGTCATGCTGGGTCATTCTGTGGCGACTCTCAGACAACTGAAAGGGAAGGATGAAATGAGCTGGCTCTCTTCAACCTGGGGCCTAATGTTGGGGATATAACCCCGTGATATGACCCGGCTGGAAGGTTCCGGTTAATAGCATTGGTTTGTGAGCCAGCCCACGATGCGAGGTGTCAACCGAAGGCCCAAGATGATAGGCGGCTCTTGGTGTGGGCTGGACGGCGAAGACCCGGATGTGCAAGACGTCTCAAGGATGACTTGGTTAAGAAGATAGAGATAGACTTGGAGATGTAAACATGATCCGGTTGTACAATTGTAAGACCCGACGGTTCTGACCTCTTATATAAAGGCAGAGTCGGGGCGACTTAGAGATAGGTTATCGAGAACTAGGTCAAGCTTCTAGCCCCTTGTAATCGATACAACAAGCAATAACAACACAAGAAGGACGTAGGCTTTTACCTCGACTTGAGGGCCCGAACCTGGGTAAACTCGTGTCCTTTGTCCCGATCAACCCCTTTGATTCCACTACAATGGCGATGGCTCCGAACTCAAGTTCGGTCACCCGGACACCTGCCGTGAGAAAACCACGACATAGTGCCTCCATGGCCAACGGATCTGACATGCCGGGATACAAATGACTCCATGCTCCCAAAAAGGAAGTCATCGATCTCACCACACCACCAGCACCGCCAACCCCGAGTTCTGAGTTTATAGCACCATCAGATGTAAGTGTAACATACCCAACCTCAGGGGGTCGCCATCCGTGTCCAGGAAGAACCTTGGCGTCTTTCTGTGATAGATCCAACAGTGCCAACGCCTCCTTGATGCTTTGCATGGCTTCTCCTGGATTGATGTCTACATCCTCATGTATCCACCGGCTCCTCGAGTGCCAAATGGACCACATAACAGTTATGATTTTTGCCCTCTCATGATCTAAAAAACGAATCATCACATAAATATCCCTGGACCACATATCCGGATGTAGGCGAGGGAGACGAATATCAAACCACATCCCAGAATCTCTGAGAGTGTGAGCACTGCAGCAAAGCATGCATTAGGTTTTCATCTACAACAAGAGAAAGATTGCACTTGCTGATTTCTGCAATGTGCCGATGTTTCAAGGTTGCGAGGTCAGGGAGGATGCCTCGCAATACCCGCCACCATAAAATACGCAGCTTCGGCATGACATTGAGCTTCCAGAGCCTGTCCCACATTTTTCCGTCAGTCACTGAAGTTTTTGTTATCGTCCCTTCTCGTAGAGCTTCATGCTCTTTCTTGATCACGAGAGATTGGTACACCGTTTTGACAGAATAAACGCCAGAATTCTCATGGTCCCAAGCCAGAAAATCTTCCCCTCCGCCATCTCGCAACGGAATATTAAGTATGGCATCCACGTCCGGAGCTATGAAAGTGTTTCGAATGAGATCCGTCCGCCATGTCCAATTGTAAGGATCAATAAGCTCATTCACATACTAGAGTTTTGTTCGCTCCGGTTTGTACATGGGCTTCCTCATGAGTGTTCCTGCTATCCAACTATCAGTCCAAATAGATATTGAAGATCCATCTCCCACACTTGTTTACTCTCGCATGATTGGGTGAAGGTGCCGAGGGTCTACCATCATATATGGACTTAGTATGTACCACACCCGTAAGGTATACCCCGCTAATAACACAACTATACTCACCGACAATTCCTTTTTGTCTCAAATGTAGCTGAATATGCATACGCGGGTTTATCGGTTCATTCTTTTTCGGGTATCGATTCAATTAGATGTGAAGTATTTGCTACTTCTCTGCAACGTCGCTAGAAATTGGCAAGTTCATTCTTGTCTTGCGTTGGTTTTTCCCTTGAAGAGGAAAGGGTGATGCAGCAAACTAGACATAAGTATTTCCCTCAGTTTGGGAACCAAGGTATCAATCCAGTAGGAGTATCAAGGTGAGGCAACAAGGAACTTGCACAAACACAAACAAACTTGCACCAAACGCGATAAAGAGGTTGTCAATCCCTTTACGATTACTTGCAAGGTGAGATCTGATAGTGATAGTAGAAGAATATAAATAAGTAAATAAAATTGCAGCCAAGTATTTTTGGTGTTTTTGTGTTTAGATCTGAATATATAATATTTAAAATAGACCCGGGGGCCATAGTGTTCACTAGAGGCTTCACTCATGATAGCAAGCATTACGGTGGGTGAACAAATTACTGTTGAGCAATTGATAGAATAGCGCAAAGTCATGATGATATATAAGGCAATGATCATACATATAGGCATCACGTCTGAGATAAGTAGACCGATACTTTCTGCATCTACTATTATTACTCCACACATCGACCGCTATCCAACATGCATCTAGTGTATTAAGTTCATGATAAACGGAGTAACGCTTTAAGCAAGATGACATGATGTAGAGGGATAGATTCATGCAATATGATATAAACCCCATCCTTTTACCCTTGATGGTAACAACACGATACGTGCCTCGCTACCCCTTTTGTCACTAGGTGAGGACACCGCACGGTATGAACCCAAAATCAGCACTTCTCCCATTGCAAGAACTATAGATCAAGTTGGCCAAACGAAACCCATAACTCGAAGAGAATTACAAGGATATGAAATCATGCATATAAGAAATCAGAGGAGACTCAAATAATATTCATAGATAATCTGATCATAAATCCACAATTCATCGGATCTCAGCAAACACACCGCAAAAGAAGATTACATCGGATAGATCACCATGAAGATCATGGAGAACTTTGTATTGAAGATCAAAGAGAGAGAAGAAGCCATCTAGATACTAGATATGGACCCGAAGGTCTGATGTGAACTACTCACGCATCATCAGAGAGGCAATGGTGTTGATGAAGATGGCCACTGCTACTTCTCGAGCGTGCGTTGGTTTTTCCCTTGAAGAGGAAAGGGTGATGCAACAAAGTAGAGGTAAGTATTTCCCTCAGTTTGAGAACCAAGATATCAATCCAGTAGGAGTATCAAGATGAGGCACCAAGAAACCTGCACAAACACAAACAAACTTGCACCCAACACGATAAAGGGGTTGTCAATCCCTTCACGATTACTTGCAAGGTGAGATCTGATAGTGATAATGCGTAAATATAAATATGTAAATAAAATTGCAGCAATGTATTTTTGGTGTTTTTATGTTTATATCTGAATATATAATATGTAAAATAGACCCGGGGGCCATTGTGTTCACTAGAGGCTTCTCTCATGATAGCAAGTATTACGGTGGGTGAACAAATTACTGTTGCGCAATTGATAGAATAGCGCAAAGTCATGATGATAGCTAAGGCAATGATCATACATATAGGCATCACGTCCGAGACAAGTAGACCGATACTGTCTGCATCTACTACTATTACTCCGCACATCGACCGCTATCCAGCATGCATCTAGTGTATTAAGTTTATAAGAAACAGAGTAACGCTTTAAGCAAGATGACATGATGTAGAGGGATAAATTCATGTAATATGATATAAACCCCATCTTTTTACCCTTGATGGCAACAACACGATACGTGCCTCGCTACCCTTTCTGTCACTAGGTGAGGACACCGCATGGTATGAACCCAAAACCAAGCACTTCTCCAATTGCAAGAATCATAGATCAAGTTGGCCAAAAGAAACCCATAACTCGAAGAGACTTACAAGGATATGAAATCATGCATATAAGAAATCAGAGGAGACTCAAATAATATTCATAGATAATATGATCATAAATCCACAATTCATCGGATCTCAACAAACACACGGCAAAAGAAGATTACATCAGATAGATCACCATGAAGATCATGGAGAACTTTGTATTGAAGATCAAATAGAGAGAAGAAGCCATCTAGATACTAGATATGGACCAGAAGGTCTGATGTGAACTACTCACGCATCATCGGAGAGGCAATGCTATTGACGAAGATGGCCACTGCTACTTCTCGAGCATGCGTTGGTTTTTCCCTTGAAGAGGAAAGGGTGATGCGGCAAAGTAGAAGTAAGTTTTTCCCTCAGTTTGAGAACCAAGATATCAATCCAGTAGTAGTATCAAGATGAGGCACAAGGAAACCTGCACAAACATAAACAAACTTGCACCCAACGTGATAGAGGGGTTGTCAATCCCTTCACGATTACTTGCAAGGTGATATCTGATAGTGATAATGAGTAAATATAAATAAGTAAATAAAATTTTAGCAAGGTATTTTTGGTGTTTTTATGTTTAGATCTGAATATATAATATGTAAAATTAACCCGGGGGCTATTGTGTTCACTAGAGGCTTCTCTCATGATAGCAAGTATTACGGTGGGTGAACAAATTACTGTTGAGCAATTGATAGAATAGAGCAAAGTCATGACGCTAAGGCAATGATCATACATATAGGCATCACGTCCGAGACAAGTATACTGATACTGTGTGCATCTACTACTATTACTCCACACATCGACCGCTATCCAGCATGCATCTACTTAATTAAGTTTATAAGAAACGGAGTAACGCTTTAAGCAAGATGACATGATGTAGAGGGATAAATTCATGTAATATGATATAAACCCCATCTTTTTACCCTTGATGGCAACAACACGATACGTGCCTCGCTACCCTTTCTGTCACTGGGTGAGGACACCGCATGGTATGAACCCAAAACCAAGCACTTCTCCCATTGCAAGAATCATAGATCAAGTTGGCCAAACGAAACCCATAACTCGAAGAGACTTACAAGGATATGAAATCATGCATATAAGAAATCAGAGGAGACTCAAATAATATTCATAGATAATCTGATCATAAATCCACAATTCATTGGATCTCAACAAACACACCGCAAAAGAAGATTACATCGGATAGATCACCATGAAGATCATGGAGAACTTTGTATTGAAGATCAAAGAGAGAGAAGAAGCCATCTAGATACTAGATATGGACCCGAAGGTCTGATGTGAACTACTCACGCATCATCGGAGAGGCAATGGTGTTGATGAAGATGGCCACTGCTACTTCTCGAGCGTGCGTTGGTTTTTCCCTTGAAGAGGAAAGGGTGATGCAACAAAGTAGAGGTAAGTATTTCCCTTAGTTTGAGAACCAAGGTATCAATCCAGTAGGAGTATCAAGATGAGGCACCAAGAAACCTGCACAAACACAAACAAACTTGCACCCAACGCGATAAAGGGGTTGTCAATCCCTTCACGATTACTTGCAAGGTGAGATCTGATAGTGATAATGAGTAAATATAAATAAGTAAATAAAATTGCAGCAATGTATTTTTGGTGTGTTTATGTTTAGATCTGAATATATAATATGTAAAATAGACTCGGGGGGCCATAGTGTTCACTAGAGGCTTCTCACATGATAGCAAGTATTACGGTGGGTGAACAAATTATTGTTGACCAATTGATAGAATAGCGCAAAGTCATGACGATATCTAAGGCAATGATCAAACATATAGGCATCATGTACGAGACAAGTAGACCGATACTGTCTGCATCTACTACTATTACTCTACACATCGACCGCTATCCAGCATGCATCTAGTGTATTAAGTTTATAAGAAACGGAGTAACGCTTTAAGAAAGATGACATGATGTAGAGGGATAAATTCATGCAATATGATATAAACCCCATCTTTTTACCCTTGATGGAAACAACACGATACGTGCCTAGCTACCCTTTTTGTCACTGGGTGAGGACACCCCATGGTATGAACCCAAAACCAAGCACTTCTCCCATTGCAAGAATCATGGATCAAGTTGGCCAAACGAAACCCATAACTCGAAGAGACTTACAAGGATATGAAATCACGCATATAAGAAATCAGAGGAGACTCAAATAATATTCATAGATAAGCTGATCATAAATCCACAATTCATCGGATCTCAACAAACACACCGCAAAAGAAGATTACATCGGATAGATCACCATGAAGATCATGGCGAACTTTGTATTGAAGATCAAAGAGAGAGAAGAAGCCATCTAGCTACTAGCTATGGACCCGTAGGTCTGATGTGAACTACTCACGCATCATCGGAGAGGCAAGGATGTTGATGAAGATGGCCACCGGAGATGGATTCCCCTCCGACAGGATGCCGGAACGGTCTCCCGATTGGTTTTTGGTGGTTCTGGAGGCTTTCAGCGGCGGAACTTGCTATCTAGGTCTGTTTCTGTGCGTTTGGCTATTTATAAGACCGTATGGTGGCGGAAACAAGTGGAGATGGGCCACGAGGAGGCCACGAGCCCCCTAGCCGCGGTCTAGGGGGCCTCCTCCCAGGCTCGTGGCTCCCTCAGCCCACTTCTCTTGTATTTCTTCCTTCAGGTATTTTTCATATTTTTCATAAAAAATCACGGCGAAATTTTTATTCCATTTGGACTCCGTTTGACATTCCTATCTGAAAAAGATCAAAAACACGGAAAAAACAGGAACAGGCACCAGGCACTGAGTTAATAAGTTAGTCCCAAAAATCATATAAAATAGCATATTCATGCATATAAAACATCCAAAGTTGATAATATAATAGCATGGAACAATCAAAAATTATAGATATGTCAGAGACGTATCAGCCACCGGTGATGAATTCCCCTCCGGCAGGATGCCGGAACGGTCTCCCGATTGGTTTTTGGTGGCTCTGGAGGTCTGCGGCACCGGAACTTGCGATCTAGGTTTATTTATGAGGGTTTCCGTATTTATAAGACCGTCTGGCGTCGGGAACAAGTCGAGAGGCGCCACGAGGAGGTCATGAGCCCCCTAGCCGCGGCCAGGGGGGCCCGCGCCTCCCAGGCTCGTGGCTTCCTCGGGCTGCCTCTCTGGTATATTTTCCTTCTGCTATTTTTGATATTTCCCATAAAAAATCACGACGAAAGTTTTATTCCATTTGGACTCTGTTTGACATTCCTATCTGAAAAAGGTCAAAAAACACGGAAAAAACAGGAACTGGCACTAGGCACCGAGTGAATAATTTAGTCCCAAAAAGCATATAAAATAGCATATTCATGCATATAAAACATCCAAAGTTGATAATATAATAGCATGTAACAATCAAAAATTATAGATATGTCGGAGTCCTATCAAGCATCCCCAAGCTTAACTCCTGCTCGACCTCGAGTAGGGAAGTGATAAAGACCGAATTTTTGATGTGGAATGCTACCCAACATATTTGTTTTATGTAATCTCTTTATTATGGCATGAATGTTCAGATCCATAAGATTGAAAAACAATAGTTCAATATTGACATGAAAACAATAATACTTCAAGCATAATAGCAAAGTGATCATAAACTTTTGAAATAACAAGGCCAAAGAAAATTATCCCTACAAAATCATATAGTCTGGCTATGCTCCATCATCCTCACACAACGAATTTAAATCATGCACAACCTTGGTATTGGCCAAGTAATTGTTTTCACACTCTTACTTTCTCAAACCTTTTTCAACTCTCACGCAATATGTGAGTGTGAGCCATGGATATAGCACTATAGGTGGAATAGAGTGTGGTGAAGGTTGTGAGGCAAAAAGAAGGAGATGGTCACATCGACTCGGCATATCAATAGGCTATGAAGATTCCCATCAATAGATATCAATGTGAATGAGTAGGGATTGCCATGAAACGGATGCACTAGAGCTATAAGTGTATGAAAGCTCAAAAGTGAAAACTAGTGGGTGTGCATCCAACTTGCTTGCTCATGAAGACCTAGGGCAATTTTGAGGAAGCCCATCATTGGAATATACAAGTCAAGTTACATAATGAAAATCTCCACTAGCATATGAAAGTGACAAAACAAGAGACTCTCCATCTTGAAGAACATGGTGCTATTTTGAAGCACAAGTGTGGAAAAAGATAGTAGCATTGTCCCTTCTCTCTTTTTCTCTCATTTTTTGGTGGGCATCTTTGGCCTCTTTTATTTCCTCACATGGGACAATGCTCTAATAATGATGATCATCACACTTTTATTTACTTACAACTCGGTACTTAGAACAATAATGACTCTATATGAATGAAAGTTATGGCACATGTCATGAGACAGAACGGTGAAAGTTGCATGGTAATATATCTCGGAATGGCTATGAAAATGCCATAATAGATAGGTATGGTGGCTATTTTGAGGAAGATATATGGTGGGTTTGCGCACCGGCGAAAGTTGCGCGGCACTAGAGAGGCTAGCAATGGTGTAAGGTGAAAGTGCATCTATACCATGGACTCACATTAGTCATGAAGAACTCACATACTTATTGTGAAAGTTTTATTATTAATCGAAATAAAGTGCTAAACGCATACTCCTAGGGGAAGGGTTGGTAGGAGTTAACGATCGCGCTATCCCGACCTCTACACAAAGGAAGACAATCAATAAATCAATTATGCTCCGACTTCCTAACATAGCGGTTCACCATACGTTCATGCTACGGGAATCACTAACCTCAACACAAGTATTTCTAGGTTCACAACACCCTACTAACATAACTCTCATATTACCATATCCATATCTCAAAACTAATCATGAGGAATCAAACTTCTCTTACTAATCAATGCACTTGAATATGAAAGTTTTTATTATATCCTCTTTGGATGTCTATCATATTTAGGACTAATTTCATAACACACGCCAATTACCAAGTTTCCTAGAGAGAGAACACTCTCAAAATGATATAAGTGAAGATTAGAGAGTTTTGATTTCTACAAAATATGACATCGCTGTGGTCTACAAAGATTTAAGTGAAGCATTAGAGCAAAATTTTGTTGGAAATATGCCCTAGAGGCAATAATAAATTAGTTATTATCATATTTCCTTGTTCATGATAATCTTTTATTATCCATGCTATAATTGTATTGATCGGAGACTTAAATGCATGTGTGGATACATAGACAAAACCATGTCCCTAGTATGCCTCTAATGGACTAGCTCGTTGATCAAAGGATGGTTAAGGTTTCCTAGCCATGGACATGAGATGTCATTTGATAACGGGATCACATCATTAGGAGAATGATGTGATGGATAAGACCCAAACTACAAACATAGCATACGATCGTGTCAGTTTATTGCTACTGTTTTCTGCATGTCAAGTATATGTTCCTATGACCATGAGATCATGCAACTCACGGATATCGGAGGAGTGCCTTGTGTGTATCAAACGTCGCAACGTAACTGGGTGACTATAAAGGTGCTCTATAGGTATCTCCGATGGTGTCTGTTGAGTTGGCAAGGATCGAGACTGGGATTTGTTACTCCGTGTGACGGAGAGGTATCTCAGGGCCCACTCGGTAATACAACATCACAACAAGCCTTGCAAGCAATGTGGCTAAGTGTTAGTCACGGGATCTTGTATTACGGAACGAGTAAAGAGACTTGCCAGTGACGAGGTTGAACTAGGTATGGAGATACCGACGATCGAATCTCAGGCAAGTAACATACCGAAGAACAAAGGGAACGTTATACGGGATTAACTGAATCCTTGACATAGAGGTTCGACCGATAAATATCTTTGTAGAATATGTAGGAACCAATGTGGACGTCCAGGTCCCGCCATTGGTTATTGACCGTAGAGGTGTCTCGGTCATGTCTACATAGTTCTCGAACCCGCAGGGTCTGCACACTTAAGGTTTGGTGACGTTTCAGTAGTGTAGAGTTGTGTATGGTGGTGACCGAAGGTTGTTTGGAGTCCTGGATGAGATCCCGGACATCACGAGGAGCTCCGGAATGGTCCGGAGGTAAAGATTCATATATAGGAAGTCCCAATTTGGTCGCCGGAAAAGTTTCGGGCTCATCGGTAGTGTACTGGGAGTGCCGATAGTGTACCGGGGGACCTCCGGGAGGGGTATTTCGACCCCAAGAGGTCCATGGGCTGTGGGATAATAATAACCAGCCCTTATTGGGCTGGAAAAACAGCCACACCAAGGCCCATGGCGCAGGAGGCAAAAGTCCTAAAGGAAAAGGTGGAAAAAAGGCTAAAAAGGAAGAGTCCTACTCCTACTAGGAGTGGAGGAGGAGTAGGACTCCTCCCCCTCTAGTTTGGCCGACTCCTATTGGATTTTTTCCTTGCGCCAGCCCTCCTCTCTCTCTCTCCTTTATATACTAGTGGATTGGGTGCTGTTTCGACACAGATTACGGCCACGTGCTACCCGTTTCACCGGTGCTCCTCTAGATCGGTTTTCTGTAGCGCTTAGGCGAAGCCCTCCCAGAATTGCTCCACCACCATCACCGGAGCGCCGTCATGCTGCCGGTGAACTCTCTCTACTCTCCACCTCCTCTTGCTGGATCAAGATGGTGGAGATCGTCATCAAGCTGCACGTGTGCTGAACGTGGAGGTGTCGTCCGTTCGGCGCTAGATCGGAAGGACCGTGATCGAGATCGCGAGAGGTTCGTGATGTGGTCACGGAACGGATCGTGATGAGTTCGCGGGACAGATCGTGATCAAGATCATGAGACGGATCGTGATGAGTTCGCGGGACGGATCATGATGTGTTCGCGGGACGGATCGTGATTGGATCACGGGACGGATTGTGATGAGATCGCGGGATGCTCGGCGATTTGGATCGCGAAGATGTTTGACTACACCAACCGCGTTTCCTAACGCTTCCCGCTTAGCGATCTACAAGGGTACGTAGATTCACTCTCCCTCTCGTAGATGCTCATCACCATGGATAGGTTTGTGTGTGCGTAGGAAATTTTTTGTTTCCCATGCGACGTTCTCCAACAAATTTATCTAGCTCAAAAGATATAAGTGAAGCACATGGGAGCAAAAATTACCAATCTCAAAAGATATAAGTGAAGCACATGTGAAAAAAAATCACCAAGCTCAAAAGATATAAGTGAAGCACATGTGAGCTAATATTGCCTAAGTCAAAAGATATAACTGAAGCTTATTGAGTATTCTACCAAATTCACGATGAGTGCGTGTCCCTCTCAAAAGATGTGTAGCAAGGATGATTGTGATAAAACAAAAAGCAAAGACTACTATAACACACGACGCTCCAAGCAAAACACATATTATGTGGTGAATAAAAATATAGCTCCAAGTAACGTTATCGATGGATTGAAGACGAAAGAGGGGATGCCTTCCCGGGGCATCCCCAAGCTTAGGCTTTTTGGTGTCCTTAAATTTGGCTTGGGATGCCTTGGGCATCCCCAAGCTTACGATATTTCCACTCTTTATTCCATTGTCCATAAGAACATCACCCAAAACGTGAAAACTTCACAACACAAAACTCAAACAGAAACTCGTGATAGCATTAGCATAAGAAAACAAACCACCAACTTTTTGTGTACTGTTGTAAACTTAATTTCCATTTGGATTGATGTTCTATTACTGTATTATCACTTTCCCATGACTTGTATCCCCGATACTAACCATAGTTTCATCAAAATAAGCAATCAACACAACAAAAACAGAATTTTTCAAAAACAGAATAGTCTGTAGCAATCTGTATATTTCGAAAACCTCTGCTAACTCAAAAATTCTGAAAAATGATGAAAATTAGGGAAATTTATATATAAATCAGCACGATAAAGAATCAACTCAAAAGATCTTTCTGGATGGGAATGAAAAATAATTTCGTGAGCAGAAAGTTTCTGTCTTTTTCCAACATGATTAAACAACTATCACCAAAACTAATCATAAAGGTTCTACTTGGCACAAACACTAATTAAAACATAAAAAACACAATCATAACAGAATCATGATGGTGTTGACTTAAAGAAACAGAAAGTAAAAAAGCAAGAATAAATCCATTCATTCGGTTGCCTCCCAACAAGTGCTATCGTTTAACGCCGTTAGCTAGGCATAAGGCAATGGAATCAAGTATTATCATCTTTAGTGCTCAAACCATAAGTAGATATCATAATGGATTCATAAGGAAATCTTATTATTTTTCTAAGAAAATGTTCCATGCCCTTCTTTAATGGAAATTGAAATTTAATATTCCCTTCCTTCATATCAATGACATCACCAATAGTCCTAAGGAAAGGTCTACCAAGAATAATGGGACATGTAGGATTGCAATCAATATCAAGCACAATGAAATCTACGGGCACATAGTTCCTATTTGCAATAATAAGAACATCATTAATCCTTCCCATAGGTTTCTTAATAGTAGAATCCGCAAGATGCAAATTAAGAGAGCACTCATCAATCTCATTGAAACCTAGAACATCACATAAAGATTTTGGAATTGTGGAAACACTAGCACCCGAATCACACAAAGCATGGCATTCATAATTTTTAATCTTGATTTTTATAGTAGGTTCCCAGTCATCATGAAGTTTTCTAGGAATTGATATTTCCAACTCAAGTTTATCTTCAAGAGATTTCATCATAGCATCAACGATATGTTTAGTAAAAGCCTTATTTTGGCTATAAGCATGTGGAGAGTTTAGCATGGATTGCATCAAGGAAATACATTCAATAAAAGATCAACTATCATAAATAAATTCCTTGAGATCCAAAGTAGTAGTTTCATAACTATTCAAAGTTTTGATATCCTCTACTCCACTTTTAGTATTTTTAGCATCAAGATAAATAGACTCCGAATCATTGGGGCGTTTCTCAACCAAAGTGGATTCACAACCAGCCGCATCATCATTAAGATTGACATTAAAACAAGGATTCAATAGGAGTCACATCAAGCACTTTAAGATCTTCGTGATGACGCCTTTTTGAGCCATTCATGTCTAGCACGAATATGGGCGGTTCTTTCTTTACTCTCATCCATAGAAATACGCATAGCTTTCAAGGTTTAATCCATATTAATATTTGGAGGAACACATCTTAATTTGAAAGCATCAATATCAAGAGACATTCTATCAACAGTCCTAGCCAAGTCATCAACTTTAAGCAGTTTTTCTTCTATGGAAGCATTGAAAATCTTTTGCGAATTAATAAAATTCTTAATATTACTCTCAAGATCAGAGGGTATTTTATTATAATTTCCATGAGCATTGTTTTAGGAATTGCCAAAATTATTAGAGGGATTACTAGGAAAAGGCCTAGGATTGAAGTTACCTCTATAAGAATTGTTGTTACCAAAATTATTCCTACCAACAAAATTAACATCCAAACTTCCATTGCTATTCTCAATCAAGGAAGATAAAGGCATATCATTAGGATCTAGAGAAGCATTTCTGCTAGCAAACATCTTCATTAACTCATCCATCTTAGCACTCAAAGAGTTAATTTCTTCTACAACATGCACTTTTTTACTAGTAGGTGACCTTTCGGTGTGCCATTGAGAATAATTTGTCATGATATTATCCAAGAGTTTTGTAGCTTCTCCTAGTGTGATTTCCATGAAAGTTCCATCGGAGGCGGAATCCAAGATATTTCTAGAAGCAAAATTCAAACCAACATAGAAAATTTGTATAATCATCAAAAGACTTAGGCCATGAGCCGGGCAATTTCTAATCATCAATTTCATTCTCTCCCAAGATTGTGCAACATGTTCATGATCTAGTTGCTTAAAATTCATAATATCATTACGGAGAGAGATAATCTTAGCAGGTGGAAAATACTTGGAAATAAAAGCATCTTTACACTTGTTCCATGAATCAATACTATTTTTGGGTAAAGATGAAAACCAAGTTTTTGCTCGACCTCGTAGTGAGAACAGAAATAGCTTCAATTTAATCATATCATTATCCACATCTCTCTTGTTTTGCATATCACATAACTCAATAAAGGTATTAAGATGGGATGCGGCATCTTCACTCGGAAGGCCGGAAAATTGCTCTTTCATAACAAGATTCAACAAGGCAACATGAATTTCATATGATTCCACACTAGTGGCGGGAGAAATTGGAGTAAAAATAAATTCATTGTTATTAGTATTAGAGAAATCACACAATTTAGTAATTTTAGACATGGTGACTTAGCAAGCAGACAAGCACACAAGCAAACAGAAAGCAAGCGAAAGAAAAGAGCAAATAAAGAAAGGCAAATATTTTTGTAATTTTTGTTTTTTAGAAGTGGGGGAGAGGAAAACGAGAGGCAAATAGCAAATAATGTAAATGCAAGAGATGGGTTTGTGATAGGTACTTGTAGATATGCTTCACTTGAATACTCCCCGGCAAGGGCGCCAGAAATTGTTCCTGCTACTTCTTTGCAACGTCGCCAGAAATTGGCAAGTTGATTCTTGTCTTGCGTTGGTTTTTCCCTTGAAGAGGAAAGGGTGATGCAGCAAAGTAGAGATAAGTATTTCCCTCAGTTTGAGAACCAAGGTATCAATCCAGTAGGAGTATCAAGGTGAGGCAACAAGGAACCTGCACAAACACAAACAAAGTTGCACCCAACACGATAAAGAGGTTGTCAATCCCTTTACGATTACTTGCAAGGTGAGATTTTATAGTGATAGTAGATGAATATAAATAAGTAAATAAAATTGCAGCAAATTATTTTTGGTGTTTTTGTGTTTAGATCTGAATATATAATATGTAAAATAGACCCGGGGGCCATAGTGTTCACTAGAGGCTTCTCTCATGATAGCAAGTATTACAGTGGGTGA
The DNA here is from genome assembly GCA_022496015.1 of Hordeum marinum. Classification (NCBI taxonomy): domain Eukaryota; kingdom Viridiplantae; phylum Streptophyta; class Magnoliopsida; order Poales; family Poaceae; genus Hordeum; species Hordeum marinum. The sequence goes on along the minus strand of CM039678.1, from coordinate 74,669,589 downwards.
ACAAATTACCGTTGAGCAATTGATAGAATAGCGCAAAGTCATGATGATATCTAAGGCAATGATAATACATATAGGCATCATGTCCGAGACAAGTAGACCGATACTTTCTGCATCTACTACTATTACTCCACCCATCGACCGCTATCCAGTATGCATCTAGTGTATTAAGTTCATGATAAACGGAGTAACGCTTTAAGCAAGATGACATGATGTAGAGCGATAGATTCATGCAATATGATATAAACCCCATCTCTTTACCCTTGATGGCAACAACACAATACGTGCCTCGCTACCCCTTCTGTCACTAGGTGAGGACACCGCACGGTATGAACCCAAAACCAAGCACTTCTCCCATTGCAAGAACTATAGATCAAGTTGGCCAAACGAAACCCATAACTCGAAGAGAATTACAAGGATATGAAATCATGCATATAAGAAATCAGAGGAGACTCAAATAATATTCATAGATAATCTGATCATAAATCCACAATTCATCGGATCTCAACAAACACACCCCAAAACAAGATTACATCGGATAGATCACCATGAAGATCATTGAGAACTTTGTATTCAAGATCAAAGTGAGAGAAGAAGCCATCTAGATACTAGCTATGGACCCTAAGGTCTGATGTGAACTACTCATGCATGATCGGAGAGGCAATGGTGTTCATTAAGATGGCCACCGATGATGAATTCCCTTCCGACAGGATGCCGGAACGGTCTCCCGATTGGTTTTTGGTGGCTCTGGAGGTCTGCGGCGGCGGAACTTGCGATCTAGGTTTATTTCTGAGGGTTTCCGTATTTATAAGACCGTTTGGCGTCGGGAACAAGTCGAGAGGCGCCACGAGGAGGTCACGAGCCCCCTAGTCGCGGCCAGGGGGGCCCGCTCCTCCCAGGCTCATGGCTTCCTCGGGCCGCCTCTCCGGTATCTTTTCCTTCTGCTATTTTTGATATTTTCCATAAAAAATCACGGCGAAAGTTTTATTCCGTTTGGACTCCATTTGATATTCCTATCTGAAAAGGTCAAAAACACGGAAAAAAACAGGAACTGGCACTGGGCACTGGATTAATAAGTTAGTCCCAAAAATAATACTCCCTCCGTTCCTTGATATAAGGTGTATAGATTTTTGAGAAAAAATCCAAAATATAAGGTGAATTGCCTTGCATCACTCGTTTGGATATATATTTTAGGAATTTGATTGCATTTCCTTATACCACGTAAGCTCCTGTATTTTATGATCTCCGTTAGTCGGGTGTATTCTCGCCCAAAACTTGTGAAAATTTCCCTCCACATGTGTTCTTTAATATTCGTGCCAAAAACTATACACCTTATATCTAGGAACGGAGGGAGTATAAAATAGCATATTCATGCATATAGAACATCCAAAGTTGATAATATAATAGCATGGAACAATCAAAAATTATAGATATGTTGGAGACGTATCAGTATCCTATGCTAATATCATACAGTGATTAAGAATTCTACTCGAATTCAGTTACCATATACACCAGAATATTTAACGTCTCCACAGCGAAATTGTTGAGCATACAGGCAATTTTTCGATTAGATTAATCCATGAAATAATAACTAACATGGCATTGACAGAAGCGCAAACATATTGATATTCGAACATGCAAGCACATACTACACTAACAGTAGATGAATCTACGCGTAACGCTAGTAGTGCTACAACTAACATAAACAGGAGCACGATAAACAGGTTATACCCTCCAATAGGCTAGTTGGCCGTAGTCGCGTTGTTGGCAGCGGCAGCGTCCTCGGTCGTCTTCCTATCGGCTTCACACTTCTCAGGAGCAGCACGGTCGGCATCGGTTGGGGATTACATGGTGATGACGAAGGCAATGCAGACGTAGAGGAAGTAGTCTGATGGGGGCGAGCAGTCGCGTAGTCACTCCCCAAAAACCTAATCGCCCGTCTCCCTGTACAGGACCCGAAGAGGTGTGGTTTCGGAGGCCTGCTCTCCTGTCGACTGTGTACAGGGTGAACGGGACGGAGTCGCCGGCGACAGCATCAGCAAAAGGAACGACGTGGGTGGAGGGCATGGAGGAAGATGTGATTTGTTTTCTGTGGTGGCTAAGGTTGGCCGAAGCCCTTCTTATGTAGGCAGCGTCTGGGTGGAGAGACATGGGCTGAACCAACGTACGATTCGGTAGCCCACGATCTAATGTCTCAGATCGTGGCGTTACGTATTCTCCGTTCCCAACCGGCAAAAATAAGCGCGTAGGTATAAGCTCGGCTCGGCTCAACCCCGCAACCCGCGGCACGGCGCGTCATGATGAGGCGTGGCGAGCGGCGGAGGAGGAGTGCTGAGGGCCTCTTATCGTCTCATGCTCCAATAGCATGTGGAACAGAGCACCTTATAAAGAGGTTCAACTCCCCCTCCACTAGCAAGGTGGTACTAAACATCCCACCCCCCTTGTCATGCCACCTACATGGGCCCTTAGATATTTTCTAAAATTGTCTCATGGGCCTAAAGCCCATCTCAGATTTCAACAATCCCCCACCAGATCTCAAGGGCCCATTTCGTCCTCTGTTCAAATTACTGTTTTGATATACCAGCATTTCAGTGAAAACCTGTTAAGGTTGAGCTTCACCTAGAACAAGTAGCTACACTCCTTCACAACTGAACAATGGACTATGCCTTGAATTGTCAGTTTGGCATCAAGAAGTTTCACCATAAGTCCTACTGGTACTAGGTTGTCGAAGGCTGACCCCTTGGGTGGAGCATATTAGTCTCACTCCTGGCCTATTCGTGAGCTTACTAGAGATCACCCCAATCTCATAGACCGTGACCAGCAGTCGGGCTCATATAGGTGTGTTCCTCCAAATATCGCTCCATAGGACAACATCTTGCTTACATATAAGCTTTAGAACACATTAAGACAGTAGTCATCCTACCATACAATATCCGAGAGTATTTCATCTCCAACGGAGTGGGTTAGTAAAGTTACTCTCCTTGGTTCACCACTGGCTTGTTTTCCCAGTTCCTACTTCATGGGATCTCCGATCACATAGGTTGGGTTACTACCATGGCAACTCATGTGGGTCTCATACCCATCTCCCTGGATGCATTATCTATCACAACACGTGATAGCCCTTTAGTAAAGGATCTGCCAGATTCTTAGCCGTTTGGATGTAATCCAACGCTATCACTTCGGAGCTTCTTAAATGTCTGACAGCTTTCAATCTCATTATTATATGTTTGTTGGACTTCATTTGTCCTTTGAACTCTTCACTTTGACAATGAGTGTCTCATTATCGCAGTTCATAAGGATAGCCGAAAACGGCTTCTCAACCACTAGCAAGTCCATCAAAAGATCTCGAAGAAATTCTGCTTCGACGCCAGAGGTGTCTAATGATGTTAATTCTGCTTCCATTGTCGATCTCGTTAAGGTTGTTTGCTTGCAAGACTTCCAGGAAACAATACCACCTCCAAGGGTAAACATATACCCAGTAGTGGCCTTCATCTCATCAGTATCAGAGATCCAATTTGCATCACTATACCCTTCTAGTACCGACGGGTATCCGATATAGTCAAGTCCGTGGTTCATAGTACCTTTCAGATAGCGCATAACTCTTTCAACAACACGCCAATGAACCTCACCCGGATTGGCAACAAACCGGCTCAATTTGCTCACAGCAAACGCGATGTTAGGCCTCGTTGCGCTAGCTAGATACATAAGTGAACCAATGATTTGAGAGTATCTCAATTGATCTTTATCCATGCCTGTGAACTTTCGAACCAGCAAACTAGGATCATATGGTGTTTGAGAAACTTTGCAGTCCAAATATCCAAAACGACTCAAAACCTTCTCAATATAATGGGATTGCAGAAGTGTAATCCCACCCTCAACACCTCTCAATAGCTTGATGTTCAAGATAACATGAGCCACTCCAAGGTCCTTCATCTCAAAGTTCTAAGACAAAAAGGACTTAACCTCCTCAATCACTTTGAGATTGGTTCCAAATATCAATATGTCATCAACATACAAACACAGTATAACTCCTTCGCCCCACCATTGCGATAGTATACACATTTGTCAGCTTCATTAACAACGAAGCCAACAAATATCAGAGCTGTATTAAACTTCTCATGCCATTTCTTAGGTGCTTGTCTCAGGCCATAAAAAGATTTTAGCAACTTACACACCTTTCCTTTCTGACCATCTATCACAAAGCCATCTAGGTGTTGCATATAGATTTCCTCCTCTAGCTCTCCATTAAGGAAAGTTGTCTTGACGTCCATTTGATGGACAAGAAGACCACACAAGGCCACCAACGAGAGTAGTACTCAAATGGTGGTTAGTCTGGCCACAGGTGAATAAGTATCGAAGAAATCTTCTTCTTCTTTCTGGTCATAGCCCTTGGCCACTAGCCTAGCCTTATACTTTTCAATTATACCATCGGGCCTATAAGCTTCTTTTTGAACACCCACTTACATCCCAATGGTTTGCAACCATAGGGACGCTCAGTTATTTCCCATGTTTCGTAGCTATGATGGAATCCATCTAGCTACAAACCGCTTCTTTCCAGTAGTTAGCATTAGGAGATGCATAGGCTTCTGAAATACAAGTGGGATTTGTTGGAAATATGCCCTAGAGGCAATAATAAATTAGTTATTATCATATTTCCTTTTTCATGATAATCTTTTATTATCCATGCTATAATTGTATTGATCGGAGACTTAGATGCATGTGTGGATACATAGACAAAACCATGTCCCTAGTATGCCTCTAATAGACTAGCTCGTTGATCAAAAGATGGTTAAGGTTTCCTAGCCATGGACATGAGATGTCATTTGATAACAGGGTCACATCATTAGGAGAATGATGTGATGGATAAGACCCAAACTACAAACATAGCATATGATCGTGTCAGTTTATTGCTAATGTTTTCTGCATGTCAAGTATATGTTCCTATGACCATGAGATCATGCAACTCACGGATATCAGAGGAGTGCCTTGTGTGTATCAAACGTTGCAACGTAACTGGGTGACTATAAAGGTGCTCTACAGGTATCTCCGATGGTGTCTGTTGAGTTGGCATGGATCGAGACTGGGATTTGTTACTCCGTGTGACGGAGAGGTATCTCGGGGCCCACTCGGTAATGCAACATCACAATAAGCCTTGCAAGCAATGTGACTAATTGTTAGTTGCGAGATCTTGTATTACGGAACGAGTAAAGAGACTTGCCGGTAACAAGGTTGAACTAGGTATGGAGATACCGACGATCGAATCTCGGGCAAGTAACATACCGAAGAACAAAGGGAACGTTATACGGGATTAACTGAATCCTTGACATAGAGGTTCGACCGATAAAGATCTTCGTAGAATATGTAGGAACCAATGTGGACCTCCAGGTCCCGCCATTGGTTATTGACCGTAGAGGTGTCTCGGTCATGTCTACATAGTTCTCGAACCCGTAGGGTCTGCACACTTAAGGTTCGGTGACGTTTCGGTAGTCTAGAGTTATGTATGGTGGTGACCGAAGTTTTTTCGGAGTCCCGGATGAGATCCCGGACGTCACAAGGATCTCCGGAATGGTCTGGAGGTAAAGATTCATATATAGGAAGTCCCAGTTTGGTTTCCGGAAAAGTTTCGGGCTCATCGGTAGTGTACCGGGAGTGCCAGTAGTGTACCGGGAGTGCCGGTAGTGTACCGGGAGGCCTCCGGGAGGGGTATTTCGACCCCAAGAGGTCCATGGGCTGTGGGAGAATAATAACCAGCCCTTAGTGGGCTGGGAAAACAGCCACAAAGGCCCATGGCGCAGGAGAGAAAGTCCTAAAGCAAAAAGTGGAAAATCAGCCAATAGGAGGCAATCCTACTCCAACTAGGATTGGAGGTGAAGTAGGATTGCTTCCCACCTCCTATTTCGGCCGACCCAAAGGCCTTGGCTGCCTATCCTCTCCTCTCCTCCTATATATACTAGTGGATTGGGTGGTTTTTGGACAGAATTTCCGGCCACGTGCTACCCGTTCCATCGGTGCATAGTTTCTCCTCTAGATCGGTTTTCTGCAGTGCTTAGGCGAAGCCCTGCCGAAATCACTCCACCACCATCACCAGAGCACCGTCACGCTGCCGGTGAACTCTCTCTCCTCTCCACCTCCTCTTGCTGGATCAAGACGGTGGAGATCGTCATCAAGCTGCACGTGTGCTGAACGCGGAGGTGTCGTCCGTTCGGCGCTAGATCGGAAGGACCGTGATCGAGATCGCGAGACGGTTCGTGATGTGATCACGGAACGGATCGTGATGAGTTCGTGGGACAGATCGTGATCAAGATCGTGAGACGGATCGTGATGAGTTCACGGGACGGATCATGATGTGTTCGCGGGACGGTTCGTGATTGGATCGCGGAACGCTCGGTGATTTGGATCGCGAAGAAGTTCGACTACACCAACCGCGTTTCTTAACGCTTCCCGCTTAGCGATCTACAAGGGTACGTAGATCCACTCTCCCTCTCGTAGATGCTCATCACCATGGATAGGTTTGCGTGTGCGTAGGAAATTTTTTGTTTCCCATGCGACGTTCCCCAACAGTGGCATCATGAGCTAGGTTGATGGTCCGATGAGATCTCGAGTAGAACACAAAAGGTTTGTGGGCGTTGATGCTTAGATTGCTTCCTCCCTTGGTCGGATTTTGGTTCAGCGGGATTGTGAGATGAAGCGGCCCGGACCAACATTACTCGTACGCTTACGAGAGACCGGTTCCCTCGACGCAACTTGTTGCCTAGATGGCTTGCGGGTGACACTTTCTCTCACTTTAGTTGGATCGGATCCGACAAAGGCGGTCCTTGAGAAGGTCGAAAAGCAATCTATGTATCACCGTTGTGGTTTATGCGTAGGTGAGAATCGTTCTTGCTAGATACCCGTAGCAGCCACGTAAAACATGCAATAACAATTAGAGGACGTCTAACTTGTTTTTGCACGGTATGTTGTGATGTGATATGTCCAGTTACATGATGAGATATATGCGATGTATGAGATGATCATGTGATGTATAGAATTTCACGACTTGCATGTCGTTGAGTACAGCAACCGGCAGGAGCCATAGGGTTGTCTTTAATTATTGTATGACCTGCGTGTCAATCATTAAGCGCTATGTAATGCTTTACTTTATTGCTAAGCGGTAGCAATAGAAGTAGAAGCAAGGCTGGCGCCACAACCCCAATGGCAACACATTGATGGAGATCAAGATGATGGAGATCATGGTGTTGTGCCGGTGACGATGGAGATCATGCCGGTGTTTTGAAGATGGAGATCTTAAACACAAGTTCATGGCCATATCATGTCACTTATGAATTGCATGAGATGTTAATCCTTTTATGCACCTTGTTTTGCTTAGTACGGCGGTAGCATTATAAGGTGATCCCTCACTTGAATTTCAAGATGAACTGTGTTCTCCCTGAGTGTGCACCGTTGCGAAAGTTCGTCGTGTTGAGACACCACGTGATGATCGGGTGTGATAGACTCTACGTTCACATACAACGGGTGCAAGCCAGATTTGCACGCGCAGAACACTCGGGTTAAACTTGACGAGCCTAGCATGTACAGGCATGGCCTCAGAACACAAGAGACCGAAAGGTCGAGCATGAGTGATATAGTGGATATGATCAACATAATGATGTTCACCATTGAAGCCACCTTAACTCACGTGATGATCGGACTTGAGTTGGTTAATTTGGATTATGTATCACTCGAATGACCCGAGGGATGTCAATTTGAGTGGGAGTTCTTAAGTAATATGATTAATTGAACTCATTATCATGAACATAGTCAATAGTGTCTTTGCAAATTATGTTGTAGATTACTAGCTCGCGTTGTAGCTCCCTTAAATTTTTATATGTTCCTAGAGAAATAGAGTTGAAAGATGTTGGTAGCAATATTGCGGACTGGGTCCGTGATCTAAGGATTGTCCTCATTGCTGCACAGAAGGCTTATGTCCTTAATGCACCGCTCGGTGCGCCACCCCCTCTACCGTCGTCTATAGATGTTGTGAACATCTGACAGGCACGTTTCGATGACTACTTGATAGTTTAGTGTGTCATGCATTACGGCTTAGAATTGAGGCTCCGAAATGTTTTGAACGTCACGGAACATATGAGATGTTCTAGGAGCAGAGATTGTGATCTCAGGCTCGTGCGTGTGTTGCGAGATATGAGATCTCCAACAAGATTCTTTGCCTGTAAGATGAAGGAGAATAGCTCAATCATTGAGGATGTACTCAGATTGTCTGGGTACTACAATCGCTTGAATCAAGTGGGAGTTGATCTTCCAGATAAGATAGTGATTGATATAGTTCTCCAAGTCACTGTCACTAAAGCTACTAGAACTTAATGATGAACTATAATACACCAGGGAAAGAAATGTTGATCCCTGAGCTGTTCGCGATGTTTGACACTGCGAAGGTAGAAATCAAGAAGGAGCGTCAAGTGTTGATGGTTAATCAAACAACTAGTTTCGAGAAGGGAAAGAAAAGGAGGGAAACTTCATGGATAGCAAGTCCGTTGCTGCTCCAGTGAAGCAACCCAAAGTTGAACTCAAACCCGAGACTAAGTGCTTCTGTTATGAGGTGAGCGGTCGCTGAAGCGGAACAACCCTAGATACTTGGTAGATAAGAAGGCTGGCAACATTGATAGAAGTACATTTGATATACGAGTTATTAATGTGTACCTTGCTAGTACTCTTAGTAGCACCTGGGTATTGGATACCAGTTCGGTTGCTAAATGTTAGTAACTCGAAATAAAAGCTACGGAATAAACGGAGAACTAGCTAAGGGTGAGGTGACGATATGTGTTGGAAGTGTTTCCATGGTTGATGTGATCAACATCGCACGCTCTCTCTACCTTTAGGATTAGTGACGAACCTAAATAAATGTTATTTGGTGTTTTGCGTTGAGCATGAACATGATTAGATCATGTTTATTGCAATACTGTTATTCATTTAAGTTAGAGAATAATGGTTATTCTGTTTACATGAATAATACCTTCAATGGTCATGCACCCAGTGAGAATGGTTTGTTAAAATCTTGATCGTAGTAGTACACATGTTCATAACATTGATGTCAAAAGATACAAAGTTATTAATGATAGTACCACATACTTGTGGCACTGCCGCTAAATGTCATATTGGTATAAAGCGCATGTAGAAACTCCATGCTGATGGATATTTGGACTCATTCGATTTCGAATCAGTTGAGACATGCGAACCATGCCTCTTGGGCAAGATGACTAAAGGACCCCGTTGGATGGAGCGGGCAAGTGATTCATTGGAAATGATACATGTTGATGTATGCAATTTAGTGAGTCTTGTAGCGTGCAGTGGATATCGTTATTTTCTTACCTTCACTGATGATTTGAGTAGATATAGTGTATATTTACTTAATGAAACACAAGTCTGAATCGTTTGAAAGGTTCAAGCAAATTCAGAGTGAAGTTTAAAGATCATCGTGACAAGAAGATAAAAATGATCGCGATATGATCGTGGAGGTGAATATCTGAGTTACGAGTTTGGCATACAACTTAAGACAATGTGAAATTTGTTTCACAACTAACGCCACCTGGAACACCATGGTGTGTCCGAACATCATAGTCATGCTCTATTGATATAGTGCATACTGTGATGTCTCTTATCGTTTTACTACTCTAATTTTTGGGGTTATGCATTAGAGACAACTACATTCACTTTAAATAGGGCATCATCTAAATCCGTTGAGATGACACCGTGTGAATTATGGTTTGATAGAAACCTAAGTTGTCATTTCTTAATATTTGGGGCTGTGACACTTGTGTGGAAAATGTTTTCACCTAATGAGGTCGAACCCAAGGCGGACAAATGCATCTTCATAGAATACCCTAAGATCAGTTGGGTGAACCTTCAATCTCAGATCCTAGTGCAAAGTGTTTGTTGCTTAAACGGATCCTTTCTCGAGGAAATGTTTCTCTCGAAAGAATTGAGTGGGAGGAAGATAGAACTTGATGAGGTTGTTAAACCTTTGTTCAACTAGAGAGTAGCGCAGCGCAGAAAGATGTTTCTATGAAGCCTACGTTAGTTGAAGAGGAAGTTAATGATGATGATCATGAAGCTTCAGGATCAAGTTACTATCGAACTTCATAGGTCGACAAGGATGTGTACTGCTCCGAAGTGGTACGACAACTCTGTCTTGGAGATCATGTTGTTGGACAACGATGAACCTACGAGCTATGGAGAAGCCATGATGGGCCCGGATTCCGACAAATGGTTAGAGGCCATGAAATCCGAGATAGGATCCATGTATGAAAACCAAGTATAGACTTTGGTAGACTTGCTCGTTAGACGGTAGGTCATCGAGTACAAATGGACCTTTAAAATGAAGACATACACTAATGGTGAATGTCACTATTTTTAAAGCTCGACTTGTTGCAAAGATGTTTGTGACAAGTTCAAGGAGTTGACTACGATGAGACTTTCTCACTCGTAGTGGTGCTAAAGTCTGTTGGAATTATGTTAGCAGTTGCTGTGTTTTCAATTATGAAATCTGGCAGATGGATGTCAAAACATCGTTTCCTTAACAGTTTACTTGAGGAAAGGTTGTATGTGATACAACCAGAAGGTTTTGTCAGGCCTAAGGATGCTAAAAGGTGTGCAAGCTTCGGTGATCCTTCCATGGACTGAAGCAAACATCTCGGAGTTGGAATATACGCTTTGATGAGGTGATCAAAGTTTTGATGTTTATACAAAGTTTACGAGAAACTTGTATTTGCAATAAAGTGAGTGGGAGCACTATAGAATTTCTGATAAGTATATGTGGATGACGTATTGTTGATCAGAAATAATGTAGAGTTTCTGGAAAGCATAAAACGGTCATTTGGAAAGTGATTTTCAAAGGAAGACCTGGATGAAGCTACCTAATTGTTGAGCATCAAAATCTATGGAGATAGATCAAGATGCTCGATGAGACTTTCAATGAGTGCATACCTTGACAAGATTTTGAAAGAGTTCAAAATGGATCAGTCAGAGAAAGAGTTCTCGCCTGATTTGTAAGGTGTGAAATTTGAGTGAGACTCAAAGCTCGACAACGGCAGAAGAAAGAGAAAGGAAGAACGTCGTCCCCTATGCCTTAGCCATAGGCTCTATATTATGCCATGCTGTGTACCGCACCTATGTGTGCCTTGCCATGAGTCTGTCAAGGGGTACAAGAGTGGTCCAGGAGTGGATCACTGGACAGCGGTCGGAATTATCTTTAGTAACCAGAGGACTAAGGAAATGTTTCTCGATTATGGAGGTGATAAAGAGTTCGTCGTAAGGAGTTACGTCGATACAAGCTTTAACACTAATCCGGATGACTCATAGTAGCAATCTGGATACGTATAGTGGAGCAGCCATTTGGAATGGTACCGAGCGGAGTGTGGTAGCAGTGTTTACAGTTTGACATAGGTATTTGCAAAGTGCACATGGATCTGAATGTTACAGACCCGTTGACTATAAGACCTCTCTCACATGCAAAGCATGATCGAGCCCCAGAACTCGTTGGGTGTTAGATTCATAACAGTGCGAATCACATGGTGATGTGAACTAGATTATTGACTCTAGTGCAAGTGGGAGACTGTTGGAAATATGCCCTAGAGGCAATAATAAATTAGTTATTATCATATTTCCTTGTTCATGATAATCGTTTATTATCCATGCTATAATTGTATTGATCGGAGACTTAGATGCATGTGTGGATACATAGACAAAACCATGTCCCTAGTATGCCTCTAATAGACTAGCTCGTTGATCAAAAGATGGTTAAGGTTTCCTAGCCATGGACATGAGATGTCATTTGATAACGGGGTCACATAATTAGGAGAATGATGTGATGGATAAGACCCAAACTACAAACATAGCATATGATCGTGTCAGTTTATTGCTAATGTTTTCTGCATGTCAAGTATATGTTCCTATGACCATGAGATCATGCAACTCACGGATATCAGAGGAGTGCCTTGTGTGTATCAAACGTTGCAACGTAACTGGGTGACTATAAAGGTGCTCTACAGGTATCTCCGATGGTGTCTGTTGAGTTGGCATGGATCGAGACTGGGATTTGTTACTCCGTGTGACGGAGAGGTATCTCGGGGCCCACTCAGTAATGCAACATCACAATAAGCCTTGCAAGCAATGTGACTAATTGTTAGTTGCGGGATCTTGTATTACGGAACGAGTAAAGAGACTTGCCGGTAACAAGGTTGAACTAGGTATGGAGATACCGACGATCGAATCTCGGGCAAGTAACATACCGAAGAACAAAGGGAACGTTATACGGGATTAACTGAATCCTTGACATAGAGGTTCGACCGATAAAGATCTTTGTAGAATATGTAGGAACCAATGTGGACGTCCAGGTCCCGCCATTGGTTATTGACCGTAGAGGTGTCTCGGTCATGTCTACATAGTTCTCGAACCCGCAGGGTCTGCACACTTAAGGTTCGGTGACGTTCCGGTAGTATAGAGTTATGTATGGTGGTGACCAAAGTTTGTTCGGAGTCCCGGATGAGATCCGGACGTCACAAGGAGCTCCGGAATGGTCCGGAGGTAAAGATTCATATATAGGAAGTCCCAGTTTGGTTTCCGGAAAAGTTTCGGGCTCATCGGTAGTGTACCGGGAGTGCTAGTAGTGTACCGGGAGTGCTAGTAGTGTACCGGGAGTGCAGGTAGTGTACCGGGAGGCCTCCGGGAGGGGTATTTTGACCCCAAGAGGTCCATGGTCTATGGGAGAATAATAACCAGCCCTTAGTGGTCTGGGAAAACTTCCACAAAGGCCCATGGCGCAGGAGAGAAAGTCCTAAAGCAAAAAGTGGAAAATCAGCCAATAGGAGGCAATCCTACTCCAACTAGGATTGGAGGTGAAGTAGGATTGCTTCCCACCTCCTATTTCGGCTGACCCAAAGGCCTTGGCTGCCTCTCCTCTCCTCTCCTCCTATATATACTAGTGGATTGGGTGGTTTTTGGACAGAATTTCCGGCCACGTGCTACCCGTTCCACCGGTGCATAGTTTCTCCTCTAGATCGGTTTTCTGCAGCGCTTAGGCGAAGCCCTGCCGGAATCACTCCACCACCATCACCGGAGAGCCATCACGCTGCCGGTGAACTCTCTCTCCTCTGCACCTCCTCTTGCTGGATCAAGATGGTGGAGATCGTCATCAAGCTGCACGTGTGCTGAACGCGGAGGTGTCGTCCGTTCGGCGCTAGATCGGAAGGACCGTGATCGAGATCGCGAGACGGTTCGTGATGTGATCACGGAACGGATCATGATGAGTTCGCGGGACAGATCGTGATCAAGATCGTGAGACGGATCGTGATGAGTTCGCGGGACGGATCATGATGTGTTCGCGGGACGGTTCGTGATTGGATCGCGGGACGCTCGGCGATTTGGATCGCGAAGAAGTTCGACTACACCAACCGCGTTTCTTAATGCTTCCCGCTTAGCGATCTACAAGGGTACGTAGATCCACTCTCCCTCTCGTAGATGCTCATCACCATGGATAGGTTTGCGTGTGCGTAGGAAATTTTTTGTTTCCCATGCGTCGTTCCCCAACAGGATTATCATCCACGAGGTACACCAGGAAGTCATCACCAAAGGTCTATGCAGTCCTTTGTCTCTTGCCCCTACCAAGGGTTCCCTCGTCACCCTCCTCAGGATTTTCATCATGTGTTTGTTCATAATATTCCATAGGAATGGCAGGCTCAGGAGTCTCCTTTGATACCTGTCTAGAAGTGCTTTGCATATATCTCATGGGGAATATATCCTCAAAGAATGTAGCATCCTTAGACTCCATAATTGTACTGACCTTCACGTCAGGTATCTCAGATTTCACTACTAGAAATCTATAGCCAACGTTATTCTTAGCGTAGCCCAAATTAACGCAGTCCATGGTCTTTGGTCCAAGCTTACGCTTTTTGTGGATCAGCACATTGACTTTCACCAAACAGCCCTAAGTACGTAAGTAGGAGAGCGTCGTCCTTCTCTTCGACCACTACTCATAGGGAGTGACCTCATTATCTTTTGTCGGAACTTTATTCAGGACATGACACGAAGTCAATATAGTCTCCCCCACAATGCCTTGGATAAACCCGATGTATCTTACATGGCATTAACCAAATCAATAGAGTGCGGTTTTTCCGCTCGACAACCCCGTTTGACTCGGGCAAATAGGGAGGCGTCCTCTCATGAATAATGCCATGTTCCACATAGAAAGAATCAAACTCTCTTGAGAAGTACTCTCCACCACGATCAATGTTGGAAATATGCCCTAGAGGCAATAATAAATTAGTTATTATCATATTTCCTTGTTCATGATAATCGTTTATTATCCATGCTATAATTGTATTGATCGGAGACTTAAATGCATGTGTGGATACATAGACAAAACCATGTCCCTAGTATGCCTCTAATAGACTAGCTCGTTGATCAAAAGATGGTTAATGTTTCCTATCCATGGACATAAGATGTCATTTGATAACGGGATCACATCATTAGGAGAATGATGTGATGGACAAGACCCAAACTACAAACGTAGCATATGATCATGTCAGTTTATTGCTACTGTTTTCTGCATGTCAAGTATATGTTCCTATGACCATGAGATCATGCAACTCACGGATATCAAAGGAGTGCCTTGTGTGTATCAAACGTCGCAATGTAAATGGGTGACTATAAAGGTGCTCTACAAGTATCTCCGATGGTGTCTGTTGAGTTGGCATGGATCGAGACTGGGATTTGTTACTCCGTGTGACGGAGAGGTATCGCAGGGCCCACTCGGTAATACAACATCACAACAAGCCTTGCAAGCAATGTGGCTTAGTGTTAGTCACGGGATCTTGTATTACAGAACGAGTAAAGAGACTTGCCGGTAACGAGGTTGAACTAGGTATGGAGATACCGACGATCGAATCTCGGGCAAGTAACATGCCGAAGAACAAAGGGAACGTTATACGGGATTAACTAAATCCTTGACATAGAGGTTCGACCGATAAAGATATTCGTAGAATATGTAGGAACCAATGTGGACGTCCAGATCCCGCCATTGGTTATTGACCGTAGAGGTGTCTCGGTCATGTCTACATAGTTCTCGAACCCGCAGGGTCTGCACACTTAAGGTTTGGTGACGTTTCGGTAGTGTAGAGTTATGTATGGTGGTGACCGAAGGTTGTTCGGAGTCCCGTATGAGATCCCGAACGTCACGAGGAGCTCCGGAATGGTCCGGAGGTAAAGATTCATATATAGTAAGTCCCAGTTTGGTCGCCAGAAAAGTTTCGGGCTCATCGGTAGTGTACCGGGAGTGCCGGTAGTGTACCGGGAGGCCTCCGGGAGGGGTATTTCGACCCCAAGAGGTTCATGGGCTGTGGGAGAGTATTAACCAGCCCTTAGTGGGCTGGGTAAACAGCCACAAAGGCCCATGGCGCAGGGAGAGGAAGTCCTAAAGGAAAAAGGGAAAATCAGCCAATAGGAAGCAATCCTACTCCAACTAGGATTGGAGGAGAAGTAGGATTGCTCCTCCTTGGCCGGCCGAATCCCCTAGGGAGACTTGGTGCACCATCCCCCCTCCTCCTCCTCTCCTCCTATATATATTGGTGGATAGCTAGGGTTTAGCACATAGTTTACGGCCACGTGCTACCCGTTTCACCGGTGCTCCTCTAGATTGGATTTCTGCAGTGCTTAGGCGAAGCCCTACCGAAATTGCTCCACCACCACCATCATCGGAGCGCCGTCATGCTGCCGGTGAACTCTCTCTCCTCTCCACCTCCTCTTGCTGGATCAAGATGGTGGAGATCGTCATCAAGCTGCATGTGTGCTGAACGCGGAGGTACCGTCCGTTCGGCGCTAGATCAGAAGGACCGTGATCGAGATCGCGAGACGATTCGCGATGAGATCGCGGAACAGATCGTGATAAGTTCACGGGACAGATCGTGATCAAGATCGTGAGAGAATCGTGATGAGATCGCGGGACGAACCATGATGAGTTCACGGGACGGATCGTGATTGGATCACGGGACGGATCGTGATGAGATCGCGGGATGCTCGGCGATTTGGATCGCGAAGATGTTCGACTACACCAACCGCGTTTCTTAACGCTTCCCGCTTAGTGATCTACAAGGGTACGTAGATCCACTCTCCCTCTCGTAGATGCTCATCACCATGAATAGGTTTGCGTGTGCGTAGGAAAATTTTTGTTTCCCATGCGACGTTCTCCAACAATCAGACCAGACTCGTTTAATTTTCTTTTCAAGTTGGTTCTCAACTTCTGCCTTATAGATTTTAAAGTAGTGTAGAGCCTCATCTTTAGTATTTAATATATACACATAGCAATATCTAGTGGAATCATCTATCAATGTCATGAAGTATTTCTTTCCACCTTTAGTCAAAACACACCATTCATCTCACAGAGATCTGAATGTATGAGTTCTAGTGGCGCCAAGTGTCTCTCCTCAGTAGCTTTGTGAGGCTTGCGAGGTTGCTTTGCTTGCACACACGAATGGCACTTAAAACCTTTGTCTAAGGTGAAACTCGGGATTAAATTCAGTTTTGCTAGCCACGTCATAACACCGAAACTAATGTGACAAAGACGTGAATGCCAAACTTCAGATTCATTAAATGAATATTGTTCATGACTTTATTACAAAAATCTGCAAGGGAAAGGCAGAACAGACCTTCGCATTCATAACCTTTTCCAATGAAAAGTCCATATTTCGTAACAACTATTTTATTAGACTCGAAGACCAACTTAAACCCTTCTCGAAGGGAGCCACTAACGAGGTTCTTCTTGATGACGAGGACATACTGCACGTTCTTTAGCAACACGATCCTTCCCGAAGTAAACTTCAGATCGACCGTGCCAACACCAAGAACAGAAGCACTCGCGCCATTCCCCATCAATACAGACCCTCGGCCTGTGACCTGATTGTAGGAGATATGCCCTAGAGGCAATAATAAATGTTATTGATTATCTCCCTGTTCATAATTATGTTTATGTTCCATGCTATAACTGCAATGATTCTCGAGTCTACAAATAAAACAAGGCTTGGAGGGAAACTCATGTGCACGTGTGGGATAATAAATGGTAAAATGTATTCCTAGTCTGGCCTCTAAGACTGGCTCAAGTATTGCATGATGATCCTGTTTTCCTGATCATGGGCATGGCTATGCCGGCAATTTTGAGGGCACAATGTTAGAAGAACATTTGTGTTGAATCGACCCAAATTAATGTTATGCTATGAGATACATTCGTCATAAGTTAATGGTTAATAACACAGAGAAGTTAATGTTTGCATAATTCCTTAGACCATGAGAGTATCGAGTTTCTTCATGCCTGCTTCATGAACTTTGGGGTTTGTTAAACGTCATCCGTAAATGGGTGGCTATTACGGCGGCTTACGGGTTCATGGAAAAGTAAGTGAAGTAACTTGATAGCTCAAGATTGGGATTTGCTCCTCCGACGATGGAGAGATATCTCTGGGCCCTCTCGGTGTTACGGTATCCATCATCGTCTGGCCAGACACTTTGCGATTTGATCACGGGGATGCCGGAACACGGGAACGAGAAAAGAGAACAATACTGATAACGAGGTAACTGGCATAGTGGACAAGTTGTTGATCCATGGGGATTCCAACATGTCTCACCTCGGGTATTTGTAACATATCGCGAAGCAACAGGAATAGCACACGGCAACTGGAGGTTCACTCGAATATTTATTCGTGTGGGTATAGGGATCGATATGGGCGTCCACGGCTCCGATGTTGATCATTGATCGGAAGGGGTTCCAGGTCATGTCTATGCTTCACTGAACCTATAGGGTCACACGCTTAAGGGTCTTCTATCTGTTGAATACTAGACAGGGAGTCTGAGAGAAAATCACCGAAAAGTTTCGGACACCGGAAAAGTTTCGGACAGCGGAAATGTTCCGCAGACAGGTCACCGGAACAGTTTCGGTGAAACTGAAAAGTTGTTTCAGAGGATACCATAAAGTCAAATTGGTTTTGGCACATGCCTGATAATTCTTGGAGGGTGCTAGAATCATTCTGGAAACTTCTGGGAATTTTCCGGAAGAATAACCGGAAATGTTCCGGAGCTGCCGGAACCGCTTCAGATGCTTTTCACAGATGAAAATCACTATTCCGGAATTGTTCCGGATCGTATTGAAAATTATTTTAGTGGGTACTGGAAATGTTCTAAGCCCACATAAATATTTTTAGTTCGAACGGACGCTGAAAAATATCGTCATGAATAGTGAAAGTGCTTTTTGGATTACTTTATTGGAAACACTATTGTGAATAGTGGAAAACACTATTGTGAATAGTGGGGAACACTATTTATGAATAGTGGAATCACTATTATGAATAGTGAAAATATCTGAGGGCATTTTGGTATTTTTACCATAGTCTCTCATCCTATAAATAGGGGTGAGGAGGCAGCCCAAAATCCTCATCCTTGTGCTCTCATACACATGCTTTGCTTTGCAAGCTCTCTCTCTCCCTCCCAGCGAAATAGTTTCGTAGAGCCGAAAGGCTGTCTGGGTTCCGACAGGAACTAGTTCTGGACGGCGAAGCCCTGCCGGATAGATGACACCGTATGTGTGCAACTCTGTAGAGAGATCGTAGTTTCGGTCTTAGTTCGAGAGTGCCTCCCGAAGGGCTGTCTGTGTGACCGTCCAAGTTTTGGAGGTCCTCCCGAAGGGCTGTCCGAGTGACAATCTGAGTTTCGGAGGTCCTCCCGAAGGGCTGTCCGCGACACCGTCCGGGGGGCTATGCGACCGCCTCCCGGAGGGCTGTCCGCAGGGCAGATGAGGGTATACATCCTCGCGGTTGGGAGGTTGTAAAATCCTAGCTGCGGGGATCTGCACCGCCGTTCGTCATCGACTCTACTTCCGCTGCGCTTCGAGTCGGTACGGATCAGATCAAACCTTGTATGCAGTCTCCATAGTGGTCCTGGGCGTGCTCGCTATACCAGAATTTTTTTTTTCTGTCGCATTCCCCAACACTGATAAGAAGAGAACAATGAGATGTCAGCACACACATGAATATTTACACCTGTGTCCACCCACCAATCGATGGACTAACAAATTGAAAATATAGTAAATAAATTACCACACCCAGATGTACCACTTTCCTTGTTGCCCACGATCATATTGGCAGACTTATTGTCCTGCGCTGGCTTCTTGTACCTGTTTGGGCACTTGTTGGCCCAATGTTCCTCTGAACCACAGTTGAAGCAGCCATCACCCTTCTTATTCCTCTTGAAGGTCTTCTTTCCCATCTTCTTGAAGTCGGTATTTTGTTGGACATAATTCTTTCCCTTGGGCTTGTGGGAATTCAAGTTCTTCAGATGTACAATATTGGCAACCGAAGAGCTTTCAACCGCTTTTCCATGCGAGTCCTTTGCTCTCGAGTTATGCTCAACAATTAGATGGCGGATGATATCCTCTACTGAGAACTCACGCCTCTGATGTTTCAGAGTGGTAGAAAAGTTCCTCCAGGAATTAGGCAGCTTAGCAATTATACACCCCGCGACAAATTTGCCCGGTAAATTGCACTTAAGAATCTCAAGTTCCTTAGCAATCCATATTATCTCATGAGCTTGTTCCAGCACAGAACGGTTCTCAACCATTTTGTAATCATGAAACTGCTCCATAACATACATCTCGCTCCCATCATTGGTGGCCCCGAATTTAGATTCGAGCGCCTCCCACAAGTCCTTGGCGACCCCCACATGTAAATATGTGTCAACCAGCTTATCTCTGATAATGCTAAGAACTGCTCCGATAAAGTAGACAGTGGCCTCCTTGAACGTCTTCTCCTGTTCAGGAGTGATCGTTCCTGTGGGAGTAACACCAGTTACCCAGCACACGTTCATAGCCGTGAGCCATAAGGTGGTTTTGGTCTGCCAATGCTTAAAGTACGTACCGGTAAATTTCTCCGGTTTCAGTGCGGCAGCAAAACCATTACTGGAAAATTCCTACACAAATTAGGTTTTTGGATTGTTGAGCATATAGGCAATTTTTCGATCAGATTAATCCACGAAATAATAACTAGCATGACATTAACAAAAACGCAAACATACTGATATTTAAACATGCAAGCACATACTACACTAACAGTAGATGAATCTACGCATAACACTAGTAGTGCTAAACTAACATAAACAGGAGGCGTGCTTTCGAAGGCTTGCTCTCCCGTACACGGTGAACGGGACGGAGTCGCCGGCAGTAGCGGCAGCAAAAGGAACGGCGTGGGCGGAGCGCGTGGAGGCAGATGTGATCTGTTTTCTGTGGCGGCTAGGGTTGGCCGAAGCCCTGTTGAGAGACACGCGTAGGTATAAGCTCGGTTCGGCTCAATCCCGTGGCGTGGCGCGGCGGGCGGTGAAGGAGGAGTGCCCGAGGGTCTCTTTTTTTCTTATGTTCCAATAGCATGTGGAAGAGAGCACCTTATAAAGAGGTCCAACTCGGAAAATGCATTGCAGCTCTCGGGTGCCACACACCCCTATATGAAAATAGAATTACAAAAAATATCAGAAAATTTCAAAAAAATAAAAAAAATTGGAATATGAAACCTGAGTGCCCGGTATACACACGTGTTCATTTTTGTGGGGAACGGGTGCCCGTGGTATCCGCGGCGTATACGGCCCGACATACGTTACATTCGGTTTTTTTCTTTTTGCACATACAATATTTTGTTTTTTTACTGAACATTACCACGCGCACTCATTTCCCACAAAATTGAACGCGTGTGTGCAACGGGACCACAAGTTTCATATCCCAAAATTTCAGATTTTTTTGAACTTTTTTAATATGTTTTTTAATTCTATTGTCATATAGGGGTGTGTGGCACCCGAGAGCCACAAATCCTCAGCCCGTCCAACTCCCCCTCCACTAGCAAGGTGGTACTGAACTTCCCACCCCCGTTGTCATGCCACCTATCTGGGCCCTTAGAGATTTTTCTGAAATTGTCTCATGAGCCTAAAGCCCATCTCAAATTTCAACAGAAATACTACTCACTCGATCCAACGATTCGGTCTGACTTATTCTTCTGAAATTGTCTCATGAGGACATCAACGAACGGCAAAATTTAGGTGTTAACTGTAGCCTCGTTCAGAATTCAGGTGCTCGGCATCACAACAACACACGAGACACTAAAAACAGCACAACTGAAAACTCGATCACCAGCTCATAGGAAGAAACCGCTACTTTTTTTCCATTCATACCGAATGCATAGTGAAAAAAAATGGTCGTCAGCTCATTCCAAGAACAAGTGCATTTTTCATTTCTGCAAAAATGCATAGCCTAAAAAACTGCAGGATCATCGACTCATTGCAATCACCCCTATACTGAAAAAGAGACCAAAACGGCGCAATAATAAACAATATCATCAGCAGAACCAACTGCACTTTTTTTATAGACGGAATGCATCTTCCGAAAGGAATACACGATCACCAGCTCACAGGAAGAACCCGCTACATTTTTCATCCATAACAGATGCATAGTGTAAAAGAAACACATTGCAGGATGCATTTTCCATTCAAGAAAAAATGCATCGTCTAAAAAAATTGCAGGATCTTCGACTCATTTAAAGAACCCCTACACTGAAAAACAAAATGAAAACAGGCGCAACGAAACACAATATCGTCAGCTCAGTGCCCACTGCATTTGTTGTATATAAGAAATGGATCATCTAAACGAAACACAGGACCATCATCTCAGTGCAAGAACCACTGCATTCTCCATTAACGCAAAACGCATCCATTATCTGAAAGGAACGAGAGCCAAAACAGGCAGACATGGGTTCTCCCTGTCCTGTCAGGAGATCGGAGCAAGTTTAGCTAGCAGAAGAAGCACGAGGGCTGCTGAGTTTTCTGAACATTTATATCTATCTACATGCAAAAGTAGGCGTCCAGTTCTGCTGTAATTGCTGCGAAACTTCAGAAGAGGTGAACTGACAGGACTCCTGCTCTGATCTTGCTCTACTCCGCGTCAACATTCGGGTATCGCAGCGCATTGTAGGCTGAATTAGCAGAAATAATGAGCAAGTTAGGCGGAAGACCGATAATAAATAACAATATAATGACAAGATCAAGACTTAAATCTGAAACATGTACACAGATAAAAAAAAAAGGCAAAACCTGCAACAGTATAATGTGCAGGGAACTAAGGTTTTATGGCTATTGTAGGACACAAGCTGAATTTTCTTCACAGGTTGGAAAATTAGTATCTTCTCTGCAAAGATGGAAAGAAACGATTGGACTTGATTTGGCCTTTTAGGTTCCATAATTTCTACCAGTGGCAAATGTTACTATATGGATGAACCGAATTATCTGAAGCAAGAACAGAAATGCGGAACCAGTAGTTTCTACTAGCTTCAGACCATCTTTTGCCATGTGTGCACATACTGATCAGTCCACAAGGCATCTACTATTTCCATTCAACTACTTCTAATTTTCAGACGAGTTCCAAAATCCTAACAAAACCTATCATAAAATCCTTTTTCCAAGCATGATCAGCACTAAAGTAAGACTCCAAATATCATGTCCATGCAGCAAATAGTCTCTACACTAACATCTGTGCATTTTGCATTAGCAGATTTCAAGACCACCAGCACATTTCTCGCCAAAGAATATCATCACTAGGAAGCAGATCAACAATCCAAATCTCAGAGTTTTACAAAATAACAGAAAAATGAAAAACACCAGGAATACAGCTTGTGTGCAAAACCTGAAAACAATATGATGTGCAGAAACTAGATTTAATTTAGCATTGTAGGAACTTGAATTTTGTTCACAGGTTAATCCAACCCAAGTAAAAATAGGCCAAATAGAATGGATAACTCCATCTTCACTGTTAAGGCTGAAAAGACATTAATCAACTGATTTGGCCTTTTAAGTTACATAATCTTTACTAGCTTTATACACAATTGTTTATACTGGTGGAAATAGTACCAAACGGAAGTACTGAAATGATCATGGTTTGATTGTGAGTAGTTTGAAACCAACACTTTCCATATCAAGGTTTGTGTGTAAAGATGTTATGAGAAGATCTATTGCCCCAGTAACCATCTAGCCAGAGACTACAGCAGTTACTTACAAGACTATAACAGTTTCAGACATTTACGTCCTAACAGTTTCAGTTAACTATTTTTCAGACTACAGCAATTTCAGTAAACTGTTTCCCTGACTATAACAGTTTGAGCAAACTGGTTCAAGCACAAGCAGATTAGCACCCCAATAAAATACAACCACAAAGATCATGGACATGCAGCATATGGTTCATAACAAATTCAATCAAGGTGACCGGTTCAGTTCTTGCCAGTCACCACCATTAGGAGATCATTAAGAAGTTGGGACATGGAGAGTGGCTCTCACCTGGGGTCCCGGACAGGAACACGACAATCCAGAAGGCCGGTAAGAGGTCGCCGCGGGGCAGGTCGACGAAGAGCGGGGTCAGACGCCCGTGGCGGCCTGCTTTGACGCACATCACGAGGTCGAAGGGTTGACGGCCTTCCAGGACGAAGCGGGTGCGCCTGGCCAGCTCGTTCCTCAGGTGGAACACGGACCTCCCCCTGAACTGGAACGTGGACCAGCAGTACTGGGAGTAGATGGGGCCGTTGGGGTCCGACACCATGTACCGGATCTGCCGCCACATCACCGGCTCTTGCCAGAAAATCGTCGGACGGGAGCTCTGCAGTTGGGTAGCAAAGAACCATTGTTATGCTCGCTAGTACTCTGAATTTTCTGATGGAAAACACAAACGCAACCAACGGCAAGAACTGCACCCACATTTGGAAGAATGAGATTAATACAACTCGCAATCCCTGGAATGGAACTGCGATCCAAATTAAAGACACCCAAGAACACAATTCGCTCAATCGATAGGCGCCGCTGGAAGCAATTCGAGAGTTACCAAGAAGCGGGTCATGGCGAGCTCACCTGAATCGGGCCTGGAAAGCCAGGCATGCCCTCTCTGGCGGGGATGGGCTCGACGGTCCAGTACATCATGGCGCTGACGTGCTCGCTGGCTTCGACGGTGACGCCGGTGTTCCAGGGGCGGTACTTGCCGTTGGCGCGGAGGTAGCGGCCGCCGGCGTCGCGGAGCAGGACGTCGTTCCCGAAGCCGGACCTGACGCCCCCCCACATGATGGCCTCCACCTCCGGCTGGTCGTAGTCGCGCTGCCCGGCGCGGAATCCGCGGTGGCCGAGCGGTGCCTGCGTGTCCGTGGTGGCGAGGTAGCGGCCGTAGGTGGCGCTGTGGAGGAGCAGGTGCACGCCGTCGCCGTTGTAGATGTGCACCGTCCACGCCTGGTTCAGCGAGGCAGCACGCTCGCGGAGGGAGACGCTCTGGACGTCGTCGTCGGCGTGGAGGTACTTGCCGAGCACGCGGCTCCGCAGCCGCACGTGCTGCCCGTCGTGGAACTGGTTCATCGGTCGCCGCCGGCTCTGTACCGCCGGATAGCAGAGGCGGTGGGCGGCTGCGCGGTGGAGGGAGAAGCGGAGGGCGAGACGGAGGTGGGGACGGTGGGTTTCTTGGTTTCTTGGGGCTCCGGCGAGGAGGGGGAAGGCGAGGCGGAAGCCGTTGGGTCTGGTGCCAAGGCGGGGTATTTCAAGGTACCTGAAACCGTCGCCGTACCGGGCCTTGGGCACAAGGTGGGCTTGCGGGCCGTTTGCTCAGCCTGGCCCACGCCCCGAGCGCGGCGGTCTTCTCTCTGTGCCTCCCGCACAGGCCCACGCGCGGCGGCGGCGGCCGTGGTCGGCAGGGCAGCGCCGCTCCTTCCCTTCCCCGGCGAGCCTCTCCCTCCATGCCTCCGCCGGCAAGCCGGCGCGGCGGAACAGCCGGTGACATTGCGGCCTCTCCTTGCCCTGCCCTGGCTCACCTCAGGCCGCCACGCCCGCCCGGCGCCAGCGAAGCGAGACAGCGGCGAGGAGCGAGCGAACCACCATCAGATCCGGCGAGGCGCCGCGCGACTGCTCCTAGAAGGTGGCTTCGCGGCTTGCGGCTCGCTTCTAGAAGGTGCTGGACTGCCGGTGGCCTTGGTGGCGTGTTCTACAGCACTGCTGTGTGCCTCCTGCCTGAATGCCTCCGTTGCTGTGTGAACGTGCCTTGATCCGATGTCAATTCTCAAATTTCCCATGTGTGGTTTCATCGTTTGGTAATTGTGTTATGTGGAGTTATCGAGTTGTTTTCAAAACTTATGTGATGTGGAGTTGTCACTTTCCCCTCGTAATCGACGTTGTTGGCACTAAACGAAGTTGGTTCTTAGATCATTTTTTAACGGGTACCGCTTAAAGGTACTCTATATTTGAGTGAATTATAAACATCATTTAGGAGGATCATCCTCCACCATAACAAATGGCTCTCAAGGTGATTAGTTCCTCCTTCTTCCGTTGACGTCGCCGCCAGTCTGACCTGCTTCTGATGGCCTTCGGGCTACGGTGGTGTGTCTAGTGTCGTCGGAGGACATGTGAAGTTGTGTCTCGTCGGATCATGTGGGATTTGGTCGGTGCCAGTCTTCGGCCAGTCTGTTTGGATATAGTCTCTGTTTGAGGTATTTACATGTTTGATCATTCTGTTTTGAGACTCTCTTCATCGATAATGGTTGCTGCTCTGATGCACTGCTCACGTGGGCCTTAGCACAACTACTTCATGGCTAGCTACTACAACAAGGTTTGCATGGCTCCATCGAGGGAGGGGCAATGGCGGTGCTATGCCTTTGTCTTGCTCTAGTGTTGATAATCGCCGCTATGTGCTCCATGTACCTTGTTATAATTTTTATTACCTCTAATGTTCTCTGTATTGCCATGATTGATTACGAAGAGAATGGAGATTTCTCCTGCAAATCTATACCTAATATTAAAGGAAGGGTCGTTTCTCCACTTTTTTTCGTCCTCCTATTTATTTCGTACGTCCACCTATCAGCCCACAAAATTAAACTAAATTACTCACCACGCCACCCATAAGTGAAAAAAACTCTTCGTTAATTGTTTCTCTGATTTTTTTTCATGTCACTGAAACTGCCCTTAAAGTTGAACTAAATTACCGACCTCGCCACCCGTAAGTGAAAAAAAATACCCACCACGCCATCCTTAAGTGAAAAAAACTCTTCGTTAATTGTTTCTCTGTTTTTTGCATGTCACTGAAACTGTCCTTAAAGTTGAAGTAAATTACCGATCCCGTCTCCCGTAAGTGAAAAAAAACTCTTTGGGAATTGTTTCTTTAGATGTTTTTTCTATCGTCGAACTGCCCCTGAAGTTGAACTAAATTACACACCCCGCCATTTGTCAAAAAAATTACACACCCCGCCATCTGTAAAAGTGAAAAAAAACGAGCGTTCCTCTGAAATATTCGTTCGTCGTAGGGCCCTACAGTTTTCCAACTATCGAGATACTTACCTTTTTTTTCCTTCTCATACACGCATCAAAGATATACTAAAAAAATATACACATCAAGGATCAAGTCCAACGTCAATACATTGTGAGCATGTTAGAATGCACGTGTCTTACGTTCGCATTTGTGCGGTTGGTGTACAAGTATTCAGATACGTGTATATACATAGAGTGCGAATATTTAAAACTTGATTTGAACACCACAATTTTATTATCCCGTTGCAACGCACGGGCATTTTTGCTAGTCTCTTATAAAGATTAGCTCCTCCAAATATTTTTTTCCTCTACCCCCTACGTGTGCTCAAATTTAGTCTAGCTAGAGACGGCTGTTCTTGGAGAATAAAGGATGTGTCGCGCTGCTTCTAACTCGCCTACAGCTTTCTCATTCAACCCTGTCGCTTGCACCGTCGTCGGTCGGCCCTAACGAAATCAAAAGATCCACCCACATTGCACCCATGTCTACCCTTGCCGGCATCGAAGACCCAACATTGGTCGCTAACTCCGCTCCGTAAGCACTAAAACGGCGACGCCAAGGCAAGAACCTTATCAAGAGCTTCTTAGATTTGCCATGTGTCACTTCATTATGTTGTGAATGTGCTATGTTGAGTTACCAAGTTGTTTTTAAAATGCCGTGATGGCGAGATATCACTTGCCCACGCGACCGACATTGGGGGGGGGGGGTCTCTTATTCTCCATGCACTAAAATCGTCATTACATGCAAAGTACCATTCTAGCAAAGTTTTGTTCACACATTATCTCTATTTTTGGGTAAACTGTAAAAGCACCAGCACCAAATTTTAATATTTGAGGTCAACAACACCATAGCTCTATTCGAGTTATGGTCAGACGAAAGTTCCCACACCGCTTCACTACAGGGGAGATTAGTATAAGATCTGCCCTTTTGTGAGATCAATGAAATCAATGTTTTTGAAGATACAAAACATGCTTATAAATTTTGAAAATATTTGAAGAGACATCCATGTTTGATGTACAACCTCAAAATGTTTTAACTCCTAATTCAAAATACATTTAGAGAACCCCAAAAGACAAAATTGGATGTGAATAGTGCGAAGTACAATTCACCAAAAGCTGGCACTATTCACAGTAGAATTTGTTTTTTTGTAACTATAGATCGAGTTTCTGAGGTGATCCTTTTTGTAGTTGTAGACATACCCCGCAGGTATTTTGTATTTTTTCAGATTTTTTGGGATTGTCTAAATAAGAAATTCCGTGGTTGATCCTACGACCTCACCTAAAGGTTTTATCCTATATTGGTCTGTAACAGCCCGGGACCGACGCTCCAGAAGATTTCCCTTTTATTTCCATTCTCGTCTGTTTTTCGTTTGGTTGTTGCATTCATCATCGCAGTATTCGCATCATCTGCATAGCATCGTCACTCGTTTTCGAAAACATGCATCCGTTAGTAGCTGCCAGTTCTTTTCGTTTTGTCATTGCCGTCTCGAGACCAACCACACACGGACGCGCCTGCGGCATTGTAAGAATATTGTTTTTAAAAGTGCCTTCAAAATATTCTTGGATTGGGTCGAAACCTGGCATGCGGTCTTATTAAAGTGTAGATAGGCCGCCAGCTAAATTTCGTCGCATTCCGAGTACGTTTGATACCCCATCGGTCAACCGTAGCAATGCAGTCATCGGTTTATTCGTCGGACGTTTTCAGTGTTTTAAACCCTCGTGTCACGGGCCGCAACCTCCCTCTCATCCCCACCTAGCCCATCTACACAGCCACCTCAGCCCACCTCCGCTTCTGGGCCATCCGATCGAGATCGAACGGTCCGAAAACGGACAAAAACTGCTAACCCTGGCCCAAAAATGCTATAAATAGACCCCCACCTGCCTAATTTAGACCCTAAACCCTAGCTGCATTGTTTTTCGTGCGTCCCCAACCCCAGCCGCCACCCAGACTCCTGTCTCCCTCCTCCTCGCGCCAGGCCCGCCAGGTCCGCGCAGGGGCCCTGGGAAGCCCATCTGGGCCCGAGGGGAGCCACCGCCGCCCGCAGGCGCCCGCGCCCGAGCGCCTCTCGCTCGCTCCCGAGCGTCCGCCGTCGCCCAGCGTGCCCCGTTGCTCCTCCAGCTAGGCCCGAGCGCTGCCGCCGCCTCGCCAAAGCTTCGTCGAGCCGCCCCAGCCGCGCATACCCGTCGCCCGGCCCGCTCCTCATCGTCCGTTGCAAGCCGCCGCCCCGAGAGCCTCTGCGCCGGCCGATCTCCTCACCTTATCGCTGCCTCGACCGTCCGTCGCCGGGAACGGAGTCCCTGCAGGCGGATCCGCCGATGCCCGGCCTCGCCGCCCTCTTTTTGCCCCAGCCAGCCGCCGGAATTATCGCGGCGCCGCCGCGTTGACCTCCGCTGCCCTGCCGTCGCAAGAGGGCGAGCAGTTAAGCACATGCCCGCTTGAGCCCTGCTGGGCCGCCTCCTCTGCGCCGCGTGGGCTGCCGCTCGAGCCGGCAATAATAAATTTGTTATTATCATATTTCCTTGTTCATGATAATCGTTTATTATCCATGATATAATTGTGTTGATTAGAAACTCAGATACATGTGTGGATACATAGACAACACCATGTCCCTAGTATGCCTCTAGTAGACTAGCTCATTGATCAAAAGATGGTTAAGGTTTCCTAGCCATGGACATGAGATGTCATTTGATAACGGGATCACATCATTAGGAGAATGATGTGATGGACAAGACCCAAACTACAAACGTAGCATATGATCGTGTCAGTTTATTGCTACTATTTTCTGCATGTCAAGTATATGTTCCTATGACCATGAGATCATGCAACACATAGACATCGGAGGAGTGCCTTGTGTGTATCAAACGTCGCAACGTAACTGGGTGGCTATAAAGGTTCTCTACAGGTATCTCCGAGGGTGTCTGTTGAGTTGGCATGGATCAAGACTGGGATTTGTTACTCCGTGTGATGGAGAGGTACCTCAGGGCCCACTCGGTAATACAACATCACAATAAGCCTTGCAAGCAATGTGACTAAGTGTTAGTCACGGGATATTGTATTACGGAATGAGTAAAGAGACTTGACGGTAACGAGGTTGAACTAGGTATGGAGATACCGACGATCGAATCTCGGGCAAGTAACATACCGAAGAACAAAGGGAACATCATACGGGATTAACTAAATCCTTGACATAGAGGTTCGACCAATAAAGATCTTCGTAGAATATGTAGGAACCAATATGGGCATCCAGGTCCTGCTATTGGTTATTGACCTTAGAGGTGTCTCAGTCATGTCTACATAGTTCTCGAACCCGCGGGGTCTGCACACTTAAGGTTTGGTGACGTTTCGGTAGTATAGAGTTATGTATAGTGGTGACCAAAGGTTGTTCAGAGTTCCGGATGAGATCCCGGAAGTCACGAGGAGCTCCGAAATGGTCTGGAGGTAAAGATTCATATATAGGAAGTCCTATTTTGGTCACTGGAAAAGTTTCGGGCTCATCGGTAGTGTACCGGGAGTGCCGGTAGTGTACCGGGAGACTATCGAGAGGGGTATTTCGACCCAAGAGGCTACATGGGCTGTGGGAGAGTAAATAACAGCCCTTAGTGGGCTGGT
Organism: Hordeum marinum; assembly: GCA_022496015.1. NCBI lineage: Eukaryota > Viridiplantae > Streptophyta > Magnoliopsida > Poales > Poaceae > Hordeum > Hordeum marinum. Next base: position 74,639,606 of record CM039678.1, on the reverse strand, counting down.
GGAAATCCCACACAAGGCCCATGAGGCTGGGAAGAAAAGCCCAAAGAGAAAAAGGTGGAAAAAGGCAAAAAAATAGGGTGAATCCTAGTCCTAGTAGGATTGGAGGTGGATTCCACCTCTCCCACTTGATTTGGCCAACCCAATTGCTGGTCCTTTGAGGGCCAAGCCTCCTCCTCTCTTTCTCTTATATATACTAGAGGTTTTAGGGTTTTTTGGCACCGGATTTTAGCCACGTGCTACCTGTTCCTCCTATGCATAGTTTCTCCTCTAGATTGGATTTCTGCAGTGCTTAGGCGAAGCCCTGCCGGAATAGCTCCACCACCATCGCCGGAGTGCCATCACGCTGCCGGAGAACTCTTCTACCTCTACGCTCCCTCTTGCTGGATCAAGAAGGCGGAGATCATCATCAAGCTGTATGTGTGCTGAACGCGGAGGTGCCGTCCGTTCGACGCTAGATCGGAAGAACCGTTATCAAGATTGTGAGACGGATCGTGATGAGATTGCGGGACGGATCATGATGAGTTCATGGGACAGATCGTGATCAAGTTCGCGGGACGGATCGTGATGAGTTCACCGGACGGATCGTGATTGGATCGCGAGACGGATCGTGATGAGATCGTGGGATGCTCGGCGATTTGGATCGTGAAGACGTTCGACTACACCAACCGCATTTCTTAACGCTTCCCACTTAGCGAACTACAAGGGTACGTAGATCCACTCTCCCTCTTGTAGATGATCATCACCATGGATAGATCTGCGTGTGCGTAGGATTTTTTTTGTCTCCCATGCAACGTTCCCCAACAGTGGCATCATGAGCTAGGTCTATGTGTAGATGAGATGTCGAGTAGAACACAAAGAGTTTGTGAGCGTTGATGCTTAGATTGCTTCCTCCCTTGGTCGGATTTTGGTTCAGTGGTATTGTGAGATGAAGCGTCCCGGACCAACATTACTCGTACGCTTACAAGAGACCGGTTCCCTCGACCGCAACTTGTTGCATAGATGGCTTGCGGGTGCCAGTTTCTCTCACTTTAGTTGGATCGGATTTGACAAAGGCGGTCCTTGAGAAGGTTGAAAAGCAACTAATGTATTACCGTTGTGGTTTTTGCGTAGGCAAGAATTGTTCTTGCTAGATACCCATAGCAGCCACGTAAAACATGCAACAACAATTAGAGGACGTCTAACTTGTTTTTGCAGGGTATGTTGTGATGTGATATGGCCAATTACATGATGTGATATATGTGATGTATGAGATGATCATGTGATGTATAGATTATCACGACTTGCATGTCGTTGAGTACGGCAACCGGCAGGAGCCATAGGGTTGTCTTTAATTATTGTATGACCTGTGTGTCAATCATTAAGCGCTATGTAATGCTTTAATTTATCGCTAAACGGTAGCAATAGCAGTAGAAGAATGTTGGGCGAGACAACCCTGATGGCGACACGTTGATGGAGATCAAGATGATGGAGATCATGGTGTCGTGCCGGTGACGATGGAGATCATGCCAGTGCTTTCTAGATGGAGATCAAAAGCACAAATTCATGGCCATATCATGTCACTTATGATTTGCATGTGATGTTAATCCTTTTATGCACCTTGTTTTGCTTAGGACGACGGTAGCATTATAAGGTGATCCCTCACTTAATTTCAAGTTAAATTGTGTTCTCCCCGAGTGTGCACCCTTGCGAAAGTTCGTCGTGTTGAGACACCACGTGATGATCGGGTGTGATAGACTCTACATTCACATACAACGGGTGCAAGCCAGTGTTGCACATGCAGAACACTCGGGTTAAACTTGACGAGCCTAGCATGTACAGACATGGCCTCGGAACACAAGAAACCGAAAGGTCGAACATGAGTCATATAGTAGATATGATCAACATAATGATGTTCACCATTGAAGCCACCTCAACTCACGTGATGATCGGACTTGAGTTGGTGAATTTGGATCATGTGTCACTCAGATGACCCGAGGGATGTCAATTTGAGTGGGAGTTCTTAGGTAATATGATTAATTGAACTCATTATCATGAACATAGTCAAAGTGTCTTTGCAAATTATGTTGTAGATTACTAGCTCACGCTGTAGCTCCCTTATTTTTTTTATGTTCCTAGAGAAATAGAGTTGAAAGATGATGGTAGCAATATTGCGGACTGGGTCCGTGATCTGAGGATTGTCCTCATTGCTGCACAGAAGGCTTATGTCCTTAATGCACCGCTCGGTGCGCCAACCCCTCTAGCGTCGTCTGTAGATGTTGTGAACATCTGACAGGCACGTTTCGATGACTACTTGATAGTTTAGTGCGTCATGCATTACGGCTTAGAATTGAGGCCCTGAAACGTTTTAAACGTCACAGAACATATGAGATGTTCTAAGAGCTGAGATTAGGATCTCAGGCTCGTGCCCGTGTTGCGAGATATTAGATCTCCAACAAGATTCTTTGCCTGCAAGATGAAAGAGAATAGCTCAATCGTTGAGCATGTGCTCAGATTGTCTGGGTGCTGCAATCGCTTGAATAGAGTGGGAGTTGATCTTCCAGATAAGATAGTGATTGATATAGTTCTCCAAGTCACTGTCACTAAGCTACTAGAACTTGGTGATGAACTATAAAATACCAGGGATAGAAATAATGATCCCTGAGCTGTTCACGATGTTTGACACCGCGAAGGTAGAAATCAAGAAGGAGCATCAAGTGTTGATGGTTAGTCAAACCGCTAGTTTCAAGAAGGGCAGGATCAAGGAGGGAAACTTCATGGATAGCAAGTCAGTTGTTGCTCCAGTGAAGCAACCCAGAGTTGAACCCAAACCCAAGACTAAGTGCTTCGATTATGAGGAGAGCGGTCGCTGAAGCGGAACAACCCTAGATACTTGGTAGATAAGAAGGCCGGCAACATCGATAGAAGTATATTTGATATACGTGTGATTGATGTGTACCTTGCTAGTACTCCTAGTAGCACCTAGGTATTGAATACTGGTTCAGTTGCTAAATGTTAGTAACTCGAAGTAAAAGCTACGGAATAAACGGAGAACTAACTAAGGGTGAGGTGACGATGTGTGTTGGAAATGTTTCCAAGGTTGATGTGATCAACATCGCACGCTCTCTCTACCTTCGGGATTAGTGACGAACCTAAATAAATGTTATTTGGTGTTTTGCATTGAGCATGAACGTGATTAGATCGTGTTTATTGCAACATAATTATTCATTTAAGTTAGAGAATAATGGTTATTCTGTTTACATGAATAATACCTTCAATGGTCATGCGCCCAGTGAGAATGGTTTGTTGAATCTTGATCGTAGTAATGCACATATTTTTGAAGCCAAAAGATACAAAGTTAATAATAATAGTACCACATACTTGTGGCACTGCCCTAAATGTCATATTGGTATAAAGCGCATGAAGAAACTCCATGCTGATGGATCTTTGGACTCATTCGATTTCGAATCGGTTGAGACATGCGAACCATGACTTTTGGGCAAGATGACTAAGGACCCCGTTTTCCGGATTGATGGAGCGAGCAAGTGGTTTATTGGAAATGATACATGTTGATGTATGCAATCCAATGAGTCTTGTAACATTCAGTGGATGTCGTTATTTTCTTACCTTCACTGATGATTTGAGTAGATATAGTGGATATTTACTTAATGAAACACAAGCCTGAATCGTTTTAAAGGTTCAAGCAGATTCAGAGTGAAGTTTAAGATCATCGTGACAAGAAGATAAAGATGTCTACGATATGATCGTGGAGGTGAATATCTGAGTTATGAGTTTGGCATACAACTTTGGACAATGTGAAAGTCGTTTTGCAACTAACGCCACCTGGAACACCATAGTGTGATGGTGTGTCCGAACGTCATAGTCGTGCTCTATTGGATATGGTGCTTGCTATGATGTCTCTTATCGATTTGCTACTATAGTTTTGGGGTTATGCATTAGAGACAACTACATTCACTTTAAACAGGGCACCATCCAAATCCGTTGAGATGACACCGTGTGAATTATGGTTTGATAGAAACCTAAGCTATCATTTCTTGATGTTTGGGGTTGCGACCCTTGTGTGGAAAAAATGTTTTCACCTAATAAGCTCGAACCCAAAGCGGACAAATGCATCTTCATAGAATACCCTAAGAACAGTTGGGTACACCTTCTATCTCAGATCCAAGTGCAAAGTGTTTGTTGCTAAAAATGGGTCCTTTCTCGAGAAAGAGTTTCTCTCGAAAGAATTGAGTGGGAGAAAGATAGAACTTGATGAGGGTGTTAAACCTTTATTCAACCAGAGAGTAGCGCAGCATAGGAAGATGTTCCTGTGAAGCCTACGTTAGTTGAAGAGGAAGTTAATGATGATGATCATGAAGCTTCAGGATCAAGTTACTATCGAACTTCGTAGGTCGACAAGGATGTGTACTGCTCCTGAGCGGTACGACAACCCTGTCTTGGAGGTCATATTGTTGGACAACGATGAACCTACGAGCTATGGAGAAGCGATGATGGGCCCGGATTCCGACAAATGGTTAGAGGCCATGAAATCCGAGAAAAGGATCCATGTATGAAACCCAAGTATAGACTTTGGTAGACTTGCTCGTTGGACGGCAGGTCGTTGAGTACAAATGGATCTTTAAAATGATGACAAACGTTGATGGTAAATGACACCTTTTGTAAAGCTCGACTTGTTGCAAAGAAGTTTGTGACAAGTTCAAGGAGTTGACTGCGATGAGACTTTCTCATTCGTAGCGATGCTAAAGTCTGTTGGAATTATGTTAGCAATTGCTGCATTTTTCAATTATGAAGTCTGGCAGATGGATGTCAAAACATCGTTTCCTTAACGGTTTAATTGAGGAAAGGTTGTATGTGATACAACCAGAAAGTTTTGTCAGTTCTAAGGATGCTAAAAGGTGAGCAAGCTTCAGTGATCTTTCTATGGAGTGAAGCAAGCATCTCGGGGTTGGAATATACACTTTAATGAGGTGATCAATTTTTTTGAAATTTATACAAATTTTACGAGAAACTTGTATTTACAATAAAGTGAGTGGGAGCACTATAGAATTTCCGATAAGTATATGTGGATGGCATATTGTTGATCGGAAATAATGTAGAATTTCTGGAAAGCATAAACGGTTGTTTGAAAAGTGTTTTTCAAAGGAAGACCTGGATAAAGCTACCTAATTTTTAAGCATCAAGATCTATAGAGATAGATCAAGATGCTTGATGAGACTTTCAATGAGTACATACCTTGACAAGATTTTGAAAGAGTTCAAAATGGATTAGTCAGAGAAAGAGTTCTCACCTGATTTGTAAGGTGTGAAGTTGAGTGAGACTCAAAGCCCGACCACGGCAGAAGAAAGAGAAAGGACGAACGTCGTCCCCTATGCCTTAGCCATAGGCTCTGTACAGTATGCCATGCTGTGTACCGCACCTGTGTGTGCCTTACCATGAGTCCGTCAACGGGTACAAGAGTGACCCAGGAGTGGATCACTGGACAGCGGTCAAGATTATCCTTAATAACTCAAAGACTAAGGAGATGTTTCTCGATTATGGAGGTGATAAAGAGTTCGTTGTAAAGAGTTACGTTGATGCAAGCTTTAACACCAATCCGTATGACTCGTAGTAGCAATCTGGATATGTCTAGTGGAGCAGCCATTTAGAATAGTACCAAGTGGAGTGTGGTAGCAGTGTTTATGGTTTGACATAGAGATTTGCAAAGTACACACGTATCTGAATGTCGCAGTCCCGTTGACTATAAGACCTTTCTCACATGCAAAGCATGATCGAGCCCCAGAACTCATTGGGTGTTAGATTCATAACAATGCGAATCACATAGTAATGTGAACTAGATTATTGACTCTAGTGCAAGTGGGAGACTGTTGGAAATATGCCCTAGAGGCAATGATAAATTAGTTATTATCATATTTCCTTGTTCATGATAATCATTTATTATCCATGCTATAATTGTGTTGATCGGAAACTCAGATACATGTGTGGATACATAGAAAACACCATGTCCCTAGTATGCCTCTAGTAGACTAGCTCATTGATCAAAAGATGGTTAAGGTTTCCTAGCCATGGACAGGAGATGTCATTTGATAATGGGATCACATCATTAGGAGAATGATGTGATGGACAAGACCCAAACTACAAACGTAGCATATGATCATGTCAGTTTATTGCTACTGTTTTCTGCATGTCAAGTATATGTTCCTATGACCATGAGATCATGCAACTCACAGACATCAGAGGAGTGCCTTGTGTGTATCAAATTTCGCAACGTAACTGGGTGGCTATAAAGGTGCTCTACAGGTATCTCCAAGGGTGTCTGTTGAGTTGGCATGGATCAAGACTGGGATTTGTTACTCCATGTGACGGAGAGGTATCTCAGGGCCCACTCGGTAATACAACATCACAATAAGCCTTGCAAGCAATGTGACTAAGTGTTAGTCACAGGATCTTGTATTACAGAACGAGTAAAGAGACTTGCCGGTAACGAGGTTGAACTAGGTATGGAGATACCGACGATCGAATCTCGGGCAAGTAACATACCGAAGAACAAAGGGAACATCATACGGAATTAACTAAATCCTTGACATAGAGGTTCGACCGATAAAGATCTTCATAGAATATGTAGGAACCAATATGGGCATCCAGGTCCCGCTATTGGTTATTGACCGAGAGGTGTCTTGGTCATGTCTACATAGTTCTCGAACCGGCAGGGTCTGCACACTTAAGGTTTGGTGACGTTTCGGTAGTATAGAGTTATGTATGGTGGTGACCGAAGGTTGTTCAGAGTCCCGGATGAGATCCCGGACGTCACGAGGAGCTTCGGAATGGTCTGGAGGTAAAGATTCATATATAGGAAGTCCTATTTTGGTCGCCGGAAAAGTTTCGGGCTCATCGGTAGTGTACCGGGAGTGCCGATAGTGTACCAGGGGACCATCGGGAGGGGTATTTCGACCCAAGAGGCTACATGGGCTGTGGGAGATTAAATACCAGCCCTTGTTAGGCTGGTGGAAATCCCACACAAGGCCCATGAGGCTGGGAAGAAAAGCCCAAAGAAAAAAAGGTGGAAAAAGGCAAAAAAATAGGGTGAATACTAGTCCTACTAGGATTGGAGGTGGATTCCACCTCTCCCACTTGACTTGGCCGACCCAATTGCTGGTCCTTTGAGGGCCAAGCCTCTTCCCATCTTCCTCTTATATATACTAGAGGTTTTAGGGTTTTTTGGCACCAGATTTTAGCCACGTGCTACCCATTCCTCGAGTGCATAGTTTCTCCTCTAGATCGGATTTCTACAGTGCTTAGGCGAAGCCCTGCCGGAATAGCTCCACCACCATCGCCGGAGCACCGTCACGCTGCCGGAGAACTCTTCTACCTCTCCGCTCCCTCTTGCTGGATCAAGAAGGCGGAGATCGTCATCAAGCTGTACGTGTGCTGAACGCGGAGGTGTCGTCCGTTCGGCGCTATATCGGAAGAACCGTGATCAAGATCATGAGACGGATCGTGATGAGATCGCGGGACGGATCGTGATGAGTTCACGGGACAGATCGTGATCAAATTCGCGGGACAGATCATGATGAGTTCACGGGACGGATCATGATTGGATCGCGGGACCGATCGTGATGAGATCGAGGGACGCTCGACGATTTGGATCACGAAGACGTTCGACTACACCAACCGCATTTCTGAACGCTTCCCACTTAGCGATCTACAAGGGTACGTAGATCCACTCTCCCCCTCGTAGATGCTCATCACCATGGATAGATCTACATGTGCGTAGGAAAATTTTTGTTTCCCATGCAATGTTCCCCAACAGAGCCCCGATGCCTATCCCCCGCCCTAGCCGAAGCATTGCTATGCTGCGCTCACCTATTCCCTGTTGGGCTAGCCAGATTCGGCCCGTTTGTGTTTTTTTCCCTGCTGCGAATTTGTTAATTACTTGTGGATTTTCAGAATTACAGAAAAACCCCTAATTTAAAATGCTCATATATAATTAACCGTGCATCACATGTAAAAACTTTATATATGAAACTTGACTAGAATTTCGTGTAGATTCATAATTTCCAACTCTCGCATGTGCTTAAATGCTTAAACTTGCTGTTTGAATCATTTTGCTTAATGCCATGTTATTTGCATTGCGCATGTTTATTTAATCGTGCATGAAAATTAATACAACAATATATTTTAAATATTCATATGATTCGTAGCGCATTTTTCTGAGTGACAAATGTGTCATGTGGTATTTGCATCTAATTGCATTCATATTGGCTAAAGGGTTTATTCCATTAATTCGCATAATTAATTGTGAAATATTTTCCTACTTGAACCAATGCATTTTACATATGTTTTTGGGGTAGAAAAATCCATAGAATTTACCTATGCATTTAGTTTTGTCAGCTGATCATTTTTGTGTGCATGTCATTTTTTGCTGTGATGCCCTTTTGTCTTTTTCGTGTGATTTTGTACATGAGATATGCCCTTTGATATGTGTTCTATCCCCTGGACATTTTGTTTGCCATGATAATGCATGTTTAGGTGTTATTTTATTGTTGACAAGTTGCTATAAAAATACTGTTGTTTTGAGGGTCCAAAATATTTCTAAGTATGGAATTTGTAATATTTTGTTGCTGCCTTGCCATGTGTTTTGCTAGTGATCTAGAACCCTTTTGTGATAGGTGTAATGGAGTTATTTGTAGTAGATAATGCCCTCTAGCACGCTGTTAAGTTTCATGCCATAATATTCCCTGTAGCATATAGTTTCACTGCTATCAATATGCCTTCATGATAAAAACTATACTGTCAAAAACTGCTATTTTCACTAAGTCTGAAACTGTTTTTAAGTAGCCACCTTGTGAGCTTCCTACCATGTGATCCATGCATGTTTTGAATATGATATGTGAAGATGAAATGAAGCGTGTGTTGTGTGATACTGCCCCATGCTTAGTTTCTGCATTTTAGAATTGTGTAACTTGTTGTTTTCATGTGTGCAAAATGCTATCTTGCTGTTTGGGGCAGATTACAACTAAAACTTGTGTTGGTTGTATTTGTTGAATCGTAGCTCCGTTTTGAACATGTTGCATATGAGACTTGCTTAGAATCTCATGTAGTTTCATAATAACTTTCTGCATTCATGATTTGAAATGTTTATGATTGTATTTTTCCATGCATTTGCATTCATGACATATACATCTTGTGTTGCTCATATCTTTTAGGCCGTAGCTCCATTTGAGATGTTTCATATATGTAAATCGACTAGAATGACGTGTAGAATGACATGGTATACTTTGTTTAACACCCGGTCATAGCAAACTTGAAGTAAACTCAAATAAAATACACCAACTGAGTGCGTAACCGTGACTATCTCTTCTCGTGAGTCCTTATCCGAGAGAGAACATGGTGGGATTATGTTTGACGTAAGTAGGTGTTCAGGATCAGTTAGTGATCATTACTAGTTCATGTCCGTTATGCGTAGACCACCATACTTTACTTTCTGTATTCGTAAGTTAGCCACTCAAATAAATGCTTAGTCGCTTGTTGCAGCCTCACCACTTAACCATACCTCATCTATTAAGCTTTAATAGTCTTGATACCCTTGCAAATGAGATTGCTGAGTCCCTGTGGCTCACATATTACTACAACAACAGTTGCAGGTACAGGTAATGCGATGATTGAATGTGAGGGTGTTGCTTGTTCGATTTGGAGTTCTTCTTCTTCTTCATCAATCTTGGATGGGTTCCAGGCGGCAGCCTGGCATAGCAAGGATGGACGACGTTTTATTGTTTGATTCTGTCCGTAGTCGGACCCTGCTCTTCTGTATGATGTTTGAGAATGTTGTTGTATTGATGTGATATTGATGTATCTTGTGGTGAGTGTAAGCCAATTCCATATACCCATCTCTTCTGTAAATGTACTTGTAATGATATCCATTCTTGCAACACGACGAGATGCGCTTCTATCCCTGTCGAGGTCCTCGTGCCAAAATAAGGATAGGACCACATCTTGGGCATGACAAGTTGGTATCAGAGCCTGTTCCGACCTAGGAGCCCCCTTGATTGATCGAACTTAGCCGAGTCGAGTCTAGAGAAAAATTATTTTGAGTCTAGTTATATCGGAGAGTAGGATTCTTTTTACTCCTCTTCTATACTCTGGTGAGGTATTCGACTAGGAATTTTGATGCTATTCATCTTCTCGCTCAATTTTTTTTAGGATCACGCGGGTATTTTGGAATCTCTATGATGCCGATGTGACGGAGTTCTGTACTTGGTGCCTCCTATTATCGAGGAGTAGATCTCCAGGGGATTCTTGGCACATCGTTATCATTCAGCTTCCTTAGTATCTCAGGATGGAGGGTGTTCGGAATTGCTTCAATACTTGTCGTGGTGAGATAAGGTTGGAGTCAGCCAGTACTGGGGAGGCGTCCGGGGTACCACCATGGTTAGTATCGTTGTGCTTTCGAGGATCTGAGTTAGATGGACTTGCGAAAGCCTCTGGTTATGTGTTGAAGGATGGATATAGTTGGGGTGTAGGTTTGCTAGTTTTGTGAGATATTTCCTCCTTGTATCCCCCCCCACCGGATTACATAATTGGAAAGTTTTCGGAAATTCTTGGTGGGAATTCAAGTAGGTACCTAGGATTATCTTTCCAACAATTACATAGTGGGTATGTATTGTTTCTGGCTTGTTTCGTAAGCCTCATCCTTCGTTTTGTTTTGAATATGGTAATTCGAGTTGCTTCGATGTCAAGTGGTGATTTCATATCTTTCCTAAGAAGTGTTCTCATATTTCTGGGAGATTGATAATTCTTTTGCTCAATCAAGTTGTCATATCAATTATTTTTCCGGTGTGCTTCTCTTCAAGATAATTCTATCATCTCCAATATTTGCAAGATCAACCCTCTTATTTCGTTCCAGAGTTGTCTCATCTGTTCCAAGTTTTCCTTGTTTTCCCACCCTCTCACCCTTTTTCTTCAATGATTAAATTCTCATCGAAGTGTATTTCTATTCATGTAATGCTTCCGCTATCTTTCTTCTATCTTGTTTCCGGTGATTCTTTGTGAATATTCTCAGGAGTTTCAATTTCAAGATCTATCCTCATATTTTTTGTTCTCGTTGTTATTCTTCCCCGGCGGATTCAATTCAAGCTTCGATGCTCATCATATCCTTTCTCATTGTTCAATGCATTTCCATGTTGGAAATTCTTATCCAAGCTTCTCTTGTTGATTCATACATCTCTATTCTATCCTGAGTGCTGAAGATATCTCAGAAGACTTTCATTCCATTCTTAATCCTTTCAATTATTTAAAGGGTCTCATATCATCAAGTTCTTAATTTGTACCGGTGCAATCTCTATTTTTAAGCAATTGTTTCAACGGTGGTTTCTTTTGAGTGGGTCCATAACCCATAGGTTTTTTTCCCAGGATCCTACCTGACTCTTCTAATCTTTCCGCAGATGCCCTCAAGTTCTTTTCAATATGATGTAAGAATGATTTTCATTAGTCATATTCCTTCTTCATGACCGCTTCGAATCATTTTCATCATTGTCTCAACCTTTCCTTATTCATTATTCCGGAGTATCTCAGTAATTCGTGGTGTTGTTTCTCGTCATCATTCTCTGCACTGAAGACCGAAGGAGAGTTATCTTAAATCTTAATCCATTCTCCTAGAGATTCATGGTTTCAGATTGTTGTTATCATCTCAAATTGTTTTCCATTCATGATAAATTTCTCCCATGTCTATCCGGTGCATTCAGAGTTGTTTTTCATTTCTCGATCCTCTTGAAGGCCATCATTTCAAAAGATTTCTTCGTTCTCAGCTTTCAGCTTTCGCTCTCAAACTCTTCTCAAGTGTTGTTCCTTCACTCGTATCTCAATTATTCCGGTGCTTCTTTAAAGTTTTCCATTAGGTGGATCATGATCTCTTCGTTTCCATGTATCTTTGTTCAATCATTGTATCCTCATTTTTTTGAGAATTCTTACCGGTGTTCTTGTGTAAGACTTAAGCAAGTTTGTGCTCTATCTATCTTTCCTATCTTTTCCAAAAGGATATGTGGTATGCCAAATTTGGTGTTTGTCATCAATTTAACTTGATGAAGGATAGGCATATCATAATTCTTATTCTTGTTTCATCCAAGTGATTTCAATCCTTATTTCGGAGTTGTTCATGATATTAAATTCCTTATCCCAAGTGGTCATGTTTATTTTCCGGAGTTCCTAGTTTGTCTCAAGTATCTTGTCGCTAAGATTCATATAATTCATAGCAAGTCCTCAATCTTGTTATTTTGCATACTTCAATTCTTTCTATCATCCATTCGTTTCAGAGTTCTTCCGGAGGTTCTTCACGGTGGTTCATCAAGATTTCTTTCATTTTCAAGTGTTCTTCAAGATTCTTGTTAGAGGTGCTTAAGTGTTGTTTATCTTGGATGTCTAAGTTCAATTCCTTATCCTTTGTCTTTTGAGATGGTGTTATTAAATTCTTGGTTATGAGGAGTCTCGAAGGAAATGGTCAAGAATAAGATAAGTAAACCCATCTTCTTTTCTCGGAGTTATCATGGGTTGGATTTCACCTAAAGCATTTCCTAAGGATTGTTGCTATCATGGTGTCATAAATGATTTAAGTTTTCTCCTCCGCTTGGTGAAAGAAGTTTTGCATATCTTGTTGCTCTCAAGCAATCAATTGTTTTGTTGTGGCAGGTTGTCACCTCATAGTTTTGAGATGTTTTCCATAAGACCATAACAAGCTTCTCTTTCGTTGTTGATTCTCCTTCAACTCTGTTCAACCATGCTTTTCAAATTCAATGGGGGTAGAAGTTGTCATTTTCTTCTCCTTTCTCTTCTCTCCAAAGATCTAGCTTCTATTCTTTGTTCCGGAGGCATTGTGGTGTTGCTCTTTTCAACTCACATCTAGTTTGATTAAGATCATGCTCTTCTCTTGCTTGTCCATTAACCGGAGTGCTGTGAAATATTTTCTTGATCGTTCCATCTTATGAAGTTTGATTCTAATCCAACCGAAGTTTGTTGTATCTCTTTCGATTTCTTTTCATCATATAAATTTTTCCTCTCTATCCTACCGAAGTGCTGCCGATATTTCTTGTGAATTCTCGCTTGTTCCCATGTTATTCTTCATCTCTTCCAACCTCATGTTTTATTGATTTCACTCGGTTATCAAAGAAGCAACTAAGTTTTACCTCTTGCTCTTTCTCTTGCCCTTTTCATTCTAGATCTCGGGACGAGATCCTCGTGTAGTGGAGGAGAGTTGCAACAGCCCGGGACCGACGCTCCAGAAGATTTCTCTTTTATTTCCATTCTCGTCTATGTTTCGTCCGGTTGTTGCATTCATCATCGCATCATTCACATCATCTGCATAGCATCGTCACTCGTTTTTGAAAACTTGCATCCGTTAGTAGCTGCCAGTTCTTTTCATTTTGTCGTTGCCGTCTCGAGACCAACCACACACGTACGCGCCCGTGGCATTGTAAGAATATTGTTTTTAAAAGTGCCTTTAAAATATTCTTGGATTGGGTCCAAACCTGGCATGCGGTCTTATTATAGTGTAGGTAGGCTGCCTGCTAAATTTTGTCGCATTCCGAGTTCGTTTGATACCCCATCGGTCAACCATAGCAGTGCGGTCATCGGTTTATTCGTCGGACATTTTCGGTGTTTTAAACCCTCGTGTCACGGGCCACAACCTCCCTCTCATCCCCATCTACCCCATCTACACAGCCATCGCAGCCCACCTAGCCCCCTCCGCTTCCGGACCCTCCGATCGAGATCGAACGGTCCGAAAACGGATAAAAACTGCTAACACTGGCTCCTAAATGCTATAAATAGACACCCACGTGCCTAATTTAGACCCTAAACCCTAGCTGTATTGTTTTCGGTGCGTCCGCAACCCCAGCCGCCACCCAGCCTCCTGTCTCCCTCCTCCTCGCGCCAGGCCCGCCAGGCCCGCGCAGGGGCCCTCGGAAGCCCATCTAGGCCCGAGGGGAACCGCCGCCGCCCGCAGGCGCCCGCGCTCGAGCGCCTCTCGCTCGCTCCCGAGCGTCCGCCGCCGCCCAGCGTGCCCCGTTGCTCCTCCAGCTAGGCCCGAGCGCCGCCGCCTCGCCGGAGCTCCGTCGAGCCGCCCCAGCCCCGCATCCCCATCGCCTGGCCCGCTCCTCATCGTCCGTTGCAAGCCGCCGCCCCGAGAGCCTCTGCGCCGACCGATCTCCTCGCCTCGTTGCTGCCTCGACCGTCCGTCGCCGGGAACGGAGTCCCCGCGGCCGGATCCGCCGATGCCCGGCCTCACCACCCTCTTTCCTCCCCAACCGGCCGCCGGAGTTGTTGCGGCACCGTCGCGTTGACCTCCGCTGCCCCTGCCGTCGCAAGAGGGCGAGCAGTTGAGCGCGTGCCCGCTCGAGCCCTACTGGGCCGCCTCCTCTACGCCGCGTGGGCCGCCGCCCGAACCGGCCCAGCTGCCTCACCGACCGGCCTGATGGCCCAAGGTGAGCCCCGATGCCTATCTCCCGCCCTAACCAAAGCATTGCTATGATGCACTCACCTATTCCCTGTTGGGCTAGCCAGATTCGGCCCGTTTGTGTTTTTTTTCCTTGCTGCGAATTTGTTAATTACCTCTAGATTTTCAGAATTACAGAAAAACCCATAATTTAAAATGCTCATATATAATTAACCGTGCATCACATGTAAAACTTTATATATGAAACTTGACTAGATTTTTGTGTAGATTCACAATTTTCAACTCTCGCATGTTCTTAAATGCTTAAACTTGCTGTTTGAATCATTTTGCTTAATGCCACGTTATTTGCATTGCGCATGTTTATTTAATCGTGCATGGAAATTAATCCAATAATATATTTGAAATATTCATATGATTTGTAGCGCATTTTCCTGAGTGACAAATGTGTGATGTGGTATTTGCATCTAATTGCATTCATATTGGCTAAAGGGTTTATTTTATTAACTCGCATAATTAAATGTGAAATATTTTCCTACTTGAACCTATGCATTTTATATATGTTTTCGGGGTAGAAAAAATCAATGAATTTACCTGTGCATTTAGTTTTGTCATCTGATCATTTTTGTGTGCATGTTATTTTTGTTGTGATGCCCTTTTGTCTTTTTCGTGTGATTTAATAGATGCATCATAACAAATAATTTTGTACATGAGATATGCCCTTTGATATGTGTTCTAGCCCCTGGACATTTTGTTTGCCATGATAATGCATGTTTAGTTGTTATTTTTTTGTTGACAACTTGCTATAAAAATACTGCTGTTTTGAGGGTCCAAAATATTTCTAAGTCTGCATTCTGTAACATTTTATTGCTGCCTTGCCAAGTATTTTGCTAGTGATCTAGAACCCTTTTGTGATAGGTATAATGGAGTTATTTATAGTAGATAATGTCCTCTAGCATGTTGTTAAGTTTCACACCATAATATGTCCTGTAGCATATAGTTTCACTGCTGTCAATATGCCTTCGTGATAAAAACTGCACTGTCAAAAACTGCTATTTTCAGTAAGTCTGAAACAGTTTTCAAGTAACCACCTTGTGAGCTTCCTACCATGTGATCCATACATATTTTGAATATGATATGTGGAGATGAAATAAAGCGTGTGTTGTATGCCACTGCCCCATGTTTAGTTTGTGCATTTTAGAATAGTGTAACTTGTTGTTTTTATGCTGTTTGGGGGCAGATTTCAACTAAACTTGTGTTGGTTGTATTTGTTGAATCGTAGCTCCGTTTTGAACATGTTGCATATGGTACTTACTTAGAATCTCATGTAGTTTCATAATAACTTGCTGCATTCATGATTTAAAATTCTTATGATTGTAAATTTCCATGCATTTACATTCATGACATATGCATCTTGCGTTGCTCATATCTTTTAGGCCGTAGCTCCGTTTGAAATGTTTCATATATATAAATCGACTAGAATGACGTGTAGAATGACATGATATACTTTATTCTGTTGTTTAACAATATAAAATATGGTTAGTTTAGATATGGACGAATTTCAAAATTAACATCTGAGGTCGTTTCGGAAATACTATAAGTTGTTTCCGACCTCATATAAGATGCCCGGATAGTGTAGTTTATTTATGCTTCACTTCTTGCCATGTCTAACAACATTTAATGTTGGTGAGTACCTAAACGGGAGTGAAATAAGTAATTCGAACATGGACTTTCGTCAATATGCAACTCGTTGCATATTGAGCTCCACTTTAATGTGTTGTAGTTGTTTGATGTGTTTTGCCATGTGTTGCATATTAAACCGGGCATGCATCATATTTGTTTGTGCATCATGTCATGCATATGTTGTGGTGTATCATGTGTTGATTGTTTGTTTCGGATTGCTTCTTCTCGATAGAGTTCCAAAAGCGTTCGGAGTGTGTGGAATCGTTCGACTACGTTCGCATGTCTTCTTCATGGACTCATTCTTCTTTCGAGCGGAACCTCAAGCAAGATGACACATTTCCCTGGATATCACTACTATCATTGCTATGCTAGTTGTCCGCTTTTATCGTTATGTCTCGCTACCTACCACTTGTTTGTCAAGCCTTCCAACATTGCCATGATAAGCCTCTAACCCCTCCACATCCCAGCAAACCTTTGTTTGACTATGTTACCGCTTGCTAAGCCCTTCTTATAGCGTTTCTAGCTGCACGTACAAGTGCTTCAATGTGTCAACATGGACATTCTTTTGTTATATCACAATATTATTGCTATTTAATTTAATGCACATATATACTTGGTAAAGGGTGGAAGGCTTGGCCTTTTGCTCGGTGTTTTGTTCCGCTCTTGTCGCCCCTAGTTACTTGTGAACCGGTGTTATGTTCCATAATTGAGCGCTCCTAACATGCTCGGGGTTGTTATGGGGACCCCCATGATTTCTGTTTTAGGATAAAACTTGTCTGGCAAGGCCCAACTTTCGTACTAGATTTGCCCATCATAATAATACCGATCACCTTATTAAAGCATAGAGGGTCGCCCCCTCGTGGATTAATTTAACATAAAACAGGGGGGCCAGTGCTGCTGGTGCTGGTCCAAAATAGAGCACTGTGCGGGGCCAACCCGGGGCAACTCGGGAAATTTCTATTAGGCCACCGTACACTAGCTTATCCGCCGTGTCCTGAGAACGAGATACGCAGCTCCTATCGAGATCGTCGACACGTTGGGAGGCCTTGCTGTATTTGTTTTACCTTTCTCGAACGTCTTGCGTGAGGAACTCTGATTTTCTTCGGGCTATCTCGAGGTGTTGGATTTCCTTTGGAATTGCCTAGGATGATCACGAGATCCGTGGTCGAGGTTATTCCCGCGGCGTGTGGTTAATTTCTAATGGATGAGTTGGAGCACCCCTGTAGGGTTAAATCTTTCGAAAAGTCGTGCCGCGGTTATGTGGCAAACTTGGATACTTTGTTTAACACCTGGCCATAGCAAACTTGAAGTAAACTCAAATAAAATACACCAATTGAGTGCGTAACCGTGACTGTCTCTTCTTGTGAGTCCTTATTCGGAAGAGAACACGATGGGGTTATGTTTGACGTAAGTAGGTGTTCAGGATCAGTTAGTGATCATTACTAGTTCACGTCCGTTATGTGTAGACCACCATACTTTACTTTCTATAGTCGTAAGTTAGACACTCAAATAAATGCTTAGTCGCTTGCTGCAGTCTCATCACTTAACCATACCTCACCTATTAAGCTTTAATAGTCTTGATAACCTTGGAAATGAGATTGTCGAGTCCCTGTGGCTCACAGATTACTACAACAACAGTTGCAGGTAGAGGTAATGTGATGATTGAACGTGAGCGCGTTGCTTGTTTGATTTGGAGTTCTTCTTCTTCTTCATCATTCTTGGATGAGTTTCAGGCGGCAACCTGGGATAACAAGGATGGATGTTGTTTTATTGTTTGATTTCGTCCGTAGTCGGACCCTGCTCTTCTGTTTGATGTTTGAGAATGTTGTTGTATTGATGTGATATTGATGTAGCTTGTGGCGAGTGTAAGCCAATTTCATATACTCATCTCTTTTGTAAATATACTTGTAACGATATCTATTCTTGCAACACGACGAGATGCGCTTCTATCCTTGTCGAGGTCCTCGTACAAAAATAAGGATAGGACCGCATCTTGAGCATGACATGGCCCCCCCCGCTTACTACCGGTCGCCATCCTTGCATCGTCTGCCGCCCCTGTACTCCATGGTGAAAAAATTTGAATCGTATGTTTTTTATCGTTTAATGCTAATATATCATCGTTGTTGTATACCTTTACAACATTTATATTATTTTTCTAGACTAATCTATTAATCTAGTGTCAAGTGTGAGTTGTTGTTTTCTGCATGTTTTTAAATTTACACAAAATCAATATCTATGAAGGTAAAAAAAACCTCTTAGGCGAGCTGCTTCCCCCATGGAAAGTGATGGCGGTAGAAACTGCGACGTTAGTGGCGAGCGGATCTCGAAGCGTCGGTTGTGGGAAGTGTAAGTTGTGTCTGCAGCTGCGGGCTGGCAGGGTGGAGACGCGACCTTTTAAGGTTGGTGTTCAAGTCCCCAATGAGGTATTTCAGCGCGGGAACAACCATCTTGGCGCCATGGTCACCCCCGAGAGGCTCAAATCAACCGTAGCTAACATAGCCATGGCAAATTTAGAACTTTTTGCAACACATACATGACAAGATTTTGAATTTTACCATGGCAAATTTAGTTTACTGTCATGGAAAATTTGCTTCCTTGACGATGTTAAATTTAGTTTATAGATCATGGCAAATTTGGTGTATAGATCATATCAAATTTATTGCATTGTTACCATGGCAACTTTGGTTTTGCATCATTGGGAAAATTTACTATTTTTGACCATCACATTTTATTTTTTGGTAGACCAAGGCAAATAATCTCATGCTTTTGCCATCTAAACATTACCAAAATATTCCTCCTTTTCCTTTTCATTTTTTATCCATCATATTTCTCTTGTGAACATCTTTTTTTCTTATATGTAGTTATTACACCATGGTAAATATTAATTAAACCATGTAATTATTCTAAATGTGGCAAAAAATAACTATACGATAACAAATCTGGTAATTGGACCATGGCAAAAAACATGGGAAATGTTCAGCTGAATTTTCTAAACTTGTCACTCGGCAAAATTTAAACATTTTGTTGTAATGTTTCCATTTCAAGTTGTTTCTACCATTGACGAACTTAGAAATACTAAATTTATCACATGGCAAATTCATAAAAATGTTGTGTTTTAAACATGGCAATCTTGGGTATTTTTTGCAACACTCATGTCAAGCTTTCATAAAAATAATTCTCAACTATCCACAACAAATTTAGTTCATGGATCATGTCAAGTTTGATTTTCTGAACCATTGCAAATTTATTTTATGCATCATAGCAAATTTTATTGCATTTTAACATGGGAATTCTTTATTTTAGATCAGGGCCAATTTAATTTACTCTATTTTCACAAGGCAAATAATTACATTTTTTTTGCGATCAGAACATTACGAAAATGCCTCTTTCCTTTTCCAGTTTCTTTGCCGTGATTTTTTAGTGAACATTTTTCTCGAATTTAGTAAATTAGATCATTGTAATTACTAACTATTCTATAGCAACTTTTTCAAACATGGCTAAATTTAAGGTTAGACTATGGCAAATTGATCGTACCATGTCAAAATAAATGGGAAAGGTTCACTTGGCAATTTCATGACAGTTAGCATGACAATTATTTTTAGTAGTTTCTTACCAAGGCAACCTTTTAGCTCTGCACGTATTTTTGATAAATTGCAATACACTGTAGCATATAAAAAAGATCATGTGTACTTTACCATCGTATGTCTATTGGATATTCTATTGAAAAATGTTTACCATGGATTTTTTATATTTTACATATAGGCGAGTTTAAAAAAAATCATGGCAATTTCTCTCAGTTTTTATATATATCCACGTGTAAGAAATCTTTACCTACTTCACATGGCGAATTTTGAATTTTTCTTATCTACAATCACGGCGAATTAAACAACTTGTATGTTTCTTTTAGAGTGTTGTACATCATGGCAATTTTTCTAAAGGCCTGGTACTCTTTTTGGCGCTCAAAGTTGGATCATTTTTGGCCAATTTATTTTCGATTCTGCATGATACGATTTTTATCGTGGGTTCTTGGGGAGCCTATGTCTTGCTTGACGCAAGATGGAGCAAGCGCTTGCGTCAGGGCATCGCGACTGGGCCGGTGCAGGTAGGTTCGTCTTTCCCCTATGTTTTTTGTTTGTCCTTTCTTTTTTTATTGTTATTGATTCTTTTTTTTTTAGGGAAATCTTATCTGGCTGATGTTCCCTAGGGAGCAATTCTTGACCAATGCCCACTAGAGCTCTCCGATTTGGATCTAAGGGTGACAGTTTTACATGAAAAATACAATAAAAGTGACTAAAAATAGGAACTGCCAAACCTACTCACTAAAAATGCCACCCCCGGGCGTTCACATGTGCCACCGTTCACCAGCTAGCGGGGTTCAAAATTTTAAAACATATATTTCTAAACATAGTTTAAAAAAATCAAGAATTTACAAATGTTAAAGGAGTGTAAATGTTTTCATAGCACAACTTAAGAAATTCTTATGTTTCAAAAGCATATACATGGGATTTAAAAATATATTTATACAATGTAAAAAATATTCATCTAATTCAAAAAATATTAAACGGGTATAAAAATTGTACGATCTGTACGAAAAAAGTAGACAGCAAAACATATATTTTAGAAAAATGCTAGCCATTTATATTAAAAATGTTAAACCTGTGCAAATCAAATTTTATAGATACACAAAAAAGGTACAGTGTGTACAGAAACAATAGACACCGAAACATGCAGATTGGAAAAAGTTTATCATGTATTTAAAAAATGTTAAGTTTCAATAAAAAATGACGCTGATGTATATGAAAAATGTACAATGTACATTGGATAAAAGTAGACATGAAACAAATATATTTCTAAATATGTTCAACAAATATATAGAATTGTTCCTGATGTATATAAAAATTATGTTTGTGGACTTATTTTTATTTATATGTAAAACATTTTCACCAACTATTTGGAAAATGTTGACCATGTATTTAAAAAAGTGTTCAAACATGTATTTGAAAAAATGTACAACATGCATTAAAAAAATGCTCAACGTGTGTCAAGAAAATGTTTGATGTGCACACAAAATGTATATTGTATAATGAAAAAGTTGCGATGGAATCCGACAGACGAAAGAAACAGAGAAAAACTAAAATAAACTTTAGAGAAGCGACGAGGGCCAAGAAAGAAACAAAGAAAACCAATGGATAAGAAAGAAAAAAAATTAAAACTAAAGAAAGCCAATGGAAATTAAAAATACCAAAGCATAAGAAGGAAAAAATATAAAAAAGGCGAAAATAGAGGAAAAAGGAAAGAAAATCAAAGTGAAATTATGAAAACAATGAATACCGATGCATAAACAGTAAAAACACATAAAAGAGAAACCGATGAGAAACATAGGAAAACTGAAAAACTGAAAAATCCAATAAGAAACAAAGAAAACCAGAGGAGTCAAACAAGAAAAACAACCAACGAACTAATCGGGTCAAAGAATGACCATAGAAAATGCTACTGGACAGGCCCAAACGCATGGGCGTTGCGGGCGAGATGGATTCTATACACGCTATAAGCAAGATATATCATACACGCAAAGTTTGACGATTTGTTCATCCTGGGGTGTACGTCCCAGGAAGCATATTGCTTCTGGCATTACGTCATTAAAATTGCGCCAAAATATAAAGTGATAAAAACCTTTCTAACAGGGTAATCCCCAGTCTGGGCAGGCCCATGCAGCAGGAAACTCCTTTTTTTTTGAGAATTCTCGCCACTTTATTGATCAATATTGTTCATACTACAAGCATTGGGTCATGAGGCACGCCCAGCCACACGAGTGCCTACCTAAACCCAAGTTACAAGCATTCTTGGCGAGATTATGAGCCTCAAAATTAAAAGTCCTAAGCTCGTGCACACAAGAACAAAGAACAAAAACTATCCTTAGCAATCTTTATTTCATGCGTGATAGCAGAATTAGGACCGCCTGTCTCGTTGTTGATATCATTTACCACTTCCAACTAATCCGACGCCACCTTCAGCTTTGATAGTAGGAGATCGTTTGCTAGTGCTAGAGTTTCCCGGCATGCATATGTTTCCAATATCACTGGGTCAGTGACTTCTTTGTTAACTACGGCGGACGATCCGAGGTACATTCCCGTGTGGTCATGGCAAACAGCTGCCACGGCTCCACCACGCCCGTTACATGCGACATCGCCATCCACATTGATTTTCTCTACCCCCTCCGATGGAGCGATCCAGCATTGGGTGATGTGTTGTCGAGCCCCTGGACTGTTCCTCGCCACAGGTTTGGCAAGTTGCTCTAGCACTAGTAGAAAACAGGGTACTAGTCCAGGTTCTAGAGGGCCTTTAGTCCCGGTTCTGGAACCGGGACAAAACAAACGGGACTAATACCCAAAATCTTTAGTCCCGGTTTGCTTACGAACCGGGACCAAAGGGGCTCCACGTGGCCGCTGCGAGGCGCCCAGACAGGAGGACATTTAGTCCGGGTTGGTAACACCAACAAGGACCAAAAGGCAGCCACGCGTTAGCAGCTCGTAGGCGCTGGGATTTTTTGGGAGGTTTTTTTTGGGGTTTTGGAGGGTTAATTTAGGGGTTTCGTATTGTATTAGCTAGCTAATAGAGAGAAGTGACCATGCTTTCTTCGTGCTTGGTTGACGCTAGATACTATACATATAGAAAGAACTCGACGCTAGCTAGTAAGCAAATGAAGGAAATCCTTAATTACACAAGATCGCCATGAACATCTATAGAGAGAAGTGACATATCTTTCTCCGTACTTGGCCGAACAACAAGTTTTCGTATATGTATCCGACGCTACTACATATATACAATATAACATCTCTTACAATCCCTAACATCATCGACCGAAGATTCATTTGCAATTTCACATGGTATTCTTCGTGTTTAGCTATGACGTGGTCAAGAAAGAATCCCGCCAATTCCTCTTGAATTGCTCGTATACGATCATGTGGTAGGAGTTCATCCTGCATCTGTCAAATCTAATTTAAAGAAGAGGGTCAATACATATATATGAATGAATCTGAACACAATTGATGGTAATATATAAAATAAAATTGTGAATATTATTTATGTACTTCAAATTGTTTGTCAGAGAAGCCCCGCTCAGAGGTCGAGTGGCGAATGAACTCCCATACGTAGTATTCACATAAAACTCTCCCGGGTGCCTAGTACAAGCACTTTACGAGAATAGAGTTCAATCAAAAATGACAAGCAATCATGATAATGGTATTGATGAAACTAGAATTAATGAGAGATGCGCGGAACTAGCCAGTACTACTTACTTTGGGGTGTGTAAATCCCAACTCGTTGTTTAGACTGGGAACCATTCCGTGAACTATTTCCAAACCCTGCCAGGCAAAGAAAATGATTACTTGATATCAGGAAATGAACGAAAGTTGTCGATATGGTCCCGGTATTGATTGAACTTACTTCTGGAGCATTGCAGTCATGTCCGCATAATCCTCGGGATCTTTACGTCTCGAGTCTAAGACAGTTACTAATGCCCCCATCAAGCTTAATGGATAGCAGAATAAAATGGAACCTGCGCACGCGTAATTCATCAATTACATTACTTAACCTCGAGTAAACGAAACCGAATATGCACAAGACAGTAACACTCACTTGAAGTTGTGAGGAAAGAGTATTTCCCTTTTGTTTTGATGTCTATGGAACACTTATAGCAAGTTTTCCTCAGTATCTTTGGCTCTGTTTTGTACCGACCATTCATTTATGGTATTTGGGTTAATGAACCCAATGTCATATATTTGTCCTTTTTTAAATTCGACGATCTTCAATCTGCATAATATAGTGAGGATAATTATATATACATGCAATGAACGAGCTGAGCTAGAGACTTAATTATAGAAGTAATACTTACAGACAGTAGAAAGTCATGAGTTGTTTGTCGAGGGCCTCTTGATTGAATAACTGAAATAACTCCACAAATTTAACAGGCATCAGATTGAATCCAATGAAGTCATGCTCTTTTTTAATTCCGACCATCAAACTGTCGGTCCCAGACTTCCTGTAGGTTTCCATGTACCACTCATGCAATTTTTGCATCATCGTTGTTAGATGAGGATGATCAGGTTTAATGAGAGGCTTCCTGTGCTCATATCTAAAGATCTCTACTACCTCAGCCGTTCCAAATTGTACATCATCGCCCACGTAATCACCAAGATGGTACCGGCCAGTAGCACCGGATGATTAGCGATTTTGCTAGACACCTTGAGCGGGGGGCATGATTGCTTCTCGTGTTCGCGAGCTAGGGAATTGTTTTCCCACTTCTTCGTTTTTTGTCTCTTGCAGTGCTGGAAGTACTTCCCGACCGCCGCGCTACATTATATGTCCTTTTAATACAACGGTCATAGTTGTATTGCATCAGAGGCGATGGTGGTCGCTTCAGGGCATCCAGAGTGTGTTTCTCTTTCACCGGATCTACCATTTCCTTCGGAGGTGGACGTTTCCGTGCAAAATGGGCCTGCACTTCGGCTTCCATGATTTCAGCGTTTTCCTTGTCAGTCCTCTCATATGGTAACTTTGGAATAGGCTTGAGGCTTGGACCAAATTTGTATTTCTTCCCGATTATTGTACTGCTAGCCGCCGGAGCGACGACATATCTCTTCCGCCGTTGCTGAGGCGACAGAGTCCGCTGACACGTCGGAGGAGGCGAAGGAAGAGGCGGAGTTCCCTAACGCGCCGGAGGAGGAGGAGGCAGAGTGCCCTAACTCACCGAAGGAGGCGAAGGAGGAGGCGGAGTGCCCTGACGCGCCGGAGTAGGAGAAGGAGGAGGAGGAGTGCCCTGACGTATTGGAGGAGGAGGAGGAGGCGGAGTGTCGTGACGGGCCGGAGGAGGCTAAGTATGCTTAGGTGTCCAGTTTGGAAGCTTGATGTACTCCTTTATCCATAGACATGTACTCCTCAAAGCATTTTCCATAAGAATATGCTCTTCGCCTATAGGGAACTCAAGCTCCAGCCCCTCAAATCCATCCATTATTTCATCCACTGTCACAACAGTATAGCCATGTGGAATCGGACGACAATGGAAAGTTCCCTCAGCTCGAGGAGGTACAACATAGCCGACCGCCTCCTTCAAGCTGAGGTTCTGGCATTTTGTCATTAGCACGTAATTTTCAACCTCTGTGATACTATCCACGGGGTAGCGTGGAGCCATGAAATCAGGCTGAACGAGCTCCCTGGAAGCCATGCCGCTTCTCCGCTAAGATGGTGGGGTAGCTTATGGGGCAGCGTCGAAGGAAGGATCTTCGTGTCGCTGAGATGGTTGGCCGGTAGCTCACTGGCTCTCAATTTCCTCTAGTTTTTCTAATCTTGCATCGAGATTCTGCATTTCGCGTGCTTCATGTTCCCTCTTTCTCTCTCGGCTTCTATAACCACCACTATCGGGAAACCCATGCACCCACGGAACGGAGCCTGATGTGCCTCGTGTTTGTCCAGGGTGTTCAGGATTCCTGAGGGCCTCTGTCAGCTCTCCTTCTCTCTTTCGGGAATGAACGTCCCCTCTTGCGCTGCCTTGATTGCCGCCTGAAGCTTCCGGAAGGGTATTGCAAGTTGCTCGTCCGTCCAAACACACTCCCCTGATTTTGGGTCCAAAGTTCCCCCAACCCCAAAGAACCAAGTCCTTGAACAATCTGGCTAGTGCAATTTCGCTGGTTGGACCCCTTTAGGAAGCAGGTCTTCTCAGCTTTGTGCCACAATGGCCGGGCTTTGTAGTAGCCACCTGACCCCGTGTGATGGTGATACTTCTTCTTTGCAGCATTTTGCTTGTTTGGCAGTGACCTTTTCTTACCCTTCTCTGATTTCTTGTAGGCCACAAATTCGGGCCATTGATCTCTTATCTTCTCATATTGACCGATGGAATCCAGAGTCTCCTCTTTCTCGACAAACTTTGTGTTCAACTCTTTCTTCCGGTTCCTGAATAGTTCTGCCATCTTCTTAAGAGAAAACACCTTGACCTTTCGCTCTATAACTGGGTTATTCGGATCCTCCTCTCGTGGTAGGATGAAATTTATCATCAGCTTGGTCCAAAGACTATCTTTCAGTCTATCCTAGACATAAGATACTTCAGGGTCCTTATTCTTATTCCATTGCTGGGTGCTGATCGAGACGTTGTACCTAACAACCACTCCACATTGATGTACATATGCGTCCTTGGTCCGCTTGGGAGGAATTGGTTGGCCATATTTCACGACTTGTGCGATCATGAACCTTTCATCCCGGCGCATCCTTTTCTTCGGGCCTCGTCTCCTTACCTCTCCGGACTTTGCAACAGTTAAGGCTCCTGATACGTCTTCAAAGTATCTATAATTTTTGATTGTTTCATGCTATTATATTATCTGTTTTGGATGCTTTATATGTATTAATATGCTATTTTATATTATTTTTGGACTAACTTATTAAGCTAGAGCCTAGTGTGAGTTTCTTTTTTCCCTTGTTTTTGAGTATTGTAGATATGGAATATTAAACGGAGTCCAAACGGAATAAAATCTTCGGAATGATTTTTTTTGGAACGAAAGAGATCTACCAGGCTTGGAGTGCAAGGTTGGGACTCTGCCAGGAGGTCACAGGCCAGGGGGGTGCGGCCACCCCCTGGCCGCGCCTGACAGGCTTGTCACCTCCTGACAGGTCTCCTAGACCTAGTATTCGTCCTACAAATACTCAAATATTCCCCCAATACCAGCCACACAAATACTTTTCTGCCGCCAGAAGCCTTCGTTCCCGAGAGATCCAATCTTGGAGCCTTTTTCGGTAATATGTCGGAGGGGTATTATCACGGATGGCATCTACATCAACTCCATTGCCCCTCCGATGATGCGTGAGTAGTCCACCACAGACCTACGGGTCCATAGCTAGTAGCTAGATGGCTTCTTCTCTCTCTTTGTGCTTCAATACCATGTTCTTCATGATCTTCATGGAGATCTGTCCGATGTAATACTCTTTTGTGGTGTGTTTGTCGAGATTCGATGAATTGTGGGTTTATGTTCAGATTATCCATGTATATTATTTGAGTCTTTTCTGAATTCTCATATGCACGATTTCATATCTTTTCAAGTCTCTTCGAGTTATTCACTTGGTTTGGCCAACTAGATTGGTAATTCTTGCAATGGGAGAAGTGCTTAGTTTTGGGTTCAATCTTGCGGTGTCCTCACCCAGTGACAAACTAGCGGTAGCGAGGCACGTATTGTATTGTTGCCATCAAGGGTAACAAGATGGGGTTTTCATCATATTGCGTGAGTTTATCCCTATACATCATGTCGTCTTACCTAATGCCTTACTCTGTTCTTCATGAACTTAATACTCTAGATGCAGGGAGGAGTCGGTCGATGTGTGGAGTAATAGTAATAGATGCAGAATCGTTTTGGTCTACTTGACACGGACGTGATGCCTATATGCATGATCATTGCCTTGGATATCTTTATAATTATTCGCGTTTCTATTAATTGCTCGACAGTAATTTGTTCACCCACCGTGATAGTTTCCTTCAAGAGAGAAGCCTCTAGTGAAACCTATGGCCCCCGGGTTTACTTTCCATAATATATTTTCAGATCTATAAACCAAAAATACCTTGCTGCAATTTATTTACTTTTTACTTTCCGCAATCTATTACATCTATCTCTATCAGATCTAATCCTTGCAAATAACCGTGAAGGGATTGACAACCCCTTTATAGCGTTGGGTGCAAGAGTTTGATTGTTTGTGTAGGTGCATCCATTGGTGACTTGCTTGTTCCTCCTACTGGATTGGTACCTTGGTTCTCAACAACTGAGGGAAATACTTATCTACTTTTCTGCATCCCTCTTTGCTCTTCAAGGGAAAAACCAACGCACGCTCAAGAGGTAGCAAGAAGGATTTGTGGCGCCGTTGCCGGGGAGGATACACGTCAAGCCTACCAAGTACCCATCACAAAATCATGTCTTGAATTTACATTATTTGCATTTTGCCTCTCGTTTTCCTCTCCACCACTTCACAAATCTGCCATTTTTTGTGCTCTCTTTTTCGTTTGACTTTTTCTCGTCGGATCTCTTGTTTGCTATGTTTTCTTCTGTTGCCATGTGCCTTCTATTTGCTTACATCTTCGCTTGCTAAAATCTATTGATATGGATCCTAATCCACTTGATAATCTTTTCAGAAGACCAAATTATGATGAACTAACTGCTAGTGAGTTGAGTGCATTTGATTATCACTATGAAGTCTTGCTTGAAAATCATGAATCTGAAATTTTTGGTGAAGTGTTGAAAGAAGAAATTTATAAGGAGATTCATGATAGTTCCTTGAATGAAAAGCATGATTTCCATGTTTTTAGTATGAATTCTCTAAATATCCATGATGCTAATGATATGCAAAACCAAAAGCTTGGGGATATTATGCTTGATGAAGATGATATTTTTTGTTCCCCAAGTTTTGATGATGACACGTATGCTATAATTGTTCATGAAAAGAATGCTTTGTGTGATAGTTATATTGCGAGATTCCTTCATGATTCTACTGAAATTTATTATGAGGGAGGAACATATGCTTGTAGGAGTTGCAATAATATCAAGTTTCATCTCTATGTGTTCAAAGTTTTGAAGTTATGCTTGTTTTGCCTTCCTATGCTAGTTGATTCTTGTTCCCATAAATTGTTTGCTCACAAAATACCTATGCATAGTAAGTGGGTTATACTTAAATGTGCTTGTAATGATATTAATGATGCTCTATTGCATATTACAATTACTACTTTTTATGTGAGCATCATTTATATCATCATGCCTAGCTAGGGGCGTTAAACAATAGCGCTTGTTGGGAAGCAACCCAATTTTATTTTTAAGTTTCTGTTTTTGCTTCTGTTTTTG
Organism: Hordeum marinum; assembly: GCA_022496015.1. Taxonomy (NCBI): domain Eukaryota; kingdom Viridiplantae; phylum Streptophyta; class Magnoliopsida; order Poales; family Poaceae; genus Hordeum; species Hordeum marinum. The sequence goes on along the minus strand of CM039678.1, from coordinate 74,610,623 downwards.
AGTGTTTCACACATTATTACTTCTGTAGTAATTGTTTTTTGGTGTTCTAATTAGTATTTGATCCAAGTAAGACCTTTGGGATGGTCTATGGTGGTTGTTGATTTGATCTTGCTGAAAAACAAAAACTTTTGCGATCACTCCAGGAATTTTACAATTTTTTCAGAGAGTCCTATGAGTCTAAATTTTTTTAAAAATATTTATATAGAAATTTCCCAGGTTATCCTAATTTGTGAGAATTTGTTTAGTTACATAAGTATACAAAGTTTTCAAATTGCTACAGACTGTTCTGTTTTTGACAGATTCTGTTTTCTTTGTGTTGTGTACCTATTTTGATGTATCTATGGGTTGTATCGGGGGGTATGAACCATGGAAAATTTAGAATAAAGTAGGTATTACACCAATATAAATAAAGAATGAGTTCACAACAGTACCTAAAGTGGTGATTTATTTTCTTATACTAACGGATCTCACGAGTTTTCTGTTAAGTTTTGTGTTGTGAAGTTTTCAAGTTTTGGGTAAACATTTAATGGACTATGGAATAAGGAGTGGAAAGAGCCTAAGATTGGGGATGCCCAAGACACCCCAAGTCATATTCAAGTATGCCAAAGATCCTAAGCTTTGGTATGCCCCGGAAGGCATCCCCTCTTTCGTTTTCAATCCATCGATAAATTTACTTGAGGCTATATTTTTATTCACCACATAATATGTGTTTTGCTTGGAGCGTCTTGTATGATATGAGTATTTGCTTTCAAGTTTGCCACAATCATCCTTGCTGCACACATATTTTGAGATATACATGCATTAATCATGAATTTATTATAATACTCTATGTGCTTCACTTATATCTTTTGAGATAGGCAATTTTGCTCTAGTGCTTCACTTATACCTTTTTAGAGCACGGTGGTGTTTGCTTTATAGAAATAATTGAACCCTCATACCTCACTTATATTATTTTTAGAGTCTTTAAACATAATGGTAATTGGTTTATTTCATGAATTTAGTCCTAATATGATAGGCATCCAAGAGGAATATAGTAAGAACTTCCATTGTAAGTGCATTGAGTATTATGAGAAGTTTGATTCCTTGCATAAAGTTTTGAGATATAAAGATGGTAATGTTAAGAGTCATGTTAGGAAGTAATTGTGAATTGGTAAAAATACTTGTGTAAAGGTTTGTGATTCCCGTATCATGCACGTATGGTGAACAGTTATGTAAAGAAGTCAGAGCATGATTTGTTTATAGATTGTTGACCTTTGTGTGAGGGTTGGGAGCGCGCGATGGTTTAATCCTACCAACCTCTACCCTAGGGGCATGCATCTAATGCTTTGATTTGATTACTAATATACTTTTGCGATAATTATGTGAGTTCTTTATGACTAATGTGAGTCCATGGATTATACGCACTCTCACCCTTCCACCTTTACTAGCCTCTCTAGTACCGCGCAACTTTCGCCGGCGCGATAAACCCACCTTCTTCAAAACAGCCACCATATATCTTTCCTCAAAACAGCCACCATACCTACCTATTATGGCATTTCCATAGCCATTCCGAGATATATTGCCATGCAACTTCCACCGTTCCGTTCATTATGATATGCACCATCATTTTCATTTGTAATTCTTGAGTTGTAAGTAAATAAAAGTGGGATGACCATCATTATTAGAGCATTGTCTCATGTGAGGAAAGGATGATGGAAGCGATGATTCCCTCACAAATGGGAATGAGACTCTGGACTTTATGAAAAATAAAAGAGTCCAGCGAAGCCCAAATAAAAAAGAGAGGCCTTAGATGTCCACCAAAATAAAAAAATGAGAGAAAAGAGAGAAGGGACAATGTTACTATCCTTTTCCACACTTGTGCTCCAAAGTAGCACCATGATCTTCATGATAGAGAGTCTCCTATTTTGTCACTTTCATATACTAGTGGGAATTTTTGATTATATAACTTGGCTTGTATATTACAATGATGGGCTTCCTCAAATTGCCTTAGGTCTTCATGAGCAAGTAAGTTGGATGCACAACCACTTAGTTTCCTTTTGAGCTTTCATACACTTATAGCTCTAGTGCATCCGTTGCATGTCAATCCCTACTCACTCACATTGATATCTATTAATGGGCATCTCCATAGCCCGTTGATACGCCTAGTTGATGTGAGACTATCTTCTCCTTTTCCTTCAGAACCTCCACCATATTCTATTCCACCTATAGTGCTATATCCATGGCTCATGCTCATGTATTGCGTGAGAGTTGAAAAAATTAGAGAAAATAAAAGTGTGAAACAATTGCTTGACTTTTCATCGGGGTTGTGCATGATATAAATACTTTGTGTGGGGAAGATGGAGCATAGCCAGACCATATGATATTGTAGGGATAACTTTCTTTTTCCATTATATTTTGAAGAGATACAATTGCTTTGCTAGTATGCTTGAAATTATTACTGTTTTCATGTCAACATTAAGCTTTTGTTTTGAGTCTTATGGATATGAATATTTATGCCACAATAGAAAATATTACTTGGATAAATATGTTAGGTAGCACTCCACATCAAAAATTCTGTTTTTATCATTTACCTACTCGAGGACGAGCATGAATTATGCTTGGGGATGTTGATACGTCTCCAACGTATCTATAATTTTTGATTGTGTCATGCTATTATATTATCCGTTTTAGTTGTTTTATATGCATTAATATGCTATTTTATATTATTTTTGGGACTAACTTATTAATCTAGAGCCTAGTGCCAGTTTCTTTTTTTTCCTTGTTTTTTGAGTATTGCTGATATGGAATATTAAACGGAGTCCTAACGGAATAGAATCTTTGGAATGATTTTTTTGGAACGAAAGAGATCTACCAGGCTTGGAGTGCAAGGTAGGGACTCTGCCAGGAGGTCACAAGCCAGGGGCGCGGCCACCCCGCCTGGCCGCTCCTGGCAGGCTTGCCACCTCCTGGAAGGTCTCCTTTCCCTAATCTTCATTCTATAAATACTCAAATATTACCCCCAATACCCAAAAGAGCAACACAAATACTTGTCCGCCACCAGAAGCCTTTGTTCCCGAGAGACCCTATCTTGAAGCCTTTTCCGATAATATGCCGGAGGGGAATTCGATCACGGAGGGCATCTACATCAACTCCATTGCTCCTCTAATGATGCGTGAGTAGTCCATCATAGATCTACGGGTCAATATCTAGTAGCTAGATGGCTTCTTCTCTCTCTTTGATATTCAATACCATGTTTTGCATGATCTGCATGGAGATCTATCCGATGTAATCCTCTTTTGTGGTGTGTTTGTCAAGATCCGATGCATTGTGAGTTTATGTTCAGATTATCCATGAATCTTATTTGAATCTCCTCTGATTTCTTATATGCATTATTTCATATCCTTGCAAGTCTCTTTGAGTTATTGGTTTGGTTTGGCCAAGTATGTTGGTAATTCTTGCAATGGGAGAAGTGCTTGGTTTTGAGTTCAATCTTGCGGTGTCCTCACCCAGTGACAAAGTAGGGGTAGCGAGGCACGTATTGTATTGTTGCCATCAAGGGTAACAAGATGTGGTTTTCATCATATTGCTTGAGTTTATCCCTCTACATCATGTCATCTTACCAATGAGTTACTCTGTTCTTCATGAACTTAATACTCTAGATGCAGGCAGGAGTCGGTCGATGTGTGGAGTAATAGTAGTAGATCCAGAATTGTTTCGGTCTACTTGACACGGACGTGATGCCTATACGCATAATCATTGCCATGGATTTCTTCATAATTATTCAATTTTCTATCAATTGCTCGACAGTAATTTGTTCACCCACCGTGATAATTTCCGTCTATAATTTTTGATGATTACATGTTATTATATTATCTGTTTTGGGTGTTTTATATGAATTAATATGCTATTTTATATTATTTTGGGACTAACCTATTAATCTAGAGCCTAGTGCTAGTTTCTGTTTTTCCTTGTTTTTGAGTTTTGCAGATATGGAATATTAAACAGAGTCCAAATGAAATAAAATCTTCGGAATGATTTTTTCTGGAAGGAAACAAATCCACCAGGCTTGGAGTACACGCTAGGGGATGTACCAGGAGATCACAAGCGTGGTAGGCGCGGCTACCCCCCTGGCCGCGCATGGCAGGCTTGGCGTCTCCTGGTAGGTCTTCTAACCCTATTCTTCATCCTATAAATACCCAAATATTCCCCCAAAACCAAAGGGAGCCACACAATTACTTTTCCACCGCCAGAAGCCTCTATTCCCGAGAAATCCAATATTGGAGCCTTTTCCGATAATCTGCCGGAGGGGGTTCTGATCACGAAGGGCATCTACATCAACTCCATTGCCCCTCCAATGATCCGTGAGTAGTCCACCACGGACCTACGGGTCCACAGCTAGTAGCTAGATGGCTTCTTCTCTCTCTTTGATATTCAATACCATGTTTTGCATGATCTTCATGGAGATCTATCCGATGTAATCCTCTTTTGTGGTGTGTTTGTCAAGATCCGATGAATTGTGAGTTTATGTTCAGATTATCCATGAATCTTATTTGAATCTCCTCTGATTTCTTATATGCATTATTTCATATCCTTGCAAGTCTCTTTGAGTTATTGGTTTGGTTTGGCCAAGTATGTTGGTAATTCTTGCAATGGGAGAAGTGCTTGGTTTTGAGTTCAATCTTGCGGTGTCCTCACCCAGTGACAAAGTAGGGGTAGCGAGGCACGTATTGTATTTTTGCCATCAAGGGTAACAATATGGGGATTTCATCATATTGCTTGAGTTTATCCCTCTACATCATGTCATCTTTCTTAATGTGTTACTCTGTTCTTCATGAACTTAATACTCTAGATGCAGGTAGGAGTCAGTCGATGCGTGGAGTAATAGTAGTAGATGTAGAATCGTTTTGGTCTACTTGTCACGGACGTGATGCCTATATGCATGATCATTGCCTTGGATAACTACATGATTATTCGCTTTTCTATCAATTGTTTGACAGTAATTTGTTTACCCACCATGATATTTGCCTTCAAGAGAGAAGCCTCTAGTGAAACCTATGCCCCCTGGGTCTATTTTCAATCATACATTTCCAGATCTATACTTGCTGCAATTTATTTACCTTTTACTTTCCGCACTCATTACATCTATCTCTGTCGGATCTAATCCTTGCAAATAACCGTGAAGGGATTGACAACCCCTTTATAGCGTTGGGTGCAAGAGTTTGATTATTTGTGTAGGTGCATCCATTGGTGACTTTCTTGTTCCTCCTATTGGATTGATACCTTGGTTCTCAAAAACTGAGGGAAATACTTATCTACTTCGCTGCATCACCCTTTCCTCTTCAAGGGAAAACAAATCCATGCTCAAGAGGTAGCAAGAAAGATTTCTGGCGCCGTTGCCGGGGAGGATACACATCAAGCCTACCAAGTACCCATCACAAACTCATCTCTTGCATTTACTTTATTTTTCATTTTCTTCTCGTTTTCCTCTCCCCCACTTCTAAAACGATTTTCAGAAAATACCAAAAGATTTGCCTTTTTATTCGCCCTTTTTCCCTTCGCCTTTTCGTTGCTATGTTTGCTTGTGTTGCCATGTGCCTTATATTTGCTTGCATCTTAGTTGGCTAAAAATCTATTGATATGGATCCTCATCCACTTGCTAATCTTTTCAAAATACCAAATTATGATGAATCAATTGCTAGTGAGCTGAGCGCACTTGATTATCTCTATGAAGTTTTGCTTCAAAATCATGAAATTTTTGATGAAGTGTTGACAGAAGAAAATTATAACGTGATTCATGACATCTCCTTGAATTAAAAGCATGATTTCCATGTTGTTAGTATGAATTCTCTGAATATCCATAATGCTAATGATATGCAAAACCACAAGCTTGGGGATGCTATGCTTGGTGAAGGTGACATTTTTTGTTCCCCAAGTTTTGGTGATGACATGTATGCTATAATTGACCATGAAAAGAATGCTTTGTGTGATAGTTATATTGTGAAATTTCTTCATGATTATACTGAAAATTATTATTATGGAGGAACATATGCTTGTAGGAATTTCAATAATATCAAGTTCCCTCTCTATGTGTTCAAAGTTTTGAAGTTATGCTTATTTTGCCTTCCTATGCTAGTTGATTCTTGTTCCTATAGATTGTTTGTTCAAAAAATCCCAATGCACAGGAAGTGGGTTGGACTTAAATTTGTATTTCATGCTATTCATGATGCTCTTTTTCATATTTTAATTACTACTTTTTATGTGAGCATCATTGAAATCGTTATGCCTAGCTAGGGGCGTTAAACAATAGCGCTTGTTGGGAGGCAACCCAATTTTATTTTTGTGTTCTATTTTTTCTTCTGTTTTTGAGTCTTTACCACATTATTACTTATGTTGTAATTGTTTCTTGGTGTTTTAATTAGTGTGTGAGCCAAGTAAAACCTTTGGGGTGATCTATGGTAGTTGTTTATTTGATCTTGCTGAAAAACAGAAACATTTGCACTCCGTGCAGGAATTTTCTAATTTTTTCAGAACGTCAAATTGATCTGAATTTTTTTATAAAAAATTCATATACAAATTTCTCAGGTTTTCCTAATGTTTCATAATTCTTTGAGTTACATAAGTATGCGAAGTTTCCAGATTGCTACAGACTGTACTGTTTTTGACAGATTCTGTTTTCTTTGAGTTGTTTGCCTAATTTGATGAATCTATGGGTTGTATCATGTGCTATGAGCCATGGAGAAGTTATATTACAGTAGTTATAACACTAATATAAATAAATAATGATTTTACAACAGTACCTAAAGTGGTGATTTATTTTCTTATACTAACGGATCTCACGAGTTTTCTGTTATGTTTTGTATTGTGAAGTTTTCAAGTTTTGGGTAAAGATTGGATGGACTATGGAATAAGGAGTGGCAAGAGCCTAAGCTTGGGGATGCCCAAGGCACCCCAAGTCGTATTCAAGGATCCCAAAGAGCCTAAGCTTGGGGATGCCCCGGAAGGCATCCCCTCTTTCGTCTTCAATCCATCGGTAAATTTACTTGAGGGTATATTTTTATTCACCGCATGATATGTGTTTTGCTTGGAGCGTGTTGTATGATATGAGTATTTGCTTGTTAGTTTGCCACAATCATCCTTGATGCACACATCTTTTGAGAGACACACACTGAATCGTGTATTTATTAGAATACTCTTTGTGCTTCACTTATATCTTTTGAGTTGGGCAATTTTGCTCTATATGCTTCACTTATATCTTTTAGAGCACGGCGGTGTTTTTGTTTTATAGAAATACTTGAACTCTCTTACCTCACTTATATTATTTTCAGAGTTCCTAAAAATATCATGGTAATTGGTCTAGGTTACGAATTTAGTCCTAATAGGATAGGCATCCAAAAGGGATATAATAAAAACTTCCATATTAAGTGCACTGAGTATTTATGAGAAGTTTGATTCCTTGCATAAAGTTTTGATATATAAAGATGGTAATGTTAAGAGACATGTTAGGAAGTAAACTGTGATTTGGTAAAAATACTTGTGTAACGGTTTGTGATTCCTGTAGCATGCATGCCGTGGTTTTCTCACGGCAGATGTCCGGGTGACCGAACTTGAGTTCGGAGCCATCGCCATTGTAGTGGACTCAAAGGGGTTGATTGGGACAACGGACAGGAGTTTACCCAGGTTCGGCCCCTCGAGTCGAGGTAAAAGCCTATGTCCTGCTTGTGTTGTCTATTGCTTGCTGTATCGATTACAAGGGGCTAGAAGCTTGACCTAGTTGTCGATAACCTATCCCTAAGTCGCCCCAGGTCTGCCTTTATATAAGAGGTCAAAACCGTCGGGTCTTACAATTGTACAACCGGATCATGTTTACATCTCCGAGTCTATCTCTATCTTCTTAACCAAGTCATCCTTGAGACGTCTTGCACATCTGGGTCTTTGCCGTCCGGCCCACACCAAGAGCCGCCTATCATCTTGGGCCTTCGGTTGACACCTTGCATCGTGGGCTGGCTCACAAACCAATGCTATTAACCGGAACCTTCCAGCCGGGTCATATCACGGGGTTATATCCCCAACATTAGGCCCTAGGTTGAAGTGAGCCAGCTCATTTCATCCTTCTCTTTCAGTTGTCTGAGAGTCGCCACGGAATGACCCGGCGTGACGTCACGAGATCCGCTGACGTATCACCAAATCTTTCACATTTAACCACTTACCGAGAATTGAGGCGTCTGCCTCGGCAAGACCGGTGTCGCCACCTGGGATTCCGCACCGTCCTCGTATCTCCTGTTAAATAGGACCCGCACGGGTCAAATATTTTCATTCTCTCCCGCCCGTGCGTCTGTCGTCTTCCTCCTGCCGTCGCCCGTCGACCCGAGCTCTGCTTCACTCCGGCGTCGTCGCTCTCCGTCATCAACCTTGGCCGCCGCAGCACCCTGTTTGGACCAGACTTTCGTCTGCCGTCGTCTACAACTCCGGTAAGTCACCTCTTCTCGTAGATTAAGGTCATTAGAAGTAGGGTTTCCGGCGGTTCCTCCGTTGCGTGCCCCGGCCTCCTGCGCGGCCGCACAAGCATATCTCGGGGCCCGTTGTACGCCTTTAGACTACGCCATCGCCACCGCCGCCGTACGCGGACCGGCCGCGCGTAATGCGCGGGCCGTTCGGGATTAAAACTGCCCCTTCATTTCTTGCTGTTCTTCGGTTAGGTCAGAGTAATACTTTATTTACCGCCTCGGTAGATCCAAAATTTTAGTAGCAGCTGGTGAAAACTGTTTGTCTGGGTCTTAACTGACTTCCGGTTCTTCCTTCCATAATGAACGCTAGATTTCCTCCGGCTCTTATCAGCCGAGTCTTTCAAAGTTTAATATTGAGAACCCTGTAAACTGTAAGCCGCTATAGCCATCTGCTTTCGTTTGACTAGTCACCACTTTCCTTTGCACAGTACTTTGAGCCGTCAATATGACACATGCCACCAACTCATGCAATTGGGCCGGCTCTTGCGTGACTGAAGAATATCTGTCAGACCTTGTCACTGCTGGCACCCTTCCCCCAAAGGAGGTCATCCACTGGCGGGCTCCGGGTGATGAGACCCACCCCGCACCTAAGAAAGGGGAAGTGATAGTATTCACAGATCATATCGAGCGGGGGTTCGTGCCACCCGGCTCCAAGTTTTTTCGCGATATTCTTCATTTATACAAACTGCATCCTCAAGACCTGGCACCAAACTCAGTGGCAAATATTTGCCACTTCCAAGTTCTTTGTGAAGCGTACCTTCAATCCGGGCCATCAGTCAGCTTCTTTTGCGAGTTTTTCTATGCCAACCGCCAGATAGAGTACAAGAGCGGACCAAGCCTGGAACTCGGGGGGATCACCATCCAACGCCGAAGGGGCATCACCTTCCCGGCTATTCAGATGCCAAGCCACCCTAAGGACTGGAACAAAACATGGTTTTACTGCCAAGACACGTCTCCTGAGACTGAACATCACCTGCCGGGTTATCGCCCTTCCCGGCTCTCAACAGACACGACACTCCCTGACCAGCTCTCAGCTGCTGACCGTGCCAAGTATGAGTCAGTTCATGCAAAGGTAAAGGCTCTCTTGGCCAACGGACTGATAGGAACTGATCTGATTCGCTGTTGGGTAGAATGGCGGATCATGCCTCTTAGCCGCAGGAGCCGGCTCATGTTTGAATATCCAGGGAAGTATGATAGCTCAATGTGCTTCAGCAAGGACACTTTGACCGAAGATGATATCTGTATGACCGTCCGGAGTCTTGTCCACGAAACCTCCGGTTCTTGCAGTGCCATCGGCTTAGCACCCTTTTGTGCTACCAACCCGGCTCCCCTTGTAAGTTTTAACTCTTTTACCATCCGTCTCTTGCATGCATACTCACCCTTCTTGCTTGATTTTACTATCTTTCCTTCCGGGTTAAATATGCACAGGCCAACTCGGAGTTCTGGAAGAGAGAATACATGCCTCCTTCGAAGGCAGCCAAGAAAAAAGCCACAGCCAAGAAGCAGAAGAAATACGCCCCCAAGAAACTGGCTTGAACAACCGGCTTCTTCAGACTCGGGGGTAAGATCTTAAATTTGCTTATCCGATTCTTTGCTCTTCCTGCCCCTTATTAATGTGCATTGTGCTCGGAGGACGAAGTGGAGACCAGTCATGCCAATGCTCCTGAGGTAACTTGCATATACTCTGACTCAGAATACTTTCCCCGAAAGCCGCGGCGGGTTGTTAGGAAATTTCCTCTTTCTCACCCTCTTGCTCATCTGGCTTCCGACTTCTTCTTAAAAAAGCAACAACAGGCCGAACGTCGCCAGACCCAGAGCACCGGCTCTAACGAGCTTATGTCTGGGCTTCCTAATTCTCCGGCTCCCAAGAAACGGCCTGCAGAGGTTCGTATTTGTACTCTCCTTTGACTTCTTATTTATGCTTAAGTGTCTTCTTATTTCCGTATCTTATTTCTTTCAGAAGACACCCTCTTCTGGCGATTCTTCAGCATCAGTCATACCTCCACCAAAAATCAACCCTCTGTAAGTATTCAAATATCCGGATGTTTGACAAAACACCAGTCTCTTTCAAATACTGACCCTTCATCTTGCAGTGCTCAGGCGAAACGCCGCAAAACCAACCATCCTTCTTCCGGCTCTGTCCTCGAGAATCAAGAGCCCGAACAGCCGGCCCCGGCTCAACCGGATCTTGGACAGCCGGAGAAAACTCCAACAGAAGAGGCTCCACCAGCGGCTTCCACAGAGCCAACAACGGATGACGTTATAATGGAAAACTCTCCAGCCGCTCCTTCAAGGCCGGTCACACCCGCCAAGACTCCCGCAACTCCGGATGTCATCATCACCGGGTCTGCCCAGAAGTCTCCCTCTCCAGAACATGTACTAACCCGGCATCCTGAGCCGCCTGAAGCCTCACGAAAGCTTCAATTTGACTCTGTATATGACAAGATGACAACCGAAGAACTCCATTCCGGCTATTTGAATCGGGTCAACACCAGCCGAGACTTAGAACTCCGGCTGGTCGCCATGATGAAAACTAAATATGAGGTATGTTTATTCTTCTCTAGCCATAACCTTCCCTAGCCCCCAAGACCCGAATTTAATCTAATATATAGTTGAACCGGGTCTTCTTCGAACGTTATGTATAAATACTTTTACTTAAATGATGTAAACCCATACTGCACATTGTAAATATCTGCATACTGCCAACTCTAGCCCCCAAGGACCGACTCAAAATTTATTTGAGTTGGGACTTTCGTATCTGAAAAAAGCCATAGTGTAGCCCCCAAGGGCCGGATCAAATTTTATTTGAGTTGGGACTATCTTAGCTGAAAAGAACCATAGTGTATCCCCCAAGGGCCGGCTCAAATTTTATTTGAGTCGGGACTATCTTAGCTGAAAAGAACCATAGTGTAGCCCCCAAATTCCGGGTCAATTTCAAAGAAGATGAACTGGAGCTATATACTTGAATAGATAAAATATACATTAGCCCCCAAGTGTCAAATATATTGCCTGCAACCTGTTTGAAACTTGTATAACTTTAGCTGTGAACCCTTGTTTATGTTAATGCCCTTGCTGCTGTAACAGCTCACGGTTTTCTTTGACATGTGCAGGATGCTCTGAACGCCGCCGGCTCTCAGCTGGCGGATCTTAAAGTTAACTTGGCTGCTCAACAGGAAGCACGAAGCATTGCCGACAAAAAATGCCGGCTCTTAGCCGAAGAATTAGCAAAGGCCACTGCCGAGTTAACGTCTCTAAAAGAGACAGCAGAATCGGAGAGAGCCGCTCTAACCAAACGGGCGGATGATGCCGATCAATGGCTCATCGCCATTGCTGAAGAACTCTAAGGCTTAAAACGGCACATCGCCAAAATGTCTGCCGCCTTATTTGGTAAGCCATCCTTGTCATACTATGTACGCTAACACCTTTCATGAAAAACTGGCGACTCACGTATATCTTCCGGCTCATACAGGTCCACTCAGCCGGCAGCTTGCTACGGACAGCATCCTTGCTTTGAAGGCCATCTACACATTCACGGAGCAGCTGTATTGTGGAGCCATGTTTACCATTAAAAGCGTACAATACAAGGAGACGATCCCCAATGCCCTGAAAGGGGTGTTAGAACTTTTCTCGACAATGCCAAAACAAATACATGAACTGAAGAAGTCGACGTTCCGCCAAGGAGCCGTCGCAGGTTTGAGCCGGGCTCTGGCCTTTGCGCCGGACCTTACACCGGCTGAAATGATGGGCGGGTATCCTTCAAAGAAAGTCGACGGCTCAGAATTTTCTGAGGCGGATTATTTCAAATGCGTCAAAGACTCACGCTCCCTGGCGTCTGTTATGGCGGATGAGGTGGATCTGAAGAGTTATCAAGCAGCATACAACAGCGAAGACAAAGGGATCCGCGGGCCTCTCTATGAGTGTAAAGACCTAACACCCGCTCGTAGCAAGGATCTTTTCCCTGGTGAGCTCGATGTCTCACCTTTCTTTGAAGGGACCTTTGCTGCCGTGTCTAACTGCAATTGGGAACTGGGTAACCTTCAGATCCAACCCGCGGAAGAGCCAGAGCAGGGTGAGCCGGCCGAGTGATATAACTTTGTACTATTCAGAGCAAGAACGACTCTTGTAATTATCCGCCAGGGGCGGGTTGAAACTTGTTAGAAACACCTTTGTTCCTTCTGAGAACACCTTTTGTAACAGCTTGTCAATAATATCTAAGGGCATCTTGCCGGCTGTTTCGTATTACCTTCAGTAGTCTTTCTTAACTCTTTATTTCCGGTTGTCAAACCTGCCGACTCTTCGTGAGAGGCGCTTGTATGTCTTTATAGCGTGAGGATAAGAAACCTCTATAGATAAACGGCGGCTGTTGACGAAACTTGACTTTAATCTTTCTGAGATATCCTTGCTTCTCCGAAGTCATTAGACTCAAAGAATTTACTGCATCAGCCGGAACGTCATGGCTCCGTCTCTTATAATATGACTCCATTGAAGAGCCGGCTGTCATAGGATAAAGTAAGCTATACCTGACGGTAGGAAGCCTCTATGGACAACGACGACTGTAAATAATCTTGAAGTGGCCTACAGCCGGCTGTATATAAAGGGTGATGTAAGCTATACCACAATGGCAAGAAGCCTCCTTTTGACAATAAATATTTATCCTTTGCACTCAACACCGGTTGTCAACAGGTTTATGTAAGCTATACCTTATGGCAAGAAGCCTCTATTGACAACCGCACCTCAAAAAGCCTGCTGCTGGAGGGTGATGTAAGCTATACCCGAAGGCAAGAAGCCTCCTCCAATCAGCGAATGTTGCATAAAGCCAGCTGCCGATGGGTTTATGTAAGCTATACCTTATGGCAAGAAGCCTCCATTCAACAGCCACGACTAGTAATTGTACCAGCTGGCTGTGTGAAGGGTGATGTAAGCTATACCCAAGGGCAAGAAGCCTCCTTCCACAGCTATTTTTGGCGTAAACGCCGGTTGTTAGGGTGAGATAAGCGAACCCGTCGGTAAGAAGCCCCCTTCGACAACCGCGGCTAACATGTTAACCGGTAAAGGCATAAAGCCAGCCATTAGGGTGAGATAAGCGATACCCGTCGATAAGAAGCCCCCTTTGATGGCCGCAGTTGATAAGCAACTGGAATTTGATGTACACGCTGCTGTCTTAGGGTCATATTATGCTATACCAAAGGTAAGAAGCCTCCATCAACAACAGCGCTGAACGTACTCAAACTAGGCTTAAAGCCAACTGCGCAAGGGAGATGTAAGCTATACCCAAAGGTAAGAAGCCTCCTTGCAACAGTATAAGAAGCAGACCGCACAGGGGAGATGTAAGCTATACGCGTGGGCAAGAAGCCTCCCTGCCATCGGTGCTTGGAAAGGGCATAAAGCCAACTGCGCAAGGGAGATGTAAGCTATACCCAAGGCTAAGAAGCCTCCTTGCAACAGTATAAGAAGCGGACCGCACAGGGGAGATGTAAGCTATACCCATGGGCAAGAAGCCTCCCTGCCATCGGTGCTTGGAAAGGGCATAAAGCCAGATGATGAACAAGTCGCCTAGTAGCAACGAATCAATTTAACTCCGTGAACCGGAGATACTTCATCTTTATTGAAAAAAGATACATATAAGAGCCGGATGTTTGGTCTTGGTAGAGATACTACTCTATACTGACATAAATATGATATGTACAATGATGATGGCTCTCAATCTCCTATTAAGTATAGTATGGCCGCAGGTGCGCGACATTCCACGGCCGCAAAGTCTCCTGACCCGCCGTGTCCGACTCATCACGAATATCAATGAGGTAGTATGACCCGTTGTTGAGGTTTCTGCTAACCACAAAGGGCCCTTCCCACGGCGGAGATAGCTTATGCATCCCAGATTGGTCTTGAATGAGCCGGAGCACCAGGTCTCCTTCCTGGAATGTCCGGGTCTTTACCCTGCGGCTATGATAGCGTCACAGGTCTTGTTGATAAATCGCCGATCTGGCCGCTGCTAACTCTCGTGCTTCATCCAAGGCGTCCAACGCATCTTGGCGTGCCGTCTCATTATCCGTCTCAACATAAGCCGCCACTCTTGGTGAATCATGTCGGATGTCACTGGGTAAAACTGCCTCGGCCCCATATACCATGAAGAAAGGTGTAAAACCTGTAGACCTGTTAGGCGTGGTCCGGATGCTCCATAAGACGGAAGGTAACTCATCAACCCAACATCCGGGTGTCCGTTTCAAGGGGACCATGAGCCGAGGTTTAACCCCTCTCAAGATTTCCTGATTAGCTCGCTCAGCTTGACCGTTAGACTGTGGATGTGCCACGGCTGAAACATCAAGCCGGATATGCTCCTTTTCGCAGAACGTCTTCATAGCTCCCTTGGAAAAGTTTGTTCCATTATCAGTAATGATGCTGTGTGGATAACAAAAACGGTAGATCAACTTCTTAACAAATTCAACCGCTGTGGCTGCATCACACTTGCTACCCGGCTCAGCCTCAACACACTTAGTAAATTTATCAACCGCCACTAGTAGGTGCGTTTTCTTATCCTTGGACCGCTTGAAAGGTCCCACCATATCAAGCCCCTAGACCGCAAATGGCCAAGTGATTGGTATCATCCTCAACTCCTGAGCCGGAACATGAGCACGTTGGCCAAACTTCTGACAACCGTCACATTCGCGGACCAAATCTTCTGCATCTTTGTGAGCTGTCAACCAGAAAAAACCATGTCGAAAAGACTTGGCCACTAAAGATCTTGACCCGGCCTGATGTCCACAGTCGCCGGCATGTATTTCATTTAAGATCTGCTGGCCCTCCTCTGGTGAGACGCAACGCTAGAAAACACCTGTCACACTACATTTGTGCAGCTCACCATTGATGATCGTCATGGACTTAGAACGACGGGTGATTTCTCTAGCCCGGCTCTGATCATCTGGTAACTCGCCACGCGTCAAATACGCTAAATAAGGAGTGGCCCAATCTAGAATAACATGTAGAGCCGCCACCAAAGCCGGCTCCGGGTCAGGAATAGCTAGATCTTCCTCAGAGGGCATCTTGACAGTCGGATGATATAACACATCAAGATAAACATTAGGCGGCACCGGCTTACGCTGAGATCCGAGTCGTGATAATGCATCAGCCGCCTCGTTCCTTCGACGATCAATATGATCCACTTGATACCCTTTGAAATTTCCTACAACGATATCAACCGCCTATCGATAAGCTGCCATTCGCAGGTCTTTAGAGTCCCAAGTACCTGAAACTTGCTGAGCCACAAGATCCGAGTCGCCCATGCATCTAACCCGGCTTAAATTCATCTCTTTGGCGACTCTCAAACCATGGAGCAGCGCCTCATACACAGCTGCGTTGTTAGTACAAGGGAACATTAACCGGAGCACATAGCAAAACTTGTCACCTTTGGGGGAGGTGAGAACCACCCCAGCGCCGGACCCCTCCAGCTGTTTGGACCCGTCAAAGTGTATAGTCCAATACATGCTGTCCGGCTTCTCCTCAGGCGTTTGGCATTCTGTCGAATCATTTATAAAATCCACCAAGGCTTGAGACTTGATTGCCGTACGAGGAACGTAAGTGATGCCAAGAGGACCTAGCTCCAAAGCCCACTTAGCAATCCTCCCCGTGGCATCTGTATTATGAATGATATCTCCCAACGGGGCAGAGCTAACCACAGTTATTTGATGGCCCAAAAAATAGTGTTTCAGCTTACGGTTGGCCATGAAAACTCCGTATACCAGCTTCTGCCAATGCGGATACCTCTGCTTAGACTCTTCCAAGACCTCACTGATGTAATAAACTGGCCTCTGAACGGGGTATTCCTTCCCTGCCTCCTTACGCTCAACTACAATCACCACACTGACCGCCCGGTTGTTAGCTGCCACATATAGGAGTAGCGGCTCTCTCTCAGCCGGGGCGGCTAATACCGGCGGCTCAGTCAATTGCTTCTTAAGAGCTTCAAACGCCTCTGCTACTGCCTTTCTCCATTTAAACTTGTCTGTTTTTTTCATCATCTGATACAAGGGAATGGCCTTGTCCCCAAGTCGGCTTATGAACCGGCTCAACGCAGCAATTCGCCCTGCAATGCGCTGAACATCATTGATGCACGTCGGCTCTCGCAGAGAAGTGATAGCCTTGATTTTATCCGGGTTAGCCTCGATGCCATGCTCAGAGACCAAAAAACCCAAAAGCTTTCCGGCTGGAACACCAAAAAAACACTTCGCCGGGTTAAGCATCATCTTGTAGACCCGGAGATTGTCAAAAGTTTCCTTCAGGTCCTCTAAGAGGGTTTCCTTCTTTCTGGATTTCTCCACTATGTCATCTACATAAGCATGAACATTACAGCCAATCTGACTGTGAAGGCAGTTCTGTACACACCACTGGTAAGTCGCCTGGGCACTCTTGAGCCCGAAAGGCATGGAGACGTAGCAGAACGCCCCAAAAGGTGTGATAAACGATGTTTTCTCCTGATCCTTCACTGCCATTTTAATCTGATGATACCATGAATACACATCCAGAAAGCACAAGCTCTCACAGCCGGCTATAGCATCGATGATCTGATCAATACGGGGGAGCACAAAGGGATCAGCCGGACAAGCCTTGTTGAGGTCCGCGTAATCTATGCACATACGCCAAGTGCCGTTCTTCTTGAGTACCGACACCGGATTAGCCAACCACTCCGGGTGAAAGACTTCAACTATAAATCCTGCAGCCAAGAGTCGGGCAACTTCTTCCCCAATAGCCTTGTGCCTCTCCTTGTTGAACCGTCATAGAAACTGTTTGATCGGCTTAAACTTCGGATTCACATTAAGATTGTGCTCAGCGAACTCTCTCGGTACACCCGGCATGTCAGAAGGTTTCCATGCGAAGATGTCCCGATTCTCACGGATGAATTCGATGAGCGTGCTTTCCTATTTGGGATCCATGTGAGCTCCAATGATGAGCTGCTTGGATGAGTCGCCCGGGGTAAAATCTACTGCCTTGGTATCATCCGCTGAAAACTTGAGCGGCGGCTCTGTCTCCGTGGTCGGTTTCTTTAGCGGGGTCATGTCCTCCGGGTCAACGTTCTCCTTATAAAACTTAAGCTCCTCCTGGGCACAACTAGCTTCTGCATAAGCCGCATCTCCTTCCTCACATTCAAGAGCCGTCTTTCAGTTGCCATGAACCGTAATCGTGCCATTGAAGCCGGGCATTTTAAGCTACAAATAAACATAACACGGCCTAGCCATGAACTTGGCGTAAGCCGGCCGCCCGAATAACGCATTATAGGGACTCTTGATTTTGACCACTCAAACCACAAGGTCTCCACCCTGTAGTTGTACTAATCGCTGAAAGCCACCTCCAAGGAAATTTTACCTACAGGGTATGCTAACTTACCGGGCACCACACCGTGAAAGACAATGGAAGAAGGTTTAAGATCCTTATCTAACAGCTTCATTCGCCGAAAGGTGTCATAGTATAAGATGTTGATGATGCTGCCTCCATCCATGAGCACCTTATTCATGCCATAACCATGTATCTGAGGGGCCACCACCAAAGCCAACCAACCCCGGGTCATCCACCTGTGGCGGGTGATCCGCTCGGCTCCACATTATGTCAAATTCAAACCAAGGAAAATAACGTGGGAGAGCCGGCACAACTGTATTAACCGCTCGCCTCCGTAGTTTCTCATCTCGTTTGCTGTGACCAGTTGTAAACACATGGTATTGACCAGAGCTAAGCTGCTTCGGATTACTCTGGAACCCAGACTGATTGTGCTGCTGTTGCTGATTGTTATGGTTGTTGCCAGGGTGCTGTTGCTGCCCCCTTGGTTGTTTTGACCCGGATGCCCATGTCCTGAGCCGCTGGCACCAAACCCAGCTCCTGAGCCGCCAGGCCCTGAGCCGCCGGGCGGCCCACCGCCCTGATTATTAGGTGGCTGGGACTGCTGGTTCTTAAATCTCTACATGATAAAACAATCACCCCATGCATGCGTTGACGGCTTGTCAGGCGTGCTGTGCTCTGGGCAGGGCTTCCTGAGAGCCGCTTCTAAGTTGAAAGGGGTCCTATTTCCTCGCTGATACGGCTTGTACCGTCCGTTCGTCTTAGGAGCATTTGGCCCTGTATTAGCATTCACCACCAGCTCTGACCCGCCACCAGCGTTCTTCTACCTGTTCTGATTCCCATTATTCCCAAAGTTCTTGCCTTGGTTATTCTTTTTCCCCTGATTTGACTTCTCCTCAACTGAACCTGGATCCTTGGTGCTGTCCGAGTCTGCGTACTTTGTTAGAGCCGTCATTACACTCTCCCATATCCTGACACGTGCGTTTAAGCCGGCCAAGCTTCTGTTTCAACGGAATAAAGTGACAGTTATTCTCCAAAAGGAGCACCGCTTGAGCCGCCGTGATCTGCTCCGACGAATGAATAAAGGTTGACACCCGCCGGACCCAATGATGAGCCGACTCATTCTCCTGCTGAGCACAATGATCCAGATCCACAATGGTCATCGGCTGCTTGCAAGTCCCCTGGAAATTCTTGATGAACTTAGCCCTCAACTCAGCCCAGAAGTTTATCGTGTTGGGTGGTAAGCCCTTCAACCATGTGCGAGCCGGACCTTCAAGCATCATGATAAAGTACTTTGCGAAAACCGCCTCACTGACGTCCAACATCTCCATAGCTAACTCATAACTCTCGACCCATGCCTTGGGAGGGAGATCTGCTGTGTAATTTGGAACCTTACAGGGTCCCTTGAAATCCTTGGGCAACCTCTCGCTCCGTAGAGCCGGGGTTAAGCATGGAACTCCTACAGCCTGGGCGCTACCAGCAGCTCCGGCTTCCATGGATACCGAATGTCCAGGGCCCGGATGAATCATTGCCGCCTCTTCTCGCCTGTTCCTTGCTCTGTCCACAAGAGCCTGCGCGTGTGAAACCGCTCGTCCCCCTTCCGGCCCATGATGCGGACCACTGCTGGAAGCCGCCGGCGACTCATAACGCCGGCTGAAACTTCGACTATGGAGAGGGGTAGAGTGGACCCGGCTCCGTCTGTGAGTGTATTTCTCTTGCTGAGCCACGGCCGTCTGTTGATATCCGATGGCACTCCGTACCTCCTCTGCAAAGGGCGCCTCCTCTGGGATGGGGATTGTTCTGAGCCGAGTAGCCGCTGCTACCATATTCTCGGCCGGGTTAGAATAATGACCCGCCGATGTTGCAAATCCTCCGTGTCGTGCTGTGTGAGCCGCTGCTCGCCCTTCCTCCGGGGCAGCTACCGCTCTCCCAGAGCCGGGGGTGTTGAAAAGATTCCTCGCCTCATAATACTCTGGCAAGCGAGATTGATGCCTCCTGCGGTGCACAACCACCGCAGATGCTTGTTCTAACTCCAAACGGAAAGCATCGGCCTTGAGTCGTGCCGCTTCTGCCTCCATCCGGTCCTTTAGATCCGCCATCCACTGACGCTCCTCAGCCATCCGACTCTTGATCCTTGCGATCTCCGTATTTCGAGCTGCTTGATTGTCCGGTGTAACCTCCGTAGCCATCAAAGCTTCAAGATCATCCATCAACTCCAAGAGACTCTGAGCCGACGGCAGTGGGGGTGGGTTAGCTCCTGAGCCGGCCGCCCTGGCCCCGCCATGAACACCGCCGCGTGAACCGGCTGCTCAAACTCACCTGACTCGCCGCGCCCTGACTCGGGGCACGCGTTACCGTAGCCCCCAAGGCCGCCGTTGCTGAGCCGGTATATAGATTATGTTTCCCCACTCGAAGACTCATCTTCGGAGTACACGAGAGTTCCTTGAGATCCGGAAGCTTCCAGATCCATACCTTGAGTAAAGCCCACGAAGACATGCTCCTGAACCGGATTGACACGGGCAGGGCATACCTTACTCGCGGGCCGGAGACGCCAAGCCGGCTCAACGATGTTGATGCAGGCGACGGGCCCGGGTGTAGATCCGCCGATCATTCTGATGAACACCTGGATTCCGCCAAACGGAACCCGAAAGCCATACTCCACGAAATCAGCATCAAGCCCCCAGCCGGCGTCATCGATGTAGAGCCGGCCGCGGCGACTCTTGCTCATCCTCCCAACCACGTATCCATTGAGCCCTGGAAGGGAGCCCTTTGAGAATTCGACACCACCAAGCTCTAGCCCCACGGTGGGCGCCAACTATCGTGGTTTTCTCATGGCAGATGTCCGGGTGACCGAACTTGAGTTCGGAGCCATCGCCATTGTAGTGGACTCAAAGGGGTTGATTGGGACAACGGACACAAGTTTACCCAGGTTCGGCCCCTCTAGTCGAGGTAAAAGCCTACGTCCTGCTTGTGTTGTCTATTGCTTGCTGTATCAATTACAAGGGGCTAGAAGCTTGACCTAGTTCTCTATAACCTATCCCTAAGTCACCCCGGGTCTGCCTTTATATAAGAGGTTAGAACCGTCGGGTCTTACAATTGTACAACCGGATCATGTTTACATCTTTGAGTCTATTTCTATCTTCTTAACCAAGTCATCCTTGAGACGTCTTGCACATCCGGGTCTTCGCCGTCCGGCCCACACCAAGATCCGCCTATCATCTTGGGCCTTCGGTTGACACCTTGCATCGTGGGCCGGCTCTCAAACCAATGCTATTAACCGGAACCTTCCAGCCGGGTCATATCACAGGGTTATATCCCCAACAATGCACGTATGGTGAACCGCTATGTAAGGAAGTCGAAGCATGACTTGTTTATAGATTGTCGACCTTAGTGTGAGGGTCGAGAGCGCGCGATGGTTAACTCCTACCAACCTCCCCCCTAGGAGCATGCGTTTAATGCTTTGATTTAATTATTAATATACTTTTTCAATAAGTATGTGAGTTCTTTATGACTAATGTTGAGTCCATGGATTATACGCACTCTCACCCTTCCACTTTTGCAAGCCTTTCTAGTATCGCACAGTTTTCGGAGTTGTCAAGGCGGAACTATAGAGAACCAATCTAGAGCTCTGGTGGAGTTGTTCTGCTGGGGAAACTTCCCTCCCGGAGGGGGAAATCGAAGCCATCGTCATCACCAACGATCCTCTCAGGGATATGGGTTCAATCTCCATCAACATCTTCACCAGCACCATTTCCTCTCCAAACCCTAGTTCATGTCTCGTGTCCGATCTTTTTCTCAACACCTCAGATTGGTACCTGTGGGTTGCTAGTAGTGTTGATTACTCCTTGTAGTTGATGCTAGTTGGTTTACTTGGTGGAAGATCATATGTTCAGATCCTTTATGATAATTAATACTCCTCTGATTATGAACATGAACATGCTTTGTGAGTAGTTACATTTGTTCCTGAGGACATGGGATAAGTCTTGTTATAAGTAATCATGTGAATTTGGTATTCGTTCAATATTTTGATGAGATGTATGTTGTCTCTCCTCTAGTGGTGTTATGTGAACGTCCACTACATAACACTTCACCATTATTTGGGCCTAGGGGAAGGCATTAGGAAGTAATAAGTAGATGATGGGTTGCTAGAGTGACAAAAGCTTAAACCCTAGTTTATGTGTTGCTTCGTAAGGGGCTGATTTGGATCCATATGTTTCATGATATGGTTAGATTTATCTTAATTCTTCTTTCATAGTTGCGGATCCTGGCGAGAGAGGTTAATCATAAGTGATAGGTTTTTCCAAGTAAGGGCATCACCCAAGCACCGACCCACCACATATCAGACTATCAAAGTAACGAACGTGAATCAAATGAGCATGATGAAAACTAGCTTCACAGAAACTCCCATGTGTCCTCGGGAGCGCTTCACTTTATATAAGAGTTTGTCCTGGCCTGTCCTTTGCTGCATAAAGGATTGGGCTACCTTGCTGCACCCTTGCTACACTTGTTACTTGTTACCCGTTACAAATTACCTTATCACAAAACTATCTGTTACTGATAATTTCAGTGCTTGTAGAGAATACCTTACTGAAAACCGCTTGTCATTTCCTTCTTCTCCTTGTTGGGTTCGACACTCTTACTTATCAAAAGGACTACGATAGATCCCCTATACTTGTGGGTCATCAAGACTCTTTTCTAGTGTTGTTGCCGGGGAGTGAAGCTCCTTTGGTAAGTGGTATCCGGTAAGGAATAAATTTATATAGTGTGGTGAAATTTACTATCACTTGGTACTATGGAAAATAATCCTTTCAGGGGCTTGTTTGGGGTATCTTCACCTCGACCGGAAGCTCAAAGAGTTGCTCCTCAACCTACTGAACCTACTGAAAATATTTATTATGAAATTCCTTCAGGTATGATAGAGAAAATGCTAGCTAATCCTTATGTACGAGATGGAACACTACACCCTGATTTGCATATAATCTATGTGGATGAAGTTTAAAGATTATTTAAGCTTGCAGGCTTGCCCGAGGATGATGTCAAGAAGAAGGTCTTTCCTTTACCATTGAAGGAGAACACATTGACATGGTATAGGCTATGTGATGATATTGGATCATGGAACTACAACCGATTGAAATTGGAATACCATCAGAAGTTTTATCCTATGGATCTAGTTCATCGTGATATAATTTTGGCCTTGTGAAGGAGAAAGAATCTCTCAAGCTTGGGGGTGGCTTAGTTCAATGTTATATTCATGCCCCAATCATGAGCTCTCAAGATAAATTATTATTCAGAATTTTTATGCTCGGCTTTCTCGTAATGATCAAACCATGCTCGATACTTCTTGTACTGGTTCCTATATGAAGAAAGATATTGACTTCAAATGGGATTTATTGGAAAGAATTAAAAGCAACTCTGAAGATTGGGAACTAGAGGAAGGTAAGGAGTCAGGTATAAACCTTAAGTTTCATTGTGTTAAATCCTTTGTAGACACCGATGCTTTTCATGAATTTAGCCCTAAATATGGACTTGACTCTGAGATAGTAGCTTCTTTTTGGGAATCTTTTGTTGCTCATGTTGATCTCCCTAAGTATAAGTGGTTTAAATATCATCCTCCCATTGAAGTGAAAGTAGTTTAAAGTTGAAGAAGAAACTATTACTTATAATGTTGATCCTGTTAGTCCTGCTGCCTATATTGAGAAACCACCTCCCTGTTAGAATTAAGGAACATGCTAAAGCTTCATCTGTGGTTCGCAAGAGCTATGTTAGAACACCTACACCCCCTGAGAAAATTAAAGTTGAACCTAGTATTTCTATGGTTAAAGATCATTTGGTTGATAATATTGATGGACATGTTATCCATTTCTGTGATGAAGTTGCTAGAATTGCTCACCTGATGCTAAAGACAATCATAGACCTATTGTTGGCATGCCTGTTGTTTCTGTTAAAATAGGAGATCATTGTTATCATGGCCTATGTGATGTGGGTGCTAGTGTGAGTGCAATTCCCTTTACCTTATATAAAGAAATTATGAATGATATTGCACCAATTGAATTGGAAGAAATTGATGTTACCATTAAGCTTGCTAATAGGCATACTATAGCACCAGTTGGGATTATTAGAGATGTTGAAGTCTTGTGTGGGAAATTAAAATATCCTACTTATTTTATTGTTCTTGGTTCCTCACAAGATGATTTTTGTCCCATTATATTTCGTAGGCCTTTCTTGAATATTGTTAATGACAAGATAGATTGTGAGAAAGAAACTGTTACTGTGAGTTTTGGGGATGTGTCCATGAGTTTAATTTCTCTAAATTTGGTAAACAGTCCCATGATAAAGAATTGCCTAAAAAGGATTAAATTATTGGTCTTGCTTCTATTGTTGTGCCTCCTACTGATCCTTTAGAACAATATTTGCTAGACTATGAAAACAATATGCATATGAATGAAAGGGATGAAATAGATAGGAGTTTGTTTGATCATCATCCTTATTTTGAAACACAACTTGCCTGTTGAAATACTTGAGGATACTCCTCCACCCAAGAGTGATCCCGTGTTTGACCTTAAAAAAATTACCGGATACTCTGAAATATGCTTATCTTGATGAAAAGAAGATATATCCTGTTATTATTAGTGCTAATGTTTTAGAGCATGAAGAAATGAGATTATTGAAAACTCTGAAGAAGCACCGTGCTGCTATTGGACATACTCTTGATGATCTTAAGGGCATTAGTCCCACTCTATGTCAGCATAAAATTAATATGGAACCTGATGCTAAACCAGTTGTCGATCACCAACGAAGGTTGAATCCTAAAATGAAATAAGTGGTAAGAAATGAAATATTAAAGCTTCTGGAGGCAGGTATAATTCATCCTATTGCTGATAATAGATGGGTTAGTCCTGTTCATTGTGTCCCTAAGAAGGGAGGTATTACTGTTGTTCCTAATGATAAAAATAAATTGATCATGCAAAGAATTGTTACAACATATAGAATGGTAATTGATTTTAGGAAATTAAATACAGCTACTAGGAAAGATCATTACACTCTGCCTTTTATTGATGAAATGCTAGAAAGACTATCTAAACACAGACACTTCTGCTTTCTAGATGGTTACTCTGGTTTCTCTCAAATACCTGTGTCAAAAGAGGATCAAGAAAAGATAAATTTACTTTCCCTTTTGATACCTTTGCTTATAGACGTATGCCTTTTGTTTTATGCAATGCACCTGCTACCTTTCCAAGATGTATGACTGCTATATTCTCTGACTTTTGTGAAAAGATTATTGAAGTTTTCATGGATGACTTCTCCGTTTACGGAACTTCTTTTGATGATTGCTTGAGCAACCTTGATCGAGTTTTGCAAACATGTGAAGAAACTGAAAGTGCGTTATATCGACTAGAGGGGGGTGAATAGGCGATTTTTATAATTCATCACTTGAGGAATTTCAACTTTGAGGAATTTGAAATATGATGAATAACTAACAACAGAATAAGTACTCAAGTGCATGATGGATATAGCAACAACATAGTCTTCACGATGAAATGAAACATGCACAACAATGAGTAGCGTGATACAGGATAAGTAGTGATGAACAAGGTAACTTGAAGAATTTGAGGTGAGGAAATTGTGTAAGTCTTCAGTCAAATTCTTCAATCAGTACAGATAAATTTCATCAACATGTAAACGTGGAATGAGGGGGTTGAGGAAGTAGAACCAGGTAGCCTGATGAAGACAATGATTTGATGACCCAGTTCCAACTGCTGTGACAGTCGTACGTCTGGTTTGGAGCGGCCTGGTATTTAAACCAGAGGACACACAGTCCCAGGACACACAGTCCTTACCATATTCTCCTTGAGCTAAGGTCACACAGTCCTCGCCCAACACTCGTGGTAAGTCTTCAGGGTAGACTTCCAAAACCCTCACAAACTGGTCACCCGGCAATCCACAATTTACTGCTGGATGCTCTAGAACAAGGTCACTTCGTGCTCCCCAATTGACTGCAGGACACACTAGACCATGACACCTAACCGTGTGGAGGATGCACAATCCTCAAAGGTAACAAGCGTCGGTTCCACACAGGAATTTCTTCAGTGATGCTCAATCACTTTGGGTTGGTGGTTTGATTATGGGTTTTTCCTCACTTTCGGACAAAAGCCCTCGGAGGATGGGATGCTCTGAAATGACAAGTGTCAGTTCTCTCTCGGAGCAGCCAACCGGCTAGTGGTTGTGGGGAATGGCTATTTATAGCCGGGGGCGCATCCCGACATGATATGACATTAATGCCCCCAATGATATGACCGTTATGTGGATAGGAATGATTGGGGACAGCTGGCGCTAAGCACAACAACGGTCGGATTTTCGAACAATGAAAGTCCTCAATCATATCACGTTCCTCACTGGTAGGCAATTCGCACTGGCAAAATCCTAACTCCTAAGTCAGACTAATTTCCTCAGAGACCAGAAGAACATCGTCTCTGTCACTGAAGAACTTGTCTGAGCCGTAAGAGATTTCCAAAGGCTTCACTCAAAGGAATGTGTAGGTTGAGGATTTTGGAGTCGAGCATCAGTTGGAAATTTTCCTTAGTATTACCTCGGCCCCCTTTAACAGTATGGTGTTTCCTATGACTCAAGGAAAGGAAATGAAACAACGAAAACAAGTCTTCATGCTTCATAGTCCTCGTTCATATCTTCAAGGTCACACCGATTTCTTCAATGCAAAAGTCTTCACCGAAGTCTTCACAAAGTCTTCAGTAAAGTCTTCACAAAGTCTTCAGCAAAGTCTTCAGTTGAAGACATACATTTTTAGGGGTTGGTAATCTCCGGTTGTATCAAACTCCTCATCGACTTATAGAGCCTGTGTACACTCACGAACGCATTAGTCTATTAACCTATAAGTCTTTAACACACCAAAGTCACTAAGGGGCACTAGATGCACTAACAATATCCCCCTTTTTGGTGTTTGATGACAAATAGGCTAAGTTTTCAACGGGGATTAAAGATATGGAATGTAAGTGCAGAGTATGAGGAAGTTTATTGCAAGATATAGATGAGCTCCCCCTGAAGATGTGCATATTTGAGGAATTTGCTTTGGACTGCAATTGCACATGGCAGGCTGAAATATGAAGAACTCCCCCTATATCTTGTAATCCATACATGCAGTTGAATATATGATATGAAAAGTTTAAACATGCGTGAAAAAAAAAGATGGGGTCTGACGAAATTCAGCATGCATGCATTAAGATACTTGAGGAATTAAACATGCGAGGAAATAGTTTAGAGGAGTCAGACCACCATCGGACTTAAGTTTACAACTCAATCAAAAGTATCAGAAGAACGAGAGTTGTAACTTAAACAAAAACAGCCCATATATATAGACCCGCTTGAAGACTAACTCAAATTTTCTCCCCCTTTGTCATTGAAGACAAAAAGGGACGAAAACTGAGGACTAACGCCCTTGAAGAAATTCATCGTGTTGGTGAAGGAGCGTCAGCGTTGTCGGGGTCGTTCGTTGAAGCAGTGCCCGCTGCAGTATCTTCAGTTTCTTCAGCTTCATCCGACTCACGTGATGAAGAACATGAACTTGCGACCAGTTGAGGAACTTGGACTTTCTTGAACTTCTTCGGAGGTTGACGAGCCTAGTCAAAGTTTTCTTGAAGATTCAGCTCATCAAGTTCATCAGGAGGCAAGACAACAGACATAGTGGCCCAAGTGCGCTTGAAGATTTCATGAGCATAATAGTGATTCTTCTTCACAGAGTTTTGAGTTACTGTCATGTTATGAAGAATAGGACCCAACTGTCGCTTGACCCACTTGTGATTTCTGTCAACTTTCTGATGAAGACTGAGGAGAAGTTCTCGGTCAGTCATCACACGAGGAGCAGTGGCACGAGGGTTTGGAGCAAAGGCTTTTGCTGTTGAGTCCTGAGTAGCAGAATCATCATTTGTTGAGTAGGAGGCAGCTTGACGAAACTGGCCATCTATGGGTCGAGTTCCTTCATCAATGACGTCCTTGCCTTTTCCTTCACCAATGGTACTCTTCAGGACTTCAATCGATGGAAGGAATGCAAAGTGATTCTGAAAGTCAGCTTTGTAGGGAATTGAAGACTTGGACCTAATGAAATTCATGATCCATGGAGCGAAAATCTTCAATTCAAATGGAGCCATTGCAGATTGAGCGAGTGATCTCATGAAGAAATCGTGGAAGTTGATGGGAATCCCATGGATGATGTTGAATAGCACATTCTTCATGATTCCTTCAACTTCTTCTTCTTCAGAATTATGCCCTTTCTAAGGACATATAATATGAGTGAGGATTCTGTACACAGTCCTTGGCACATAAAGTAAGTCCTTCACTAGAAAGGTGGTTCTTGGAGGTTGTCCAGGTGCCAATTTCTTCATTAGCACATTCATCAGTTGATTTGGCAATGGTGGATCATTGAACATACAGTGAGATTCTTCTAATGGAATAGGAAGAGGAACTGTTTGAAGCAATTCAAAAGATGTTGCAGTAAAGTGCTTAGTTCTAGTCATCCAGTCTAGCACCCAAGAGTTGATGTCTGAGGACTTTCCGCTGATGAACATGGTTGCATAGAACTGAAGAATTAGTTCCTTGTTCCAATCGCAGATATCAACGCAGAAAGGCAGTAAGCCGTCTTCATACAGGACTTGAAGCATAGGTGTGTATGAGGGAATTGGTTCCATGTCCACGTGAGGAATATGATGATGCTCAAATATCTTCTTCTTCTCATAGAGGACAGATGCATAGTAATTCATTTGAGAAGCAATCCAGAACCGTGAGCGACCAACTCGAGCATTGTCATATGGGTTGGAACCTGAGAAGAACATATGCTCGTTGAAGAAGTTGGATTTGATGAATGTGGGACGACCAGAGCCTTTGAATGGCATTCGCTACACAGGTTGCAGATTTGGCATGGCAGTCCCCTTGATTTGCTCAGGTATATGAGGAACAAGCTGGAGGGCAGGTTCCTCAGTTGCTGGAACTTCTTCAGCCATAGGAGCTGGATCTTCATTAGTAATGTGAACATCCTCATTTTCATCAGCTTCAGCAGCTGGAGCTTCATCAGTGATCTGGACATCAGTATCTTCATCAGCTGGAATGTCTTCAGGGTCTGGAAGATACAGAGGTTCAGAGTCTATTTGTACATCCTCAGCTTGCACAGACAACTGAGGAATAATGGACAACTGAGTTGTCATTGGGGACGTGGGATGAGCAGTTTCCCAGAATTCATCATGAATGACAGGTGTGGTGCTACCAACATCAACGTCTTCATCCATGTCTTCAGCTGGAGCATTTTCTTCCTTGTACTGAAGCAGAAGTAATGGTTCTTGGGGAGGTGAAGAAATGTCTTCAACCTCAATTTCTTCGTCCATCTGCTCTGTGGAAGCAGCTGAATGGATATCATAATTTTCCATGGGAATGGTGTATTCTACGCCATAGGGAAGTATTGCCAGAGACAGTGTTGAGGAAATAGGAATGACATCAATTGGCATCGTTGAAGAACTTGTCAAAGTCTTCAATCTTTTCTCAGCAGGAGCTTCAGAGTCTGATGTCATCCGTGTGCGTCGGGATACATACTTAATCCTCTTGTTCCCTGGGGTGGTTAGCAAACTAGACTTGCTGGGACAATCAAGGTTTCCTTCATACTTGGTCATCCAATCCATGCCAAGGATCACATCCAATCCTTGTGACTCTAAGACGATGAGGTCGGTGGGAAAAACATGGTTTCCTATATTGAGTTTTAATGCGTGGCATCCTATCCCTACCATCATCATGCCTCCTGGGGAGTTGACCCTAATGGGTTGACTAAGGGTTCTGGTGTGTAAACCATACTTTTCCACAACTACCCTTGATATGAATGAATGAGGTTCACCAGAATCAAAAAGTACCATAACTGAATGTTAATTCAAAAGAAACTTACCAACCACAGTCTCGGGCTGATCATAGACCTCCTCCACATCAATGTGGTTCACCTGAGCACGGGGAAAAGGGTTTGGCTTCTTAGTTGCGGGGTTTCCGTTGTTGTTGCTGTTTCCATTTCCGTGCTTGTTCTGAGGACAGTCAGTGGAATAGTGCCCGGTCTTCTGGCACTTCAAGCAGGTGATATGGCTCAGGTCCTTCGGAGTGGGGGCCGACGGTGCTGGTTGCCATTCCCACTTCCATTTCCATTCTCGGAGTTGCCATTGTTGGGACAATTATTCCCATTTCCTCCATGGTTGTGGCCTCCATGGTTGTGCACTGCATGAGTGTGTCCTCCATACTTACCGGTCCCTGATCCGGTATTTCCTGAGTACGGGGAGTAGCGGGGCTTATGATGAGCTCCTGAGTTAGAATTCCCCTGTTCAAACTTCCTCTTGTGGTTCTCGATTTGCTTTTGCTTCCCCACCAAGATGAGGGCCTTGTCTACTAGCTCCTGGTAGTTGTTGAAAGTAGCTACCATCAGTTGGACGCTCAACTCATCGTTGAGTCCTTCCAGGAACTTCTCTTTCTTGGCTGCATCATTGGCCACGTCTCCTGGTGCATAACATGCCAACATGCTGAATTTATCTACATACTGGGCCACGGAGTGACTCCCCTGGTGTAAGTTGCGAAACTCATGCTTCTTCAGACTCATGGCTCCAGCTGAGACATGAGCGGTGCGGAAAGCTAGCTTGAACTGCTCCCAAGTCACATCAGCAATGGGGTACGTGGTGGTATAGTTCTCCCACCATGAATCTGCCGGTCCCTCAAGTTGATGTGTGGCAAAGCGCACCTTTTTAGCCTCGA
Organism: Hordeum marinum; assembly: GCA_022496015.1. NCBI lineage: Eukaryota > Viridiplantae > Streptophyta > Magnoliopsida > Poales > Poaceae > Hordeum > Hordeum marinum. The sequence goes on along the minus strand of CM039678.1, from coordinate 74,580,039 downwards.
TGCATCCAGCGGTGATGAGTTCGCTCTCCATCTTGTGGAGCCAATCATCTGCCACAATGGGCTCAGTGCTGCTAGAGAAAGTTGGTGGTCTCAATCTCAGAAAACGGGTGAGTTTGTCGCCCTGAGGTGGAGGGTTGTTGTTCTGGTTCTGGATCAACAGTTGCATTAGGGCATTCTACTGCTGGAGGAGTTGCGTGAATTCCGGCGGAAAGGTGAATTCGGGATCACGTCGAGGAGGCATCTTGCTGTTTTCAGAGGGGTGAGAATTAGAATAGAACAAGGGCCTAAAATAAAATTTCACTACCCATATGAAATGCAACAAACATATCACATCAAACACTCATTCATTTATTCAACTCAAGGTTCAAACATCAAGATACAATTCTCAAATCAAGCTAAGCATCGATCTACGTTTTAACGATGAAAATGAAAGATACATGGGGGGGAGGCATGACTAAAGTTCTCCTCAGAAGTACATGGTAGTGGGTCCTCTGGTGGTGCTCTCCTCATAGTCATCATCGTTGCTGATCAAAGGAGCCACGTCTCCTTCTGGGTGAAGATTTTCTCCCATGTCCAGCTGTTCCCCCAGAGTTGCAATGCGAGTGTTCAGCTTCTCGATCCTCTCCAAGAAGTCCTTCACTTCATGCTCATGCTCGTACTTGGCTTCCCGTAGGTTAGCCTCGAGGTCAAGCTCGCGGTTCATCAGCCTCTTGATCGTCTTCATGTCAGTGCGTACCCGAAGCTCCAGAGTCCTGATGCGAGTCTCCAAAGTCTGGATATAGGAAATGGTGGAGTCTTCAGTGGGGGTGTTTATAATATTTCAATTGACATCCCTGCGACAAACCATGCTGAGTCCTGGCAAAATGGAACCACCCCTGTATTCCTCCTGAATACGTCCGAGGACACGATGAATCACCATGTCCCTCCCAAGAATCCAGTTGGGTGCCACAAACATGAAATCTATAGGCTCTGTGCGATAACCAAAAGTCCTTCCGGGGATATTCACTTCGATCCTGTAGCGATCGTCTTGTGGGTAAGGCGTGATCGCAGTCCCGGTGATGGTTGGCAGAGCAATCTTTACGTCCTTGACGATCCGTGTCAGCTCTTTGCCAAAGGGCATGGTAGAGTCAGGCTGGCAAAATGCCGTGAAGCAAACTGGGACACAGGTGGCCATCTAGAAAGGTTGAAATAAATCGGAGAGAAGTCAAAAGTGAGCAGATGAGAATATAAGGATTTTAAAAGCAAAAGAAAAAATGACCCTAAGGCTTTTCCAATCCTAGAGGTTACGTCCTACGGTTAGCGTGTGCTCTGATACCATTTTCTGTAGTGACCCGACCTGAAAGGTCGAATCTCCAGTGTTCCGTACCATCCCAAGATCCTGCTGGTACACACATGGTACATCAATGTATATATCAAAGGGAAATCACACAGCTTAATTAATCGAAATCTCACATTGCGTTCTGTATTACAATAATGATTACAATAAAGTGGCTGAAGGCCAACTCATGAGATAAACTAAACCAATGTCTTGCGGAAGCTTCAAAGGTCGTTGAGTCCATCAGACTCCAAGGGCATCTCACCGAGCGTAGAGCGTAGCCTCACTCCTGGCCGGAAAATAACTCTGCAACATGATACGTTGCAGCCGTGTAGGTCAGCATATTGAATATGCCGGCAATGTCACAAAAGATAGGTGAAAAAGTAATCATCTATTCTATATGCAAATATGGCAGGTGGGGTAGTAAGTTTTTGCATAAAGCCAATTTTTCCTACAACAAGAGAGGACAAAGCAAAAGTTATTACTACATTGTTGGTTGATTAATGAGATGGTTCCACCAACCACTACTCATACCCAAGTTGTCATTAATACCCTTATCAATATAATTCTTTGTGTTGAGAATTCCAGATAGTTTCAGTTCCTTTGGCTCAAGTTGTGCATGACTGTGGACTCGGCTAATCGATTAGGTTTGGCTACTCTGCAGAGTTTTACAGACGTTCCCCACAAGATTTGATCGCCTCCGTTGGATTTCTCGCAATTCAGGGTGTTTGAGAAACGGATGACCAAAACATGGTCTTCTAAAGGGTTTCCCTGAGACTCTGTCGGTGACCATCCTTTACTACCGTTCTTCTACATCTCGTAGCACCGCCTGTCCAGGGTCACCACAGTATCCAATAAGGCCAGAGCCCATAATGGTTTGTGGCTGTACAGGTAAGCCTTGGGTCTTGAAGCATCCATCCATCTCTTTGTGCCTGGGTGGACCTTTCCGCGTGAATACTGGCACTTCTCCAACAACACCTAGGCTAACCACTGGTTTCTCTAGGGCACCGTTCAACCATCATCCAGCCAGAGGTACGTTGATAACTCGGAGTCTTGATGTCTTGATCATCATGTAGGTCTTGTAATTATTTCCTCTCAACTCTCATGATTCACACAACCAACCCCGTCTACTAATAGCATATCAAAATTGAATCAACATTTCCCGGGGACAAAGTGTCAAAGGGTTGAGGGGATCCTACCACATGATACTACAAGAAGTAACCAAGTTTCCAATTACCTACTTTGCATGCAATTGGGGTGATGGTAGAACTAATTCAAGTAAAACATGGGTAAAACATGATCAAAGTGACTTGCCTTGCTGACAATCCTCGTACTCAAGTGACTAGATAACAAGCTTCGCACTCCGGATGATCTAACGAATCAAACAAAGCACACAATAAGCATAACCACAATACAATTCACACAACAGCAAGGTCAACAAATGATACTACCACAATCACTAGCACAGCCAAAAGAAAGAAATCAACTCAAAATAGAAGACTCAAAAAGTTTTGGTGGCAAAAATTTCTACTAAGACATAACAAGAGAAAATTTATTTTCAGCAACTAACCAATAGATCACAGAAAAGTAAATACAAATTTTTTTATTGGAAAACAGGAAGTATTTCATTATAAAATTTTTGTGAAAAAAAAGATTACTACAAAACATTTTTTTCTAAACAACACTAATGATGAAAACAAAGTTTACGTTTTTAAACTAGAGCACAAAACAAAATAAAATATTTTTATTATTAGAAAATAATGCTCCTAATGTTGAACAATAGAAACTAAAGAAATTGCAATAAAATGTTAACCTAAAAAAATTAAAATAAAAACAATTCAAATAAACACAAAGAAGAACTAAACAGAATCTGTTTTTACTAAAAGCTATAATTTAAAATATCCTAAAAATTCTCGAAGAGTGCTAGATGATAGACCTAACTAATACAAAACAGTGGCAAAAAGAATCACTATTTTTTTTTTCTAAATTCAAGTTATTCAAGTTTTAGTTATTTGATTAATTTTAACAAAATTCAAATTTAAAAATTCAAATTTGAAAATTGAGCCTACAGACAGAAACTACATGAAATGTGCGACTCGTTGCAAAAAGATATAACTAAAATAAAATCAGAACTCATTCTATTTTCTAAAACAGAAACAAAATAAATAAATTAGCTAACGGACAGGGGTGACATGGCGGCTTCCTATTGGTCGAAAGAGCGTGGGTGCGGGCCTTTGCGGGTGGACGATCGGAGCGTAAAACAAAACGTTTCGCTCTTTTAATCCTTCTAATCTAAACCGTTGACCCTAATTCCGACGGCTACGAGAGGACGCGGGGCTTACAGAGGTGGAGGTCGAGGTTTCCGGCGAGGTCGACGATGGCCGGAGGTCGGAGGTGGTCGGAGATGGTTGTGAGGTGGTCGGGGGCGGTGTCCGAAGTGCCGAGGCGACGGTGGCGAAGCTCCGGCGTCGAATGGTGGCGTCGGGCAGGGCTAGGGACGACATAGGCGACAACCTCGTGCTCGGAGGGCTTCGGTCGATGGCCGAACTCCGGCGAGGTGGAGCGGTGGCATTTGCGGGCGAGGGCAGGGGCGTTCGGGGGTGGAACTGAGTGCAGAGAGGGGGGCTACTTATAGGCGCGGTGCGGGGTCGGTAGAAGGAGAGAGGAGCGTGATCCGGGGAGGACGGATCTCCGGCGAGGTCAGGGGCGAGGGGAAGGGCTTGAGCGCGGCGATGGTGCTGTCGGACAGTGTGTCCCGCGTGTCAGTGATAGTGGGGGCGTCGTCAGCGGCGTCGGTGCCCGATCCGGAGGGATCTCGGGGATTAAAGGCTGTGGGCCGGCTGGTTTTCTATTAAAACGTTTAAATTTGTTTCCTTTTTCTATTTTCGAGGGCATTTAGAACTCTTTAAGGCATTCAAAACATTTCCAACAATAGGAGATACATATATATATCAATTTGATGAGGGGAATAAATGATATTTAATGAACATTTTCCACTGTCAGAATGAATACTTTTAAAAAAATTATTTTCAGAAAATGCCTAATTGATTTTAAATTCTTTTGCAATAAATTTTCAAATGACCCCCTGGTTTTATTGCTCAAATATTTCACCAAGAAGCCCCTGGTGTGGAGTGTCATGGTACTCCTCTCTTTTTTTGAATATTTCCAGGGGTTTTCAAATAGGTGAAACAAGTAAATGGAAAAAATTGAAATGGCCTTTCAGAATTTCAAAAGAAGAACTTCAACAATTCATTTCATTCAAACAATGTGATGATGATGCATAGCTATATTTCATAACATTCTAAAATGAAATTTTGGGATGTTACAAACCGTCTTGCAATAAACAAGATCCAGATATAATGTTCATGCTTAACGTAGGGACTAAATAACAATTATTCAGGTTCATCACTAATACCTATGGTAATCGAAGAGAGAGCGTGCCGACAGCCATCACATCAACCTTGGAACCATTTCCCACGTGCATCGTCACTTCGTCCTTTGCCAGCCTTCGTTTATTCCATAGTTCCTGCTTTGAGTTGCAAATGTGAGCAACAGAACCGGTATCAAATACCTAGGCACTGCTACGAGAGCTAGTAAGGTACACATCAATAACATGTATATCATATATACCTTGTTTGTCGTTGGCTGCCTTCTTGTCAGCCAGGTACTTGGGACAGTTCCACTTCCAGTGACCATTTCCCTTGCAATGAAAGCACTCCGTTTCTGGCTTAGGTCCATGCTTAGGCTGCTTTACAGGAGTAGCAACTGCTTTGCCATCCTTCTTGGTTTTACCCTTCTTATCTTTGCCCTTGCCATTTTTCTTGAAACTAGTGGTTTTATTGACCATCAACACTTTATGTTCTTTTCTGGATTTCAGACTCAGCGACTTTCAGCATCGCAAATAGCTCGGCGACTGACTTGTTCATCCCGTGCATGTTATAGTTCATCACAAAGCTCTTGTAACTAGGTGGCAATGATTGAAGGACTCTATCAGTGATCGCCTCTAGCGGAATGGTAATTCCCAACTCAGCTAGATGGTTTGAATACCTAAACATTCTGAGTATATGCTCACTGATAGACTCGTTCTCCTCCATCTTGCAAGCATAGAACTTATCGGCGGTCTCATACCTCTTGATTCGGGCATTCTTCTGAAAGATAAACTTCAACTTCTGGAACATCTCATATGCTCCATGACGTTCAAAACGTCTTTGAAGTCCCGATTCTAAGCCATACACTATTGCACACTGAACTATTGAGCAATCTCCAGAATGTGCCTCCCAAGCGTTCTTAACGTCTTCAGATGTCATGTCTTGTGGTTGGTCACCAAGTGGTGCATCAAGGACATATGATTTATGGGAAACCGTGAGGATAATCCTCAGATTACGGGCTTCAATGGTGAACATCATTATGTTGATCATATCTACTATATGACTCATGTGCGACCTTTCGGTCTCTTGTGTTCCGAGGCCATGTCTGTACATGATAGGCTCATCAAGTTTAACCCGAGTGTTCTGCACGTGTCACACTGTCTTGCACCCGTTGTATGTGAACGTAGAGTCTATCACACACGATCATCACGTGGTGTCTCGACACGACGTACTTACACAACGGTGCACACTCGGGGAGAACACAATTTGTCTTGAAATTAAGAGAGGGATCACGTTATAATGCTACCGTCGTCCTAAGCATAACAAGGTGCATAAAAGGATTAACATCACATCAAAATAATAAGTGACATGATATGGCCATGAACTTGTGCTTTTGATCTCCATCATGAAAGCACCGGCATGATCTCCATCGTCACCGGCACGACACCATGATCTCCATCATCTTGATCTCCATCAACTTGTCGCCATCGGGGTTGTCACGCCCAACATGCTTCTACTACTATTGCTACAATAGCGATAAGGTAAAGCATTACATAGCGCTTAATGATTGACACGCAGGTCATACAATAATTAAAGACAACCCTATGGCTCCTGCCAGTTGCCGTACTCATCGACATGCAAGTCCTGATAATCTATACATCACATGATCATCTCATACATCACATATATCACATCATGTAATTGGCCATATCACATCACAACATACCCTGCAAAAACAAGTTAGACGTCCTCTAATTGTTGTTGCATGTTTTACATGGCTGCTACGGGTATCTAGCAAGAACAATTCTCATCTACGCAAAAACCACAACGGTGATACACTAGTTGCTTTTCAACCTTCTCAAGGACTGCCTTTGTCGAATTCGATCCAACTAAAGTGAGAGAAACTGGCACCCGCAAGCCATCTATGCAACAATTTGCGGTCGAGGAAACCGGTCTCTCGTAAGTTTACGAGTAATGTCGGTCCGAGCCACATCATCTCACAATACTGCTGAACCAAAATCCAACCAAGGGAGGAAGCAATCTAAGCATCAACGCCCACAAACCTTTTGTGTTCTACTCGAGATCTCATCTACACATAGACCTAGCTCATGATGCCAATGTTGGGGAACGTTGCATGGGAAACAAAATTTTTTCTACACACACACAGATCTATCCATGGTGATGAGCATCTACGAGAGGGAGAGTGGATCTACGTACCCTTGTAGATCGCTAAGCGGGAAGCGTTAAGAAACACGGTTGGTGTAGTCGAACGTCTTCGTGATCCAAATCACCGAGCATCCCGCAATCCAATCATGGTCTGTCCCACGATCTAATCATGATCCGTCCCATGAACTTGATCATGATCCGTCCCACGAACTTGATCACGATCTGTCCCACGAGCTTGATCACGATCCTTCTGATCTAGAGCCGAACGGACGGCACCTCCGCATTCAGCACACGTATAGCTTGATGACGATCTCCGCCGTCTTGATCCAGCAAGAGAGAGCGGAGAGGAGGAAGATTTCTCCAGCAGCGTGACGGCCCTTCGGCGATGGCGGTGGAGCAATTCCGGCAGGGCTTCGCCCAAGCACTACAGAAATCTGATTTAGAGGAGAAACTATGCACTTGAGGAACGGGTAGCACGTGGCTGAAAATTCTGTGCCTAAACCCTAAAAACCACCAGCATATATAAGAGTAAGAGAGGAGGTGGCTTGGACCAAGTGCCAAGCCACCAGGAGTCGGCCGAACCAGGGGTGGAGGTGGAATCCACCTCCAATCCTAGTAGGACTAGGATTCACCCTATTTTTGCCTTTTTCCACTTTTTCTCTTTGGATTTTCTTCTCTAGCCTCATGGGCCTTGTGTGGAAGTTTCCACCAGCCCACTAAGGGCTGGTATTCACTCTCCCACAGCCCATGAAGCCTCTTGGGTCGAAATACCCCTCCCGGAGGTCTCCCGGTACACTACCGACACTCCCGATACACTACCGATGGGCCTGAAACTTTTCCGGCGACCAAAATAGGACTTCCTATATATGAATATTTACCTCCGGACCATTCCGGAGATCCTCATGACGTACGGGATATCATCCGGGACTCCGAACAACCTTTGGTCACCACCATACATATCTCTATACTACCGAAACATCACCAAACCTTAAGTGTGCAGACCCTGCGGGTTCGAGAACTATGTAGACATGACCGAGACACCTCTACAGAAAAAACCAATGGCGGGAGCTAGATGCCCATATTGGTTCCTACATATTCTATGAAGATCTTTATCGGTTGAACCTCTATGTCAAGGATTCAGTTAATCCCGTATGATGTTCCCTTTGTTCTTCGGTATGTTACTTGCCCGAGATTCGACCGTTGGCATCTCGATACCTAGTTCAACCTCGTTACCGACAAGTCTCTTTACTCGTTACATAATACAGGATCCCGCAACTAACACTTAGTCACATTGCTTGCAAGGCTTATTGTGATATTGTATTACCGAGTGGGCCTTGAGATACCTCTCCGTCACACGGAGTAACAAATCCCAGTCCGTATTCATGCCAACGGAAACAAGACACCCTCGGAGATACCTGTATATCATATTTATAGTCACCCAATTACGTTGTGATGTTTGATACACACAAGGCACTCCTCCAATGTCCATGAGTTGCATGATCTCATGGTCATAGGAACACATACTTGACATGAAGAAAACAGTAGCAATAAACTGACATGATCATATGCTACGTTTGTAGTTTGGGTCTTGTCCACCACATCATTCTCCTAATGATGTGCTCCTGTTATCAAATGACATCACATGTCAATGGCTAGGAAACCTTGACCATCTTTGATCAACGAGCTAGTTCACTGGAGGCATACTAGGGACACAGTGTTGTCCATTTACCCACACATGTAATGTGTTTCCAATCAATACAATTATAGCATGGATAATAAACGATTATCATGAACAAGGAAATGTAATACTAAACACTTTATTTATTGCCTCTAGGGCATATTTCCAACGGACGTCACATTTGTATCGTTGCAGTTCGGGAATACTAGAGCTCGCCGACATCGAAAAAACTTCTATACTCCTTGTGGTGAGAGTAGTTGGCGCCACCCAGTACTGGGGCGAGCGATCAGTTGTATTGACACAGGTATTATATCGGATGTTTTTCTAAGGTCTAGGGTACACGATTTCCGAGGTTTTCTTGGTTCTCTGTTGACGGATGGATACAATTGGAGTGAAGGGCTTGTTAGTTGTGTGAGATATTTGCCTCCCTGTATCCCAAAAACCAGATTGCATAACCAGAAAGTTCCGGGAGTTCTTAGGTGGGAATTCAAGTAGGTACCTAGGATTATCTTTCCAACAAGTGCATAATTGGTATGTACCTATTTTGGCTTGTTTCGTAAGCCTCATCCTTGGTATTGTTTTCAATATGGTAATTCGAGTTGCTTCGATGTCAAGTGGTGATTTCATATCTTTTCTAAGTAGTGTTCTCATATTTTACGAGAATGCTCATCCTTTTGTTCAACTGGAGTTGTATTAAAATTCTTTTCAACCGGTGCGCTCCTATTCAAGATATTCAATCATGTGTAATATTTGCAATATCAATCCTCATGGTTCTTTCCGAAGTTCTTTTCATTCGTCCTAAGTTGTCTTTGTTTTTCCCACCCTCCCGCCCTTCTTCTTCAATGATTAAATTCTCATCCAAATGCCTTTCTTTTCATCGATGCTTCTGCTATATTTTCTTTTGTATCGTATCCGGTGATTCATTGTGGAGATCCTCAAGTGATCCGAATTAATCATTTCCTTATTCTTGTTTTCCTTCCCGGCGCATTCAATTCAATATCTCGGTGTTCCTCATATCCTTTTTCAATCGCTAAATCCTTCCCCATGTGGGAAATTCTGTCCAAGTATCTCTTGTTTTTCATCTCTCTCTATTCTATCTGGGGCTCTGAAGATATCTCAGAAGACTTTCATTTCCATTCATATCCTCTTAAATTATTTCGAGGTTCTCACCTCATCAAGTTCTTAATTTTTCTGCAGCCGCAAGGTATCAACAAGCGCTGCGGCGCTACCACTACCGCAACATCCGCTCCAGGACCCTTGAAGTCGGTGACCTCGTCCTTAGGCTGGTTCTCTCCAGGGAGGGCTTGCACAAGCTCTTTCCCATGCGGGAGGGTCCGTTCAAGGTCGTTCATGTCTCTAGTCCAGGTGCAGTGCGCTTGGTGACTTAGGCAGGGTCCCCATCCAGAACGCCTAGAACATCCAGCAGCTAAGAAAATTCTACCCATGACACCTGTCCTCCATCAACCGATAACACTCTCATGTAATAATGAGCATGTTGTATACGCCCAGAGCCCCCTGAGGACGCGGAGGGGTTCCTCCCACGCAACGTGGCAGCCACAGCTCCGCGCTGGCAGAGAAGTCAACACTGCCCATCAATGGCTATGCCCATGCAACGTGGATGCTCTACGCTCAGCATTGGGGGAAGACGAAGGCTAGTCTAGGTGCCAGACGTGGCTTTCATTTGCTCTTATTGCATTTGAATTTGCCAACTTTCTTGGAACAAAACTTGGGGCTTATTCCAAATCATGTTTTCAAGAATCGGGTCGAGGGTTCGCATTCATCGCCATTTCCCATCTTGGGTTTTCTCTCTGGAGGAGCACTCGCCTGCTCCCTTCCGCTCACACCTTGCGAGCAGGGGCTGGGGCGCATGAAGCTCTCACCTCGCCATGGCCTTGGCACCCGGGTCCTTGCATGCCACTCCCGACGGGTAGTAGGCGCGTGCCGCTTCATACTTGCTCGGGGGCCTCATTCACGGCTGGTGCGCCATCTTGGAACTTCGGGAGGCCTACCCCTCTCACTAATGGAATCAGGGACTTTGCTGTCCGCCATCCCGGACGGCAAAGGCATGTATCCCGGACGGCAAAGGCTTTGTCGTCCGCCAGTGGACGGCAAACCGTCCGGCTGAATAACCCACGGTAAAGGCCGCTTTGCCGTCTGCTGGCGGACGGCAAAGAGCCTAGATGGCACACGTGGGCACTTAGCTCCGTTAGGGGGCTTAACGACATGCTTTTTCCGTCTGCTGGTAGACGGCAAAGACCTTAGGTATTTGTTGTCTGCCAATGGACAACAAAGCACACTTTTTTTGATAGCCTAGGTGGGTTCTTTGCCGTCCGCTGGCAGACGACAAAGAAACTAAGATTCTTTGCCATCTGCCAGCGGACGGCAAAGAACCCACCTAGGCCAGCCCCAATTTGCACAGGTAGCTGCCACGTGGCCACTTTGCATTCTGTTGGCAGACGGCAAAGCTCTTTGCCGTCTGCCAGCAGACGGCAAAGTGGCCATATAGCCCCTGTTTTTTTGTTTTTTCTTAAAATCATTCAATTTGACAGAAAATTCATATATATCCAACATATACATATCCAGAACATACATACCATTCAACAAGTTCCAACAAGCATACCAAATAAGTTGAAACAAGCATATATATACCAATAATTATGTTCCAACATACAAGTCCAACATATATACAAGTTTCCAACAACACACAATATGGTTTCCGACAACATATCCATGCATATGTATCCAACACAAGTGTTCCATAAACATAAAGGTAGCAGAAATAGAAGAGTACATCCATCAATGCACTCTTCCTCATCTATAGCAAATCTGCAAAGTAGGAAAGATATAGTTAGAAGAAGAAGAAGGCTAGCTAGAAGAAGAAGAAGAAAATGAAGATAAAAAGAAGAAGAAGAATTTATAGGATATTTAGGAGGTAAACCAAGGTTATTATGCCATTTTGTACCTAAGTGAGCTAATTATGTCATAAATGAACTAGCTATAGATCATTATTGAGCTATACTAGCTACTAATGCCATTTTCTAGCTAACTAAGCATATCAAGTCATTTTGGAGGAAAAAATGCGAAGTATAGGTCATTTTATATCTATCCTAGGTACAATATACCATTTTCTAGCTAACTAAGCATATCAAGTCATTTTGGAGGAAAAAATGCTAAGTATAGGTCATTTTATAGCCATCCTAGGTAGAATATACCATTTTCTAGCTAACTAAGCATATCAAGTCATTTTTGATGAAAATAAGCTAAGTATAGGTCATTTTATAGCTATCCTAGGTATAATATACCATTTTCTAGCTAACTAAACATATCAAGTCATTTTTTATGAAAATAAGCTAAGTATAGGTCATTTTATAGCTATCCTAGGTAGAATATACCATTTTGTAGCTAACTAAGCATATCAAGTCATTTTGGAGCTAAATAAGCTAAGTATAGGTCATTTTATAGATATCCTAGGTAGAATATATCATTTTGGAGGTAAGTAAGGTTATTATGTATTTTTGAGGAAAACAAGCTAAGTATAGGTCATTTTGGAGGTAAACTTAGGTTATTATGCCATTTTTTACCTAAGTGAGTATACTATGTCATAAATGAACTACCTAAGCTAATTATAGATCATTATTGAGCTATCCTAGGTAGTTATGCCATTTTGTACCTAAGTGAGCTAATTATGTCATAAATGAACTAGCTATGTCGTAATATACCATTTTCTAGCTATGCTAGGTATAATATACCATTTTCTAGCTAACTAAGCATATCAAGTCATTTTGGAGCTAAGTAGTACATTTCTTAAGCTAAGTATGCATTTGTTAATGAAAACACTTGGGAAAACTTACCATCAACACGGAGGTGAAGGACCAGTAGGGTTTGGGCGAGGGTGAGGGTGAGACGTAGAAGGACTGGTCGGGGTTGCGGCAGACTCAGAAGGATCGGTCGATGCTTGTCGGGAGGCACGCTGCACCAAAGATCATTTCCAATGTCTCCTTAGCATGATGCAACTCAAATGTGAATACTAGTAACTAATGATCATTTAAATTAAACTCACCGTGGGTGCTATAGCAATATGGGGCATCGACGGAGGGGTCTGACCATTGTTCTGGCACATGGTCTGCACATTTTGTTTTCACGAGTCATTCATATTAGTTAGTGATGAGACAAACATTACGTGCATGATTTGGCTAATATGCAGGAGAAACTTACCACGAGGAGCTCGTATAGGGCCCGGTGAGATGCGTCGTTCCGGTTCCTCTCCTCCTCTAACAGCCTAGCTGTCCTCTCCTCCATGTCCCTCTCCCTCTATGCCGCCTGCCTGTTTGCCTCTGCCAGAAGGTCCTGGGACCTAGCCTTAATGGCGAGCTCCAGAAGGATCAGAGCTCGTATGGCGCTTCTTCAACTCCGGGAGAGTTCTAGGACAACGTATTAGTCCATCCCCAATGGCTATCGAGCCATGGGGCCTCCCACCACTAGATATCATCACGAGCTCTGGATCAAAAGGACTCTGGCTCGGGTTGAAGTCCTCCCCATTCCTCGCCTTCCCAAAATCTCTGTACCTCACGAGCTTGTTGTGGGAGGAGATGTTGGTGAAGCTCTCTGGATGATCGAGGTCATCCTCAGAGAATGCCTTGGCCTTCTTGTACGAGGCAATATGGGCCATGGCATAGAGGTCGAATAGAGGTGGCACCTCCTTCTTGTTTGTCGCGCCTAAAAGAGGTGAACAAAATATTAGTTAAGGGCTCAAGCTAGCATGAAGAATGAAGTTGCATGAATCATGAAGCAAACCACATACCTAGTGATCCCCGAACTCAAACCGGTTGGAGCTCCCTTGATGGTGTTGCACACCTCTCATTTGGGCATGCTTCTCCTTGGCCTTGTTGTGTTCGGCTAGCCATTCGGGAGAGCACCACTCATCCGCCAATGCCTCCCAACAGTCCATCCTATCCGCACACCATCTCGGGGGCACCTAAGTTAGACAAGAGAAATTTCAGCGCTACGCCTACGAAGCAAATCAAAGAAGCTAAGTACAAGGCCTTAGGAATAGATAATTACCTTCATAAACTTCTCCTTACTTAGATAATTATTGCGGCACTTCTTGTTGGCCCTCCTAATGTTACTCGAGGTGTACTAGTCTCGAATAGCCTGCACCCGATCCTCGTGTCGTAAGTTCTGAAGTAGGCGCTTGCACTCTGCTTCGAGAACAACAACCGCTCTCGCCTCGTCTTCCTCAAGACACCTGTAGAAGGTCTGCAATCAAACAAGACAACACATTAGACACTGATTAGTACAATCAGTAGGTGTTGTTGAGAAGGAGAAATTACCCAGAAGCGACGGATCACAATGTCAGCCACCGTCTCGCAGAAGACACCGTCGACCATCTCCTCCGGCAGGGCCGGGGCAGCCTTGTACAACTCCCAGCTCAGTGCTACCTGTGGAGACTCACCCTCACCAGGCAACTAGACCTTCCCCGAGAAGTGGTGCCAGAGAAGCACACCAAGGACCTGGTTGGGCCTGCGGACGACACGCTCGTATATCCAACCCCTACATTAGGACAAGGCCAACACATTAGATATTAATTTGAAGAAACAAGAAGGCAAAAGGTTAAAAAAGAGTAAATGCACTTACCTCTCGGCATTAGGCGCAATCAACCACCTCTGCTCGCGGGTCGTCAGCACGGGAGGCAGCTTTGTACAAGCACGCCAGTAGACCTTCTTGCCCTCCTCAACCAGCTCCCCCTCGCTATAGGTGTGCTCAGACAAGTAAGTGTCCTCGCCACCATCGGCATGGCCACTGGCCTCCGGAGTCACTTTGGACGAAGACTCTGGGACCCTAGTCTCCTGGGACGAAGACTCTGGGACCCGAGACTCCTGGGACAAAGGCTCGATGACCCGAGGCTCGTCGACCCGAGGCTTGTGGACCGGAGTCCGAGATGGCTCCAAGTCAGACGGGTCCACCTGAGACGGAGCACTCCTGAGGTCGGGAGAATCAGCTGGGGGTGGCGGCGAGGAAGGTGCAACACCTCTTTGCGTCTTCCCTCGACCTCTCCTGGTCGAAGAAGAAGTGCCCGCCGGTGTCTGCATGCTGTGTACTAGTGCTCTCCGGAGTTGCTGGGGTGGAATAATAGCATCCCTCCCAGCACGCGCCGAGGAAGGAGGCTCAGAGCGCTCTCGACCCCCGCCCACCATCTGTCAACACCTGCAACGACAAAGAGTGAACGAAATTAGTTCAACATAAAAAAATTGAATACCTAATAACATGAACTAATTAATGATATATATGTACATAATAAGAATTGAATACCTCACGTTACGAATATTAATCTTCATCGCATATATATGCTCCGGAATAAATAAATGCATAATCATCATCAATATCAGTAATGACGTGCTCATCGGCATCATCAATAAATGCATCAACATGTGGAAGGCCTCTATGTAATCGGTCAAGCATTGTCAGGTCATCCGCAGCAGTAACCTCTTCTTCTTCTGTCTCTTCTTGTTCCTGATCAGGGGTGAAGTCGGGTTCACTGTCGCCGTCGACCTCATAATTCACATATTTATGACCCCGTCGGCCTCTGGAACGCCGAAGAGCACCCTTTCGGTCAACAGGAGGCCGAAGAGGTGTCGGGGGTCGGGGGTGTTGTGTCATGGTATCGAGGTGTCGTGTCGGGGTCGAGATGTCGTGTCGGGGTCAGGGGTCGGGGGTGTCATGTCGTGGTGTCGGGTTAGAGTGTCCCACGCGCAGCAATAGTTCTGGGTTGGTGTACATCGGTATAATGCATGTCTGACTTTTGGTTCGTCGAGGCTTTCCTTAAGTAACTCTCATATCTCATGGTGTGTTGGTGCGCTCTCTCTCACACTGATATGGTGGTGTATATATGTTGGTGGACACTCTCTCACAGTAATAGTTCAACCATTGGTGGTGGACGCCTCTTCTTGCGAAATATATCGACGAGTATATCACACAGAAGAGCAAAAAGAAGAGGTGCCCCCCACGACAACAGTCGGGATTCCTCCATCAAGAACACACATGAAAGTTATTTAAGGAAAGCCTCGACGGACCGAAAGTCACACACGCATTATACCGATGTACATCAACCCACAATCACTCGTCTTGCCTAGCTACTGGACACACACAAAGGACTGATGATTGAAGACACCTATAGCTGGCAAGTTTCATCGGCACGAAGACCGGAGTAGTGGAAATGATATTTTGTATAATAAAATTGAAAAATATATGACCTAACTCATAATTCACAAATATATGAGCCGTGTTGTGTCGGGGTCGGGGTGTCTGGGGTGTCGTGTCGAGGTCGGGGTGTCGGGGTGTTGGGGTCGGGGTGCTGTGTCGTGGTCTCATGGTGTCGGGGTCGGTGTGCCGTGTCGGGGTGTCGTGTCGGGGTCGGGGTGTTGGGGTCGGGGTGCCGTGTCGGGGTCTCGTGGTGTCGGGGTCGGGGTGCTGTGTCGGGGTCTCGGGGTGTTGGGGTCTTGGGGTGTCGGGGTCGGTGTGTCGTGCCGGGGTGTCGTGTCGGGGTCAGGGTGTCGGTGTGTCGGGGTCGGGGTGCTTTGTCGGGGTCTCGAGGTGTCGGGGTCGGTGTGCCGTGTCGGGGTGTCGTGTCGGGGTGTCGGTGTCGGGGTGTTAGGGGTGTCGGGGTGTCGGGGTCTTGGGGTGTCGGGGGTGTCGTGTCTGGGTGTCGTGGTGTCTGTTTTGTCATGTCGGGGTCGGGGTGTTGGGGTGTCGTGTCGGGGTCGGGGTGTCGGGGTGTCGGGGGTGTCGTGTCTGGGTGTCGTGGTGTCAGGGGTGTCGGGGTGTCGGGGTCGGGGTGGCGTGTCGGGGTCGAGGTGTCGGGGTCGGGGTGTCGGGTCGGGGTCGAGGTGTTGGGTCGTGGTGTCGTGGTGTCGGGGTCTTCTTCTTCTTCTTCTTCCTTCTTTCCTTTTTCCTCTTCTTCTTCTTCTCCTCTCTTCTTTCTTCTTCTTCTTCTTCTTCTTCTTCTTCTTCTTCTTATTATTATTATTTTTTCTTCTCCTCCTCCTCTTCTTCTTTTTCTTTTCTTCTTCTTCTTCTTCTTCTTCTTCTTATTTTTTCTTCTTTTCCTTTTTCTTTTCCCCTTTTTCCTTTTTTCTTTTCTTCTTTTTCTTTCTTCTAGGTTTCTTTGTACCTAAATGTCTAAATATCTAAAAACCTAAACATCTAAGTATCTAAACTCCTAAATGTCTAAATATCTAAAACCTAAACAGAAAAAATAAAAAAATGAAAGGGGTAGGAGGGGGAGCTCACCAGAGGGGCAGAGGGGGCTGGCCGGCAAGGGGGCGGCGACGGGGCTGGCTGACGGCACAGGGCAGCGAGGGGGCGGCGAGGGGCAGGCCTAGGCGTGGCGGCACGGGCACGTGGCGGGGCACGGGGCGGGGTAGTGGATGGCATCGGCAGCGGCGGGTGTGGCGGCGGCGAGCGGCGGGCGGCGGGCGGCTGTCGGCGAGCCGGGGCAGGTCGGGGGCGGCGGCGGGGTTCGGGAGGGGAGAGACAAGTGGAGAGAGTGGAGAGAGTGGGGGTGGGCCATTAGGGCAGTTAGGAGGCATTTTCTTTGCCGTCTGCTAGCGGACGGCAAAGTTTCTTTGCCATCTGCTAGCGGAGGGCAAAGTTTCTTTGCCGTCCGCTAGCAGACGGCAAAGAGGTGGGGTGGACCGTTGCAGTTAACTGGCCTTCACTGGGCCCCACCCCCCCTCTTTGCCGTCTGCTAGCGGACGACAAAGAAACATTGTCGTCTGCTGGCGGACGACAAAGAGCTGGCTGATGGTAAACATTGTCTTCGCCATCAACTAGATCTTTGCCGTGTGCTTTCCCAAAGGTGACGGCAAACAACCTCTTTGCCATCAGCCAACAGACGACAAAGACATGGCAGATGGCAAAGTCCCTGATTCCAGTAGTGTCTCAGGGATGGAACACAATTTTTATTTAGGGAACTGCTCTAACGTCAGGGGGGGCTCCTGAGCAGCACGCCTCACGAGCCTTACCGGTCATAAAGCCACTTGGCAACCTCGATGCCGTCCTTGGTGATCCGGCCGACATCGAGGGTGTTGGGGCCTCACCTTGTGGTTGCGTCCTTGGTGATCCGGTCGTATACTACGGCGGTAGGGAAATGTATGGGACTGGGACTCGGCAACATAGAGCTGCTCAACCGTCAAAGGGGGCTCCTGAGCAGTTTGCCTTAGGAACCTTACTGGTCATAAAGCCACTAGCAGCCTCGATGCCGTCCTTGGTGATCCGGACGACATCACGGGTGTTGAGGCCTCACCCTGCGGTTAGGTCCTTGGCCAGACGCAACCGCGAAGGCAGGGAAATGTGCGGTACTGGGGCCTGCAGACGTAGAGTGCTGAAAGGGCTCCCAACTTACATCACCTATAGGAAGAAGAGAACCGCGGGACGCAAGAGGTCATCAAAGGCCACGGCCTTACCCCCTTGGAGCCTACGATGGGCACCCAAGCTAAGTACCCTAACTGTGATTGGAAGGCTGGCTCAAGTAGTGAAGAGCGCGAAACTAGGACACATAACAAGAGCAAGGATAAAGAGGGTTCACACCTGATACGTCTCCAATGTATCTACTTTTCCAAACTCTTTTGCCCTTATTTTAGACTCTAAATTGCATGATTTGAATGTAACTAACCTGGACTGAGGCTGTTTTCAGCAGAATTGCCTTGGTGTTATTTTTGTGCAGAAATAAATGTTCTCAGATCGTCACGAAAATTTACGGAGAATATTTTTGGAATTAACAAAAAATACTGCCGCAAGAAGTAACCAGAGGGGGGCCACCTGCAGGCCACAAGCCTGCTAGGCGCGGCCACCCCTTGGTCGCGCCTAAAAGGCTTGTGGGGCCCTCGTGGCTCCTCCGACCTTCCCTCCAGCTCCATATAACCCTATTTGTCGGGAAAACAAGTCAGAGAGAAGAGTTCATCGCGTTTCACGATATGGAGCTGCCGCCATCGCCTGTTCTTCCTTGGGAGACCAGATTTGGAGTCCGTTTTGGGCTCCGGAGAGGGCAAATCGACGCCTTCGTAATCACCAACCATCCTTCATCGTCAATTCCATGATTGTCTCCATCGTTCGTGAGTAATCTCATCATAGGCTTGGTGGACAGTGATGGGGTGGATGAGATTTTATCATGTAATCGAGTTAGTTTTGTTAGGGTTTGATCCCTAGTATCCACTATGTTCTGAGATTGATGTTGCTATGACTTTGCTATGCTTAATGTCACTAGGGCCCGAGTGCCATGATTTCAGATCTGAACCTATTATGTTTTCATGAATATATGTGTGTTCTTGATCCTATCTTGCAAGTTGTAGCCACCTATTACGAGGTATGATCCGCACCCCTAGGGTGACAATAACAAGGATTCTTTCCGGTGATTACCATAGTTCGAGGAGTTTATGTATTCACTTAGTGCTAATGCTTTGGTCCGGTTCTCTATTAAAAGGAGGCCTTAATATCCCTTAGTTTCCAATAGGACCCCGATGCCACGGGAGGGTAGGACAAAAGATGTCATGAAGTTCTTTTCCGTAAGCACGTATGACTATATATGGAATACATGCCTACATTACATTGATGAATTGGAGCTAGTTCTGTGTCACCCTATGTTATAAATGTTGCATGATGAATGTTGTCCGACATAATTATCCATCACTGATCCATTGCCTATGAGCTATTCATATATTGACCTTTGCTCAGTTACTTTTCCGTTGCTACTATTACAAACACTACAAACCGCTACTATCACTTGCCACCTTTACCGTTATTACCATATTACTTTACTACTGAACACTTTGCTGCAGATATTAAGTCTTTTAGGTGTGGTTGAATTGACAACTCAACTGCTAATACTCGCGAATATTCTTTGGCTCCCCTTGTGTCGAATCAATAAATTTGGGTTGAATAATCTATGCTCGAAAACTGTTGCGATCCCCTATACTTGTGGGTTATCAAGACCTTTTTCTGGCGCTGTTGCCGGGGAGCATAGCTTTATTCTCTGAGTCACTTGGGATATATGTATGTTGATCACTATGTGGAAACTTAAAGATCCAAAAACCAAGATCTACCCCTCAACTACGAGGACAGGTTAGGAACTGCCATCTAGCTCTACACTTGATTCACCTTCTGTTATGAGTAAGTTTGCGATGCCACCACCTGCTAGTAATTCTGATATGTCGCAAGTAATTGATGATGCTACTTCTGCTATGCATGATGCTTATGATAATACTTTGTTTGATGATACTGTGCCACTGGGTGAATTTCTGGATGAATAAATTGCTAGAGCCAATGCTGAAACTGATAATACTTCTGAGTCTGATGAAATTATTGAAACTGAACCCTATGATTCACCTTCTAGACCTAGATCTCTTACATAAGAATTGCCTGATATACCAGAAGGTTATGTTATGGAAGGAGAGGTAGCTAGGGACTTTCTTGCTTGATAGGATAGAGATGATCTTAAGAAATTGCTTCGCAAGTGGAAGGAAAAATCTCTGAATGCTAGAATGCAATATGATCCTAAGTTTGCTACTTCACCTATCTTTGTTACTGATAAGGATTATGAATTCTCTTTCGATCCTGAGTTAATTACTTTTGTTGTTCCATGGTTATGAATCTGAAACTGTTGTGGCACATCTTACCAAATTGAATGATATAGCCACCCTATTTACTCATGAGGAAAAAATTCGCTATTACTATATTCTGAAGTTGTTTCCTTTCTCATTAAAGGGTGATGCTAAGATATGGTTTAATTCTCTTTCTCCTGTTTGTGTGTGTAGTCCACATGATATGATTTATTACTCCTTTGAAAAATATTTTCCTGCCCATTAGAAACAAGCTGCCTTGCAGGAAATATTTAACTTTGTGCAAATTGAAGAAGAGTCTCCCACAAGCTTTGGGGAGGCTTCTCCAATTACTTAATCCTTCGCCTGATCATCCTCTCAAGAAAAATGAAATGCTAGATATCTTTTATAATGGACTAATCGATGCTTCTAGGGACCACCCAGATAGTTTGCTGGTTGTGTTTTCAGGGAACGAACTGTTGAACAAGATGAATTACTATTGAATAATATATTGAGCAGTGATAATGATTGGAATATTCCCGAACCACCTCCAAATCCAACTCCGAAGAAAAGAGGTATTCTATTCCTCGGTCCTGAAGATATGCAAGAGGCAAAGAAATCTATGAAACAAAAGGGTATTAAAGCTGAAGATGTTAAGAATCTACCACCTATTGAAGAAATACATGGTCTTGATAACCCAACACGGATAGTAGAGGTAAATTCTCTCAGTAGATTCGATGAAGGAGGTATCCCTTCTAATAAGTCTGCTAGCCAATGCTTGGATGAATTTGATAATTTTATTACGAAGCAAGAGGACTTCAATGCCTATGTTAGTAGACAATTGAAACATAATGCTTATATGCTTGATCGCTTGGGTGATTATTTGAGTAGAACTCTCAATGATCTTAAGCTTATTATTAAACATGCTTCGATTGTAACCACTCAAGTAGAACAAGTACTTAAGGGTCAAAATGATTTGGTTAATGAGATGAATATTAAAGACAATGATCATTCTATTAAAGTTGTGACTATAGGTGGTAGAATGATTCAGGAACCTTTGTATCCCGAGGGCCATCCTAGGAGAATTGAGCAAGATTCTCAGAGAGTTAATACTGATGCACCTATTCCTTGCAATAAGAGTGGGAAAAAGAATGATGATAGTACTTTGCATGCTGCTAGTGAACCTGTTATAGATACGTCTGAGAATGCAAATGATATTTCTATTTATGATGCTGAGACACAATCTCATGATGAACAGAGCCTAGTGATAACACTAATAATGATGTTCATGCTGATGCTCAACCTAGTAATGATAGTGATGTGGAGACTAAACCTGCTGATGATATTGATAACCCACAACCTAAGAATAAAAGATACGATAAAAAAGACTTCATTGCTAGGAAACATGCTAGAGAAAGAGAACCATGGGTTCATAAACCCATGCCCTTTCCTCCTAAACCATCCAAGTAAAAGGATGATGAGAACTTTGAGCGCTTTGCTAAAATACTTAGACCGGTCTTTTTATGTATGTGCTTGACTGATATTTTGAAAATGTGTCCTTATTCTAAGTATATGAAAGATATTGTGACAAATAAAAGCAAGATACCGGAAGCTGAGATTTCCACCATGCTTGCTAATTATACTTTTAAAGGTGGAATACCTAAGAAACTAGGAGATCGCGGAGTACCCACTATACCATGCTCTATTAAATGAAATAAGGTTAAAACTGCTTTACTTGATCTTGGAACTGGTGTTAGTGTTATGCCTTTCTATTCATACCGTCGACATGATTTGAATAAGTTGATACCTACTGAAATCTCTTTGCAAATGGTTGATAAATCAATTGCTCTGCCTATCGGTATTTGTGAGTATGTACCTGTCGTAGTTGCAAATGCTACTATCTTGACGGACTTTGATATTCTTGATATTCCCGTGGACGATAGTATGTCGATCATGCTTGGTAGACCCTTTTTGAATACTGCAGGGGCTGTTATTGATTGCAACAAGGGCAATGCCACTTTTCATATTACTGTAATGAGTATACAGTACACTTTCCGAAGAAACAACCTCAAGTTCATAGTATCAACTCTATTGAAAAAATTCCAACGATTATTATTGGAGACTTTGAGTTCCCTCTTCCTACTATCAAGAAGAAATATGATATACTTATTGTTAAGGAAATGCATATCCCATTGAGATAACTTAGTGTTAATCGAAAATTCTCTGGTTTCATGTTATTCGAAAGAAGTTTGTTAATAAGACTTGATCAACCTTATTGATGGATTCCTTTTGATGAGCATGAGATCGACGAATTCAGAAAGCACAATTTCCTGCACCTAACTTTACTTTCTGTTACCTAGATGAAATTAAGTAAAAATGCTATTACTTTTTGTGTGCAATAGAAAAATAACCTGAAAATAAAATTTCCCTGACTTCCTTGAAAATTTAGTATGATTTTTTCTAGAATATTTAAGAATTTTTGGCACTCAGAATGCATCAAGGGGCTACACCAGTGGGCCACAAGCCTGCAGGGCGCGACCACCCCCTAGGAGCGCCCTTGTGGCTTGTGGGTCCCGCGTGGCCCTCCTCCACATATTCCAGCACCCATTCACTTCATATTCGTCTAGAAAAAATCCCACCATTGCTCAAACCCGTGTTCTAGCTCATCTTGCTGCCATTTTCGATCTCCTTGCTCAAAGCTCCATTTGCAAAACTTCTTTAGGGGACTGTTCATCGGTATGTGACTCCTGCAATGGCCCAATTAATTTTTGTTCTAGTGACTTATATATTGATTTTTTTTACTGTGATGGTGACCTTGTTCTTGAGCTTGCATGTGAAATTTGTAAGGTCCCAAGTAGTTTTGATGCATGATATAGTCTCTAGGCACTTGAGTGAGTAGTTGCTATGACTTTTGTTGAGTTTTGTTCACCTTTATTTTCGTCCACTCAAATTTCAGAAATTCTTCAGTGAAAGAAAAGATGTCGAGGAGAATGTACCAAGGTGGTTCCACGTGCAAGAAAGCCCCGAGACTCGCGCTATCTGAGCCCGATTTTGAACTACCTAGGGAAGCTCGAGTACTGCCTTGTGAATTCCGTCGGATCAATTCATGGACAATGCCAGATTCAAGGAAGAGTTTTATGCGTACATAAGGAATGCTGGCCTTGAGGATTTCATTTCAGATTGATGCAAGCAATATAATCAACTCACTGATTCTTTCGTGCGGAGGTTTGAATTTTCATCTAGGCATGATACGTCCATTTTGCATCATACTTTTATATTTATATTTATCACATTATGAGTTTTTATTACACATTATGGTATAATACTCATGCCTTTTCTCTCTTATTTTACAAGGTTTACCTGAAGAGGGAGAATGCCGGCAGCTAGAATTCTGGGCTGGAAAAGGAGCAAGTTTGAGGTGGCTATTCTGCACAACTCCAAAAACCGTGAAAATCAATGAGGAATTATTTTGGAATATATAAAAAATACTAGGTCGGAGATATACCAGAGAGGAGCCACCAGGAGGCCACGAGCCCACCAGGAGGCCCCCTGCAGCTCCTCTAGCCCCCATCTTCTCCTATATGAAAGGTTTTTTCTGAGAAAAAAATCAATATAGAGCTTTCGGGAGGAGACGCCGCCGCCACGAGGCGGAACATGAGCAGAACCAATCTAGAGCTCCGGCAGGGCTATTCTGCCGGGGAACCTTCTCTCCCGGAGAGGGAAATCGTCGCCATCGTCATCACCAACACTCCTCTCATCGGAGGGGGCTCATCTCCATCAACATCTTCATCATCACCATTTCATCTCCAAACCCTAGTTCATATCTTGTATCCAATCTCCGTCTCGCAACTCCGATTGGTACTTGTAAGGTTGCTAGTAGTGTTAATTGCTTATTGTAGTTGATGCTAGTTGGTTTACTTGGTGGAAGATCATATGTTCAGATCCTTAATGCTATTCAATACCTCTCTGATCATGAACATAATTATGATTTGTGAGTAGTTACGTTTGTTCCTGAGGACATGGGATAAGTCTTGCTAATAGTAGTCATGTGAATTTGGTATTCGTTCGATATTTTGATGCGTTGTATGTTGTCTCTCCTCTAGTGGTGTTATGTGACCGTCAACTACATGACACTTCACCATTATTTGGGCCTAGAGGAAGGCATTGGGAAGTAATAAGTAGATGATGGGTTGCTAGAGTGACAGAAGCTTAAACCCTAGTTTATGCATTGCGTCGTAAGGGGCTGATTTGGATCCACTAGTTTAATGCTATGGTTAGACTTTGTCTTAATTCTTCTTTCGTAGTTGTGGATGCTTGCGAGAGGGGTTAATCATAAGTGGGATGTTTGTCCAAGTAAGGAGAGCACCCAAGCACCGGTCCACCCACATATCAAACTATCAAAGTAGCGAACACGAATCATATGAACATGATGAAAACTAGCTTGACGGTAATTCCCATGTGTCCTCGGGAGCGCTTTACTTTATATAAGACTTTGTTCAGGCTTGTCCCTTGCTACAAAAGGGATTGGGCCATATTTCTGCACCTTTGTTACTATTGTTACTTGCTACCCGTTACAAATTATCTTATCATACAATTATATTTTACCTACTATTTCAGTGCTTGTTGAGAATACCTTACTGAAAACCGATTGTCATTTCCTTCTGCTCCTCGTTGGGTTCGACACTCTTACTTATCGAAACGACTATGATTGACCCCCTATACTTGTGGGTCATCAAGACTCTTTTCTGGCGCCGTTGCCGGGGAGTGAAGCGCCTTTGTTAAGTGGAATGTGGTAAGGAAACATTTATATAGTATGCTGAAATTTATTGTCACTTGTCACTATGGAAACTAATCCTTTGAGGAGCTTGTTCGGGGTATCTTCACCTCGACCGGAAGCACAAAGAGTTTCTCCTCAACCTGCTGCACCTACTGAAAATATTTATTATGAGATTCCTTCGGGTATGCTAGAGAAACTGTTGGCTAATACTTTTACAGGAGATGGAACATCATATCCCGACTTGCATCTAATCTATGTAGATGAAGTTTGTGGTTTATTTAAGCTTGTAGGTTTGCCCGAGGATGAGGTCAAGAAGAAGGTCTTTCCCTTATCTTTGACATGGTATAGGCTATGTGATGATACTGGATCATGGAACTACAAACGATTGAAATTGGAATTTCATCAAAAGTTTTATCCTATGCATTTGGTACATCGTGATCGGAATTATATCTATAATTTTTGGCCTCGTGATAGAGAAAGTATCACTCAAGCTTGGGGGAGGCTTAAGTCAATGTTATATTCATGCCCCAACCATGAGCTCCCCCGAGAGATTATTATTATGAACTTTTATGCTCGGCTTTCTCATGACAATCGCACCATGCTCGATACTTCTTGTACCGGTTCTTTCATGAAGAGAGATATTGACTTCAGATGGGATTTAAATAATTAAACGCAATTCTAAAGATTAGGATTTTGATGAAGGTAATGAGTCAGGTATGAATCTTAAGTTCGATTGTGTTAAATCTTTCGTAGAAACAAATACTTTTCGTGATTTTAGCGCTAAACATGTACTTGACTTTGAGATAGTAGCTTCTTTATGCGAATCATTTGCTACTCATGTCAATCTCCCTAAGGAGAAGTGGTTTAAATATCATCCTCCTATAGAGTTTAATGTAGCTAAACCCGTTCCAGTTGAAGAGAAAGTAATTGCTTATAATGATTCTATTGTTCCTACTGCCTACATTGAGAAACCACCTTTCCCTGCTAGAATAAAGGATCATGCTAAAACTTCAACTGTGATACGTAAGGGTTACATTAGAACACCTACACCCCCTGAGAAAATTAAAGTTGAACCTAGTATTGCTATTATTAAAGATCTCTTGACCGACAATGTTGAAGGGCATGTTATTCAATTTTGTGAAGCTTCTGCTAGAATTGCTAAACCACATACTGGAGATAAACATAAATATGTAGTTGGCATGCATGTTGTTTCCGTCAAGATAGGAGATCATTGTTATCATGGTTTATGTGACGTGGGTGCTAGTGTTAGTGCAATACCTCAATATTTATATAATGAAATTAAAAATGAGATTGCACCTGTTGAGATGGAATTTATTGATGTTACTATTAAACTTGCTAATAGAGATACTATCTGCCCTGTGGGAATTGTTAGAGATGTTGAAGTCTTGTGTGGTAAAACTAAGTATCCTACTAATTTTCTCATTCTTGCTAACACACAAGATAGCTTTTGTCCCATCATATTTGGTAGACCTTTTCTCAATACTGTTAATGCTCAAATTGATTGTGAGAAACAAACTGTTATTGTTGGCTTTGGTGGTGTGTCACATGAATTTAATTTTTCTAAGTTTAGTAGACAACCTCATGAAAAAGAATTGTCTAGTAAGGATGAAATTATTGCTCTTACTTCTATTGTTGTGCCTCCTACTGATCCTTTAGAGCAATACTTGCTTGAACATGAAAATGATATGCATATGGATGAGAGGAATGAGATAGATAGAGTTATCTTTGAACAATGTCCTATCCTTAAGAATAATTTGCTTGTTGAATTACTTGGAGATCCACCTCCAGGAAAGGGTGATCCTGTGTTTGAGCTTAAACAATTACCTGATACTCTTAAGTACGCTTATTTGATGAAAAAAAGATATATCCTGTTATTATTAGTGCTAACCTTTCAGAGCATGAAGAAAGGAAATTATTGAAAACTCTAAGGAAGAACCGTGCTGCTATTGGCTATACTCTTCATGATCTTAAAGGCATTAGTCCCACTCTCTGCCAGCATAAAATTAAAACTGATCCTGATTCCAAACCAGTTGCCGATCCCCAACGAAGACTGAATCCTAAGATGAAAGAGGTGCTAAGAAAATAAATACTAAAGCTCCTGGAAGTAGGTATTATTTACCCTGTGGCTTATAGTGATTGGGTAAGTCCGGTGCATTGTGTCCCTAAGAAGGGAGGTATTACCGTTGTTCCTAATGATAAAGATGAATTGATCCCACAAACAATTGTTACTGGCTATAGGATGGTAATAGATTTTAGGAAATTAAATAAATCTACTAAGAAAGATCATTACCCTCTACCTTTCATTGATCAAATGCTAGAAATATTGTCTAAACATACACACTTTTGCTTTCTAGATGGTTATTCTGGTTTCTCCCAAATACCTGTTTCACAATCTGATCAAGAGAAAACCACTTTTACTTGCCCTTTCGGTACCTTTGCCTATAGACGTATGCCTTTTGATTTATGTAATGCACCTGCTACCTTTCAAAGATGTATGATGGCTATATTCTCTGATTTTTGAGAAAGGATTGTTGAGGTTTTTCATGGATGATTTCTCCGTTTACAGATCTTCTTTTGATGATTGCTTGAGCAACCTTGCTCGAGTTTTGCAGAGATGTGAAGATACTAGCCTTTTCTGAATTGGTAAAAGTGCCACTTTATGGTTAATGAAGACATTGTCTTGGGACATAAAATTTCTGAAAGAGGTATTGAAGTTGATAAGGCTAAAGTTGATGCCATTGAGAAAATGCCATGTCCTACAAACGTTAAAGGTATAAGAAGTTTCCTTGGTCATGCTGGTTTCTATACAAGGTTCATTAAAGACTTCTCTAAGATTTCTAGGCCTCTCACTAATCTCTTGCAAAAAGATATTCCATTTGTTTTTGATGATGATTGTGAAGAAGCATTTGAAATACTCAAGAAGGCCTTGATAAATGCACCTATTATTCAACCACCTGATTGGAACCTACCTTTTGAAATTATGTGTGATGCTAGTGATTATGATGTTGGTGTTGTCCTAGGACAAAGAGTTAATAAGAAATTAAATGTTATTCATTATGCTAGTAAAACTCTAGACAGTGCCCAAAGCAATTATGCTACTACTGAAAAAGAATTTTTGGCAGTTGCGTTTGCATGTGATAAGTTTAGACCTTATATTGTTGATTATAAAGTTACTATTCACACTGATCATGCTGCTATTAAATATCTCATGGAAAAGAGAGATGCTAAACCTAGACTTATTAGATGGGTACTCTTGCTAAAAGAATTTGATTTGCATATAGTTGATAGGAAGGGTACTGAGAACCCCGTAGCAGATAACTTGTCTAGGATAGAGCATGTTCTTGATGACCCACAACCTATTGATGATAGCTTTCTTGATGAACAATTGAATGTTATCAATGCTTCACGCAGTACACCATGGTATGCTGATTATGCTAATTATGTTGTTGCTAAATATATACCACCTAGTTTCACGTACCAACAAAAGAAAAAGTTCTTTTATGATTTGAGACATTACTTTTGGGATGATCCTCACCTGTATAAAGAAGGAGTAGATGGTGTTATTAGACGTTGTGTACCTGAGCATGAACAGGGACAGATCCTATAGAAGTGCCACTCCGAGGCTTACGGAGGACACCATGCTGGAGATAGAACTGCACAGAAGGTATTGCAATCCGGTTTTTATTGGCCTACTCACTTTAAGGATGCTCGTAAGTTTGTCTTGTCTTGCAATGAATGTCAAAGAATATGTAATATTAGTAAACGTCAGGAAATGCCTATGAATTATTCACTTGTTATTGAACCATTTGATGTTTGGGGTTTTGATTATATGGGACCATTTCCGAAGTCCAATGGGTATACTCATATTTTAGTTGCTGTTGATTACGTTACTAAGTGGGTAGAAGCTATTCCAACTAGTAGTGATGATCATAACACCTCTATTAAGATGCTTAAAGAAGTTATTTTCCCTAGATTTGGAGTCCCTAGATATTTAATGACTGATGGTGGTTCACATTTCATTCATGGTGCTTTCCGTAAAATGCTTGCTAAGTATGATGTCAACCATAGAATTGCATCTCCTTATGATCCTCAGTCTAGTGGTCAAGTAGAGTTAAGTAATAGATAAATTAAATTAATCCTACAAAAGACTATTAATATGTCTAGAAAGAATTGGTCTAGAAAACTTGATGATGCACTGTGGGCTTATAGAACTGCTTATAAGAATCTCATGGGCATATCTCCTTATAAAATGGTTTATGGTAAAGCATGTCATTTACCTCTTGAGCTAGAGCATAAGGCTTATTGGGCAATCAAAGAGCTCAACTTCGATTTCAAACTTGCTGGTGAGAAGAGGTTATTTGATATTAGCTCACTTGATGAATGGAGAACTCAGGCATATGAAAATGCCAAGTTGTTTAAAGAGAAAGTTAAAAGGTGGCATGATAAAAGGATACAAAAATGTGAATTCAATGTAGGTGATTATGTCTTGCTATACAATTCTTGTTTAAGATTTTTTGGAGGCAAACTTCTCTCTAAATGGGAAGGTCCTTACATTGTCGAGGAAGTATATCATTCCGGTGCCATCAAAATCAACAACGCAGAAGGCACTTTTCTGAGAGTTGTGAATGGACAAAGAATCAAGCATTATATCTCAGGTACTCCCATAAATGTAGAAAGCAATATAATTAATACTATAACCCCAGAGGAGTACATAAGGGATGTTTACCAGCCTATTTTAGACTCCGAAAACGAAGAGGTATGTGATACGGTAAGCAAACCGACTCCAAAATTTTTCCAATAGCAACTTTTCTCCGTTTTGGAATATTTAGAAAAATACAAAAAATTAAGGTAGTCCGGAAAGCACACCAGGAGGCCACGAGCCTGCCAGGCACAGGCCCACCCCTGGCCGCGCCTAGGGGGCTCGTGAGCTCCTCGTGTGCCTCCCGGACTCTGTTTTCTTGTGGAACACTCCTTATGGTCGGTAAAAATTCATTATATAATCTCCCAAAAGGTCTGATCCTTGTATCACGCAAATATCCTCTGTTTTCGTTTCGAGCTATTTTCTATTAGGATTCCGAAGGTCAAGCATCATGTCGTCTTCCTCCTCCAATCAAGTGCGCGATGATGCTTGGTTGATGGAGGTGCAGTCTCAAGGATCATAAGTGGACGAGACAAACATGGAGGAAGATGTTGGGGATTCCTCTGAGATGCACCCTCCGGCTTCGAAGCGGGGCACTTTGGCTGGCATCTCCACTATTCCAAATCCTCATTAGGCCATGGCCGCTATCAACAATTGTGGAGGCCAGCAAGCACGCAAAGGGCTCCTTCCTAGGAGGCCGCTACACAGGTTACATTGAAACAACTTTC
Organism: Hordeum marinum; assembly: GCA_022496015.1. Taxonomy (NCBI): domain Eukaryota; kingdom Viridiplantae; phylum Streptophyta; class Magnoliopsida; order Poales; family Poaceae; genus Hordeum; species Hordeum marinum. The sequence continues at coordinate 74,549,756 of CM039678.1, read as the reverse complement.
ACAATTTGATTCATAACTATGGAGTTGAAAATACACTCCGTACACACATACCTTCCAATTGGGATATATCCCGTCCAAGTGAAAGTAATGCAGGAGAAAGCTCATGGGGGCCGACCAACAAACACCTTCTGGAACAAATCCAGAAGACCACCATTATGATTCAGCGCGTGCTCAGTGAGTTACTGGATCTGAAGGCTAGCTTGAACAAGCCGACCTGGATTCCAACAACTCCACCGCCATCACCTCCGAAGGAAGACAATTAAACATACGGGTATGGGCACTCCCCTTGGCTTGTTCCAAGCTTGGGGGAGTTTCCCCGGTATCGTATCACCATCACATCTTTTGCCTTTACCTTTATATTAGTTCGATCCTTTTGGTAATATCTTTTTCTAGTAGAATAAAGTTTTTAGTATTATCTAGGCTTGAGTTTTGCTTTGTGTTACCCCCAATGTAATCGAGTTCGTGAGTTATATAATAAAGAGTGTTTTAGTTAAGGGCTTTGCTTCTTGCCATGATCTAAAGGAAATAATAATAAGAGAACAAAAGCATGAAAGATCATGTGATGATCTTATGGGAAGTGATGACTTCACAAATAAAAAGAATGTTGACTGAAACTTGTTGTGGGTAGACAAACGTAGACCTTGGTCATTGTTGCAATTAATAGGAAGTAATAAAGAAAGAGAGGTTCACATATAAATATATCATCTTTGACACCATCTATGATTGTGAACACTCATTAAACTATTACATGCTAAGAAGTAGATGTTGGACAAGGAAGACAACATAATGAATCATGTTTGCCTGGTTCCGAACAATGTTATATGATTATGGATCCTTTAGCATGTGACGCTTGCTTCCACCTCATATTAGCCAAAACTTCCGCACTAAGTAGAGATACTACTTGTGCATCCCTAAAACCCTCAACCTAGTTTTGCCACGAGAGTCCACCATACCTACCTATGGATTGAATAACATCCTTCAAGTAAGTTGTCATTGGTGCAAGCAATAAAAATTGCTCCCTAAACATGTACGATCTATTAGTGTGTGGAAAATAAGCTTGATACGATCCTGTGATGAGGAAGACATAAAAGCGACATACTGCATAATAAAGTTCTTTATCACAGGAGGCAATATAAAGTGATGTTCCTGCACATTAAGAGATCACACGTCCAAACCACAAAAGCGCATGACAACCTCTGCTTCCCTCTGCGAAGGGCCTATCTTGTACCTTTACTTTTTATCTTTAAAAGAGTCATGGTGATCCTCACCAATTCCTTGTTTTGCCATCATCTTGGTAAGCATCATGTGCTAGGGAAAGATCTATATTCATATATCAACTTGGAAGTAAGTAATCATGAATTATTAATGTTGACATTACCCTGGAGGTAAGTAGTTGGGAGGCGAAACTATAAGCCCCTATCTTTCTCTGTGTCCAACTGAAGCTTTGATCTCGTGAGTACCGCGTGAGTTTGAGCAATTGTAGAAGACTAAAAGATGATTGAGCATGTGGATTTTCTTTACAAGCTCTTATTTGACTCTTTCCGATGTTATGATAAATTGCAATTGCTTCAGTGACTAAATACTATTGGTAGTTAATTCTCAATGAGATTTTTTATGCATGCTTTACATTCTGAATGAATTATCACTTTAGCATAAGGGATTATATGATGATATTGCTGTTCTAAATATGATCCTAATGCCTACTTGTCCGTATTTTATTTTATCAACACCTCTATCTCTAAACATGCGGGCATATTTATCGATCTCGGCTTCCGCTTGAGGACAAGCGAGCTTTAAGCTTGGGGGAGTTGATCCGTCCGTTTTGCATCATACTTTTATATTGATATTTATCGCATTATGAGTTGTTATTACACATTATTGTACAATACTCATGCCTTTTCTCTCTTCTTTTACAAGGTTTACCTGAAGAGGGAGAATGCCGACAGCTGGAATTCTGGGCTGGAAAAGGAGCAAGTTTGAGATGGCTATTCTGCACAACTCCAAAAGACGTGAAAATTAACGAGGAATTATTTTGGAATATATAAAAAATACTGGGCCGGAGATATACCAGAGAGGAGCCACCAGGAGGCCACGAGCTTGTCAGGCACGGCCTACCCCCCTGGCCGCGCCTGGGGGGCTCATGGGCCCCCTGCAGCTCCTCTGGCCCCCATCTTCTCGTATATGAAGGGTTTCGTCCGAGAAAAAAATCAATATAGAGCATTCGGGAGGAGACGCCGCCGCCACGAGGCGGAACTTGAGCAGAACCAATCTAGAGCTCCGATAGGGCTCTTCTCTTGGGAAACTTCTCTCCCGGAGAGGGAAATCACCGCCATCGTCATCACCAACACTCCTCTGATCGGAGGGGACGCATCTCCATCAACATCTTCATCAGCACCATCTCATCTCCAAACCCTAGTTCATCTCTTGTATCCAATCTCCGTCTCGCAACTCCGATTGGTACTTGTAAGGTTGCTAGTAGTGTTAATTGCTTATTGTAGTGGATGCTAGTTGTTTTACTTGGTGGAAGATCATATGTTCAGATCCTTAATGCTATTCAATACCTCTCTGATCATGAACATAATTATGCTTTGTGAGCAGTTACGTTTGTTCCTGAGGACATGGGATAAGTCTTGCTAATAGTAGTCATGTGAATTTGGTATTCATTCGATATTTTGATGCATTGTATGTTGTCTCTCCTCTAGTGGTGCTATGTGAACGTCGACTACATGACACTTCACCCTTATTTGGGCCTAGAGGAAGGCATTGGGAAGTAATAAGTAGATGATGGGTTGCTAGAGTGACAGAAGCTTAAACCCTAGTTTATGCATTGCGTCATGAGGGGCTGATTTGCATCCACTAGTTTAATGCTATGGTTAGACTTTGTCTTAATTCTTCTTTCGTAGTTACGGATGCTTGGGTTAATCATAAGTGGGATGTTTGTCCAAGTAAGGACAGCACCCAAGCATTGGTCCACCGACATATCAAACTATCAAAGTAGCGAACGCGAATCATATGAACATGATGAAAACTAGCTTGACGGTAATTCCCATGTGTCCTCGGGAGCGCTTTACTTTATATAAGAGTTCGTTCAGGCTTGTCGCTTACTACAAAAGGGATTGGGCCATATTGCTGCACCTTTGTTACTATTGTTACTTGCTACCCATTACAAATTATCTTATCATACAACTATCTTTTACCGACTATTTCAGTGCTTGCAGAGAATACCTTACTGAAAACCGCTTTTCATTCCTTTTGCTCCTCGTTGGGTTTCACACTCTTACTTATCGAAAATGATATGATAGATGCCTATACTTGTGGGTCATCAAGGCATAATTCTCATTCTGTTCTATTTGATCTTTATGATAAGACCTATACCATGGACCTAGAAGATTTTAATGATGCATGCAAAATTCCACAATGGGGAAGTCGTAGTATCCTCATAAAAATGAATATAATGATTTCCTTGCTAGCATCACGGTGGGAGAAACTAGAATCATTGCACAAGCTACTTTGGGGAGCATTCATTATTTTGCTCTCTTCATAGGTAGATGTATTAACGGTAAACTTGAGCATAGTCACCTATGCGTGCCTGATCTGAGTATTCTTAAGAGTGCGGTAATGGTAGATAGATGATATAACTTGGGGGCTATTATTGCCAGGAGGTTACGTCATAATGCTAAGGATGGAGATTTCTTTGGTGGAACTTATACCACCTATGTAGCTAAGTATCTTGGGGTATCCATAAGAGGGAATGACATTGAGTTACCCACGTCTTTTCTTGATTATGAGGCTTTGGTGCGCTATCAGTTTCTCGAAAGAAATGAACAACCCCTCCAGTACCGACTAATTTTTCACAGGCAACGTGTTGTCCATGTTAGCCTTCTTGCTCCTGCCTTCTTTAACTTTCAGGAAAAGTAGAGATATTTTATAACCAGAGAGGAGACAAATGAGTACGAGCGAAATGCAGAAACTGCTCACCTTCACGCTGCAGTGGTTCAGGCGGTAGCCGCCGCAGCCCAGTACAAGCCCAACTTTGACTTCATATATTTCCAGGCCAGCCATGGCCCTAGACCAACTTAGGCCAAAAGCCTAAGCTTCGGGGAGTACGTATTTCTCACCGACATTACATTCATGTTCACACACTCATTTCAGTTGTCGGTGTTCATACTTTTTCATTGTACTATCCATGGTAGTTTATTTTCTTCTTTATGCTTTCTTCTCGTGTGTTTAATTCACTTTGAAGAAAATATAAAAAATAATAGTTCTAGCTTTATTTCCTAGCTGTAGCATTAAAAAGAAAACACAAAAAGATTTCTCTTCCTTATTTTTGCTTGTTGTGAGCTTTCCTGTGTAAATAATTTTCCTCTATTTTCTTTGGGTCGTAAGGAGAAGACCACGATGACGTGTTGAGTGGCTCTCATATGCACTATTGTTTATCTTACAAAGAGCCCATATTGCCTTTTCTCCTCCTTTGGTTTATTGTGTCCATATTCTAGCTTAGTCCAATGCACATGCACTATTATTATTATTCACATCGTTCGGTCATGCAAGTGAAAGGCAATAATGATGATATTTGATGAAAAGATTGAGATGGAGAAAAGCTGCTATGAACTCAACTTATCTTGCTTTTGTAAATATGATTAACTCATCGTTCCGAATTCAGTACATTATGGGTTGAACATGCTTGTAATGATAATTAGAGATAATAGTTATTCATGTCATGCTTAATTAGCTAAGAGTGGATAATGGTTCGTCTCGAGTGTCAACATGCGCATTAAAATGGTAGTATGATAGAATGGTATCCTCCTCTAGATGATTCAAGTGGCTTGACTTGGCACATGTTCACGCATGTAGTTGAAACAAAACAACATAGCCTCCACGATATTTATGTTCATGGTGAATTATATCCTACTCGTGCTTGCATTCAATGTTGGTTAATCTCAAAGCATGTTGATGACTGTGTCGCTCTCTAGTTGGTCGCTCCCCAGTCTTTTGCTAGCATTCACTTGTACTAAGCGGGAATACTGCTTGTGCATCCATCTCAATAAACCCAAAGTTTTTCCATATGAGTCCACCATATCTACCTATATGCGGTATTTACCTGCCATTCCAAGTAAATTTGCATGTGCTAAACTTTAAACCTTCAAATAAACTTTCTATTTTGTATGCCCAAATCGCTCATGTGGCGACTAGGGGATGTCAGTATCTTCCATGCTAGGTGGGTTATTCTCACGATATGTGTTGATTCACTAGCATTCACGAGAAAGTGGATGGTAATCGGGATGCCCAGTCCCATGCTCGAAATAAAAGGCAAAATATAATTAAACAAAACTCCCCCAGAACTGTGTTTGTATGGACGGTACCCGTGAATTCGGCCCGCCGTTGAGTGTGACTGATTGGTGGAGCAGGAGTAAAAACTTTACCATTCTATTTGGGAACTGCCTATAATGTATCTAGCATGGAAGATATTGAAAACCTGTTGGTCGTTATGTGAGCAATGAAAACATACCGCTCCGAAATCATTACATATCTCTATTTTAAAAGCTTGAGCTCTGGCACCTCTACAAATCAATGCTTCCCTCTGTGAAGGGTCCTTCCATTTACTTTATTATTGAGTCATCATCCTCTTATAAAAAGCACCAGTTAGAGAGATATGTCTCCAACATATCTATAATTTTTGATTGTTCCATGCTATTATATTATCAACTTTGGATGTTTTATATGCATGAATATGCTATTTTATATTATTTTTGGGACTAACTTATTAATTCAGTGCCTAGTGCTAGTTCCTGTTTTTCCATGTTTTTGACCTTTTTTAGATAGTAATATCAAATGGAGTCCAAACGGAATAAACTTTTGCCATGATTATTTATGGAAATATCAAAAAGAGCAGAAGGAAAAGATACCGGAGAGGCGGCCTGAGGGAGTCACGAGCCTAGGAGGCGCGGCCTCCCCCCTGGGCACGCCTAGGGGGCTCATGACCTCCTCGTGGCCCCTCTTGACTTGTTACCGATGCCACACAGTCTTATAAATAGAGAAACCTCCAGAACTAAACCTAGATCGCAAGTTTCGCTGCCGCAAGCCTCCATAGCCACCAAAAACCAATCGAAAGACCGTTCCGGCATCCTGCCGAAGGGAAATTCATCTCCGGTGGCCATCTTCATCAACACCATTGCCTCTCCGATAATACGTGAGTAGTTCACCACAGACCTTTGGTTCCATATCTAGTAGCTAGATGGCTTCTTGTCTCTCTTTGATCTTCAATACAAAGTTCTCCATGACCTTCATGGTGATCTATCCGATGTAATCCTCTTTTGCGGTGTGTTTGTTGAGATCCGATGAATTGTGGATTTATGAGCAGATTATCTATGAATATTATTTGAGTGTCCTCTGATTTCTAATATGCATGATTTCGTATCCTTGTAATTCTCTTCGAGTTATGGGTTTCCTTTGGACAACTTGATCTATAGTTCTTGCAATGGGAGAAGTGCTTGGTTTTGGGTTCATACCGTGCGGCGTCCTCACCTAGTGACAGAAGAGGTAGTGAGGCACGCATCGTGTTGTTGCCATCAAGGGTAAAAATATGGGGGTTATATCATATTGCATGAATCTATCCCTCTACATCACGTCATCTTGCTTAAAGGGTTACTCTGTTTGTTATGAACTTAATACACTAGATGCATGCTGGATAGCGGTCGATGTGTGGAGTAATAATAGTAGATGCAGAAACTATAGGTCTACTTGTCTCGGACGTGATGACTATATGTATGATCATTGCCTTAGATATCGCCATGACTTTGCGCGATTCTATCAATTGCTCAACAGTAATTTGTTCACCCACCGTAATACTTGCTATCATGAGAGAAGCCTCTAGTGAACACTATGGTTCCCGGGTCTATTTTACATATTATATATTCAGATCTAAATACAAAAACACCAAAAATACGTTGCTGCAATTTTATTTACTTATTTATATTTATCTACTATCACTATCAGATCTCACCTTGCAAGTAATCGTAAAGGGATTAACAACCTCTTTATCGTGTTGGGTGCAAGTTTGTTTGTGTTTATGCAGGTTCCTTGGTGCCTCATCTTGATACTCCTACTGGATTGATACCTTGGTTCTCAAATTGAGGGAAATACTTATCTCTACTTTGCTGCATCACCCTTTCCTCTTCAAGGGTAAAACTAATGCAAGCTCGAGAAGTAGCAGGAAGAATTTCTGGCGCCGTTGCCGGGGAGTATTCAAGTGAAGCATATCTACCAAGTACCTATCGCAAACTCATCTCTTGCATTTACATTATTTGCCATTTGACTCTCGTTTTCCTCTCCCCCACTTCTAAAACAAAAATTACAAAATTATTTGCCTTTCTTTATTTGCCTTTTTCGTTCGCCCTTTTCCTTCGATTGGATTCTGTTTCCTCGTGTGTGCTATCTTATTCATCCTCATGGACCAACCAAATGATTATGATGTTTACTATAAAAAGTTGGAAGAGATTGAAACTAATGTCAAAACCTTCATGTCTACACAGTTTGTTCATGACAATCATTGATTATACATGCTATAATTGTATTGCTTGGAAACACATTACATGTGTGGGTAAATAGACAACACACTGTCCCTAGTATGCCTCTAGTGAACTAGCTCCTTGATCAAAGATGGTCAAGGTTTCCTAGGCCATTGACATGAGATGTCATTTGATAATGGGATCACATCATTAGGAGAATGATGTGATGGACAAGACCCAAACTACAAATGTAGCATATGATCGTGTTAGTTTATTGCTACTGTTTTCTGCATGTCAAGTATGTGTTCCTATGACCATGAGATCATGCAACTCACAGACATCGGAGGAGTGCCTTGTGTGTATCAAACGTTGCAACGTAACTGGGTGACTATAAAGGTGCACTACAGGTATCTCCGAGGGTGTCTGTTGAGTTCGCATGGATCAAGACTGGGATTTGTTACTCCGTGTAACGGAGAGGTATCTCGGGGCCCACTCGGTAATACAACACCGCAATGAGACTTGCAAGCAATGTGACTAAGTGTTATTTGCGGGATCTTGTATAACATAATGACTAAAGGGACTTGCCGGTAATGAGGTTGAACTAGGTATGGAGATACCGACGATCGAATCTCGGGCAAGTAACATACCGAAGAACAAAAGGAACATCATACGGGATTGACTGAATCCTTGACATAGAGGTTCAACCGATAAAGATCTTCGTAGAATATTTAGGAACCAATGTGGACATCCAGGTCCCGCCATTGGTTATTGACCGTAGAGGTGTCTCGGTCATGTCTACATAGTTCTCGAACCCGCAGGGTCTGTACACTTAAGGTTTTGTGACGTTTCGGTAGTATAAAGTTATGTATGGTGGTGACCGATGTTTGTTTGGAGTCCCGGATGAGACCCCGGACGTGACAAGGAGCTTCGGAATGGTCCGGAGGTAAAGATTCATATATAGGAAGTCCTGCTTTGGTCGCTGGAAAAGTTCCGGGCTTATCGGTAGTGTACCGGCAGTGCCGGTAGTGTACCGGGAGACCTCCGAGAGGGGTATTTCGACCCAAGAGGCTACATGGGCTGCAGGAGAGTGAAAACCAGCCCTTAGTGGGATGGTGGAACAACCACAATAGGCCCATGCGGCTGGAGGAAAAAAGGTCCAAGAGAAAAGATGGAAAAAAGGCCAAAATAGGTGAATCCTAGTCCTACTAGGAGTGGAGATGGACTCCACCTCCTCCACCTCCTTCGGCCGAACCAGCCTTGGCTTGGAAGCCAAGGCTGCCTCCTCTCTTCCTCTCCTCCTATATATACTAGTGGATTTCTAGGGTTTTGCGCTTGATTTTCAGCCACGTGCAACGCTACCCTATAGTGCATAGTTTGTCCTCTAGATCGGATTTCTGCAGTGCTTAGGCGAAACCCTGCCGGAATTGCTCCACCACCATCGCTGAAGCACCGTCACGCTGCTGGATAATACTTCTACCTCTGTGCTTTCTCTTTCTACATTAAGACGGCGGAGATCATCACCAAGTTGTACGTGCGCTGAACACGGAGGTGTCGTCCGTTCAGCGCTAGATCGGAAGGATCGTGATCAAGTTCGTGGGACGGATCATGATCAAGTTCGCGGGATGATCATTATTAGATCGCGGGACAGATCGTGATTGGATCGCGGGACGTACGGCAATTTGGATTGCGAAGATGTTCGACTACATCAACCGCGTTACTTAACGCTTCCCGCTTAGCGATCTACAAGGGTACGTAGATCCACTCTCCCTCTCGTAGATGCTCATCACCATGGATAGATCTGCGTGTGCGTAGGAAATTTTTGGTTTCCCATGCAACGTTCCCCAACAGTTGTATCAGAGCTAGGTCTATGTGTAGATGAGATCTCGAGAAGAACACAAAAGGTTTGTGGGCGTTGATGCTTAGATTGCTTCCTCCCTTGGTCGGATTTTGGTTCACCGGTATTGTGAGCTGAAGTGGCCCGGACCAACATTACTCGTACGCTTACGAGAGACCGGTTCCCTCAACCGCAACTTGTTGCATATATGGCTTGCGGGTGATGGTTTATCTCACTTTAGTTGGATCGGATTCGACAAAGGCGGTCCTTGAGAAAGTTGAAAAGCAACTAGTGTATCACCATTGTGGTTTTTGCGTAGATGAGAATTGTTCTTGCTAGATACCCATAGCAGCCACGTAAAACATGCAACAACAATTAGAGGACGTGTAACTTTTTTTTGCAGGGTATGTTGTGATATGATATGGCCAATTACATGATGTGATATATGTGATGTATGAGATGATCATGTGATGTATAGATTATCACGACTTGCATGTCGATGAGTACGGAAAACGGCAGGAGACATAGGGTTGTCTTTAATTATTGTATGACCTGCGTGTCAATCATTAAGCTCTATGTAATGCTTTACTTTATCACTACGGTAGCAATAGTAGTATAAGCATGTTGGGCACGACAACCCCGATGGCGACACGTTGATGGAGATCAAGATGATGGAGATCATGGTGTCGTGCCGGTGACGATGGAGATCATGCCGGTGCTTTCATGATGGAGATTGAAAGCATAAGATCATGGCCATATCATGTCACTTATGATTTGCATGTGATGTTAATCCTTTTATGCACCTTGTTTTGCTTAGGATGACGGTGGCATTATAAGGTGATCCCTCACTTAATTTCCAGATAAATTGTATTCTCCCCGAGTGTCCACCGTTGCGAAAGTTCGTCGTGTGGAGACACCACGTGATGATCGGGTGTGATAGACTCTACGTTCCAATACAATGGGTGCAAGCCAGTTTTGCACGTGCAGAACACTCGGGTTAAACTTGACGAGCCTAGCATGTACAGACATGGCCTCGGAACACAAGAGACCGAAAGGTCGAACATGAGTCATATAGTAGATATGATCAACGTAATGATGTTCACCATTGAAGCCACCTTAACTCGCGTGATGATCAGACTTGAGTTGGTGAATTTGGATCGTGTGACACTCAGATGAACTGAGGGATGTCAATTTGAGTGGGAGCTTTAGTATTTTGATTAACTAAAATCGTTATCTTGAACAATAGTCTAAGTAACCTTTGCATATTTATGTTGTAGATCAATGGCTCGCACAGTAGCACCCCTGAATTTTAATGCGTTCCTAGAGAAAGCTAAGTTGAAAGATGATGGAAGTAACTTTGTTGACTAGGCCTGTAATCTAAGGATTATCCTCACGGCTTCCCAGAAACAATATGTCCTTGATGCACCGCTTGGTAACCAACCAGAAGACATGACCTCCGAAGACGTTAAGAACGCTTGGGAGGCTCGTGCTGGAGACTACTCAATAGTTCAGTGTGCAATACTGAATGGCTTAGAAACTTGATTTCAAAGACGTTTTGAACATCATGGAGCATATGAGATGTTCTAGGAGTTGAATTTTATCTTTCAGAAGAATGCCCAGATCGAGAGGTATGAGACCTCCGATAAATTCTATGCTTGCAAGATGGAGGAGAACGGGTCTATCAGTGAGCATATACTCAGAATGTCTGGGTATTCAGATCGTCTAGCGGAGTTGGGAATTACCCTCCCGCCAGAGGCAATCACTGACAGAGTTCATCAATCACTACCACCTAGTTACAAGAGATTTGTAATGAACTATAACATGCACGGGATGAACAAGTCAGTCGCCGAGCTGTTTGCGATGCTGAAAGTCGCTGAGTCTGAAATCCAGAAAGAACATCAAGTGTTGATGGTCAATAAAACCACTAGTTTCAAGAAAAATGGCAAGGGAAAAGGCAAGAAGGGTAAAACCAAGAAGGATGGCAAAGCAATTTCTACTCCTACAAAGAAGCCTAAGCGCAGACCTAAGCCAGAAACTAAGTGCTTTCATTGCAAAGGAACTGGTCACTGGAAGCGGAACTGCCCCAAGTACCTGGCTGACAAGAAGGCGGCCAACGACAAACAAGGTATACATGATATACATGTTATTGATGTGTACCTTACTAGCTCTCGTAGTAGTGTCTGTGTATTTGATATCGGTTCAGTTGCTGACATTTGCAACTCAAAGCAGGAACTACGGAATAAATGAAGGCTGGCGAAGGACGAAGTGACGATGCACGTGGGAAATGGTTCCAAGGTTGATGTGATCGCCGTTGGCACGCTCTCTCTTCGATTACCATCAGGATTAGTTATGAACCTGACTAATTGTTATTTACTGCCTGCGTTAAGCATGAACATTATATCTGGATCTTGTTTATTGCGAGACGGTTACTCATTCAAATAAGAGAATAAAGGTTGTTCTATTTATATGAGTAATATCTTTTATGGTCATGCACCCAATGTTAGGGGTTTATTCATATTGAATCTTGATAGTGATGACACACATGTTCATAACATTGATGCCAAAAGATGTAGAGTTGATAATGCTAGTACCACTTTCTTGCGGCACTGCTGTTTAGGTCATATTGGTGAAAAACGCATGAGGAAGCTCCATGCTGATGGACTGTTGGAGTCACTTGATTTTGAATCACTTGACACATGTGAACCATGCCTCGTGGGCAAGATGGCTAAAACACCATTCTCTGGAACAATGGAACGGGCAAGTGAGTTATTGGAAATCATACATACTGATGTGTGCGGTCCAATGAATGTTCCCGCGCGCGGTGGATATCGCTATTTGATCACCTTCACTAATGACTTAAGTAGATATGGGCATATTTACTTAATCGAACACAAGTCTGAAACGTTTGAAAAGTTCAAGCAATTTTCGAGCGAAGTTGAGAATCATCGTAACAAGAAGATTAAGTTCCTGCAATCTGATCGAGGAGGTGAATATCTGAGTTATGAGTTTGGCAGTCCCTTAAGACAATGTGGAATTGTTTCATAGTTGACACCGCCCGGAACACCAGAGCGTAATGGTGTGTCCGAACGTCGTAATCGAACCTTATTAGATATGGTACGTTCTACATGTCTCTTGCTGACTTGGCACTATCGATTTGGGGTTATGCATTAGTGACAGCTGCATTCACTTTAAATAGGGCACCATCGAAATCCATTGAGGCGATGCCATATGAACTATGGTTTGGCAAAAGGCCAAAGTTGTCGTTTCATAAAGTTTGGGGATGTGATGCTTATGTCAAAAAGCTTCAGCCTTAAAAGCGAGATGGTCAAGGTTTCCTAGCCATCGACATGCGAAGTCATTTGATAAACGGGATCGCATCATTAGGAGAATGATTAGATGGACAAGACCCAAACTACAAACATAGCATATGATCGTGTCAGTTTATTGCTACTATTTTTTGCATGTCAAGTATTTGTTCCTATGACCATGAGATCGTGCAACTCACGGATATCGGAGGAGTGCCTTGTGTGTATCCAACGTCGCAACGTAACTGGGTGATTATAAAGGTGCTCTACAGGTATCTCTGATGGTGTATGTTGAGTTGGCATGGATCAAGACTGGGATTTGTTACTCCGTGTAACGGAGAGGTATCTCGGGGCCCACTCGGTAATACAACATCACAATGAGCCTTGCAAGCAATGTGACTAATTTTTAATTGCGGGATCTTGTATTATGGAACGAGTAAAGAGACTTGCTGGTAATGACGTTGAACTAGGTATAGAGATACCGACGATCGAATCTCGGGCAAGTAACATACCGAAGAACAAAGTGAACATCATACAGGATTAACCGAATCCTTGACATAGAGGTTCGACCGATAAAGATCTTCGTAGAATATGTAGGAACCAATGTGGACAACCAGGTCCTGCCATTGGTTATTGACCGTAGAGGTGTCTCGGTCATGTCTACATAGTTCTCGAACCCGTAGGGTCTGCACACTTAAGGTTTGCTGACGTTTCGGTAGTATAGAGTTATGTATGGTGGTGACCGTAGTTTGTTCGGAGTCCCGGATAAGATCCTGGATATCATGAGGAGCTCCGGAATGGTCCGGAGGTAAAGATTCATATATAGGAAGTCCTGTTTTGGTCACCGGAAAAGTTCCGGGCTTATCGGTAGTGTACCGGGAGACCTCCGGGAGGGGTATTTTGATCCAAGAGGCTTCATGGGCTGTGAGAGAGTGAATATCAGCCCTTAGTTGACTGGTGGAACCTCCCACACAAGGCCCATGTGGCTGGAGAAGAAAACCCAAAAGGAAAAAGGTGGGAAAAGGAAAAAAGGAAAAAAAGGAATCCTAATCCTACTAGGAGTGCAGGAGGTGGACTCCTCCTCTCCTAGTTCGGCCGAAGCCTAGAAGGATTGGAGGCCAAGCTGCCTCCTCTCTTCCTCTCCTCCTATATATACTAGTGGATTTCTAGGGTTTTGCACTAGTTTTTTCAGCCACGTGCAAACCCTAATCTCTAGTGCATAGTTTCTCCTCTAGATCAGATTTTTGCAGTGCTTAGGCGAAGCCCTACCGGAATTGCTCTAGCACCATCGCCAGAGCGCCGTGATGCTGCCGGCGAACTCTTCTACCTCTTCGCTCTCTCTTGCTGGATCAAGATGGCGGAGATCGTCATCAAGCTGTACGTGTGCTGAACGTGGAGGTGTCGTCCGTTCGGCGCTAGATCGAAAGGATCGTAATCAAGTTCGTGGGACGGATCGTGATCAAGTTCGCGGGACGGATCGTGATTGGATCGCAGGACGCACGGCGATTTGGATCGCGAAGACGTTCGACTAAAACAACCGCATTACTTAACGCTTCCCGCTTAGCGATCTAGAAGGGTACGTAGATCCACTCTCCCTCTCGTAGATACCCATCACCATGGATAGATCTGCGTGTGCGTAGGAAATTTTTTGTTTCCCATGCAATGTTCCCCAACAAATAAAAACTTTCATATTCAAGTGCATTGATTAGTACGATAAGTTTGATTCCTCGCAATTAGTTTTGAGATATGGATATGGTAATATTAGAGTTATGTTAGTAGGGTGTTGTGAATCTAGAAATACTTGTATTGAAGTTAGTGATTCCCGTAGCATGCACGTATGGTGAACCGTTATGTTAGGAAGTCTGAGCATAATTGATTTATTGATTGTCATCCGTTGTGCGGTGGTCGGGAATGCGCGATGGTTAACTCCTACTAACCCTTCCACAGGAGTATGCGTTTAGCACTTTGTTTCGATTACTAATAAAACTTTTGCAATAAATATATGAATTCTTCATGACTAATGTGAGTCCATGGTATAGATGCACTTTCACCCTTCCATCATTGCTACTCTCTCTAGTGCCGCGCAACTGTCGCAGTGCACAAACCCACCATATACCTTCCTCAAAACAACCACCATACCTACCTATTATGGCATTTTCATAGCCATTCCGAGATATATTGTCATGCAACTTCCACCGTTCCGTCTCATGACATGTGCCATCACTTTCATTCATATAGAGTCATTATTGTTCTAAGTATCGAGTTGTAAGTAAATAAAAGTGTGATGATCCTCATTATTTTTAGAGCATTGTCCCATGTGTGGAAATAAAAGAGGCCAAATATGCCCACCAAAAAAAGAGAGGCCAAAGAGCCCAAACAAAAAAATGAGAGAAAAAGAGAGAAGGGACAATGCTACTATCTTTTTCCACACTTGTGCTTCAAAATAGCACCATGTTCTTCATGACAGAGAGTCTCTTGTTTTGTCACTTTCATATGCTAGCGGGAATTTTCATTATATAACTTGGCTTGTATATACGAAAGATGGGCTTCCTCAAATTGCCCTAGGTCTTCGTGAGCAAGCAAGTTGGGTGCACACCCACTAGTTTTTATTCTTGAGCTTTCATATACTTATAGCTCTAGTGCATCCGTTCCATGGAAATCCCTACTCATTCACATTGAAATCTATTGATGGGCATCTCCATAGCCCATTGATATGCCGAGTCGATGTGACCATCTCCTCCTTTTTGCCTCACAACCTCCACCACACTCTATTCCACTTATAGTGCTATATCCATGGCTCACGCTCATGTATTGTGTGAGAGTTGAAAAAGTTTGAGAAAGTAAGAGTGTGAAAACAATTACTTGACCAATACCGGGGTTGTGCATGATTTAAATTCGTTGTGTGGGGATCATGGAGCATAGCCAGACTATATGATTTTGTAGGGATAACATTCTTTGGCCTTGTTATTTTGAAAGTTCAAGATTCCTTCGCTATCATACTTGAAGTATTATTGTTTTCATGTCAATATTAAACTATTGTTTTGAATCTTATGGATCTGAACATTCATGCCACAATAAAGAAGTTACATAGAACAAATATGTTAGGTAGCATTCCACATCAAAAATTCATTCTTTATCACTTGCCTACTCGAGGACGACCCGGAGTTAAGCTTGGGGATGCTTGACACGTCTCCAAAATATCTATAATTTTTGATTGTTCCATGCTATTATATTATCTACTTTGGAAGTTTTATATGCATGAATATGCTATTTTATATTATTTTTTGGACTAACATATAATTCAGTCCCCAATGCCAGTTCCTGTTTTTTCCATGTTTTAGACCTTTTTCAGATAGGAATATCAAACTTTTGGGAACGTCGCATGGGAAACAAAAAATTCCTACGCACACGCAAACCTATCCATGGTGATGAGCATCTACGAGAGGGAGAGTGGATCTACGTACCCTTGTAGATTTGCTAAGCGGGAAGCGTTAAGAAACGCGGTTGGTGTAGTCGAACTTCTTCGCGATCCAAATCGCCGAGCATCCCGCGATCTAATCACGAACCGTCCCACGAACCAATCACGAACTGTCCCGTGATCTCGTCATGATCTGTCCTGCGATCCAATCACGAACGTCCCGTGGCCTTGATCACGATCCTTCCGATCTAGTACCGAACGGACGGCACCTCCGCGTTCAGCACACGTGCAGCTTGATGATGATCTCCACCGTCTTGATCCAGCAAGAGGAAGCGGAGAGGAGGAAGAGTTCACCGGCAGCGTGACGGCGCTCCGGCGATGGTTGTGGAGTGATTCCGGTAGGGCTTCGCCTAAGAACTGCGGAAAACCGATCTGGAGGAGCACTGGTGGAACGGGTAGCACGTGGCCGTTAAATCTATGCAAAAACCCTCTATTCCACCAGTATATATAGGAGGAGAGGAGAGGCATCCTTGGCGCAAGGGTAAGGCCCTCTTGGAGTTGGCCGAGCCAAGTAGGAGGAGTCCTACTCCTCCTCCACTCCTAGTAGGAGTAGGACTCTCTCTTTTTTGCCTTTTTCCACTCTTTTTCCTTTGGGATTCTTCCCCTAGCCGCATGGGCCTCGTGTGGCTATTCCACCAACCCACTAAGGGATGGTTAATACTCTCCCATAGCCCATGAAGCCTCTTGGGTCGAAATACCCCTCCCGGAGGTCGCCCGGTACACTACCGACACTCCCGGTACACTACCAATGAGCCCGAAACTTTTTCGGTGACTAAACTGGGACTTCCTATATATGAATCTTTACTTTGGAGCTCCTCTTGACGTCTAGGATCTCATCCGGGACTCCGAACAACCTTCGGTCACCACCATACATAACTCTACACTACCCAAACGTCACCAATCCTTAAGTGTGCAGACCCTGCGGGTTCGAGAACTATGTAGACATGACCGAGACACCTCTACGGTCAATAACCAATGGCGGGACCTGGACGTCCACATTGGTTCCTACACATTCTACGAAGATCTTTATCGGTCGAACCTCTATGTCAAGGATTCAGTTAATCCCCTATAATGTTCCCTTTGTTCTTCGGTATGTTACTTGCCCGAGATTCGATCGTCGGTATCTCCATACCTAGTTCAAACTCGTTACTGGCAACTCTCTTTACTCAGTCTGTAATACAAGATCCCGCAACTAACAATTAGTCACATTTCTTGCAAGGCTCATTGTGATGTCGTATTACCGAGTGGGCCCTGAGATACCTCTCCGTCACACAGAGTAACAAATCCTAGTCTCGATCCATGCCAACTCAACAGACACCATCGGAGATACCTGTAGAGCACCTTTATAGTCACCCAGTTATGTTGCGACGTTTGATACACACAAGGTGATCCTCCGATATCCGTGAGTTGCATGATCTCATGGTCATAGGAACATATACTTGACATGCAGAAAACAGTAGCAATAAATTGACACGATCATATGCTACGTTTATAGTTTGGGTCCTGTCCATCACATCATTCTCCTAATGATGTGATCCCATTATCAAATGACATCACATGTCAATGGCTAGGAAACCCTTACAATCTTTGATCAACGAGCTAGTTCACTAGAGGTATACTAGGGACACTGTGTTGTCTATTTACCCACACATGCAATGCGTTTCCAATCAATACAATTATAACATGGATAATAAATGATTATCATGAACATGGAAATATAATAATAAACACTTTATTTATTGCCTCTAGGGCATATTTCCAACAGTCTCCCACTTGCACTAGAGTCAATAATCTAGTTCACATCACTATGTGATTTACATGGTAATGAATTGAACACCCATACAGTTCTGGTGTTGATCATGTTTAGCCCTTGGAAGAGGTTTAGTCAATGGGTCTGCAACATTCAGATCCGTGTACACTTTGCAAATATTTATGTCCTTCTCCTCGATGTAGAACCCGATGGAGTTGAAGCGTCGCTTTATGTGTCTGGTCCTCTTGTGAAACCTTGGTTCCTTGGGTAGAGCAATGGCACCAGTGTTGTCACAGAACAGGTCTATTGGATTCAGTGCACTAGGCACTACTCCAAGATCTGTCATGAACTGCTTCATCCAAACACCTTCCTTCGCTGCCTCCGAGGCTGTGATGTACTCCGCTTCGCACATAGAATCAGCTACCACGCTTTGCTTGGAACTGCACCAGCTTACCGCTCTCCTGTTAAGAATAAATACGTATCCGGTTTGCGACTTAGAGTCATCCGTATCAGTGTCAAAGCTTGCATCGACGTAACCCTTTACGACGAGCTCTTCATCACCTCCATAAACAAGAAACATTTCCTTAGTCCTTTTCAGGTACTTAAGGATATTCTTGACCGCTTGCCAGTGCTCCACTCGAGGATCACTTTGAAACCTTCCGGCCATACTTATGGCAAGGCTGACATCGGGTCTTGTGCACAGCATTGCATACATGATAGAGCCTATGGCTGAAGCATAGGGGATGATGCTCATCTTTTCTTTATCTTCTGCCGTCACTAGGCATTGAGTCTTACTCAACTTCACACCTTGTAACACAGGCAAGAACCGTTTCTTGGACTGCTCCATTTTGAACTTCTTCAAAACTTTATCAAGGTATGTGCTCCGTGAAAGTGCTATTAAGCGTCTCGATCTATCTCTATAGATCTTAATGCCTAATATGAAAGCAGCTTCTCCTAGGTCCTTCATTGAAAAACTCTTATTCAAATATTACTTCACGCTTTCCAGCATTTCTATATTGTTTCCAATCAGTAATACGTCATCCACATATAATACTAGAAACGCTATAGAGCCCCCACTCACTTTCTTGTAAATACAAGCTTCTCCATAAACTTGTATAAACTCAAACGCTTTGATCACCTCATCAAAGCGCGTATTCGAACTCCGAGATTCTTGCACCAGTCCATAAATGGATCGCTGGAGTTTGCAAACTTTGTCAGCATTCTCTGGATCGACAAAACCTTCGGGTTGCATCATATACAACTATTCCTCAAGGAAACCGTTGAGGAACACCGTTTTGACATCCATCTGCCAAATTTCATAGTCGAAATAAGCAGCTATTGCCAACAAGATTCTGATATAATTAAGCATCTCTACGGGTGAGAAAGTCTCATCATAGTCAACTCCTTGAACTTGTGAAAAACCCTTTGCCACAAGTCGAGCTTTATAGACGGTGACATTACCGTCCGCGTCCATCTTCTTCTTAAAGATCCATTTGTTCTGAATGGCCTTTCGCCCTTCAGGTAGTACTTCCAAAGTCCATACTTTGTTTTCATACATGGATCCCATCTCGGATTTCATGGCCTCTAACCATTTCTCGGAATCCAGGCCCATCACTGCTCCTCCATAGCTCATAGGTTCATTGTTGTCTAACAACATGACCTCCAAGATAGGGTTGCCGTACCACTCGGGAGTAGTACGCGTCCTTGTCGACCTACGAGGTTCAATAGTAGCTTGATCCGAAGCTTCATGATCATCATCATTAACTTCCTCTTCTACCGTCGTAGGTTCCACAGAAACATCTTTCTGCGTTGCGCTACTTTCTGGTTGAAGTAAAGGTTCAATAACCTCATCAAGCTCTATTTTCCTCCCACTCAATTCTTTCGAGATAAACCTTTCTCAAGAAATGTTCCATTCTTAGCGACAAACACTTTGCCTTCGGATCTGAGATAGAAGGTATACCCGACTTTCTCTTTCGGGTATCCTATGAAGACGCATTTTTCCGCTTTGGGTTCCAGTTTTTCAGGTTGAAGCTTTTTGACATAAGCATCACATCCCCAAACTTTAAGAAACGACAACTTTGGCCTTTTGCCAAACCACAGTTCAGATGGCGTCGTCTCAAAAAATTTTGAAGGTGCCCTATTTAAAGTGAATGCAGCTGTCTCTAATGCATGACCCTAAAACGATAGTGGCAAATCGGCAAGAGACATCATAGAACGCACCATATCTAATAAGGTTCGATTACGATATTCAGACACACCATTACGCTGTGGTGTTCCGGGCGGTGTCAACTGTGAAACAATTCCACATTGTCTTAAGTGACTTCCAAACTCATAACTCAGATATTCACCTCCTCGATCAGATCGCGGAAATTTAATCTTCTTGTTACGATGATTCTCAACTTCACTCTGAAATTGCTTGAACTTTTCAAACATTTCAGACTTGTTTTTCATCAAGTAAATATACCCATATCTACTCAAGTCATCAGTGAAGGTGAGAAAGTAACGATATCCACCGCGCACTGCAACATTCATTGGACCGCACACATCAGTATGTATGATTTCCAATAAGTCACTTGCCCATTCCATTGTTCCAAAGAACGGCGTTTTAGTCATCTTGCCCATGAGGCATGGTTCACATGTGTCAAGTGATTCAAAATCAAGTGACTCCAAAATTTCATCAGCATGGAGCTTCCTCATGCGTTTTACACCAATATGACCTAAACGGTAGTGCCACAAGAAAGTGGTACTATCATTATCAACTCTACATCTTTTGGCATCAATGCTATGAACATGTGTGTGTCATCACTATCAAGATTCAATATGAATAAACCCCTAACATTGGGTGCATGACCATAAAATATATTACTCATATAAATAGAACAACCTTTATTCTCTGATTTAAATGAGTAACCGTCTCGCAATAAATAAGATCCAGATATAATGTTCATGCTTAACGCAGGCACTAAATAACAATTATTCAGGTTCATCACTAATCCTGATGGTAATCGAAGAGAGAGCGTGCCGACGGCGATCACATCAACCTTGGAACCATTTCCCACGCGCATCGTCACTTCGTCCTTTGCCAGTCTTCATTTATTCCGTAGTTCCTGCTTTGAGTTGCAAATGTGAGCAACTGAACCGGTATCAAATACCCAGGCACTACTATGAGAGCTAGTAAGGTACACATCAATAACATGTATATCATATATACCTTGTTTGTCGTTGGCCGCCTTCTTGTCAGCCAGGTACTTGGGGCAGTTCCACTTCCAGTGACCAGTTCCTTTGCAATGAAAGCACTCAGTTTCTGGCTTAGGTCCATGCTTAGGCTTCTTTGTAGGAGTAGCAACTGCTTTGACATCCTTCTTGGTTTTACCCTTCTTGCCTTTGCCCTTGCCATTTTCTTGAAACTAGTGTATTTAGTGACCATCAACACTTGATGTTCTTTCTAGATTTCAGACTCAGCGACTTTCAACATCGCAAATAGCTCGGATGATGACTTGTTCATCCCGTGCATGTTATAGTTCATCACAAAGCTCTTGTAACTAGGTGGCAGTGATTGAAGAACTCTGTCAATGATCGCCTCTTGCGGAAGGGTAATTCCCAACTCAGCTAGACGGTTTGAATACCCAGACATTCTGAGTATATGCTCACTTATAGACCCGTTCTCCTCCATCTTGCAAGCATAGAACTTATCGGAGGTCTCATACCTCTCGATCCGGGCATTCTTCTGAAAAATAAACTTCAACTCCTAGAACATCTCATATGCTCCATGACGTTCAAAACGTCTTTGAAGCCCGGTTCTAAGCCATACAATATTGCACACTGAACTATTGAGTAGTCTCCAGCACGAGCCTCCCAAGCGTTCTTAACGTCTTTGGAGGTCATGTCTTCTGGTTGGTCACCAAGCGGTGCATCAAGGACATATTGTTTCTGGGAAGCCATGAGGATAATCCTCAGATTATGGGCCCAATCAACAAAGTTACTTCCATCATCTTTCAACTTAGCTTTCTCTAGAACGCATTAAAATTTAGGGGTGCTACTGCGCGAGCCATTGATCTACAACATAAATATGCAAAGGTTACTTAGACTATTGTTCAAGATAATGAGTTTAGTTAATCAAATTACTAAAGCTCCCACTCAAATTGACATCCCTCGGGTCATCTGAGTGTGACATGATCCAAATTCACCAACTCAAGTCCGATCATCACGTGAGTTAAGGTGGCTTCAATGGTGAACATCGATATGTTGATCATATCTACTATATGACTCATGTTCGACCTTTCGGTCTCTTGTGTTTCGAGGCTATGTCTGTACATGCTAGGCTCGTCAAGTTTAACCCGAGTGTTCTGCACGTGCAAATTTGGCTTGGACCCGTTGTATGTGAACGTAGAGTCTATCACACCCGATCATCACGTGGTGTCTCGACACGACAAACTTTCGCAACGGTGCACACTCGGGGAGAACACAATGTATCTTGAAATTAAGTGAGGGATAACCTTATAATGCTACCGTCGTTCTAAGCAAAACAAGGTGCATAAAAAGATTAACATCACATTCAAATCATAAGTGACATGATATGGTCATGTTCTTGTGCGTTTGAACTCCATCATGAAAACACCAGCATGATCTCCATCGTCACCGGCATGACACCATGATCTCCATCATCTTGATCTCCATCAACGTGTCGCCATAGGGGTTGTCGCGCCCAACATGCTTCTACTACTATTGCTACTGTAGCGATAAAGTGAGGCATTACACAACGCTTAATGATTGACACGCGGGTCATACAATAATTAAAGACAACCCTATGGCTCCTGCCGGTTGCCGTACTCATCGACATGCAAGTCGTGATAATCTATACATCACATGATTGTCTCATACATCACATATATCACATCATGTAATTGGCCATATCATATCACAACATACCCTGCAAAAACAAGTTAGACATCCTCTAATTATTGTTGCATGTTTTACGTGGCTGCTACGGGTATCTAGCAAGAACAATTCTCAACTACGCAAAAACCACAACGGTGATACACTAGTTGCTTTTCAACATTCCCAAGGACCGCCTTTGTCGGATCCGATCCAACTAAAGTGAGAGAAACTGTCACCCGCAAGCCATCTATGCAACAAGTTGCGGTTGAGGGAACCGGTCTCCCGTAAGCGTACGAGTAATGTTGGTCCGGGCCGCTTCATCTCACAATACCGCTAAATCAAAATCCGACCAAGGAAGGAAGCAATCTAAGCATCAATGCCCACAAACCTTTTGTGTTCTACTTGAGATCTCATCGAACCATCAACCTAGCTCATGATGCCACTGTTGGGAACGTCGCATGGGAAACAAAAAAATTCCTACGCACACGCAAACCTATCCATGGTGATGAGCATCTACGAGAGGGAGAGTGGATCTATGTACCCTTGTAGATCGCTAAGCAGGAAGCTTTAAGAAACGCGTTTGGTGTAGTCAAATTTCTTCGTGATCCAAATCGCCAAGCATCCCGCGATCTAATCAACAACCGTCCCGCGAACCAATCATGAACCGTCCCGCGATCTCGTCACGATCTGTCCCGCGATCCAATCACGAACGTCCCGTGGCCTTGATCACGATCCTTCCGATCTAGTACCGAACGGATGGCACCTCCGCGTTCGGGACACGTGCAGCTTGATGACGATCTGCACCGTCTAGGTCCAGCAAGAGGAGGTGGAGAGGAGGAATAGTTCACCAGAAACATGACGGCGCTCCGGCGATGGTGGTGGAGTGATTCCGGTAGGGCTTCGCCTAAGCACTGCGGAAAACCGATCTAGAGGAGCACTGGTGGAACGGGTAGCACGTGGCCATAAAATCTATGCAAAACCCTCTAATCCACCAGTATATATAGGAGAAGAGGAGAGGCAGCCTTGGCGCAAGGGCAAGGCCCTCTTGGAGTCGGCCGAGCCAAGGAGGAGGAGTCCTACTCCTCCTCCACTCCTAGTAGGAGTATGACTCTCTCTTTTTTGCCTTTTTCCACTCTTTTTCCTTTGGGATTCTTCCCCCAGCCGCATGGGCCTTGTGTGGCTATTCCACCAGCCCACTAAGGGCTGGTTAATACTCTCCCACAGCCCATGAAGCCTCTTGGGTCGAAATACCCCTCCCGGAGGTCTCCCGCTACACTACCGGCACTCCCGGTACACTATCGATGACCCGAAACTTTTCCGGCGACCAAACTGGGACTTCCTACATATGAATCTTTACCTCTGGACCATTCTGGAGCTCCTCGTGACGTCCGGGATATCATCCGGGACTCTGAAAAACCTTCGGTCACCACCATACATAACTCTACACTGCCGAAACGTCACCAATCCTTAAGTGTGCAGACCCTGCGGGTTCGAGAACTGTGTAGACATGACCGAGACACCTCTACGGTTAATTACCAACAGAGGGACCTGGACATCCACATTGGTTCCTACACATTCTACGAAGATCTTTATCGGTCGAACCTCTATGTCAAGAATTCAGTTAATCCCATATAACGTTCCCTTTGTTCTTCGGTATGTTAATTGCCCGAGATTCAATCGTCGGTATCTCCATACCTAGTTCAACCTCGTTACTGGCAAGTCTCTTTACTCGTTCTGTAATACAAGATCCCGCAACTAACAATTAGTCACATTTCTTGCAAGGCTCATTATGATGTCGTACTACCGAGTGGGCCCTGAGATACCTCTCCGTCACACGGAGTAACAAATCCGAGTCTTTATCCATGCCAACTCAACACACACCATCGGAGATACCTGTAGATCACCTTTATAGTCACCCAGTTACGCGACGTTTGATATACACAATGTACCCCTCCGATATCCGTGAGTTGCATGATCTCATGGTCATAGGAACATATACTTGACATGAAGAAAAGAGTAGCAATAAACTGACACGATCATATGCTATGTTTATAGTTTGGGTCCTGTCCATCACATCATTCTCCTAATGATGTGATCCCTTTATCAAATGACATCACATGTCAATGGCTAGGAAACCCTGACCATCTTTGATCAACGAGCTAGTTCACTAAAGGCATACTAGGGACACAGTGTTGTCTATTTACCCACACATGCAATGCGTCTCCAATCAATACAATTATAGCATGGATAATAAAGGATTATCATGAACAAGGAAATATAATAATAAACACTTTATTTATTGCATCTAGGGCATATTTCCAACACAAATGGAGTCCAAACGGAATAAAACTTTCGCCGTGATTTTTTATGGAAAATATCAAAAATAGCAAAAGGAAAAGATACCACAGAGGCGGCCCGAGGGAGTCACGAGCCTGGGAGGCACGACCTCCCCTTGGGCGCGCCTAGGGGGCTCGTGACCTCCTCGTGGCTCCTCTTGCCTTGTTCCCGATGCCACATGGTCTTATAAATAGAGAAACCTCCAGAACTAAACCTAGATCGCAAGTTCTGCCGTCGCAAGCCTCCGTAGCCACCAAAAACCAATCGGGAGACCGTTTCGGCATCCTGCCGGAGGGGAATTCATCTCCGGTGGTCATCTTCATCAACACCATTGCATCTCTGATGATGCGTGAGTAGTTCACCACAGACCTTCGGGTCCATAGCTAGTAGCTAGATGGCTTCTTATCTCTCTTTGATCTTCAATACAAAGTTCTCCATGATCTTTATGGTGATCTATCCGATGTAATTCTCTTTTGCAGTGTGTTTGTTGAGATCTAATGAATTGTGGATTTATGATCAAATTATCTATGAATATTATTTGAGTGTCCTCTGATTTCTTATATGCATGATTTCGTATCCTTGTAATTCTCTTCGAGTTATGGGTTTCGTTTGGCCAACTTGATCTATAGTTCTTGCAATGGGAGAAGTGCTTGGTTTTGGGTTCATACCGTGCGGCGTCCTCACCTAGTGATAGAAGAGGTAGTGAGGCATGCATCGTGTTGTTGCCATCAAGGGTAAAAAGATGGGGTTTATATCATATTGCATGAATCTATCCCTCTACATCATGTCATCTTGCTTAAAGGGTTACTCTGTTTGTTATGAACTTAATACACTAGATGTATGCTGGATAGCGGTCGATGTGTGGAGTAATAATAGTAGATGCAGAAACTATCGGTCTACTTGTCTCGGACGTGATGACTATATGTATGATCATTGCCTTAGATATCGTCATGACTTTGCGCGATTCTATCAATTGCTCAACAGTAATTTATTCACCCACCGTAATACTTGCTATCATGAGAGAAGCCTCTAGTGAACACTATGGCCCCCGGGTCTATTTTACATATTATATATTCAGATCTAAATACAAAAACACCAAATATACCTTGCTGCAATTTTATTTACTTATTTATATTTATCTACTATCACTATCAAATCTCACCTTGCAAGTAATCGTAAAGGGATTGACAACCTCTTTATCGCGTTGGGTGCAAGTTTGTTTGTGTTTGTGCAGGTTCCTTGGTGCCTCATCTTGATACTCCTACTGGATTGATACCTTGGTTCTCAAACTGAGGGAAATACTTATCTCTACTTTGCTGCATCACCCTTTCCTCTTCAAGGGAAAAACAAACGCAAGCTCGAGAAGTAGCAAGCACTATTGTTATTTGTATGCCTTGCTATTAATTGATATTGAGTATGAGCATGACTGGATCTCTCTCACCATGAATTACAATGTTTAGTCAGTCCTTGTTCTCCAGAGGTGCTCTGCATTTATGTTTTGCAGTCTGAAAAAGGGCTAGCGAGATACCATTATGTCATATTGTATCATCATTGTGTTGATAAAATTGTTGTCATCCGAGACTTGTTATTATTGCTCACTAGTTGATTATGTCATTACTATGAGTAAATGTGAGACCCAAATGTTATTGTGAATGTGGCTAGCCTATAATCTTTGCTGAAAATCTGAACATAAGTTAGACATATTTACAGCAGCAAGCTCAAACCGTGTTTATAGGAGTTTTTCTTTATCACTTTCAGTTTATCAACTGAATAGCTTGAGGACAAGCAAAGGTTTAAGCTTGGGCGAGTTGATACGTCTCAAATGTATCTACTTTTTCAAAATATTTTGCCCTTGTTTTGGACTCTAATTTGCATGATTTGAATGGAACTAACCCGGACTAACGTTGTTTTCAGCAGAATTGCCTTGGTGTTATTTTTGTGCAGAAATAAAAGTCCTCGGATCGTCCTAAAAATTTACGGATAATATTTTTCGAATTATTAAAAAATACTCGCGCAAGAAGTAACCAGAGGGGGGCCACCTTGAGGCCACAAGCCTGCTAGGCGAGGCCACCCCCCTTAGCCGCGCATAGCAGGCTTGTGGGGCCCTCGTGGCTCCTCCGACCTCCTCTCCAGCTCCATATAACCCTATTTGTCAAGAGAAAAATCAGAGAGAATAGTTCATCACGTTTCACGATACAGATTTGTCGCCAACGCATGTTCTTCCTCGGGAGACCAGATCTGGAGTCCATTTTGGTCTCCGAAGAATGGAAATCGACGCCTTTGTCATGACCAACCATCCTTCATCGCTAATTCCATGATGCTCTCCATTGTTCGTGAGTAATCTCATCATAGACTTGCTGGACAGTGATGGGTTGGATGAGTTTATCATGTAATCAAGTTAGTTTTGTTAGGGTTTGATCCCTAGTATCCACTATATTCTGAGATTCATGTTGCTATGACTTTGCTATACTTAATGCTTGCCAATAGGGTCTGAGTGCCATGATTTAAGATCTGAACCTATTATGTTTTCATGAATATATATGTGTTCTTGATCCTATCTTGCAATTTTTAGAAACCTATTACGAGTTATGATCCGCATCCCCTAGGGTGACAATAACTGGAATTTTTTCCGATGATTATCGTAGTTTGAGGCGTTCATGTATTCACTAAGTGATAATGCTTTGGTCTGGTTCTCTATTAAAAGGAGGCCTTAATATCCCTTAGTTTCCAAAAGAACCCCTCTGTCACGGGCGGGTAGGACAAAAGATGTCATGCAAGTTCTTTTCCTTAAGCACGTATGACTATATATGGAATACATGCCTACATTACATTGATGGATTGGAGCTAGTTCTGTGTAACCCTATGTTATAACTGTTGCATGACTAATGCCATCTGACAAAATTATCCATCACTGATCCATTGCCTATGAGATTTTCATATATTGACCTTTGCTTAGTTACTTTTCCGTTGCTACTATTACATACACTAGAAACTGCTACAATCACTTGCCACCGTTACCATTATTACCATATTACTTTTCTACTGAACACTTTGCTGCAGATATTAAGTCTTTCAGGTGTGGTTGAATTGAAAACTCAGCTGCTAATACTCGAGAATATTCTTTGGCTCCCCTTGTGTCGAATCAATAAATTTGGGTTGGATGCTCTACCCTCGAAAACTGTTGCGATCCCCTATACTTGTGGGTTATAAAGAACACCCGAGTTCATTACATGCCCGTAGGGCCCTTCTTGATCTTTGGTTATAGGGGCAGGGAAGAAAGGAAGAAGCCCCCACGAGGGCTGCCCCCTCGGGGGATCCAAGGCCCGCACATCAGCGCTCAGTTGGTGTCTTCCTCCTCCTTTACGGGCCCATGGAGTCGTGCCGGCGCAGAAGCTTCTGGAGTAGAGGAATGACGCCACGCCAGCGGGGAACCCCTTGAGGCTCAAGCATGGCGGCATGGCGACGCGTCATAGCTACTGTTGTTGCCGTCACTTTTGTGGCATGGGCTCTCATCGGAGAGGGTGCCGCTGTCGCTTGAGGAGCGGCGCTCATCGCAAAGGGCAAGCTCGTCTCCAGGATCGCCATGACCGGCGTCTTGTGGGCAGCACCCCAGGCATTCGCCCTCGCCGCAGAAGACCTTGATGAAGAGCATCGCCTCCCCGTCAAACTTGAAATGGAGGGTGCACCTCCTCACAAGGCCGCGGGCATGGGCAAACGTCTGCCACCTGGAGACCAGATACACGAAGCCCCTTAGGGAGACCTCGACCTCCCCCCACGACGTTGCACTACAGCAGCCGTCGACCGGCAACCATAGGCCATCGAGCCCTCTGGCCGGCAGCACCTTCGCGAAGGAGTTCGGAAGTTGAAGCCAGGCGGCCTCCAGCCTCTCCACCAACGGCACAAACTCTCGGCCCGTATCGGCCATGTGGAACCGCGGGCGTGGTGGCAGGGCTGCCGCGGCTGCCCTCTCGCCACGGGCACCGCTACATCGACTACCTTGGGCGCCGGCGCAGGTCGGGCCCATGCTGCGGCCTCCAATAATGACCCCAGACCACGGTGGGGTACGACCGCGCCCTCGGGATGCCGCCGCCGCCGTCCCGGCGTACTTTCGTGGGCGGTTGCGGCCCCTCTTGGGCGGCGGTGGAGCCGGGTCCTCCTCATGGGCTTTCCCCTTCTCGATGGCTAAGTGCCTCCTCACTTGAGCTATGGTTGGGGGAGCTATGGCTTGGGGATTGGAAGAAAAAGAAGACGAAGAGGACGAAGATGTGCGAGGGTTTTCTCCGCCTCGCTGGCTTAAGTACAGCCGGCGGGCCAACTGACGCCCACTCGCATCCCGAGAGGCGTGCAACCTCTAAAGGGTCCCATCCGCGTAGACCAAGGAGGGAACGCCTAGGCGGCAGGAGCATTCAAGGAAAGGTAATGATGGTTGGCGCTGACACGGGCGTCACATCGGTTTGACTTGGGAGGTTCCTGACGCCTTCGGCGAGCGAGGGCGTCGCCACTCGAGTAGCCGACGCGTGCTGAGCCTGGCCCGCATGCATTTGGGGTCTACGGTGCTTCAGGCTGTCTACGAAGCTTTGCTCCGAAGCCGGATTGAACGTGCCTTGGGCCCGGGGGCTACTATCAGCGTTCTGGGAACAGGGGTACCTAGACCTGCGTGCCTGTGGCCCAGGCTCTGGCCCACTTTGTCAAGCTAGGTGTGGCCTGGCACGATGCTACACAAGACAAGGCCCTCGCGAGGAACCTGAGCTCACAAGGAAAAGCAGCATCAAGACCAGCAAGGATGGGCCTCCTCAGGCCCCCTCCTGAGCGGCAGAGATCTCTATGCAAGGACCACCCACAAGAGTGAAGGATGACGCAAAGAAGGACAGGCGGGCGCTAGCGCATGAAGCAGCACAGTTTCCCCTTTGGTGCAAAGGGAGCAAGGACGTATGTGGGTTCCCAAAGCACCACCCAAAGGTTCCCCTTCTAGTGCAACAAGGCTGCGACTGCCTGCCCCCATAGGGCGGATGTCATCGCCGAGGCCACCATTGCATCACCATCAACTACTTTGTAGGCGAAGACCACCTTTGGAGAGGGTGTGGATGTACTCCTGCCCCCTTCAAAATTGGCCGTTGTGGGATTCCTTCCAGCCATTGAGATAAGGGAAGAGGACACGGGCCTCTGCTATATATAGAGGCTAGGTCACACCGTAGAGGTGTCGATCCGATGAGATCTGATCCGACCCAACACTTAGCCACCTAGCACACCACTTCAAGGCAGAGATCCAAGAGCACACCTTGACCCTCCTCGCGAGTCTCAAGAACATTGTACTAGTTCATCCACCAAAACCTCCACGAGAGGCAATGCACCAAAGCAGGAGTAGGGTATTACACTTCGCAGCAGCCCAAACCTGGGTAAACTGTCGCATTCATATTCTTCCTCGTCATTGTGCAATTTCACTGCAATGTCCATCGAGTAGCGAGCTAGGTTGAGTGAGGCAGCGGGAAACCTTCTCTCATGCCCCTGTGTTCGATTCTTAAGGGTTTTGCGGAGCCCGAAATCCAACAGTGATGAATAAAAATATAGTTCCAAGTAGTATACCAATGGTTGTTAGAAGAAAGAGGGGATGTCATTCGGGGCATCCCCAAGTTTAGTTGCTTGTTACTCTTTGGATATTACCTTGGAATGTTGTAGCATTCCCAGTCTTTGATTCTTCTAACTCCTTATTCCTTCATCCATCGTGATCTCACCCAAAACTTGAAAACTTCAATCACACAAAACTTGACAAAATTCCAGTGAGGTCTGTTAGTATAATAAAGCAAACTAGCACTTTAGGTACTGTTTTAAACCCATTAATATTTTATTATTTCATTATAACTACTGTATTGTAACTTTTCCGTGACTTATACACCCCGATACAAGCCATATATTCATCAAAACAAGCACACAATGCAATGAAAACAGAATCTGTTTCAGACAAGACAGTCTGTAGTAATCTGTACTCTACCCATACTTACCATCCTTATGAAAGTCTAAAAATTCTGAGAAATTAGTACAACATAAAGAACCTGTATAGAAAGACTGTGTTCAAATTTCAGCTCAATATCGCCTTCCAGTCAAAAATGAAAATTCATGCACTCGGAACAAAGTTTCAGTTTCCGATTCAGCATTGTTTCTACTCATCTTATAGATCATCCTAAAGGCATTACTTGGCACAAACACTAAATAAAACATAAAAACAGAATCATAACAGAATCATAATTGTGCAAAACACTCAAAAACATAAATCAAAATATAGAATTTATTGATTTATTGGGTTGCCTCCCAACAAACGTTATCGTTTTACGCCCCTAGCTAGGCATAATAATTTCAAGGATGCTCACATAAAAAGTAGTAATTGAAACATGCAAGAGAGCATCATGAATTTCATGACAAGCACATTTAAGTCTAACCCACCTCCTATGCATAGGGATTTTGTGAGCAAAGAATTTATGGGAGCAAGAATCAACTAGCATAGGAAGGCAAAACAAGCATAATTTCAAAACATTGAACACATAGAGAGGAAACTTGATATTATTGCAATTCCTACAAGCATATGTTCATACCTCATAATAATTTTCAGTAGAATCATGATGGAATTTCACAATATATCTATCATAAACAATACTCTCTTTATGATCAACATGCATAAAGTTTTTATCATCTTTCAAAATAGTGGGATTATCATCAACTAAAGTTATGACCTCTCCGAACCCACGTTTATCAAAAAAATCATAAGATTGAACACTCTCCAAATATGTAGGACTCCTTTTACCTAAAGTTGATGCTCTTCTGTAACATCCCAAAATTTCATTTTGGAATGATATGAAATATAGCTATGCATCATCATCATCATTGCTAGAGTGTAATGAAATGTTGGAGTCTTCCTTTGAAATTCTAAGAATATCACTTCTAACTCTTTTTGTTTTGCCACTTCAACCTATTTGCAAAACCCTGAAATATTTCAAATATGAGAGGACGAACATGACACTCCACACCAGGGGCATTTTTATGAAGTATTTGAACCATAAAACCCAGGGGGTTATTTGAAAATTTATTGCAACAGAATTAAAATCAATTTAGGCATTTTCTGAAAATAATTTTTTTTAAAGTATTTATTTTGGCTGTGGAAAATGTTCATTAAATTGCGTTTATTCCCCTGATAATTTTCACATATAAATCTTTGTTTTTGGGAAATGTTTTTATTGCCATAAAGAAGTTTTCTTTATTGTAAATTAGGAAAAAAAGAATAAAATCGCGTATTAGGAAACAGACCGGCCCATCGACACCGATGCCGCAACCACCGCTCCTCCTCTCTCTATCGCGTTGGACCCACCGAACGACCGCGCGATCCCCGCGGTCATCCCCTTCCTTTCGTCCCTCCCTCCTTCCTTACCTCGCCGGCGATCCATCCGCGCTGGATCTCCCTTCCCCTTCCATTTCCCGACCCCTTGAGGCCCCTCTATAAAGCCCCTGCCCTGCCGCGCTCCATTTCCCCCCCCCCCCAAAACCCCACTCCACTCACCAGAGCATCGCCCCCGCACCTTGCCGGAGCTCGGCTCCCCACCGAAGCTCTCCGAGCTCCTGGTCGTCGCCCGCTTCGCCTCCACACCCCACCGTCGCCACCCACGAACGCCGGAGGACTCCCGGCATCGTTTGGACCCTTCGGATACCGCCCCGACCACTGAGACACCGTCCCTGACCAACAAGTACCCTCTGCCGATGATTAATGACTTGTTTGATCAGCTAGTGTTCTCCAAGTTCGATCTTCGATCAGGGTATCACCAGTTAAAAATTCGTGAACAGGTTATACCCAAAACAGCCTTCACCACAAGGTATGGCTTATATGAGTATACAGTCATGTCCTTTGGTTTGACTAATGCACCTAGCTATTTCGTGAGTATGATGAACAAAGTGTTTATGGAATATCTGGACAAGTTTGTCATGGTGTTCATCGACGATATATTGATATTCTCTAAGAGCGAGGAAGAACACAAGGAACACTTGCGTTTAGTTCTGGAGAAGCTTAGAGAGCATCCATTATATGCCAAGTTAAGCAAATGTGAATTCTGGCTGACAGAAGTTGGATTCCTTGGACATGTTATTTCTGGAGATGGAATAGCAGTGGACCCCGCTAAGGTTGAAGCAGTCACCGAGTGGAAGTCACCCACCTCAGTTAAGGAGATCCGCAGTTTTCTTGGACTTGCCGGATATTACCGGAGGTTCATTGAGAATTTCTCAAATATTGCTAAGCCCATGACGGAGTTATTGAAAAAAGAGTCTAAGTATATTTGGACTGAGTAATGTGAAGCCAGTTTCCAGGAGTTGAAGAAACGTTTGGTCACAGCCCCAGTGTTGATTTTGCCAAATATTCGTAAGGACTTCAAGGTTTACTATGATGCTTCACGTCAAGGACTTGGAGGAGTACTCATACAGGAGGGAAAAGTTGTAGCCTATGCATCCAGACAACTACGACCTCATGAGTTGAACTATGCCACCCATGATTTGGAGTTAGCAGCCGTAGTGCACGCACTCAAGACCTGGAGACATTTCCTTGTCGGAAATAGTTGTGATGTTTACACTGATCATAAGAGCCTGAAGTATATCTTCACGCAGAAGGAGTTGAACTTTAGACACAGGAGATGGCTAGAGTTAATCAAGGACTATGACATGATATTGCATTACCATCCAGGGAAGGCAAATGTTGTAGCAGATGCCTTGACTCAGAAGAGTTATGTGAACACACTCATAGCGGGAGGATTACCCCAGGAGTTAGCCGATGATCTCAGAGAGCTTCGTCTAGAGATAGTTCCAAGAGGATATCTTGCCAGACTGGAGATCCAGTCCACTTTGCCCGAAAGAATGTGTGAAGCCTAGAAGTCGAAAAAGGAGATAGCTGAGATAAAGCAGAGAATGAAGGATGGAAAAGCTAACGGCTTTCGTGAGGATGAACAAGGAACTCTGTGGTTTGAGGACCGAAACTATGTGCCCAATGACCCAGAGCTCAGGAAGTTGATACTTCAAGAAGCCCACGATTCACCTTACTCAATACACCCATGCAACACCAAGATGTATCTGGACTTGAAGGAAAGTTACTGGTGGACAGGTATGAAGAAGGATATTGCCGAACATGTTGCGGTATGTGATGTTTGTCAGCGAGTAAAGGCGGAACATCAGAAACCAGCAGGGTTACTCCAACCTTTGCAGATACCCGAGTGGAAATGGGATAAGCTTGGTATGGACTTCATCACAGGATTACCCAGGACCCGTTTCGGTTATGATTCCATCTAGGTAGTGGTCGATCACTTGACCAAGGTGGCTCATTTCATCCGAGTGAAGACCACCTATACCAGTGCTAAGTTAGCCAAGATAAATATGACCAGGATCATGTGTTTGCATGGAGTTCCGAGGAGTATCGTGTCAGATAGAGGAACACAATTTACCTCAAAGTTTTGGCATCAGTTACACGAAACTTTGGGTACGAGGCTGGAATTCAGTACAACTTGTCATCCGCAGACCGATGGACAGACTCAGAGAGTCAATCAGATCCTGGAGGACATGTTGAGAGCTTGTGCGCTAGACTATGGGTCTAGTTGCGATGACAACTTACCTTATGCAGAGTTCTCGTACAACAATAGTTATCAGACCAGTCTGAAGATGGCCCCTTTCGAAGCTTTATACGGAAGGAGGTGTAGAACACCATTGATGTGGGATGGTGTTGGAGACCGAAAACTTTTTGGTCCCGATCTCATCCAAGTTTCTGAGGAGAAGGTCAAGTTGATTCATGACCGACTCAAAATAGCCCAATCCAGGCAGAAGAGCTATGCTGATAGAAAATGCAAGGAAGTGACTTATGAAGTGGGAGACCGAGCATACCTTCGTGTGTCCCCACTTCGAGGAATCAAGAGGTTTGGTGTTAAAGGAAAGTTAGCACCCAGATTCATAGGCCCCTACAAAATTCTTGAACGTAGAGGCGAAGTTGCATACAAGCTAGAATTGCCAGAAGGATTGTCCGGAGTTCATGATGTTTTCCATGTTTCCCAGCTGAAGAAATGCCATGCTGAGATGGCTGATATTCCTTTGAGAGACACAGTGCCCCAAGAGGCCATACGATCTGACTTACGAGGAGAAGCCCGTCAGAATCCTCAAGAATGCCAACAGAGTTACCCGTAGCAAGATCATCAAGTTTTGTAAGGTTCTGTGGAGTCACCACACTGAGGAAGAAGCCACCTGGGAACGAGAAGAAGATCTTCATCGAGACCACCCGCACCTATTTTCTAGCCAACCCGAATCTCGAGGGCGAGATTCATCTTAAGGTGGGTAGGTTTGTAACATCCCAAAATTCCATTTTGGAATGTTATGAAATATAGCTATGCATCATCATCATCATTGCTTGAGTGTAATGAAATGTTGGAGTCTTCCTTTGAAATGCTAATTTTGAAATGCTAAGAATATCACTTCTAACTCTTTTTGTTTTGCCACTTCAACCTATTTGAAAACCCCTGAAATATTTCAAATATGAGAGGAGGAACATGACACTCCACACCAGGGGCATTTTTGTGAAGTATTTGAACCATAAAACCCAAGGGGTTATTTGAAAATTTATTGCAAAAGAATTAAAATCAATTTAGGCATTTTCTGAAAATAAAATTTTAAAAGTATTTATTTTGGCCGTGGAAAAATGTTCATTAAATTGCATTTATTCCCCTAATCTTTGTAATATATAAGTCTTTATTTTTGGAAATGTTTTGATTGCCCTAAAGCAGTTTCCTTTATTTGTAAATTAGGAAAAAAAAGAAAAAAATCGCGTATTAGGAAACAGACCGGCCCACCGACACCCACGCCAGATCCGAATTTAATTCGGATCGGCCACCGACGCCGCAAACACCGCTCCCCCTCTCTCTGTCGCGTTGGACCCACCGACCGACTGCATGATCCCCACGGTCATCCCCTTCCTTTCGTCCCTCCCTCCTTTCTTACCTCGCCGGCGATCCATCCGCGCCGGATATCCCTCCCCCTTCCATTTCCCGACCCCTCAAGGCCCCTATATAAAGCCCCTGCACCGCCGCGCTCCATTCACCCCCCCGAAACCCCACTCCCCTCGCCAGAATGTCGCCCCCGCACCTTGCCGGAGCTCGGCTCCCCACCGAAGCTCTTCGAGCTCCTGGCCGTTGCCCCCTTCGCCCCCACACCCCACCGTCGCCACCCACGAACGTCGGACGACACCTGCCATCGTTTGGACCCTTCAGATGCTGCCCCCGACCACCGTGACGCCGTCCCCGTCCACCTCCCGCGCTCCGCCGCCGTCGACCGTCGTTGGCGATGCCCCGACCCTCTTTGTAAGCCACCGCCCCCTCCTTAACCTTTGGATCTAGATCCAACGATCCAGATTAGATCACATTAAATCCGAATCGGTATCCCCTAAGGCTCGGCCACCCGCTCGCTAGCTCCCGCACGCACACGGCCTTGGCCAATCACAACATGACACATAGCCCCTGTCCGTTAGGTTATTTTTTCTTTTCTGTTTTGTTTTAGAAATCAGATTAGTTCATGTTCTTATTTTTGTTATATCTTTTAGAATATTTAGAGTTTTTGATTGATTCTTTTTTCAACATGTCACAAATTTCATGTACTTTATGTATGTAGCTTTGGGTTTCAAATTTGGACGTTTTAATTTGAATTTTGTTAAATTTGATCAAATCACTAAAATTTGAATAACTTGAGTTCAAAAACTTATTTTTGAGTGATTCTTTTTGCCACTGTTTTGTAATAGTTAGGTTTATCATCCTGCTATGTTTGAGTTTTTTTAGGATATTTGAGATTATAGTTTTTAGCAAAAACAGATTTTCTTTAGTTCTTACTAGGGCTTAATTAAATTGTTTTTAGTTTAGTTTATTTTAATTTTGTTTTAGTTTAACTTTATTGTAGTTTCTTTAGTTTCTGTTGTTCAACATTAGGAGAATTATTTTCTGATAATAAAAATATTTTATTTTGTTTTGTGCTCTATTTTCAATAGGTAAACTTTGTTTTCACCATTAGTATTGTTTAGTAAAAGGTTTTGTAGTAATCCTTTTGCACAAAATTTTTATAGTGAAATACTTCCTGTTTTCTAATAAAATTTTAGTATTTATTTATTTATTTATTAGTTGTTGAAAACAAATTTTTGTCTTGTTATGTCTTAGTAGAAGTTTTGCCACCAAAAATTTGAGAGTCTTCTACTTTGTTTTGATTTCTTTCTTTTGATTGTGCTATTGATTGTTGTAGTATTATTGGTTTACCTTGTTGTTGTGTAAATTGTATTGTGGTTGCTTATGGTGTGCATTTTCTGATTCGTTAGATCATCCGGAGTGCAAAGCTTGTTATCTAGAGTCACTCGAGTACGAGGATCATCAGCAAGGCAAGTCACCTTGATCATGTTTATCCATGTTTTTATTGCATTAGTTCTACCATCTCCCCATTTGCATGCAAAGTAGGTAATTTGGAAATTTGGTTACTTGATGTAGTATCATGTGGTAGGCACCCCTCAACCCTTTGACACTTTGGCCCCGGGAAACGTTGATTTAATTTTGCTATGCTATTAGTAGACGGGGTTGGTTGTGTGATTCATGAGAGTTTTGAGATAATAATTACAAGACCTACATGATGATCAAGAATTCAAGACTCCAATTTTTCAAACATACCTCTGGGTGGATGATGGTTGAGCGGCGCCCTGGAGAAGCCAGTAGTTAGCCTAGGTGTTGCTGGAGAAGTGCCAGTATTCATGCGGAAAGGTCCACCCAGGAACAAAGAGATGGAAGGATGCTTCAAGAGCCAAGGCTTACCTGCACAGCCACAAGCCATTATGGGCTCTGGCTTGGTTGGATGTTGTGGTGACACTGGACAGGCGGTGCTACGTGATGTAGAAGAACGGTAGGAAAGGATGGGCACCGACAGAGTCTCAGAGGAACCCCTTAGAAAACCATGTTTTGATCATCCGTTCCTCAAACACCCTGAAGAGCTAGAAATCCAACGGAGGCGATCAAATCTTGGGGGAACGTGTGCAAAACTCTGCAGAGTACACAAACCTAATCGATTAGACGTGTCCACGGTCATGGACAACTTGAGCCAAAGGAACTGAAACTATCTGAAATTCTCAACACAAATAATTATAATGATGTGGGTATTAACGGCAACTT
The DNA here is from genome assembly GCA_022496015.1 of Hordeum marinum. NCBI lineage: Eukaryota > Viridiplantae > Streptophyta > Magnoliopsida > Poales > Poaceae > Hordeum > Hordeum marinum. The sequence continues at coordinate 74,511,470 of CM039678.1, read as the reverse complement.
GGGTATGAGATTTGGTTGGTGGAACCATCTCATTAATCAACCAATAGTGTAGTAATAACTTCTGTTTTGCCCCTCTCTTGTTGAAGGAAAAATTGGCTTTACGCAAAACTCACTACCCCCACCTGCCATATATGCATATAGTATAGATAATTATTTTTCACCCCTCTCTTTTGTGACATTGCCGGCATATTCAATATGCTAACCTACACAGCTGCAACGTATCATTATGCAGAGTACTTTTTCGACCAGGAGTGAGGATATGCTCTACGCTCGGTGAGATGCCCTTGGAGTGAGATGGACTCAACTACCTTGAAGCTTCCGCAAGATGTTGATTTAGTTTATCTCATGAGTTGGCCTTCAGCCACTTTATTGTAATCCTCATTGTAATAAAGGACTCGATATGAGATTTCGATTAATAAAGATGTGTGATTTTCCCTTTGATATATATATTGATGTACCGTGTGTGTACCAGCATGATCTTGGGATGGTACGGAAACACCGGAGATTCGACTGCTTCAGGTCGGGTCGCTACATCTTCCAAACTCACTTTCAATACTATTGCAAACATTATTATCAATAACATATTCAACATGAGGCTTAAATAAATTTTCAAGATCATAAGAAGCATTATCACCCCAATCATGATCATTGCCATAAGAAGTGGACATGACAAAATTATCATCCCCAAGCTTGTAATTTGCATATCATTAACATAATTGACATTAATATAATTTAAAGTAACATCATTGCAATCATGATTTTCAATCAAGGAGCTATCATGAATCACCTAATAATTTTCTTCTTTCAACACTTCATCAAAATTTTCAGATTCATGATTTTCAAACAAAAATTCATAGAGATAATCAAGTGCACTCAACTCATAAGCAATTCGTTCATAATAATTTGTATTTTGCAAAGGTTCGTAAGTGGATGAAGATCCATGTCAATAGTTATTTAGCAAGCAAAGATGCAAGAAATAGAAGGCACATGGCAACACAAGCAAACATAGAAAACAAGAGACCTGACGAGAAAAAGGCAAACGAAATAGAGAAGGCGAATAAAACAGAAAATTTTGAGAAGTTGGGGAGAGGAAAACGAGAGGCAAATGGCAAATAATGTAAATTGAAAGGAGATGAGATTTATGATTAGGAACCTGTTAGATGAGATCGCTTCCTCCCCGGCAATGGCGCCAGAAATTCCTTTGACGTCGCTTCAGACTATGTCGGTAGTTCCCCAAAGAGGAAGGGATGATGTAGCCCATCGACGGTAAGTATTTCCCTCAGTTTATGAAACCAAGGTATCAATCCGTAGAGGAAGATCACACACCCATGTAAGCAACATCTGAACACAAACAACAAATACTTGCAACCCGACGTGAAAGAGAGGTTGTCACGCTCTCTACGGTAATAAGATGGATTAAGCAATGATAGTTTTTGCAAATAGATCTCGCAAGAACACAAAGTATAAATAAACAAAAGGTGCAGCAAGGTAATTTTTATTTTTTGGGATTAATAGATGTGAAAACAAAAGATACAAATAGTTGATCGGAAAGCAATATATCGAAAAAGTAGACCCGTGGGCCATAGGTTTTACTAGTGGCCTCTCTCGTGAGTATAGCACACGGTGGGTGAAGAAAATACTGTTGGGAAATTGATAGAAGATCAAATAATCATGAAGATATCCAGGAAATCAACATTATATAGGCATCACATCCAAGATACGTAGATCAAAACGACTCTGCATCTACTTCTGTTCCTCCACACATCGACCGCTATGCAACATGCATCTAGTGTATTAAGTTCATGCGAAAATGGAGTAATGAAATAAGAACAATGAAATTATGTAGACAAGATCTATTCATGTAGGAATAGACCCCATCATGTTATCCTTAATGGCAACGATACATGTGTGTCTTGCTGCCCCTTCTGTCACTGGGAAAGAATACCGCAAGATCGAACCCATCACAAAGCACCTCTTCCTATGGTAAGAAAAATCGATCTAGTTAGCCTAACTAAAGCAAAGATTCTAAGAAGAAATACATTTCTATAAGTAATCATGCAAATAAGAGACCTAAGAAGACTCAAATCATATTCATGGATAGAAATTGATCATGAACTCAAAATTCATCGGATCCCAACAAACACACCACAAAATTCATTACATCAAATAGATCTCCAAGAGAGCATTGTATTGAGAAACATAGAGAGAGAGCAAGGCATCTACCTACTGCCTACAGACCCGTAGGTCTATGGTGGACTACACACGCATCATCGAAAAGGCACATATGAAGAAGATGAACCCCTCCGTGATGGTGTTAGATTGGATCTCGAGGTTCTGGAACTTGCCGTGGCTGGAATTGTGTTTCATCGACGCCCCTAGGGTTTTTATAGGCTCGATAGTCGGTTGAGGGGTGCCCGAGGTGCCCACCCTCTACGAGGACGCGCCAGGGGCCTTTGGCAAACCTTGGTGAAGGGTGGCCACCCTGTGCCTTTGGCCAATCTTCCTTCTTCTGGTCGGTAAAAAATCCACAAAAATCCCCTCAGCGTTTGGGCTCCGTTTGGTACTGATTTTCTGGGAAGTATAAAAACAAGCAAAAAACAACAACTCACACTTTGGCATTATGTCAATAGGTTAGTCCCAAAAAATGATATAAAATTGCTATAAAATGATTGTAAAACATCCAAGACTGATAATATAACAACATGGAACAAGCAAAAATTATAGATACGTTGAAGACATATCCGAGTGTCGTTCTAAAATATGGAATTATTCAGGGTTTGTTTGGCCCTTTTTATACATTAATTAATGAAAATTGTCATGGTGTCATGGCATGGAGCATGAAGGAATAGCATTTTGTTTCCTATTTGAGATTCAATTTTTGATATATTTTTTCTTCTAGAGACAACATTGAGAATATTACTTTAAATTATAGTAAATCTAAAACTTTAACAAAATTCAAGAAATTGGGCATGGCGTCATGATATAGCACACATATGTTGTGGTACTTTTCGTGTCCACTTCGTGAAAAGGAAGACACATTAATAACAAACAAAAACTTTTTGGAACAAAGAACTATTATGTTTCCATGGAAACGGTTGCATTGTTTTCAAACTGTGGGCCTTCTACCGCCCTTATGTGCTTCCAAGAGTCACACTCTTTCATTAGCTAGGGCCTAAGAGGTGCCATGCGAGTAGTTGCTTGAGTTGACGGCAAGCGTGCGAGCTGGCCTCCACTCTGCAGGCTCACCGGGAGGCATGCAAGCAGCATGCCACAGGCTCACCCGGAAGCGTGCCCTTTGACCTCCATATCCGCATGCCTCGCTTCCAACCTGTCCAACACTGGTGGAAATGCCTATGTTTAATAGGCGGCTTTACTGCACACTCACTCACAATTCTCTATATATCTTTGCCTCCCATTCCCCTCCATCATTCAGACATCTACGGTGCTCTACGCCATGGCACACAAGGATCATACACCACTAGTCTTCCGGTTTGGTGAAGTCAATACTGAGATGGAGGAGATAGAACATAAAAACAAACGAGACACCATGGACATGGCCCTAGAAGAGCTAGATGCCGCAGTGGATGCTGCCCCAGCGCACTCGCCAGCAACCATCCCTGTGTCCGTGCTGACAACCATCCCCGTGGCATTGACGGGTTGGTCGCCGAGCATCATCGCACCGTTGGAATCTCTCGGCATCAGGGAGGTCCCCATGGACCCGTGCAAGCTCGTGTGTGTGTAAGCGTCAATGCCCGTCCCCGCCCCTGCACACGCCGCGCCAACCTCCGTGCGCGTGTTCGCAGACACGACGCCCGTCTCCGTGCGTGTGCCTACACCCACCGTGCCCGTGCCTGTGCATGTGCCTGCACTAGTCACGACCCCCACAACGGATAGGGACGTCGTCGTCGATAGCTTCCTTATAGGGCCGCTAGCCTCCGCCCCTGGCCCCGCGCCTGTCGATCGTGCGACCACCGGCTCTTTGATTGGGAAATCCATAACATTCTGGTATCATTTGAAGAACTTAAGAACTGCACCCTAGACCACGACAATGCTGACACAAGACGCCACCGCCGCAACTAGTTTTGATGATACTGTATCTCGATCATTCGAATGTAAAGTCAAAGCTTGACTGAATGAAATATATGGTTTGATCAACTAAGTGTTTATCTTTTAATTCACATAGTAAACAAAAACCATCATTTTTTTCTCTGAACAAACAATAAAAATGGTTCAGGTTGAATTCCCATTTGTTTATCGACAACTATGTTTCCTTCACCAGTAAGCCAAGTAAAAGATTGGCGCGAAGGATTGGTGTAATGCACTATCACAAATGTTTCTATCAATGGCATGTGTGCATAGTACAGACAATCCGGTAAGATTTGCATCTATCATATGGGGTAAATTGCCATTTGTCAGATCGGAAACATTAGCATCTGTCGATCTAGTAACATTGGCATTTGTCAATACCGTAGCACTCGCATTTGTCAAATTTTGCAGAAATAAAATCACAATTAGGGTGAAACTTTGCAAGTGAAATTCACTAAACATGGATTACATTCATACATTAAGAAGTGCTCTTTGTAGAAAATAGTTCAACTTGACAATTAAACTGAACAAACTTTTCCTCAATTGTTGCCAACCATGTACTAAAATAGCTGGTTCAACTATATCTACGAGCTAATTTAAAATATGTGGTACAGTTCAATCATATCTGTAGTTAGATGAACTGAACAAAATAGCCCCTAAATACTAGTACTAATGAGGGGCTTTGTAGTACTTTGATATATCTCCAATGTATCTATTATTTTTGATTGTTCCATGCTATTATATTATCTGTTTTGGATGTTTTATATGCATTAATATGCTATTTTGTATTATTTTTGGGACGAACCTATTAACCTAGTGCCCAGTGCTAGTTTATGTTTTTTCCTTGTTCTGACTATTAGAGAAAAGGAATATCAAACGGAGTCCAAACGGAATAAAATTCTACGATGTTTTTCCTAGACCAGAAGGAACCTAGGAGGCTTGGAGAAGAGGCCAGAAGACCTACGGGTGGGCCACAAGGCACCAGGGCACGTGGGCCCCCCTTAGCCCCCACTAGTAGAAAATAGGGCATTGGTTCGGGCCTCCTAATCCCATTCATCCCGGTTCGCTCACGAACCGGGACCTAAGGTGGCAACCGTCCCGGTTCGTAAGCCCAGGGGGCCGGCCGGGCCACGTGGGCCATTGGTCCCGGTTCGTCTGGACCCTTTGGTCTCTGTTCCAGGCACGAACTGGACTAATGCGCCTTGCTCCTAGCCCACGACCATTGGTCCCGGTTCATGGCTGGAACCAGGACCAAAGGGAGGCTTATTGTCTCAGTTCCAGCCACGAACGGGGACCAATGTTCTACATATATAAACCCTCGCCCGCCGCTGGCAGAGCCGTGCAGTGCTCTGCTTTTCCAGGACAGCAGTGTTAGAGCTTTGTGGTGCTCTAGCGCACCTCCTATGCACATGAGGTGTTCGATGAAATGCCCGAGCCACACTTAAGCTTTCTCCTCTCGAAGCTCCTTGTCTGAACTCCATTTTCGTCAAGATTTGTCTAGATTTGGCGGTTTGTCCTCTCCCGTCCCCGTCCTGAAACCGCCGTTGATCGCTCGCGCGGGGTGAGCCTCTTGATCTTATCTTCTTTCTAAAAGAAAATATACTTACTCGTATGATTTTCTTACTTTAATTGTTGTTTGTTATTATATAGTGCCATGGTTTGGTTTTAATGTGATGATGAACTGCTATTAATTTGGTCACTTCTATATTCCTGATGTTTTGTAATGGTTTTTGACACACTTAATTATATATAATGCACGTAGATGAACCGGCAATGGATGTACGGTAACAGACACACCGACAAGTAAATTAAGGGGGTGCATCATTTTCTCGAAGTGGTCAAGGCAAACAAGCAGAATGGTTTTATGTGTTGTCCATGCCCTACATGTGGGAATTTGAAGTCTTACTCTGACAAGAAAATCCTTCATAGCCACCTATTTGTGAAGGGTTTCATGCAACAATATAATGTTTGGACCAACCATGGAGAAATAGGGGTTATAATGGAAGACGGTGAAGAAGAAGAGGATGATGACAACTATGTGCCCCCCTGAATACGGTGATGCTGCAACCGAGGAAGATTAAGATCAAGAGGTACCAAACGATGTGCGTGATGATGATCTTCGCCGGGTCATTGTTGATGCAAAGAGACCATGAGAAAGTGAAAAGGAGAAGCTGAAGTTCGATCGCATGTTAGAGGATCACAAAAAAGGGTTGTACCCCAATTTTGAAGATGGCAACACAAAGCTCGGTACCACACTGGAATTGCTGCAGTGGAAGGCAGAGAATGGTGTACTTAACAAAGGATTTGAGAAGCTACTGAAAATATTGAAGAAGAAGCTTCCAAAGGATAACGAATTGCCCGACAGTACGTACGCAACAAATAAGGTTGTATCCCTCTAGGATTGGAGGTGCATAAGATACATGCATGCCCTAATGACTGCATCCTGTACTGCGGTAAGTACGAGGAACTGAACGCGTGCCCGGTATGCAGTGCATTGCGCTATAAGATCAAATACGATGACCCTGGTGATGTTGAGGACGAGTGCCCCAGGAAGAGGGTTGCTGCCAAGGTGATGTGGTATGCACCTATAATACCACGGTTGAAACGTCTGTTCAGAAACAATGAGCATGGCAAGAATATGCGATGGCATAGAGAGGACCATAAGAAAGACGGGAAGTTGAGAGCACCTGCTGACAGGTCGCAGTGGAGAAAAATCAAGAGAAAGTACAGGAAGGAGTTTGTAGGTGACACAAGTAATGTATGGTTTGGTTTAAGTGTGGATGGCATTAATCCTTTTGGGGAACAGATGAGTTTCTGTCCGAAACCCTGATACTTCGAAAGAGATTGTCCGTTTTGTACACGAAGTGCATCCAGCTTTTGTTGTAACCCTCTCAACTTTTTAGCACATGCTATGTTGGTGAAATGATGATACCATGCCATTTTTCAACATTTTCAGAGTTCATTTGTAGTGCTTTTCAATTTCAGGGTCATTTAGCTCAAAACAAATCAATAACTGCATGAAAAATAACAAATGAAGTTAGAAAGGGTTGAAAATTGATGATGTGGCTTTGAATAGTGCAATTTGAACACACAAAAAGTCTGGAGTTCAAATAAATTCACGAAAATGAAATCCGTTTGTTACAGATGAGTTTTTGTCCGAAACCCTGATACTTCGAAAGAGACTGTCCGTTTTGTACACGAAGTGCATCGAGCTTTTGCTGTAACCCTCTCAACTTTTTAGCACATGCTATGTGGGTGAAATGATGATACCATGCCAACTTTCAACCTTTTCAGAGTTCATTTGTAGTTCTTTTCAATTTCAGGGTCATTTAGCTCAAATAATGAACTAATAGCAAAAAGAATCAACTAAAAAACTTTTATGAAACCCTAATAGCAAAAACAATTAACTAAAAACAATTAATTTAAATATTATTTTATGAACTATAATATTCTTCAATAGGAAAAAGAATTTTTATAAAGAATTTTTTTGTTAGAAACTTTAATAGCAAACTAAAATAACAAAATCTGTTTTTGATTTAAACAACCATTTAAGTTAACCTAAAAATTACCAAATTGAAAATAATGTTAAAACAAAGTAATATTAAATAGCAGGAAAAAACAATCACTCAAAAATGTATTTTTATAGTAAAGTTATTCACAAACTAGTGATTCACACAAATTTCAAAGAAATCAAATTTGAACTATTCAAATTTGAAAACTAATGGCACTAACAGAAAGTTTTAATTTTTGTGACCTAAAAGCAAAAAAGAATCACTGAAAAATTATAAGTAGAAACAATAGAAAATAAATAAAGCAAAAAACAAAACAAAAAAACAGGAAAAAAATTAAAAAAATGCCGCCTACTGGGCCACCACGGCCTGAATATGACTAGAAACCCAACAGCTAGTTGGTCCAGGATTTAGACCCACAGAAGGACAAGTAGGCCCATAGGCAGAGGAGTGTGCGGTTATGCCCGTAAGCCTGCAGTTGAGAGGAGCTCGAGAGGATTGGCACATCAACGCTTACAAAGCACTCTCGAGCCCTCTCAGCTAGCGAGGCGGGACGAAAAATTTGTCCCCGGGCAGCAACAACCTTTCGTCCCGGTTGGTGGAACCAACCAAGAGTAATACCAACCTTTGGTTCCGGTTGGTGCCACCAACCAGGACCAAAGGTCCCTGTTTCCCGCCCTTTGGGCTTCTGAAAACAGGGCTTTGGTCCCGGTTGGTGCAAACGCGGGCATTGGTCCCGGTTAGTGCCACGAACCGGGACCAATACTCGCTGTATATAAGCAAACAATTAGCAGTTTTTGACCCATTCTCTCCCCCAAAGTCTAGATCCCCACCCACGCCGTCAGGCTACCCAAATCTCGCGCGCTCTCCGTCGCCGCCGCCGGCCGCTGTCCCCCGTTGCTCCTGTCGCCCCCGTCGCCGCCCCGCCGCCCCCTTCGCCGCCTCTCCCCCATCGCCTCCCCTGTCACCTCCACTTCGCCGCCGCCGCCCCTACTCTGTGGATTTATGTTTTATTTAATGAATGTTTATGTTTATGTTTATGTTTATGTTTATGTGATGAATGTTTATGTTTATGTGATGAATATTTATGTTTATGTTTATGTTTATGTTTATTTTTATGTTTATGTTTATGTTTTAGTTGTTTTATGTTTTATTTAATTATTAGGAGTGTTAGAAAAAATTAGTATGTGTATGTTAGATTACAGAATTTTTTTTGTTTTATGAAAAATTAGTGATTAAACGATAAGAAAACATTCTCATAGGAATTTGTCTTGACGTCGACGATGCCCGGCCCACATCCTCATCGCTGAGTAGTCCGCGAGAGCCTGCTTGATAGGCGCCATGTCTGGGACTGGGCTTCGCCGGGCTAGCACTGCGAGGTGCTACCTTCCCAGGCTCGGATGTTGGTGAGGAATCCAAGTCTCGTCATTGACCCGGACCTTCAATGGTGACGGTCACGCGGGCCACTTTCGGTGCGAAGGGAGCGGGACCCCGCGGAGGTGCTACGTCGCTGTGTCAGTGAGGAGGACGAGCATGTCCGTCTCTACATGGCGGCGTTGGATGCCCGGTTCGACAATACCTGGCAGATTCTTTAGGGATCTCACCCGAGTTATGATCCCGTGATGGTTCCTTATCTTTGGGTGTCCACTGCCAATGACTCAAAGACCGCTAGTGAACTGAGTTCACCATCCACCACTTTGGATTCTAGGATATTTGATCTGCATTAATGATCTTATATGATAATATTCGAGATGTATTAGTTAATACTTGATGATTCATTAACTGGATTATTCGGGATGATGTATTAGTGATATTATATTCGAGTTCATTATAAATATTAACGTATTTGTGATATTTTTTCGGTATAATGCGTGTGTGACTTTTGGTCTGTCGTTTATCCTTGTGTGACTTTCATGTGTGTTCTCGATGGAGGAATCCCGACTGTTGTCGTGGGGGGCGCCTCCTCTTTTTTCTCTTCTTTGCGATATACTCATCGATATATTACCGGCGGTCGAACTATTACTATGAGAGAGTGCCCACCAACATATATACACCACCATATCAATGTGAGAGAGAGCGCACCAACACACCATGAGATATGAGAGTTATTTAAGGAAAGCCTCGACATACCTAAAGTCAGACACGCATTAGGATCCAAAGTGTGGCGTAATTCTTGAACTGGATTAGTCTGGATGATGTATTAGTGATATTATATTCGAGTTCATTATAAATGTATTTGTGATTTGCAAGTCATTCTGGTAAAACATAGGGAATTTTTTCTATGTCATTGCTCGATATATGAAACGGGTTGACTTTAGGTCTGTTTCGGCTCCTTGTGTGTCTTTCAGTGAGGGAGGGTGTCTGTTGTCGTGGGGGTCGCTTCTCCTTCTTTTCCTTGTGCTAGATATTTGTAATACACTAGGGAAAGGAGGAGTAGAGACCATCATCGACGGTCGAAATATGAGAGAGGAAGAATCCTGACTATTGTCGCGGGGGTCGCTTCTCCTTCGTTCTAGTGTGCTAGACATTTTGGTGTAATGCACTCTAGGATGAATGGAGGAGCCACCATCACCAATTGTCGCAGTATCAGAGGGAGTGCCCACCATATACGTGAGATGAGAATTTAGGAAGGAAAGACTCGACAGACCCAAAGTCAACCCGTTGCATATTGAGTAATAGTGATTTATGTGTTGATCAGTTTTCTCGTAGTTTCCTTCAATCGATTTTAAATGTTTCAACCATGAACATAAGAAATGTCTGACGATGAAAGGGAATTCGCTATGTGCGAATACTGCGAAGATGAGCGCGACCTGTGTGACAAGCCTTTCCTAGTAGATAGTAGGCGCTTCAGCATCATGGTGGATGAGACCATTGAAGTGGATACAGTACGTCACTACGACAAGTCTTTTTTCATAATTAAGCATGACTTCTGCTTCTTTTGCTTCAACTTATAATTTTAATTTTTTACTATTCTACTAGCGTATCCCCTGCCATGCAAGAATTGTTTTCTTAGATAAGATTGGTTTCAATACTAAAAAAACTATGGAGGTAAAGATAGTTCACTTGAGGACCGAGTATGGCTATACTTTTGCAGTAAAATTGTACAATGTAGACACCTACTGCTATTTTGAATGCAAAAGTTGGAGAGCACTATGCAAGGCTTATGCATTTGAGCCTAATATGCTTATCACCTTAGATATTCGTTCGGAAGATGAAATTGAAGGTAATATCGACATCTGGGTCGATGTGCAGACACCTCCAGTTCTACCATTATGTGAGTTTCTCAACCATATTTATTAAGTTATTTATATTGTTTATTTTAAAATATTTGACAACTTATTTGCGTTGACAACTTATTTTCATCCTTCAAAAAATGTACGGAAGATGGTAGACAGAACCTACTACAACAATGATGAAGCAGAATTAACTTATAAGGAGAACGATCATCTTACCGCATTTCTTAATCATCTTGAGAATTACAATTGCTATTATCAAACTCCTCCACATTATGGTCAATACGTGCCACTAGTGCACATGGTGAACTACGGTAACATCCATGGAGATTGCATGGTAAGTATTTCAACTATTACGACATTCGTGCATCCTTTGCATAAATTCTTCTAAAAACAAACTACATTGCTAACTACAAAGTTATTACTATGTTTTTCAACAGAAAATCCCTAAGGATTGTGTGCCTCATCTGATGTTTCTGAGAGGTCGCATTGTCGTTATGAGCTTAGGGCCACCACGGCCAGGTCAGCCTACGCATCACTCCTGTCCATATCGGATTTCTAAAACCGATGAAGACATGACAATCAAAGATTGGAAAAAATGTATGGTCAATCGTAGAGAGCTACTTGGAAGCAACATTGTGCATAGGCCAAGAATTGGAGACAAGATGATCTCCATTCTCCATAATGGAGAGTCAGGGCCTATCTTGTTTTATGATATTGTACCTAAAAGGGGTAGAGTAGGTCCTATGAGAGACGACTAGGTCCTAGGTACAATGTGTTATTATGTGCTACAAAGTGTTAGAGTTGATGAGGAGGAGGAGGAGGAGTTGTGATTATGACTAGTGACCAACTTGTTATATGATGTCTCATTGACGAAAATGATGGTTAAATAGTGTTATATGTTCTCTCTATACGTATAGTACGTAGCATCAGGACCAAGCACGGAGATAAGAGAGGTCACTTCTCTCTATTAGCTAGCTAACAAAATATATGAAACCCCTAAATTAACCATCCAAAACCCTCAACCCCCCCTCTTTAGAAAAACAGCTCCTCACCTGCTGACGCGTGGATGCTCTTTGGTCCCGGTTGGTGTTACCAACCGGGACCAAAGGCCCTCCTGTCTGGGATCGGCGAAGCGGCCACATGTAGCCCCATCTGTCTCGGTTCGTAAGTGAACTAGGACTAAAGGTCATGGGCTTTAGTCCCGACCCTTTAGTCCCGGGTCCAGAACCGGGATAGATGGGCCTCTAGAACCGGGACAAATGGGCCTTTTTCCACTAGTGTCCTCCAACCCTAATTCTTCGCCTATAAATTCAGAAACATTCCCCCAATACGACAGAGAGCCACGATAATACTTTTCCGCTGGCGCAAGCCTCAGTTCACGTGAGATCCCATCTTGGGGCCTTTTCCGATAATCTGCCGGAGGGGAATTCGATCATGGAGGGCATCTACATCAACACCATTGCCCTTCCGATCATGCGTGAGTAGTTCACCTCAGACCTTCGGGTCCATAGCTAGTAGCTAGATGGTTTCTTCTCTCTCTCTATTCTTCAATACCATGTTCTCCATGATCTTCATGGGGATCTATCCGATGTAATACTCTTTTGCGGTGTGTTTGTTGAGATCCGATGAATTGTGGTTTTATGATCATATTATCTATGAATATTATTTGAATCCTCTCTGAATTCTTATATGCATGATTCCATATCTTTGCAAGTCTCTTCGAGTTATTGGTTTGATTTGCCCAAGTAGATTGGTAATTCTTGCAATGGGAGAAGTGCTTAGTTTTAGGTTCAATCTTGCGGTGTCCTCACCTAGTGACAAAGTAGGCGTAGAGAGGCACGTATTTGTATTGCTACCATCAAGGATAAAAATATGTGGTTTTCATCATATTGCTTGAGTTTATCCCTCTACATCATGTCATCTTACTTAATGAGTTACTCTGTTCTTCATGAACTTAATACTATAGATGCTGGCAGGAGTCGGTCGATGTGTGGAGTAATAGTAGTAGATACAGAATCATTTCGATCTACTTGATACAGACGTGATTCCTATATGCATAATCATTGCCTTGGATATCGTAATAACTATGCACTTTTTGATCAATTGCTTGACAGTAATTTGTTCACCCACCGTATTATTTTCCTTCAAGAGAGAAGCCTCTAGTGAAACCTCTGGCCCCCGGATCTATTTTCCATATTATATTTTCAGATCTATAAACCAAAAATACCAAAAATGCGTTGCTGCAATTTTATTTACTTTTATTTAGTTTTACTTTTAGTAATCTTTTATATCTATCTCTATCAGAGCTCATCCTTGCAAGTAACCGTGAAGGGATTGACAACCCCTTTGAAGCGTTGGGTGCAAGTGTTTGATTGTTTGTGTAGGTACATAGATTGGGGCCTTGCTTGTACCTCCTACTGGATTGATACCTTCGTTCTCAACAACTAAGGGAAATACTTATCTACTTTGGCGCGTCACCCTTTCCTCTTCAATGGAAAACCAACGCACGCTCAAGAAGTAGCAAGAAGGATTTCTCGCGCCGTTGCCGCAGAGGATACATACCAAGTCTACATCAAGCCTACCAAGTACCCACCACAAACTCATCTCTTGCATTTACATTATTTTCCATTTTCCTCTCGTTTTTCTGTCCCCCACTTCTAAAACGATTTTCAGAAAAAACCAAAAATATTTTCCTTTTTATTCGTCCTTCTTCCATTCGTCTTTCCATTTGCTTTTTGTTTGTTTGTGTGCTAGATTGCTTGCTTTGTCATGATGTCTGAGAATACCAAATTGTGTGACTTCTCCAATACTAATAATAATGATTTTATTAGTACTCCGATTGCTCCCGCCACTAGTGCAGAATCTTAGGAAATTAGTGCTGCTTTGCTTAATCTTGTTATGAAAGAACAATTCTGGCCTTCCTAGTGAAGCGCATCCCATCTAAATACTTTCGTTGAGTTGTGTGACATGTAAAAGAAGAAATATGCGGATGATGATATTTTTAAATTGAAGCTATTTCCGTTCTCACAACGAGATCGTGCTAAAACTTGGTTTTCATATTTGCCTAAAAATAGTATTGATTCATGGAATAAGTGTAAAGTTGCTTTTATTTCCAATCACCTGATACATCTCCAACGTATCTATAATTTAAGAAGTATCCAACCCATGTTTACAATAATTTTATATGATTTTGGTATGCTTATTAGAACTAACCCGGACTGACGCTGCTTTCAGCAGAACTACCGTGTTGGTGTTTTTGTGCAGAAATAAAAGTTCTCGGAATGGGCTGAAAATTTGCGAAGAATATTTTCGCAAAATATAAAAAATACTGGAGCAAAAATATATCGGAGAGGAGTCACGAGGGAGTCACAAGCCACCTGGGCCTAACCACCCCCTGGCCGCACCTAGCAGGCTTGTGGGCCCCTCGGGAGTCCCCTTGACGTGATTGCAACGCCAAGTGCTCCTATAAAACCCAAAACCTCCAGAAATAAACCTAGATCAGGAGTTCCATTGCCGCAATCCTCTGTAGCCACAAAAAACCAACCGGGAGCCCGTTTTGGCACCCTGCCGAAGGGGGAAACCATCACCGAAGGCCATATTCATCATCCCAGCGGTCTCCATGACGAGGAGGGAGTAGTTCACCCTCGGGGTTGAGGGTATGTACCAGTAGATATGTGTTTGATCTCTCTCTCTCTCTTGTTCTTGAGATGAAATGGTCTTGATGTACTACGAGCTTTATTGATATAGATGAATCGCATGGAGTTTTCCCCTCTCTATCTTCTTGTGATGAATTGAGTTTTCCCTTTGAAGTTTTCTTATCGGATTGAGCCTTTAATGATTTGAGAACACTTGATCTATGCCTTGCGATGGGATATCCATGGTGGTAATGGGATGTTCTATTGATCCACTTGATGTATGTTTTGTTGATCAACTTGCGGGTTTTGTGACCTTGGGAATCTATGCATAGGGGTTGGCGCATGTTTTCATCTTGAATCTCTGGTAGAAACTTTGGGGAACTCTTTGAAGTTGTCTGTGTTGGATTGCACATGATGAATCTGAAATGGTGTGATTCATATCATATAATCAAGCCCATGGGTACTTGTGGAGACATTGGAGTATCTAGGTAACATTAAGGTGTTATTTTAGTACGAACTCTAGGGCTGTTCGTGACACTTACATGGATAGCTCATAAGATCGATCGGAAAAGATAACTTTGAGGTGGTTTCGTAACCTAAAATAATTTCTTCGTTAGTTCTCCGCTAATTGTGACTTTGGAGTGAACTCGTTGTCGCATGAGAGGTATTTACATATGATTCAACTATGTTAGTATTGTTGAGAGAAATTGCACTAGTGAAAGTATGAACCCTAGGCCTTGTTTCTAAGCATTGCAATACCGTTTGCTCTCACTTTTATCATTAGTTACCTTGCTGTTTTTATATTTTCAGATTACAAAAACGTATATCTACCATCCATATTGCACTTGTATCACCATCTCTTCGCCGAACTAGTGCACCTATATAATTTGCCATTGTATTGGGTGTGTTGGGGACACAAGAGACTCTTTGTTATTTGGTTGCACGGTTGTTCGAGAGAGACCATCTTCATCCTACGACTCCCACAGATTGATAAACCTTAGGTCATCCACATAAGGGAAAATTGCTACTGCCCTACAAAACTCTATGCTTGGAGGCCCAACACGAGTCTACAAGAAGAAGGTTGCGTAGTAGACATCAAGCTCTTTTCTGGCACCGTTGTCGGGGTGGTGAGTGCTTGAAGGTATATATTTAGATCTTGTAATTGAATCTTTTAGTTTCTTGTTTTTCACTAGTTTGGTTTTATAAAACAAAACTACAAAAAATGGAATTGACGTTGCCTCATATACTTCATCTTTATAATGTCTTTCGTGAAAATGATGGAAAGAAAAATTGCGCTCAAGTTTTAGAAGAAGTTATTAAAATGTTTGGCACTAAATCTGTGAGTGGTAAGAATGATTACAATGTTGTTAGTATGAATTCTTTGAATATCCATGATGATAATGGTATGCAAAGCCACACGCTTGGGGATGCTATGTTCAATGAAGATGATATTTTTAGTCCCCCAAGTTTTGATGAGCAAATTTATTATGTTTATGGCATGCCTCCTATATATGATGATTATGATGATGACACATATGCTATAAAGAGTGATAGTAATAATGAAACTTTTCATCATGATTTTTATATTGGAAGTGGTTATGTCAATCAAGTACCCCATGATAGTTATTTCGTTGAGTTTGCTCCCACTATTATGAATGAGAAGAAGTTTGCTGGTGTGGAGAGTAGTAAAATTACTATGCTTGTAGATCATGAAAAGAATGCTTTATGTGCTGGTTATATTGTGTAATTCCTTCATGATGCTACTGGAAATTATTATGAGGGAGGAACATATGCTTGTAGGAATTGCAATAATATCAAGTTTCCTCTCTATGTGTTCAAGGTTTTGAAGTTATGCTTGTTTTGCCTTCCTATGATAGTTCATTCTTGCTCCTATAAATTGTTTGATCACAAAATCCCTATGCATGGTAAGTAGGTTGGACTTAAATGTGCTTGTCATGAGATTCGCGATGCTCTTTTGCATGTTTCAGTTATTATTCCTATACGAGCATCATTGAAATCATTATGCCTAGCTAAAAGGCATTAAAGAAAAGCGCTTGTTGGGAGACAACCAAACACTTTTATCTTCTGTTTTTATGTGTTAAAATGATTAATATAATGTTGTAATCATTTTTTGTGCCTTTTATTTCAATAAAGTGCCAAGTAAAGCCTTTGGGATAGTGTGGATACTTGCTTGTTTGATTCTGTGCAAAAACAGAAAGTTTTGCGTCCAGTATATGAATTATCTGATTTTACTGGAGCGTCAAAAAAATCTGAAATTTTCACAAAACGTTTATATGAAAATTATTTGAGTTTTCTTCATTTTTCAGAATTTTTAGAGTCAGGTAAGTATGGTGATAATTCATATCTTTACAGACTGTTATGTTTTTGATAGATTCTGTTTTGCATGAATAGTTTGCTTGTTTCAAGTGTTCCTACAGCTTATTTTGAGTAATATAAATTTTGGGAATGGTATAATACAGTACCTATCGTGTGGGAACAATTATGAATCTTGTCTTGACAGTACCTAAGTGAATGATCTATCTTTATTACACTAACCCTTCTCACGAAGTTTCGTTAAGTTTTGTGTGATTGAAGTTTTCATGTTTTGGGTGAGATACTGATATGGGGAGAATAAGCAGTGACAATAACCTAATCTTGGGGATTCCCAAGGAACCCCCAAGTTAATATTCAAGTAATACTCAAGCGTCTAAGCTTGGGGATGCCCCGGAAGGCATCCCCTCTTTCGTCTTCAACATTATCGGTATATCTTACATGGAGCTATATTTTTATTCGTCACATAATATGAGTTTTTCTTGGAGAGTCATTTTATTTTTTTTTCTCTGTTAGATGTTATTTATAATCTTGGTTTTCAATAAAAAGTTCCAAGAATTGCCTTTAGGATGCTTGAATTGCATGTTTGATGTGTGTTGTTTACAAACAGAAACTTCTGTTGTTGTGTAAAATTCTCCGCCTATAAATTCTGAAATATTCCCCCAATACCACAAATAGCCATGATAATACTTTTCTGCCGCCGCCAGCCTCTGTTGCCATGAGATCCCATCTTGGGGCCTTTTACGGTAATCTGTCGGAGGGGGATTCGATCACGGAGGGCATCTACATCAACACCATTGCCCTTCCTATGATGCATGAGTAGTTCACCTCAAACCTTCGGGTCCATAGCTAGTAGCTAGATGTTTTCTTTTCTCTCTATGTTTATCAATACCATGTTCTCCATGATCTTCATGGGGATCTATCTGACGTAATACTCTTTTGCGGTGTGTTTGTCGAGATCCGATGAATTGTGGGTTTATGATCAGGTTATCTATGAATATTATTTGAATCTTCTCTGAATTATTATATGCATGATTTCATAACTTTGCAAGTTTGTTCGAGTTATTGGTTTTGTTTGGCCAACTAGATTGGTAATTCTTGCAATGGGAGAAGTGCATAGTTTTGGGTTCAATCTTGAGGTGTCCTCGCCCAGTGACAAAGTAGGGGTAGCAAGGCACGTATTTGTATTGATGCCATCAAGGATAGAAAGATGGGGTTTTCATCATATTGCTTGAGTTTATCCCTCTACATCATGTCATCTTACTTAATGTGTTACTCTGTTCTTCATGAACTTAATACTCTAGATGTAGGCAGGAGTCGGTCGATGTGTGACGTAATAGTAGTAGATGCAGAATCGTTTCGGTCTACTTGATACGGAAGTGATGCCTATATGCATAATCATTGCCTTGGATATCGTTATAACTATGCGCTTTTCTATCAATTGCTCGACAATAATTTGTTCACCCACCGTATTATTTTCCTTCAAGAGAGAAGCCTCTAGTGAAACCTATGGCCCCGGGTCTATTTTCCATATTATATTTCCAGATCTATAAACCAAAAATACCTTGCTGCACTTTTATTTAGTTTTATTTAGTTTTACCTATAGTAATATTTTATATCTATCTCTATCAGGTCTCATCCATGCAAGTAACCGTGAAGGTATTGACAACCCCTTTAAAGTGTTGGCTGCAAGTGTTTGATTGTTTGTGTTGGTGCATAGATTGGGGCCTTGCTTGCACCTCCTACTGGATTGATACCTTGGTTCTCAAAAACGAGAGGGAAATACTTATCTACTTTTCTGCATCACCCTTTCCTCTTCAAGGGAAAACCAACACAAGCTCAAGAAGTAGAATACTTCCAGCAAAATCGAACACGCTTAGTAAGAGACAGTTTAGGAGGAGCATGACGATGAGTTGGTGGAGTCATGTACGTTGCCTTCTAGTGCTGCCCTCTGGTGCTCAAGATGCCCCTCCTTGAAGAGGCAAGACTCGATGTAGATCTCCCCATTTCGTGCCGCCACTAAGGCTTCTCCTGCGTCCACAGCATCGGTGAGCTTCTTCGTGTGTGCGACCTAGTGCACCACCTCCTTCTCTAGGAAGTAGATGTAGCACGCAATGTTTGAGACGCAGAAGCCTGGCGGCGGGCATGTGACGGCCTCTACCTCCCGCAATCGGGGTGTGGTGGCGGAGCGGGTGATGACCCCACCGCCTGACGGCAGGGTCGTGGCCAAGAAGGACAACGGTGTGGTGGTAGCCAAGGCGGCCATCGGTAGGGTGGCAGTCACCAGCTGCAGCTGCCTCCAGGCAGCGATGGTGGAGCGTGTAGTGGGTGGCATGCGCACACCCACCATGGACGTCACATTCACTACACGCTTCAGAGCACTGCCGCGCCAACGCGGTGAAGCCTCCCAGCTGGACTTGTCCTCTGACAGAGTGGTTGAGCGACAACGAACGGCCGGTGCAATTGGCGATTGGGGGAGAAGCAAACTAGATAAGCTACTATTGGAAATATGCCCTAGAGGTAATAAATAAGGTGTTTATTATTGTATTTCCTTGTTCATGATAATCATTTATTATCCATGCTATAATTGTATTGATTGGAAACACATTACATGTGTGGGTAAATAGATAACACTCTGTCCCTGGTATGCCTATATGAACTAGATCGTTGATTAAAGATGGTCAAGTTTTCCTAGCCATTGACATGTGATGTCATTTGATAATGGGATCACATCATTAGGAGAATGATGTGATGGACAAGACCCAAACTACACACGTAGAATATGATTGTGATAGTTTATTGCTACTATTTTCTGCATGTCAAGTATATGTTCCTATGACCATGAGATCAGTCAACTAATTGACATCGAAGGAGTGCCTTGTGTGTATCAAACGTTGCAACGTAACTGGGTGACTATAAAGGTGCTCTATAGGTATCTCCGAGGGTGTCTGTTGAGTTGGTATGGATCAAGACTGGGATTTGTTACTCCATGTGACGGAGAGGTATCTTAGGGCCCACTCGGTAATACAACATCACAATAAGCCCTGCAAGCAATGTGTCTAAGTGTTAGTCATGGGATCTTGTATTATGGAATGAGTAAAGACACTTGCCAGTAACGAGATTGAACTAGGTACGGAGATACCGACGATCGAATCTCGGGCAAGTAACATACCGAAGAACAAAGGGAACATCATAAGGGATTAACTGAATCCTTGACATAGAGGTTCGACCGATAAATATCTTCGTAGAATATGTAGCAACCAATATGGGCATCCAGGTCCCGCTATTGGTTATTGACCATAGAGGTGTCTCGGTCATGTCTACATAGTTCTTGAACCCGCAGGGTCTGCACACTTAAGGTTTGGTGACGTTTCGGTAGTAAAGAGTTATGAATGGTGGTGACCAAAGTTTTTTCGGAGTCCCGAATGAGATCCCGGAATGGTCCGGGGGTAAAGATACATATATAGGAAGTCCTGTTTTGGTCGCCGAAAAAGTTTCGGGCTCATCGGTAGTGTACCGAGAGTGCCGGTAGTGTACCGGGAGACCTCTGGGAGGGGTATTTCGACCCAAGAGGCTTCATGGGTTGTGGGAGAGTGAATACCAGCCATTAGTGGGCTGGTGGAAACTCCCACACAAGGCCCATGTGTCT
Organism: Hordeum marinum; assembly: GCA_022496015.1. Lineage (NCBI taxonomy): Eukaryota > Viridiplantae > Streptophyta > Magnoliopsida > Poales > Poaceae > Hordeum > Hordeum marinum. Next base: position 74,491,024 of record CM039678.1, on the reverse strand, counting down.
AGAGAAGAAAATCCAAAGAGAAAATGTGGAATAAGGCAAAAATAGGGTGAATCGTAGTCCTACTAGGATTGGAGGTGGATTACACCTCCACCCCTTGGTTCGGCCGACTCCTAGAAGCTTGGCCCTTGGGCCAAGTCTCCTCCTCTCTTCCTCCTATATATACTGGTGGTTTTTAGGGTTTTGGCACTAGGATTTAAGCCACGTGCTACCCGTTCCACCAGTGCATAGTTTCTCCTCTAGATTGGATTTCTACAGTGCTTAGGCGAAGCCCTGCCGGAATTGCTCCACCACCATAGCCGGAGCGCCGTCACGCTGCCGGAGAACTCTTCTTCCTCTCCGCTCTCTCTTGCTGGATCAAGACGGCGGAGATCGCCATCAAGCTGTACGTGTGCTGAACGGGGTGGTGCCGTCCATTCGGTGCTAGATCGGAAGGATCGTGATCAAGCTCGCGGGACGAATCATGATCAAGTTCGTGGGACAAATCTTGGTCAAGTTCGTGGGAAGGATCGTGATTGGATCGCGGGACGGATCATGATTGGATCGCGGGACGCTCGGCGATTTGGATCACGAAGAAGTTCGACTACACCAACTGCGTTACTTAACGCTTCCCACTTAGCGATCGACAAGGGTACGTAGATCCACTCTCCCTCTCGTAGATGCTCATCACCATGGATAGATCTGCGTGTGCGTAGGATTTTTGTTTCCCATGCAACGTTCCTCAACAATGGCATCATGAGCTAGGTCTATGTGTAGATGAGATCTTGAGTAGAACACAAAGAGTTTGTGGGCGTTGATGCTTAGATTGCTTCCTCCCTTGGTCGTGTTTTGGTTCAACGGTATTGTGAGATGAAGCAGCCCGGACCAACATTACTCGTATGCTTACGAGAGGCCGGTTCCCTCGACGGCAACTTGTTGCATAGATGGCTTGCGGGAGCCAGTTTCTCTCACTTTAGTTGGATCGGATTGGACAAAGGCGGTCCTTGAGAAGGTTGAAAAGCAACTAGTGTATGACCGTTGTGGTTTTTGCGTAGATGAGAATTGTTCTTGCTAGATACCCATAGCAGCCACGTAAAACATGCAACAACAATTAGAGGACGTCTAACTTGTTTTTGCAGGGTATATTGTGATGCGATATGGCCAATTACATGATGTGTTATATGTGATGTATGAGATGATCATGTGATGTATAGATTATCACGACTTGCATGTCGATGAGTAAGGCAACCGGTAGGAGCCATAGGGTTGTTTTTAATTATTGTATGACCTGCGTGTCAATCATTAAGCGCTATGTAATGCTTTACTTTATCGCTACAGTAGCAATAGTAGTAGAAGTATGATGGGCAAGACAACCCCGATGGCGACACGTTGATGGAGATCAAGATGATGGAGATAATGGTGTCGTGCCGGTGACGATGGAGATCATCCCGGTGCTTTCCAGATGGAGATCGAAAGCAGAAGTTCATGGCCATATCATGTGACTTATGATTTGCATGTGATGTTAATCCTTTTATGCACCTTGTTTTGCTTAGGACGACGGTAGAATTATAAGGTGATTCCTCGCTTAAATTTCAAGATGAATTGTGTTCTCCCCGAGTGTGCACCGTTGCGAAAGTTCGTCGTGTCGAGACACCACGTGATGATCGGGTGTGATAGACTCTATGTTCACATACAACGGGTGCGAGCCAGTGTTGCACATGCAAAACACTTAGGTTAAACTGGACGAGCCTAGCATGTACAGACATGGCCTCGGAGCACAAGAGACTAAAAGGCCAAACATGATTCATATAGTAGATATGATCAACATAATGATGTTCACCATTGAAGCCACCTCAACTCATGTGATGATCGGACATGAGTTGGCGAATTTGGATCATGTGACACTCAGATGACCTGAGGGATGTCTATTTTAGTGGGAGCTTTAGTAATTTGATTAACTAAAATTCATTATCTTGAACAATAGTGTAAGTAACCTTTGCATATTTATGTTGTAGATCAATGGCTCGCGTAGTAGCACCCCTGAATTTTAATGCGTACCTAGAGAAAGCTAAGTTAAAAGATGATGGAAGTAACTTTGTTGACTCGGCCCGTAATCTGAGGATTACACTCACGGCTTCCCAGAAATCATATATCCTTGATGCACCGCTTGGTGACCAACCAGAAAACATGACCTCCGAAGACGTTAAGAACGCTTGGGAGGCACGTTCTAGAGATTACTCAATAGTTCAGTGTGCAATATTGTATGTCTTAGAATCGGGACTTCAAAGATGTTTTGACCGTCATGGAGCATATGATATGTTCCAGGAGTTGAAGTTTATCTTTCAGAAGAATGCCCGAATCGAGAGGTATGAAACCTCCAATAAGTTCTATGCTTGCAAGATGGAGGAGAACGGGTCTATCAGTGAGCATATACTCATAATGTCTGGGTATTCAAACCGTCTAGCTGAGTTGGGAATTACCCTTCCACCAGAGGCGATCACTGAAAGAGCTCTTCAATCACTGCCACCTAGTTACCAGAGCTTTGTGATGAACTATAACATGCACAGGATGAAGAAGTCAGCCGCCGAGCTATTTGCGATGCTGAAAGTCACTGAGTTTGAAATCCAGAAAGAACATCAAGTGTTGATGGTCAATAAAACCACTAGTTTCAGGAAAAATGGGAAGGGCAAAGGCAAGAAGGGTAAAACCAAGAAGGATGGCAAAGCAGTTGCTACTCCTATAAAGCAGCCTAAGCATGGACCTAAGCCAGAAACTGAGTGCTTTCATTGCAAGGGAACTGGTCACTGGAAGCGGAACTGCCCCAAGTACCTGGCTGACAAGAAGACGGCCAACGAAAAACAAGGTATATATGATATACATGTTATTGATGTGTACCTTACTAGCTCTCGTAGTAGTGCCTGGGTATTTGATACCGGTTCCGTTGCTCATATTTGTAACTCAAAGCAGGAACTACGAAATAAACGAAGGCTGGCAAAGGACGAAGTGACGATATGCGTGGGAAATGGTTCCAAGGTTGATGTGATTTCCGTCGGCATTCTCTCTCTTCGATTACCATTGGGATTAGTGATGAACCTGAATAATTGTTATTTAGTGCCTGCGTTAAGCATGAACATTATATCTGGATCTTGTTTATAGCGAGACGGTTACTCATTTAAATCTGAGAATAAAGGTTGTGCTATTTATATGAGTATTATCTTTTATGGTCATGCACCCAATGTGAGGGGTTTATTCGTATTGAATCTTGATAGTGATGACACACATGTTCATAACATTGATGCCAAAAGATGTAGAGTTGGTAATGATAGTACCGCTTTCTTGTGGCACTGCCGTTTAGGTCATATTGGTGTAAACGTATGAGGAAGCTCCATCCTGATGGACTTTTGGAGTCACTTGATTTTGAATCACTTGACATGTGCGAACCATGCCTCATGGGCAAGATGACTAAAACGTCATTCTCTGGAACAATGCATTGGGCAAGTGACTTATTGGAAATCATACATACTGATGTGTGCGGTCCAATGAATGTTACAGCGCGTGGTGGATATCGTTATGTTCTCACCTTCACTGATGACTTAAGTAGATATGGGTATATTTACTTAAAGAAACACAAATCTGAAACGTTTGAAAAGTTCAAGCAATTTCAGAGTGAAGTTGAGAATCTTCGTAGCAAGAAGATTAAATTCCTGCGATCTGATCGAGGAGGTGAATATCTGAGTTATGAGTTTGGCAGTCACTTAAGACAGTGTGGAATTGTTTCACAGTTGACACCACCCGGAACACCACACCCTAATGGTGTGTCCGAACGTCGTAATCGAACCTTATTAGATATGGTGCGTTCTATGAGGTCTCTTGCTGATTTGCCACTATCGTTTTGGGGTTATGCATTAGAGACAGCTGCATTCACTTTAAATAGGGCACCATCTAAATCCGTTGAGACGATGCCATATGAACTATGGTTTGGGGATGTGATGCTTATGTCAAAAAGCTTCAGCCTAAAAAGCTGGAACCCAAAGCGGAGAAATGCGTCTTCATAGGATACCCGAAAGAAACAGTGGGTTATACCTTCTATCTCAGATCCGAAGGCACAGTGTTTGTCACTAAGAACGGAACATTTCTTGAGAAAGAGTTTCTCTCGAAAGAATTGAGTTGGAGGAAAATAGAGCTTGATGAGGTTATTGAACCTTTACTTCAACCAGAATGTAGTGCAGCGCAGATAGATGTTTCTGTGGAACCTACACTGGTAGAAGAGGAGTTAATGATGATGATCATGAAGCTTCGGATCAAGCTACTATTGAACCTCGTAGGTCGACAAGGGCGCGTACTACTCCTGAGTGGTACGGCAACCCTGTCTTGGAGGTCATGTTTTTAGACAACAATGAACCTACGAGCTATGGAGGAGCAGTGTTGGGCCCGGATTCCGAGAAATGGTTAGAGGCCATGAAATCCGAGATGGGATCCACGTATGAAAACAAAGTATGGACTTTGGAAGTATTACCTGAAGGGCGAAAGGCCATTCAGAACAAATGGATCTTTAAGAAGAAGACAGACGCGAACGGTAATGTCACCGTCCATAAAGCTTGACTTGTGGCAAAGGGTTTTTCACAAGTTCAAGGAGCTGACTACGATGAGACCTTCTCAGCCGTAGCGATGCTTAAGTCTGTCAGAATCATGTTGGCAATAGCTGCTTATTTGGACTATGAAATTTGGCAGATGGATGTCAAAACAGCGTTCCTCAATGGTTTCCTTGAGGAAGAGTTGTATATGATGCAACCAGAAGGTTTTGTCGATCCAAAGAATGCTGACAAAGTTTGCAAACTCCAGCGATCCATTTATGGATTGGTGCAAGCATCTCGGAGTTTGAATAAGTGTTTTGATGAGGTGATCAAAGCGTTTGAGTTTATACAAGTTTATGGAGAAGGTTGTATTTACAAGAAAGTGAGTGGGAGCTCTATAGCGTTTCTAATATTATATGTGGATGACATATTGCTAATTTTAAACAAAATAGAAATGCTGGAATGCATGAAGGAATATTTGAACAAGAGTTTTTCAATGAAGGACCTAGGAGAAGCTACTTTCATATTAGGCATTAAGATCTATAGAGATAGATCGAGACGCTTAATAGCACTTTCACAGAGCACATACCTTGATAAAGTTTTGAAGAAGTTCAAAATGGATCAGTCCAAGAAGGGGTTCTTGCCTGTGTTACAAGGTGTGAAGTTGAGTAAGACTCAATGCCCAGTGACTGCAGAAGATAGAGAAAAGATGAGTGTCATCCCCTATGCTTCAGCCATAGGCTCTATCATGTATGCAATGCTGTGCACAAGACCCGATGTCAGCCTTGCGATAAGTATGGCCAGAAGGTTTCAAAGTGATCCTGGAATGGAGCACTGGGCAGCAGTCAAGAATATCCTTAAGTACCTGAAAAGGACTAAGGAAATGTTTCTCGTTTATGGAGGTGATGAAGAGCTCGTCGTAAAGGGTTACATCGATGCAAGCGTTGACACTTATCCGGATGACTCAAAGTCGCAAACTGGATACGTATTTATTCTCAACGGGGGAGCGGTAAGCTGGTGCAGTTCCAAGCAAAGCGTGGTAGTCGATTCTACATGCGGAGCGAAGTACGTCGTAGCCTCGGAGGCGGCAAAGGAAGGTGTCTGGATGAAGAAGTTCATGCCAGATCTTGGAGTAGTGCCCAATGCACTGAATCCAATGAACCTGTTCTGTGACAACACTGTTGCCATTGCTCTTGCCAAGGAACCAAGGTTTCACAAGAGGACCAGACACATAAAGCGACGCTTCAACTCCATCCGTAATTACATCGAGGAGAAGAACATAAATATTTGCAAAGTGCAGACAGATCTGAAAGTTGCAGACCCGTTGACTAAACCTCTTTCAAGGGCTAAACATGATCAACACCAAAACTGCATGGCTGTTCGATTCATTACAATGTAAATCACATAGTGATGTGAACTAGATTATTGACTCTAGTGCAAGTGGGAGACTGTTGGAAATATGCCCTAGAGGCAATAAATAAATTGTTTATTATTGTATTTCCTTGTTCATGATAATAATTTATTATCCATGCTATAATTGTATTGATTGGAAACACATTACATGTGTGGGTAAATAGACAACACTCTGTCCCTAGTATGCCTCTAGTGAACTACCTCGTTGATCAAAGATGGTCAAGGTTTCCTAGCTATTGACATGTGATGTCATTTGAGAATGGGATCACATCATTAGGAGAATGATGTGATGGACAAGACCCAAACTACAAACGTAGCATATGACCGTGTCAGTTTATTGCTACTTTTTTCTGCATATCAAGTATATGTTCCTATGACCATGAGATCATGCAACTCACGGACATCGGAGGAGTGCCTTGTGTGTATCAAATGTCGCAATGCAACTGGGTGACTATAAAGGTGCTCTACAGGTATCTCTAAGGGTGTCTGTTGAGTTGGTATGGATCAAGACTGGGATTTGTTACTCTGTGTGACGGAGAGGTATCTCAGGGCGCATTCGGTAATACAACATCACAATAAGCCTTGCAAGCAATGTGTCTAAGTGTTAGTCACGGGATATTTTATTACGGAATGAGTAAAGAGACTTGCCGGTAACGAGATTAAACTAGGTATGGAGATACCGACGATTGAATCTCGGGCAAGTAACATACGGAAGAACAAAGGGAACATCAAACGGTATTAACTGAATCCTTGACATAGAGGTTCGACCGATAAAGATCTTCATACAATATGTAGGAACCAATATGGGCATCCAGGTCCCGCTATTGGTTATTGACCGTAGTGGTGTCTCGGTCATGTCTACATAGTTCTCGAACCCGTAGGGTCTGCACTCTTAAGGTTTGGTGACGTTTCGGTAGTATAGAGTTATGAATTGTTGTAACCGAAGGTTGTTCGGAGTCCCGAATGAGATCCCGGACGTCACGAGGAGCTCCGGAATGGTCCGGAGGTAAAGATTCATATATAGAAGTCATGTTTCGGTCGCCGAAAAAGTTTCGGTCTCATCAGTAGTGTACCGAGAGTGCAGGTAGTGTACCGGGAGACCTCCGTGAGGGGTATTTCGACCCAAGAGGCTTCATGGGTTGTGGGAGAGTCAATACCAGCCGTCAGTGGGCTGGTGGAAACTCCCACACAAGGCCCATGTGGCTAGAGAAGAAAATCCAAAGAGAAAAAGTGGAAGAAGGCAAAAATAGGGTGAATCCTAGTCCTACTAGGATTGGAGGTGGATTCCACCTCCACCCCTTGGTTCGGCCGACTCCTAGAGGCTTGGCCCTTGGGCCAAGTCTCCTCCTCTCTTCCTCCTATATATACTGGTGGTTTTTAGGGTTTTGGCACTAGAATTTGAGCCACGTGCTACCCATTCCACCAGTGCATAGTTTCTCCTCTAGATTGGATTTCTGAAGTGCTTAGGCGAAGCCCTGCCAGAACTGCTCCACCACCATCTCCGGAGCGCCGTCATGCTGCCAGAGAACTCTTGTTCCTCTCCGCTCTCTCTTGCTGGATCGAGACAGCGGAGATCGTCATCAAGCTGTACGTGTGCTGAACACGGAGGTGCCGTCCGTTCGGCGCTAGATCGGAAGGATCGAGATCAAGTTCGTGGGACGGATCGTGATCGAGTTCGTGGGACGGATCGTGATCCAGTTCGTGGGACGGATTGTGATTGGATCGCGGGACGCTCGGCGATTTGGATCGCGAAGACGTTCGACTACACTAACCGCGTTTCTTAACGCTTCCCGCTTACCGATCTAGCTATAGGGGCACGTAGATCCACCCTCCCTCTCGTAGATGCTCATCACCATGGATAGATCTGCGTGTGCGTAGTAAATTTTTTGTTTCCCATGCAACGTTCCCCAACAGCTACATGGAGTGAGGGGATGAAGGTAATGTGGAGTCACTGGCCACGAGGGTTTATATAGCAGGCCAACAAGCATTAGGGATTTGGGGATTTTGCTGAGACGGGTGGGAAGCTAGATCCGTAGCACGGTTTTGTGCACAGGAACCTACGCGGTTGTGCGTGGAAATTGGCTCATCGAGCCGACACGTGGCAAAAAGCCGTGCCGAAGCATGCACTGGAATCCTTGGGCAGCAATGCAGTGACAAGACGTGAGAGAGGAGGAAGGGATGATGTGAAGGCAAACGGGGTCACAATAATAAAGTGTCTACCATATTAATACAGGCAAATGGCACTTCCCAACGTAGCGTCGATAATTATTTTATCCATCGCTGACAATTGTTTGGCAGCAACCGTCTGCCCACAACACACACAACTGGTCGTTATGAATCGTTTGGCTTAATATTTGTCTTCGCACACAAATCCGATCAATGAATTGTTTGTCAGGTATCACACATACCTTGTTATGGTAACTCGTTTATGTTCTAGCTTGATCAACACAAACATTTTGTCCGAGTGAACTATATGTCGTACGTCGCACGCATATGTATTTTGTGAACCGTTTGTGTTATCTTGTCTAATCGCAAACAATTCATAAGCACCAACTGTATGCCCTACATCGCACATGCTATTCTCATCTCAAACGTGCCCGAGGACCAGTCATTGCACACGGTTTTATTTATTGGCGATGAAACTATAACTATACCATTTGCAATGGCTCGATCGCACACAGTTTGGTCGAAGGGTGTCTGATTGATGTGTTGTCTTTGGACCTTCATGCACTAGTGATAAGAGTAGTATTCTCTCTTAGACCTTATATGTCTATATCCTATCTATTCTACACCATGAAGGTGCCATAGGAAGACAATACTGGAAACCAGCATGCAGCGAGCCTCAGAGTTTTGAACATGGATTTTAAGTGTACCCATCTCTAACCATTGCTAGCCAACTCGAATCTCGATGACGAGATTCATTTTAAGGGGGGGTACATTTCTAACATCCCAAATTTTCAAATTTGGAATGTTAATAGGGTTGCTTTAATATTGCTTGTGTTGTTTGCTCTTTGCTCAATTTGAGTATGATTTCAAACTTTTGAAGTTTAATTCAATATTGAGATGAGAGGGAATAAGAGGACTTTCCCAAATATGCATTTGACTTTTATTTTTGATTTGGCAAATATTCAAATCATTTTCAAGTCAAGCAAGATCATACTGAGAGTAGAAAACATGAGTTCTTCCATGTTATTTATAATTGGAAAATGATAAAAATGTTTTGGATTTTACCTGATTCATTTTAGTACTTCTCAAAACTCGCATTTATTTTAGAGTTTGTTTTAAATGTTTATTATTAACTCCTATTTGATAAAATAATTATACAAATTTTATTTATCTTGGAAAAATCTATAATGTATTCTATGTTAGTATATACTAGTAAAAGGGCCCGTGCGTTGTAACGGGAGATTTTTTTTATCTTCAATGGCCATGATCACATTTTACTGTATCAACGAGATTCATTATCACTCTCAATTTCGTGAAATCATGAATATTATTTTAAACTCGTGAACATATTTGAAATCGCGATCATTTCTCAAATTCATGAACACTTTTACAAATTTTTGAACATTTTCTAAAATCAAGAAACTTTTTTTGAATTCATGAACATTTTATACTATTTGCAAACTTATTTAAAAATTTTGAACATTTTTCTAACAATTTTCCTGAATCCGAGAACATTTCTAGAATGGATGAATATTGTTTGGAAATTAGTGGAACAATTTTTGAAGTTCACAGACATTTTTTTCGGATTAGAAGCATTTTTTGTAATGCATAATCATTTTTTAATCAGTGGATATATTATGAATGAATAAACAAATTTTGAATTTTTAGGATATTTTTCCAATCATTATTTTGAATTGGTAAAATTTGGTAAATTTCATTAACTTTTTTAAAACACGAACTATTGATAAAATCATGAACATTTTTTAGTTTTCCGAACATATTCCATTGGGATGTCCGCAGTGCATGCCTCCGTCTGCCTGCCGGATGGCGGCATATCCGTCTTCTTGTCGGATGAGAGGCTGTCCCAAATGGCTTTGTAGCTCAAGCGGCCATGGCGGTCTTGGTGTGGCGAGGAGAAGGATGGATGCGCCGATGGCCGAGGCTGGAGTTTAAATAGTCGTTGGATGGCAGGGCAAGCGACGAGGTGGTTAATTGCGGGCAGTAGACAAACGGACGTGTGGCGTCAGAGTAGGTTCTTCGGCAACCGCACATGTTTAATGTAGGGAGGCGGAGTGATGAAATTTCAGTTGAACATGGAGTTGTCGCGTGCACCGGGATACAGCGCGGGCGGCGGTCTCGGCCGGCGCCAGTGAGAGGTCGCATCGCTCTGAGTCGGCATAAATGCAACATTTGTGCTCTGTAGCGGCGCTGACCACTTCGGACGGAAGGGACGTGGGAAGGGGGAGGCATGGAAGATAGAATCGACGATGGCAGATGTCCGGTCGCCCGCAAAGCCCCAAATTTGTTTTTGCATTCTGGGAGAAAGTAAGTTCGGACCGGTCGACGGACCGACATAGACCGACATTGGATGACAAAACAAGTCCAGACTATGAGATGTGGATGGTTGCAGGTTTTTTGAGGGTTGGCGTTGGAGTGCCCTTAAATACTCTTCAAGAGTTTAATAATTCATTTAAAGTATTTTATCAAATTATGAAAAGATTTGAATTCTAATGATATTTTTTTGCGAGATTAATTCTAATGATTATGATTATGTAGTTTTTTCAATGAAAGGTTTGTTTGATTTGGAAATTATATTTCATTCCCAATATATTTTTACACTGTTAAGTGTTGACCGAAGGTAAGAAATATTAATAACCGGCTGACAAAAACAATGTTGGGGCTTAACGACCGGCACGTAACACCCACGTGTACCTCCACCGCTAGCTAGCTTATGCTTATCTATCTCCACCGAGATGCTCCATCTTTCTCACATCCAAAAAAGCACCGAGAGAGCTATCTTCTTCGTGGCCCTTGTCCACAACGTTGCTCCACTCCTGGATGTGCGGCCGCGGGGGTCTCCGGCATGGGCCAGGAAAGGAGGACGCTAGGGCAAGTAGGATTGGTCGTGCCGAGATCCAGCCTTGTGGCCGCGGGGGTCTCCGGCATGGGCCAGGAGAGGAGGACGCCAGGGCAAGTAGGATTGGTCGTGCCGAGATCCAGCCTTGTGGCCGCGGGGGTCTCCGGCATGGGCCAGGAGAGGAGGACGCCAGGGCAAGTAGGATTGGGTCATTCCGACGCAGACTTGCCTTGCTTGGGCGTTTCATTCTATCCGCTCCTTTCGGCTCGCCTCGAGCTCCCGCGCATCTCTCTCTCTCTCTTTCTAGGTGCTCATGCCGCCATGGCCGCGCCTAAATCCTCCTCCTCTGGTTTATGAGACTTTGTCATTGTTTTCACCAACGTTCCCTTTTTTTGATCGATTCGTGTATGCTTCATCCTCCTCATCCCTGTTTGCTGATTAGTTTTGTCGCTTGTTGAAACCATTATTTTGTACGTATATGAACTGTTGAGATTGGGCGTGAACAAGCGATGTGGGATTATTATTAGAGGCTGAATCATTAGGAACTGACAACGAATGAACGCCCGAGGACAAAGTCCAGGTAGGAGCACGTTCGAAGGCCCAATCGGGCGACCAGAAGACAAGCTCGAATCGTTTTTAATCTGGCCGGAGGGGAGGGAGGAGCGGAGCGTGGGTACCTCGGGGGCGAGCTGCGCGGCGCCGGAGCTCGCCGGAAGTGGCCGGCATGGGCGGTGGCGGCAGAGGGAGAGGACGCAATCCTGTGCTTCGTGTGTGGTCGTGTGCGTTTTTTTCCTTTAACATCTGCTCGTACCGCGCGTGAAATACTCCAAACGACAGGGTGTTTTGTGCAAAATCGAAACGTTTTCTTAGTACTACTAAAACAGGGACTGTAGGTTGAATTCAGAGAAACCGAGGGACGTTTTTGCAAAATTTCCGCGACGTCCGATCACCCCCATGACCAGAAGCAATAGGCCTTTTATTATTAAGGAAGGATAATTTTGGGAATGTTAATTTGTTTTTTCAAATGATGTGGATCATTCTTGGAGCCAAAATCAATTTCTGTTATTTCTTTAACACGAGATTCTAACCCTAACTTAGCCCACATGCTATCCAACGCAGAGCGTGCATAGTGAATTGCCGGCCCAGCCCATTTCAGCAGGCCACATCCCACGACGGCCACATCCCACCCCGTGTTTTCCCCTCTGCCCTCCTCTCGACAGCTGACAGCTGGGTCCAGCATGTCATCTCAGTCGGTCTACTGGTCGTGCACGAGTTCTTCCCTGCCCGGCCAAATCCCTTCTCTCAATTTGATCGATTGGTTGCCCCTTCCGTACTACCACCTCAACATAAATAATCTTCTTTGTCTCTGCGTCCGATTTTTGCCCAAATTGCCAACTCTCCTGCTCTATATCAACCGTACCAAGACATCCAATCTCGCCAGAGTTGCGTTGTCACAGAACACATCCATAGGATGAATTCGTCTCCACTGGAGGTTACCAACGTCACCCTTCTCGTTTGTGCTCTTCGCCTCGGTGTCCTCTACCGCCCCGACTCCTAATCTCGCGCAGGTGAGCACCATAGCCATGCTATTGTCGGGTAACATTGCATGGGAAACAAAAAAAAATCCTACGAACAGCCAAGATATATCCATGGAGATGCATAGCTACGAGAGGGAAGATGCTAAGCGAAAGCGTATATAACGCGATTGATGTAGTCGTACTCTTCACGATCCAATCGTGATCCGATCCGATCTAGCGCTGAACGGACGGCACCTCCGCATTCCGCACATGTGCGACTAGATGACGTCTCCTCCTTCTTGATCCAGCAAGCATGGGAGGAGAAGTAGACGGGATCTCAACCAGCACGACAACATGGTGGGGATGATGGTGGAGCAATCCCGACAGGGCTTCGCGAAGCGCTACTGTAGATGCGATCTGAGGAGGAAACGATCTAGGGAGAGAGGTAGTGCTGCCATCGGGGCATGGGATTGTTGTGTCCAGCCCTCCCCCTCTCCTCTGCTATATATAGGAGGCAAGGGGAAGGGTTTGGTCGCAGCCCTAGACCCCTCCTCCAAGGAGGGTCAGTGGCTAGGGAGGAAACTTGCCTCCCAAGGCAAGTGGACTCCCTCCCACTTAGGGTTTCCCCTTCCCTTTGCGCATGGGCCTTGTGGGGCTGGTGCCCGTGGCTCAATAAGGCTAGGGCACCCCCTTATAGACCATGCACGCCCTAGGGAATGGAGGTATCCGTATGGACTCCTCCGGAACCTTCCGAAACCTTCCAGAAGCTTCCCGCTACAATACCGAAAAAACCTAAACTTTTCCGGTAGCCAAAATATGACTTCCCATATATGAATCTTACCTATGGACCATTCCGTAGCTTCTCGTGACGTCTGGGATCTCATCGAGGACTCTGGACAACATTCGTTCACCAACGTACATATCACTATACTACTCTAGTGTCATCGAACGTTAAGCGTGCGGACCCTACGGGTTGAGAATCATGCAGACAAGACTAAGACACATCTCCGGTCAATAACCATTAGTGGGACCTGGATTCCCATATTGGTTCCTACATATTACACGAAGATCTTCATCGGTCGAACCACGATGCCAAGGATTCAATCAATCCCGTATGCAATTCCCTTTTTCCATCTGTATGTTACTTCCCGAGATTCGATCGTCGGTATCTCCATACCTAGTTCAATCTCGTTACCGACAAGTCTCTTTACTCATTCCGTAATACAAGATCTCGTGACTAAGTCCTTAGTCACATTGCTTGCAAGCTTCTTGTGATGTTGTATTACCAAGAGGGCCCAAAGATACCTCTCCGTCAAATGGAGTGACAAATCCCAGTCTCAATCCATGCCAACTCAACATACACCCTCGGAGATACCTGTAGAGCACATTTATAGTCACCTAGTTATGTTCCGACATTTGAAACACACAAGGTAATCGTACGGTGTCAGTGAGTTGCATGATCTCATGGTCATAGGAACATATACTTGACATGCAGAAAACAATAGCAATGAACTGACACGATCATATGCTATGTTCATAGTTTGTGTGTTGTTCATGAAATCATTCTCCTAATGATGTGATTCCGTTATCAGATGGCAACTCATGTGTATGATCAGGAAAACTCAACCATCTCTAATCAATGAGGTAGTATAGTAGAGGCTCACTAGGGACATGGTGTTGTCTATGTATCCACACATGTATCTGAGTTTCCGATCAATACAATTCTAGCAGGCATAATAAACGATTATCATGAACAAGGAAATATGATAATAACTAATTTATTATTGTCTCTAGGGCATCTTTCCAACAGTCTCCCACTTGCACTAGAGTCAATAATATAGCTCACTTCACCATGTGATTAACACCCAATGAGTTCTAGGGGTTTACCATGTTGTGCTTGTGAGAGAGATTTTAGTCAACGGTCTACAACATTCGGATGCATGTGTACTTTGCAAATCTATATGTCATACTCTAGATGCTGCTACTATGCCCCATTTGGAGCTATTCCAAATGACCACTCCACTATACGTATTCGGTTTGCTATGCAGAGTCATCCATATTGGTGACAAAGCTTGCATCGACGTAACATTTACGATGAACTGTTTATCACCTCCATAATTGAGAAACATTTCCTTATTCCTATAGTTACTATGGATAATTTTGACCATTGTTAAGCGATTCACTCCTGGATCACTCTTGTACCTCTCGACAGACTCATGGCAAGGCACACACCAGGTGTGGTACACAACATGGCATACTATATCGAAACTATGGATAAGGCATAGGTGAGGACCTTCGTCCTTTCTCTTTCTTATGTTGCGGTCGATCTTTGAGTCTTACTCAAAGTCATACCTTACAACACAACCAAGAACTCCTTCTTTGACTAATCTATTTTTAACTCTTTCAAAAGCTTATCAATGTACGCATTCCTTGAAAGTTTAATCAAGCGTCTTGATCTATCTCTATAGATCTTGATTCCAATTGTTAAGTAGCTTCATTCTAGGTCTTCCTTTGAAAAACTCCTTTCAAACAACCCTTTATGCTTTCCACAAATTCTACATCATTTTCAATCAACAATATGTCATCCACATATACTTATCAGAAATTTTATAGTGCTCCCACTCACTTTCTTGTAAATACAAGTTTCTTAAAAAAATTCTATAAACCCAAATGCTTTTATCACCTTATCAAAGCATATATTCCAAATCCGTGATAATAGCTAATAACCCACAAGTATAGGGATCGCAACAGTTTTCGAGGGTAGAGTATTCAACCCAAATTTATATATTCGACATAGGAGGAGCCAAAGAATATTTGAGAGTATTAGCAGTTGAGTTCTCAATTCAACCATACTTGGAGATAAATATCTACAGCAAAGTGATCAGTTGCACAGTAATATGATAGTTTCATAGCAGTGGTAACGGTAACAATGGCGGTAACAATAAAAGCAATAGTTTTGCAAGTGCAATAGTGACAGCTGTAATAGTAACTTAGCAAGAGCAATAATTGGAAAAATCGTAGGCATTGGATCGGAGTATTTGTTGGATGATATTCATCATATAACAATCATAACCTAGGGCGACACAGAACTAGCTCCAGTACATCAATGTAATGTAGGCATGTATTCCGTATATAGTCAGACGTGCTTATGGAAAAGAACTTGCATGACATCTTTTGTCCTACCCTCCCGTGGCAGTGGGGTCCATAAGGAAACTAAGGGATATTAAGGCCTCCTTTTAATAGAGAACCAGAACAAAGCATTAGCACTTAGTGAATACATGAACTCCTCAAACTACGCTCATCACTATGAAGTATCCCAAATATTGTCACTATGGGGTTGAAAGATCATAACACATAATAGGTGCATATGACTAGGTAAGATCGGATCAAGAACATAGAAATAATTATGATAACATAAACGGTTAAGATCTGAAATCATGGCACTCGTGCCCTAGTGACAAGCATTAAGTATGGCAAAGTCACTCCCGGTGGGGGATCATGCCCTAACAAAACTAACTTGATTACATGATGAATCACATCCAAATCCTCACCCACCAGGAAGCCTATAAAGGAATTACTCACTCCCGGTGGGGAGCATCATGGAATTGGCAATGGAGAAGGGTTGATGATGACGAAGAACGAACATTCCCCTCTCCGGAGCCCCAAACAGACTCTAGATCGGGCCTCCCGATCAAGACCAGGAGGTGGTGGCAATTCCGTATCGTGAAACGAGGCAAACCCTTCTCTCTGATTTTTTCCAGAAAAATGTGAATTTATAGCGTTGTAATTAGGATCGGGGACCCACGAGGTGTCCGCCCTCCATCGGGCCGCGCTAGGGGGGGTTGTCGCGTAATGGTGGAGGGTGGGCAGCCTACCCCCCTCTAGGTAGCTTATGTCTCCATAATTCCTTAAATATTCCAAAATAAATATCCAAAAAGTTTCGCTCTATTCTGAGAACTTTTATTTCTGCACAAAAACAACACCATGGTAGTTCTGCAGAAAAGAACGTCAGTCCGAGTTAGTTTCATTCAAATCATGCAAATTAGAGTCGAAAACAAGAGCAAAAGTGTTACGAAAAGTGGATAAGTTGGAGGCGTATAAACTCCCCAATCTTAAACCTGTACTTGTCCTCAAGAACTTCAGTTGACAAAATGATAGTGAGAAAGAAAAACTTCTACGAACTCTTTTGTTCTTGCTTACATACATATCCTTAAGTAGCACCCAGGTTTTCAGCAAAGATCATGACTAACCATGACAACAATAACTCTTAAAGACTATATTAAATCATATCAATGGCACAAGCAAGTAGCAAGCAATAATGAGATATCTCAACTGCAGACAATTTTTCAAAAGAATCATGATATAATATGACAATAGTGGTATGTTGCTAGCCCTTTTTGAGACCGCAAAATATAAATGCAGAGCACCTCCAAAGTTCAAGCAGCGACTAATCATTGTAATTCATGGTAGAAATGATCCAGTCATGATGCATCCAGCATTCACTATACACAATGCATGAGGATGAAAATAGTGCTCTCAGATGTGGCACTTATTTTAGAAGGTGATGACTCAACATTAAAGTAAATAGATAGTCCCTTCGCAGAGGGAAGCAGGGATTTGGAGATGTGCCAGAGCTCAAGGATTAAATAAGATATAAGTATAATTTTGAGAGGTACACCCTTCTTGTCAATGCTACGACCAAGAGCTATCAATATCTTCCATGCTAAATAAATTAGTGGTGGTTCCCAAGCGGTAAAAGTAATTGTTTACTCCCCCTCCACCAACAAACACACTCCATGGCGAGCCGAATCCATGGGTACCTTCCAAACCAACAACATTCATGGGGGAGTTTTGTTTAGTTATTTGCATTTATTTTGATTTCCGGACTGGGAATACCTATTACCGCCGTTCTCATGCAAGGAAGAGTGAATAAACACCCATCATGAGAGTAACCCGCTTAACATGGAAGATACTGACCTCCTGTCTGTGGGGACCCCGACTAATAAGTTGTGATCACCGAATGTATGTGCACAATGATCCCAGAGATAAATGCTCACTGAACACAGAGAAAATGATTAACAAGAGTCTTACATCCATTACATACCGGTTTACTCATATATGGCCTTCATGGCCAAGTCTTCATATGATTGCAGCAGAAATCTTCAATGATGGCATGAACCCATGCCATCTGCCTTAGCCCTACAGGCATTCTGACTGGGAAGCGTCCTAGCTCACATGTCCTCCACCAAGGTAATCTTCATCATAACCTGATCTTTCATGCCAGGCCAATAAAATAACCAGTGGCAAGCCAATGAGTACTTTGAATGTACTCGCAAGCAACCCATGTTTGGAACAAGGCAATAACAATGCATGATAGCACTAATAGGTAAGTTTTTGCAGAAAGCTAGTTTTGAGTGCAATGACATGATCAAGTAACTTAAGTAAGCATGCATCAACCATGAATAAGTGTTCATAGGAACACGTCATAGTCCTCGTCATCGGCAGGGGGTTGGACGTCTCATGTTCAACCATCACACCAAGTCCTTAGACTTGTCTCATGTACCGTCTGAACATCTCATGTTCACTCATCATGCCAAGTCATCCGAACCGACTCAAATATCATCCTTGTCACCACACACACAGACCAAGTTTTTCGAAAACATTCGGACGTAGTTTAAGAAGGACCTTCAACTGTCCATTACCGTGGACGTGGCTATTCGAATAGTTTTACATTCTTCAAAGGTTGCACACTTTAACCACAGGACTCGGGGAACTTCTGTGTCATCCATGACTCACGGTATATAACATACCCGAGGTAAGCACCCGAACAATGCCTTTCCCATGGTGATACTAAACAAAGAGTCCACTCGTTGGTGCCATCCCTCATGATATACATCACTCGTATCATCCATGAGGGAACGCAACAGTGTGCCCGGTGCCTGTAGAGACAACGCATGACCTTCCACTCTAGGATGACTCCGTCTCAAGAGTGATCATTTCACTCTTGCCACTGGTAATGCGGGCTCCTTGCTAGCACCAACCATAGTAATGAACAAAGCCCCGTCCCATAAGGGGTATCGTTGTTGCGAATGTAAGGTTGGGACAGTCAGGAGACCTTAAAACTCTCCGTTTTCGAAAACACACCCTCAACTCATTCTGGCACACCACTTCTTTATCAAGTGGTCACCCAATTCGTCATCGTCTCCCTTGAGCATTAGTGGCACCCGACGGGGTTTTCGAAAAGTCTTTGAAAGAATCATTTCCTTTCCATCACTATGCATAACTCCCATCCCACTTGTGTAGCATCTATTAGCATCCTAACTACACCCACCCGCATAACCCTCATAAGGTGGTAGGGTCATGCACGATGCAAGTGTCAATGGTAAGAGTGTCGGAAGCAACCCATCGGAGGGGTCACTACTCCACATGATCAAATACAATGAAAGTAAGGTGCTATATGACATGCAATAAAAATGGTTTCTTATCATGGTTAAAGTGCTTTATAAATAGGAGTTTTATTTTTCTTGGACACCTCTGGTCACAACAAAAATAGCCAAGTAGGTTTCACTTGATGTGGATCAAGGGGGGTATTTGAATGGTGGAAATGAAGGAATTGAGGGTCCCATAAGATGTCCACCAAAAATATTTTAACAAAAATGAGTGGAGGTACTCATAAAATAGGGCATGATTTTAGAAACATGTGGGAAGTGGTTTCACTGGATTTGGAGTTGGTATGAATATTCTAGGGATTTGTAAAGTGGGTCACATAAGAAGAAATTGCCCAATAATTGATAGAGCAGAAATAGTGTAAGGAAAAATGCTCACCACTTAGTTCATGAATTTAGACTCACCTAGGGATTTGAATTACTCCATTTGGAGCTATAATGGATGATCTATAGATTTTACAAAGTGGTCCTTAATGGTTCAAATTTGAATTTAAATTTGAACATGGAGAAAAGGTGTGGTGGAAAATAATGAAAGTGACACCATTAAATAGGTGGTATTTTTAGGAGAATGTAGGAATTTGAATCATCCAATTTGGAGTTGAAATGAATTTATTATGAAATTTACAAGTCCCTGGAAAAATAAAAAGGGCTAAAGAATTTACTCAACATAAGTGAGCTAAAATGCGCCCGTGGGCACAAGATAGCTTCTCGGCCGGCCCGGTGGCTAGGCCAGAGCGTGACGGCCATGTCGAAGGCGTTTTCTCAGGAATGCGCCTTCCCCTTATGAAGACGAAAAGAACAAAACCTGTGTCCACTTAAACTATGCGGGTCCGGCTGGACACGTCAGCAGAGACTGACTGGTGGGGTCATCGGCCCCACTAGTCAGGTTCTTCTTCCTCGCATGGCTGTCTCTCATGGCAGGGACCGAGGAGGCGAGGCTGAGCTCGTGCCGACGACCTGGGGCACCGCTGCCAGCGCCCGTTGCACCGACGAGCACGAGAGGGATCGCTCTTCACCCACAGGTGGGTTTTGAGCCCTGGGGAGGCCGTCACCGAGTGTGGTGTCGTTCCGGGTGAAGGCAGCTGACGGTGATGGGGGGGACGCAGCACCATGGCCCTGGAAATGGAGGGATGGGGGCGGGGAGGAGCACAGAGGTGATGGAGGGGACCTGGTGAGTCAAAGGTAAGCCAGGGGAGGTCACCGTTGCCGAATTTCGAGCAGAGGCCGTCGGCGGGGCTTCGGCCATGGAGGGGGTTCGGGGAAAATAGGGGGTGAGGGGCCGGTCCAGGGGTTTCGGCGCGAGAGAGAGGCCAGAGAGCTCGAGAGGGGCACGGGGGAGGCCTTATATGGCCGAGCTGAGGTCCACCATGGACCGAGCTCTCGGACGGGGCTCGAGAATGCTTTGCAGGGCCCAGAGGAGCGCGAGAGAGGAGGGGCCCGACCGTGTGGCGTGGCGAGGACGTCGAGGTAACCTCGGGAGACACCACCACGGCGCCCAAGGTTGTCGGATGGCTCGGATTGGGCAAGCTACAGTGCGTGGATGCATTGTAGCATGATCCAGAGCGCGAGCCTTGCATGCCAAGGCATGTATTTGGCATGTAGGGTGCAGCCACTGGTGTCTAGGGCTTCTAGGGGGGCAATAAAGAAGTTGTATGTGGCCTTGGATGCCCTCGGTGGCTGATATAATATGCGAGAGAGTGGAAAATCTTGCTGTCTAGGGGGTAAACAGGGTTTTTTACCACATCAACCTTTAAGCTATGACCATGGCATTATTACTGGAGGTAGGAGGGGCCAGGTGGAGGTGTGGTAAAAACCTTGGCTCAAGGAGAATTATTTTGCCCTCCCAATTATTGATCCCTAGAATAGGACAGAAGGTGTTTGATGGAAGTTTGAGCTAGCAAAGAGATCGTCATCAATATGAAACTTAACAGGACTTGATAATACGTGCAAGTGAGGCTGATCACAAAATTTGAACTCATTTGAAGAAGGTTGCCAATGTAAACTTGGTAAACCCTAGAAATGGGCAGAAATGCATTTTCTTAGATCTAGCTATGCAAATCCATTCCACCTGATGCACCACTTGATGTGGTGACATATTTTGGCCATTATAGCATGCCCAAAAAGTTTGGGACCAAATGGGGAAACTTGACAATGCAAGAATTTCAAATTCTTGAAATCAGCATAAATGGGTTTGAGGGGATTTGGATAGGTTAATATGTTCCCCTTGATGCGCCACTTGGTGTGCCTGCATTATTGTAGGATTAGAACATGTCCACAAATTTTGGGAACAATAGGGGACAATTGGCAATCTAGAGTTGCTCAAATTTGGATCTAGACAGAGAGGGTTTTGGGATATTTTGGTGAACCAAAACAATGGGGATTGATATGAAACTTGGCAATATGACCACATATATCATATGTGGCATTCTAGAATTTTTTAGGATTTAATTGAGAATATTTCTTATAGAAATATTTCCAAACCTTGAAATAGGCAGAAATGGTTTTGAAGGGTTTTTTCCAATATCTTGAACATGACCATGTGTTTAAACTCTTATATATGGACAATATATGTCCACTAAGTTTTCCTAAATTTTCCCAAATATTTTTAAAGAATTTAAAGAATTTTTCCCTATAAAAGACCATTTCTAGTCTTAAGAAAAATCTTTTATATAAAATATGAAAATAATCATTTAAAATAATATTTTGTGGTTTTGGGAAGTTATATATATAGTAGGTTCAAAATAAAGGATTTGGGGAAAAAGAATTCTCCCAATTTGGGGACTTGCAGTGCAAATCTCAAATCAAGGGGTTTCGCAAACCTAATTTGAATAAAATCATTTTGGCCAAAATGATATGTTGTAAAAATATAATGAAGTCCTATTCACATGACATGATCATTGGACAAAAGTGGGGATCAAGGAAAATAGTTTTGATAGTAGGAGGGATTTTATGAATATAGAGCATTAGCGAGCAATCGGACAATCCGCAATCAAGTCAAGCATAACAAGCACACAAAATTTTTAATTGGCCCTGAATTTTGAGTCATGATAACTTAGTCATGAGGCAAATCATAGGGTGTGACACTACCGCTCCATGAGTAGTCCAGACACACAAAATAAATGTTCATTTGGAATTCTAGAGGTGGCACATGCAAATTTATTTGGAACAGCAGGGTCAGACCGCATATAGGTAGGTATGGTGGCTGCATCTGGAATAACTTTGGTTTAAGGATTTTTTATGCACAAGAAGAATTCCCACTTAGTACAGGTGAAGGCTAGCAAATAGGTTGAGAAGCGGCCAGCTAGAGAGCAATTATGGTCATAAACATGCATTACGAATAATAAACATTGAATGGTATAATGAGTAGGATATGTACACCATGAACATGAATATCATGAAGGCTATGTTGGTTTTGATTTAACTACATGCGTGAACATGTACCAAGTCAAGCTGCTTGAAACATTCAATGGAGGATAGCATATCATCATACTACATCACAACCATTTTAATGCATGTTGACATCCGAGATAAATCATTATCCACTCCTAGCTACTTCAGCATGGCATGAACCACTATAATGTCTAATTGTCATTGCAGACATGTTCAATCATAATGTGTTGAATCATGGATACTAGGTTAAACATATTTACAAAAACAAGAACAAGTTGAGTTCATACCCGTTTTTCTCTGCCACGGTCAATTCATCAAATGTCGTCATTTTTGCCTTTCACTTGCACAATCGAATGATATCAAAATAATAATAGTGCAAGAGTGTCGTGGACTAAGCTAGAATCTGCAAACATTTTATTCAATAGGAGAAGACAAAGTAATATGGGCTGTGTGTTACATCAACCATAATGCATATGAGAGCCACTCAACATTTTCATTGTGGTTTTCTCCTTGGTATGCCTCGAAAAAAGAAAAAGAATTTCAGAGAAACACACTAAAATATTTTTAGAGTTTTTAGCTTTTCTTGAAGAAAGAAAATAAGAGAAGGAAAACAAAAATGAGAAAAAACGGAGAACTCCCAACAAGCAAAAGAACAAATGGATGTTCTCTTTGGGGTTTCTTACAACTAACTAAACTGAAAAGAGAAACCAAAAAGAAGCAAAAAGTATTTTTGGATGTTCTCAAAGTTTTTCAAACACACAAGGAAAAAACGAGAAAAATAAATCTAGCATGGATAATACAATGAAAGAGTGTGGACACTGACAACTGAAATGAAATGTGTGAACATGAATGTAATGTCGGTGGGAATACGTACTCCCCCAAGCATAGGCTTTTGGCCTAACTTGGTAATCACCACCGTAGTAGCCGTCCGGTCCCATGTTGAATTGCGGCGGAGGAGGTACCTGAGCATCCCAATCCTGGGGCTCCTCCTCTGCCACACCTTGGTTGTTCCGATAGGTGATGATATCATCTGGCATAATTCTGTATCTGTTCCTGGCAACAGAATCAAACAAACCAGGTGCAGGCAACAGAATAACAACACTGGTTATGATGCTAAATACCAGATTATAACGAATATTATGAAAGTTGTCAGCCTCATCAATAAAGAGGTGAGCCCTCAACGACCTGTAGTCTATATAAACCTTGGGCAAAAGATAAACATGAGGGCGTATCTGAACTCTTAAACGACTCGCTAAGCGAGTGGAGTAAATGCCACCATGTATCTTGCCCTTACTCTTGTTATGTTTTAGGTCTCGTGCAATAATAGCTCCTATGCTAAAAGTGTGATCATTATATAATGCACGTCACAAAATGGCGAGGTCCGGAGCACTGAGTGCACCGACCTTTTCCTTAGCAGTTAAACACTGGGAAATTAATATAGCAAAGTAGTGCACAGAAGGAAACTGCGAACTAGTGGCAGTGGTTTTCGACACGCCTCTGTCATCACCCACGGTTAAAGTGAGGGGAAAATCCTCAAACTCTGGTGGTCTAGGCACTCTTAATTCCCCATCAGAAGGAATCAGGCATCTGTCACAAAAGTCAATGAATGGTATTTTGTAGTTTTTAGCATATATATTAAACTGCACCTCATGAGGGTTATTACTATTTAGGAAATTAAAACTTTGCACAAAGGAATTTGTGAGGATGTGGTACTGGTCACACTTATCTACGAGGAATTTGGTCAGTTCAGCATTGTCAAGAAACTGGGAATATTCTTGATAGAAACCGTCTTCCTCCATAAAGGGAATATGTGGCCATTCACACGGCCGCACTTCTTCCTTCCTTGGAATGTGTAAGTCACTATCATACGACTCCCCAATAAATCCCTTGGCATTCTTCTTGGAGGAGTAGTTGCTAAAGAAATTCATCTTATTTTCTACAAATAAAATTCTAAAAAAAATTAGTCCACAAAAATTTGTTAACAAAACGAAACAAGATTCATAAAAACTACTCCTAGAGATGCATAGAAGCCGTATCAAGCATTCAAACTACTTAGAACTGTAAGAATTCAACATGCAAGCTCATCTGCAGCAACACCAAGAGTAGCTAATGATTCTTAAAATAAACCACTAAATCAAAAACTAATTGGAGCCATGGGGGGTTACATACCGAGAGGCAATCCCCTAAAACAGTTTTGGAAATAGAGCTTTGAGCAAAGAGATCGGAATCCATGGGTTCTTGAGCAAGAACACAAGGGAGATAGCAATGGTGTCTTTTTTAGGAGGTAGGAGATGACATGGGCTAAAGGGATAAGTGAGGGGACCCACTAGGGGCCCACCCTCTACCAGGCCGTGCCAGGGTGGTCTGGCCCGTGATGGTGGAGCGTGGCCACATGGTGCACCCCCCTCTTGTATTATTTGTCCTCGAAATTCATAAGTAATTAGAAAAACTCCTGTTAAATTTTCAGGGCATTCTAAGAACTTTTATTTTTGGGCCATTTTTTATTGCACGGGAAAAAATGAAAACTGGAAAAGCATGGCATTTTATTTTATTTAACTAGGTAAATCAGAAAACAAAAGTGGATACAGAAAGTTGTGTCTACTAAATTCATCAACTTCATACCTCTCAAAAATGATTCATTAATAAGGTTGATCATGTCTTATTAACAACCACTTTCAATTAGCATGAAACCGAAGAACTTTCATAAAACACTAGGTTACCTCAATGGGGATAAGCATTTCCCCAACCATAATAATATGATATTTCTTTTTGACAGTAGGTAGAGGTAATTCAAAGCTTCCAACAATGAGTGTCGGAGAATTTTCAATAACATCATTCACTTGGAATTGTTTCTTCGAAAAGTGCACCGTATGCTCATTACCATTGATATGAAAAGTGACCTTGCTTTTATTGCAATCCATAACAGCCCCTACAGTATTCAAAAAGGATCTACCAAGGATAATCGATATGTTGTCATCCTCGGGTATCTCAAGAAGAACAAAGTCCATTAAGATAGTAACATTTGCAAAAACAAGGGGCACATCCTCGCAAATACTGGTAGGTATGGTGTTGTTTGTCAGCCATTTGCAATGTTATTTTAGTAGGTGTTAGTTTATTCAGATCAAGTCTTTTATATAAAGATAAATGCATAACACTAACACCAGTTCCTAAATCACACAACACCGTTTTGACATAATTTCTTATAATGGAGCAAGGTATAGTTGGTATTCCAGGATCTCCTAGTTTTTAGGTACTCCATCCTTAAAATAATAATTAGCAAGCATGGTGGAGATTTCCACTTCAGGTATCTTTCTTTTACTAGAGATGATTTTTTATGTACTTAGCATAAGGAGGTATCTTTAAAATATCTGTTAAATGGGTACGCAAAAATATTGGCCTAATCATTTTAGCAAAGCGTTCAAATTCTTCATCATCCTTTTTCTCAGATGGTTTAGGTGGGAAAGGCATGGGTTTTATAACCCAAGGTTCTCTTTCCTTACCATGTTTTCTAGCCACAAAGTCCTTTTTATCATACCGTTTATTTTTAGGTGGTGGGTTATCAAGATCAATAGCAGGTTCTATTTCGACATCATTATATCATTATTTATAATTACTAGGTTGATTATCCTCATCAACATCACTATCATTATCATTATCACTAGGTGGATGTTCATTACCATATTTAGTTTCAGCATTAGAAATAGAAACATCATTAGTATCATAGGTATTTCTATCTCAGGTTCACTAGAAGAATGCATAGTCCTATTATTTTTCTCTTTCTTTCTCTTCTTAGAAGGACTAGGTGTATGAGCATTAATTCCTTGAGATTATTGTTCAATTCTTTTAGGATGACCCTCGGGATACATAAGTTCTTGGTTCATTCTACCTCCTCTAGTTACTACTCTAACAACATGATCCTTCATATTATTATTCATTTCATCAAGCAATTCTCTTTAAGATTTAGCAACTTGTTCTAACTGAGTTTGAACCATATAGGAATGTTTTCCTACACCTCTAACATCATTACTGATTCTAAATAACAAGTCATTCAAGCGAGCAATCATATCAGAATTATATTTCAAGTGTTTGAGAACAATTGCATTGAAGTGCTCTTGTTTCATAATATAGTTATCAAACTCATATAGGCATTGACTAGGATGTTTATTGTAAGGGGTATCACCTTCATCGAACTTGAATAAAGAATTTACTTCTACCTCCTGTGGAGGTGGTCGTGTGTTGAGTCCATCTATTTCTTCAATAGGTGGTAAATTCTTAACATCCTCAGCTTTAATACCTTTTTCCTTCATACATTTCTTTGCCTCTTGCATATCCTTAGGACTGAGAAATAAGATACCCCTCTTCTACGGAGTGGGTTGAATTGGTGGTTCAGGGAGAATCCAATCATCATAGTTCTTTAATATATTATTCAATAGTTCCTCAGCTTGTTCAATAGTTCGTCCCCTAAAAACACAACCAACACAACTATCTAGGAAGTCCCTAGAAGCATCAGTTAGTCCATTATAGAAGATATCAAGTATTTCATGTTTCTTAAGAGGATGATCAGGCAAAGCATTAAGCAATTGGAGACGCCTCCCCCAAGATTGTGGGAGACTCTCTTCTTCAATTTGCACAAAGTTAAATATTTCCTGTAAGGCAACTTGTTTCTTATGAGGAGGAAAATATTTTTCAGAGAAGTAGTAAATCATATCCTGGGGAATACGCACACAACCAGGAGTAAGAGTATTGTACCATACCTTAGCATCACCCTTGAATGAGAACGTAAAATACTTGAGAATATATTAGTAGCGAATCTTCTCATCATGAGCAAATAGGGTGGCTATATCATTCAGCTTAGTAAGGTGTGCTACCACAGTTTCAGTTTCATAGCCATGAAAAGGATTGGATTCAACCAAAGTAATCAACTCTGGGTCAACAGAGAATTAACAATCCTTATTGGTAATTAAAAAAGATAAGTGAAGTAGCAAACTTAGGATCACATTTCATTTTAGCATTCAAAGTCTTTGTTTTGTACTTGCATAGTACTTTCTTAACAGCATGCCTATGCTTACAAGCTATTTCTCCATCTAAAGCATAACCTTTAGGTATCCTAGGCATTTCAAATCTAGCAGAGATAGGCCTATTATGTATTTTATAACCATAAGTTTCAAAGTTCTCATCAATTCCAGTAGATTCAAAAGTTTCAATAATTTCATTCTCTTTAGCTCTAGCAATTTGTTCATCAAGAAATTCACCTAATGGCACAGTTTCATAAAGCAAGGTACTAGAATCATCGTAAGCATCATTCATAGTAGAAGTAGCATCATCAATATTAGGATTAATAGCATGTGGTGGTGTTGCTAGTTTACTCATAATAGAAGGTGAATAAGGTGCAGAGTGTGATGGCAGTTCCTTACCTCCCCTCGTCTTAGAGGGAAAAATCTTGGTTTTAGTATCCTTCAGATTCTTCATAGTGATCAATCGATATAAATCCCAAGTGACTCTGCGAATATAGCTATGCTCCCCGGCAACGGCGCCAAAAAAGGTCTTGATAACCCACAAGTATAGGGGATCGTAACAATTTCCGAGGGTAGAGTATTCAACCCAAATTTATAGATTCGACACAAGGGGAGCCAAAAAATATTTGAGAGTATTAGCAGTTGAGTTGTCAATTCAGCCACCTGGAGATAAATATCTGCAGCAAAGTGATTAGTAGTACAATAATATGATAGTTTGATAGCAGTGGTAACAGTAACAGTAGCGGTAACAATAGCAGCAATAGCTTTGTAGCAAGTGCAACAATGACTGTAGTAATAGTAACTTAGCAAGAGCAATAAGCGGAAAGATCGTAGACACGGGCTCGGAGTATTTGTTGGATGATATTCATCATATAACAGTGATAACCTAGGGCGACATAGAACTAGCTCGAGTTTGTCAATGTAATGTAGGCATGTATTTCGTATATAGTCATACATGCTTATGGAAAAGAACTTGCATGTCATATTTTGTCCTACCCTCCCGTGGCAGCGGGGTCCATAAGGAAACTAAGGGATATTAAGGCCTCCTTTTAGTAGAGAACCGAAAAAAAGCATTAGCACTTAGTGAATACATGAACTCCTGAAACTATGGTCATCACCGTGAAGTATCCCAAATATTGTCACTATGGCGTTGATGGATCATAACACATAATAGGTGCATATGACTAGGCAAGATCAAATCAAGAACATAAATATAATGATGATAACATAAATGGCTCATATCTGAAATCAAGGCACTCAGGCCCTAGTGACAAGCATTAAGCCTTGCAAAGTCATAGCAACATCAATCTTAGAACATAGTGGATACTAGGTGTCAAGCCCTAACAAAACTAACTTGATTACATGATGAATCTCATCCAAATCCTCATCGACCAGCAAGCCTATGAAGGAATTACTCACTCCCGGTGGGGAGCATCATGGAATTGGCGATGGAGAAGGGTTGATGGTGACGAAGACCGAAGATTCCCCTCTCCGAAGCCCTAATCAGACTCCAGATCTGTCCTCCCGATGAAGAACAGGAGGTGGTGGTGGTTCCGTATTGTGAAACGAGGTAAAACCTTCTCTCTGATTTTGTTTCTAGAAAAATGTGAATTTATAGCATTGGCATTAGGGTCGGGGGACCCACGAGCTGTCCACCCTCCACCAGGTCATGCCAGGGGGGCTGGCATGCCCAGGTGGAGGATGGGCTCCCTGGGCCCCTCTTAGGTGGCTTTTGGCTCCATAATTCCTTAAATATGCCAAAACAAATCTCCAAAAAGTTTTGCTCTGTTCCAAGAACTATTATTTCTACCCAAAAACAATACCACGATAGTTCTGCTGAAAGCAACGTCAGCCCGGGTTACTTTCATTCAAATCATGCAAATTAGAGTCCAAAACAAGAGCAAAAGTTTTGGGAAAAGTGGATATGTTGGAGACGTATCAATTGCTCCAATCCATAGAAGGATCGCTGGAGCTTGCATACCTTTCAGTATCCTTAGTGCTGACAAACCCTTCTGGTTGTATCACATACAACCTTTCCTCAAGGAAACCGTTAAGGAAACGATGTTAACTCATCCATCTATCAGATTTCCTAATCAAAAAATGCAGCAATTTCTAACATAATTCCAACAGACTTCAGCGTTGCTAGGGTGAGAGAGTCTCATCATACTCGACTCCTTGAACTTGTCGGAAACTACTTTATGACAAGTCGAGCTTTATAAATGGTGACATTTACCATCAGTGTCTGTCTTCTTCTTAAAGATCATTTGTACTTAATGGACCGTCGTTCATCCGGCAAGTCTACCAAAGAACATACATGGTTTTCATACATGAATCCTATCTCGAATTTCGTGGCTCCTAGATATTTTTAGAATCCAGGCCCACCATCACTTCTTCATAGCTTGTAGGTTCACTGTTGATTAAAAACACGACCTCCAAGACAGGATTATCGTGCCACCTAGGGGTGGTATGAGTCCTTGTCGACCCACGAGGTTTGGTAGTAAATTGATCTAAAGTTCCATGACCATCATCTTTAGCTTGCTCTTCAATTTGGTGTAGGCGCCGCAGAAACATCTCTCTGCATCGTACTACCATCCAACTGAAGTGATGGTTCAATAACCTCATCAAGTTCTACCTTCCTCCCACTCAATTCTTTCAAGAGAAACGCTTTCTCAAGAAAGGACCCGTTTTTGGCGACAAACACTTTGCCCTTGTATCTGAAATAGAAGGTATACACAACTTTTTCCTTAGGTATCCTACGAAGACGCATTTGTCCATTCTGGGTTCGAGCTTATCAGTTTGAAACCTTTATGCATAAGCATCGCATTCCCAAACTCTAAGAAATGACAACTTAGGTTTCTGCCAAACCATAATTCATACAGTGGCATCTCAACGAATTTAGATGGTGCCTTTATTACAATGAATGTAGCATAACCCCAAAACATTAGTGACCAAATGACAAGAGACATCATAGTACACACCATATGCAATAGAGCACGACTACGATGTTCAGATACACCATTACACTATGGTGTTCCGGGTGGCGTGAGTTGTGAAACAATTTCCACTTTGTCTTAAGTTGCATAGCAAACTCGTAAATCATATATTCACCTCCATGATCATATCATAGACATTTTATCTTCTTGTCACGATGATCTTAAACTTCACTATGAATCTGTTTGAACTTTTCAAACATTTCAGACTTGTGTTTCATTAAGTAAATATACCAATACCTACTCAAATCATCAGTGAAGGTAAGAAAATAAAGATATCCACTTCATGCTTCAACACTCATTGGACCACATACATCAACACTTATTATTTCCAATAGGTCACTTCCTTGCTCCATCATATCGGAAAATGGGGTCCTAGTTATCTTGCCTATGAGGCATGGTCTACATGCTCAACCGATTCGAAATCGAGTGAGTCCAAAGATCAATCAGCATGGAGTTTCTTCATTCTCTTTACACCCTTTAGCGGCAGTGCCACAAGTATGTGGTACTATCTGTCACGCCCAAGATGCGTGCCTATCCATATTAAGGCACGGGGGCCTCGCAAGGGATAGATGCGCATCTTTCCGTTAGCAAGTATAGTATCATTGCATCATACATTACAGAAGACATGAGTATACAAGTTTGGCTTACACTCGCCACATACTAAATTGCAATTCTGCACAGAGTTCAAATCATCAAGATGAAGACAGGGTCCGACTACGGACGAAATCAAACGATAAAACAAATGCTGTCTCGCTATCCCAAAGATCACGACCATGGTCCTCTACTCATCCGGGTATGTCACGTACATCCTGCCTCTTTCCTCATCATATTTCCACTGGAGCTGGGTAAGATCATCCTGCACGTACTCATTTGAACCTGTACTTGGAGTGTTGTAGTAAACTGTGAGCCACAGGGACTCAGTAATCATGCGCTCGGGTACCGAGACTATTCGAGCTTAAGGTTGGGATGTGGTAAGTGTATAATTTGCAGCAGCACTAAGCATTTATGGTGTCTAACATACGTAACATGAACATAAATATGAGTGGCCTACGATGAGTGATAAAATCTAGCATGATCTCTATGAGATCCTGAACACTTACTTACGTTAATCATAACCCCACCGTGTTCTCTCTCGGATCATGTTCACGAGCAGAGACGATCACGGATACTCACACAGTTGGTGTATTTTATTAGAGTTTACTTCAAGTTGACTATAACCGGGTGTTAAACAAATATCCAAGTTGCCACATAATCGTGGGCACAGATTCTTGAAAAGATTTAACCCTGCAGGGGTGCTCCAACTAATCCATCACAAATTAACCACACTCAGCGGGAATAGCCTCGACCACGGATCTCGTGGTCTTCATCGGTAATTCCAAAGCAATTCCAACACCTTGAGAAAACCCGAAGAAAGTCAAAGTCCTCACACAAGGCATACGATAAAGGTAAAAAAATCCAACAAGACCACCCGACGTGTCGACGAACCCGATAAGAGCCACGTATCTCGTTCTCAGGACACGACAGATGGGACTAGCTATAGGGAAAACCAATCCTGAAGTTGCCTCGAGGCGGCCCCGCAGGCAGCTCATTTTGGACCAACACTCAAGAGGAGCACTGGCCCGGGTTGTTGATTAATTATCCACGGGGTAGCTAATCCCGATGCAATTTTAATTAAGTTGTTAGCAAATGTAGTACCAATGTTGGGTCTTGCCAGACAAGTTTTAATCTCAACCAAAAATACAAGGGGTCCCCATAACAACCCCGAGCATGTTAGGAGCGCAAAATATGGAAAACATAACACCGGTAACAAGAAACTAATGGCGGTAACAGCGGAACAAATCACTTAGCAAAAGGCCAAGCCTTCCACCAATACCAAGATATATATGTGCATTAAACTAAATAACAGATAATATTGTGATATCCAAATCCATGTTATCACATGGAAGAACCTGCACCTGCAACTAAGAATGCTATAAGAGGGGCTGAGCAGCGGTAACTTAGCCAATCAACGGTTTGCTAGGATGTGGAGGGTTAGAGGCTGTCATGGTAAATAGGAGGCTGATATCAAGTGGTAGGTAGTGCAATTATAACGATAAGAGCGAGAAACTAGCAAGCAAAAATAGTATCGGGATCCGGATATGATCATCTTGCCTGTTGGTTCTTCAGCGGAACAAGTAGCGGGATCCTCATAGTGGTACTCTCCTGGGTCCTCGCACTCAGTATCAATACTCGCGTCTACCCAAGAGAAACAGAAATAATAAACAACCAACCAAGGTGCAATGCACAACCAAGATGATGCATGATTACTTTATGAAGAATTAAACATGGCAATCCAAAACTAGTCATGTTTCACATGCAAAGTTTGTTTATTAATGAATCTGGACAGCACCACATGTTAAGTTATATATACATGGATGAACAATTAAAATATGGATGCATCATGCAAAATCGATAGAAATTCATATAAAGAACGCAAGGAACGGAGTTACGATTCTCACGATACGCTCACGACAAGGTACAGAGGCAATTACCTAAGACAACCAAGCCATGGGCTAATTCTTGCATTCCAAGGTAGCCACTGGTTAGGCAATGAAAAACCAATCACAATAGGCTCAAAGATCAATCAAATCCATGGAGCATAGCTCCCACAAGTCACAAATCAATAAAACTAACAATCTTCCACAAACAGCAACATAGCAACTTACACAGTCCACAACTTGAGCTACAGGAATCCTACAGCCACAAACAAGACATTGACAGAAACTAAACAACATATACATCAACTTATCCAACTACACAATAAGAAAATGAGGCAAACATCAATAAGCATGAAGCTATCAAGTTGGCATGATGAAACAGTTTTCTGGGACTTAGTGAAAATTCCAGTTTTCTGGAATCTGGGATAATAAAGTAGCAAGTTGACAGCAGTCGCTAAATATGATAGATAGCACCTCTTGGCATGAAAATTAACCGGATGGTAGTAGACAACATCTACTTCAAATAACTAACACTGAGTATGAGCAAATTCTCAACATACAACTAGATGTGACCCACTCTTCATGGCATAAAAATAACAGTAGATTCTCAGACTTGGTAGTTTTTTAGCATGCTGAAACAGAAACATCAAGTTGCCTTCTTAGCAGCTTGTTTCCCACTTATATGGGTGATTCTCATGTTAAGCAAAAATACCATGGCATAATAGACATAAAACACTAGCACTTCCTACTGGGCACATGCCCCAAAGCAAACATGAACTAAATCATGAAAAAATGACAAAGTAGCATCACAGCTAAAATGACAGTTTTATGAACTTGCACAAAAGTGAAATTTGAAAGCACCAATGGATTCATTGGCTATTTCTACCCCAAAACCATGTGTCATACTCATATGATCATGTGAAACATCAAGGCACAACTCAAATAGCAAAACTACCACCTACTCTTCATAAGTCAAAACTTACTCTAAAAGGAAATGAGCATAAATGGACATAAGCATATTTGGCAACTTAGATAAGAATGAAAATGAGTTAACAAAACCTACATAACATGCATATCTCATCAAAGGGTTATGACAAGTGGGAAAACCCACTAGTCCCCCCCCCCCACAAACTCCCACTTACATACTCTCACAAGCACAAGTGCACACACATGTACTACACCGTCTTACATACACAAGCACACATACATATCACAAACAGCACACACACTCACCTATTCACACACATGCATGTATTGCTTAGGTATACACACACACTCTACATACACACCATCCATCTACACTCACACCACATGAGTGTAATGTGCCACACATACACCTGGGTGAAGGCACCAAGCACAAACACATACACACATGTAACCATACCACACACACATGTGTGTATGCCTAAGCACACACACACACACATCCACACATGCATATGTGCATGCTCACATGCACATGCCATACTCCAAGCCCCCACACATATATGCATGAGCACACACATATATGCACATGTAAGTGCACCACACACACCTACAATATAAAAAAAGAAAAAAAAAAGAAAAAAAACCTACACATACTCAGGTGCCACTACACACACATATGTATATGTAATGGAAGAAACAAAGAAAGAAAAACACATAGAAAAAAGGGGAAGCCACTGGCTCGAACCCACGACCTAACGGTCGAGTCCCCCTGGCCCAACCACTCTGCTACGCTGCATTTGTTAACAGAGGGGGCTCTCTACCTATCTTAAGAAAACACACACATGCACTAGGTCTGACGAAACCGAACCGCACCACACTCTACAGAGCAATAGCGGCAGCGACACCCAGGTGAGCGCAGGGGTGGACTCCAGCGAGGGAGACCCCGGCGGGGGACGCGGGATGTACAGGGGATCCATTCCCTTGGTTACGCGGCGAAACGCGGGCTGCAGCACACACAACGACGACCGGCGACAGGCACAGACAGCGGCAACGGCAACATGTGATAGCGGCGACGGACAACGGCGACAACAGGGCTACCAGGCATGAGCCGCACGTGGAAACGAGCCGCACACAGGCGGAGACAACACTGCAGCAGGCCTGGCCTGCACCAGCACACACGCAAAAACACAAAGAAAAAAGGGGTCGGGTTGGAGAGCACTGAGAGCATCCCCACGACCGGACGACGCCGACATCTATGGAGGCCGAGGGAAGGAGCAAAGAGCAGGGATTGGACGCAGGAGGATACCTCTCCTACCTACACGCGATGACGGGGACGGAGGCACAGCAGAACGGCGATGGGGACCGAAGAAACTCCGGCGAGCTACTGACCGGACGCAGAGGAAGAAGGATCCAGGGGGGTGCAGCGACGAGGAGGTCTTGGCGCTTCCACGAATGACGAGGAAGTAGAGGAGGACTATATCCAGGAGGGCTAGCCCGAGCTCGAGCTTGCACCCGCTCGGCTCATGGCGGACGACGATGGCTACGTCGCGGCTATGCTTACCTGGCGGTGGCGCGGAGAGGAAGTGAGGGGAATGGGAAGAGGGAACCCTAGGGATCCGCGCGGACAGCTTTTAAGGGCACGCGGCCTAACGGCATGTCGATGTCCGTGCCGACGGCAGCTCCTCTCTGCTTGCTTGGGCACACTGAACCTGATGTAAGGAGACGAGGCAGGTTGCCGTCAGGTCCCTGGTGGGCCTCATGGGCCGGGGAGGCCACTCGCACACACTCTGGCAACAAACAAAAATGAAAGCCTTTTGTTTTTTTTAAACACCACAAGTCAAGGGAAAAACCCCAGAGCAAAAAGAAAGGTTTTTGTGCAGAACCAAATTGTTTTTATAAAGGAAATAGAATGCACTAATTAATAAAAAAATTAAAATGATTTTTGGACAAGTAATTTTAATACTTTGAAAAAATTAACAGCCCCTGTTTTATCTAAACACAAAATCATGCAAGCCCCAAACATCAAATGAACCACACCCTAAATTGTTAATACATATAGGGCTACCTCTTGAACATTTTTAAACAATTTAAAAAAAAACTTAATTCTGTTGCTAAAGTAACATGGGAATTAAAGCATTAGGTTGGGGGCTTTTGTTGAAAAGGAAAGAGAGGGGGAGAGAAGGAGGTTGCACACATGATCCAACAACACACAAACCACAAGTCACACTCACAACCAAAACACCATTCAAGGACACATGAAAACCAAACATGGCAAGTGAATGAAATGATGGATGAAATGATGCATGATGCATGAATGCAAAACAAACAACACATGGATGAAAAGGTGCAAATCATTTCATTAAGCCCATGACACAAGGTTCATACAAAGATTACATGCCATAAAAGGTAGGGACAACACTTGGGCTGTCCCACTATCATTATTAACTTTCCATCTTTTGGAATCAATATTATGAACATGTGTATCACTACAATCAAGATTCAATAAACTATTCACATTGGGTGCATGGCCATTTAAGGTACTATTCATGTAAACATATTAACCATTATTCTCTGACTTGAATGAATAACCGTATTGCAATAAACACAGTCTAATCATGTTCATGCTCAATGCAAACACCAAATAACATTTATTTTGGTTGAACACTAACCCCGAAGGTAGAGGGAGTGTGCGATGGTGATCACATTAACCTTGGAGACACTTCCAACACTCATCGTCACTCACCCTTAGGTAGTCTCCATCTATCCGTAGCTTTTATTTCGAGTTATGAACATTAGCAACTAAACCGGTATCTAATACCCAGGTGATACTACGAGTACTAGTAAAGTACACATCAATAACATGTACATCAAATATACTTCTATTGACATTGCCAACCTGCTTATCTACCAAGTATCTAGGGCAGTTCCGCTTTAGTGACGGTTCTCCTCATAATAGAAGCACTTACTCTCGATTTTGGGGTTCAACCTTGGGTTTCTTTACAGGAGCAGCAACTAGCTTGCCATTTGTGAAGTTTCCCTTCTTGCCCTTGCCCTTATCGAAACTAGTGGTTTTACTAACAATCAATATCTGATGCTCCTTCTTGATTTCTACCTTCGCAGTGTCAAACATCGCGAATATCTCAGGGATCATATTTTCCATCTCTGGCATGTTTATAGTTCATCACTAAGCTCTAGAAGCTTTGTGGTAGTGACTTGGAGAACTATATCAATCACTATCTTATCTGGTAGATCAACTCCCACTTGATTCAAGCGATTGTAGCACCCAAACAATGTGATCACACGCTCACCGATTGAGCTATTCTCCTTCAACTTGCAGGCAAAGAATCTTGTTGGAGGTCTCATACGTCTCAACATGGGCACGAGCCTGAAATCCCAATTTGAGCATCTTATATGCTTCATGATTCTTAGAATGTCTTTGAAGCCTCAATTCTAAGTCGTAAAGCACACTAGTAGAAATCAGGCCCTTTCAACCAGAGCATTAGTCCCGATCGCATTTTGGACCGTGACTAATGCGTCCACTAGTCCCGGTTTGTGAGGATAAGCATTACTCACGGTTCGGGAGGACCCTTTAGTCCTAGTTGGTGGCACCAACCGGGACTAAAGGGGTGGTGGCAACCGTTCGCTTGGTGCGAGGCCTATTAATCCCAGTTCGTGGATCAAACCGGGACAAAAGTCCAAACCATTCAATTCCCGCGCCTTGGAAGTTCTTCCGCGCGAGATCAAACGCCACACGACGCAATAGTAACCGTGGCTAGTGCCTCCATTTATGTTTGTGTCCCTCTCCTCTCTTCTCCCCCATCCTCCACCATTAATCCAATCACTTGCTACGGGAAATTTCTCGCACATGCATGACCAATATCCATGTTGTCTACACGAACGACAGAGCCAAAGTGAAGGTTTTTCTTTCCATGTTCGAGGAATGGCTTCAAGAGGAGGAACACAAGTTCTTGGGCCTCGATCTCGAGTACACGGCCGATGGTCATGATGTTGCCGTCGTCCAACTTTGTTTCAAGCAAACATGTCATTATCTTCTAGTGGGCAAGGTAATATGAAACTTGTCATAGTTTTAAGTGGGGATTTTATTTTGATTCATAGATAGGAAAATTGTATAGGAATAGGAGGATTGGGAATGTCGAGAACATGTCATAGTTTCCTTGATTCATATGAAAAATGCATTGGAAAATCGGGGCTTTTCTTTGGTTCATAGGAAATTGGGGCTTTTCTTTGATTCATAGGAAAATTGCATAGGAATAGAAAATTGCATAGGGATTGGAGATATAGGAAAATTGCATAGGAATAGGAATAGGAGGATAGTACGAATAGGATAGGAAAATTTCATAAGAATTTTCCTTGTAGTTGCATATTGGCCATCGTGGGAGAACATGTCATAGTTTAATTAGGGGCTTCTTTTGATTCATAGGACAGGAAATACATAGGAATAGGAAACTTGCTATGATTCTTATTATACTTGTGATTCTTATTATACTTGTGCCGAATTATAGTTGTTATGTTTCTTACTATACCTATTTTAAAATATACTTGTTGCAACTGTATATAACACATTTGTTCCATTTTGTTGTTGCAATAGTGACAAGCACTCTCCAAAACTCATGGAGTTCCTTCGTAGTGGCATAAATTATGCTAGCGTTGATATAAAGAATGACAAGATGAAGATGAGGTGCACCTGGGGTATTGAGATACCAGCTGAATGCCACATTGATCTTCAAGGCAGGTTCAGGCTTGATATGGCCTCCGCCCTGATCGACGAGACTACGTTGATATGAAGAAAAAATTCCCCAAGTCAGGGCACAAACATTTGGAGAAGACACCACTTGACCCTATGAACATTGAGTATGCATCAATAGATGGCTACATTGCTTACGAGTTGTACCGCAGGATTGAAATCTTCCATTATAGGCAGCGCACCTCACTCCGCTAGTACCACCACCAGTGCCCCATGGGTCTCCTGCTTGGGGGTAATCTGATCTGGACGACGAGTAGTATTCACAATGGCGAACACTTTGATCTCTATTATGTAGTGCTTTGCGGTCTCCTGATGCAGACGAGAAGGTTTGCAATCCTCAAGAGTAGGATTAGTATCTTCAATTATGCAGTACTTTCTGTAATGGATATCTGAACTATTATTTCTGTTATGTCCATGTTTAAGTATAGTTTGTGTGTGTAAGAATATTTATTATGATGTGAGCAAGCTTTCTGAAGCATTGTGATGTATGGGATGAAGACTGTCCATGGTTACGACGCTATAAGCAAGGGACACATGCAAAGAAAATGTGAAGAGTTTCTCTCCACAACTATTCTGATGATGTCTTTGGTCTAGAATGTCACTGCAATTAAATATAATATTAACTAAAAATCATCAACTAAAATATTAGCTAGAATATCTAGAATATCACTGCAGTTAAATATAATATTATCTAGAATATCACAAAGTGCATCCAGTTTTTGCCGTAACCCTCTCAACTTTTTAGCACATCCTTGTAGGTGAAATGATGATACCATGCCAAGTTTCAACCATTTCAGATTTCATCTGTTGGTCTTTTTAATTTCAGGGTCATTTAGCTCAAAACAATTCATTAAATGCATGAAAAATAGCAAATGAAGTTAGATAGGGTTGAAATTTTAGAATGTGGCTTCCAATGGTTCATATTGAATGTACAAAAAGTCTAGAGTTGAAATAAGTTAAAAAAATTGAAATCCTTTTGTAACAGACGAGTTTTCGTCTGAAACCCTGATACTTCGGAAGATAATGTTCATTTTGTACACGAAGTGCATCCGGTTTTTACAGTAACCCTCTCAAAGTTTTAGCACATGATGTGTGGGTGAAATGACCATGCCAAGTTTCTACCTTTTCAGAGTTCATTTGTGGTGCTTTTTAATTTTAGGGTCATTTAGCTAAAAAGAATTCATTAAATGCATGAAATAGCAAATGAAGTTAGATAGGGTTTAAATTTTAGGATGTGTCTTCTAATTGTTCATATTGAATGCACAAAATTTTTGGAGTTGAAATAAGTTTAAAAATAGAAATCCTTTTGTAACAGACGAGTTTTCGTCCGAGACCATGATACTTCGAAAAATATTGTCCATTTGGTACACGAAGTGCATCCAGTTTTTGCCACGACCCTCTCAACTTTTTATCACATCCTATGTGGCTGAAATGGTGATACCATGCCAACTTTCAACCTTTTCAGATTTCACTTGAAGTGCTTTTTAATTTCAGGGTCATTTAGGTTAACACAATTCATTAAATGCATGAAAAATAGCAAATGAAGTTAGATGGTGTTGAAACTTTAGGATGTGACTTATAATGGTTCATATTGAATGCACAAAAATTATGGAGTTGAAATAAGTTAAAATAATTGAAATCCTTTTGTTACAGACGAGTTTTCGTCTGAAACCCTTAAACTTCGTAAGAGATTGTCCATTTTGTACACAAAATGCATCCAATTTTGGTCGTAACCCGCTTAACTTTTTAGCACATGATATGTGGGTGAAATGATGATACCATGCCTAGTTTCAACCATTTTAGAGTTGATTTGTCGTGCTTTTTAATTTCGGGGACATTTATCTCAAAGCAATTCATTAAATTCATGAAAAATAGCAAATGAAGTTAGATAGGGTTGAAATTTTAGGATGCGGATTCTAATGGTACATATTGAATGCACAAAAAGTTTGGAGTTGAAATGAGTTAAAAAAATTGACATCCTTTTGTAACAGATGAGTTTTAGTCCAAAATCCTAATACTTCGAAAGATATTGTCCATTTTGTACACGAAATGCATCCAGTTTTTGCCGTAACCCTCTCAAATTTTTAGCACATGATATGTTGGTGAAATAATAATACCATGCCAAGTTTCAACCTTTTCAGATTTCACTTGTGGTGCTTTTTAATTTCAGGGTCATTTAGCTCAAAACAATTCATTAAATGCATGAAAAATAGCAAATGAAGTTAGATAGGGTTTCAATTTAGGATGTGCATTATAATGGTTCATATTGAATGCACAAAAAGTCTGGAGGTGAAATAAGTTAAAAAAATTGAAATCCTTTTGTAATAGACGAGTTTTCGTCCGAACCTTGATATACTTCGTAAGAGATTGTCAATTTTATACACAAAGTTCAACCAGTTTTTGCCGTAACCCTCTCAACTTTTTAGAACATGCTATGTGGGTGAAATGGTGATACCATACCAACTTTCAACCTTTTTAGATTTCACTTGTGGTGCTTTTTAATTTCAGGGTCATTAGCCTAAAATAATTCATTAAATGCATGAAAAATAGCAAGCGAAGTTAGATAGGGTTGAAATTTTAGGATGTTACTTGTAATGGTTCATATTGAATGCAAAAAAAGTCTGGAGTTAAAATATGTTAAAATAATTTAAATCCTTTTGTAACAAACGAGTTTTCATCCGAAACTCTAAAACATCGTAAGAGATTGTCCATTTTGTACACGAAGTGCATCCAGTTTTTGCCGTAACCCTCTTAACTTTTTAGCACATGCTATGTGGGTGAAATGATGGTATCATGCCAAGTTTCAACCATTTTAGAGTTCATTTGTGGTGCTTTTTAATTTCTAGGTCATTTAGCTCAAAACAATTCATTAAATGCATGAAAAATAGCAAATGAAGTTAGATACGGTTTAAATTTTAGGATGTACCTTATAATGGTTCATATTGAATGCACAAAAAGTCTGGAGTTGAAATAAGTTAAAAAATTGAAATCCTTTTGTAACACACGAGTTTTCGTCTGAAACCCTGATATTTCGTAAGAGATTGTTTATTTTGTACACGAAGTGCATCCAGTTTTTGCCGTAACCCTCTCAAATCTTTAGCACATGCTATGTGGGTGAAATGGTGATACCATGCCAAGTTTCAACCATTTCAGAGTTCATTTGTCATGCTTTTAAATTTCAGGGTCATTAGCTCAAAACAATTCATTTAATGCATGAAAATAGCAAATGAAGTTAGATAGGGTTGAAATATTAGGATGTGGCTTCTAATGGTTAATATTTAATGCACATAAAGTCTGGACTTGAAATAAGTTTAAAAAATTGAAATCCTTTTGAAACAACGAGTTTTTGTCCGAAACCCTAATACTTCGAACGATATTGTCCATTTTGTACACAAAATGCATCCAGTCTTGCCGTAACACTCTTTAGTTTTTATAACATGCTATATGGCTGAATTGATGATACCATGCCAAGTTTCAACAATTTCAGAGTACATTTGTGGTGCTTTTTAATTTCAGGGTCATTTAGCTCAAAACAATTCATTAAATGCATGAAAAAAGCAAATGCAGTTAGATAGGGTTGAAATTTTAGGATGTGCCTTATAATGGTTCATATTGAATGCACAAAAAGCCTAAAGCTTAAATATGTTAAAAAAATTGAAAACCTTTTGTAATAGACGAGTTTTCGTCTGAAACCCATATATTTCGTTAGAGACGGTCCATTTTGTACACGAAGTGCATCCAGTTTTTACCGTAATCCTCTCAACTTTTTAGCACATGCGACGTGGGTGAAATGATGATACCATGCCAAGTTTCAACCTTTTCAGAGTTTATTTGTGGTGCTTTTCAATTTCAGGGTCATTTAGCTCAAAACAATTCATTAAATGCATGAAAAATAGCAAATGAAGTTAGATAGGGTTAAATTTTTAGGATGTGTCTTCTAACGATTCATATTGAATGCACAAAAATTCTGGAGTTCAAATAAGTTAAAAAAATGAAATCCTTTTGTAGCAGACGAGTTTTCTTTTGAAATCGTGATACTTCGAAAGATATTGTCCATTTTTTACACGAAGTGCATACAGTTTTTGCCGTAACCCTCTCAACTTTTAGCACATGTTATGTGGGTGAAAGGATGATACCGTGTGAACTTTTAACCTTTTCAGAATTCATTTGTGGTGATTTTTAATTTCAGGGTCATTTAGCTCAAAACAATTCATTAAATGCATGAAAATAGCAAATGAAGTTAGTTAGGGTTGAAATTTTAGGATGTGGCTTCTAATGGTTCATATTGAATGCAAAAAATGTCTCAAGTTGAAATAAGTAAAAAAAATTGAAATCCCTTGTAACAGACGAGTTTTCGTCCGAAACCCTATGTCAGTGTACTAAAATATGGCTTTTTATTACCCCGTACTTGTGCAAAGATAGTCGTAGCCATACCAGCGGCAAGGACTGCCAGGGAGCAACTAGGAACGAATATAGCAACATCGAGAAAGCATTTAAGTCAACGGACTGAAGATTAAAGGCTGGGACCCCGGCAAGATCTTGCCGGGATGGCCTACGGAGCCCCGGCAAGAAGTGCACCCGGCATGGCCCCGCCATCCTTCCAACGAAGGGGCGAAGCCCCAGCAAGGTGATGCCCCGGCAAGCCCCCGCCAGCGTAGAGGCCAGGTGTCATCTAGCCTGGGCAGGTGTCGAGGCCCCGGCGATGGAGAGGCTAAGCGGTGCCGATGGGACGGGCTCTTGTCCTGTCCGACAGAGGGTCCGGAACGCTTGACGGAGCCTTAAATGCATTGGTCTCGCACTGTCAGTGTTAGGTACGATAACACTGTAGCACTGTACAACCTGTGTACGTATTGTACCCCACTTATGGTAACTCTTTCGAGAGTATAAAAGGAGGCCCAGGGCATTACGGTAGAGGACTTTTGCACCCTGGCACTCTTTGACTTTTAACTTTGTGCCACAAGATCTTCTGTGGCCCGTTCTGCATGATTAGCAGCTGTGTACTGTAGTGCTCCCAGAACCTGAGCTAGAACTCATCCAATACAACCAAGCAGGAGTAGGGTTTTACGCATCTTTGCGGCCCAAACCTGGGTAAATTCCGTGCGCTAGCCATCTGATCTGCTCTTTGTGCGAGCCTTCTTCCCCGCCGAACAATAAAGGGATCCCTCCGATCCCATAGGTGTCGTATCCCCCGACATCTTTGGCGTGCCAGGTAGGGAAAAAGATTGCGTGAACCTGATTTTGTGACTAGCGCGCCAGTTCCTTCATCATAATCGTCATCGCCATGGCTCCCAACAAGAAAGGTTTCACGGCGGTGGAACCCTCCACGTAGGCCGCGCCCGTAGCCGCCCAAGCGGGCGATGGAGTGGTTGCGGGTAGAGGGAGCGAGGACCGTGCGCCCACGCGGTGCTCCGATGATCAAGGCCAAATAAGCGGCGGCGCCCGCCGTAGAGACGCTCACGGTGGCGGCGGAAACCCTTTTGCCGCTGGGTCTCAGGATGGAGCTGTACTGCCCGCGGGTAGTACGGTGAACTCCGGGGACAGGAGGGCACCTTCCAAGGCACCCACTCCAGCACGTACGCCGCGACCTTCCCAGGACGCGCGCGAAGAGCAGTGCTGCGGTGTCGGCGGTTCCCAACGCCCCCACGAAAAAGCTCCTGTGCATCGTTCCCAAGATGCGGTGGAGCAGCATGCTAGTGGGAGTGGTGTGCAATCGCGGGGACTTGACAGAGCTCCTTCTAACACAGTTAGGAGTCCGAGCACCTCGTGTTCCTCACTCCGTTCGCTACCGACTACGTCAGAGCAAGCAATGGCGTGAGCACAACTACTCCTGCACTTTCCTCCTACTGCGGAGAAGCTTGACGAATGGAGAGCCACCATACAGTGGTGAGAAGTCCGGGGGTGGTGCGACCACGGTACACTCTCCTCCATAGGAACAACGCCGATCACTGACTCGACGGACCGACACTTACGGTGGTTACTCGACGGCATCGTGTGATCCACAGACTCACCGTGATCAACGTCAAGTTCTTCGGGAACAAAGCAAGGAAGATGCTCGAACTACAATCGAGTGACGGCGGGAAGCGCGCCATCAATCTGATAAGCACGGGGGACCCATTATAGACAAATCCGCACCAGGGTATCTTGTCAGCCTACCTTACGAGGTGGGTTGTCCAAAGTTTACTCGTGAACTGCGGCAAGTCCATTGGCTCAATTCCCACACGTTCACGCCAGAGATCCCAGAGAAATACGATGGCAAGACTCACCCGTTAGAGTTCCTGAGCATCTACACCATTGCGGTGCACACTGTCGGGGCTCGCGACGACAAGATACTTGCCAACTAATTCCCGTTGGTGCTTAAGCCCAACATCAGGTCGTGGTTGGTGCACTTTCCTGAAGGATCCATTTCTTCAT
This sequence comes from Hordeum marinum, assembly GCA_022496015.1. Lineage (NCBI taxonomy): Eukaryota > Viridiplantae > Streptophyta > Magnoliopsida > Poales > Poaceae > Hordeum > Hordeum marinum. Next base: position 74,446,097 of record CM039678.1, on the reverse strand, counting down.
GGGCAGATCTGTGTCATGAGTTTGTTGGCACCTTTACCGGAGGTCATCAAACTCTTGGTGAAGAAAGTGATTTACATCTCATCCTCTAGAAGCAGGGCGAGATTTTGCACAAGTACATCCATAGGTTCAGCCACATACACCACAACATACAAGACTTTCATCATGCCGCTATTATCAGCGCGTTCCATCAGAACGTGTGCAACCGCAGAATGCGGGAAGAGCTGGCGGTGAACAAGGTCAGGGATGTTGTCGAGTTCTATGCTCTAGCAGATAAATGTGCTCGAGATGAAGATGGGAGGAGGCTCCCCGGCAAATACGCCGGCGCAGGGGTCGACTTTGAGGGTGAGGACACCGCCGCTCCAACAAAGAATGGCTGGTAGCATAACAAGAAGCGCAAGGGCAAGGCCGTGCTTGCCATCGAGGGATCCGGCAACCCAGACACCATCAAGAAGGCCAAGCCTCATGACCCCGTCAAGGATGTTGTTGGGTGCGTCTCCTGTCATGCTTTGGCGGTTGCCGACAAGTCGGAAGGCTCCGTCAAGCAATATTGCAAGATCCATTGCACGAAGGTCACGGTCTCCAAGACTGTCGGCAAGTTCAGTAGCTTGCCAGGAAGCAAAAAGCCGAGTACGAGAGGAGAGACAAGGAGAAGGTCCAGGATGGTGCAGAGGGATCGGCAATAAGCGCGGTGGCCGAGGAGGCCGCCGTGGCAAGGCCAAGCCACAGAAGGACCGGCCCGCTCGTGGACGCGACAAGCAAGAGGGGGATGATGGCGACATTGAAGAGGACGACGAATCCAGCAAGCAAGAATTCCAGAGAGCTACAGACGCCATGTGCATCGACGGAGGTGCCTCATTGCATTTTTCCCACCGCCAACTTAAATAGTGGGCGAGTGAGGTTAATGCGACTGAGCCATCTATCGGCGTCCTGAAGCCTTTGAAATGGTCCAACACGCCTATCATTTTCGACGTTGAGGATCACCCGAATCGCGTAACTGTGGTCGGGTGTTTGCCGTTGTTGGTATCACCAATGATTCGCAACCTCAAGGTGACGAAAATGTTAGTTGACGGTGGGGCTGGATTGAACTTGATCTCGCCTGAGGTGATCAAGAGATTGCAAATTCCTGATGGAGATCTCGAGGAAACGGGCTCGTTTCAGGGGGTCAATCCAGGAAGGAGCCGGGCCAAGGGAAAGATCACGCTCTCGGTAACATTTGGTAGCGATCCGAACTTCAGGACGGAGAAGGTTGTTTTCGACGTCGCCAAGATTCCGTTGCCATACAATGGGATCCTTGGCCGTCCAACATTAGCCAAGTTCATGGCGGCGTCGAACTACGCCTACAACATATTGAAGATGCCCGGGCTGATGAGCATCATCACTATCAAGTTTGATAAGAAGGAAGTGCTTATCTACGTCAATCAACTCTACTGGGAGGTAGTAGCAGCATCTGCCGCCAAGGCACTTGCTCTTGCCGCTGAAACTCCCGGGAGGAAGAAGCCCAGCAAGACCTCTCGCACAGTCTCCGACAAGCGCACCTCCTCGGAGTGTTGCGCTCCTGTTGACGATGTGCTAGAGAGTTCCATCGGCAAGATCAAGAAGTCCAAAGCAGCTCGACCAGAGACTAAGAAGGTGCCCACCAAGGAGGATAGTACAGGAGGAACTTTCACCAATAAGTTCCACCCTCGATGACAAATAGGAAAGCGCGCTCGTCGCCTTCCTGCGGGCGAATGTCCATGTGTTTGCATGGAAACCATCTGATATCCCTGGTGTTCCCGTGAAGGTGATTGAGCACCACCTTGCCATCTGTCCACACGTGCGGCCCTCCAAGTAGAAGGTCAGGAAGCAAGCTTTGGAGCGGCAACAGTTTATTGCCGAAGAAATCAAGAAATTAGAAGTGGCTGGCTTGATCAGAGGAGTACTTCATCCATCATGGTTGGCCAATCCAGTTGTAGTACGCAAGGCGAATGGGAAAAGGAGGCTATGTAGTCACTTCACAGATATCAATAAGGCATGCCCCAAAGATCCTTTTCCTTTCCACGCATCGACCAGATTGTGGACTCCACCGCCTGCTGTGACTTGTTGGCTTTACTTGACGCCTATTCAGGTTATCATCAGATTTTCATGGCTAAGGAAGATGAAGAGAAGACCACATTTATCACCCCATGTGGTATGTATTGCTTTTTGTGTATGCCTTTCGGGTTGAAAAGTGTTGGTTCTACATTTGCAAGAGCAGTCCAGATTGGTTTTGAGCCCCAGCTACATAGAAATATGGAGGCTTATATGGATGACATAGTGGTCAAAACCAAGGCCAAGGCTACGCTCATACCAGACCTAGAAGAGACATTTACAAATCTGCACAGGATCAACTTGAAGCTCAATCCTGAGAAGTGTGTGTTTTATGTTCCATCTGGCAAGCTTCTCGGGTTCTTTGTATCTGAACGTGGAATTGAAGCAAATCCCGACAAGATCAAAGCAATTGAGAAAATTGAAGCACCAAGGCATGTCAAGGACGTGTGTCATCTTGCCAGCTATGTTGCCGCTCTGAGAAGGTTCATATCAAAATCTGCTGAGCGCACCCTGCCCTTTTTCAAAATCTTGAAGAAGGCGGGTACGATGAAATGGACTCGGGAAGCAGAGGCAGGGCTGTAGGATTTGAAGAAGTACATCTCCTCTCCACCAGTCCTAGTCGCGCCAAAACCACAAGAGCCGTTGCTACTATATCTAGCGGCAACGAATCAATGTTGAGTTATGCACTAGTGGCTGAAAGAGAAGTTGATGAAGAAGCAACGGCATCGACAGGACCGCCAAGCGACAAGCCAGAATATTCCCCAGCAGAGTCTTGTGCCGACAAAGCATGATCTGTGCAGTCGAATGGAACAATTCAGAAGAAGAAGATGGTGTAGCACCCAGTCTATCTTGTCAGCTCCCTTTTGCAGGGGGCTAGGTCAAGATATTCTAGCCTGCAAAAGTTGCTCTTCGGCCTCCTTATGGCCTCGAGGAAGCTCCTCCATTACTTCTAGGCACAGGAGATCACCGTTGTCACTCGCTTCCCATTACAACGGATATTGCTGAATCCTGATGCTATTGGCAGGATTGTGGAGTGGGCTTTGGAACTATCAAGCTTTGGTCTCAAGCTTGAAAGCACTTTGACCATCCAGAGTAGAGCTTGGCGGAGTTCATTGCGGAATGAACCCCAACGCTAGATGAAGAAGTTCGAGAGTCAACTCTCCCCGGCAAGGAAACAAACCAAAAGGAGTGTTGTTTGTCGCACCCACCGAAGAGAACCTCAAATATGTGATTCAGATGCACTATCCCTGAGAGAGGTCGATGAACAATACTGCAGAATACGAAGGGCTGCTTGCTAGTCTTAGGATCGCGGCAGACCTTGGGATTAAGAAACTTATTGTCAGGGGTGATTCTCAGCTTGTTGTCAGGCAGGTGAATAAGTATTATCAGAGTCCATTGATGGAATATTATCTAGATGAAGTGGGAAAGTTGGAAGAACATTTTGATGGTCTGCAAATGGAGCATGTTACGCAGGCAGAGAACAACATTGCTGATGGCCTATCGAAGTGTGCTGCCCTTAAGTTGCATGTGAAACCAGGAAATTTTGTGCTCCGACTGACTCAACCATCCGTTACATCATCAATTGGACAAGAGAAAACAAGAAAGTTGAGTTCCAACAAGTATTTCCTGGTAGAGCTCCCAAAAGCAGCCGGCGAGGAAGTTGCCTAGGACAAAGCCAGGCTTGTCGATGAGCGTCGCGCTCCGACAGAGCCTTAGTCTCTGGCCGTGGAAGCACACACTCCCGCCAAGCTTGTCGGGTGGTAGCGGGCTCCGGTAGGGCCTCGAGCACTTCCTGTTGAGACAAATGCTCCCCAGGTAGAGGATATGCCTTTAGTCCTTGTTGTCGAGCCGCAGGCTCCAGCATGGGCACATCACATCATCCATTTCCTTCAAATAGCAGAACTCCTTGAGGAACAAGAAGAATCTGAGAAAGTAGCCTAACCGCCTAATATGTACCAGTTCATGGACAACTTCCTGTACAGAAAGAGGCCGAACGGTGTGAAACTCAAGTGCATTTCTTGGGAAGATGGACTAGAGCTGTTGGCGAAGATACATGGAAGCATATGTGGCTCCCACATAGGATCAAGAGCGCTTGCCGGTAAGGCATTCCTGCAAGGTTTCTTTTGGCCCACTGCCCTCCAGGATGCAACTGCGCCAGTAACCATGTGTGAAGCATGCTCGTTTCATTCAAAGAAAATGCATCAACCAGCTCAAGCTCTTCAGACAATCCCTCTCTCCTGGCCATTTTCGGTCTTGGGGCTCGACATCTTGGGCCCCTTTCCCTGTGCAACCGGGGGTTTTGAGTACTTGTACGTCGCGATCGACAAGTTCACAAAGTGACCGGAAGTGGAACCAGTGAGAAAGGTGACAGCAAAGTCAGCTGTCAAGTTCTTCAAAGGACTAGTTTGGCGCTTTGGTGTTCCGAATAGGATCATCACTGACAACGGCACACAGTACACGAGCCACACTTTCATGCAGTATGTCTAAGACCTTGGCGGCAAGATCAATTTTGCTTCCGTTGCCCCCCCCAAGGAGCCACGACCATGCGGAAAGGGCTAATGCTGAAGTGCTACGAGGCCTCAAGACAAGAACTTTCGACAAGCTGCCCAAGTGCGGAAGGCACTGGATTGATGAGTTGCCAATGGTTCTTTGGTCCATCAGAACGACTCCAAATCGAGCTACCAGCCAGACACCCTTATCCCTAGTATACGGGGTGGAACCAATTCTTCCCACAGAACTCACATACGGGTCACCTCGAGTTCTCGATTATGACGAGCTTGATCAAGAGTAGTTGCGGCAAGATGACGCGATGCTCCTTGCGGAAGATCGTCTTCAGGCTGTTGTGCGATTTGCACGCTACCAGCAAGCCTTGCGCCGCTATCATAGCCGCAAGGTTCATGACCGAAGTGTCGAGGAAGGCGACCTTGTTCTTCGGCACGTTTAGTTCGCTCGGAATTCAAACACGTTGACGGCAAAGTGGGAAGGCCCTTGTCAGGTAGTGCGAGTCACCAGGCCTAGCGCAGTCCGCCTGGAGACCGAAGATGGCATCCTAGTGAGCAACTCCTAGAATATCGAACATCTTCGTAAGTTCTACCCATGAGGTGCGGTTGCCGGGCATCCTGGCAACCACCTTTTATACAAGTCTTTCCTTTGAAGCATGTAATCCTTTGTACAAAGCCAGACGCATACCCTGTGCATAGTTGAATAAAGCTAAGTGTTCTACAAATCTTGTTTATTCTCATGTTTACTTATATACATGTTTGTCTGAGATATTGCATTGCGCTTACTCTCGGCAAGAGATAACTGACCGCCAAGGTTCCATATCCCTATTTTCTCTTCTTTCTTTTTCGCAATAGGACAGAAGGTTACCTCGCGTGCAGCTTTGCTAGGGTGGGGGGTGGGTGGGGATGGTGGTATGGATACCGACGTGCGACGTTCAAGGAAAACATCTTGCCGGAAGGAGTATGGAAACGAAAAGCTAAGTTGCGAAACCCTAAGTGAACTCTTATTGTGAAGTTATTTTCTATGATTTTGACTTTTGTATGGAAAACTTGCGCGCTAAGGAACCTTGTCGTGATTGATGGCGCTGTTGCTCTGTTTCGAGTCTGCTCAACGGCTTAAGTGGCTACGTTCGCGCCCCTTTTCTGTTTCGAGCCCGCTCAACGGCTCGAGTGGATGCGCTCGCGCCCTTACTCTGTTTCGAGTCCGCTCAACAGGTTAAGTGGCCACGCCAAGAATGTCGAGGTATCGTGCCAGCAGTGGCACCACCAGCAGGCTGCAAAGTACCCGCTCCTCGAAGCGCTCGCATTAGGGCTACACATGCCGGCAAGGTTTTGCCGAAAAATCGTAGGGAAAACACCATGTAAAGAGGATTCTATCAAGGAGAATAGTACACAGTTTTTCAAATAGGGTGAAATTTACGTGAGATGTTGCCTCTTCCTAAGTACATCTTTATTTGACTTTCTCCCCTAGGGGAGATTGCAAGAAGAAAAAGATAGAAGGAGGAGGCAGACTACAAGAACAAAAAGATAGGAAGAGGCCCCTAGCAGAAGCCTAGCATGACCCCATTGGACCAGCACCGCCCAGAGGGGCAGGGCGTCCAGAAGGGAAGACAAAGGCTTGGCCCCTCCTGGGCCAGCATTGGACGTAGGAGAAGACCACCGTTGTGCGGACAAGGGGAGGGGTGATACGTCTCCAACATATCTATATTTTTGATTGTTCCATGCTATTATATTATCTGCTTTGGATGTTTTATATGCATTAATATGCTATTTTATATTATTTTTTGGACTAACCTTTAATCTAGAGCCTAGTGCCAGTTTCTGTTTTTCCTTGTTCTTGAGTTTCGTAGATAAGGAATATTAAACATAGTCCCAAACAGAATAAAACCTTCGGAATGATTTTTTCTGGAACGAAAGGAAAATACGAGACTTGAGAACCAAGGCAGCGGAGCCACCGTGGGGCCACAAGCCCTATGCGCGCGACCAGGGGGGTAGGTCACGCCGGGTAGGCTTGTGGGCCCACGGCAGCTCCCCTAACCCTAATCTTTGGCCTATAAATTCCCAAATATTCCATCATTATTGGAAAGTGACACGAAAACACTTTTCCGCCGCAAGAAACCTCCGTTCCCGAGAGATCCAATCTTGGAGCCTCTTCCGGTAATCTGCCGGAGGGGGATTCGATCATGGAGGGCATCTACATCAACTCCATTGCCCCTCCGATGATGCATGAGTAGTTCACCACAGATCTACGTGTCCATAGCCAGTAGCTAGTTGGCTTCTTCTCTCTCTTTGCTTATCAATACCATGTTCTTCACGATCTTCATGGAGATCTATCCTATGTAATACTCTCTTGCGGTGTGTTTGTTGAGATCCGATGAATTGTGCGTTTATGTTCAGATTATCCATGATATTATTTGAGTCTCTCCGGAATTCTTATATGCATGATTTCATATCTTTGCAAGTCTCTTCGAGTTATTGGTTTCGTTTGGCCAACTAGATTGGTAATTCTTGCAATAGGAGAAGTGCTTAGTATTGGGTACAATCTTGCGGTGTCCTCACCCAGTGAAAAAGTAGGGATAGCGAGGCACGTATTGTATTGTTGCCATCAAGGGTAAAAAGATGGGGTTTTCATCATATTGCTTGAGTTTATCCCTCTACATCATGTCATCTTACTTAATGCGTTACTCTGATCTTCATAAACTTAATACTCTAGATGCAGGAAGGAGTCGGTCGATGTGTGGAGTATTACTAGTAGATGCAGAATTGTTTCGGTCTACTTGTCACGGACGTGATGCCTATATGCATAATCATTGCCTTGGATATCTTCATAATTTTTCCCTTTTCTATCAATTGCTCGACAGTAATTTGTTCACCCACTGTAATACTTGCCATCATGAGAGAATCCATCTAGTGAAACCTATGACCCCCGAGTCTATTTTCCATATTATACTTTCAGATCTAAACCCAAAAATACCAAAAATAATTTCTACCCTATTTTTACTTTTAGTTTTACTTTCCGTTCAAGCATCCTATTATATCTATCTCTATTAGATCTCATCCTTGCAAGTAACCGAGAAGGGATTGACTGTTGGAAATATGCCCTAGAGGCAATAATAAATTAGTAATTATCATATTTCCTTGTTCATGATAACCATTTATTATCCATGCTATAATTGTATTGATCGGACACTCAGATACATGTGTGGATACATAGACAAAACCATGTCCCTAGTATGCCTCTAATAGAATAGCTCGTTGAACAAAGATGGCTGTGGTTTCCTAGTCATGGACATGAGATGTCATTTGATAACGGGATCACATCATTAGGAGAATGATGTGATGCACAAGACCCAAACTACAAACGTAGCATATGATTGTGTCAGTTTATTGCTACTGTTTTCTGCATGTCAAGTATTTGTTCCTATGACCATGAGATCATGCAACTCACTGACACCGAAGGAGTACCTTGTGTGTATCAAACGTCACAACGTAACTGGGTGACTACAAAGGTGCTCTACAGGTATCTCCGAGGGTGTCTGTTGGGTTGGCTTGGATCAAGACTGGGATTTGTTCCTCCGTGTGGCAGAGAGGTATCTCAGGGCCCACTCGGTAATACAACATCACAATAAGGCTTGCAAGCAATGTGACTAAGTGTTAGTCACGACATCTTGTATTACGGAACGAGTAAAGAGACTTGCCAGTAACGAGGTTGAACTAGGTATGGAGATACCGAAGATCGAATCTCGGGAAAGTAACATACCGAAGAACAAAGGGAACATCATATGGGATTAACTGAATCCTTCCGGAGCTCCTCGTGACGTGCGGGATCTCATCCGGGACTCCGAACAACCTTTGGTCACCACCATACATAACTCTACACTACCGAAACGTCACCGAACCTTATGTGTGCAGACCCTGCGGGTTCGAGAACTATGTAGACATGACCGAGACACCTCTACGGTCAATAACCAATGGCGGGACCTGTACGTCCACATTGGTTCCTACATGTTCTATGAAGATCTTTATCGGTCGAACCTCTATGTCAAGGATTTAGTTAATCCTGTATAACGTTCCCTTTGCTCTTTGGTATGTTACTTGCCCGAGATTCGATCATCGGTATCTGCATACCTAGTTCAGCCTTGTTACCGGCAAGTCTCTTTACTAATTCTGTAATACAAGATCCCGTTACTAAAAATTAGTCACATTGCTTGCAAGGCGCATTGTGATGTTGTATTACCGAGTGGGCCCTGAGATACCTCTCCGTCACACGGAGTAACAAATCCCAGTCTAGATCCATGCCAACTGAACACACACCATCGGAGATACCTGTAGAGCACCTTTATAGTCACCCAGTTACGTTGCGACCTTTGATACACACAAGGCACTCCTCCGATATCCATGAGTTGCATGATCTCATGGTCATAGGAACATATACTTGACATGCGGAAAACAGTAGCAATAAACCGACATGATCATATGCTACGTTTGTAGTTTGGGTCTTATCCATCACATCATTCTCCTAGTGATGTGATCCCATTATCAAATGACATCACATGTCAATGGCTAGGAAACCCTGACCATCTTTGATCAACGAGCTAGTTCACTAGAGGCATACTAGGGACACATTGTTGTCTATTTACCCACACATGCAATGTGTTTCCAATCAATACAATTATAGCATGGATAATAAACAAATATCATTTATAAGGAAATATAATAATAAACACTTTATATATTGCCTCTAGGGCATATTTCCAACAGTCTCCCACTTGCACTAGAGTCAATAATCTAGTTCACATCACTATGTGATTTACATGGTAATGAATCGAACACCCATACAGTTCTGGTGTTGATCATGTTTACCCCTTGGAAGAGGTTTAGTCAATGGGTCTGCAACATTCAGATCCATGTGCACTTTGCAAATATTTATGTCCTTCTCCTCGATGTAGAACCGGATGGAGTTGAAGCGTCGCTTTATGTGTCTAGTCCTCTAGTGAAACCTTGGTTCCTTGGCTAGAGCAATGGCACTAGTGTTGTCACAGAACAGGTTTATTGGATTCAGTGCACTGGGCACTACTCCAAGATCTGTCATGAACTCCTTCATCCATACACCTTCCTTCGCTGCCTTTGCACGTAGAATCAGCTACCACGCTTTGCTTGGAACTGCACCAGCTTATCGCTCCCCCGTTAAGAATAAATACCTATCCGGTTTGCGACTTAGAGTCATCCGGATCAGTGTCAAAGCTTGCATCGACGTAACCCTTTACGACGAGCTCTTCATCACCTCCATAAACGAGAAACATTTCCTTAGTCCTATTCAGGTACTTAAGGATATTCTTGACCGCTTGCCAATGCTCCATTCCAGGATCACTTTGAAACCTTCCGGCCATACTTATGGCAAGGCTGACATCGGGTCTTGTGCACAACATTGCATACATGATAGAGCCTATGGCTGAAGCATAGGGGATGACGCTCATCTTTTCTTTATCTTCGGCAGTCACTGGGCATTGAGTCTTACTCAACTTCACACCTTGTAACACAGGCAAGAACCCTTTCTTGGACTGCTCCATTTTGAACTTCTTCAAAACTTTATCAAGGTATGTGCTTTGTGAAAGTGCTATTAAGCGTGTCGATCTATCTCTATAGATCTTAATGCGTAATATGAAAGCAGATTCTCCTAGGTCCTTCATTGAAAAACTCTTATTCAAATATTCCTTCACGCTTTCCAGCATTTCTATATTGTTTCCAATCAGCAATATGTCATCCACATATAACACTAGAAACGCTATAGAGCTCCCACTCACTTTCTTGTAAATACAAGCTTCTCCATAAACTTGTATAAACCCAAACGCTTTGATCACCTCATCAAAGTGCTTATTCCAACTCCGAGATGCTTGCACCAGTCCATAAATGGATCGCTGGAGTTTGCAAACTTTGTCAGCATTCTCTGGATCGACAAAACCTTCGGGTTGCATCATATACAACTCTTCCTCAAGGAAACCATTGAGGAACGCCGTTTTGACATCCATCTGCCAAATTTCATAGTCGAAATAAGCAGCTATTGCCAACATGATTCTGACAGACTTAAGCATCGCTATGGGTGAGAAAGTCTCATCGTATTCAACTCCTTGAACTTGTGAAAAACCCTTTGCCACAAGTCGAGCTTTATAGATGGTGGCATTACCGTCCGCGTCCGTCTTCTTCTTATAGATCCATTTGTTCCGAATGGCCTTTCGCCCTTCAGGTAGTACTTCCAAAGTCCATACTTTGTTTTCATACATGGATCCCATCTCGGAATTCATGGCCTCTAACCATTTCTCGGAATCCTGGCCCATCAATGCTCCTCCATAGCTCGTAGGTTCATTGTTGTCTAACAACATGACCTCCAAGACAGGGTTGCCATACCACTTGGGAGTAGTACGCGTCCTTGTCGACCTATGAGGTCCAATAGCAGCTTGATCCGAAGCTTCATGATCATCATCATTAACTTCCTCTTCTACCGTCGTAGGTTCCACAGAAACATCTTTCTGCGCTGCGCTACTTTCTGGTTGAAGTAAAGGTTCAATAAGCTCATCAAGCTCTATTTTCCTCCCACTCAATTCTTTCGAGAGAAACTCTTTCTCAAGAAATGTTCCGATCTTAGCGACAAACACTTTGCCTTCGGATCTGAGATAGAAGGTATACCCGACTGTCTCTTTCGGGTATCCTATGAAGACGCATTTCTCCTCTTTGGGTTCCAGCTTTTCAGGCTAAAGCTTTTTGACATAAGCATCACATCCCCAAACTTTAAGAAACGACAACTTTGGCCTTTTGCCAAACCACAGTTCATATGGCGTCATCTCAACGGATTTTGATGGTGCCCTATTTAAAGTGAATGCAGCTGTCTCTAATGCATAACCCCAAAACGATAGTGGCAAATCGGCAAGAGACATCATAGAACGCACCATATCTAATAAGGTTCGATTACGACGTTCAAACACACCATTACTCTATGGTGTTCCGGACGGTGTCAACTGTGAAACAATTCCACATTGTCTTAAGTGACTGCCAAACTCATAACTCAGATATTCACCTCCTCGATCAGATCGCATAAATTTAATATTCTTGTTACGATGATTCTCAACTTCACTCTGAAATTGCTTGAACTTTTCAAACATTTCAGGCTTGTGTTTAATCAAGTAAATATACCCATATCTACTCAAGTCACCAGTGAAGGTGAGAAAGTAACGATATCCACCGCGTGCTGCAACATTCATTGGACCACACACATTAGTATGTATGATTTCCAATAAGTCACTTGCCCGTTCCATTGTTCCAGAGAACGGCGTTTTAGTCATCTTGCCCATGAGGCATGGTTCACATGTGTCAAGTGATTCAAAATCAAGTGACTCCAAAAGTCCATCAGCATGGAGCTTCCTCATGCGTTTTACACCAATATGACCTAAACGGCAGTGCCACAAGAAAGTGGTACTATCATTATCAACTTTACATCTTTTGGCATCAATGTTATGAACATGTGTGTCATCACTATCAAGATTCAATATGAATAAACCCCTAACATTGGGTGCTTGACCATAAAAGATATCACGCATATAAATAGAACAACCTTTATTTTCTGATTTAAATGAGTAACCGTCTCGCAGTAAACAAGATCCAGATATAATGTTCATGCTCAACGCATGCACTAAATAGCAATTATTCAGGTTCATCACTAATCCTGATGGTAATCGAAGAGAGAGCGTGCCGACGGCGATCACATCAACCTTGGAACCATTTCCCATGCGCATCGTCACTTCGTCCTTTGCCAGTCTTCGTTTATTCCGTAGTTCCTGCTTTGAGCTGCAAATGTGAGCAACCGAACCGGTATCAAATACCCATGCACTACTACGAGAACTAGTAAGGTAAACATCAATAACATGTATATCATATATACCTTTTTTGTCGTTGGCCGCCTTTTTGTCAGCTAGGTACTTGGGGCAGTTCCACTTCCAGTGACCAGTTCCTTCGCAATGAAAGCACTCAGTTTCTGGCTTAGGTCCATGCTTAGGCTTCTTTGTAGGAGTAGCAACTGCTTTGCCATCCTTCTTGGTTTTACCCTTATTGCCTTTGCCCTTGCCATTTTTCTTGAAACTAGTGGTTTTATTGACCATCAACACTTGATGTTCTTTCTGGATTTAAGACTCAGCGACTTTCAGCATCGCAAACAGCTCGGATGATGACTTGTTCATCCCGTGCATGTTATAGTTCATCACAAAACTCTTGTAACTAGGTGGCAGTGATTGAAGAACTCTATCAATGATCGCCTCTTGCGGAACGGCAATTCCCAACTCAGCTAGACGGTTTGAATATCCAGACATTCTGAGTATATGCTCACTGATAGACCCGTTCTCCTCCATCTTGCAAGCATAGAACTTATCAGAGGTCTCATACCTCTCGATCTGGGCATTCTTCTGAAAGATAAACTTCAACTCCTGGAACATCTCATATGCTCCATAACATTCAAAACGTCTTTGAAGTCCCAATTCTAAGCCATACAATATTGCACACTGAACTATTGAGTAGTCTCCCGCATGAGCCTCCCAAGCGTTCTTAACGTCTTCGGAGGTCATGTCTTCTGGTTGGCCACCAAGCAACGCATCAAGGACATATTGTTTCTGGGAAGCCGTGAGGATAATCCTCAGATTACGATCCAAATCAACAAAGTTACTTCCATCATCTTTCAACTTAGTTTTCTCTAGGAACACATTAAAATTTAGGGGTGCTACTACGCGAGCCATTGATCTACAACATAAATATGCAAAGGTTAAGACTATTGTTCAAGATAATGAGTTTAGTTAATCAAATTACTAAAGCTCCCACTCAAATTGACATCCCTCAGGTCATCTGAGTGTCACATGATCCAAATTCACCAACTCAAGTCCGATCATCACGTGAGTTAAGCTGGTTTCAATGGTGAACATCATTATGTTGATCATATCTACTATATGACTCATGTTCGACCATTCGATCTCTTGTGTTCTGAGGCCATGTCTGTATATGCTAGGCTCGTCAAGTTTAACCCGAGTGTTCTGCACATGCAAATCTGGCTTGCACCCGTTGTATGTGAACGTAGAGTCTATCACACCCGATCATCACGTGGTGTCTCGACACGACGAACTTTCGCAACGGTGCAGTCTCGGGGAGAACACAGTTCATCTTGAAATTCAAGTGAAGGATCACCTTATAATGCTACCGCCATACTAAGCAAAACACGGTGCATAAAAGGATTAACATATCATGCAATTCATAAGTGACATGATATGGCCATGAACTTGCGTTTAAGATCTCCATCTTCGAAACACCGGCATGATCTCCATCGTCATCGGCACAACACCATGATCTCCATCAATGTGCTGCCATTGGGGTTGTGGCCCCAGCCCTGCTTCTACTTCTATTGCTACTACTTAGTGATAAAGTAAAGCATTACATAGCGCTTAATGATTGACACGCAGGTCATACAATAATTAAAGACAACCCTATGGCTCCTGCAGGTTGCCGTATTCATCGACGTGCAAGTCGTGAAATTCTATACATCACATATATCTCATCATGTAATTGGCCAGATCACATCACAACATACCCTGCAAAACAAGTTAGACGTCCTCTAATTGTTGTTGCATGTTTTACGTGGCTGCTACGGGTATCTAGCAAGAACGTTTCACACCTACGCATAAACCACAACGGTGATACATAGATTGCTTTTCAACCTTCTCAAGGACCGCCTTTGTCGGATCCGATCCAACTAAAGTGAGAGAAACTATCACCCGCAAGCCATCTATGCAACAAGTTGCGTCGAGGGAACCGGTCTCTCGTAAGCGTACGAGTAATGTTGGTCCGGGCCGCTTCATCTCACAATCCCGCTGAACCAAAATCCGACCAAGGGAGGAAGCAATCTAAGCATCAACGCCCACAAACCTTTTGTGTTCTACTCGAGATATCATCGAACCATCAACCTAGCTTTGATACCACTGTTGGGGAACGTCGCATGGGAAACAAAAAATTTCCTAGGCACACGCAAACCTATCCATTGTGATGAGCATCTACGAGAGGGAGAGTGGATCAACGTACCCTTGTAGATCGCTAAGCGGGAAGCGTTAAGAAACGCGGTTGGTGTAGTTGAACTTCTTCGTGATTCAAATCTTCAAGCGTCCCACAATCTAATCACGAACCGTCCCGCAAACCAATCACAAACCGTCCCGCGATCTCGTCATGATCCGTCCCACGATCCGATCATGAACGTCCCGTGGCCTTGATCACGATCCTTCCGATCTAGTACCAAACGGACGACACCTCCACGTTCAGCACACGTGTAGCTTGATGACGATCTCCACCGTCTTGATCCAGCAAGAGGAGGCGGAGAGGACGAAGAGTTCACCGGCGATGGTGGTGGAGTGGTTCCGGCAGGGCTTTGCCTATGCACTGCAGAAAACCGATCTAGAGGAGTACGGTGGAACGGGTAGCACGTGGCCGTAAACTATGTCCAAACAGCCCCCAATCCACAAGTATATAAAGGAGGGAGGGAGAGGCAGCCTTGGCGCAGGGCCAAGGCCTCCTAGGAGTCGGCCGGCCAAAGGGGGAGGAGTCCCACTCCTCCAATCCTAGTTGGACTAGGATTGCTCCCTATTGGCCCTTTTTTCCACCTTTTCCTTAGCCTTTTTGCCTCCTGTGCCATGGGCCTTATTGTGGATGTTCCTCCAGCCCACTAAGGGCTGGTTATTACACTCCACAGCCCATGGACCCTCTGGGGTCGACATACCCCTCCCGGAGGTCTCCCGATACACTACCGGCACTCCCAGTACACTACCGATGAGCCCGCAACTTTTCCGGCGACCAAATTGGGACTTCCTATATATGAATCTTTACCTCTGGACCATTCCGGAGATCCTCGTGATGTCCGGGATCTCATCCGGGACTCTGAACAACCTTCGGTCACCACCATACATAACTCTACACTACTGAAACGTCACCGAACCTTAAGTGTGCAGACCCTGCGGGTTCGAGAACTATGTAGACATGACCGACACCTCTATGGTCAATAACCAATGGCGGGACCTGGACGTCCACATTGGTTCCTACATGTTCTACGAAGATCTTTATCGGTCGAACCTCTATGTCAAGGATTCAGTTAATCCCGTATAACGTTCCCTTTGTTCTTCGGTATGTTACTTGCCCGAGATTCGATCGTCGGTATCTGCATACCTAGTTCAACCTCGTTACCGGAAAGTCTCTTTACTCGTTCCGTAATACAAGATCCCGCAACTAACAATTAGTCACATTGCTTGCAAGGCTCATTGTGATGTTGTATTACCGAGTGGGCCCTGAGATACCTCTCTGTCACACGGAGTAACAAATCCCAGTCTCGGTCCATGCCAACTCAACAGACACCATTGGAGATACCTGTAGAGCACCTTTATAGTCACCCACTTACGTTGCGGCGTTTGATACACACAAGGCACTCCTCCGATATCCGTGAGTTGCATGATCTCATGGTCATAGGAACATATACTTGACACACGGAAAACAGTAGCAATAAACTGACACGATCATATGCTACGTTTGTAGTTTGGATCTTGTCCATCACATCATTCTCCTAATGATGTGATCCCGTTATGAAATTACATCACATGTCAATGGCTAGGAAACCCTGACCATCTTTGATCAACGAGCTAGTTCACTAGAGGCATACTAGGGACACATTGTTGTATATTTACCCACACATGCAATGTGTTTCCAATCAATACTTTTATAGCATGGATAATAAACGATTATCATGAACAAGGAAATATAATAATAAACACTTTATATATTGCCTCTAGGGCATATCTCCAACACATGGCTCACGCTCATGTATTGCGTGAGAGTTGAAAAGGTTTGAGAACACCAAAAGTGCGAACAATTGCTTGACTTGTTCATTGGGGTTGTGCGTGATTTAGATACTTTGTGTGGGGAAGATGGAGCATAGCCAGACCATATGATTTTGTAGGGATTACTTTCTAAGGCCATGTTATTTTGAAAGGACACGACTACCTTGTTGGTGTGCTCGAAGTATTACTATTTTTATGTCAATATTAGACTATTGTTTTGAATCTTACAGATCTAAATATTCATGCCACAATAAAGAATATTACATGGATAAATATGTTAGGTACCATTCCACATCAAAAATTCTGTTTTTATCATTTACCTACTCGAGGACGAGCAGGAATTAAGCTTGGGGATTCTGATATGTCTTCAATGTATCTATAATTATTTATTGTTCCATGCTATTATATTATCTGTTTTGGATGTTTTATATTCATTAATATGTTATTTTGTATTATTTTTGGGACTAACCCATTAATCTAGAGCCTAGTGCCAGTTTCTGTTTTTTCCTTGTTTTTGAGTTTCGTAGATAAGGAATATTAAACGGAGTCCAAACGGAATAAAACCTTCGGAATGATTTTTTATGGAACGAAAGGAAACTACGAGACTTGAGAACCAAGGCAAAGGAGCCACCATGGGGCCACAAGCCCTAGGGGCGCGACCAAGGGGTAGGCCATGCCAGGCAGGCTTGTGGGCCCACGACAGCTCCCCTAAGCCTAATCTTCGGCCTATAAATTCCCAAATATTTCATCATTATCAGAAAGAGCCACGAAAACACTTTTCCGCCACCAGAAGCCTCTGTTCCCGACAGATCCAATCTTGGAGCCTTTTTCGATAATCTGTCGGAGGGGGATTCGATCACGGAGGGCATCTACATCAACCCCATAGCCCCTTCGATGATGCGTGAGTAGTTCACCACAGACCTACGGGTCCATAGCTAGTAGCTAGATGGCTTCTTCTCTCTCTTTGCTTCTCAATACCATGTTCTTCATGATCTTCATGGAGATCTATCCAACGTAATACCCTTTTGCTGTGTGTTTGTCGAGATCCGATGAATTGTGGGTTTTAATTTCAGATTATCCATGAATATTATTTGAGTCTTTCTAGAATTCTTATATGCATGATTTCATATATTTGCAAGTCTCTTCGAGTTATTGGTTTGGTTTGGCCAACTAGATTGGTAATTCTTGCAATAGGAGAAGTGCTTAATTTTGGGTTCAATCTTGAGGCGTCCTCACCTAGTGACAAAGTAGGGGTAGCGAGGCACGTATCGTATTGTTGCCATCAAGAGTAAAAAGATGGGATTTCATAATAGTGATTGAGTTTATCCCTCAACATCATGTCATCTTACTTAATGTGTTACTCCATTCTTCATGAACTTAATACTCTAGACGCAGGCAGGAGTCGCTCGATGTGTGGAGTAATAGTAGTAGATGCAGAATCGTTTTGGTCTACTTGTCACGGACGTGATGCCTATATGCATAATCATTCCCTTGTATATCTTCACAATTATTCGCTTTTCTATCAATTGCTCGACAGTAATTTGTTCACCCACCGTAATACTTGCCATCACGAGAGAAGCCATCTAGTGAAACCTATGGCCCCGGGTCTATTTTCCATGTTATACTTTAAGATCTAAAACCAAAAATACAAAAAATACTTGTTGCCCTATTTTTACTTTTAGTTTTACTTTCCATTCAAGCATCCTATTATATATATCTCTATTACATCTCATCCTTGCAAGTAACCGTAAAGGGATAGACGACCCCTTTATAGCATTGGGTGCCAGAGTTTGATTCTTTGTGCAGGTACATCTATTGGTGAATCGCTTGTATCTCCTACTGGATTGATACCTTGGTTCTCAAAAACTGAGGGAAATACTTATCTACTTTGCTGCATTAAACCGTTCCTCTTCACTGGAAACCAACACATGCTTGAGAAGTAGTAAGGGGCCCCAGAAGCCGAAGTCCACGGTCCTGCCGGAAGATCCAGCTGGAAGATGAGGCAGCACCCCGGACAAGGACCCCCAACAAGATCACCCTGCTGGGAGGAGGAGAGGTGTGTGGCTGACGGTGATGGTGCAGCCGACCGTCAGTCGGAGTCTGGGTCATCGTATTCCGACTTAACGTCCTAAAGACCAGACTCATTGTCGTCGTCTTCACCATTGTCCTCCTCATCACTGTCCCTCGAGGAGGAACCTTCGACTTTGCTTGAGCTCTCTTCGCAGCAGCTGAGACGGATGCCTGAGGGCCCATAAATCTTAACGCAGAGTAGATCAACCTCCGTCATTTTGAAGCAAAGGACGTGCCCATCCTAGAGGTTGTGGGGGCGAGCGAAGGTTTTCCAACCGCACCTTAAGAACATGATGCGGCTCTCCGGATACTCGACGTTCACCTGCGTGGCGCCATTGCAGCAGCCATGCGCCCGCAGCCACAAAATGGGTGTCTTGTTGACCTCCATCGCCCTAGCGAAAGGGTGGGGAAGGCGCAAATGGCTCCAAAGGGTACCGTGCAGTTTGAGGCCGAACTACAATGTCGTCCCCTCGGTGTGGATCTCTTCGAGGAAAGGGCCTGGTGCCGGAGGAAGTTATGGAGCAGCACTTTGCCTCCCCTGGCCTCGGCCTCCACGATGACCACGGCCCATTGCGCCTCTCCCACCGCGAGCACTCGGGTCACCCTCCACCTCTAAGACGTAAGCGGTGGCATGATCCAGATTAGAACTCCTCTATAGTGCAGAGGACGGTGGCCGCCCTTTCCCTCTATTCATGGCTAAGGGCAGGCAGCACTCAGGATTTGGAAGAAGTTGAAAGGCGAGCTCTGGAGATTCACACTTGATGAAGAAAGAAGCGTGGATGAGAATTGCCCTCGCTACCCCTCAATGTATAGGGGGAAGCACAGGGGATAGCTCTCCTCCGCTCCAAGAGTCGCCGCCTAGCTCTTCCAATAGCATCACCCATGATCACGGGGCAAAAGGCAACCGCCACGTTGCTCCAATCCATGGCATTGAAGTTTCTGCCATAGCCAGGACTTTAAGTTACAGGCGCCCATTGCTGGCTCTCCGCTATGCATGCGGCGCGCGCGGTGGAAACGGCCTGACGCAGCCGTGGAAACAATCTATACTGTTCTGTGCATGTACACCACGTCGTGCACTTAACGTGCGTCGTGGGGAGGCATAGTAAGCGGAATGGATGCAACAACAGTTAATCACTGCCACACGTGCCCGTGCACTGTTTGGGCCTAGCCGAACAATGCCTTGCACCATGTACCTTCTTTCCTCTTGTAAGGAGTCGTGCACTCATTGGAGTAATGTCCGGGATTCCCACAGTTGTAGAAGTTTTGGTCACCACTTGATGAACGCTTCTCTTCATATCTTGAGTTGGATCTTCAATCTTTGCTTCTATTCTTTTAGAACTTGTTTCATTTCTTAACCATGAGGCTTATATCATCATTTGTGACAAGGTTGTCGCTTGAGGTAGTGGGAGCATCACTTGTGGCTTTGTAAGCACTGCTAGACTTATGGTGAAGCTCTTCCCTGTCTTTGAGTGTCATCTCCTGAGCAACAATCCTTCCACTCACTTCCGTTGGCTTGAGATCTTTGTAGTTGGGCATCATTTGGATTAATGTGCATACAGTGTCATATTGATCATCCAAAGCTCGAAGTATCTTCTTGATGATGAATTTTTCATTCATTTCTTCGCTTCCTAAGCCGGCAATCTAGAGTACATCTCCGCGACTTCTTCACCATCCTTGATATTGAACTTGTCAAGCTGAGTTTGAAGAATATCCAACATGGATTTTCTAACAGATTTTGTACCTTCATGCATATCAATCAAAGTGTCGGGACACCGATCCTAAGCCATAAGAATCCAGCTTGTCACACATCACATCACTTTGCGGTCTCACGCATGGTTATCTCCACGGCTGCCACCTTACCTAGGCCGGGACCGTTTGCGTATTTTGACTCACGTATGTGAATGTGTCGCTAGCATTCAAATGTCAAAGAACCCGGGCCGACATGACTAGTCGTAGAACCAAAGTGGCACATCCGTACAGGGACAGGCATACGTAACCCAGCAATGCAGGTGTCGATCTCTAGCGTGTGTAGACGAGTCATAGGAAGCTACAAGGACTCCATTAGGCCGTGGGACATAAATGTCATCACTGCATGTAGACGAGTCGTAGCACGCTACAGGGACTCCATTACACTGTGAGACATTTCCCCGAAGGGATAGACATAACAACAAATAAGGATACATGCCGGTCAATCCATGTCTCCAGAGCAGTAGCAAGCTACAAAGGGTCGATGGAAGCACAAAGATGCATTTCCCCGTAAAGAGTACTACTAAAGGCACACAACTAGGTGTCGGATCCCATACATACCGTTGCACATCACACATACGCACGACATGCCCGATATGCATAGATACAACTATGGCATCGCAACATAACCATACAACATTACAACATTTACTTAGAAGGCTCGGAAGAGCCAATACAATAAGGTGTTACAAATAGGGGTCACAAGACCCAACATTGGGAGCATTCAATCAAACAAGCGGAAGTTTAAATATGTCTAGGTACAAACATCTACAAAAGTGGCTAGAGGAGCCTGGAAAGCTACAACGACCCTACCAAAGGAACCAGACCTCTGTTTGGGATTCCCAAGCTAATCCGGTCAACATCGAACTTCACATCAAAAATACCACTAAAGAGACTAACGTCTTCTCTGCAAAAACAGAAATTAAGCAAACGTGAGTACAAGGGTACTTAGCAAGACTTACATTAGAACTAACTACACATGCATCAGTATCAATGAAGGGGGTTGTGGAGTTTATTGCAGCAAGCGAGCTTTGACTCTTGGCTAACCTATACTACGACTACAAGTGCTTTCTTTAAGGTGGGATAGCGCACACGAGTCCACATATTCACTAATCAATACACCACTATGGATCCACTTTCGTCTCCCTACGAGAAGGCCATCCATAGCACTCACGATTTTCTTGCGCATTTTATAGTATCCACTTAAAGTTGTCACTGAACCACACAAGTTCTCCAAGTAGTCCATATGTGAGGACGTGGCTATTTGAACAGATTGTTTCACCCTGCAGGGGTACACTTCTTCACACATGCTATCGCCACTTATCACCATATGCATGTCATGCATCTCGGCAACCTTCAAGCGGAAGCACTGGCGTGGGCGTCGACCACGACCGTGAACCACACAAGACCCTAGTCCAGGTCTAGCGCCTATTTGAGACTGAACCCGCACAGAAGTCCAACCGAAGTTTCCGCTACGGCCTCAAACGATGTGCACAGGGTTCCCAAGCCCACCGTTCGGGTGCCACTTGGTACACCGTGCCAATGTGCATCTACCGCATCACAGCCCACCCCGTCGGGTAGCGCTATGCACGGCCGCCATCACTTTTCCTACAAGCACCAGAAACTAGTTATGACTCCTGGACAGAGGTCTAGGCGATTAATAAGTCGAGAGGGGTCAAGTTACCGGAGCCCAATGTGTGGTAGTAACTGTCTTGGATCACAGACACAGAACTCAGTTCTTAAGGTCGGTCCCAATGAGACAACCCGCCATGTACTCCTACATGGCCTCTCATCGCTACCTTTACCAAATTGTGTTCACACACTTAGCTCTCACACAGTAGGACATGAATATTGCCATTCCGATTCATCACCCGGATGGATCAGACCCAACACGATACGACTCTAAGCATAGCAGGCACAGTAAGTAAGCATGGATGAGTAAACACAACAAGGCTCAAGCAGCTGCTACTCATGCTAAGTGGTTTCAACTATTTACTGTGGCAAATACAGGTCATGCAAAGGAATGGGTTCAACTACCAAGAACTTGTAACAATTGGATCATTGTTGTCCTAATGCAATAAAAGAGAGAAGGAGCGAGAGAGTGGGTTCATATCACTATGCTCAAGGGGGGGTTTGCTTTCCTGACAATTCTGAAGATATTACTTCTATTCATTAGTGTCAACGATCATATCATCAGAACCATCGTCTACCGAGAGGGAACAACACCGGCAAACAGGGAAATTAACACATTCAATGTGATGCAACAAACATGATGCATGAAATGGCATGTTAAGGTACTGAATTGACCTGGTGCTATAGGTAGTCATAAGTGAAGTGGAATTCAAACTTATACTAAATTCCAACTCCAACATTATTTATTAATTTATCCTAATCATGAAATGTCCTACTTGGTGATGTTAACTTTCTCAAACATGCATGATCATGAAATAAACAGATTCATTGGATTTTTCTGATCATTTTTCATATATAAATTATTTTCATCTGAGCTACAGATTATTTTCTATGATTTTTAGAAGTTTTAAGCATTTTCTGAAATTTCCTGGATTATTTTTATTATCCAAATTGATTACTGCGTCAGCCTGACATCATCATGATGTCAGTAGGTCAGCTGACCTGGTCCAGGTCAAACCGGACGTGCGAGGCCCGCACGTCAGTGACACAGGGGATAATCCATTTAATTAATTTAAACTAATTAAATCAGGGGGTTAATTAGTGCAGTGGGGTCTAGTGTCAGCGGCAGAGAGGGGTTATATAGACCCGTCATTAAGCTAATGACGGCGCCAGGCCGGCGGCGACCAAAAACTACGGCGGTGACTTCTAAAACCACCGTCTGGCGATGGTTTTGAGCGCGGATTGGCCCTACGGCGAGATGGCGATGCCGCTAATTGAGAGGAGCAACCAGAAAATCGCGGGGAGGCCCTCAATGACGGGAGCAACAGCGAAGGCGGCCGATAGAGCATAGGGTCGATGGAGCCAAGGCGCAGAGCACTTCGAGAGCAGCCAAGGCTACCCACGGACTCATGGCAGGCTGTTGAGAACACCGGCGTGCTCAAACATGGGTGCCACCCACCGAAGCAATGGCTAGCTCGAGCTCCGGCGATGGAAGCTTTCGGCCTCGGCGGGGATGGGGGCTAGGGGACGAGCGCGAGCACCGGGGATGAGGGGCTAGCAAGAGGGGCTCACAGCGATTCTCCTCGAGCAAACGGCGGGGTCGAGGGGGCTCTGTAGCCGGCGAATTTGGCGACGACGTCCAGCGACCGGAGGTTGAAGAAGATGGAAACTCGGCGCTGCGGGGCTCATCTTGCGGCGTGGCTCATCGGAGAGGATCTACGTCTTCGGCGATGCTTCTGAGGGAGGCAGGGCGCTCGGGGAGTAGCGGGACTAGGCTGGCGACAACGGCGAGCTCCTGAATGCGGCGGCCATGGAGGATCGGGACGAGGGGAGGAATAGAGAGCGAAAGGAGGAGGATAGGTCTCGATCCTGACAGCTTTGCGAGGTTATCTCCTTGCCAACGCGACGGGGAGGGACACATAGGCAGGTGCGTGGCACCCTGGCCACGCTCACCGTGCTTCCCTTCGCCTCTGCCTTCTGGCAGAGGTAGGGGACGACAGGCATGGCCGGATGGGCTGGCCTGCCCGTGGGCTTCAGGTACTCCCACTCACTTTCTTATTTATTTCTTGTTTTCTATTTTTTTGTTTGCTTTCTGTTTAATTGTTGGGCAAAGTACATATAGCCAAAACCCCTAAAATAATTTATGGAATACAAAAAGAATATTACAAAGTCCCACAAAAAGTTTCAGCATTTGTGAAACAACTAAAATAATTATATTGCTTTATTGGTTACTTTCAGAAACTTTGCTAATTTATTAAATTTTCCATAATAGTTATGGAAATATGGTTCACCCCTGGTATGTTGATTGCAACATTTATTAGAGAGGGGGAACATTTTTAGAGAGCATTTTCAAAATCATTGAAAATTCAATTGTTGGAATTTTGTTTATTCAATGAGGTGCTAGGGTTTGACATCCCCATTTCAAATTCAGTTGAATTTAACATGATGCCATGATGCACAAAGCAGAGCCATACAATGTCTAGCTAGGGCTATGACAACTCACCCCCACTAAACAAGAATCTCGTCCTGAGATTCAAGCGTAGGGTAAGAAGTCAGAGGGACACTAACTAATACAGTCTTCATGATCCAGTTTCCCTTCTCGAAGATGTTGATTCATTGCATCATGCTGATATTGACACCTTTGCCTTCAGGATCTTCATCCAACAGAAAGAGGACATGGATAGAAAGCTGTACAAGATTCGATCTTCTCCGAGATTGAGCAACTCATGATCAACTCGTAGAATGAGATGTAATAACATCTCTCGAGCTGAGACACAAAACAAACATTGAGAACGATGGAATGGAATAGATGACGGAGGTTCAATTCGTAGGCAATAACCCCGTGCTAAAGCATATGCTGAATGGGTTTCAACGTAGCGGGGAGTTAGTTGCCATAATACCATTTACGGGACACCTTAGGGGAGGTGGCTCATAGGATTATCCCTTAAGTGGCAAAAAGAATTACTTTTGATCCAAAGATCATTGAAACTCTTCATACCAGCCTAAGGCAGTTCACAAGTGATCTCTGGAAGGAATTCAAAGAATGACATACTCAGATCGGAGGAATACTAGAGTTATAAAACAACTCGACAACGGAAGGCAATTTCCAGTTAAAACCGAGAGTATAACCCAGTGTTTGAGCGTGCTCTCAAGAACTTGAGCATCTCCATATTCATCAAAGTTTTACCAACACCCATGCCAAGGATCCTGGCAACACCTCATACTACCATGATGAATAATGATGGAGGATGCAGATGCAAAGGAAGACAACATTTCTTAGATTTCACCTGGGCTAGGCCAAGGGAGCGAAATCTAGATGATCGACCGAGAGACATTTAGCACTCCGCTTCTAATGTTCTCCTTATGTACTAGTGTAAACCCAATCGTAGGTCAGGTTTGCCATCTAGAACATCAAGTAAAGGTCGGACTTCGGCCTCTCAAAGGGGTCCATGAGGAATAACTTCTAGAGCAAGTCATACAAGGTCCTCATGGGGAGGTGGCCAAGTTGCTGAAACAAGATAATATAATAGTAGGCCTTCCGGATAGGTATGTTAGCCACAACATCCCTTTGCCGAGTTATAGAGAGACCAATATCGTAATTCTTGGGGAAACGTCCGACCATCATATTTGTGCGAGATTCATATCTGGTTGGTCTCAGGATAGTCCAGACTCAGCATGTCTAAAAGTGAAAGATTGCAACACAAATCAAAGAGATGACGTTGCGAGATTCTCGGGAAATGAACTACGGAAGCCAACTCCAAAATATGAGTTGCAAGACCCACATGAACATGGTGTCCAAGACAATTGTGGTCATATGAAGATCTTACAACAAAACACTACCGAGTTCTGGATAGAACCATCATAGGAGGTAGCGAAGTATTGTGCACGTCCGTCAGGGCCCTTCAGGAGTAACACTTAACTTCTTTTCCTTAAACAAATCAATCAATGTCTTGGTGTGCTAGGGATTGCATGTGGAATGGAGATG
This sequence comes from Hordeum marinum, assembly GCA_022496015.1. Taxonomy (NCBI): domain Eukaryota; kingdom Viridiplantae; phylum Streptophyta; class Magnoliopsida; order Poales; family Poaceae; genus Hordeum; species Hordeum marinum. The sequence goes on along the minus strand of CM039678.1, from coordinate 74,420,193 downwards.
AATAGTCTACCAGACCATAGAATACTTAGCACGTGCATGATTGACTTGGGATGATTCCAAAGAAAACAAAACGACCTTTCTCCAGTTCATGGCGGCAAGTTGCACCATATGCACATGAACTAAGAGTAAGTCACTTATTACACCATGCATATGCTTCATGTATAGGACACGAAGATATTAGCTACAAAGTTTCCAACACTAGCTCAATGTTCATCATCCATGAAAGAGATGAAAATGTTGCCGATGGGCCCAACAACAATTCATCGAGGTATCCAAATGGATGAAATTCCTCAACTATGAGAACAAGGTGATAGCATTGGTCAGACCAAAGGATATAATGGTTTATTCTTGAGGATACATCCATGAGTAAAAACAACATTAGGAAGATCTTTGGTTATAATTTTTATTTGACGATATCCCACACTCAAATCAAAGATTGGATAAGACGATAGATGCTATAATTGACCACAAGGGTCACTCGATGAAAGTATCACCTTTTTTCGAGACACACATCCACAACGAAAACATCCCCGTGGAATGAACTAAGTCAAGCGAAGCTCTTATCTTCCAACTCTCCAATTTGTTGTTTAGCTTAACCAACTAGTTCAAGGGTGTCCAACACAGATTCTTGGAGAAAGGTGGTTTATAAGAAAACCCTCTCGATCACAACTTAATATAATGGTAAAGGAACACCTTGGTAATACTTCCGAGAATATATCCGGAAAATCACGTTCCACCAATATGTTATCAAGCTCGAGAGCAATTTTTCTTTTCAAGGCAAGACGATATGATGAATCGAGCGAAGGATTGACACAATCGTAACTCATTGACTGAAAAGTGCACCATGGAAAATGGACTAGGTAGCACGATCATTCTTAGTATGACAATTAAATAACCAACACACCAAGAATGAAATTACTATCCATTAACTACCAAACAACAAAGTTGCTAGGAGTATTGATTACACACATCACGATTCACTTGTCGGTATTCTGGTTTCAACAACACAGAGATCAGGGAATGAATGATGATGCCTAGAATTATCACTACATCAAGATTTCCTAAGAGGGAGTACAGTTCTCATGATAATCTGGACATGAAGAGGGTAATACCACAAGGTAGAACAGAGCAAAAGCTGGATTGCCATTTTGATTTGCGGAATACAACTACTTTGACCCAATTCGGGAAATGGATGAGGTACGGGAGTTTGCTTCTCCCAGTCATTCTAAAATAGAATGGCTTGACAGACCACGAGAATAGTCGACATCAATAACACAATGCATGACATACTCTTGACTATCCATTGATAGATAAAGGTCAGAATACAATTGAAGAAGGCCAACTCAGGAGCACCTGATTTTTCCTGAGCTGTAGATACATGGATTGAATATGTCAAACAGAGTTCAACAAGTCTCTTCCAGATAATCCATGCAGAATGAGGGATTGGCAGAGTCACAACTATGGGATGGAGAACTCATCAATAGCACTCATGTTAGGATCTTTCGTTCACAAAGAACTTCTGCCATAGCTGATTCATGGTTTTGGAAGAATGATATACCACAAACCTTGAGGACTATAACAAGGTTACTAAGCATCCTAAGGGAACAAGAAAATAATATCAATAGAAGTGAGCGGAATGATTCTTGGGTTCAAGAACCTAGATATAGAATACCTATTGACTAAGTAGCATCATAGTATGCTTTTGATGATGATGGCCAGAATTGTCACACTGGGAACAGAAGACACAACTAAACTGTTAGGTGGTTCACTGAAACAACATGGTTTCCTAACACCTTCATCACACACGTCGAGGTAATGGAGTACCCCAACACCATAATTAGTGTGCTTTGTCTGGCCTGAAGACATTGACTTAAGATGAAAGAGGTTTGCAATAGCATCAGATAATTTAGAAACCTTGGATAAGTCGGATAGCATAACGGTTGTATGGGCATGAAATATGAGGCAATCTGCACAAGAAAAACTGACAACATGACAATGAATTCTTATAGAGGCATCGATCCAGAAAGACAACATCTTTCCTATAGGTCTCCAGCCTAATAACTCGTCATCCTAATAGATAGATGAGAATGCCTAGTTCTTAATCCCCGTAGAAAAGAAGAGGGTGACTCAGAATCAGAATGACACAAGGAAAGCAGTAAAAAGAGCCTTACGTTCCCCTCCACAATCAATCCCTTATATAACTAAAGCAGTTCTAGACTCAACATCGACCAATTTGGCTTGGTAATCCTACAGGCAGTAAAGCTCTGATACCAAAGCTTTCGGGACCCCAATCCTAAGCCATAAGAATCCAGCCTGTAACACATAACATCACTTTGCGATCTCATGCACGGTTATCTCCATGGCTGCCACCTTACCTGGGCCAGGACCGTTTGCGTCTTTTGACTCATGTATGTGAATGTGTCGCTAGCATTCAAATATCAAAGAACCCAGGCCGACATGACTAGTCGTAGAACCAAAGTGGCACATCCGTACAGGGACAGGCATACATAACCCAACAATGCAGGTGTCGATCTCTAGCGTGTGTAGACGAGTCATAGCAATCTAGAAGGACTCCATTACGCCGTGGGACATAAATGGCATCACTGCACGTAGACGAGTCGTAGCAGGCTATAGGGACTCCATTACACTGCGAGACATTTCCCCGAAGGGACAGACACAACAACAAAGAAGGATACATGCCGGTCATGTTGGAAATATGCCCTAGAGGCAATAATAAAATGGTTATTATTGTATTTCCTTGTTCATGATAATTGTCTATTGTTCACGCTATAATTGTGTTAACCGGAAACCATAATACATGTGTGAATACATAGACCACAACGTGTCCCTAGTGAGCCTCTAGTTGACTAGCTCGTTGATCAATAGATGGTCACGGTTTCATGGCCATGGACATTGGATGTCATTGATAACGGGATCACATCATTAGGAGAATGATGTGATGGACAAGACCCAATCCTAAGCATAGCACAAGATCGTGTAGTTCGTTTGCTAAAGCTTTTCAATGTCAAGTATCGTTTCCTTAGACCATGAGATTGTGCAACTCCCGGATACCGTAGGAATGCTTTGGGTGTGCCAAACGTCACAACGTAACTGGGTGGCTATAAAGGTGCACTACGGGTATCTCCGAAAGTATCTGTTGGGTTGGCATGAATCGAGACTGGGATTTGTCACTCCGTGTGATGGAGAGGTATCTCTGGGCCCACTCGGTAAGACATCATCATAATGAGCTCAATGTGACTAAGGAGTTAGCCACGGGATGATGTATTACGGAACGAGTAAAGAGACTTGCCAGTAACGAGATTGAACAAGGTATGGGGATACCGACGATCGAATCTCGGGCAAGTATCATACCGATAGACAAAGGGAATTGAATACGGGATTGACTGAATCCCCGACATCGTGGTTCATCCGATGAGATCATCGTGGAGTACGTGGGAGCCAACATGGGTATCCAGATCCCGCTGTTGGTTATTGGCCGGAGAAGTGTCTCGGTCATGTCTACGTGTCTCCCGAACCCGTAGGGTCTACACACTTAAGGTTCGATGATGCTAGGGTTATAGGGAAATGGTATACGTGATTACCGAAGGTTGTTCGGAGTCCCGGATGAGATCCCGGACGTCACGAGGAGCTCCGGAATGGTCCGGAGGTAAAGATTGATATATAGGAAGTCCAGTTTTGGTCACCGGAAAGTTTTCGGGCTCATCGGTATTGTACCGGGAGCGCCGGGAGGGTGCCGGAGGACCCCCGGGAGGGGTATGACGACCAGAGGACTTCATGGGCTGTTAGATAAAGTGTGTCAGCCCTTATTGGGCTGGGAAATACTTTTGCTAAAGGCCCATGTGGCTGGAGATAAGGAGATAAGGCAAAAAGGATTTAAAAGGAGGAGATCCACCTCCCTTGTGGGAGGTGGACTCTCCCTTTAATTCGGCCGGCCATCTCCTCTTTGGAGTAGAGGCCAAGCCAGCCCTCCACGTCCCTCCTCCTCTATATACTTGAGGTTTTGGATGTTTTGAGATAGGATTTGATCTCTCTCTCTCACGGCGAAGCCCTACCTCTCTTCTTCCTCCTCTGCAGCGCTTAGGCGAAGCCCTGTCGGAATACCTTGCTACTCCACCACCACCACGCCGTCGTGCTGCTGTTGGAGCCCTTCCCCAACCTCTCCTTCCTCCTTGCTGGATCAAGGTGTTGGAGACGTCACCGGGCTGCACTGTGTTGAACGCGGAGGTGCCATCCGTTCGGCACTTGATCGGATCTATCGCGATCTGAATCGCTGCGAGTACGACTCCATCAACCGCGTTCTTGTAACGCTTCCGCTTAGCGATCTTCAAAGGTATGAAGATCCACTCTCCCCTTGCTCGTTGCTGGTTTCTCCATAGATGGATCTTGGTGAACGCGTAGGAAAATTTTTGATTTACTACTACGTCTCCCAACAGTGGCATCATGAGCTAGGTCTATGCGTAGAATCTATGCACGAGTAGAACACAAAGCAGTTGTGGGCGTCGATTTTGTTAATATGCTTGCCGTTACTAGTCTTATCTTGATTCGACGGTATTGTGGGATGAAGCGGCCCGGACCAACCTTACACGTACGCTTACGTGAGACCGGTTCCACCGCCTGACATGCACTAGTTGCATAAGGTGGCTAGCGGGTGTCTGTCTCTCCCACCTTAGTCGGATTGGATTCGATGAAAAGGGTCCTTATGAAGGGTAAATAGCAATTGGCATATCACGTTGTGGTTTTGACGTAGGTAAGAAACGTTCTTGCTAGAAACCTATAGCAACCACGTAAAAACTTGCAACTACAAATTAGAGGACGTCTAACTTGTTTTTGCAGCATATGCCGTGTGATGTGATATGGCCAAAAGGATGTGATGTGATGCATTGTGATGTATGAGATTGATCATGTTCTTGTAATAGGGTTCACGACTTGCATGTCGATGACTATGACAACCGGCAGGAGCCATAGGAGTTGTCTTATATTATTGTATGACCTGCGTGTCAATCATAAACGCCATGTAATTACTTTACTTTATTGCTAAACGTTAGCTGTAGTAGTAGAAGTAATAGTTGGCGAGACAACTTCATGAAGACACAATGATGGAGATCATGATGATGGAGATCATGGTGTCGTGCCGGTGACAGTGATGATCATGGTGCCCCGAAGATGGAGATCATAGGAGCAAGATGATATTGGCCATATCATGTCACTATATTGATTGCATGTGATGTTTATCATGTTTACATCTTATTTGCTTAAAACGACGGTAGTAAATAAGATGATCTCTCAATAAAATTTCAAGAGAAGTGTTCACCCTAACTGTGCACCGTTGCTAAGGATCGTTGTTCCGAAGCACCACGTGATGATCGGGTGTGATAGGTTCTAACGTTCGCATACAACGGGTGTAAGCCAGATTTACACATGCGAAACACTTAGGTTGACTTGACGAGCCTAGCATGTACAGACATGGCCTCGGAACACGGAAGACCGAAAGGTCGAACATGAGTCGTATAGAAGATACGATCAACATAGAGATGTTCACCATGGATGACTAGTCCGTCTCACGTGATGATCGGACACGGGCTAGTTGACATGGATCATGTATCACTTGGAAGACTAGAGAGATGTCTATCTAAGTGGGAGTTCATTAATAATTTGATTAAATGAACTTAATTATCATGAACTTAGTCTAAAAATGTCCTTGCAAATTGTGTCGTAGATAGCTCACGCTATAGCTCCCCAGTTTTATTGATACAATCCTAGAGAAAAGTAAGTTGAAAGTTGATGGTAGCAATAATGCGGACTGGGTCCGTGATCTGAGGATTGTCCTCATTGTTGCACAAAAAGCTTATGTTTTTTATGTACCGCTAACTGCATCACTCCCTCAAGCGTTGTCTGTAGATGTTGTGAACATATGACAGGCACTTTTTGGTGACTACGTGATAGTTCAATGCGTCATGCATTACGGCTTAGAATTGAGGCTCCAAAACGTTTTGAACGTCACGGAACATATGAGATGTTCTAGGAGCTGAGATTGTGATCTCAGGCTTGTGCCTATGTTGAGAGGTATGAGACCTCCAACAAGATTCTTTGTCTACAAGATAAAGGAGAATAGCTCAATCGCTGAGCGTGTGCTCAGATTGTCTGGGTGCTACAATCACTTGAATCAAGTGGGAGTTAATCTTCCAGATGAGATAGTGATTAATGCAGTTCTCCAAGTCACTGCCACCAAGCTACTAGAGCTTCGTGATGAACTATAACATGCCAGGGATGGATAAGATGATCCCTGAGTTGTTCGTGATGTTTGACACCACGAAGGTAGAAATCAATAAGGAGCATCAAGTGTTGATGGTTAAGTGAAAACCACTAGTTTCAAAAGGGGCAAGGGCAAGAAGGGAAAAACTTCAGGAATGGCAAGCCAGTTGTTGCTCTAGTGAAGAAACCCAAGGTTGAGCCCGAACCCGAGACTAAGTGCTTCTGTTATGAGGAGAATGTTCGCTGAAGCGGAAAAACCCTAGATGATTGGTAGATAAGAAGGCTGGTAATGTCAATGGAAGTATATTTGATATACGTGTTAGTGATGTGTACCTTGCTGGTACTCCTAGTAGCACCTGGGTATTAGATACCGGTTCGGTTGCTAAGTGTTAGCAACTCGAAATAAAAGCTACGGAGTAAATGGAGACTAGCTAGGTGAAAGGTGACGATGTGTGTTGGAAGTATTTCCAAGATTGATGTGATCACCATCGCACGCTCTCTCTACCTTCAGGATTTGTGATAAACCTAAATAAATGTTATTTGGTGTTTGCGTTGAGCATAAACGTGATTAGATCATGATTAGTGCGATACGGTTATTCATATAAGTTAGAGAATAATGGTTATTCTGTTTACATGGATAATGCCTTCAATGGTCATGCACCCACTCGAAATGGTTTATCGAATCATGATCGTAGTAGTACACATATTCATAACATTGGTACCGAAAGATACAAAGTTAATAATGATAGTACCACATGCTTGTGGCACTGCCACGTAATGTCATATTGGTATAAATCGCATGAAGAAACTCCATGATGATGGATTTTTTGACTCACTCGATTTCGAATCGGTTGAGACATGCGAGCCATGCCTCTTGGGCAAGATGACTGAGACCCTGTCATCCAATATGATGGAGCGGGCAAGTGGCTTATTGGAATTAATACATGTTGATGTATGTGGTCCAATGAGTGTTGAAACACACAGTGGATATCGTTGTTTTTCTTTACCTTCACTGATGATTTGAGTAAATATGGGGATATTTACTTAATGAAACACGAATCTGAAATGTTTGAAAGGTTCAAGGAGTTTCAGAGTGAAGTTAAAGATCATCGTGACAAGAAGATAAATGTCTATGATATGATCATGGAGGTGAATATCTAAGTTACGAGTTTGGTATGCAATTTTAGACAATGTGGAAATTGTTTCACAGCTCACGCCTCCTGGAACACCATAGTGTGATGGTGTGTTCGAACGTCGTAGTCGTGCTCTATTGGATATAGTGAGTACTATGATGTCTCTTATCGTTTTACCACTATCGTTATGGGGTTATGCATTAAAGACAAATCCATTCACTTTAATAGGGCACCATCTAAGTCTGTTGAGATGACACCGTGAGAATTATGGTTTGACAGAAGCCTAAGCTGTCATTTCTTAATGTTTGGGGCTGCGACGCTTATGTGAAAATGGGTTTTTCACCTAGCGAGCTCGAACCCAAAGCAGACACATGCATCTTCATAGAATACCCTAATGAGACATTGGGTATACCTTCTATCTCAGATCCAAGCGCAAAAGGTGTTTGTTGCTAAGAACGGGTCCTTTCTTGAGAAAGAGTTTCTCTCGAAAGAATTGAGTGGGAGGAAGATAGAACTTGATGAGGTTGTTGAACCTTTGTTTCAACCAGAGAATAGCGCAACACAGAAAGATGTTTCTGTAGAGCCTACTCAGTTGAAAAGGAAGTTAATGATGATGATCATGAAGCTTCGGATCAAGTCACTATCGAACCTCGTAGGTCGACAAGGACGCGTACTGCTCCTGAGTAGTATGACAACCCTGTCTTGGAAATCATGTTGTTGGACAACGATGAACCTACGAACTATGGAGAAGCGATGGTGGGCCCGGATTCCAACAAATGGCTAGGAGCCATGAAATCCGAGAAAGGATCCATGTATGAAAACCAAGTATGGACTTTGGTAGACTTGCCTGTTGAATGGCGGGTCATTGAGTACAAATGGACCTTTGAGATAAACATAGACGCTAATGGTGAAATGTCACCGTTTATAAAGCTCGACTTGTCGCAAAGAAGTTTCCGCCAAGTTCAAGGAGTTGACTGCAATGAGATTGTCTCATCTGTAGCGATGCTAAAAGTCTATTAAAATTTTGTTAGCAGTTGCTGCATTTTTCGATTATGAAATCTGGCAGATGGATGACAAAACAAGGTTTCCGTAATGGTTTCTGTGAGGAAGAGTTGTATGTGATACAACCAGAAGGTTTTGTCAATCCTAAGGATGCTAATAATATGCAAACTCCAGCGATCCTTCTATGGACTGGAGCAAGCATCTCGGAGTTGGAATATATGCTTTGATGAGGTGATCAAAGTGTTTAAGTTTATACAAAGTTTATGAGAAACTTGTATTTGCAAGAAAGTGAGTGGGAGCACTATAGAATTTCTTATAAGAATATGTAGTTGACATATTATTGATCGGAAATGATGTAGAATTTCTGGAAGAGCATGAAGGGTTGTTTGAAAAGAGTTTTTTCAAAGGAGGACCCAGATAAAGCTACTATTTTATTGAGCATCAAGATCTATAGGGATAGATCAATTCGCTTGATAAGTTTTTTCGACGAAGACATACCTTGACAAGTTTTTGAAGGAGTTCAAAATAGATGGGTCAAAGAAGGAGTTCTTGACTGTATTGTAAGGTGTGAAATTGAGTAAGACTCAATACCCGACCACGGCAGAAGATAAAGAAAAGATGAGTGTCATCTCCTATGCTTTAGCCATAGGCTCTATATAGTATGCCATGCTGTGTACCGCACTTGTGTGTGCCTTGCCATGAGTCTGTCAAGGGGTACAAGAGTAATCCAAGAGTGAATCACTGGACAGCGGTCAAAGTTAGCCTTAGTAACTTGAGAACTAAGGAAATATTTCTCGATTATGGAGGTGATAAAGAGTTCATCGTAAAGTGTTACGATGATGCAAGCTTTAAAACCAATCCGGATGACTCTTAGTAGAAATCCAGCTACGTATAGTGGAGCAGCCATTTGGAATAGCTCCAAGTGGATCATGGGAGTAGTATCTACAAATATGACATGGAAAGTTTTCAAGGTACACACGGATCTAAATGTCGCAGACCTGTTGACTAAAAACCTCTTTCACGAGCAGAACATGAACAAACCCCAGAACTTATTGGGTGTTAATCACATGATGATATGATCACATAGTGATGTAAGTGTTAATCACATGGTGATGTGAACTAGATTATTGACTCTAGTGCAAGTGGGAGACTGTTGGAAATATGCCCTAGAGGCAATAATAAAATGGTTATTATTGTATTTCCTTTTTCATGATAATTGTCTATTGTTCACGCTATAATTGTGTTAACCGGAAACCATAATACATGTGTGAATACATAGACCACAACGTGTCCCTAGTGAGCCTCTAGTTGACTAGCTCGTTGATCAATAGATGGTCACGGTTTCATGGCCATGGACATTGGATGTCATTGATAACGGGATCACATCATTAGGAGAATGATGTGATGGACAAGACCCAATCCTAAGCATAGCACAAGATCGTGTAGTTCGTTTGCTAAAGCTTTTCAATGTCAAGTATCGTTTCCTTAGACCATGAGATTGTGCAACTCCCGGATACCGTAGGAATGCTTTGGGTGTGCCAAACGTCACAACGTAACTGGGTGGCTATAAAGGTGCACTACGGGTATCTCCGAAAGTATCTGTTGGGTTGGCATGAATCGAGACTGGGATTTGTCACTCCGTGTGATGGAGAGGTATCTCTGGGCCCACTCGGTAAGACATCATCATAATGAGCTCAATGTGACTAAGGAGTTAGCCACGGGATGATGTATTACGGAACGAGTAAAGAGACTTGCCAGTAACGAGATTGAACAAGGTATGGGGATACCGACGATCGAATCTCGGGCAAGTATCATACCGATAGACAAAGGGAATTGAATACGGGATTGACTGAATCCCCGACATCGTGGTTCATCCGATGAGATCATCGTGGAGTACGTGGGAGCCAACATGGGTATCCAGATCCCGCTGTTGGTTATTGGCTGGAGAAGTGTCTCGGTCATGTCTACGTGTCTCCCGAACCCGTAGGGTCTACACACTTAAGGTTCGATGACGCTAGGGTTATAGGGAAATGGTATACGTGATTACCGAAGGTTGTTCGGAGTCCCGGATGAGATCCCGGACGTCACGAGGAGCTCCGGAATGGTCCGGAGGTAAAGATTGATATATAGGAAGTCCAGTTTTGGTCACCGGAAAGTTTTCGGGCTCATCGGTATTGTACCGGGAGTGCCGGGAGGGTGCCGGAGGACCCCCGGGAGGGGTATGACGACCAGAGGACTTCATGGGCTGTTAGATAAAGTGTGTCAGCCCTTATTGGGCTGGGAAATACTTTTGCTAAAGGCCCATGTGGCTGGAGATAAGGAGATAAGGCAAAAAGGATTTAAAAGGAGGAGATCCACCTCCCTTGTGGGAGGTGGACTCTCCCTTTAATTCGGCCGGCCATCTCCTCTTTGGAGTAGAGGCCAAGCCAGCCCTCCACGTCCCTCCTCCTATATATACTTGAGGTTTTGGATGTTTTGAGATAGGATTTGATCTCTCTCTCTCACGGCGAAGCCCTACCTCTCTTCTTCCTCCTCCGCAGCGCTTAGGCGAAGCCCTGTCGGAATACCTTGCTACTCCACCACCACCACGCCGTCGTGCTGCTGTTGGAGCCCTTCCCCAACCTCTCCTTCCTCCTTGCTGGATCAAGGTGTTGGAGACGTCACCGGGCTGCACGTGTGTTGAACGCGGAGGTGCCGTCCGTTCGGCACTTGATCGGATCTACCGCGATCTGAATCGCTGCGAGTACGACTCCATCAACCGCGTTCTTGTAACGCTTCCGCTTAGCGATCTTCAAAGGTATGAAGATCCACTCTCCCCTTGCTCGTTGCTGGTTTCTCCATAGATGGATCTTGGTGAACGCGTAGGAAAATTTTTGATTTACTACTACGTCTCCCAACAGGTCAATCAATGTGTCCGGAGCAGTAGCAAGCTACCAGGGCTCGGTGGAAGCACAAAGAGGCATTTCCCCGTAAAGAGTACTACTAAAGGCACACAACTAGGTGTCGGATCCCATACATATCATTGCACGTCACACGTACGCATGACATGCCCGATATGCATAGATACAACTATGGCATCACAACATAACCATACAATATTACAACATTTACTTAGAAGGCTAGGAAGAGCCAACACAATAAGATGTTACAAACAGGGGTCACAAGACCCAACATTCGGAGCATTCAATCAAACAAGAGGAAGTTTAAATATGTCTGGGTACAGACATCTACAAAAGTGGCTAGAGGAACCTGAAAAGCTAGAAGGACCCTACCAAAGAAACCAGACCTCTGTCTGGGATTCCCAAGCTAATCCGGTCAACATCAAACTTCACGTCAAAAATACCGCTAAAGAGACCAATGTCTCCTCTGCAAAAACATAAATTAAGAAAACATGGGTACAAGGGTACTCACCAAGACATACATCAGAACTAACTACACATGCATCAGTATCAATGAAGGGGCTTGTGGAGTTTATTGCAGGAAGCCAGCTTTGACTCTTGGCTAACCTATACTACGACTACAAGTGCTTTCTTTAAGGTGGGATAGCGCACACGAGTCCACATATTCACCAATCAATACACCACTATGGATCCACTTCCGTCTCCCTACGAGAAGGCCATCCATAGCACTCACGCTGATCTTGCGCATTTTATAGTATCCACTTCAAGTTGTCAATGAACCACATAAGTTCTCCAAGTAGTCCATATTCGACGACGCGGCTATTCGAACAGATTATTTCACCCTGCATGGGTACACTTCTTCACACACGCTCTCGCCACTTATCACCATATGCACGTCATGCATCTCGGCAACCTTCAAGCGGAAGCACTGGCGTGGGCATCGGCCACGACCGTCAACCACACAAGACCCTAGTCCAGGTTTATCGCCTATTTGAGACTGAACCCGCACGGAAGTCCAGCTGAAATTTCCGCTAAGGCCTCAAACGATGTGTGCAGGGTTCCCAAGCCCACCGTTCAGGTCACTACTAGGAAAAGGCCTACTAGTGGCGCACTTGTTTTGGCTACTAATGGCGCACTACAGGTGTTCCACTAGCATCACGCCATTAGTAATTAGTACTAATGGCGCAGCCCTGGTGCGCCATTAGTATACCAGATACTAATGGCGCACCAGGGAGTGCGCCATTAGTATATCACACGGTGCGCCATTAGTATGCCTCCAAGGGGGCCATATTTACCTTGGGCTCTGGCTTACTAATGGCGCACTTGTGGATGATGCGGCACTAGTGTGCTTACTGCAGTGCGCCACTAAAGTGCATAGTGGTGCGCCACTAGTATGAATATTAGGGATTTTTTTTATGATATTTGCACAAGTTATAAAACATATTACTGCACAGAATATAGACAACACAACATATAAACAACAGATTTATCGAATACAATAGAAGATTAGTCTCCGAATACAATTCATCATATTAGTCTCCGAATTTAAAATACCGAACAAAGTTCGAACATTACAATTCTCGAGACCGCGACTGGCGAGTTTGTCTTCACATTACAAGTCGATATCGATCATCTAAACTACCATCACATATAAGAGAGTTGTGGTCATCACGATGAGCATCATCGCGATGAAACTGGTCTTCATCCGGTTCCTCCAATGCTCCCTCCTCTCTCCCGCTAGATAGCGCGCGTATCTAGCTTCCGCCTCCGCCCTAGTGGTGTACCCTTTGTAATTGTTACCGCTGAAAAGGTGAACCTATCTCTGACACTCCTCCTAGTCGTCGTAGACTCCAGGAACCTTACCCTTGTACACAACATACGACGGCATCTCTATGCACTAGCCAAACAAAACGTTAGTAGCAATTCACAGACAATACATAAGCAATATATAAGTATGCAACAAAAGGATCGGAAGAGAAAAGCAACACATTAATAGCACGATTCATGGTCCTACTAATAAATAGCATCGATTACATATAAGTTGAACGACTGTCCAAACCAAAGATACATACAAGTTCATTAAAGTTTAATATTACAACATGAGCCAATCGACATTTCAGAACTACATAGCATCACTACATTCGACTCGACTCAGGGACCGGAGCGCGTATGAAGCCGCCATCTTTCGTGATGGTCATGAAATCGTGGGCGTTGTTAGCCTGCATTTATAGCGTTGTTTTATCTCACTGTTGGACGGTTGATATCTGAGGTAGAACTGCCCCGAGGTACGAAGGACATCTTTATGGATGATTTCCGCAAACTCTGACTGGATGAGATAGAATTCTTGTCTGATGTCCGCCTCTTGGATTGAGGACAAGCGTGTGGCCTAATCTTTGAGATTATTTGGTAGCAGAAGGTGATGCTGGTCCCGTATGATCGCCCGCATGTGATGGAGGGCGTAGTAGGCATCCTTCTGACTGCCAGGCGGCTACTTGATGCAGGGGAACATCGTATTGTGGGTGAACACGTGCTTGCCGTACCTACGAATTGTCCTGCTGAAGGTGCCTCCAGATCTGGCGTAGCTAGGGAGAACATCATCAAGAACTTTCGTGATATTTGTGTAGTCTTTCTTCGACTGACGGTCCGAGTCGAAATACGTGTCCATGGAATATTTCGATCTTAATAGGATGAGTGTGCAATGTGTGTCACTGCACAAAACACGGAATGTTAGAAAAAAAAGAACGATCAAAATCTAAGAAATCATATGTTACGGGGCGGTGAGGGGATGACTTACTCGGGAAAGTAAGGCACGAGGAAGTCATCCTTATCTGGGTTTGCCAGAATGACGCCTTCGAGGTGTGAACTCGCGACTTGCCGGTCCCCAGCGCTGCCCAAGATCTTGGCACGTATGTAGAAGGGGTCGAATATCACGATGTCCGGGGTCTTGTCTCTAATTATCCGCATCTCCATACTCAGCGAAAATAGCCAAACGAAGGTGTAGTGCAGCGGATGAAGGTTAAACATAGCGAAGATGTCATCAAACCGCAGGACGATCGTACCCCCGATGGTGCTATCCACAAAGCCCTTGCCCCCTGGCACCTTGGCCACGAAAACCGGGTATGCCACATCATTCTCGAGGAGACGCCGTATCTCCAAAGAAAGAACACTGTCATGCAGACTCCGCATAGCACCGGTTGCAGCATTGAGCAGATTAGTCGGTAGCATCGGCGTACCCGCCACATGCACCCTACACGAGATATCCTTAGGTGAAGGTGGCCCGTCCTGAGCACGGATCGTACTCGGTGCCGGCTGGCTCGCACCGAACTTGTTATTGTTTCTTTTCCGTCCCTTCTTCTTCTGCTGTAATGGGATCGAGTTCTTCTCACAGACCGCCTTCTTGAGTGTGTTGGGGCTGATAATAATTCGCACCTCGGCTATCTGAGGCTCGGTGAAGGCGGCAGCTGGAGGCGTCTCCTGAGAACTGAACGCCAGACGACGCCTGTTGCAATTGGGTTTCTCCGTGGTACCAGCTAGATCGCGGTCGTCTTTTGCAGGGTTGGGTTCTTGAGAAGGAGGCCCGAAAAATTCGGAACCGTACCCATGTTCGGCAAAGTACTTATCGACGTTGGTAAATGTACCGTCGTCGTCGTCGTCGTCCAGATCCTGTGCCATATGCATGTCCGGATCCTATGCCATATGCATGTCCGGCATGTCCGGTAGCGTTGCGGCATTCTTCCCGTGGCTTGGCGCTGGCACGACTGGCGGTGTTGTCTTTGGGGTGGTGTCCCCCACCCCCAAACGAATCTAGCTCTTCGGCCAAAGCAGGGGCCAGCTTACACAGGCGCTGAGGTTCATCACATCATCTTCATCAGCCCCAGCGGGTCGAATCGGAGGTAACAAGTCGTCGCAGCCTGGCAGCACCCGAACCAGTTCAACCCTATACATCGCAGGTTGCATTGGATTACCGTGGAACACGGGGTTGCCCAATGAACGATTATGCCCTTGGCGACATCGATCAACTCGCCGCCCACGAAGTGCAGGAGAGTGCATGGAACATCGGTGGCGCCCTGCGAGAACATGTAGGGCGTCAGGGATGCCTAGTCAAAGGCAAGGAGATGAAGTCATCGGCCGAGAGGCTTAGTTACCGTGATGGCGTCGAGCTCGGTTAATGTCCAGGCACTGCCAATGGCGGGCGTGCAACTGACGGAGGGGCTGCTTGCTGCCGAGGTGCCAAGCGGCGTACACCCGGGTGCATTAAGCTCCAATGCCCGTGCCGGCACCGGAGACACCAATACCGCCTCTGCCAGAGACACCAATGGCGCCGCCTACGCGTTGTGTGAGTTGCTGGCCATGAAGCTAGGAACCGGGGGCGGCCCCTGTTGGCCGCCCGCAATCCACCCCCGCAGCCCCTCAAGCAAGGAAGGCATAATGGCGGTGATCGTCGTTCCTAGTTGTTGTTGCACTTGCTCTTGGACCATCTCCGGAATCCGCGCCACTTGTGCCTTGAGTTCTTGAACCACGCGTGCCTGGCTTTCTGAGCTCGTCTTTCTCTCCTTTCGCACACCAGCGTTATAGTATGATGACCATTTTGTGGACAAGTCTTTGCCGGCCACACGACCAGCTGACGACGGCTTACTGAACTTATCCTTGTTTTTCATTACGTTCAAGGCCCTATTTAAATTATTGTCCCAAGGGGAGCTTTGAGACGACCCCGCGCTATTGCTTTCAGTCTCCTGTGGAAGGAATGTGAACCATTTAGAATTTTGGCTTCATTAATTCGAATGCAACCATATGGAGCTAATTACGAGGGGGTGTATTCCTTACCAGAACATGCTCAAGCGGCTTGGTCTTCGTATCCGTGGTAAGCTCCTTTGTTACCGGGTCCACCTTGTACCGGGCCCTGACATAGTTCCTGGTCTGCTTGTCACGGTATTTCTCGAAGCGGGGCGGTAGGCCTTGCTCGGCACGCTCCGCGTCCTCCTTGTCCCATATAGGTTCCGCCACTCTATAACCGCCGGGACCGAGTTGGTGGACCCCTAAGTTCAAGTCCCACATATCTTTCCCCCACTGACTTGATTCCACGGTTGTGCTGCTCTCGCACTTGATCTTGAACTCCTTGTAGTCATCTTCGCAGATGGAAGGATTTTTCGCCTTAATCTTCTCATAACTATCACCTTTGTCAATCATTTTCTTCACCGCGCTTCTCCAAGTAGACAGGGCCGTGCTCATCTTCATGAGGGCGGCACTGTTCACTTTATTCCCTGAGAGGCATGTGTTTGCGACGTCATCGGGGAACTTGTATCATTCGTGCAGCTTCATGAAGCTGCACAAATTCCCTCGGTCACGATGCCTTAGGTTCTAGGTATTGATCGAGAAGGTGCTCCGGAGAATGCACCCGAGCTGAACCGAGTACCCCTTGACTAATTCTTTGGGCACCGTTGGATGCCCCTCGGAGGACACTTCAGTAAATTCCTCCTTGACGGTGCCGAGCACGTTTGGGCGCCGGTCCTTCTGTTGCCTCTTCGGTTGGCTGCCATCTGTGCGTACGCTGCCATCATCAGTGGTGGCATCCTCGGCGGCACCATCAGTGGTATCATCACCGACCCCACTAGGGGTTGTGTAGTCGGGATCGGTGTCTTCCACGGCGTCCTCATAGCGGTGAGGTTCTTCCTCCATCTCCTGGGACAGCTCCTAGAATGCCTTGCCCGAACCGCCGGCCTCATCGTTATGGGCCTTGTTTCGGTCTAAATAGGAAAAAAGTTTGGTCAAAAAGTTGGTTATTGTCAAGGGCCTACAAAACTGAATTTTGGAAATCTACAGAATGAACAAGCTAAGGGTTGCAAATGCCCGCAAGGCTTCAAGGGTGAAGGCATAATGGCTCAGTGTTATTTAAGGGTTGGTTTGTGAGGAATTATCATGGTCTCATCATTTAGGGTTTGTCGACACCAAGGCATCCTAAGATAATGCTGCTCAAGATTCAAGGCCGGAAGGAGGGCATGGTCCAGGTATATATGTATACAATAGGTGCATGTGGGCAGAGCAGAGTAGGGAGAAAACGACTAGGGGAATTCAAACCCCGGCCCATGCATTAGTCGAAAGTACCCCATATGTCCTATTTTTGGCAAAGTCATGCTAAAATTCACAGAAAATTTCAGCATGACCTTTGCTGAAAATAGGACATATGGAGTACCCGAATTTGCCGGTACGGAAGTTAATCGACATTCCGACAAACTCAAGGGCCTCTCGGAGTACCTGCAAAATCTTTGGTACTACTGCAACTATAACAGCAAGTAAGTACATGCTGTTTTTCTCAATAGCAACAAGAAAACATGATGTTGTGGTAGTATTTGCTTTGTGTAACAGATTATATGACACACTAGCCTCATCTTAGCCTTCCCTTCCCTCGGTACATACTTGTTAGTTGGTAGATTACTGGAAAGCTCATACTAGGGACACAATTGTATCTTGTTGAAATATATCACCAAATATCTAGACAAAGACAAGTCCATAATCGGTTGGTACTACACATATATATACCATGTTATCATTAAGTATGCAATCAGCTGGAGGCACATATTGTTCGCTTGGCTATGTTCTTCTTTCAGTGCCCTAAATTAAATCAGGTGCAGCACACGCAGGGCCCTGATGTGGAAATGGTCGCCTAAAATACAGGGCTTCAACATAGAAGTTGAAATAAATACTAGTCCACTATATATCGAAAAACATACTGGTCCATTTTCAGCCTATCCTGCTTTTGCAACAGATGCACTAGTGGATGGATTTTAGTGATGGAATGATCAAGCACTAATTCATCATATAATCAAAGGATATTAGACTTTTCACAACACTTAAATTGACCCAGATTTTGCAAGATAGTTTTGCATACAATACAAACTCTTTTGCATACATTTTCAGAGACCAAAGTAAGAGGCTACCCTGCCCCTTCCCTTCCCTTCCACCGGTTGAGGCAAGAGCTTGTGCTTACTTAATCCCCTGCCGACTTCTGAACTCTGGTTCTGCATAAGTTACTTTTTATCGATTCCAATGGTGGCCAAACTACTCTCTAGAATAGTGCCCACTAAATCATTTTAAATGGCAATGATGTCTAAAAAGGAAAAATGATTTATTTCCAACCTTTATTTTTTACACACTCCCACACCGTTGATGAACCGACAACTTAAGTAAAATGTAGAGGAACACGACTGTTCAAATGAATGTCTTGCCCGATATACTTTTTAAGGTATAAATGAAACACAAACTTCCTCCAAAAGTTTCTGACCCAGCTGCCATGTGAGACAACAATATATCACTTGTTATGTCAAAAGATTAGTATTGCAATGTCCATGGGCTACAAAATATATCCGGAAGCTGCAACTTAGCAAGTGCCCAACTACAAAATATACCATATGAATAATAAGTCAGAACAAACAATGTAAGATAAGTTCCACATTTAATCATTGCTTCCTTTAAATCCTTTGGTCGAACAATCAACCACACAAAATTATCTTGGAAGAAAATGAGAAATAGAAATATCTGATGGACTCATCTTTAAAAAAATAGCAGGCAACACCATCGGTACAGAAATATATGCATTATTTACAAACACAATTTAGAAATACTAGACTTCTAAATTTCAGTACTTCAGGCTATTGTTTTTTTGCAAGACTCCACAGTAAGGGCATCATACCAGACAACAACATTTGCACTACGGGATACTAAAGGGATCAACTGTCCACATACCATTGAAGTGGACAAGGGCAAGCACACCGACAAGGACTAGTAGCACCTTCAAGTAGACATCGACCTGATGCTGGCCCTGCGGTGCCTGGGCCGGGAAGCCATGCCCGTGCCACCCATGGAAGTCATGCCCGTACCCGTAAGGATGTTCGAGAGGAGGAGGAGGAGGTTACGGCGGGACGGGAGATTGGGTACCTGCTTCCTTCAAGTGGCGGAGGGGACGACGGGGCAGACAGAGTCGCGGCCGAGGAGGGGTTAGGGTTTGAGGAGGCACCAGGGGTGTCCCGTTGGTGGGGATGGGCTCCGGTCAACGGCGGCGGCGACGGATCTCGTGGCCCTAGGGTTCCTGCCGGTGGGGCGGGGCCATGGGGCGTGGGTGGGGAGAGAGGGAGGTCGCCGGCGAGCGCCTACCGGAGGGGATTGGGGGAGGGGCGGCGGCTACTGGGGCGGTGGAGGAGAGGAGAGGCGGATGGCACAGGGGGAGAAGGGGAACGACTCGATCGACTGGAGGAGAGGAGAGGCGGATGGCGCAAACAGGTACGGGTGCTAGAAATGGCGAACTGGGAGGGGTGCGCCATTAGTACAGATTGCAATGGCGCACCTCCTAGGGGTGCGCCATAAGTATATCCATAGCAATGGCGCACCACTGAGGGGTGCGCCATAAGTAAATTTTTTTATTTGCGTCTAATACTTTTTTATTTGTTATTTGAAAATATTTATGAATATGAAAATATTTATGAATATGAAAAAATATCATCAAATTTGTTATTTACAAATATCATCAAATTTGTTATTTGAAAAAATTTGAAAAAAATTCATAAAAATTGGTATACCAATGGCCGGCGCACCTCCTAGGGGTGCACCTTCAATATATTTTTTGGATTTTTAGTTGCATTCATTTGTGAATTGGTAAAATATTTATGAATATGAAAACATTTATGAATACAATCGATAAATGAAGGCTACAATTTCAATACAATCCATCTTAGCTAGCTATCTGTTCACAATCTTGTTTCCCTTATTTTTCGGAGCAAATGGAGTTCTTCTTTTGAACGGACGTCCTTTAGGTAGGGTGGTCCTGCTTCTTCTTGTGATGTATGCTGGTACTTCATCGTCGTCGTCATGTTCCATCTTCGGGTCACCGTACTTGTCGAAGTCTTGCTCATTGGCGACTCCATGCATTCCGATGATCTTCCTTTTGCCTCTCCTCACGACAACACGACTGGGCTTTGACGGGTCGGTAATGAAGAAGCATTGGTCCACTTGGGAAGCCAGTACCCATGGATCATTTTTCGTGGTGGCGTTTGCGCCCGCGGTCTTGGATTTGGCTTCGGGTATAACCATGGTGGTGAAATATCGGTCTTCTTTTAGGACGCTCTTGGCCCATCTGACACGGAACATCGGGACCTTCTCTCAAGCGTAGCTCAGCTCCCAGATCTCCTCGATCCTTCCATAGTATCTGTCCTTGTCATTACCGGTGTAGGATTCCATCGTTACCCCGGAGTTCTGATAACAATCGCTCTTCATGTCCTTTCCCTCGGTGTAGAATGTGTAGCCGTTGATATCGTACGCCTCACACGTCATCAGGTTGTGCTCGGCGCCCTGTGACAAGGCGAATATGAGTTGTTCTTCTGCGGAAGAATCCTCATGTAAAGGGTACGACAGAAGCTTCTTCTTGAACCAACACGTGAAACATGAGTTGTGCTCTTTGATTATATCTCCGTCCGTCCTCTGTTGGCCTTGGTCATTGTACGTCTTCTCAATAAAGGTTTTGTGCTCTACCACCCAAGGATCGACCACGTCTATGTGTTGTAGCGCGACTATGTTTGCTCTTTCAAAGTCGGCGAGTCGACCCTCGAGGTCGACATGCATTTCGCGGCGACCCTCACGGTGACCCCATCCAGCGAGCCTGCCAAGGTGCCTGTTGACAGGCAGACCAATGGGGTTCTCGATGCCTAGATAATTCGTGCAGTAGGAGATGCACTCTTCGATCAGAAAGCCCCTGGCTATGCTTCCCACTGGACGTGACATGTTGCGAATGTATCCTTTGATGACACCATTCATCCTTTCGAACGGCATCATGCTATGCAGGAACGTCGGCCCGAGTTGGATGATATCCTCCACGATATGGACCAGCAGATGCACCATAACGTCGAAGAATGCGGCCAGTACATCTCAAGCTCGCATAGTATCACCATGATCTCTTCCTGTAGCCTTCTGAGTTGCCTCATGCCAACCGACTTCCGAGAAATGATGTCGAAAAAGTTTCATAGGCCAAATAGCGTTTCACGGACGTGCGCGTCCATGATCCCACAGATTGCAACTGGAAGTATCTGCGTCATCAGCACGTGACAGTCGTGAGACTTCATCCCGCTGAACTTCTGCTTCGTTGAGTCTAGGTATCTGCTTATCTTCCTCGCGTAACCGTAAGGAAGTTTTACTCCTACGAGGCAGGTGAAAAACTGATCGATCTCCTCCTGACTTAGAGTGAAGCACGCGGGAGGGACGTCATTTCCGGTCTTCTTGGCCTTTTTGCCTTTGCGATGACTTTCCGTGTCCTACTTCGCCTTATCATCATCGTCATCATCATCATCATCATCATCATCATCATTATTAGCGTGAAGCTCCTCCCTGATGCCCATTGATTTCAAGTCTGCCCTTGCTTTTGGCCCATCTTTGGACCTCTCTGCTATGTTGAGCTGGGTACCAAGTAGACTCTCACACACATTCTCGATATGCATGACATCAAGGCTGTGAGGCACACGGAGGATCTTCCAGTACAGGAAGTCCTAGAAAACAGACCTCATTTTCCATACCTTCAGCAGCGGCTCTGGCGCCTTTCGCTTCTTTCCCGGCTCTGGCGCCTTTCTCGGCTTGTCTATTTCCTCGCCGCTCCTCATACGCGGGCGTCTTCGGGGTTCGGTTTCACCATCGAACAGATCCTTTTGTTTTCTCCATGGGTCATCATCGCAAAACCACCTTCGATGTCCCGTGAACACGGTTTTCTTTCGAAGACCCGGGATCTCTATCTAGCTGGCGATACGTTGTGTCATCCATGCACCTGACGCATCCAAAAAATGTGTGGACCACCTGCCCCGCGACATATCCGTAACCGAGATAGTCGTGCACCGTCGTGAGCAGTGCGGCTCTCATAGGGAAATATTCTTTCTCTGCAGCGTCCCACGTATTGGCTGGCGTTTTCCACAACATGTCTAGCTCCTCTTTCAGGAGCCCCAGATACAGATTGATGTCGTTCCCTGGTTGTTTCAGCCCTTCAATTAGCATACTCATGTGAATGTACTTCCTCTTCATGCACAACCAGGGGTGAAGGTTGTACATCCACACAAACACAGGCTAGGTGCTATGTGTGCTTCTCTGGCTGCCAAACGGATTGACTCCATCGATGCTCGCGCCCAGCACGGTGTTCCTTGGATCGTTCCCAAATTCTAGGTGTTCGAAGTTCAATGCTTGCCACTAGCTCGCATCCTTAGGGTGACTCAGCATCTTGTCTTTTTTATTTATCTCCTGATGATTTGCGTCATCTTCTCGCTTCTTCTCCTCCCTATCCGCGTGCCAACGCAGGAGCTTTGCTACCTTAGGGTCCGTGAAATACCGCTGCAGACGAGGAGTGAACGGAAAGTACCACACCACTTTTCGAGGAGCTTTCTTCCTCTTCTTGTATCGAGTGACGCCGCACACCGGACATATGGTAGACTCTGCGTGCTCGTCCCGATAAATGATGCAATTGTTCATGCACACATGGTATTTCACGTGCGGTAAATCCAGAGGACACACGATTTTCTTCGCCTCCTCGAAACTGGTCGGGCACTTGTTCCCCTTGGGAAGACGTTCGTGCCAGAATGACATGTTCTCGTCGAAGCATGTGTCGGTCATTTTGTGTTTTACCTTCATCTCCAGAGCCATGAGTGTTACATTCAAGCGGGTATCCAAGGGCCTGCATCCTTCATACAATGGAGTCACCGCGTCTATCTCCAGTTGATCCAGCTTGGCTTTCTCTCGGGCGGCAGCTCTTGCGTTATCCGTCTGCTTGAGAAGCAGCTCTTGAATATGAGGGTCCTGCACCTAGCCCATCGATGGTCCACCCTTTGTCTGCTCCGGCATCTTCATCTTCATGATCATGCCCTTCGTCTGCTCCAGCATCTTCCTCATCATCATGTCCGGCATCTTCTACGTGATGACTGTGTACTGCATCTACTTCGTGATCATGTCCTGGAGATTCTTCGTCTTCTCGCCCGCCCTTGCCGCGGTTGTCTTGCTCATGCCCTTCCTCATTTCTTGCCCAGCCCCCATGGACGACTTCATAATCATCTTCATCACCTTGCCACCGATAGCCATCCATGAAACCACGCAAGAGCAGGTGGTCCCGCACCTATAAGGAATCCGGGTCCATAAGGCTCCTCAGCTTGCATCTTCGACACGGACATCTTATCTCCGTCTCGTTCTTTTGAAGCATCTAGGCCTTCGCGGAGCTCAAAAACCTATTCACGATGCCTTCGGTCATCGTGCGGACCATGGTCGCCTGTGGGGTAGAGCAAAACGATATTTTAGAACCAAGAAAAAATTTGGCATGACTTTGCCTAAAAATAGGACCAAAAAGAATGCATAGTGCCAAATTCTCGCCGAAACGAAAATGAATCAACATTCCGGCAAAATATTGGCAACTATCGCATTTCAAATACCGGTACCTGCAAACACAAACATATATGCAACACCACAAACATATGCAACACCACAAACATACATAGATCTAGCTAGGCCATAAAAAGTGGATGTGCACGTTGTTGGAGGGAGAAAAAAGTAGATCTACAACATAAAGAAAGCTTTCCCCTTACTTACCTATCAAAAAAGGTAATTTAACCACTTAATTTGGATGAATCTATGGTGCAAATGAGGTGAGGAGGAGGAGGCAGACGAGACAAGCTTGGAGGAGGAGGTGGAGAGTATGAAGTGGGGAAAGTGAGTGTGGTAGGTGGCTGTCCAAAATATCTAGCTGGTCCTAGGTTACTAATGGTGCACCACCTACAAATGCGCCATTAGTAACCCTGGTTACTAATGGTGCACAAGTTAGGTGGTGCGCCATTACTAGTTTTGCGAAATAAAAAATAAAAAAAATGTTAGTAGTGGCGCACCGTGTGTGTGGTGCGCCATTACTAGTTTGAACTAGTAATGGCGCACTATACACTGGTGCGCCATTACTAGTTATGAAAAAAAGTAAAAAAAATTGTTAGTAGTGGCGCACCGGGTGAGTGGTGCGCCATTAAAAAAAGAAAGTTTGTTACTAGTGGCGCACCGTGGGTGTGGTGCGCCATTAGTGTCCATCAAACTGATGGCGCACCAACACATGGTGCGCCACTCCTATATAGTAGTGGTGCACCACATGTGTGGTGCGCCATTAATGTCCATATTATCTATAGCCCTTTTCCTAGTAGTGGGTGCTACTTGGTACACCATGCCACTGTGCATCTACCGCATCACAGCCCACCCTGTCGGGCAGCGCTATGCACGGCCGCCATCACTTTTCCTACAAACACTAGAAACTAGTTGCGACTCCTGGACAGAGGTCTAGGCGATTAGTAAGTCAGGAGGGGTCGAGTTATCCGAGCCCAATTTGTGGTAGTAACTGTCTTGGATCACAAACATAGAACTCAGTTCTAAAGGTCGGTCCTAATGAGACAACCTGCCATGTACTCCTACATGGCCTCTCATCGCAAACATTACCAAATCGTGTTCACACATTTAGCTCTCACACAGTAGGACATGAATACTGCCATTTCGATTCATCACCCGGATGGATTAGACCCGACACGACACGACTCTAAGCATAGCAGGCACAGTAAATAAGAATGGATGAGTAAGCACAACAAGGCTCATGCAGTTGCTATTCATGCTATGTGGTTTTAACAATTTAATGTGGCAAAGACAGGTAATGCAAAGGAATGGGTTCAACTACCGCGAACAGGTAACAATTGGATCGTTGTTGTCCTAATCCAATAAAAGAGAGCAGGAGCGAGAGAGTGGATTCATAACAGTATGCTCAAGGGGGGGTTTGCTTGCCTGACAATTCTGAAAATATTACTTCTCTTCATTAGTGTCAACGATCATATCGTCAAAACCATCATTTACAGAGAGGGAACAACACCGGCAAACAGGAAAATTAACACATTCAATGTGATGCAACAAACATGATCCATGAAATGGCATGTTAAGGTACTGAATTGACCTGGTTCTATTGGTAGCCATATTAAGTGAAGTGGAATTCAAACTTATACTAAATTCCAACTCCAACATTATTTATTAATTTATCCTAATCATGAAATGTCCTACTTGGTGATGTTAACTTTCTCAAACATGCATGATCATGGCATAAACAGATTCATTGGATTTTTCTGATCATTTTTCATATATAAATTATTTTCATCTGACGTATAGATTATTTTCTATGATTTTTAGAAGTTTTAAGCATTTTCTAAAATTTCCTAAATTATTTTTATTATCCAAATTGATTACTGCGTCAGCCTGACATCATCATGACGTCAGCAGGTCGGCTAACCTGGTCCAGGTCAAACCTGACGTGCAGGGCCCGCACGTCAATGACACAGGGGCTAATTCATTTAATTAATTTAAACTAATTAAATTAGGGGGTTAATTAGTGCAGTGGGGTCCAGTGTCAGCGGCATAGAGGGGTTAGATAGACCCGTCATTAAGCTAATGACAGCGCCACGGCAACCAAGCCGGCGGCTAGCCACCGGCAAGAAAAAACTACGGCGGTGACTTCGGAAACCACCGTCCGACGATGGTTTGAGCCCAGATTGGCCCTACAGCGAGCTGGCGATGCCGCTCATTGAGAGGATCAACAAGAAAATTGTGGGGAGGCCTTCAACGACGGCAGCAACAGTGATGGCGGCCGACGGAGCACGGGGTCGACGAAGCCAAGGCGCAGGAGCACTTCGAGAGCAGCCAAGGCTACCCATGGACTCTTGGCGGGCTCCTGAGAACACCAGCATGCTCAAACATGGGTGCCACCCACTGGAGCAATGGCTAGCTTGAGCTCGGCGATGGAAGCTTTCGGCCTCGGAGGGGATGGGGGCTAGGGGACGATCGTGAGCACCAAGGATGAGGGGTTCGCAAGAGGGGCTCATAGTGATTCTCCTCGAGCAAACGGTGGGGTCAGGGGGGCTCTGCAGCCGGCGAATTTGGCGACAACATCCGGCGACCGAAGGTTGAAGAAGATGGAAACTCGATGCTGTGGGGCTCATCTGGCGGCGTGGCTCATCATAGAGGATCTACGGCTCGGGGTGACGCTTTTGAGGGAGGCAGAGCGCTCGGGGAGCAGCGGGACCAGGCGGGCAACGGCGGCGAGCTCCTGACTGCGGCACCGATGGCGGATAGGGACGAGGGGAGGAACACAGAGCGAAAGGAGGAGCGGAGGGCTCGATCCCGATGGCTCACCCATGGTATGTTGATTCCAACATTTATCAGAGAGGGGGAACATTTTTGGAGAGTATTTTGAAAGCATTGAAAATTCAACTGTTGGAATTTTTTTTATTCAATGAGGTGCTAGGGTTTGACATCCCCATTTCAAATTCAGTTGGTTTTAACATGATGCCATGATGCACAAAGCAGAGCCATACAATGTCTAGCTAGGGCTGTGACACAAATTATCCCAAATCTCTTTTGCATTCTCAACACAGCTGATTTTGTTGAATTCTTTGGGGCATAGGTAGTTGAAGAGAATGTCACATGCTTGAGCATTGAGTTGCAACATCTGAAATTCGTCCACAGTCGCTTCGTGATCAGGTTGCCTTTATTCTGCAAAGAATTCACCTTGCATACAAACACGAACAATATCCCAAATGGCGGGGTTATGACCAAGCAAATGCATTTTCATTTTTGCTTCCAACTAGCAAAATTTGTGCCATCAAAGTATGGACCTCTACACTGATAATTCCCCTGAATAGACACCAAACTCTCCTAGGTTGTTGGATCAATGCAATGAAGATCAATGTTGGGGAACATTGCATGGGAAACAAAAAACATTCCTACGCACATGCAATATCTATCCATGGTGATGAGCATCTACGAGAGGGAGGGTGGATCTACATACCCTTGTAGATCGCTAAGCGGGAAGCGTTAAGAAACACGGTTGATGTAGTCAAGCGTCTTTGCGATCCAAATCGCCGAGCGTCCCGCGATCCCATCATGATCCATCTCGCGATCCAATCATGATCCGTCCCACGATCCCATCATGATCCATCCCACGATAAAATCATGAATCGTCTCGCGATCCTGATCACAGTCCTTCCGATCTAGCGCCGAACAAACGATACCTTCGTGTTCAGCACACGTACAGCTGAATGACGATCTTCGCCTGCTTGATCCAGCAAGAGGAGCGGAGTGGTAGATGAGTTCTTTGGCAGCGCAACAGCGTGGCGGCGATGGTGGTGGAACTATTCTAACAGGGCTTCCCCTAAGCTGGGCCGAACTAGAATACGGGAGAAAACGATGTAGATGAAGTAGAGGGCAGCACGTGGCAATTAGGGTTAGCTCTCCCCTCTAAATCCTCTATTATACATAGGAGGTAGGGTGGGGAGGAGGCAGCCTCAAACCCTCAAGGTTTGGTCGAAATTGGAGGTGGAGGAGTCCTACTCCAATCCTACTAGGACTAGGATTCCTCCTCTCCACTTGGAGACACTTTCCATCTTTTCCACCTTTGGATTTTTCCGATCCCTAGCTACATGGGCCTTAGTGGGGGTGTCGGTGTCAAAACCGGCGGATCTTGGGTAGGGGATCCCGAACTGTGAGAATAGGATCGATGGTAACAGGAGACGAAGGGGACACGAGTTTACCTAGGTTCAGGCCCTCCTATGGAGGTAATTCCCTATGTCCTTCTTGATTGTATCGATGGTGTAATAGGTTACAACATTGATCTACCTCGAGATCGTATGTCTAACCCTAGATGAGTTGTCCTGTTTGTATACCCTAAAACCCTCCGGCTTATATAGATGCCGATGAGGCCCAGGGTTCACACATGGTCGGTTACATGCCGAGGAGATAAACATGCCTATTCACTACATCAAACGTGGAGCACGAGCCTCGCCTCTCGAAGTTTCCTCCGGTGAACTTGACCTGCAAATCATCCAGTGTTCAGCAAGTATTCCATATAGTCCGTCCATAGACAAAAGCTAGCTCTCCGAGGACCCCTTAATCCAGGACTCCCTCAGTAGCCCTGAACTTGCCTCCAACGCAAAAGGTTTTCAGCTTCAATTGCTTCGTGAAAAGAATCTTCGGCTTGCGAGGTGAGTTCCTTCCTGCCGAATAATAGTTCGGCCTCCGATGATAAGTAGTTTTCCGCACAGTGGAACGACCAAATTCTGTGAGAAAAGTTTAGCTTTGAAGGCCAAACGTTAGGGAAAAAGGTAATGTTTCCTCACGACCTCTTTGACGAGAGGCCACAACCCACCATGACTGATAGTCCAGTTACAGGCACTCGATGCGCGTTTCGAGGCCGTTCCACCTACACGATCTATCAATATGTCGATCGTGTCCCGTTTTATATGGGATATACTTTAATCATGTGTGTGCAATGACTCGCATGTCTTGGGAAGTGGAGGGATTCACGGAGCAGCAAGGGGAGCCCGGATCGACAGACCTCATAAAAGGAGAAAGAAAAACCCCAAAGGCCTTTTCACGCTCTCCATTCGACTTCACTGCCCCCTATTGCCTTGCGTCTTCAGAGTAGATCTAGGTCTCCTCCACCCTTGCTTCCGAACTCAGCAATGGCAGGCTCCAATGGCCAGTGGGAAGTTTCCACGGTCAGCAACCAAGACATCCTCAAGCTCAAAAAGGCCGTCTACCTCCCCGCCGACATTCCTCAACGTGTGGTGGAGAAGGGACAAGTAATCCCCACCCCAAGCCAGGCCAGCGGGTGGTGTTCATCCCCCACTTCATCTGGGGATTGAGCTTTCCACTCCATCCCTTCGCCAGGGGCCTAGTGTTCTTCTACGGCCTCGACTTCCATGACCTTCTTCCAAAATCCATGCACCTCTCCTCCTTCGTCTGCAAGGCATTTCTGCACATCGAGCCACAATTTGGGCTCTAGCTGCGGATTTTCAACATCAGGCCGAAGTGCATCGGCGGCAAGCACGCCGACTGGGGCGGTGCCGTCATCGGCAAACTCACGTGTGTCGACTGGACGGCGGGCACCCTCATTGACACCATCAAGGGGTGGCAAAAGGAATGGTTCTAAATCACCGAACCACAAGAATAAGGTCTGCACCCCGCCGCCGCATTCAGGTCTGGTCCCCTGACCAGACTGGCCTCATGGCTCGAAAAGGGCCTCAACTAGGGGTCAAGCAAGGAGATGGCCGATCTGCAAAAGCGGATCCGCACCCTAATCGGGGATGGCACCGTGCTACCTGATGTGGTCCAGGTGATGCTTCAAAGACACATCCTCCCTTGCCAGCGCCCGGACACTTCCCTATGGGCTCGGAAATTCGAAGTTGAGCCCATAGTCCGGACTCTCTTCCGCACTACGCGGGAGAAGCTATGGAAGGCTCTCGTCAAATAGACGAAGAGCTAGCCAGCCGAGGAGGAGGACAAGGGCTTACATGTCACCAACCCGACTTCCGAGGTATGATATATCCTAACTCGGTCAACCTTAATACATACAAGATCCATAACCCAGTGTCTGGTTTATATACGCAGAGATGGCTAAAATAAGCCATCAACATTAGCAGTCTAGCTCCTTAGCCCGAAGACGAGAGGACCGCGTTGCTAGCCCAGATGCTCGTGGAGAAGCCTTACGAGGCTCCCACAAAGAAGGAGAAGAAGAAGAAACTAGGTCTAGCTAGCCTTTGCATCAGGGACCGGCCTGATGCTGCATCCGAAGACACCCACGCCTCTTCCAATAAGGAGGAGGTCGAAGAAGAGGAAAAAGAGGAGGAGGAGGTCAGGAGCAAGGGGGAGATGACCCCCCACGCAGAGAAGAGGGCGGCGTCTTCGGACACCCCGGGGCAGGCAGCTTCTCCTGCCCCGGAGAGGGCGTGGCAAGCGCGGATGATCCTGTCAGACACCTCGGATTCGAGCTCCACGTTTGAGGATGTCGAGGCGGTTCTTCGAAGGGGCCTCATGGTCAAGCCCCCTCCATCCAGGTTAGGATCCGAAGACCCTTCTTTCTGTCGCCAGTAGGCTCAGAGTTTGTTAACACGCAGGTTGTTGGTCCAACAGCCGCCCGCGAGTCATCCCCACTAAGGTTTTATCGGATGGGGAGACCCCGCCTGCCAAACTGGCAGAGAGCAGGGACGCCTTGCACCCCCCACTCCTAGAGCTACGAAGGACGTCGTGGAGGTGTCGTCCCAGCACACTCCAATGGAGAGGGACACAAGGGGCACGGAGGATACCCCCATGGCCGAAGCTAACGCTTCAGCCATCGAAGAACAAGGGAAGATCCCTTGCCCGGACATCGAGGAGACCGAATGGGCGGGCCATCAGTCCCCTCCGAGTACGTCTTCGGGCCTTGTGGTGTCTCCGGAGGCATCGGTCCAAACCACAGTGGGTGATCGGTAAATCCGGTCATCCCCGGTACCGCCGACCAATGAGTGGTCGGCCATGGGGGAGGCTCTAACAAGCGCCTCCATCCCCGAGGACCATCGCACCCTTATGGGTGCGGTATTTCAAAGCGTCTAGTCCGTTGACAACGGACCGAAGGAGGCCTTCAAAGGTCTCCTTGCAGGCTTTCAGGTAAGTTTCCCGTCGTTTTGGCTAAGATTTAATGTAGTGGTATTGTATACATGGCAGCCTCCGAGCCCTTGGTGAGGTGAACGAGCTCACCTAGCGGTCATATCTACAGTTCGGGAAATGAGTGCCGATTTGATGTATATATTACATGTGTAATGTAGGCGTCATCATGAGTGGTGACGAAAAACGGCGCCGAGCTGAAAGAGCCACATCGGAACCTCGAACAATCCGAGGATGAGGTAGAAGCCCTCAACAAGAGGTTCGACGAGGCACAGGGTATGTCCGAAAATCCGAACACTTTCCCCCAAATTCTGTCAATGCACAGTTCTCTTAAACAAGTCTTTATCAAGTTGCAACCTCGTCGAAAGAGATTGAAAATCTCAAGGCCGAGCTTCGATGTGTGAAACATGAAACGGCCGTGGAGAAGGTGGTGGCCAAGGAGGCGACCACCACACTCTCCGCCCTACGAGCCACAAGTGATAAACACCAGGTTCGTGTGGAGGAGATACAAGATGAGCTCAAGGATGCTAGCGATAAGTGTGAGTCCTTGGAGCAGAAGAACAAGGCGCTCTTGGCCTAGCCATGAATTCTGATCTCCATCAGGAGCGGGTGGACAGATGGTTCTACGAGGAACAAGTTAGCCAAGCCAAGGAGATAGCCGATGGTAATCCGTACTCCCTAAAGTGCGTATTCGGTAATAGCAAATTTGAATTGTTGACCCGGGTGTGGCGATCCTCAGGCGCGGCCGCCGATCTCCAGAACAGAGTGGCAGACGCAAATCAGTTGCTTGCCTCGCGAGGAGAGGGAGACGAAGATCAGATCTTCTAGGCACAATTCGGAGCCCCCGAGCGTCCTCCTCTTCTGGTGGAGCAGCTGAAATAGCTGATGGAGATGCACCAGATGGCGGGGCCGGCCATCAGGGACCTTTGCGTTTGCTTATGGCCCGACGAGCCACTCCCCAGCAGCTGCATCGACCTTGTGCAATGACTGATTGATGTTGCGCCCCGCCTCGATGTCGTCAAGCGCTCCTCCTGCATCGAAGGAGTCCGGATGGCCCTTACCAAGGCCAAAGTGCACTAGCTGGGGCTCAATCCGATGAAGGTCGCCACTAATCCTCCGCCGCTTGGAAAGGAGCAACGAGGCCTCGAGCTCTACTTCGATGGTGTAATAGAAAGCGCATGGGTGATAGCGTCGCAGTGTTCGGGAAAAAAAATATTTGAATGAGATTGTAATATGTCCGAAGACTTGTTCATAATTCTCAACGAAATTAGTATCCGCACTTATATTGTTTTTTCCTTCTTTTATAACTCATGTATGGTTGTTTGATACTGAAAGATGCGAGTCGTCGGCTTCAGCCGCCACGTAGATACTACATGGGGTGTCTATGCCAATGCACTATAGTCCTTAGCCAAATTATAGGAACCCGGAGGCAATTTAGTGTGTCAGACTAGGCAATTGGACTATTATACTTTATTTCTTTCACTTAACCGAAGGTTCATGAAAAGGACTGTGGGAGGCACACAATGAGGCACTGACATAGTTGCGATGTTCGGGTAAACCGGGGTCGAAGCCGACATCATATCATTTGCATAAAGGGCAAATTCCTCGCATAATGCAGCATAACCTCTTTCGAGGTTTGAAATATAATACTTCTAACATGGGGTTCATAGATCGGCTCGCGCATACTATGTCAGTCCGTTATTGGCTTTCTCCCCTGAGGCACTTCACCGGACTATCTGGAAGCACAATCACAATGGTGCCCCCTTGGCCCCTTTAGCCAAACGAGCAGAACGTAAAGGGGCAAGCACATGAGCCGGGCAACCCAACTTAATGACCAAAGACATGGTTCAGAACTGAGGCACATAGAGCGAACGCTAAGACGGCAAGCACACAATGTTTAAGGCGGTATGAGTTTGAAGTCGAGCCCTGGTCTAATAGACAGGGACTTCAAGCCACACCGAACAGATTCACGAGAAGAGGGAGGGAGAAATTGGTATGTGCCAAAAATAAAACAATTGAGGCGTACTTGCGCCAGGCAACTTCATATTTCCTCAACCAACTCTTATAACTCGGATTGCCGAAGCAACTGTTTACAGGTATGAGAAAAAACAAAAAATAGAAACGCCTATAGGAGATGTTTTACCAGGGGTCTTCAATTGTTGACCATACGTCTTTGATATATCCCGTCGCTTGGTGACTCCTGCCTTTGGATATACCTTGATAGGTGATAGTGTTCGGCGAACGGACCTTGCAAACTAGGGTTTTAGAAGTCGCCTAGTGTAAATGGTCTTTATGCCACGTGTAGGCTCTTTTAGGAGTGCCTGCGTCTGGTCTGACAACGTGTTGATGGTTACAGTTCGGAGCAACCAAACACCCATCGGAAGTTCCCCACCGCCACCCATGGAATCTTAAGTGCGAGTTGTGCCTCTTTGGCACGTGCTTTGCTGGTCCTAAGGTTGTGCGGTGGGCATGAGTCCCTATTGAGGGGAGGAAGGAGGGTTTGGAGTTTTCAGTCTGAATCCGAACTCGCTTTCCAGCCATTCGTGCCTTTACGGCGAATGCAGAAGCTTGTCGATCGTCTTTATAGCTAAAGTCGGCCGCCAGCACCAATGCATGTTACTCTGTTCTAAGGGACCGCTCTGTATTGCCATTGACAGTAATGACCCCCTTGGGACCCGACATCTTGAGCTTGAGGTATGCATAATGCGGGACTGCGTTCAACCGAGCAAACACGGTTTGACCGAGCAGCACGTGATAACCGCTGCGGAATGGCACAATGTCGAACATCAAGTCTTCACTTCAGAAGTTATGGGGCGAGCCGAACATGACTTCTTGGGTTGCAGAGCCCATGCATCGGGCCTCAACCCCTGGGATCACTCCCCTGAAAGTAGTGCTACTGGGTTTGATCCTTGACGGATCTATGCCCATTTTCTTCACCATGTCTGAGTAAATCAGATTGAGGCTACTTCCTCCGTCCATTAGGACTTTAGTGAGGTGATACCCACATATAATGGGATCAAAGACGAGGGCAGCCGAGCCCCCATGACGGATACTGCTCGT
Source organism: Hordeum marinum (assembly GCA_022496015.1). Lineage (NCBI taxonomy): Eukaryota > Viridiplantae > Streptophyta > Magnoliopsida > Poales > Poaceae > Hordeum > Hordeum marinum. The sequence goes on along the minus strand of CM039678.1, from coordinate 74,386,331 downwards.
ATGGTCGCGCCAGTCAAAAGTGATCGGAAATGCTGACCATGGGTTATACTTCGGAGCTATGGGCTCCACAACATAGACCTCCCGAAGGGCCCGCTTACTCTCTTTCTTAGGTATGTGGGTGGCATATATCATATTCACCGATTTGACATCGGTGGGAATTTCTTCTGACCACCGCCTATTGGACCCCGAGGCTCTCCTTTGTCCTCCCTGCGTGAACTCTTGCCCTGGTCTTCGGGTTGTATCTTGACGCCTTGTTTAAACACCCAAAAGTTGCGGTGTGTGTGATTGGCTGGCTTCTCCGGAGTTCCATGGATTTGGAAAGTCCTGTCCATGATCTTCTCGAGCTGAGTGGGTCCGACACGATTGCCTTTAGCGGGCTTCTTCCGTTGTCCGGGTCAGGACTTGCGGAATCCGGCATTGACCACCATGTCAATGGCGTCATTCCCATTGTGCCGGCGTTTGTTCTTATTGCGCTTCAGCTTTGAATTTCCATCCTGGGCTTCACGTGCCATAGGATCTTCAGAATCGTGGCCACGTCTTGCCAGTTATCTTCACCTGCACAAAAGCGGGTCATGAGGGAGTTAAGGGCGGACATAGTCCGAGGTTTGTCCTGGCCTAGCTAGCAGGCCAACCATTCGTCTTGAATATTGTGCCGAAAAGTGGCGATAGTGTCAGCATCCGGACAGTTGACAATTTGGTTCTTCTTAGTCAAGAACCGATTCTAGAATTGCCGGGCAGACTCGCTAGGCTTCTGTACGATGTTGCTAAGGTCGGAAGAGTCCGGCGGGCGAACATAGGTCCCCTAGAAGTTAGAGCTAAACGCATCTAGCAAGTCTTCCCAGCATCATATGGAGTTTTCGGGGAGGTTGTTTAACCAGTGTCGAGCTGGCCCCTTAAGCTTAAGAGGTAAGTATTTGATGGCATGGAGATCATCTCCGCATGCCATACGAATATGGAGGAGGAAGTCCTCAATCCATACAGTTGGGTTAGTGGTCCCATCATACTGTTCTATATTGACGGGATTAAACCCTTTGGGGAACTGATGCTGCATTACCTCATCCGTGAAGCACAGTGGGTGAGCGGCACCCCTGGCCCAAATGATGTCACGCCTGTAGTCGGCGTCTGTATGGAGCCGGCTCTGCTTCCGGGCTCTGTGGTTTTGGTCGAACCATGGTCTATACTCTCCTTGTCTATTCAGTGAGTAATCCCTAGATCCATAGATGGATCTAGTACGGCCTGCTATGTGATCTAAGTCATCGCCCAGGTCGAACCTGTCATTGGTTTCGGATGGCTCCTTGCCCTGTCTTCGGGGCATCACCGGTATGTAACCGGTGTCGTTGGCCGCTCTATCACGCCCACGAGGAGGGTGGTCCGGCTCATCTTATGCGGTTCGATGCAGAGATGGAGTGTCCGTGAGCTCATTGTTGAACTGTGGCAGCAGGCGCCTCCGAGGGTAGCTTTTGGGCTGGTATGACAAACCAGTGTCGTATGCTTCTTCGGCTGATAGGACTTTCGCCATCGATCAGTGAGGTCGGCCTGTTCGGCTTTGAGTTACCGCTCTTTGGCCTTCAGGCTGCAAGCCGTTGCCATGAGCCGATGCCTAATTTCTTCCTTATCCTCGAGGTTATCAGGGATGTACAAGTCATCGGCCTCTGGTAGGTCTTCCTCCTTCACAATGGGAAGGTAATCGACGCCCTCGGGGTCCTTGATGGTATCGGGGTCTTTTTGGTCCATGGGATCGTCCGGACCCTCAAACGGGTGCTCGGGTACGCCGGGATGATCATGATCGGTAGGGGCGTTACCATCCCTGCTGTTGATAATAGTTCGTCTTCCCTTTTAACTTTTGGACCGCTTATGCAATTTTCGGCGCCTTGATGGTACGTCGCCCAATATGTCACTTTCGTTGTGAGGCGTGTTGTCGCCGTTGGTGGCAGGAGTATCCACCATGTAAACATCGTACGTAGAGGTGGCGGTCCATGTATTCTGCCTCCTCGGAGGCATATTCTAGCAGGTTGGTTGAGTCTTCGACGGTGGCTATCAAGAGGGTGGTTGGTGCATCAAAAAATCCGTCCCTGGCCGAACTGTAACTGGATCGGACATAGGTCGTGGCTGCATCATCGGCGATTTTCAACGATGAGAATTGCTCCAAGGCCTGGTCGACGCTGAGGGCCCGATTGGATCCATTTGTTGAGAACTCGTGAAGTCAACCTCCCTGAACCCCATCCCTGAGGAGTGTTCGGTAGGAACATATGTCCGACCATATGGCTTGATGGCCAGGCCGGGGTTAGAGACCAGACAGCAGCCATGGGTAACCCCATAGGCGTGTCCGACGGAGGGGTTCGAGGTTAAGGCCTCAGAGTCCTCGGGGGATACGGGAGAAGCCATGAGCCCGATTAGTGACAAGTCGCCACGAGGGTCGACAAAAAACTCTAGGTTTCCAAATATGACTTCCTGATCGGGGCGAGGCTCTCAACGCGGTCTAGATGACATGTGGAACCAGCATGCAACAGAACGCTGCCGAAGGCAAAGATCTGCCCGGGGACGAAACGTCCATGTTGCGGACCTCTTCATTGATAAAAAGGCGAGGCGTCGATCCCATCTTGCTCATAGAGGAACTCTCAATGTGACGGGATTATTACCTCTGGGTAGCCCAAAGCAACGGGGTTCTCCTCCTCGCGTCGAAGAAAATGTACGCGACCGGCTGGTGCGATCGCCAGCTGGCTCGAGGACGGCTGGTCAAGGTATCGGCTCGTCCCCCGGCCGGCTGGGCATGACCGAATGCCTTTGGGACGCCTCCTCCGTTGACCCCAAGGCGGACAAGCAACGTCCCGCCCCTCTACGCGCAGGTATTGCAACACGACGTGACTGCCATGACGGGTGCCAATGTAGCCACAGTGGTCGTTGACTCGCGGGCACACATGGCTACAGTCCGGCCGTCTGGGCCGCTGACTTTGGTGACTGCGATCAAGCGAGGCAACAGTGCCGGCATGCCCTGCCCACTCGATTACCTGCTGCAGTGTCGCTATCGTGCAGCCGGCCATACTGGAGAATTCTACCGGCTGGCGATAGGCAACCCCACCCGGGCGACCCGTGCCATAGTAGGTGGGCGGGGCTAATCGCAGAGCCGGCTAGCGGGACCTAGCGAGGGATGGGACCATGCAGCCGATGGACCCTATGGGCGATAAAATGGCTCGAGAGGTGGGGCCCCTTGGTCAGTCGGAGAGGCTGCCAGTCGGGCCCCTCATTTCTGCACCTTAGGAATAATGTGAGGCCGGTGGGTTGGCCTATAAAACACCCCGAGCTCCCCATGCAACGGGACAACATGTCTCACGCACACACCTACGTGAGACTTCCCTCATTCTCTCTCATAGTGGAGGAAGGCGAGCCGGCTGCTCCCTCTTCCTCCTCTAGACACAACTCGAGGAGCAACCTTGTAAACATACCCATCCATCAACTAGACCAAGCAGGACTAGGGGTGTTACCTCCCATAGAGGGCCCTGACCCTGGGTACATCGTGTATGACCACCGCTTATACCTAATCTCACTCCCGGAGCCCGTCGACGTCCTCCAGCCCCAACCACCTATGATAAGCCTACCCATGGCATCTGTCGTGAGAAAATGACGACAGTTGGTGCCCACCGTGGGGCCATACGTAGCGCCAGCGGATTCATGCTCCGGGCGGGACCCCTCGCCATTCCCCGCTGTCGCTGCACGACCAGGCGAAACCGCAGGCTCGTGGGGCTTGCTTCGGCATGCCCTGCTGGCAGCTCCGTTGGACTTGCGCTCGACATCGATGCGCTCACCAAGCTCTTCGGCAGGCTCAGCCTTGCCGAAGCTCCGGCCGCCGACGAGTACCCTAGCCAGGTGCTCGTTTGCGCTGGTCCGCCCACGGTTGTGGGCGCACTCGCTGCAACCAAGTAAAGCGGCTCCCAAGATCGCGTGGGAGCAATGGCTATCATCTCCTCCACCTCTTTCAGATATGCGTGGGCCGAGGTCGACGCCGCCACGGCCCACGTCAGCACCTCCGACACGCTCGGTGCGGCCCTCCGGGGCTTGAGGAATCCTATTGCCCTGACGGCAAACCCCAAAGCTGCCATGGCTGAGCTCGAGGCGGCTCGCCGCCTCCTGTTCGAGGACGCCAATGCCCTTGTGGCCACGCGGCGCCGCATGGAGGCCGCTCAGTGGGAATACGCGTCCGCTTACGGTCTCACCCCGGCTGGCACTGAGCCTAACTGGCATGGGGCTGTGTGCGATCGCGGCCGCATGGTCGCCGAAATCTTAGGCAGCAACATGCCCGTCTATGACACCCCCACACCTAACCTGCGGGCCGCCAAGGTATCCTACGAGGATTTGGCTACTTTGAAGGGCAAAGAACATGCCACCCACGAGCGTCACATCAAGGACCTCATCGATGCCCTGACGCGCAGCAACATCTGCTCGCAGCAGACGGTGCTGCCTCTGAAGGCCCCTGGCTCAAGTGCGAGGGCACAAGGATAGCTAGCCGTCAGCCGGCTCAGCGCTCCAGCTCCCGTCGCGTCTCCAGCTGCCGTGTCTGGGCAAGCAACCCCTGGCCTTCTCAACTGTTGGGGAGCGACCAGCCGGCTGTAAACAGCCGGCACACTAACGACCCGCCTCGCAGTAGCCGCCACCACGAGGCGCCGGCAGCCGGTAGCCGACCCAGCTGTGGGCATACTCCACCCCCATAGCGTCAGCCGGAACGGTTGGTTCCGCCCATCATCCGCCCCGAGCTCTCGGCCCGGCTCGGACCATGTGTCCCCCATAGCGAGAACGATGCTTGCCTCCACATCGACTAGCTCGCGTAGTCGGCCCTCCTCGAGGAGGAGGGCTCAATTGGCCCGGCCTACTTCGGCCCTCGGATCCATAACGAACCATTCCGAACCGGCTTCATGCTCCCCTGAGACACCCGGAAGTTCAACGAGGCTGCTAAGCCCGAAGCCTGGCTGATCGACTACACCACCGCGGTCGGCATCGCCAGGGGGAAAAAACGCGTAGCCGTTCGCTACACTCCCATAATTTTGATTGGTTCGGCCCACAACAGCCTGGCGGCCGGCATCATCAACACCTGGGAGGACTTCGAGGAAGCCTTCATCCGCACCTTCACCGGCACCTACAAGTGGTCGGGCTGCCTCCGTGAACTGGCCAAGTGCGTTCAGGGGTCGGACGAGTCCCCCCGCGACTACCTCACCCGATGGACCGAGCTCCGCAACTCCAACGAGGGGGTGCATGAGATGCAGGCCATACAGTACTTCATCGAAGGCTGTCGTGACGGCACCCCCTCAAGCACAAGCTTATGTGCTCCGAACAGGCCACACTCGCCAAGCTCATGACCAAGGCGGACAAGTACGCCATGGCTGATTCCGCCATTTGGGTCAAGACGACCCCGCCCGCTAAGACGACTTCGACACCTGCGGCGTCCCGACCGGCTGCCGACAATCGGCAGCCGCAGAACAACAAGCGCAAGAATGACCAGTCGGACTCCTGCTACGGGAGCCGGCAGGTTGCTGCCATTGAGGAGCAAGAGCCGGCTTCCTAGTCTTCCAGCCAGCGTGCACTAGCAAGGCCGCCTGGCAGCTGAAGCTCACGTTCCAGCAGATGCTCGGCCTCCCCTGCAAGAACCACTTTGGGGCAAAGCCCTCCATGCTCACGCTCTGGCAGTGCAGCTTCTCATAGCGATTGGCCCGGGGGGACGGCCTCCCGGCTCCTCACGCGCCGCCTGCTCATCCGCCAGCCTTGGCCCCAGTTGCCGCCTCGACGCCGGCTCCGGCTCTGGACTAAAATGACGGCCGTCTACATGACCAGTTCCCCAACGAGGACGGTTTCTGTGTCGTCTTCACTAGTGAAGAGACGAGTAATAATGCTCAATGCCGGCTCCATCGTGAGGTGAAATCCACCATGCCGCGACTCCCCAGTTCATGCACTGGTCGGAGAAACCGGTCACTTGGAGCCGGGCAGATAATTCCGCCGTGATGCCCAATCTTGGCAGCTACGCCCTGGTCCTCGACCCCACCATCGCCATCGAGAAGCACACCTGCCTCTTCTCATGGGTGCTAATAGATGGTGACAGCAGCATCAACATCCTTTACCTCGATACGATACGCAAGTTGGGGCTGAAGATAGAAGACCTGCAGGCGAGCTGGACGGTCTTCCACGGCATCGTGCCTGGGAAGTCCTGCTCCCTTGTCGGCAAGATCACGCTTGACGTCCTCTTCGGAGGACCCGACCACTTCCACCGTGAGCCGGTGTTGCTCGAGGTTGTGGACCTCACAAGTCCCTACCACACGCTGTTGGGCTGGCCGGCCCTCCTCAAGTTCATGGCGGTCCCCCATTCGCCTACCTCAAGCACAAGATGCCGGACCTCAAGGGAATAATCACCATCACGGGTGACTACAAGATGTCACTCGAGTACACTCGAGACAGAAGACGGCTAGCCGAGGCCCTATAGATAGCCAAGGAAAAGCGACAGCTCGACCAGCTCGTGGTCATCGCTGCCAGCCAGCCGGCCGTGCCGGCTCCTCCCTCGCAATCCGTCGGCGAGGCCTCCTTCCAACCGTCCAAGGACACCAAGCAAATCTTGCTCAACCCAACCAACCCCGCTCAGTGCGTCACCATCGGCTCCCACCTCGACAGCAAATAGGAAGGTGAGCTTTTCGACTTCCTCCATTAGAATTGGGACATCTTTGCATGGCCCCCTAAGGACATGTCGGGTGTTCCGAGGAAGTTCCCCGAGCACAAACTACACGTCCGTCCGGACGTCAAGCCGGTCAAGAAACCCCTGCGCCAGTCCTCCAAGGAGAAGCGGCGTACTATAGGAGAAGAGATTGCCCGGTTGCTCGCAGCCGGGTTCATCATGGAAGTTTTCCACCCGGACTGGCTGGCCAACCCCGTCCTGGGGCTGAAGAGACCTGGCGCATGTGCATTGACTACACCAGCCTGAACAAGGTGTCCCCCGAGGACCCATTCGCCTTGCCGTGGATCGATCAAGTCATCGACACCACGGCCGGCTGCGACTTGTTGTCCTTCCTTGACACCTACTCAGGCTACCACCAAATCAAGTTGGATCCGGAGGACCGACTCAAGACCTCCATCATCACGCCCTTCGGGGCCTACTACTATATCACCATGTCCTTTGGCGTAAAGAACGCAGGCGCCACCTTCCCGCGGTGCATGTAGAAGTGCCTCCTGCCTCAGATAGGCAGGAACGTCCACGTCTACGTTGATGACATCGTCCACAAAACCAAGAAGCACTTCAGCCTCCTCCATGATCTCTAGGAGACCTTCGCGAACATGCGCAAGTACAACATCCAGCTCAACCCGAAGAAGTGTGTCTTCGGCGTCCCAGTCGTCCAGCTCTTGGGTTTCTTCGTGTCCGCTCGTGGCATCGAAGCAATCCAGAGAAGATCAGCGCAATCGAGCGCATGCGCAATCGAGCGCATGCGCAATCCGACCCGGCTCCACGACATCTAGAAGTTCACCGGCTACCTCGCCTCGCTCTGCCGGTTCATCAGCCGGCTGGGGGAGAAAGCCTTGCCACTCTATGGGCTCCTTCGCAAGACGGCTTTGGATGAGTCGGGTCACTCCAAGAAGCCGAGCATGTTCAATTGGCCCGACGAGGCGGACGAGGCCTTCCGCGGCCTCAAGAAGGCTCTCACGAGCACGCCCATCCTAGCCGCGCCGGCTGAGAAGGAACCTTTGCTCGCCTACATCATGGCGACCACTCGTGTCATCTGCGTCGTCTTGGTGGCTAAGCGGCCGGAGGAGGGCAAATCCCTGTTGGTCCAGTGCCCCGTCTACTCCCTCTGCGAGGTCCTTTCCGCCTCCAAGCAGAACTACACCCAATACCAGAAGATGTGCTACAGCATATACTTTGCCGCCAAGAAGGTCATGCAGTACTACCAGGAGCACACAATCACCGTGGTGAGCACGGACCCGCTCGGCGAGATCATGAGCCACTGAGACTCCACCAGCCAGATCGCCAAATGGGTCATCGCCCTCGCTGACCATGAGATCCGGTACGAACCTTGCACCGCCATCAAGTCGCAGGCATTGGCCGACTTCCTCGTCGACTGGGCGGAGACCGAGTTCGTGCCGCCTCCTCCAGACTCCACGCATTGGCGCATGCATTTTGACGGCTCAAAAATGAGGACCAGCCTGGATGCCAGCATAGTCCTCTCCTCCCCAAATGGTGACCAGCTCAAGTATGCCCTCCGGATCAACTTTGCGGGCTCCAACAACACGGCCGAGTATGAGGCCATTGTCCACGGCCTTTGACTCGCCAAGGAGATCGACATCAGGCGCATCCTATGCTTTGGTAACTCCGACCTCGTGGTATAGCAGGTCTCTGGCGAATGAGATGCCAGGGATGCCAACATGGTAAGCTACCTCTTCCTCGTACAACAGCTCACTAGCTCCTTCGAGGGTTGTGAGTTCCATCACGTCCCACGGGCGGACAATGAGGCGGTCGACACACTACCAAAGATCGGCTCCACCCGGTAGGCCATCCCAGCTGGCGTCTCCCTCGAGCGGCTACTCAAGCTGTCGATCAAGCCTTCCCTGGAATAGGAATCCATCTTCGTGCCGGCAGACGCCACCGGCCCATCGGCGGCTATGGCTGCCTCTACGGCATCTTCGCCACCGGCTCCCTCAACCTTGGCCGCCTTGCCGGCACCAATTGAGCCGGCTACATCTGAGGCCTCTGGCTCTGACGATGCGGCTTTCATGATGACAATCAAGGAGCCGGCCTCTGGGCCTAGCGGGCCGGTCCTAGGGACTAATCATCCAGGCCTGGGAGCTCGTGAACCGGCCCTTGTCTCGGCTCCCTCATGGGCCCAGCCCATCCTGGCATTCCTCCTAAACGGCGAGCTCCCCCTGGACGAGGCCACGGCAAGACAAATCTAGCGTCGATCCCCGACATACAGCATCAATCATGAGCTGGTCCACCGCAGCACCACCGGCGTCTTCCAGCGGTGCGTCGAACCGGAAAACGGTCTGGAGATCCTCCTCGACATCCACCAGAGCGAGTGCGGGCACCACGCCGCCTCCAGGACCCTGGTGGCCAAGGCTTTCTGCCATGGTTTCTACTGTCCCACTGCCTTGGAGGGGGCCAAGAAATTGGTCGACGAGTGCGAGGGCTGGTAGCGCTTCAGCACGCAGAGCCACTAAAGGCGTCGGCCCTCCAGACCATCCCCCTCTCGTGGCCGTTCGTCGTCTGGGGGCTGGACATGGTGGGTCCCTTCAAGACCGCACGAGGTGGCATGACACATTTGCTGGTGGCTGTCGACACATTCACCAAGTGGATCGAGGCTCGGCCAATCAAGAAGCTGGAAGGTCCCATGGCCGTCCGGTTCATCGATGACATCACGGTTCGCTACGGTGTCCCCCACAGCATCATCACTGATAATGGCACAGACTTCGCCAAATGCACACTCACACGTTTCTGCTCCAACCAAGGCATTCCGGCTCGACCTGGCCTTCGTCGCTCATCCATAGTCAAACGGCCAGGTCGAGAGGGCAAACGGCCTCATCTTGTCCGACATCAAGCCCCGGCTTGTAACACCACTAGTGAGGTCAACCGGCTGCTGGGTCGACGAGCTACCGGCTGTCCTTTGGAGTCTTAGGGCCACCCCCAACCGATCAACCAGCTACACGCCCTTCTTCCTTGTGTACGGGTCCGAGGTGATTATCCCCACCAATATCGAATTGGACTCGCCTCAGGCCGCCCTGTACACAAAAAAGGACGCAAAAGAGGCAAGAGAAGACGGCGTCGACCTACTCAAAGAAGCCCGCGAACTAGCCTTGAGCCAGACGACAATCTATCAACAGAAGCTCCGACACTTCCATAGCAAGCGGATTCGGCCGCTCTCCTTCCGCAAAGGGGACCTGTTGCTCAGGTGGATCTAGCGGATAGCCGGATAGCACAAGTTGTCCACCCCATGGGAGGTCCCATTCATCATTAGCAAGGCGCTGCACAACAATGCGTACTACCTAATAGATGCCCAGAAGCTGTAGAAGTGCAAGAGAGACGCCTCTGACGAGGAGACCAAGCGCCCGTGGAACGCGGTGCACCTCTATATGTTTTACTGCTGAAAAAACTAGTGTATGTATGTATCCCTCCCCTTTTGGGCTTATCAATGAAATGGGGGCCCTAGGCCGGCTCTTGGGGCATGCCCTTTTCATTTCCCTTCAAGGTTTCCTCACACACCGGCTGCCCGACCCGGCTCTCGGGCCCGGGGGCTCTCTGGCTAGTCCTGGGTCGCCTCTCCTGAAATCGACCAAGTAGTCTGAGCTAAGAAATCCCTTCCTCCCCGCTCGGCCATGGATCGGCACCCGGATGTCCGGCTGGCGGGGCCTCGAGGCGGTGAAACTTAGCACACATGAAAAATCGCCGCAAGGTCTAGCTGGACCACCGCCTCGCCTCTACCGCTCAACTTACTCAAAAACTCTTGCGGTTCCTAAGTTTGGAACCAACTCTCTCGAGGTGGATGCCTTGACCCAGCTACAGACCGGCTCCTGGTTGTCGGGATGGCGAGGCCAAAACCAAAGGGGAAAAAGGGGTGGGCACATGGGACCAAGGGGGTAAAAAAGAGTAAGGACGAGCAGGCACGCAAAATAGGCAAACACATTAAGTATTCAAAGCGCAGAGTTAAAACAAAGGACACCCACGACCATCAAGGTTCATTAAATTACACCCCCAGTGGGTGGACTGAAGTCTATCATGCACGAAAGATAACAAGAGAAAAGATAAAGACGCCCGGGGGCTCAGGCCACTGGCGCGTCGCCAGCCGGCGTGTCTCCAGCCGGCGCATCACTGAGCGGCTTGACTCTCGTCCCAGAGGTGGTTGCAGCCTTCGGGTCGGCTTCCTTGGCCTTCAAGGAAGCCTCCATGGTCCCAGCCATCTAAACACTGGACTCGGTACTCTCATCGGCAACCTCCTTGTCCTCCGGACCTTAGGGGCTGCCGAAGGAGTCTTTGGCTGCCGGCTCATCATCTTTGCCAAAGGCTGGCAGGAGCTCATCCGGGTCGATGTACGACCCGAGCTCATTGTCCCGGCGGACAAGGACCGGCTCACGGGCCATCCTCTCCTGGGCCGGCTCATCCCGCATATTGGCCAGCCGGTCGAAGTCCACGCCGCGGTACCACGAGGTGACGAACCGGAGCACCATCTGCGCACCGGCTCGAGCCGCTGGCGCCTTCCAGACCTCAAGCCGGGCCACGGCGTGCTCCAGCCACAAGGCCTCGCAGTTCTCCCAAGCTCCTCCATGGCCTGGCCACAAGGCGGCGACAACCTCCTTGTCGGCCGTCTTGAGCCGCTCCACGCTCCGCTCCAGGTGGATCAGCCGGTTTTCTATGGCAAGCCCAAGCTCCGACATATCCCACGCGGTGTCCTCCTCGACGGAGCGCCCGCACAACCAGAGACACTCCCTGTGCTCCTCGGCGACATGCTTAACATGGCGCTGGGTTTCTGGGAAGCACCCTAAAGAAGGAAGGGAAGAAGGAAAAGGAGGAAACTCAAGAAAAAGAACTGGCAAGAACAAGACCGCCGGCTGAAAAGAGGCAAATGGGCACTCACACTCAAGGGAGTCGTCCACCTCGATGGCAAAGTGGAGCAACGAGTCCTTCTCCGATGCCCACGCCGCCTCCGCCTCGGCGAGGGAACCCTTAAGCTCCTTGAGCGTCCTCTCGAGGTGGGTCACCTCGCGTTGGAGGCCGCGGTCCGCTGGGCGGCGTCGGCCACCTCCTTGACGACCTTGTCCTTGGTCGTCACCTCCCGCGCCACATCGGCCTTGAGGCAGTCCTGGGCTGCCTCCTCGTCCACTAGCAGTGTGGCCAACCGGTCCTTCTCCTGAGTGACCGCCTGGACGCTCTGCGCCAGCCGGTCCCTCTCGGAGACGGCCCCGGTCTTCACCGCCCGGAGGGCGGTCAGCTCATCTGCAAAGAAAAGCGGGCATTAGCCGGTCATTCCACGCCCGATCCAGCTGCCAGGCAGCCGGCCCGGCTCCCAAGGGCTACGTGCCCCTCCCACGAGACTTGACATACCTTGCACCCGCGTCAGCACCTCCTCCAGCCGATAGAAGCCATGCTTGCCACGGTCGTGGATAGAGACCGCCTCCTCGAACAGCTTCTGCCGCTGGGAGTTCCCCTCCTGCCACATGAAGCCAGAATCAAAGGACGCACAAGGAGATCTGGCCCGACTGCCCACCAGCCGGTTAGGCGGCCCGCATCTCGGGGGCTACACCTAGTGGGTGCGCTTGCGCGCCTCCACTGAAAATTTTAACAAAGACAACATGCTTACCTCTGCACGCGCAGGGTGGTGTCGGCCGCCTCAGCGAACCAGGGCAGTTCCTGGTGGCATCGATCAGGGACGCTCCCCAACTCCCCGAACGTGTGAACCGAGCCACCTGCTGAGGGAGGCGGAAGGGTTGGGACACGCGCCAGCTCGTCCCAATCTCGGATCACGTCCTGCATGGACCTCCGGGCCCAGCTACCGTTGCCACCCGTCCCGACGCTCACCATGGTGCCGGCTGCCGGGGATGGGTTGATGACGGCAAGGGCCCGGGAATCGGTCCCCACTATCCCCTCGCTCGGCGCCAGCGATGCCTCCTCCTCTTGCCGGCCTGACGCGACGACCGCGATGGACGACGCCTCTGTCTCCATGGCCAGCCCCTCTAGCGCTGCCTCTGACGCCACCTATAGGGCCGATGGAGCCTCCGGCTCATCGACCCGGGCCAAAATGGCCGCAACTGGCGTCATGTCCGGCACCTCCAGCCTGGCCACCTCGAGGACCGGCTCTGTAGCCATCACCCCCGATTGGGCCGTCTCCTCCGCACACGGGGGCGCAGCCGGCTCCTTAGCCACCCCTCGTGGCTCGCTCGATGGGGGCCTCGATAGACGGGTCGATTCCGCCGCCGAGTCGAATGCCCGCGCGGGGTTCGCGAACCTCCTCTGCCTCCCACCGCTTGAAGTCCCAGAATACGAGGCCCCGCCTCGCGTTCCGGACTTTGAGTCTCGCAGCTCTGCGAGCCTCCTCTTCTCCTCCCGCTATGTGGCCGCATGCTCGCAGGCCAGCCGGCCGACGGGGTCCGTCGGGTCCACCCCCGACTCCACTTCATCAAGCTCGATGGGGTCCCTATGACGCATAAGGGTCAAACACCCACCAACTCGTGACTCGGAAAGAAACACACGCAAGAAAAGGAATGTAATCACCCGGTGACGATGGGCAGAGCCCGCTTGGCGCGCGCCGGCGGCTTCCGTGCAGCCACTTTCACCCGCTTATGGAGAGGCGACGGGGCCGCCGGCTCCTCCTGAGCCGGCCTCTTTGCCCGTCTAGCGGCTCCGGCTGCCGGGGCTTGAGACGGCCGCTCCTGGCTCCCCCCGTGTTGGCCCTGCTGAACTGAGGGGGGAGGTGCGTTCAGGATCATCACATCGTCATGATCATCATCGTCATCAGTCCAGTCCCTGATCATGGGACTGGTAGGGTACTCACCGACTCCGCTGGGCTCTCCAGCTGCGCCGGACCATCTGGTTCCGCTAGGCCCACCGGCTCCTGGATCAGCCGGCTCCTCGACCCCTCCCGAGGAGTCAACCCCCTCTTCAGGCGGGCCTCCCCGCTCATAGTCTTCAGAGTGAGAGTGGTCGCACTTCGCCTCGAAGATTTGGGGGTGTGGGCAATCCGGCATGTTCTGTCCCATGAGCAACTGCGGTCAGCATGGAGGAGTAAGATCTGATGCCGGTTGTCGGCTTAGAAGAATCAAACGAAAAGAGCCTCCTCGATAGAACATACCATGGGAGGTCAGTTGATGCGGTCGTACGACTCCATGCCGAAATTCCATGACGCTGGTGCCAGCTTGAACATCGTGATGGCGTTCACCTGCGTCGCCACCTGAGCTGGCGTTAGGTCGACGGTCGTCAGCCGGCTGGGGTCCCGGCGGCCGGACATATCACAGATCCGGTGCGGCCTCATCTGGAGAGGCAACACCCAGCGCGAGATGAAAGCCGCCACCACATCGGAGGCGACCAGCTCCTGTCCAGTCCTTAGCTGCACGAGCTAGCCGAGTTCCACGAGAGCCACCCTGCATGGGGCGGCTCCCGTCCAGATGACTCCGGAGGAGTGAGCGTTGACGAAGGGTGGCAGCCGGATGTAGTCCTGCTGTGGGTTCGCATTCTTCATGTAGAAGAATGTCCAATGCCACCCCTTGACGGAGTCTATGAGGGAGAAGTGCGGGAAGTGCATGCCGCGGCAGCACACCGCCGCTCCCCCGCAGTTGTTGCTCTTCAACGACTTGAGGTAGAAGAGCGAGTTGAAGAGCTCTAGGAAGGGAAGAATGCCCAAGTCCCCATCGCAGAGCATCACGAAGCCGACGAGGTAGAGGATGGCGTTAGGGCCGAGATGGTGCGGCTGCAGGTCGAACATGTCCATCATTAGCCAAAAAAGTGGCTCACCGGGAGCCCGAAGTCGCGCGAGAAATGCCAGAGGAAGACGGCGAACTCCCCTGGCTACGGTGCAGGCACTACCTCCTCGCCCGACGCGCGGGTAATCACACGCTCAGCTGACGACAGCATGCGCGCGCGGTGGATGTCCGCGATGGCGTCCTCGGTAATCATGGATCTAGCCCACCTTCCTCCACGCCCTTCAGCCATTGCATCGGCGGGGCGGTGCGCGAGTGTTGTTGCATGCGAGAGGAGCCGCGGTGCGCGAGTGAACAAGGAAGACGAAGAGAAGAGGCAGCGAGGGGGCAAGTGGGGTGCGGGTATGTGTGTCCATCATGTTTCCATTCTTGCATCAACTTGAAATGGGGATTAATAGAAACCCCAAACACCTCACTTGAATCAAACAAATTCAATGTTTGTGAAAAAGCAACAAATCTAAAATGCCCACAAAAAATGTCCCCTGTGTCTAATAAATGTGGACAAAAATATATCAGGGGTCATTCTAAATATTTGAATCTTTATAGCATTTCAAAAATAAATATTAAAGCTACTGAAAATGCCAAATAAAGCATTATAATTATTTTTGTATTCAAAATATTATGAAATTTTTAATAGAGGTTTGAAATATGCAAACTAAGCTATATTAAATATTTGGGATATTTTGTGCCTGGCATTTGTGCCTAAACAAAAAAAAGATTAAAAAATGTCAGAAAAGAAAACAGAAACTGGAAATTTGAAAAAAAGGAGGAAGCCCACCTAGGCCAGCCCATCTGGCCCAACACCGTCGTCGTCCTCCTGGCAGCCAGAAGGACGACCGTGTGCCTGCCGTGCTCTTGCGCCGGAGCTACCACCCTGCCCCCTACGCGCCTGCATCCCCCATCGCGCTGGCGAGCGGATGAGGACGCGCTGCTGTCCCTATCGCTCTCTCTCGCTCATTCTCCCCATGTCTCTTCCCTCAACTCTGCTCTGCCATGGCCGATGGCACCGCTCGCTCGCCACTGTAGTTGCAGCCGGTTTCATGCCACTTGAGCCCGCTAGAAGCTCTGCCTCATCTTCCCTGACCTCTGCACCGAGCCATGCGCCGCTAGAGGCCCTGGAGCGACGCCCTCGCCTGTGAGCGCTCCCCGAGCAAGCACTCATCGGCTCCGAGCCCGCAGTGAGCCCCCGGTCCTTTCCCCTATCTTCCCGGGTCGTTTCCCCCTCTGTAGCCCCCAGTTCGTCGATGCCCGAAATGCCCCGCAGCATGAGCTCGTCGGCGGTGCTGTTCCGGTGATCGGTCGGTCCTTCCGGGGCCACCACCGAGCTTGTGGGACCGCGTAGAGTCCGTACGTGCCAAGCTTCGGCCATGTTGCGCCTTAGTTTGAGTAGCCCGTGCTCGCCCAAGCTCCGGCAGCCGCCGAGCTCGGCGGCGGCGGCGATCCCGGCCGTCTCAACCTATGAGAGGTGTCGGGATGGACGCACGTGTGAGCCTAGGCTCGCCTGATGGCTTCCGCCGACGAAATGGTCGCCGGAGGAGGAAACCCAACCCCTCCTCCGTCTCTAGAGTCACTATTTAAAACTTAGAAAATTCATATAAATTCTAGAAACTATTTAAATAACTCAGATTGAAATAATTTATATATGAAAATTTATATAAATTTATATAAATTATTATAAATTTTAAAATTAGAAATTAATATAAATTATTATAAATTTAAAATTTATGTAAATTAATATAAATTCTAGAAACTATTTAAAACTTAGAAAATTCATATAAATTAATAAATAACTCAGATGGAAATAATTTATATATGAAAATTTATCAGAAAAATCCAATGAATCCAATGGTGTTGTTATCATGCATGTTAGAGAAACCTATGTAGATGGACATTGACATTTACTAATAGGTTAACAAATGGCATATGAAATGGAGAACGATTTTGAACCTATATTCAAAATCACTTCATTTAACTTGGAGAGTAGTTGCATTAGCTCATCCATACATGATGCCATGTCATGATCATGCATCATATTTTTGCACTTGCCGTGTATTGATTGTTACTTATCTGCATTGCGGTAGGCCCTGCTTCTGAGGATACCCCCCAAGTATTCCAACGAAGGAGAATACCTTCCCGCTTCCCAGAAAGGCAAGCAACCCCATTGATCATTCCGATAACGTCTCATTCTCTCGCTCCTGCTCTTGTTTATTGCATTAGGACAAACGTTCACTTGTCTATCGTATGCGGTAGATGAACCCATTCCTTTGCATGACCTGTCATTGTCACAGCAAATAGCTAAACCTTGAAACCTAGCATGCTTGGTAGAAGCTTGAGCCATGTTGTGCTTTACCTACTTTGCCTCCTGTGCTTGCTATGCTTAGAGTTGTGTTAGGTCTGATTCATCTGGGTGATGAACTGGAATGAAACAGTGTTGTTTTGATGTGATAAGCTTAATGATGAACCCGTTTTGGTAAAGGAAGCGATGAGAGGCTATGTAGGAGTACATAGTGGGTTGTCTCATTGGGACCGTTCTTAGGAATTGAGTTCCGTGTTTCTGATCCATGGCTATTTACTACCACACGTTGGGCCCTAAATATGACCCTGCTCGACTTATCAATCGCTTAGTCCTTGGTCCAAGAGTTCCAAGTAGTTTCTGGTGTTTATAGTATGCTGGAGGCCGTGCGTAGCGCTGACCCTAGGTGTGGGTTACGACGCGGTAGGCAGTGGCATAGTGTACCAAGGGTCACCCAAATGGTAGGCTTGGGAACCCTGCGCACATTGTTTGGGGCCGTAGCGACAACTTTGGCCGGACTTCGGTAAGGGTTCAGTCGGAAATAGGCGATATCCTGGATTAGAGGTGTTGTGTAATTGATGGTCGTGGCCGACTCCCTCGCTGGGCTTCCGCTTGAAGGTTGCTGAGGTGCATGGTTTTATGAGCACACAACGATAAGTGGCGAGAGCATGTGTGAAGAAGTACACCCCTACAGGGTATAAAGTTGTTCGAATAGCCGCGTCCTCGGATATCGACTACCTGGAGAACTTATGTTGTTCATAGATAATTTAATGGATACTCATAAAAATCTCAAGACAAGTGTGAGTGGATGGCACTCTCGTAGGAGACGGAAGTGAATCCAAGGTGGTGTATTGATGTGGAGTTAGTGGACTCGTGTGTGATATCTAAAATTTGAACAAATATTGAAAAATGTCTAGTATAGGTTAGCCATCAGTCAAAGCTGGCATTGCTGCATAAACTCAACCACTCTCCTTGTTGATGCATGAGAATGAATAGTCTATGACGGCTTTAAAGACTTGCTAAGTACGTTTGTACTCATGTTTCCTTAATAAATGTTGCAGATGAGACTCAGGACCCATCAGGTGGGTTCTATCTAGATGTCGACGATGCTGAATAGATGGTGTCCCAGCTACGACCTTATGCCCTGTGGCGGGCTGTAGATAGTCAGGCCATGTGCCTTTTTACCATTTCAACTGTGTGTACTCAGAGAGCTTTATGCTTCCGCTTGGTTTGTATGAACTAGCTTGTATGACTTGAGTGTCGGGTCATGTGACCCCTACCTGTAAGAATATATTATGCAAGGCTCTTTTGAGCCTCTTAAATAAAAGTTGTGTTGTCGTATGGTTATGTTGTGATGCCATAGTTGTATCTATGCATATCGGGCATGTCGTGCGTACGTGTGATGTGCAATGGTATGTATGGGATACGACACCTAGTCATGTGCCTTTAGTAGAACTCTTTACGAGAAACTGCCTCTTTGTGCTTCCGCCGAGCCTTGGTAGCTTGCTACTGCCCCGGACACATTGATTGACCGGCATGTGTCCTTCTTTGCTGCTATGTCTGTCCCTTCGGGGAAATGTCTCACAGTATAATGGAGTACTTGTAGCCTGCTACGACTCGTCTACGTGCAGTGATGAAATTTATGTCCCACGACATAATGGAGTCCTTGTAGCTTGCTATGACTCGTCTACACACGCTTGAGGCCGACACCTACATTGTTGGGTTAGGTATGCCTATTTCTGTAGGGATGTGCCACTTGGGTTCTATGACTAGTCATGTCGGCCCGGGTTCTTTGTCATTTGAATGCTAGTGACATATTCACATACGTGAGCCAAAAGGCGCAAGCGGTCCCGACTAAGGTAAGGCTATAGCCGTGGGGTTACCATGCATGAGGCCGCAAAGTGAAGTGATGTGTTATAGGCTGGATACTTATAACTTAGGATCGGGATCCCGATAGGGTACCTCCGCCCTCTGCCCTTCCTCCCCTTTTAATGGGGAGTCCATGACCAGGGGACGTGGGGATTAACTGCACCCACTCCTCCGGAATCCCCGCGCACGCGTGGGTGGCCCAGGCCGTAACCACCGCTTCGGGGCCTAGAAGATCCTGGCCTGCGCCTCGAGGCCTACCGGGCTGCACCCGAGGCCTAGCAGACTAGGCCTAGGGCGACGTCCCGTCTACCCACATGCGTGGGGCCTACGACATCATTACCCGCCGCGTGGCGCGCGTCGGGCCGGCCCAGATCTCGGGGTGACGCGCCAGAACCCAAGGCGTCGGGCTCGATCGCCGACTCTGCTGGCCTTTTGGCTACATGCCAGAGGCGGGTACCGCTGGGGGGAAGCTACCGGTTCTCCTCCGTTTGCTGCACGCGGACCCCCGCTAGCTTCAGGGACTACTGACGGGGTTATTACCCCTGGGTAGGCCAAAGCAATAGGGTTCTCCTCCCCGCGTCGAAGAAAAAGTACACGACCGGCTGGTGCGATCACCGGCTGGCTCGAGGATGGCTGGTCAAAGTACCGGCTCGACCCCCGGCCGTATGAGCGTGACCGGCTACCTTTGGGCCGCCTCCTCCGTTGACCCCGGGGTAGACAAGCAACATCCGTCCCACTACGCGCAGGTACGGTGACACGACGAGACTTCCACAACGTGTGCCAATGTAGCCACACTGGCCGCTAACGCATGGGCGCGCGTGGCTAGAGTCTAGCCGCCCGGGCCGCTGACTTTGGTGACCGTGACCGGGCGGGGCAACAGTGTCGGCACACCCCCACCCACTCGATTACCTGTTGCGGCGTGGCTACAGTGCAGTTGGCCGTCCCGGAGGATTTGACCGGCTGGCGCTAGGCGACGCCACCCGGGCGATCTGTGCCGTAGCAGGTGGGCGGGGGCCAATCGCGGAGCCGGCTGGTGGGCCCCAGCGGGCGATGGGACCGCACAACCAGTGGACCCTACAAGCGATAAGACGGCTCGAGAGGCGGGGCCCCTTGGTCAGCCGGAGAGGCTACCGACCGGGCCCCTCATTTTTGCACCATAGGAATATTCTAAGGCCAGGGGTTGGCCTATAAAACCCACCGAGCTCCCCATGCAACGGGACAACAAGTCTCACGCACACGCCTATGGGACACTTCCATCATTCTCACATGCTCATATCGGAGGAAGGAGAGCCGGCTGCTACCTCTTCCTCCTCTAAACACAGCTCCAGGAATAACCTTGTAAACATACCCATCCATCAACTAGACCAAGCAGGACTAGGGGTGTTACCTCCCACGGAGGGCCCTGGATCTGGGTACATCGTGTGTCACCACTGCTTGTACCTAATCTCACTCCCGGAGCCCGTGGACGTTCTTCGGCCCCAACCAACTGTCACAACCCGAGAAATTGCTTGTGTTAGTTGCATCATTAAGAATTCATTGCATCATGTTTAACTTCAAATGAATTTGAAATGGGGATGAATAACCCTAGCATCTAATGGATTAAACAAAACAAGACCCCGTGCATGTCTCGCTCATCCCCTCCCCTAACTCACTCTCATGCGCACAGCCAAAAGTGTTTGTCACCGCCGCTCGCAGCCACCGTTGCCACCGGCCATTCCGGCAAAGTTCCCGCGAGCGCTGACGTGGCCGGCCATTACAGCTTAATTAGCCGCTAATGACCCCCTAACCACTGACAGCAGGCCCCAGGAGTGGATTAACCCCATGACACTGAAGTGTGGGTCTCGGTCGTTAGGTTTCACCAGGACCCGGGGCTGTTGACCTGCTGACACGATGTTGACATATTGCTGACGCTTTAATTGATTTTCTAATAATAGAATAATTCAGGAAATTCCAGAAAATGATTTATATATGAAAAATGATCAGAACAATCCAATGAATATGTTTATGCCATTATTATGCATGTTTGAACAAGTTAACATCAACAAGTAGGACATCTTATGATTAGGGAAATATAGGAAATATCATTTGGAGTTGGAATTCAAACTTGTTTGAATTCCACTTGAATTAACTTGGCTAATTATTCCTCTAGGTCAATTCAGTACCTTAACTTATCATATCATGCATCATGGTTGTTGCATTGCATTGAATGTGTTCCTTTCTTGTTTGCTGGTGTTTGTTCCCTCTCGGTAGACGATGGTTCGAACTATGTGATCGTTGAAACTAATGAAGAGAAATGATATCTTCAGTACTGTCAGGCAAGCAAACCCCCTTGAGCATACTAATATGAACCCACTCTCTTGCTCCTTCTCTCTTTTATTATATTAGGAGAACAACGATTCAACTATTACATGTTCTCGGTAGTTGAACCCATTCCTTTGTATGACCTGTCTTTGCCACAGTAAATAGTTAAAACCACTTAGCATGAGTAGCAACTGCTTGAGCCTTGTTGTGCTTACTCATCCATGTTTGCTTACTGTGCCTGCTATGCTTAGAGTCGTGTCGTGTCGGGTTTGATCCATTTGGGTGATGAATCAGAATGGCAATGTTCATGTCCTACTGTGTGGGAGCTAAGTGTGTGAACACAATTTGGTAAAGGTAGCGATGAGACGTCATGTAGGAGTACATGGCGGGTTGTCTCATTGGAAACGTCTTTAAGAACTGAGTTCTGTGTATGTTATCCAAGACAAGATACTACTGCACATTGGGATACTTAATTGACCCTCTCAGCCCATTAATCGCCTAGACCTTTGTCCAAGAGTTGCAACTAGTTTCTTGTATTTGTAGGAAAAGTGTTGGCGGCCGTGCATAGTGCTGCCCGACGGGGTGGACTATGATGCGGTATAGGCATAGTGGCATGGTGTACCAAGTGGCACCCGAACGGTGGGCTTGGGAACCCTACGCACATCGTTTGAGGCCGTAGCGAAAACTTCGGTCGGACTTCCGTGCGGGTTCAGTCTCAAATAGGCGATAAACCTGGACTAGGGTCTTGTGTGATTGACGGTCGTGGCCGACTACCTCGCCGGGCTTCCGCTTGAAGGTTGCCGAGGTGCCTTTTATGTGCACATAGCGATAAGTGGCAGGAGCATGTGTGAAGAAGTACACCCCTGCAGGGTTATGAATGTATTCGAATGGCCGCGTCCTCGGGTATGGACTACTTGGAGAACTTATATGGTTCATAGATAAGTTGAAGTGGATACTCTAAAATACGCAAGATAACCGTGAGTGCTATGAATTGCCTTCTCGTAGGGAGACGGAAGTGGATCCATAGTGGTGTATTGATTGGTGAATATGTGGACTCGTGTGCGCTATCCCACCTCAAAGAAAGCACTTGTACTCGTAGTATAGGTTAGCCAAGTGTCAAAGCTGGCTTGTTGCAATAAACTCCACAACCCCCTTCATTCATACTGATGCATATGCAGATAGTTCTGATGTAAGTCTTCCTGAGTACCTTTGTACTCACGTTTGCTTAATTTATGTTTTCTAGAGTAGCCGTCAGTCTTATTAGTGATCGTTACAACGTGAAGTTCGATGTTGACCGGATTATCTTGGCAATCCCAGACAGAGGTCTGGTTCCTTTGGTAGGGTCGTTGTAACTTTTCAGGCTCATCTAGCCACTTTTGTAGATGTCTGTACCCAGACATGATTAACTTCCACTTGTTGTTTGAATCCTCTGAATGTTTGGTCTTCTGACATCTGCTTGTAACATCTTATTGTGTTGGCTCTTCTGAGCCTTCTAAATAAATGTTGTAATGTTGTATGGTTATGTTGTGATGCCATAGTTGTATCTATGCATATTGGGCATGTCGTGCGTACGTGTGATGTGCAACGGTATGTATGGGATTCGACACCTAGTTGTGTGCCTTTAGTAGTACTCTTTACGGAGAAATGTCTCTTTGTGCTTCCATCGAGCCTTCGTAGCTTGCTACTGCTCCGAACACATTGATTGACCGACATGTATCCTTCTTTGTTGTTGTGTCTGTCCCTTCGGGGAAATGTCTCGCAGTGTAATGGAGTCCCTGTAGTCTGCTACGACTCGTCTACGTGCAGTGGTGACATTTATGTCCCACGGCGTAATGGAGTCCTTGTAGCTTGCTATGACTCGTCTACACACGCTAGAGATAGACACCTTCATTGCTGGGTTACGTATGCATGTCCCTGTACGGATGTGCCCTTGGGTTCTACTACTAGTCATGTCGGCCCGGGTTCTTTGACATTTGAATGCTAGCGACTCATTCACATATGTGAGTCAAAAGACGCAAACGGTCCCGGCCCAGGTAAGGTGGTATCCGTGGATATAACCGTGCATGAGACCGCAAAATGATGTGATGTGTTAGAAGCTGGATTCTTATGGCTTAGGATTGGGGTCCCGACAGCTTTGGTATCAGAGCTTGACTGCCTGTAGGATTACCAAGACAAAATGGTCGACGTTGAGTCTAGAACTGCTTTAGTTATATAAAGGAATTGATTGTGGAAGGGAACGTAAGTCTCTTTGAACTCCTTTCCTTGTGTCATTCTAATTCCTAGTCGCCCTCTTCTTTATTCTACGGGATGTAAGAACTAGGCTTCTCATCTATCTATCAAGATGACGAGTTACTATGCTAGAGACCTATAGGAAAGTTGTTGTCTTCCTGGATCAGTGTCTCCATAAAAATTCAATATCTTGTTGTCAGTTTTCTTCTGTAGGTTGCCTCATATTTCATGCCTGTACAGCCGTTACGCTGTCCGAGTTATCCAAGGTTTCTAAATTATCTGATGCAATTGCAAAACACTTTCATCTTGAGTCAATGTCTTTCAGGCAAGACAAAGCACACTAATTGTTAAGTTGAGGTACCCTATTACCTCATCGTGTTTGATGAAAGTGTTTAGGGAACCATGTTATTTCAGTGAACCACCCAATAGTCTAGTTGTGTCTTTTGTTTCCAGTGTGATAATTCTGGCCATCATTATCAAAAGCATCTTGTGATGCTACTTAGTCAATAGGTATTCCGTATCTGGGTTCTTGAACCCAAGGATCATTCTGCTCATCCCCGTTGATAGTATTTGCTCGTTCCTTTAGGATATTAGTAACCTTGTTATAGTCTTCATGGTCCATGGTATATCATTCTTCCAATACATGAATCAGTTATGGCAGAAGTTCCACATGAAAGAAAGATCACAACATGAGTGCTCTTGATGAGTTCTCCATCCCATAGTTGTGACTCTGCCAATTCTTCATTTCTACATGGATTATCTCAAAGAAACATGTTGAACTCCGTTTGACTTATTCAATCCATGCATCTACAACTCAGGAAAAATCAGGTGCTCTTGAGTTGTCCTTCTTCAATTGTATTCTAACCTTTATCTATCAGTGGATAGACAAGGGTATGTCATGCATTGTGTGTCGACTATTCTTGTGGTCTGTCAAGCCATTGTATTTCCGAATGACTAGGAGAAGCAAACTCCTGTACCCCATCCATTTCTAGGATTGGGTCAAAGCAGTTGTATTTCGCAGATTAAAATGCCAATCCATCTTTTGCTCTGTTCTACCTTGAGGTATTACCCTCCTCATGTCAAGAATATCGTGAGAACTGCACTCCCTCTGATGAAATCACGATGTAGTGATACTTCTCGCCATCATCATTCGTTTCCCGGTCTCTGTGTTGTTGAAACCAGAACACTGACAAGTGAATCGTGATGTGCGTAATCAACACTCCTAGC
Source organism: Hordeum marinum (assembly GCA_022496015.1). NCBI lineage: Eukaryota > Viridiplantae > Streptophyta > Magnoliopsida > Poales > Poaceae > Hordeum > Hordeum marinum. The sequence continues at coordinate 74,361,988 of CM039678.1, read as the reverse complement.
AACTTTGTTGCTTGGTAGTTAATGGACAATAATCTCACTCTTGGTGTGATGATCATTGAATTGTCATACTAAGAATGATCGTGCTACCTAGTACATTTTTCATGGTGCACTTTTCAGTCAATGAGTTAGGATTGTGTCAATCCTGCGCTCTATTGATCATATCATCTTGCCTAGAAAACCAAGATTGCTCTCGAGCTTGATAACATATCGGTGGATCGTGATTTTCCGAATATCTTCTCGGAAGTATTACCAAGGTGTTCCTTGACCATTATGTTAAGTTCGTGATCGAGATGGTCCTTGTGGTCAATTGTTGCATCTATCGTCTTATCCAATCTTTGATATGAGTGCGGGCTATCATCAAATCAAACTCAAAACCAAAGATCCTCCTAATGTTGTTTTTACTCGTGGATGTATCCCCGAGCATAGACCATTATATCCTTTGGTTTTACCAATGCTATCACCTTGTTCTCATAGTTGCGGAATTCCATCTATATGGATACCTCGATGAATTATTGTTGGGTCCATAGACAACATTTTCATCTGTTCCATGATTCATGATGAACATTAAGCTAATGTTGGAAACTTTGTAGGTAATATCTTCGTGTCCTGTACATGAAGCATATACATGGTGTAAGAAGTGACTTACTCTTAGTTCATGGGCTTATGGTGCAAGTTGCCACCATGAAATTGAGAAAGGTCGTTTTGTTTTCATTGGAATCATCCCAAGTCAGTCATGCACGTGCGAAGTATTCTATGGTCTGGTAGACTGATCATCTCCATTCCACATGCAATCCCTAGCACACCAATCTAATGATTGATTTGTTTAAGGAAAATAAGTTAAATGTTACTTCTGAAGGGCCCTGGCGGACGTGCACAATACTTCGCTACCTCCAATGATGGTTCCATCCAGAACTCGGTAGTGTTTTGTTGTAAGATTTCTACGTGGTCACAGTTGTCTTGGACAATGTGTTCACCTGTCTCTTGCAATCTAGCTCATGTTTTGGAGTTGGCTTCCGCAGTTCATTTCCCAAGAATCTCGCAATTTCATCTCTAAGATTTGTGTTGCAACCTTTCACCTTCAGACATGCTGGGTCTGGAATATCCTGACACCAACCATATCGGAATCTCAAGCAGATATGATGGTTGGAACATTTCCCAAGGATTATTATATTGGTCTCTGATACGTCTCCAACATATCTATAATTTTTATTGTTCCATGCTATTATATTATCAACTTTGGATGTTTTATATGCATGAATATGTTATTTTATATTATTTTTGAGACTAACATATTAATTCAGTGCCCAGTGCCAGTTCCTTTTTTCCGTGCTTTTGACCTTTTTCAGATAGGAATATCAAACGGAGTCCAAATGGAATAAAACTTTTGCCGTGATTTTTTATGGAAAATATCAAAAATAGCAGAAGGAAAAGATACCGGAGAGGTGGCCCAAGGGAGTCACGAGCCTGGGAGGCACGACCCCCCTTAGGGCATGGCTAGGGGGCTCGTGACCTCCTCGTGGCCCCTCTCAACTTGTTCCAGATGCCACCTAGTCTTATAAATAGGAAAACCACCAGAACTAAACCTAGATTGCAAGTTCCGCTGCCACAAGCCTCCGTAGCCACCAAAAACCAATCGGGAGACCGTTCCCGCATCCTACTGGAGGGGAATTCATCTCCGGTGGCCATCTTCGTCAACACAATTTCCTCTCCGATGATGCGTGAGTAGTTCACCACAGACCTCCGGGTCCATAGCTAGTAGGTAGATGGCTTCTTCTCTCTCTTTGATCTTCAATACAAGGTTCTCCATGATCTTCATGGTGATCTATCGGATGTAATTCTCTTTTGCGGTGTGTTTGTTGAGATCCGATGAATTTTCGATTTATGATCAGATTAGCTATGAATATTATTTGAGTCTCCTCTGATTTCTTATATGCATGATTTCGTATCCTTGTAATTCTCTTCGAGTTATGGGTTTTGTTTGGCCAACTTGATCTATAGTTCTTGCAATGGGAGAAGTGCTTGGTTTTGGGTTCATACCGTGTTGTGTCCTCACCTAGTGACAGAAGGGGTAGCGAGGCATGCATCATGTTGTTGCCATCAAGGGTAAAAATATGGGGTTTATATCATATTTCATGAATCTATCCCTCTACATCATGTCATCTTGCTTAAAGCCTTACTCCGTTTGTCATGAACTTAATACACTAGATGCATGCTGGATAGCGGTCGATGTGTGGAGTAATAGTAGTAGATGTAGAACGTATCGGTCTACTTGTCTCGGATGTGATGCCTATATGTATGATCATTGCCTTAGATATCGCATGACTTTGCGTGATTCTATCAATTGCTCAACAGTAATTTGTTCACCCATCGTAATACTTGCTATCATGAGAGAAGCCTCTAGTGAACACTATGGTCCCCGGGTCTATTTTACATATTATATATTCAGATCTAAATACAAAAACACCAAAAATACGTTGCTGCAATTTTATTTACTTATTTATATTTATCTACTATCACTATCAGATCTCACCTTGCAAGTAATCGTAAAGGGATTAACAACCTCTTTATCGTGTTGGGTGCAAGTTTGTTTGTGTTTATGCAGGTTCCTTTATTTGCCTTTTTCGTTCACCCTTTCTTTATTTGACTTTCTTTATTTGCCTTTTTCGTTCACCCTTTTCTCTCGCTTGCTTTTTGTTTGCTCGAGTGCTTGTCTGCTTGCTAAATCACCATGTCTGAAAACACTAAATTGTGTGACTTCTCTAATACTAATAACAATGATTTTATTAGTACTCCAATTGCTCCCACCACTAGTGTAGATTCATATGAAATTAATGCTGCCTTGTTGAATATTGTTATGGAAGAGCAATTTTCTGGCCTTCCGAGCGAAGATGCCGCGTCCCATCTTAATACATTTATTGAGTTATGCGATATGCAAAAGAAGAGAGATGTGGATAATGATATAATTAAATTGAATCTATTTACGTTCTCACTACGAGATCGACCAAAAACTTGGTTTTCATCTTTACCTAAAAATAGTATTGATTCATGGAACAAGTGTAAAGATGCCTTTATTTCCAAGTATTTTCCACCTGCTAAGATTACCTCTCTCCGTAATGATATCACGAATTTTAAGCAACTAGATCATGAACATGTTGCACAATCTTGGGAGATAATGAAATTGATGATTAGAAATTGTCCCGCTCATGGTCTAAGTCTTTGGATGATTATACAAATTTTCTATGTTGGTTTGAATTTTGCTTCTAGAAATATCTTGGATTCCGCCTCCGGTGGAACTTTTATGGAAATCACACTAGGAGAATCTACAAAACTGCTAGATAATATCATGACAAATTATTCTCAATGGCACACTTAAAGGTCACCTACTAGTAAAAAAGTGCATGCTATAGAAGAAATTAACTCGTTCAGTGCTAAGATGGATGAGTTAATGAAGACGTTTGCTAGTACATGTGTTCCTCTAGATCCCAATGATATGCCTTTATCTTCCTTGATTGATAATAGCAATGGAAATTTGGATGTTAATTTTGTTGGTAGGAATAATTTTGGTAACAAGAATGCTTATAGAGGTAACTTTAATCCTAGGCCTTTTCCTAGTAATCCCTCTAATAATTTTGGCAACTACTATAACAATGATCATGGAAATTATAATAAAATACCCTCTGATCTTGAGAGTAATATTAAGGAGTTTATTAATTCGCAAAAAAAATTCAATGCTTCCATAGAAGAAAAACTGCTTAAAATTGATGACTTGGCTAGGACTGTTCATAGAATGTCTCTTGATATTGATGCCTTGAAATTAAGATGTGTTCCTCCCAATATTAATATGGATGAAACTTTGAAAGCTATGTGTGTTTCTATGAATGAGAGTAAAGAAAGAACCGCCCAAATTCGTGCTAGACACGAATGGCTCAAAAAGGCGTGTTCTCGTGATGAGAATCACGAAGATCTTAAAGTTCTTGATGTGACTCCTATTGAATCCTTGTTTTCTAATGTCAATCTTAATGATTGTGGGGCTAGATGTGAATCCACTTTGGTTGAGAAACGCCCCAATGATTCGGAGTCTATTTATCTTGATGCTAAAAATACTAAAAGTGGAGTAGAGGATATCAAAACATTGAACAGTGATGAAATTACTACTTTGGGTATCAAGGAATTTAATTATGATAGTTTCTCTTTGATTGAGTGTATTTCCTTGATGCAATCCATGTTAAACTCTCCACATGCTTATAGCCAGAATCAGGCTTTTACTAAACATATCGTTGATGCTATGATGAAATCTCTTGAAGAGAAACTTGAGTTGGAAATATATATTCCTAGAAAACTTCATGATGAGTGGGAACATACTATAAAAATCAAGATTAAAAATTATGAATGCCATGCTTTGTGTGATTTGGGTGCTAGTGTTTCCACAATTCCAAAAATCTTTATGTGATGTTCTAGGTTTCAACAAGATGTATGAGTGCTCTCTTAATTTGCATCTTGCGGATTCTACTATTAAGAAACCTATGGGAAGGATTAATGATGTTCTTATTATTTCAAATAGGAACTATGTGCCTGTAGATTTCATTGTGCTTGATATTGATTGCAATCCGACATGTCCCATTATTCTTGGTAGACCTTTTCTTAGGACTATTGGTGCGGTTATTGGTATGAAGGAAGGGAATATTAAATTTCAATTTCCATTAAAGAAGGGCATGGAAAATTTTCCTAAAAATATAATAAAATTGCCTTATGAATCCATTACGAGTGCTACTTATGGTTTGAGCACTAAAGATGACAATACTTGATTCTATTGCCTTACGCCTAGCTAAGGGCGTTAAACGATAGCGCTTGTTGGGAGGCAACCCAATGAATAGGTTTATTTTTGCTTTTTACTTTATGTTTTGTTGAGTCCACACCATCATGATTCTTTTATGATTGTGTATTTTATGTTTTAATTAGTGTTTGTGCCAAGTAGAACCTTTATGATTAGTTTTGGTGATAGTTGTTTAATCACGCTGGGAAAAGACAGAAACTTTGTGCTCACGAAATTATTTTTCATTCCTATCTCAAAAGATATTTTGAGTTGATTCTTTTTGATCATGATTTATATGCAAATTTACCTAATTTTCATATTTGTTTCAGAATTTTTGAATCGGCAGAGGTATACGAAATATACAGATTGCTGCAGACTGTTTTGTTTTTGACAGATTCTATTTTTGTTGTGTTGATTGCTTATTTTGATGAAACTATGATTAGTATCGGGGGGTACGAGTCATGGAAAAGTGAGAATACAGTAATATAACATCAATATAAATGGAAATTAAAGTTTAATACAGTACCTAAAAAGTTGTTGGTTTGTTTTCTTATGCTAATGCTATCACGAGTTTCTGTTTAAGTTTTGTGTTGTGAAGTTTTCAAGTTTTGGGTGATGTTCTTATGGACAATGGAATAAAGAGTGGAAAGAGCCTAAGCTTGGGTATGCCCAAGTAATTCCTAGACAAATTCAAGGACACAAAAAATCCTAAGCTTGGGGATGCCCCGGGAAGGCATCCCCTCTTTCGTCTTCAATCCATCGGTAACGTTACTTGGAGCTATATTTTTATTCAGCACATGATATGTGTTTTGCTTGGAGCGTCGCGTATTATAGGAGTCTTTTCTTTTTGTTTAATCACAATCATCCTTTCTGCACAGCTTTTGAGAGATACATGCACTCATCGTGAATTTGTTAGAATACTCAATGAGCTTCACTTATATCTTTTGAGCTTAGTAATTTAGCTCACATCTGCTTCACTTATATCTTTTGAGCTTGGTAATTTTGCTCACATGTGCTTCACTTATATATTTTGAGCTTGGTAATTTTTCTCCCATGTGCTTGACTTATATCTTTTGAGATTGGTAATTTTTCTCCCATGTGCTTCACTTATATCTTTTGAGATTGGTAGTTTTGCTCCCATGTGGTTCACTTATATCTTTTGAGCTAGATCATTTTGCTCTAGTGCTTCACTTAAACCTTTGTAGAGCACGGCGGTGTCATATTTTTTAGATATAAAAACTCTCGAATCTTCACTTATATCATTTTGAGAGTTCTCTCTCTAAGTAACTTGGTAATTGTCGTGTGTTATGAAATTAGTCCTAAATATGATAGGCATCCAAAGAGGATATAATAAAAACTTTCATATTCAAGTGCATTGATTAGTAAGATAAGTTTAATTCCTCGCAATTAGTTTTGAGATATGGATATGGTAGTATTAGAGTTATGTTAGTAGGGTGTTGTGAATCTAGAAATACTTGTGTTGAGGTTAGTGATTCCCGTAGCATGCACGTATGGTGAACCGGTATGTTAGGAAGTCGGAGCATAATTGATTTATTGATTGTCATCCTTTGTGTGGCGGTCGGGATCACGCGATGGTTAACTCCTACCAACCCTTCCCCTAGGAGTATGCGTTTAGCACTTTGTTTCGACTACTAATAAAACTTTTGCAATAAGTATATGAGTTCTTCATGACTAATGTGAGTCCGTGGTATAGACGCACTTTCACCTTCCATCATTGCTACCCTCTCTAGTACCGCGCAACTTTCGCCGGTGCACAAACCCACCATATACCTTCCTCAAAACAGCCACCATACCTACCTATTATGGCATTTTCATAGCCATTCCGAGATATATTGCCATGCACCTTCCACCATTCCGTCTCATGACATGTGTCATCACTTTCATTCATATAGAGTCATTATTGTTCTAAGTATCGAGTTGTAAGTAATTAAAAGTGTGATGATCATCATTATTAGAGCATTGTCCCATGTGAGTAAATAAAAGAGGCCAAAGATGCCCACCAAATAAAAAAATTATACAAAAAAGAGGCCAAAGAGCACAAAAAAATGAGAGAAAAAGAGAGAAGGGACAATGCTATTATCTTTTTCCACACTTGTGCTTCAAATAGCACCATGTTCTTCATGATAGAGAGTCTCTTGTTTTGTCACTTTCATATGCTAGTGGGAATTTTCATTATATAACTTGGCTTGTATATTCCAATGATGGGATTCCTCAAATTGCCCTAGGTCTTCGTGAGCAAGCAAGTTGGGTGCACACCCACTAGTTTCTATTTTTGAGCTTTCATACACTTATAGCTCTAGTGCATTCGCTCCATGGCAATCCCTACTCAATCACATTGATATCTATTGATGGGCATCTCCATAGCCTATTGATACGCCGAGTCGATGTGACCATCTCCTCCTTTTTCGCTTCACAACCTCCACCACACTCTATTCCACTTATAGTGCTATATCCATGGCTCATGCTCATGTATTGCGTGAGATTTGAAAAAGTTTGAAAAAATAAGAGTGTGAAAACAATTACTTGATCAATACCAGGGTTGTGCATGATTTAAATTCGTTGTGTGGGGATGATGGAGCATAGCCAGACTATATGATTTTGTAGGGATAACTTTCTTTGGCTTTGTTATTTCGAAAGTTCATGATTACTTTGCTATTATACTTGAAGTGTTATTCTTTTCATGTCAATATTAAACTATAGTTTTGAATCTAATGGATCTGAACATTCATACCACAATAAAGAAGTTGCATAGAACAAATATGTTAGGTAGCATTCCACATCAAAAATTCATTCTTTACCACTTCCCTACTCGAGGACGAGCAGGAGTTAAGCTTGGGGATGCTTGATACGTCTCCAACATATCTATAATTTTTGATTGTTCCATGCTATTATATTATCAACTTTGGATTTTTTATATGCATGAATATGTTATTTTATATTATTTTTGGGACTAACTTATTAATTCAGTGCCTAGTGCCGGTTCCTGTTTTTCTGAGTTTTTGACATTTTTCAGATAGGAATATCAATCGGAGTCCAAACGGAATAAAACATTCGCCACGATTTTTTATGGAAAATATCAAAAATAGTAGAAGGAAAAGATACCGGAGAGGCGGCCCGAGGGAGTCATGAGCCTGGGAGGCGCCCCCCTAGGGCGCGGCTAGGGGGCTCGTGACCTCCTCGTGGCCCCTCTCGACTTGTTCCCGACGCCACCTGGTCTTATAAATACGGAAACCACCAGAGCTAAACCTATATCGCAAGTTCCGCCGCCGCAAGCCTCCGTAGCCACCAAAAACAAATCGGGAGACCATTCCGGCATCCTGCCGGAGGGGAATTCATCTCCGGTGGCCATCTTCATCAACACCATTGCCTCTCCGATGATGCGTGAGTAGTTCACCACAGACCTTCGGGTCCATAGCTAGTATCTAGATGGCTTCTTCTCTCTCTTTGATCTTCAATACAAAGATCTCCATGATCTTCATGGTGATCTATCCGATGTAATTCTCTTTTGCGGTGTGTTTGTTGAGATTCGATGAATTGTTGATTTATGATCAGATTATCTATGAATATTATTTGAATCTCCTCTGATTTATTAGATGCATGATTTCGTATCGTTGTAATTCTCTTTGAGTTATGGGTTTCGTTTGGCCAACTTGATCTATAGTTCTTGCAATGGGAGAAGTGCTTGGTTTTGGGTTCATACCGTGTGGTGTCCTCACCTAGTGACAGAAGGGGTAGCGAGGCACACATCGTGTTGTTGCCATCAAGGGTAAAAAGAAGGGGTTTATATCATATTGCATGAATCTATCCCTCTACATCATGTCATCTTGCTTAAAGCGTTACTCCTTTTGTTATGAACTTAATACAATAGATGCATGTTGGATAGCGGTCGATGTGTGGAGTAATAGTAGTAGATGTAGAAAGTATCGGTCTACTTGTCTCGAACGTGATGCCTATATGTATGATCATTGCCTTAGATATTGGCATGACTTTGCGCGATTCTATCAATTGCTCAACAGTAATTTGTTGCCTCACCTTGATACTCCTACTGGATTGATACCCTCGTTCTCAAACTGAGGGAAATACTTATCTCTACTTTGCTGCATCACCCTTTCCTCTTCCAAGGAAAAACCAATGCAAGCTCGAGAAGTAGCAGTGTCTTTGTAACCCGGCAAAGTGATGTTGTGGCTAACGCACCTAGCCGGAAGAGCGATTGCTATAATATCTTGTATCAGCAACTTAGCCACTTCCCCATGAGGATTTCATATGACTTATTCTAGAAGTTTATCCTTATGGACCATTTGAGATCCTGAAGTCCGACCTTTTTACTTTATGTTCTAGATACCAAACGTTACCTATAATTGGGTTACGCTATTTCATCAAGGAGAACATTACAAGCGGAGTACTAAATGTCTCTCGGTGGATCATCCAGATTTCTCTCCCTTGGCGTAGCTTAGGTGAAATCTGAGAAAGTGTTGTCTTCCTTTGCATCTGCATCCTCCATCATTATTCATCATGGTAGTATGAGGTGTTGCCAGGATCCTTGGCATGGATGTTGGTAAAAAACCCTGATGAATATGGAAATGCTCAAGTCCTTGAGAGCATGCTCAGACACTGGGTTATACTCTCGGTATTAATTGGAATGTGCCTTCCATTGCCGAGTTCTTTTATAACTCTAGTTTCCCTCCGATCTGAGTATGCCATTCATTGAATTCCTTCCAAAAATCATTTGTGAATTTACCTTAGGCTGGTATAAAGGGTTTCAATGATCTCTGTATCAAAAGTAATTCTTTTTGCCACTTAAGGGATAAACCTACGACTCACCTTCCATAAGGTGCCCGTTATGGTATGAAGGGCAACTAACTCCTCGCTACTTTCAAACCTCATCACCATCTATTTTAGCGTGGAATTGTTGCCTACCAATTGAACCTCCATAATCTACATCATTCCATCGTTCTCAATGTGTGTTTTGTGTCTCAGCTCGAGAGATGTTATCACGTCTAATTCTACGAGTTGATCATGAGTTGCTCGATCTCCGAGAAGATCGAATCTTGTAGAGATTTCTTATTCCTTTTTGTCATCGTGTTGGATGAAGATCTTGAAAGCAAATACTCCAAAGTCAAGATGATGAAATGATGCAACATCTTCGAGAAGGGCAACTAGATCATGAAGATTGTGTTAGTTTTGTGTCCCCTTCTGTCCTCTTACCCTACGCTTGAATCTCGGGACGAGATTCTTGTTTAGTAGGGGTGAGTTGTCACAACCCTAGAAATTGCTTGTATTAGTTGCATCATTGAGCATTCATTGCATCATGTTTAACTTCAAATGAATTTGAAATGGGGATGACAAACCCTAGATTCTCATGGATTAAACAAACTCCAACAGATGAATTTTCAATGTTTCCAAATGGCCTTCAAAAATGTCCACCATTTTTGATAAATGTTGGAAACAACATACTAGGGGTGCTGCAATTCTAAATAATTATTTTGTATTTTTAAATAAATCATGAATGCATCTGAAAAAGATAAATGACTATAAATATTTTAATTTCCAAAAGTGCTGAAACTTATTATGGGGCTTAGCAATATTATGGTTAGACCACAAAATAAATTCCAGGGTTCTTGCCTTTAGGGTTTTTGCCCAAATATTTTAAACACGGAGCAAATAAATAGAAAAGGAAAAAATAGGATAAGGAGCAAACCTAGCGACTTACCTGCGTGTAGCCTAGCTGGCCCAACTGGCCTAGTGGCCAGTCGTCCCTGACCTCTCGCCAGGAGGACGAGAGGGCGCGTGCTCGACGCGTGAGGCCACGTGCCAGGCCACCTCCAGCCTGCCTACCCGCTCTGGACGTCGTCTAGGAATTCCACGTGACCCCGTGCACGTCTCACTCTCCTCCCCGTGCTCATCCCCTCTCCTAACTCTCTCTCACGAGCACAGCCAAAAGTGTTCGTCACCGCCGTTCGCAGCCACCGTTGCCGACGGCCATTTCGTGCCTTGCTGCCGTGCTCAGGAGAACCACGATGTCAACCCCGACCTCCTCATCGAGCCAAGCAACCAGAGGAGCCCTCTATTGTCTCCATCGACATCGTGTTCAAGCTCCGGCTCCAGCGCTCCTCTCCGTCGATTCGCGGCCATCTGCGCCTCCCCGAGCTCGCCGTCTTCCTCAACCAACCCGTTGTGAGCTCCTGCGTCGTTTCCCCCAAACCCCGTGGCCTGACCCTCGCTATAGTCATCGCCACCATGTTGCCCGAGCCACCTCCGCCGCATAGCTCGTCATCGGCCCCTGCTTCGGCGAGCCCACGACCCCTCTGGTGTCCCAAATGGATGGGCGCGTCCAAGGGCTACCCCCTGGTGCTAACCGTGCGATGTACCGAGCCGTGTAGCCAACTCCGGCACTCGGCCGCCATGGTTTTGGTCGCCGCCGGCAAAGTTCCGGCGAGCGCTAACCTGGCTAGCCATTAGAGTTTAATTAGCTGCTAATGACCCCCCTAACCACTAACAGCGTACCCTAGGAGCGGGTCAAACCCCGGCCAGCGCGGGGATTAACCCCGTGACACTGACATGTGGGTCCCGGTCGTCAGGTTTGACCTGGACCTGGGGCTATTGACCTGCTGACACGATGTTGGCGTATTGCTGACGCTTTAGTTGATTTTCTAATAATAGTATAATTCTGGAAATTCCAGAAAATGTTTAAAACTTCTAAAAATCATAGAAAATAATCTGTAAGTCAGATGAAAATAATTTATATATGAATAATGACCAGAACAATCCAATGAATCTGTTTATGCCATGATTATGCATGTTTGAACAAGTTAATGTCACCAAGTAGGACATTTTATGATTAGGGCAACATAGGAAATATCATTTGGAGTTGGAATTCAAACTTGTTTTAATTCCACTTCAATTAACTTGGCTAATTATTTCTCTAGGACAATTCAGTACCTTAACTTATCATATCATGCATCATGGTTTTCCATTGCATTGAATGTGTTCCTTTCTTGTTTGTTGGTGTTTGTTCCCTCTTGGTAGACGATGGTTCCAATGATGTGATAGTTGACACTGATGAAGAGAAATGATATCTTCAGGACTGTCAGGCAAGCAAACCCCCTTGAGCATACTAATATGAACCCACTCTCTTGCTCCTTCTCTCTTTTATTATATTAGGAGAACAACGATTCAACTATTACATGTTCTCGGTAGTTCAACCCATTCCTTTGTATGACCTGTCTTTGCCACAGTAAATAGTTAAAACCACTTAGCATGAGTAGCAACTGCTTGAGCCTTGTTGTGCTTACTCATCCATGTTTGCTTACTGTGCCTGCTATGCTTAGAGTCGTGTCGTGTCGGGTTTGATCCATTTGGGTGATGAATCAGAATGGCAATGTTCATGTCCTACTGTGTGGGAGCTAAGTGTGTGAACACAATTTGGTAAAGGTAGTGATGAGACGTCATGTAGGAGTACATGGCGGGTTGTCTCATTGGAAACGTCTTTAAGAACTGAGTTCTGTGTATGTTATCCAAGACAAGATACTCTTGCACATTGGGATACTTAATTGACCCTCTTGACCCATTAGTCACCTAGACCTTTGTCCAGGAGTTGCAACTAGTTTTTGGTGTTTGTAGGAGAAGTGTTGGCGTCCGTGCATAGCGCTGCCCGACGGGGTGGACTATGATGCGGTATAGGCACAGTGGCACGGTGTACCAAGTGGCACCCGAATGGTGGGCTTGGGAACCCTACGCACATCGTTTGAGGCCATAGCGGAAACTTCGGCCAGACTTCCGTGCAGGTTCAGTCTCAAGTAGGCGATAAACCTGGACTAGGGTCTTGTGTGATTGACGGTCGTGGTCGACTCCCTCGCTGGGCTTCCGCTTGAAGGTTGCCGAGGTGCCTTTTATGTGCACATAGCGATAAGTGGCAGGAGCATGTGTGAAGAAGTACACCCCTGCAGGGCTATGAATCTATTCGAATAGCCGCGTCCTCGGATATGGACTACTTGGAGAACTTATGTGGTTCATAGATAAGTTGAAGTGGATACTCTAAAATACGCAAGATAAGTGTGAGCTTTATGGATGGCCTTCTAGTAGGGAGACGGAAGTGGATCCATAGCGGTGTATTCATTGGTGAATATGTGGCCTCGTGTGCACTATCCCACCTCAAAGAAAGCACTTGTAGTCGTGGTATAGGTTAGCCAAGAGTCAAAGCTGGCTTGCTGCATAAACTCTACAACCCCCTTCATTGATATTGATGCATATGTAGATAGTTCTGATGTAAGTCTTGCTGGGTACCTTTGTACTCACATTTGCTTAGTTTATGTTTTCCAGAGGATACGTCGGTCTTATTAGTGATCGTTACAACGTGAAGTTTCATGTTGACCGGATTAGCCTGGGAATCCCAGACAGAGGTCTGGTTCCTTTGGTAGGGTCATTGTAGCTTTTCAGGCTCATCTAGCCACTTTTGTAGATGTATGTACCCAGACATGATTAATTTCCGCTTGTTGTTTGAATGCTATGAATGTTGGGTCTTCTGACCTCTGCTTGTAACAACTTATTGTGTTGGCTCTTCCGATCCTTCTAAATAAATTTTGTAATGTTGTATGGTTATGTTGTGATGCCATAGTTGTATCTATGCATATCGGGCATGTCTTGCGTATGTGTGACGTGCAACAGTATGTATGGGATTCGACACCTAGTTGTGTGCCTTTAGTAGTACTCTTTATGGTGAAATGTCTCTTTGTGCTTCCATCGAGCCTTGGTAGGTTGCTACTGCTCTGGACACGTTGATTGTCCGGCATGTATCCTTCTTTGTTGTTGTGTTTGTCTTTTCGTGGAAATGTCTTGCAGTGTAATGGACTCCCTGTAGTCTGCTATGACTCGTCTACGTGCAGTGATGACATTTATGTCCCACGACATAATGGAGTCCTTGTAGCTTGCTATGACTCGTCTACACACGATAGAGATCGACACCTGCATTGCTGGGTTACGTATGCCTGTCCTTGTACGGATGTGGCACTTGGGTTCTACAACTAGTCATGTCGGCCCGAGTTCTTTGACATTTGAATGCTAGCGGCACATTCACATACATGAGTCAAAAGACGCAAACGGTCCCGATCCAGGTAAGGTGGCAGCCGTGGAGATAACCGTGCGTGAGACCGCAAAGTGATGTGATGTGTTACAAGCTGGATTCTTGTGGCTTAGGATCAGGGTCCCTACACCACCTATGATAAGCCCACCCATGGACTCTGTCGTGAGAAAATGATGACACAATGAAAGCACCAATGTTGGTGTCAAAATCAGCGGTTCTCGGGTAGGGGGTCCCGAACTGTGAGACTAGGATCGACGGTAACAGGAGACGAAGGGGACGAAGGGGACATGAGTTTAGCCAGGTTCGGGCCCTCCTATGGAGGTAATACCCTACGTCCTGCTTGATTGTATTTATGGTGTAAGAGGTTACATAGTTGATCTACCTTGAGATCGTATGTCTAACCCTAGATGAGTTGTCCTGTCTCTATACCTTAAAATCCTTCGGCTTTTATAGATGCTAAGGAGGCCTAGGGTTTTGTGACAGCCCAAGTGTTGTCCCTACCTTTTATGGTATGTAATCTTTTGTATGAACCTTGTGTCTTGTGTTATGATATGAGTTTGCAACTTGTCATTCATGTGCATTCATGCATCATGCATCATAACATTCATCATGCCATGCTTGATTTCCATGTGTCCTTGTTTGGTGCGGTTGGTTGTGAGTGTGACTTGTGTTGTGATGTGGTTGGATCATGGGTGCTAACCTCCTTCTCTTCCCCTCTCTTTTTCTTTTCAACAAAAACCCCAACCTAATGCCTTTATTCCCATGTTATTTTATGAACAAAATTAATTTGCCTTTTAAATTGTTTAAAAATGTTCAAGTGCTAGCCTATCTTGTTTGGAGCATGCGAGTGTTGGCCTTTTATTGTTTCGGGCTTTTATGTAATTGGGGTGTTTAAATAATAGGAGCTGTTATTTTTAAAACAAATAAAATTACTTGGCCTAAAAATCATTTTAACATTTTTATTAAATAGTGCATTTTATTTCCTTTACAAAAGTAATTTTGTTCTGCACATAAACCTTTATTTTTACCCTGGAGATTTTCTCTTGTGTGCTGGTTTTGAAAAGTTTAAAAACCTTCTCTGTTTTTGTTTGGAGAGAGAGAGCCAGGTGGGCTTTGCCTCTCCCGTGGCCCAGCCCGCTCGAGGGAGACGGTCACCTGCTCCAGTTCCCCTGTCGTCAGATTCAGAGAGAGCGAGAGAGCTCCGCCGTGAGTTTCAGACGTCGAGGCGTTGTCTGTCCCCTCCTATTTAATCCCCTCGGCATCCGTGCCGCCCCCTAGGGTTCCCTCTTCCCCCTCGCGCCGCCGCCCTCCACCTCTCCTCTCTTTCGTCTCAGGTAAGGATGGGTTCATGGTGTTCAGATAGTGTGCGGTGAGGTTTAGTGGGACTCATCGCCGTGGGAGCTTCTCCGGCGACCCCTCGAGCAGGCGATCGTCAGGATTGCTTCGCCGGCGCCATCTCCTTCCCCAATGTCCTCTGCATCTGCGTGGGACGCCAAGGCCACGCCTCTACGTCGTTTTTTTCCTCCTTGCCGTGGGTCATCGTCGGGTCCGCTTCCCCTTCATCGCCGACGTCGTCTCCGCCACTTCTTCCCCGTCGTTGCGTCAGGGTTGCCGTCGTCCTCCCCTAGGTGAGCAATTGCCGCGCAGCCCTTCTCCCCTGCTAGCTACAGTCGCCGCCGTAGTGTTCAGCGCCGCCGCGCTCCTGCTCAAGCTCGAGGCGCTCCATTGCGGGTTCCTCCTCCGCGTCCGAGTGCTGGAATGGAGACCCTGCACTCCCAACATGCCCCGCGTCCCTGTTGCCACTTCGCTAGCCCTCCTAATCGCCGAGAACGCCCGCCGTCGTTACCCTGTCGCCGCAGTTGCTTTGTTCGTTAATTTTGTCAGAGTTAGCGCGTGTATGTGTGTACTAGTGCAGCCGAGCCCTCCCCTGTTACCAGTCGCAATCGTAGCAGAGTGGTATGGCTCGGGGGGAAACAACCAGGAGGTTGTGTGTTCGAATCCGAACCCCTCCCCATTTTTATTTTTGTTTTTCTATTTTTTTCCTTTTGTTTTTTCTTCCTTTCTATATGTATGTATGTGGTGTGTATGTGCATGTGTTTATGCACATATGCATGTGCTTGTGGGTCTGTGTGTGTGCTTATGCATACACACTTATGTGTAGTGTGTGTGGTGGTTCATATGTGCATGTGTTTGTGTAGGTATGTGATCTTGTGTAGGTATGTGAGCTTGTGTAGGTGGTGTGTGTATATGTGTGTGTGCTTCATGCATACACACATATGTGAGTCTGTGTGTGTGTGGCTAAGCCATATTTGGATGTGTGTGTAGGAGAGCATGTGATTTTTGGTAGTGTGTGTGTGTGAGTGGTAGTCCTATGCATATGCATAGGCATATATGCACTTGTGCATATGTGTGTGTGCATATGTGTGTGGATGCACACCAACACACACATGAGCATGTGTGTAGTGAGTGTATGTGCCTAGTGCACTTGTGCATGTGAGAGGTGTATGTGCCATATGGTTACGAATATGGTGCTTGTGTGTGTGTGGTGAACACCTCCCTCTTGGGTGGTATGATCATGGTGGTGTTTGCGCTCATATGCCCTTGGGCATATATAGATCATGTGTGTGCTTGCTTTGTAGTGTGTGTGTAGGGTGTATGTGTGGGGGGTGGGACTAGTGGGTTTCCCCACTTGACATACCACTTTGTTATATATGTACATGTTTTTGAATTGTTAGGTCATCTCCATGTTAAACTCAGTTTCGAAATCTGCTTATGTCCATTTAGAGTAATATTCCACTTATAAGAGTAGGTGATAGTTTTGCTAGTTTAGCATGCCTTGTTGCTTCACATGATCATATGAGTATGACAAATGCTTTTGGGGTAGAAAGAGCCAATGAATCCATTGGAGCTCTCAGATTTTACTTTTGAGCACGTTCATTAAACTGTCATTTTCAGCTGTGATGCTACTTTGTCATTTTTGCATGATTTAATCCTTGCTTGCTTTGGGGCCAGTGCCAACTAGGAAGTGCTAGTGTTTTATGTCTATTATGCCATGGTATTTTTGTTTAACATGAGATTCACTCATATATGTGGGAAACATGCTGCAAAGTAGCTAACTTGATGTTTCTGTTTTCAACATGCCAAATATTTCTAAGTCTGAGAATCTGCTGTTAGTTTTATGCTATGAAGAGTGGGTTACATCTAGTTATATGTTGAGAATTTGCTGATGCTCAGTGCTAGTAATTTGGAGTAGATGTTTTCTACTACAACCCTATTAAATTTCATGCCAAGAGGTCATCTCTAACATATTCAACTACTGCTGTCAACATGCTACTTTATTAACTCAGATTCCAGAAAAATGGAATTTTCACCAAGTCCCAGAAAACTGTTTCATCATGCCAACTTGATTGCTTCATGATTATTGAGGTGTGCCTCCTTTGAAGATTGTGTAGTTGGATAAGTTGATGTATATGTTATGTAGTTTCTGTCAATATCCTGTTTGTGGCTGTAGGATTCCCGTAGCTCAACTTGTGGGCTGTGTAAGTTGCTATGTTGCTGTTTTGTGGCAGATTGCTTGTTTGAATGTTTTGTGACTTGTGGGAGCTATACTCCATGGAATTGATTGATGTATGTGTCTATTGTGCTTGGTTTTTCATTTCCTAACCAGTGGATACCTTGGAATGCCAAGAATTAGCCCATGGCTTTGTTCTCTTGTGTTTTTGCCTTGGTACCTTGTCGTGAGCGTATCGTGAGAACCGTAACTCCGTTTCTTGCGTTCTTTATATGCATTTCTATCGATTTTGCATGATGCATCCATATTTTCTATGTTCATGCATGTTTAGATAACTTAACATGAGTTTCTTTCCAGATTCATTAATAACCAATCCTTGTGTGTGAAACATGACTAGTTTTGGATTGCCATGTTAAATTCTTCATAAGTGAATCATGCATCATCTTGATTGCGCATTGCACCTTGGTTGGATGTTTATTATTGTTGTTTGTATTGGGTAGACGCGAGTGTTGATACTGAGTACGAGGACCCAGGAGAGTACCACTACGAGGATCCCGCTAATTGTTCCGCTGAAGAACCAACAGGCAAGATGCTCGTACCCGGATCCTGATACTATTTTTGCTTGCTAGTTTCTCACTCTTATCGTTACAATTGTGCTACCTACCACTTGATATCAGCCTCATAATTGCCATGATAGCCTCTAACCCTCCACCTCCTAGCAAACATTTGATTGGCTAAGTTACCGCTTCTCAGCCCCTCTTATAGCGTTCTTAGTTGTAGGTGCAGGTTGTTCCATGTGATAACATGGTTTTGGATATCACAATATTATTTGTTATTTAATTTAATGCACATATATATCTTGGTATTGGTAGAAGGCTTGGCCTTTTTGCTAAGTGATTTGTTTCGCTGTTACCGCCATAGTTTCTTTTTGCCGGTGTTATGTTTTCCATATTTTGCGCTCCTAACATGCTCGGGGTTGTTATGGGGACCCCCTTGTTTATTCAGTTGAGATTAAAACTTTTCTGGCAAGACCCAACATTGGTACTAAATTTGCTTAACAACTTAATAAACTTGCATAGGGCTTTGCAACCCCGTGGATAATTAATCAACCCCCGGGCCAGTGCTCCTCATGAGTGTTGGTCCAAACTAGAGCATTGTGCGGGGCCAACCCGGGGCAACTCGGGAGATTTCTATCAGGCCACCGTACGCTTCACTTACCCGTCGTGTCCTGAGAATGAGATACGCGGCTCTTATCGGGTTCGTCGACACGTCGGGAGGTCTTGCTGGATTTGTTTTACCTTTTTCAAATGTCTTGCGTCTGGACTCTGACTTTCTTCGGGTTATCTCGAGGTGTTGGAATTCCTTTGGAATTACTGATGATGACCACGAGATCCGTGGTCGAGGCTATTCCCGTGGAGTGTGGTTAATTTGTGATGGATTAGTTGGAGCATCCCTGTAGGGTTAGATCTTTCGGAAAGCCGTGCCCACGGTTATGTGGCAACTTGGATATTTGTTTAACACCCTGTTATAGTTAACTTGAAGTAAACTCTAATAAAATACACCAACTATGTGAGTAACCGTGATCGTCTCTGCTCGTGAACATGATCCGAGAGAGAACACGGTGGGGTTATGATTGACGTAAGTAAGTGTTCAGGATCTCATAGAGATCACACTATATTCGATCGCTCATCATAGGCCACTCATGTTTACGATCGTGTTACGTAAGTTAGACACCATAAATGCTTAGTGCTGCTGCAAACTAATCACATACCACATCCCAACCTTTAAGCTTGAATAGTCTCGGTACCCGGGTGCATGATTGATGAGTCCTTGTGGCTCACAGTTTACTACAACACTCCAGGTACAGGTTCAGATGAGTATGTGCAGGATGATCTTACCCAGCTCCAGTGGGAATATGACGAGGAAATAGGCAGGATGTACGTGACGTACCCGGATGAGTAGAGGGCCATGGTCGTGATCTTTGGGATAGCGAGATAGTGTCATTTGCATCTGTTTTATCGTTTGATTTCGTCTTGATGAATTGAACTCAGTGTGGAACTGTAATTTGGTATGTGGCGAGTGTAAGCCAAACTTGTATACTCTTCTCTTTTGTAATGTATGATGCAATGATACTATACTTGCGAACGGCAAGATGCGCATCTATCCCTTGCGAGGCCCCCGTGCCTTAAATGGATAGGCGTGCATCTTGGGCGTGACAGGTTTACACATGGTCGGTTACATGCTAAAGAGATAAACATGCCTATTCACTACATCAAACGTGGAGTGCAAGTCTTGCATCTCGAAGCTTCCACCCGGGGAACTTGGCCTTCAAATCATCTAGAGTTCGGCAAGTAGCCCATATAGTCTGGCCCGTAGACAATAGGCCGGCTCTCCGAGGACCCCTTAATCCAGGACTCCCTCGGGGGGGTTTGGCCATCCCACTAGGGGCAGGTTTGACTCCTCCCCCAGCCCATGAGGTCCTTTCGGTCGAGACACCCCTACCGATGGCCCCTGGTACCCTACCGACACTCTTGATACACTACAGAAGTACACGAAACTTTTCCGGTCACCAAAACAGGACTTCCTATATATCAATCTTTACCTCCGGATCATTCCGGAGCTCCTCGTGACATCTAGGATCTCATCCCGGACTCCAAAGAACCTTCTGTCACCGAACGTTAAGTGTGCAGACCCTGCGGGTTCGAGAACTATGTAGACATGACCAAGACACCTCTCCAGTCAATAACCAATAGCAGGACCTGGATGCCCATATTGGTTGCTACATATTCTATGAAGATCTTTATTGGTTGAACCTCTATGTCAAGGATTCGGTTAATCCCGTATGATGTTCCCTTTGTTCTTCGGTATGTTACTTCCCCGAGATTCGATCCTCCATATCTCCATACCTAGTTCAATCTCATTACCGAAAACTCTCTTTACTCATTCCGTAATACAAGATCCTATGGCTAACACTTTAGCCACTTTGCTTGCAAGGCTTGTTGTGATGTTGTATTACCGAGTGGGCCCTGACATACCTCACCGTCACACGGAGTAACAAATCCCAGTCTTGATCCATGCAACCCAACAGACACCCTCGGAGATACCTGTAGAGCACCTTTATAGTCACCTAGTTACATTGCGATGTTTGATACACACAAGGTACTCCTCCGGTTGCGGGAGAGGCTGGTGTGGCGTGGTCAGGCTCGAGGAACAGGCACCAAGCGCGGGGACGCAACCTGGCATGGGACGGGTGCGGCCGTAGCTGGCACGGCCCGCGGGCTGGCAGTCGGGAGCCGCAAGCAGGCATGGAGGAGGCGTCGCAGCGGCGAGTGGGCAGCGGTGGTGTGGCGCGCGGCAAGGTCGAGTGGCGTCGGAGAGCTCCGGGATGAGCTATGGCTGGGAGGAGACGCCGGTGACGGGGTGGTCTAGCGTTGTGGCAGGCGATCTCATGAACGTAGGGGACCTTGTGGTCGTGCGCAAGGAAACAGCGGCACGGAGCTAGGCCTAGTGCACGAAGGCGGCCTTGGTGGTCCTGGAGAGGAGGCGCGGATGCACGGAGGCGACGCAGGGGTGCGGCGCGGAGCAGCGAACCTGGCGTGTCGGTGCGGGAGCGGCCGAGCAGCGCGGGCATGCAGGGGCGGCTTGGGCTGAGCCGCCGGAGACGCGGGCGTGGATGAGCGGCCGCGGAGGCGCGCGCTGAAGCTGGTGGTGGCCGGGGCGGCCACCGAGCATTGGTTGACGGACCGCAAGTGGTCAGCGACGGCCCGTAGGGGTGGTACCCGGCCTCCTGGAGCAGCGGTCACGGCACGCAGGCGCGGTCCTCGCCGAAGGAGATCGAGCGGGAACCTGCATCGATGGTTAGAGTAGAAGAAAGGCAAACGAGCAACAATAATAAAAAAAGGAGAAGGCAGCGCAGGATTGCAGAAGCAAACATGGATCGATGGATCGATCGGGCAAAAATTATCACGCAAACGGGATGCTACAATTGAACGAGCAGGTTGGCGAGCAGAAACGGGTCGTGGACGGATCGGCCGGAGCGAGACGGCGGTGATGATGACGGGACCGGCCGCCAGGACGTCGCCCACACTTGCCCCTAGGGAGCATTGATGTCGAGCCCCCAAATGCTGCCGGAGAGACGGCGGCAAAGTCGTCGTGGTGGCGAAGAAGGTGAGGCCAGTGACAAGGACGCGCCGCCCTACGTGGCCGCCCCAGGGGCGTGTCGTCGTCGGGACCCCCGAGCGCTACCGGAGAGACGACAAAAAAGGGTCCCGCTAGGACCGCGGTTCCAACAGTAGCGGGCCCCACGGTGGGCGCCAACTGTCGTTGTTTTCTCACGAGGGGTCGCACGAGACGGCATATGCCATGGGGTGGCTTATCGAGGTGAGAGCAAGGCTATCGCGGATGATCCGGGATGGGTATGTGAATAGCACGCAGTGGTTTACCCAGGTTCAGGGCTCTCCGGAGAGATAATACCCCTACTCCTACATATCTATATATTTGTAGAATATCTGGTACATGGTTGCTCGTGGAGCTGTATGGGAGAGGAGAGCCATGAGGCTTCTTGCCTCATGTGTGTGTATATGAGAGCACGTGAGAGTGGAACCCCCATATGTGGTGGGCATGAGGCCTTTATATAGGCATGAGTGGGTAGCTTTGTATGTAAGCTACAGTGGGTAGCTTACATCCCAAGCATCTTGAGGTGTAAGCTACCATGGGTAGCTTACAAGTCAAGCCACATGTAACTAGTGGACTAAGCTATGTTTGTCCCCTGGTGCACTTTATAAATCAGTGTCCAGGGGGCACTTTACAAGTCAAGCCACATGTAACTACCATGGATAGTATTGCATGACGTGCGTACAGTGCTCTACTGCTCGCCAATAGCGCACCGCCATGGGACACGGTCTTCTGGTCAGAGCAGCCGACCATGGGTGTGAGTCGGAGCAGCCGGCCCAGGCGGGCGTGCACCCCGTCTGACTCGCCGTCTTTAGGGTACCCGGGGGGTCATCACCCCAACAACTAAGTAAATATACCCATATCCGCTCAAATCATCAGTGAAGGTAAGAAAATAAAGAAATTCATTGCCTGCAACTATTGGAAATATGCCCTAGAGGCAATAATAAATTAGTTATTATCATATTTCCTTGTTCATGATAATCGTTTATTATCCATGCTATAATTGTATTGATTGGAGACTTAAATGCATGTGTGGATACATAGACAAAACCATGTCCCTAGTATGCCTCTAATGGACTAGCTCGTTGATCAAAGGATGGTTAAGGTTTCCTAGACATGGACATGAGATGTCATTTGATAACGGGATCACATCATTAGGAGAATGTTGTGATGGATAAGACCCAAACTACAAACATAGCATATCAAGTATATTGCTACTGTTTTCTGCATGTCAAGTATATGTTCCTATGACCATGAGATCATGCAACTCACGGATATCGGAGGAGTGCCTTGTGTGTATCAAACGTCGCAACGTAACTGGGTGACTACAAAGGTGCTCTACAGGTATCTCCTATGGTGTCTATTGAGTTGGCATGGATCGAGACTGGGATTTGTTACTCCGTGTGACGGAGAGGTATCCCGGGGCCCACTCGGTAATGCAACATCACAATAAGCCTTGCAAGCAATGTGAGTAATTGTTAGTTGCGGGATCTTGTATTACGGAACGAGTAAAGATACTTGCCGGTAACGAGGTTGAACTAGGTATGGAGATACCGACGATCGAATCTCGGGCAAGTAACATACCGAAGAACAAAGGGAACGTTATACGGGATTAACTGAATCCTTGACATAGAGGTTCGACCGATAAAGATCTTCGTAGAATATGTAGGAACCAATGTGGACGTACAGGTCCCGCCATTGGTTATTGACCGTAGAGGTGTCTCGGTCATGTCTACATAGTTCTCGAACCCGCAGGGTCTGCACACTTAAGGTTCGGTGACGTTTCGGTAGTGTAGAGTTATGTATGGTGGTAACCGAAGTTTGTTTGGAGTCCCGAATGAGATCCTAGACGTCACGAGAAGCTCCGGAATGGTCCGGAGGTAAAGATTCATATATAGGAAGTCCCAGTTTGGTTTCCGGAAAAGTTTCGGGCTCATCGGTAGTGTACCGGGAGTGCCGGTAGTGTACCGGGAGTTCCGGTACTGTACCGGGAGACCTCCGGGAGGGTTACTTCGACCCCAAGAGGTCCATGGTCTGTGGGAGAGTATTAACCATCCCTTAATGGGCTGGGAAAACAGCCACAAAGGCCCATGGCGCAGGAGAGAAAGTCATAAAGCAAAAAGTGGAAAATCAGCCCACGGCGCAGGAGGCAATCCTACTCCAACTAGGATTGGAGGTGAAGTAGGATTGCTTCCCACCTCCTATTTCGGCCGACCCAAAGGCCTTGGCTTCCTCTCCTCTCCTCTCCTCCTATATATACTAGTGAATTGGGTGGCTTTTGGACAGAATTTCCGGCCACGTGCTACCCGTTTCACCGGTGCACAGTTTCTCCTCTAGATCGGTTTTCTACAGCGCTTAGGCGATGCCCTGCCGGAATTGCTCCACCACCATCACCGGAGCGCCATCATGCTGCCAGTTAACTCTGTCTCCTCTCCACCTCCTCTTGCTGGATCAAGACGGTGGAGATCATCATCAAGCTGCACGTGTGCTGAATGCGGAGGTGCCGTCCGTTCGGCGCTAGATCGGAAGGACCGTGATCGAGATCGCGAGACGGTTCGTGATGAGATCGCGGAACGGATCGTGATGAGTTCGCGAGATAGATCGTGATCAAGATCGTGAGACGGATCGTGATGAGATCGCGGGACGGATCGTGATGAGTTCACGGGACGGATCGTGATTGGATCACGGGACGGATCGTGATCAGATCACGGGACGGATCGTGATCAGATCGCGGGACGCTCGGCGATTTGGATCACGAAGATGTTCAACTACACCAACCGCGTTTCTTAACGCTTCCCGCTTAGCGATTTACAAGGGTATGTAGATCCACTCTCCCTCTCATATATGCTCACCACCATGGATAGGTTTGCGTGTGCGTAGGAAAATTTTTGTTTCCCATGCGACGTTCCGCAACAGTGGCATCATGAGCTAGGTTGATGGTTCGATGAGATCTAGAGTAGAACACAACAGGTTTGTGGGCGTTGATGCTTAGATTGCTTCCTCCCTTGGTCGGATTTTGGTTCAGCGGGATTGTGAGATGAAGCGGCCCGGACCAACATTACTCGTACGCTTACGAGAGACCGGTTCCCTCGACGCACCTTGTTGCTTAGATGGCTTGCGGGTGACAGTTTCTCTCACTTTAGTTAGATCGGATCCGACAAAGGCGGTCCTTGAGAAGGTTGAAAAGCAATCTATGTATCACCGTTGTGGTTTATGCGTAGGTGAGAATCGTTCTTGCAAGATACCCATAGCAGCCACGTAAAACATGCAACAACAATTAGAGGACGTCTAACTTGTTTTTGCCGGGTATGTTGTGATGTGATATGGCCAATTACATGATGACATATATGTGATGTATGAGATGATCATGTGATGTATAGAATTTCACGACTTGCATGTCGTTGAGTACGGCAACCGGCAGGAGCCATAGGGTTGTCTTTAATTATTGTATGACCTGCGTGTCAATTATTAAGCGCTATGTAATGCTTTACTTTATCGCTAAGCAGTAGCAATAGAAGTAGAAGCAGGGCTGGCGCCACAACCCCAATGGCAACACATTGATGGAGATCAAGATGATGGAGATCATGGTGTTGTGCCGGTGACGATGGAGATCATGCCGGTGTTTCAAAGATGGAGATCTTAAACACAAGTTCATGGCCATATCATGTCACTTATGAATTGCATGAGATGTTAATCCTTTTATGCACCTTGTTTTGCTTAGTACGGCGGTAGCATTATAAGGTGATCCCTCACTTGAATTTCAAGATGAACTGTATTCTCCCCGAGTGTGCACCATTGCGAAAGTTTGTCGTGTTGAGACACCACGTGATGATCGGGTGTGATAGACTCTACGTTCACATACAACGGGTGCAAGCCAGATTTGCACACGCAGAACACTCGGGTTAAACTTGACGAGCCCAGCATGTACAGACATGGCCTCGGAACACGAGACACTGAAAGGTCGAACATGAGTCATATAGTAGATATGATCAACATAATGATGTTCACCATTGCAGCCACCTCAACTCACGTGATGATCGGACTTGAGTTGGTGGATTTGGATCATGTATCACTCGAATGATCGGAGGGATGTCAATTTGAGTGGGAGTTCTTAAGTAATATGATTAATTGAACTCATTATCATGAACATAGTCAAAGTGTCTTTGCAAATTATGTTGTATATTACTAGCTCACACTGTAGCTCCCTTGTATTTTTATATGTTCCTAGAGAAATAGAATTGAAAGATGATGGTAGCAATATTGCGGACTGGGTCCATGATCTGAGGATTGTCCTCATTGCTGCACAGAAGGCTTATGTCCTTAATGCACCACTCGGTGCGCCACCCCATCTAGCGTCGTCTGTAGATGTTGTGAACATCTGACAGGCACGTTTCGATGACTACTTGATAGTTTAGTGCGTCATGCATTACGGCTTAGAATTGAGGCTCCGAAACATTTTGAACGTCACGGAACAGATGAGATGTTCTAAGAGCTGAGATTGTGATCTCAGGCTCGTGCCGAAGTTGCGAGATATAGGATCTCCAACGAGATTCTTTGCCTGCAAGATGAAAGAGAATAGCTCAATCGTTGAGCATGTGCTCAGACTGTCTGGGTACTACAATCGCTTGAATCGAGTGGGAGTTGATCTTCCAGATAAGATAGTGACTGGTGTAGTTCTCCAAGTCACTGTCACTGAGCTACTAGAACTTGGTGATGAACTATAAAATGCCAGGGAAAGAAATGTTGATCCCTGAGATGTTCGCGATGTTTGACACCGCGAAGGTAGAAATCAAGAAGGAGCATCAAGTGTTGATGGTTAATCAAACCACTAGTTTCGAGAAGGGCAAGAGCAAGGAGGGAAACTTCATGGATAGCAAGTCAGTTGCTGCTCTAGTGAAGCAACCCAAAGTTGAACTCAAACCCGAGACTAAGTGCTTCTGTTATGAGGTGAGCGTTCGCTGAAGCGGAACAACCCTAGATACTTGGTAGATAAGAAGGTTGGCAACATTGATAGAAGTATATTTGATATACGAGTTACTAATGTGTACCTTGCTAGTACTCTTAGTAGCACCTGGGTATTGGATACCGGTTCGGTTGCTAAATGTTAGTAACTCGAAATAAAAGCTACGGAATAAATGGAGAACTAGCCAAGGGTGAGGTGACGATATGTGTTGGAAGTGTTTCCAAGGTTGATGTGATCAACATCGCACGCTCTCTCTACCTTCAGGATTAGTGACGAACCTAAATAAATGTTATTTGGTGTTTTGCGTTGAGCATGAACATGATTAGATCATGTTTACTGCAATACGGTTATTCATTTAAGTTAGAGAATAATGGTTACTCTGTTTACATGAATAATACCTTCAATGGTCATGCACCCAGTGAGAATGGTTTGTTGAAATCTTGATCGTAGGATTACACATGTTCATAACATTGATGTCAAAAGATACAAAGTTAATAATGATAGTACCACATACTTGTGGCACTTCCGCTAAATGTCATATTGGTATAAAGCGCATGTAGAAACTCCATGCTGATGGATATTTGGACTCATTCGATTTCGAATCGGTTGAGACAGGTGAACCATGCCTCTTGGGCAAGATGACTAAAGGACCCCATTGGATGGAGCGAGCAAGTGATTCATTGGAAATGATACATGTTGATGTATGCAATCTAGTGAGTCTTGTAGCGTGCAGTGGATATCGTTATTTTCTTACCTTCACTGATGATTTGAGTAGATATAGTGTATATTTACTTAATGAAACACAAGTCTGAATCGTTTGAAAGGTTCAAGCAAATTCAGAGTGAAGTTTAAAGATCATCGCGATAAGAAGATAAAATTGACTGCGATATGATCGTGGAGGTGAATATCTGAGTCACGAGTTTGGCATACAACTTAAGACAATGTGAAAGTTGTTTCACAACTAAACGCCACCTGGAACACCATAGTGTGATGGTGTGTCTGAACATCATAGTTATGCTCTATTGGACATGGTGCGTGCTATGATGTCTCTTGTCGTTTTACTACTATAATTTTGGGGTTATGCATTAGAGACAACTACGTTCACTTTAAATAGGGCACGATCTAAATCCGTTGAGATGACACCATGTGAATTATGGTTTGATAGAAACCTAAGCTGTCATTTCTTAATATTTTGGGATGTGACACTTGTGTGGAAAATGTTTTCACCTAATGAGGTCGAACCCAAGGCGGACAAATTGCATCTTCATAGAATACCCTAAGATCAGTTGGGTGAACCTTCAATCTCAGATCCTAGTGCAAAATGTTTGTTGCTTAAACGGATCCTTTCTCGAGGAAATGTTTCTCTCTAAAGAATTGAGTGGGAAGAAGACAGAACTTGATGAGGTTGTTAAACCTTTGTTCAACCAGAGAGTAGCGCAGCGCAGAAAGATGTTTCTGTGAAGCCTACGTTAGTTGAAGAGGAAGTTAATGATGATGATCATGAAGCTTCAGGATCAAGTTACTATCGAACTTCGTAGGTCGACAAGGATGTGTACTGCTCCTAAGTGGTACGACAACTCTGTCTTGGAGATCATGTTGTTGGACAACGATGAACCTACGAGCTATGGAGAAGCGATGATGGGCCCAGATTCCTACAAATGGTTAGAGGCCGTGAAATCCGAGATAGGATCCATGTATGAAAACCAAGTGTAGACTTTGGAAGACTTGCTCGTTGGACGGCAGGTCGTTGAGTACAAATGGATCTTTAAAATGAAGATAGACACTGATGGTGAATGTCACTATTTGTAAAGCTCGACTTGTTGCAAAGATGTTTGTGACAAGTTCAAGGAGTTGACTACGATGAGACTTTCTCACTCGTAGTGGTGCTAAAGTCTGTTGGAATTATGTTAGAAGTTGTTGTGTTTTCAATTATGAAATCTGGCAGATGGATGTCAAAACATCGTTTCCTTGACGGTTTACTTGAGGAAAGGTTGTATGTGATACAACCAGAAGGTTTTGTCAGGCCTAAGGATGCTAAAAGGTGTGCAAGCTTCGGTGATCCTTCCATGGACTGAGCAAGCATCTCGGAGTTGGAATATACGCTTTGATGAGGTGATCAAAGTTTTGATGTTTATACAAAGTTTACGAGAAACTTGTATTTGCAATAAAGTGAGTGGGAGCACTATAGAATTTTTGATAAGTATATGTGGATGACGTATTGTTGATCAGAAATAATGTAGAGGTTCTGGAAAGCATAAAATGGTCATTTGGAAGGTGATTTTCAAAGGAAGACCCGGATGAAGCTACCTAATTGTTGAGCATCAAAATCTATGGAGATAGATCAAGATGCTCGATGAGACTTTCAATGAGTGCATACCTTGACAGGATTTTGAAAGAGTTCAAAATGGATCAGTCAGAGAAAGAGTTCTCGCCTGATTTTTAAGGTGTGAAAGTTGAGTGAGACTCAAAGCTCGACAACGGCAGAAGAAAGAGAAAGGACGAACGTCGTCCCCTATGCCTTAGCCATAGGCTCTATATTATGCCATGCTGTGTACCGCACCTGTGTGTGCCCTGCCATGAGTCTGTCACGGGGTACAAGAGTGAACCAGGAGTGGATCACTTGACAGCGGTCAAGGTTATCCTCAGTAACTAAGAGACTGAGGAGATATTTCTCGATTATGGAGGTGATAAAGAGTTCATCGTAAAGAGTTACGTCGATGCAAGCTTTAACACCTATCCGGATGACTAGTAGTAGCAATCTGGATACGTATAGTGGAGCAGCCATTTGGAAATAGTACCAAGTGGAGTGTGGTAGCAGTGTTTACGGTTTGACATAGAGATTTGCAAAGTACACACGGATCTGAATATCGCCGACCCGTTGACTATAAGACCTCTCTCACATGCAAAGCATGATCGAGCCCCAGAACTCATTGGATGTTAGATTCATAACAATGCGAATCACATGGTGATGTGAACTAGATTATTGACTCTAGTGCAAGTGGGAGACTGTTGGAAATATGCCCTAGAGGCAATAATAAATTAGTTATTATTATATTTCCTTGTTCATGATAATCGTTTATTATCCATGCTATAATTGTATTGATCGGAGACTTAAATGCATGTGTGGATACATAGACAAAACCATGTCCCTAGTATGCCTCTAATGGACTAGCTCGTTGATCAAAGGATGGTTAAGGTTTCCTAGCCATGGACATGAGATGTCATTTGATAACGGGATCACATCATTAGGAGAATGATGTGATGGATAAGACCCAAACTAGAAACATAGCATATGATCGTGTCAGTTTATTGCTACTGTTTTCTGCATGTCAAGTATATGTTCCTATGACCATGAGATCATGCAACTCACGGATATCGGAGGAGTGCCTTGTGTGTATCAAATGTCGCAACATTACTGGGTGACTATAAAGGTGCTCTACAGGTATCTCTGATGGTGTTTGTTGAGTTGGCATGGATCGAGACTGGGATTTGTTACTCCGTGTGACGGAGAGGTATCTCGGGGCCCACTCGGTAATGCAACATCAGAATAAGCCTTGCAAGCAATGTGACTAATTGTTAGTTGAGGGATCTTGTATTACGGAATGAGTAAAGAGACTTGCCGGTAACGAGGTTGAACTAGGTATGGAGATACCGACGATCGAATCTCGGGCAAGTAAAATACCGAAGAACAAAGGGAACGTTATACGGGATTAACTGAATCCTTGACATAGAGGTTCGACCGATAAAGATCTTCGTAGAATATGTAGGAACAAATGTGGACATCCAGGTCCCGCCATTGGTTATTAACCGTAGAGGTGTCTCGGCCATGTCTACATAGTTCTCGAACCCGCAGGGTCTGCACACTTAAGGTTTGGTGACGTTTCGGTAGTGTAGAGTTATGTATGGTGGTGACCAAAGTTTGTTCGGAGTCCCAGATGAGATCCCGGACGTCACAAGGAGCTCCGGAATGGTCCGGTGGTAAAGATTCATATATAGGAAGTCCCAGTTTGGTTTCCGGAAAAGTTTCGGGCTCATCGGTAGTGTACCGGGAGTGCCGGTAGTGTACCGGGAGACCTCCGGGAGGGGTACTTCGACCCCAAGAGGTACATGGGCTGTGGGAGAGTATTAACCAGACCTTAGTGGGATGGGAAAATAGCCACAAAGGCCCATGGCGCAGGAGAGAAAGTCCTAAAGCAAAAAGTGGAAAATCAGCCAATAGGAGGCAATCCTACTCCAACTAGGATTGGAGGTGAAGTAGGATTGCTTCCCACCTCCTATTTCGGCCGACCCAAAGGCCTTGTCTGCCTCTCCTCTCCTCTCCTCCTATATATACTAGTGGATTGGGTGGTTTTTGGACAGAATTTCCGGCCACGTGCTACCCGTTTCACCGGTGCACAGTTTCTCCTCTAGATCGGTTTTCTGCAGCGCTTAGGCAAAGCCCTGCCGGAATTGCTCCACCACCATCACCGGAGTGCCACACGCTGCCGGTGAACTCTCTCTCCTCTCCACCTCCTCTTGCTGGATCAAGACGGTGGAGATCATCATCAAGCTGCACGTGTGCTGAACGTGGAGGTGTCGTCCGTTCGGCGCTAGATCGGAAGGACCGTGATCGAGATCGCGAGACGGTTCGTGATGAGATCGCGGAACGGATCGTCAGGAGTTCGCGAGATAGATCATGATCAAGATCGTGAGATGGATCATGATGAGATCGCGGGACGGATCGTGATGAGTTCACGGGACGGATTGTGATTGGATCGCGGGACAGATCGTGATGAGATCGCAGGACGCTCGGCGATTTGGATCGCGAAGATGTTCGACTACACCAACCGCGTTTCTTAACGCTTCCCGCTTAGCGATCTACAAGGGTATGTAGATCCACTCTCCCTCTCGTAGATGCTCATCACCATGGATAGGTTTGCATGTGCGTAGGAAAATTTTTGTTTCCCATGCGACGTTCCCCAACAGCTACAACACTCATTGTATCGCATACATCAACATATATCATTTACAATAAGTTACTTGCCCCGCTCCATCATATTGAGAACAGGGTCTTAGTCATCTTGCCCACAAGGCATGGTCCGCATGTCTCAACTGATTCGAAATCGAATGAGTCAAAATATCCATCAGCATGGAGTTTCTTCATGCGCTTTACACCAATATAACATTTAGCGGCAGTGCCACAAGTATGTGCTACTATCATTATTAACTTTGCATCTTTTGGCATCAATGTTATGAACATCTGTATTACTACGATCAAGATTCAACAAACCATTCTCATTGGGTGTATGACCATTGAAAGTATTATTCATGTAAACAGAATAGCTATTATTCTTTAACTTAAATGAATAACCGTATTGCAATAAACACGATCTAATCACGTTCATGGTCAATGCAAACACCAAATGACATTTATTTAAGTTCATCACTAATCCTGAGGGTAGAGAGAGCATGCGATGGTGATCACATCAACCTTGGAAAACACTTCCAACACACAACATCACCTCACCCTTACCTAGCCTCCGTTTATTCCGCAGCTTTTATTTCGAGTAACTAACATTTAGCAACTGAACTGGTATCCAATACCCAGGTGCTACTAGGAGTACTAGTAAGGTACACATCAATAACACGCATATCAAATATACTTTTTTCGACGTTGCCAGCCTTCTTATCTACCAAGCATCTAGGGTTGTTCCGCTTCAGTGACCGTTCTCCTCATAATAGAAGCACTTAGTCTCGGGTTTGGGTTCAACTTTGGGTTTCTTCACTCGAGCAGCAACTCGCTTGCCATCCATGAAGTTTCCCTCCTTGCGCTTGTCCTTCTCGAAACTAGTGGTTTTATTAGCCATCAACACTTGATGCTCGTTCTTGATTTCTACCTTTGTGGTGTCAAACTTCACGAATAGCTCACGGATCATTATTTCCAATCCTGGCATTTTATAGTTCATCACAAACCTCTAGTAGCCTAGTGACATTGACTTGAAGAACTAAATCAATCACTATGTTATCTTGAAGATCAACTCCCACACGATTCAAGCAATTTTAGTAACTACACAATCTGAGCACATGCTCACTGATTGAGCTATTCTCCTTCATCTTGCAGCCATAGAATCTTGTTGGAGGTCTCATACCTCTCAACACGGGCACGATCCTGAGATCCCAATTTTGGCTCGTAGAACATCTCATATGTTTTGTGACATTCAAAACGTTTTGGAGCCTCTATTCTAAGCCGTAATGCATGATGCACTGAACTATCAAGTAGTCATCAAAATGTGCCTGTCATATGTTCACAACATCTATAGACGATGCTAGAGGGGGTAGTGCACCGAGCGATGCATAAAGGACATAAGCCTTCTGTGCAGCAATGAGGACAATCCTCGGATCATGGACCCAGTCCGCTTTATTGCTAGCGTCATCTTTCAACTCTATTTCTCTAGGAACATATAAAAATTCAAGGGAAATACAACGCGACCTAATAATTTATAACATAATGACATTTTGACTATGTTCATGATAATGAGTTTAGTTAATCATATTACTTCAAAACTCTCACTCAAATTGACATCCCTCCGGTCATCTGAGTGATACATGATCCAAATTCACCAACTCAAGTCCGATCATCATGTGAGTTGAGGTGGTTTCAATGGTTAACATCATCATGTTGATCATATCTACTGTATGACTGATGTATGACCTTTTGGTCTCTTGTGTTCCAAGGCCATGTCTGTACATGCTAGGCTCGTCAAGTTTAACCCGAGTGTTCTGCATGTGCAACACTGGCTTGCACCGTTGCATGTGAACATAGAGTCTAGCACACCCGATCATCACATGGTGTCTAGACACGATGAACTTTCACAATGGTGCACACTCGGGGAGAACGCAATTTTATCTTGAAATTTTAGTGAGGGATCAACTTATAATGCTATGGTCGTCCTAAGCAAAACAAGGTGCACAAAAGGATTAGCATCACATGCAAACCATAAGTGACATGATATGGCCATGAACTTGTGCTTTTGATCTCCATCATCATCGGCATGAAACCATGATCTCCATCATCGTTGGCATGACACCATGATCTCCATCATCTTGATCTCCATCAATGTGTCGCCATCGGGGTTGTCACGCCCACCATGCTTCTATTAATATTGCTACCGCTTAGCGATAAAGTAAAGCATTACATAGCGCTTAATGATTGACACGCAGGTCATACAATAATTAAAGTCAACCCTATGGCTCCTGTCGGTTGTCGTACTCATCAACATGCAAGTCATGATATTCTATACAAAACATGATCATCTGATACATCATATATATCTCATCATGTAATTGGCCATATCACATCACAACATACCCTGCAAAAACAAGTTAGATGTCCTCTAATTGTTGTTGCAAGTATTGTTGGGGAACGTTGCACGGGAAACAAAAAAAATCCTACGCACACGCAAATCTATCCATGGTGATGAGCATCTACGAGAGGGAGAGTGGATCTACCTACCCTTGTAGATCGCTAAGCGGGATGCGTTAAGTAACGCGGTTGGTGTAGTCGAACGTCTTCGCGATCCAAATCGCCGTGCGTCCCATGATCCAATCATGATCCATCCCACGATCTAATCACGATCCGTCCTGCGAACTTGATCACGATCCGTCCCACGAACTTGATAACGATCCTTCCGATCTATCGCCAAACGGACAACACCTCCGCGTTCAGCACACGTACAGCTTGATGACGATCTCCGTCGTCTTCATCCAGCAAGAGAAAGCAGAGAGGTAGAAGAGTTTGCCGGCAGCGTGACGGTGCTCCGGCAATGGTGGTGAAGCAATTCCGGCAGGGCTTCGCCTAAGCACTTCAGAAATCCGATCTAGACGACAAACTATGCACTAGAGGGTAGGGTTGCATGTGGCTGAAAATCAAATGCAAAACCGTAGAAATCCACTAGTATATATAGGAGGAGAGGAAGAGTGGAGGCAGCCTTGGCTTCCAAGCCAAGGCTGGTTCGGCTGAAGGAGGTGGAGGAGGTGGAGTCCACCTCCACTCCTAGTAGGACTAGGATTCACCTATTTTTGCCTTTTATCCACCTTTTTCTCTTGTGCCTTTTTTCTTCCAGCTGCATGGGCCTATTGCGGTTGTTCCACCAGCCCACTAAGGGCTGGTTTTCACTCTCCAACAGCCCATGTAGCCTCTTGGGTCGAAATACCCCTCCCGGAGGTCTCCCCGTACACTACCGGCACTCCCGGTACACTACCGATAAGCCCGGAACTTTTCTGGCGACCAAAACAGGACTTCCTATATATGAATCTTTACCTCCGGACCATTCCGGAGATCCTCGTGACGTTCAGGATCTCATCCGGGACTCCGAACAAACTACAGTCACCACCATACATAACTCTATACAAGCAAAACGTCACAAAACCATAAGTGTGCAGACCTTGTGGGTACGAGAACTATGTAGACATGACCAAGACACCTCTAAGGTCAATAACAAATGGAGGGACCTGGATGTCAACATTGGTTCCTACATATTCTATGAAGATCTTTATCGGTTGAACCTCTATGTCAAGGATTCAGTCAATCCCGTATGATATTCCCTTTGTTCTTCGGTATGTTACTTGCCCGAGATTCAATCGTCGGTATCTCCATACCTAGTTCAACCTCGTTACCGGCAAGTCTCTTTACTCGTTTCGTAATACAAGATCCCGCAACTAACACTTAGTAACATTGCTTGCAAGGCTCATTGTGATGTTGTATTACCGAGTGGGCCCCGAGATACCTCTCCATTACACGGAGTAACAAATCCCAGTCTTGATCCATGCCAACTCAACAGACACCCTCGGAGATACCTGTAGAGCACCTTTATAGTCACCCAGTTACGTTGTGACGTTTCATACACATAAGGCACTCCTCCGATGTCTGTGAGTTGCATGATCTCATGGTCATAGGAACACATACTTGACATGCAAAAAACAGTAGCAATAAACTGACATGATCATATGCTACATTTGTAGTTTGGGTCTTGTCCATCACATCATTCTCCTAATGATGTGATCCCGTTATCAAATGACATCTCATGTCAATGGCCTAGAAAACCTTGACCATCTTTGATCAACGAGCAAGTTCACTAGAGGCATAGTAGGGACAGTGTGTTGTCTATTTACCCACACATGTAATGTGTTTCCAATCAATACAATTATAGCATGGATAATAAACAATTATCAAGAACAAGCAAATATAATAATAAACACTTTATTTATTGCCTCTAGGGCATATTTCCAACAGTCTCCCACTTGCACTAGAGTTAATAATCTAGTTCACAACACTATGTGATTTACATGGTAATGAATCGAACACCCATGCAGTTCTGGTGTTGATCATGTTTAGCCCTTGGAAGAGGGTTAGTCAATGGGTCTGCAACATTCAGATCCGTGTGCACTTTGCAAATACTTATGTCCTTCTCCTCGATGTAGTACCGGATGGAGTTGAAGCGTCGCTTTATGTGTCTGGTCCTCTTGTGAAACCTTGGTTCCCTAGCTAGAGCAATGGCACGAGTGTTGTCACAGAACAAGTTCATTGGACTCAGTGCACTAGGCACTACTCCAAGATCTGTCATGAGCTGCTTCATCCAGACACCTTCCTTCGCCGCCTCTGAGGCTACAATGTACTCCGCTTCGTACGTAGAATTAGCTACCACGCTTTGCTTGGAACTGCACCAGCTTACCGCTCCCCCGTTAAGAATAAATACGTATCCGGTTTGCGACATAGAGTCGTCTGGATCAGTGTCAAAGCTTGCATCGACGTAAACCTTTACAATGAGCTCTTCATCACCTCCATAAACGAGAAACATTTCCTTAGTCCTTTTCAGGTACTTAAGGATATTATTGACCGCTTGCCAGTGCTCCATTCCAGGATCACTTTCAAACATTCCGGCCATACTTAAGGCAAGGCTGACATCAGGTCTTATGCACAGCATTGTATACATGATAGAGCCTATGGCTGAAGCATAGGGGATGACACTCATCTTTTCTTTATCTTCTGCAGTCACTGGGCATTGAGTCTTACTCAACTTCACACCTTGTAACACAGGCAAGAACCCCTTCTTGGACTGATCCATTTTGAACTTCTTCAAAACTTTATCAAGGTATGTGCTCTGTGAAAGTGATATTAAGCGTTTCGATCTATCTCTATAGATCTTAATGCCTAATATGTAAGCAGCTTCTCCTAGGTCCTTCATTGAAAAACTCTTGTTCAAATATTCCCTCACGCTTTCCAGCATTTCTATATTGTTTCCAGTTAGCAATATGTCATCCACATGTAATATTAGAAACGCTATAGAGCTCCCACTCACTTTCTTGTAAATACAAGCTTCTCCATCAAGTTGTATAAACTCAAACGCTTTGATCACCTCATGAAAGAGCTTATTCCAACTCCGAGATGCTTGCACCAGTCCATAAATGGATCGCTGGAGTTTGCAAACTTTGTCAGCATTCTCTGGATCGACAAAACCTTCGGCTTGCATCATATACAACTCTTCCTCAAGGAAACCATTGAGGAACGCCGTTTTGACATCCATCTGCCAAATTTCATAGTCGAAATAAGCAGCTATCGCCAACATGATTCTGACAGACTTAAGCATCGCCACGGGTGAGAATGCCTCATCATAGTCAACTCCTTGAACTTGTGAAAAACACTTTGCCACAAGTCGAGCTTTATAGACAGTGATATTACCATCCGCGTATGTCTTCTTCTTAAAGATCCATTTGTTTTGAATGGCCTTTCACCCTTCAGGTAATACTTCCAAAGTCCATACTTTGTTTTCATACATGGATCCCATCTCGGATTTCATGGACTCTAACCATTTGTCAGAATTCGGGCCCATCACTGCTCCTCCATAGCTCGTAGGTTCATTGTTGTCCAACAACATGACTTCTAAGACAGGGTTGCCATACCACTCAAGAGTAGTACGCGCCCTTGTCGACCTACGAGGTTCAATAGTAGCTTGATCCGAAGCTTCATGATCATCATCATTAACTTCCTCTTCTACCGTCGTAGGTTCCACAGAAACAATTTTCTGCACTGCGCTACTTTCTGGTTGAAGTAAAGGTTCAATAACCTCATCAACCTCTATCTTCCTCCCACTCAATTATTTTGAGAGAAACTCTTTCTCAAGAAATGTTCCATTCTTAGCGACAAACACTTTGCCTTCGGATCTGAGATAGAAGGTATACCCGCCTATCTCTTTTAGGTATCCTATGAAGACGCATTTCTCCGCTTTGGGTTCCACCTTTTCAGGCTGAAGCTTTTTGACATAAGCATCACATCCCCAAACTTTAAGAAACGACAACTTTTGCCTTTTTCCAAACCATAGTTCATATGGCGTTGTCTCAACGGATTTCGATGGTGCCCTATTTAAAGTGAATACACCTATCTCTAATGCATAACCCCAAAATGATAGTGGCAAATCAGTAAGAGACATCATAGAACGCACCATGTCTAATAAGGTTCGATTACGACGTTTGGACACACCATTACGCTGTGGTGTTCCAAGCGGTGTCAACTGTGAAACAATTCCACATTGTCTTAAGTGACTGCCAAACTCATAACTCGGATATTCACCTCCTCGGTCAGATCGCAGGAACATAATCTTCTTGTTATGATGATTCTCAACTTCACTCTGAAATTGCTTAAACTTTTCAAACGTTTCAGACTTGTGTTTCATTAAGTAAATATACCCATATGTACTTAAGTCATCAGTGAAGGTGAGAAAATAACAATATCCACCGCGTGCTGCAACATTCATTGGACCGCACACATCAGTATGTATGATTTCCAATAAGTCACTTGCCCGTACCATTGTTCCAGAGAACGGTGTTTTAGTCATGTTGCCCATGAGGCATGGTTCACATGTGTCAAGTGATTCAAAATCAAGTGACTCCAAAAGTCCATCAGGATGGAGCTTCCTCATGCGTTTTACACCAATATGACCTAAACGGCAGTGCCACAAGAAAGTGGTACTATCATTATTAACTCTACATCTTTTGGCATCAATGTTATGAACATGTGTGTCATCACTATAAAGATTCAATATGAATAAACCCCTAACATTATGTGCATGACCATAAAATATATTACTCATATAAATAGAAAACCTTTATTCTCTGATTTAAATGAGTAACCGTCTTGCAATAAACAAGATCCAGATATAATGTTCATGCTTAACATAGGCACTAAATAACAATTATTCAGGTTCATCACTAATCCTGATGGTAATCAAAGAGAGAGCATGCCGACGGCGATCACATCAACCTTGGAACCATTTCCCACGCGCATCGTCACTTCATCCTTTGCCAGCCTTCGTTTATTCCGTAGTTCCTGCTTTGAGTTGCAAATGTGAGCAACCGAACCGGTATCAAATACCCAGGCACTACTACGAGAGCTAGTAAAGTACACATCAATAACATGTATATCATATATACCTTGTTTGTCGTTGGCCGCCTTCTTGTCAGCCAGGCACTTGGGGCAGTTCCGCTTCCAGTGACCAGTTCCTTTGCAATGAAAGCACTCAGTTTCTGGCTTAGGTCCGTGCTTAGGCTTCTTTGTAGGAGTAGCAACTGCTTTGCCATCCTTCTTGGTTTTACCCTTCTTGCCTTTGCCCTTGCCATTTTTCTTGAAACTAGTGGTTTTATTGACCATCCACACTTGATGTTCTTTCTAGATTTCAGACTCAGCGACTTTCAGCATCGCAAACAGCTCGGCGACTGACTTGTTCATCCCGTGCATGTTATAGTTCATTACAAAGCTCTTGTAACTAGGTGGCGGTGATTGAAGAACTCTGTCAGTGATTGCCTCTGGCGGGAGGGTAATTCCCAACTCCGCTAGACGATTTGAATACCCAGACATTCTGAGTATATGCTCACTGATAGACCCGTTCTCGACCATCTTGCAAGCATAGAATTTATCAGAGGTCTCATACCTCTCGATCCGTGCATTCTTCTGAAAGATAAACTTCAACTCCTGGAACATCTCATATGCTCCACGACGTTCAAAAAGTCTTTGAAGTCCCGGTTCTAAGCCATGAAGTATTGCACACTAAACTATTGAGTAGTCTCCAGCACGAGCCTCCCAAGCGTTCTTAACGTCTTCGGAGGTCATGTCTTCTGGTTGGTTACCAAGCGGTGCATCAAGGACATATTGTTTCTGGGAAGCTATGAGGATAATCCTCAGATTACGGGCCCAGTCAACAAAGTTACTTCCATCATCTTTCAACTTAGTGTTCTCTAGGAACGCATTAAAATTCAGGGGTGCTACTACGCGAGCCATTGATCTACAACATAAATATGCAAAGGTTACTTAGACTATTGTTCAAGATAATGAGTTTAGTTAATCAAATTACTAAAGCTTCCACTCAAATTGACATCCCTCAGGTCATCTGAGTGTCACATGATCTAAATTAACCAACTTAAGTCAGATCATCACGTGAGTTAAGGTGGCTTCAATGGTGAACATCATTATGTTGATCATATCTACTATATGACTCTTGTTCGACCTTTCAGTCTCTTGTGTTCCGAGGCCATGTTTGTATATGCTAGGGTCGTCAAGTTTAACCCGAGTGTTCTGCACATGCAAAACTGGCTTGCACCCATTGTATGTGAACATAGAGTCTATCACACCCGATCATCACGTGGTGTCTCGACACGACGAACTTTCGCAACGGTGCACACTCGGGGAGAACACAATTTATCTTGAAATTAAGTGAGGGATCACCTTATAATGCTACCGTCATCCTAAGCAAAACAAGGTGCATAAAAAGATTAACATCACATGCAAATCATAAGTGACATGATATGGCCATGATCTTCTGCTTCTGATCTCTATCATCAAAGCACCGGCATGATCTCCATCATCACCGGCACGACACCATGATCTCCATCATCTTGATCTCCATCAATGTGTCACCATCGGGGTTGTCGCGCCCAACATGATTCTACTACTATTGCTACAGTAGCGATAAAGTAAAGCATTACATAGCGCTTTAATGATTGACGTGCAGGTCATACAATAATTAAAGATGACCCTATGGCTCCTGCCGGTTGCCGTACTCATCGACATGCAAGTCATGATAATCTATACATCACATGATCATCTCATACATCACATATATCACATCATGTAATTGGCCATATCATATCACAACATACCCTGCAAAAACAAGTTAGACGTCCTCTAATTGTTATTGCATGTTTTACGTGGATGCTACGGGTATCTAGCAAGAACAATTCTCATCTACGCAAAAACCACAACGGTGACACACTAGTTGCTTTTCAACCTTCTCAAGGACCACCTTTGTCGAATCCGATCCAACTAAAGTGAGAGAAACTAGCTCCCTTAAGCCATCTATGCAACAAGTTGCGGTCGAGGGAACCAGTCTCTCGTAAGCATACAAGTAGTGTTGATCCGGGCTGCTTCATCTCACAATACCGCTGAACCAAAACACGACCAAGGGAGGAAGCAATATAAGCATCAACACCCACAAACCTTTTGTGTTCTATTCGAGATCTCATCTACACGTAGATCTAGCTCTGATACCACTGTTGCGGAATGTTGCATGGGAAACAAAAGATTTCCTACACACACGCAGATCTATCCATGGTGATGAGCATCTACGAGAGGGAGAGTGGATCTACGTACCCTTGTAGATCGCTAAGCGGGAAGCTTTAAGTAACGCGGTTGGTGTAGTCGAACGTCTTCACAATCCAAATCGCCGTGCGTCCCACGATCCAATCACACTCTATCCCACGATCTAATCACGATCCGTCCTGTGAACTTGATCACGATCCGTCCCACGAACTTGATCACGATCCTTCTGATCTAGCGCCGAACGGACGGCACCTCCGCGTTCAGCACACGTACAGCTTGATGACGATCTCCGCCGTCTTGATCCAGCAAGAGAAAGCGGAGAGGTAGAAGAGTTCTCCGGCAGCATGACGGCGCTCCAGCGATGGTGGTGGAGCAATTCCGGCAGGGCTTCGCCTAAGCACTGCAGAAATCCGATCTAGAGGAGAAACTATGCACTAGAGGGTAGGGTTGCACGTGGCTGAAAATCAAGTGCAAAACCCTAGCAATCCACTAGTATATATAGGAGGAGAGGAGGAGAGGAGGCAGCCTTGGCTTCCAACCAAGTCTGGTTCGTCCGAAGGAGGTGGAGGAGGTGGAGTCCACCTCCACTCCGAGAAGGACTAGGATTCACCTATTTTGGCCTTTTTCCACCTTTTTCTCTTGCGCCTTTTTTCTTCCAGACGCATGGGCCTATTATGGTTGTTCCACCAGCCCACTAAGGGCTGTTTTTCAGTGTCCCACAGCCCATGTAGCCTCTTGGGTCGAAATACCCCTCCCGGAGGTCTCCCGGTACAATACCGGCACTCCCGTTACCCTACCGATAAGCCCGGAACTTTTCCGGCGACCAAAACAGGACTTCCTATATATGAATCTTTACCTCCGGACCATTCCGGAGCTCCTCGTGATGTCCGGGTTCTCACCCGGGACTCCAAACAAACTTCAGACACCACCATACATAACTCTATACTAATGAAATGTCACAAAACCTTAAGTGTGCAGACCCTGTGGGTTCGAGAACTATGTAGACATGACC
The DNA here is from genome assembly GCA_022496015.1 of Hordeum marinum. Classification (NCBI taxonomy): domain Eukaryota; kingdom Viridiplantae; phylum Streptophyta; class Magnoliopsida; order Poales; family Poaceae; genus Hordeum; species Hordeum marinum. The sequence goes on along the minus strand of CM039678.1, from coordinate 74,319,790 downwards.
GAGACACCTCTACGGTTAATAACCAATAGCGGGACCTGGATGTCCACATTGGTTCCCACATATTCTACGAAGATCTTTATCGGTTGAACATCTATGTCAAGGATTCAGTCAATCCCGTATGATGTTCCCTTTGTTCTTCGTTATGTTACTTGCCCGAGATTCAATCGTCGGTATCTCCATACCTAGTTCAACCTTGTTACCTGCAAGTCTCTTTACTCGTTCCGTAATACAAGATCCCGCAACAAACACTTAGTCACATTGCTTGCAAGGCTCATTGTGATGTTGTATTACCGAGTGGGCCCCAAGATACCTCTCCGTTACAGGGAGTAACAAATCTCAGTATTGATCCATGCCAACTCAATAGACACCCTCGGAGATACCTATAGAGCACCTTTATAGTCACCCAGTTACGTTGCGACGTTTGATACACACAAGGCACTCCTCTGATGTCTGTGAGTTGCATGATCTCATGGTAATAGGAACACATACTTGACATGCAGAAAACAGTAGCAGTAAACTGACACGATCATATGCTACGTTTGTAGTTTGGGTCTTGTCGATCACATAATTCTCCTAATGATGTGATCCCGTTATCAAATGACATGTCATGTCAATGGCCTAGGAAACCTCGACCATCTTTCATCAACGAGCTAGTTCACTAGAGGCATACTAGGGACAGTGTGTTGTCTATTTACCCACACATGTAATGTGTTTCCAATCAATACAATTATAGCATGGATAATAAACGATTATCATGAACAAGAAAATATAATGATAAACACTTTATTTATTGCCTCTAGGGCATATTTCCAACAAGTTTTACGTGGCTTCTATGGGTATCTAGCAAGAACAATTCTCACCTATGCAAAACCACAATGGTGATACACAAATTGCTACTCAACCATCTCAAGGACCGCCTTTTTTGAATCTGATCCAACTAAAGTAGGAGAGACAAACACCCGCCAACCATCTTTATGCAACAAAGTCACATGTCAGTCGATTCAACCGGTCTCTCGTAAGCGTACGAGTAAGGTTGTTCCAGGCCGCTTCATCCCACAATACCGCTGAATCAAAAACCGACCAAGGGAGGAAGCAACCTGAGCATCAATGCCCACAAACTCCTTTGTGTTCTACTCGTGATCTCATCTATACATAGACCTAGCTCTTGATGCCACTGTTGGGGAACGTTGCATGGGAAACAAAAAAATCCTACGCACACACAAGATCTATCCATGGTGTTGAGCATCTAGGAGAGGGAGAGTGGATCTACATACATGTCATGGTTTCGTCATGGCAGATGCCATGGGTAGGCTTATCGAGAGGGGCCGAAGGACGGCGGCAGGCTCCGAGAGCAGGGTTAGGCACAGACAGTGGCTGACACGTGATGTACCGAGGTTCAGGGCCCTCCATGGGAGGTAAACTCTCTAGTCCTACTCGGTCTAGATTGGGTGATGGAGAGATTAGAATATCGCTCTTGGAGCTGTATGAGCGAGGAAGGAGAAGGAGCTAGCCGTCCTCCTGCCTCGACGTATGCGTGTGATTGGTCGGTATGTGTAGTGAAACTCCGAACTGGGGACACCTTGCATGGGGGTGGTCCGAGGGGTTTTATAGGCCACCCCCCGGATTACAAAAGGAATAAAAGGCCGGGGAGGGCCCCGGCTGGCAGCCTCTCGGGCCAGCTACGGGGCCCGCCAGCTGTGGGGTCTTGTCGTCGGTAGGTCCCACCAGTTGAAGGGTCCCGTCCGGAGCCGGCAGGGTCCGCATGATGGGTCCCGACGCCGGTCGCATCGCAGCACGGGTTGCCCCTTGCGATGTCGTCTTGCAGCGCTCGGCCGAGGTCAACGGCCCGGCCGGCCGCCCTGTAGCCATGCCGGGGCAGGTAACGGAGTGGTTGAGGCGTGCCGGCACTGTTGGAGGCCCAGTCGCCATCCACCGGGGTCAGAGGTCCTGACGGCTTCGTTGTAGCCATGCGGGCGCTGACCACCGATGGGATGGGGTCCATTGTTGCCGCGCAGGCCTTGGCGATGGTATCCGATGCCCAGTCGGCTGAGGGGGCCAGCCGACAACGTCCCCAGCCGGCTAGCGTGCCATATCCGGCGGATGCGTAGCCGGCAGTCCCTAGCCGGAGGGTCGTGGCCGGCAAGGCATAGCCGGACCGCTAGGGGAAGCGGCCCGCCCTTTAGTCGTGTTTGGTGAGTTAGAGCAAGGGGGCATTTGATGATACCCCGGGGTTGTCCCCCCGTCAGTAGTCCCCGAAGCCGGGGAGGCCCGCCGATGGGTCACGGTGGTCCTCGCCGGCTTGAAGATCGCTCCTGTTCCAGGAGATGTCCGGAGGGCCAGATGACGCCAGCAGACGGCCAGCCGGCTCCACAGCCGGCCGAAACCATGCGTGCCGCCTCAGGTCCTCCGTCGGGCCAAAGAGTGGCGCCACACGAAGGGGGCTACCGGTTGTAGCCTGGTAGGCCACGCGCCGGAAAAGACCGGACCACGTAGGCGGGCCCCCCACGACCGCGGCCTCGATCCGCGCACGCAGATCTCGCACGGCACGGGCGGGCGGTTGGCGTTCCCGAGCGCCATGATGACCGCTCCGCGCGCTTCGGGAGACGTGGGGGTCACGCGCGGCGGGTGCGATCCCCACGACCTGCCCGCGTAGGATATTAAAGGGAGAGGGGGCGAGAGGTGCGACCTGTTTGCTCCCCTCGGCCCCGTCGCTTCGGTCTCGTCTCCCTGCCCCCTTGTCATGAGAGATAGAGAGATATACACCAGGCAGAGCTCACGAGGAGTCCGCGCCGCCGCCCGCCATCGCAGAGAGTCCAGGCCGCCGCCGAGCTTGCGCGCCACCGTCGTGACCGCACACCCCCACCACGACCATGGTGAACAAGGGTGTGTGGGACGGGAGCGACGTCGACGAGACGTTCATCGAGCACCTCCGCCACCACCACAAGCTCCCGATGGAAGAGCACTTGGAGGAGCGACCGGCCGGGGTGGAGAACTCCCCGGCACCGCGGGAAGGCATGGTCGTGGTCTTTGCCGACCAGTTCCACCGCGGATTGGGGCTGCCGGCGAGTGCGTTCTTTCGTCGATTCCTGACGCGCTTTGGCCTGCAACCGCACCATCTTGCTCCCAACGCCATCTTGTAGCTGGCGGCTTACGTTGTGCTTTGCAAGGGGTATCTAGGGGTCGAGCCGAGGCTCGACTTCTGGTGCCGCCTGTTCTTCCTGAAGCGGCAAACGGTGAAGGATCCGGTGATGCAGCAGATGGTGATGACCGCCTGCGGAGGCGCCTCGATCCAAATCCGCAAGTGGACCGGCTTCCCCAAGCTCCCCCTGCACGAGTCGGTGAAACACTGGCAATGGGGGTTCTTCTATGCGAAGAACGTGAAGCCGGAGGAGGACTTCATCAACCTCCCTGACTTCAACAACCATCCGCCTACCACCATGTTGAACTGGCGGGCGACGCCGCCTCAGCCTCCCGAGACGGTCGACCGGCTCTGCGCCCGTCTTCTCGAGCTGACCGGGCAGGAGGCGCTGAAGGCCACCGATCTACTAGCGGTGATGATGGAGTGCCGGGTGGCGCCGCTGCAGCATCGGCCGCACCTCATCTGCCAGATGGGGGGACGCCACGATCCTTGTCGGCTCTCCACCAAGGATCTGAAGCCGGCTCACGTGGCGAGGAAGGTGAACGGCATTACGACGGCAAAGATGAAGGAGGGAGAATGCCAGTGGGGGAAGATCCCCTACAGCCAGAGCCACCCGGCGCCACGGGTAAGTACTTCGGTCGGCTCCTTCCGCCACACTATTGCCGCTGTGGAACTCTTCTTACTATGTTCTGACGATGCGCACCGTCTGGCTTGCCTGCAGAAGTTCCCGATTCTGCAGAACTATGCGGAGCCGGCGCCCGACACGGCGAACTCAGACCTCGAGGCGGTCGAGGACGCCAATGACGTGGAGCCGGCCGTCTCCGGGAGAGTCGGTGCGTCGGAGATAGAGGAGGCCGAGACGGAGACGGATGAGGCCGACGAGGCCGAGTCGACGGGTGAGTCTCCTCCCCAGACACGTCTACGAGCCTGGCCTGATGAGGATGCTGAGCAAAAGCCGCTCCGTGCTGCAGAGGCTCCGAAGGAGTTCTCGGAGGGAGAGGTCACGGCGCCACGGAGGCGCCAGCCACGGGCCGGAGGCAGCTCCATCCGAGGGGGCCCAGTCGTGGACGACAAAGGGAAAGGGCCGGCCGCCCCCAAGCCGGCGCCCAAGCGCGTGGCGACAGCGCAGCCAGGCGGCAGCCACGGAGGAGGGAGCAAGAGGCAAAGGGTTGCCCCATCGGGGCCCTCGAGATGGGCAGTCCCCGTCATGAATGGGTAACTTTATCTCCCATCCCTCCTCAATTCGCCTCCCGCCATCCTTCCCTCCAGCCCCTTATCTTTCTACTGTCGGGGAGGCGTGCGCGCTGGGGAGGACCCCAGGCGGCAGGACGGAGAGGGTGGCGCCGTCGACGACGGCCGAGGCCAAGGAGCGCCAGGCATGGCTCAACCTCGAGGAGGCCGAGCGAGAGCGGTGTACGAGGAATGCCGCCGGTGGGAGGAGGCGGCGAGAGAACGGGGGGGCAGCAGGGAGGCCGCTGGCGGCGCGTGGGAGGCCTTCCCCCACGATCCGGAGGAGAGGATGTCGGGCCTCCACGGCTCCGGACGGTCCGCGGAGGCCGGCGCGGAGGCCGCGGAGGACGCGGCGAGGAGGGGCCGCGACGCCGCCCAGCCAGGGGCGGACGACGTGCCACCGGCGACGGACGATGCCCCGCGGGAGGTGGGCGGCGTGCCACTAGGGGCGGAGGCGCCGCCCCCGGAGGTGCCAGCGCTGGGGACGTCGGCCCCGGAGGTGCCGGCGTCGGGTACGCCGGCTCCCGAAGTGCCGGCGTCAGGGATGCCGGCTCCGGAGGTGCCGGCGCCGAACGCGAGCAGGCCAGGAGCTACTGGAGCTGGAGCACCCCAGGCCAGGGCCACGGTGACCGGGGAGACGGCCGTGGCAGGCGCATCGACGGCAACCCTCGGCGTGGTGGCGACAATGGGGGTCGGCCCCGTCGTGGTCTCCGACGACGAAGGACCTGCGGACGGGGGCCGGTCGCAGCAGACATGGGCGACGGCCGGGGGCTCGGCCTCGGGCGAGCTCTCGAATACCCTTGGGGCGGCGGTGGACACCATCGTGGAGGCCTTTGCCGCCTACCGCACCCAGGTGTCGCAGGACGCCCGGGCCGCCAACAACCGGCTGGTGAGCTGGAGCAGGCGGTCGCGTTAAGTTTTCCTTTCTTTCTTCTTGTCTTCGACTCTTCTTTCCTTCTCTTCTTTCCAGTGGGGGCGCGGCAGCGCACCCACTTGGTGTAGCCCCCGAGGCCCGAGCCGGATGGGGTGCAGGCGGGTCAGGCCTGAAGTAGCCAAGTTGTTGTTGTCTTGCAGGCGGCGCACGATCGTCGGGTGGCCGCGTACAACACCCTGCTAGGGTTGTACCGAGGGACCGAGAACCGGCTCACTGTTGTCATCGCGGACTTGCGAGGTACGTATCTTTGTGTTTTCACTGAGGGGGGCGTAGCCCCCGGGAATCAGGCCGGCTGCCTCGGAGGCGGGCCGAATCCCTTTTGTTATTGTTTTCTGACGGCGAAGGTTTCCTCGCATGAAGCCGCCCACGCCGAGATGGTCAGCCTTCGGCGTCAGGTGGGGCGCCTGTTCGAGGAGTGCAATACCGTGACGGCCGAGTGCCGCCGGTTCCGCGAGAAGACGGAGGGGGCGAGGACGGAGCGGAAGGCGCTCGAGGAGCCTCACCGCCTGGCGTTGGCGGAGCGGGAGACGGTTCTCCGCCAAGAGGCGGAGGAGCGGGAGAAGGTACTCTGCCAGGAGCTGGAGGCCCAAGATGCCGCGCTAGCCAAGGCGGCCAAGGAGGCGCAAGAGGCCCGGGAGGATAACGAGCGTCTGTGCAAGGAGGCGGAGGCCCGGGAGGCGCGACTGTAGGAGCAGGGTCAGTCTTCTGCTCCTTCTCCCTTTTTGCATCTTCCTCCCTGTAGCGCCTCATGCTCACCCCCCGTCCCCTCTTAGGACTCTTCCCCCGCACGTAGGAAACCACGGAGGCGGCCATGGAGGCCGACCACGAGGCTCGACGAGCCAAGGGGGAAGCTGTTGGGGAGCATGCCCCCTAGGACCTGGACGAAGTGGGAACCGCCGCCTACGCGCGCCTGACGGAGGTCGTCCGCACAACGACGCAGCTCCAGGCGGCCGGCTCGGCGCTGGTCAGCACTCTTTGGCCCAGGGCGGTGAATCCGGGCCCCATGACCTAGGTTGCCAGGTGGCTGGAGTATGGAACCGCGTGGGTAAACACCTGGAGGGCCTCCGCAGCGCACGCCGGCGCGGAGATGGCGCACCACGTCGCCAGGTCGTGGTACCCTGAGCTTGACTTGGGTCTACTCATGGCCCAGCGTGTCGGTACTGACACGGAGTTGGAGGTGGTGGCGGACGAGCTGCAGGTGCGGGCTAGCGAGCTCGCCACCTTCGCAGCGTGGGACGAGTACGTCCCGAAGCGCGGTGAGGAGGGCGCGGCGGTCCCAGAGGACGACGATGGGCTCGCCTGGGATGACCCGGAGGGGAGCGAAGGCGAGACGGAGGACGGGGGGTCCGACACCGACGACTACGCCCCGTCCGAGCCGTCCCTGGATGCGGGAGCCTCTACTTCGGCTGCCCCGGGAGCGCCGGCATCGATGGCGCCAGCACCGCCGGCCATAGGATCTTGAATGCCGCCGGCTCTAGGAACGCCGGCGTCGGAGGAGGGCCGGCCCGAAGTTGTCGTCGTTCGGGCCTTCTTTATTTTCTCTGCACTTTTGTTTAGTACCGGAATTCCATCCACTGGGGGTGTATTTAGAACATATGTAATGAACTCGTGGCCGTGGTCCTCTTTAATCATCTGAATTTTATGTCATTTGCCTTTGTTAAATAGTGTGCGTGCCGGCTTTTCTTTCGCCCTTCGCCTTTTGACTTGTATCCGCTCGCCAGGATTTCTTCCGGCTTCCACCCTGCCTGCAGGCCAGCCGGGAGCCGGTTTGGGACAGGGACGGGGCTTCGTCCTTGGGAAAAACCGGCAAACTTTTAGAGTCAACCGGCTTAGGGCTAGGTTGAGACGGCAGAGGCCGGTTACTAGGAGTAGCGTGGTTCTGTTAGGCCGGTCCGGTTGACCTGCTTCGGCCAGTCCTTGTGTGGGAAGTCCCTTCATACCCCGTGACCCCTTCAGCCGGACAGCCGGGAGCCGGTCTATAGCTGGTTAGGGAGGGGAGGCGAAGGACTGCTTGCCCACAAAATTTATTCGCCTTGGGAGGGAACCGGGCGAGCCCCCGGGCCCGGGAACCGGACCCGGTCGAAGTGCTTTAGAACGATGGGAAGAAAACTTTGGAAAGGACGAAAAAGGGGCATGCCCCAAGCGCCGGCTCGGGCCCCCCGTTATATTCATAGGCCCAAAAAAAGGGGAGGGTACATACGCTGGTTCTTAGCAATAAAACAGACGGAGGAGCGTCGCGTTCCACGGGCGCTCCGTCTCCTCGCCGGAGGCCTCTCTCTTGCGCTTCTGCGGCTTCTAGGCGTCTATCAGGTAGTACGCGTTGTTGTGCAGCGCCCGGCTAATGGTGAATGGGCCCTCCCATGGGGAGAACAGCTTGTACTGGCCGACTGTTCACTGGATCCGCCTGAGCACCAAGTCCCCTTCGCGGAAGGAGAGTGGCTGGATCCGCTTGCTGTGGTAGTGCCAGAGCTTCTGTTGGTAGATGGCCGTCCGGCTCAAAGCCAGCTCGCAGGCTTCCTCGAGGAGGTCAACGTCGTCTTCCCTTGCTTCCTTTGCGTCCTTCTCGATGTACAGGGTAAACCGAGGAGAATCGAACTCGATGTCGGTGGGAATGATCGCCTCGGACCTGTAAACGAGAAAGAACAGGGTGTAGCCGGTCGATCGGTTGGGCGTGGTCCGGAGGCTCCAAAGGACGGCCAGCAGCTCTTCAACCTAGCAGCCGGCCGACCGGACCATTGGTGTCACGAGCCGGGGCTTGATGCCAGATAGGAGCGAGCCGTTTGCCCTTTCGACCTGGCCATTTGACTATGGATGGGCAACGGACGCCAGGTCCAGCCGGATGCCCCGTCTTGAGTAGAAGCGCGCTAGCGCGCCCTTGGCGAAGTTCGTGTCGTTGTCGGTGATGATGCTGTGGGGGACGTCGTAGCGGACCGTGATGTCTTCGATGAACCGGACGGCCGTGGGGCCGTCTAGCTTCTTGATTGGCCGGGCCTCAATCCACTTGGTGAATTTATCGACGACGACCAGCAGATGCGTCATGCCGCCTCGGGCGGTCTTGAATGGTCCGACCATGTCTAGCCCCCAGACGGTGAAAGGCCACGAGAGCGGATGGTTTGTAGGGCGGTAGCCGGTAGATGGCTCTGCGTGCTGAAGCGCTGGCAGCCCTCGCACTTGTCGACCAGTTCCTTGGCCGCCTCCAGGGCGGTCGGCCAGTAGAAACCGTGGCGGGACGCTTTGGCCACTAGGGACCTGGAGGCGGCGTGATGCCCGCACTCGCCCTAGTGGATGTCGAGGAGCATCTCGAGCCCCTTCTTTGGCTCGACGCAGCGCTGGAAGACGTCGGTGGTGCTGTGGTGAACCAGCTCGCGGTTGATGATGCTGTAGGCCGAGGCCCGGCGCTGAATTTGCCTCGCAGTGGCCTCGTCGGAGGGGAGCTCGCCACACTGGAGGAACGCCAGGATGGGCTGGGCCCATGATGGCGTCGAGACAAGAGCCGGCTCAGCCCCTGGGACCGGCTCGTCAGTCCTCGGGACCTGCTTGCCAGCCCCCGGGGGTGAGGAAGTGGCCGGGACATCGTCCGTCGTCATGACGCCGGCGGTCTCGGATCCGGCGCGCGCAGAGGTGGACGGCTCGATCGTCGTGGTGGGAAGTGCTGGCTCAGAGGCGGGTGGAGATGGAGCCGACAGAGCCGCTGCAGCCGGCGGGGCTGGTTGTGAAGCCGGCTCCGCCGAGGTGTCAGCAGCGCTCGGCGGAACGAATATGGACTCCAACTCGGGGGAGGGCTTGATCGAGGGCTTCAGTAGCCGCTCGAGGGAGATGCCGGCTGGGATGGCCTGCCGGGTGGAGTCAATCTTGGCCAGCGTGACGGACGCCTCGTTGTCCGCACGGGGGACGTGGTGGAATTCGCAGCCCTTGAAGGAGTCGGTGAGCTGCTAGACGAGGAAGCGGTAGCTGGCCATGTTGGCGTCCCTGGCGTCCCATTCGCCAGAGACCTGTTGCACCACGAGGTCGGAGTCGCTGAAGCAGATAATGCGCCGGATGGCGATCTCCTTGGCAAGCCGGAGGCCATGGACGAGGGCCTCGTACTCGGCCACGTTGTTGGAGGCGGCGAAGTGGATCTGGAGGGCATAGCGGAGCTGGTCGCCCTCTGGGAGACGACAGGACGATGCCCGCTCCCAGGGCGGTTCGCATCTTCGAGCGATCGAAGTGCATGCGTCAGTGCGTGGAGTCGGGCGGAGGCGGTACGAACTGGGTCTCAGCATAGTCGATGAGGAAGTCGGCCATCGCCTGGGACTTGATGGCGGTACGGGGTTTGTACCGGATCTTGTAGTCGGCCAAGGCAATGGCCCATTAGGCGATCCGGCTGGTGGCGTCTCGGCCGGGCATGATTTCACCCAGGGGCGCCGTGCTCACGATGGTGATGACGTGCTCTTGGAAGTACTGCTTGATCTTCTCGGCGGCGAAGTATATGTCATAGCACATCTTCTAGTAGTGGGGGTAGTTCTGCTTGGAGGCGGAGAGGACCGCGCTGAGGTAGTTGACGGGGCGCTGCATCGGAAGTGTCTTGCCCTCTTCCGGCCGCTCCGCCACCAGGACGACACTGATGACACGCGTGGTGGACGCGATGTAAGCGAGCAGGGGCTCCTTGTCGGCCGGCGCAGCCAAGATGGGCGCGCTGGTGAGAGCCCGCTTGAGGTCACGAAATGCCGTGTCTGCCTCGTCGGACCAATCGAACAGGGCCGGCTTCTTCGAGAGGTCCCGGCCCGGCTCGACCAGGGCCGACTTGCGCAGGAGCCCGTAGAGGGGCAAGGCCTTCTCGCCCAGCCGGCTGATGAACCGGCTGAGGGAGGCGAGGCAACCGGTGAACTTCTAGACGTCGTGGAGCCGAGACGGCTTGGGCATGCGCTCGATAACCCGGATCTTCTCAGGGTTAGCTTCGATGCCGCGAGCGGACACGAAGAAACCCAACAGTTGGCCGGCTGGGAACCGAAGACACACTTCTCCAGGTTGAGCTTGATCTTGTACTCGCGCAAGTTGGCGAACGTCTCCCGGAGGTCATTGAGGAGGTTGAAGTGCTTCTTGGATTTGACGACGATGTCGTCCACGTAGACATGGACGTTCCTGCCTATCTGAGACAGGAGGCACTTCTGCATGCAGCGCTGGAAGGTGGCGCCGGCGTTCTTCAGGCCGAAGGACATGGTGATGTAGCAGTAGGCCCCGAAGGGGGTGATGAAGGAGGTCTTGAGACGGTCGGCCGGGTCCAGCTTTATCTAGTGGTAGCTTGAGTAGGCATCCAGAAAGGACAGCAAATCGCAGCCGGCCGTGGAGTCAATGACTTGGTCGATCCGCGGCAGGGTGAACGGGTCCTTGGGTCACGCCTTGTTCAGGCTCGTGTAGTCGATGCACATGCGCCAGGTCTTGTTTTTCTTCAGCACGAGGACTGGGTTGGCCAGCCAGTCCGGGTGGAACACCTCCATGATGAAGCTGGCTGCGAGCAGCTGCGCGATCTCTTCTCCGATAGTGCGCCGCTTCTCCTTGGAGAAACGGCGCAGGGGTTGCTTGACCGGCTTCGCGTCTGGCCGTACGTGCAGCTTGTGCTCGGCGAACTTCCTCGAGACACCCGGCATGTCTTTGGGGGACCATGCGAAGATGTCCCGATTCTCACGGAGGGAGTCGACGAGCTCGCTTTCCTATTTGCTGTCGAGGCACGAGCCGATGGTCATGCACTGGGTGGGGTTGGCGGATCGAGCGGCACCTGCTTGGTGTCCTTGGACGGTTGGAACGAAGCTTCGCTGACCGACTGGGAGGGGGGTCGGCACGGCCGGCAGGGCGGAGGCAAGGGCCACCAGCCGGTCGAGCTGCTGCTTCTCCTCCGCTATATCCAGGGCCTCGGCCAGCCGGCTACCGTCGCGCGTGGACGCGATTGACATCTGGTACTTGCCGGCGACGGTGATGATGCCCTTGGGGCCCGGCATCTTGAGCTTGAGGTAGGCGTAATGGGGGATGGCGATGAACTTGACGAGGGCCAGCCGGCCGAGCAACGTGTGGTAGGGGCTGTCGAGGTCGACCACCTCGAATGAGACAGGCTCGCGGCGGAAATGACTAGCGTCGCCGAAGAGGACGTTGAGCTTGATCTTGCCGACGGGCGTGCAGGACTTGCCCGGCACGATGCCGTGAAAGACGGTCTGGCTTGTCTTCAGGTCCTCCACCTTGAGCCCTAGCTTGAGAAGGGTGTCCAGGTAGAGGATGTTGATGCTGCTGCCCCCGTCGATCAGCACCCGCGAGAAGCGGCACGAGCGCCTCTCGGAGGTGATGGTGGGATCGAGGACGAGGGCATAGCTGCCGGGATTCGGCATCACGGCCGGGTGGTCCGCCCGGCTCCAGGTGACCGGCTTCTCAGACCAGTGCATGAATTGGGGAGTCGCGGGGATGGTGGCGTTCACCTCGCGGTGGAGCTGGCGCTGGGAGTGCTTGTCCGTCTCCTCGCTGGTGAAGACGACGTACCAGCCGTCGTGCTCAGGGTACTGGTTGAGCAGCCGGCCGTCGTTGCGAGCCGGGGCCAGAGCCGCCTGAGCCGGTCTGGGATCCGGAGCCGGAGCATGGGCCGGAGCCAGTGCGCGAGCTGGTGGCGCGGGGGGAGCCGGGAAGCCGTCCCCCGGGCTAGACGCTGGGAGAAGCTGCACTGCCGGAGCGTGTGCGTAGCCGGCTTGACGCCGGAGTGGTTCTTGCAGGGGAGGTCAAGCATTTTCTCGAAAGTCAGCTTGGGCTGCCAGGTAGCCTTGCCGATGCGCTGGCGCTGACCGAGGGCCTAGCCAGTCGGCTGCTCCTCCTTGATGGACGCGACCTGCCGGCTCCCGTAGCGGGAGTAGGGCTGGTCGTTCTTGCGCTTGCCGTCCCGCTGCTGCCGGTTATCGGCCGCCGCCCGTGGCGTGGTAGGGGGCGTAGCCGGTTTGGCCGGTGCCTTGGCTTTCATCTTCATTGAGGAATTGGCCGTGGCGTATTTGTCCGCTTTGGACATTAGGTCCGCCAGGGAGGTTGGCTCGGAGCACAGAAGCTTGTGCTTGAGAGGGGTGCCATCACAGCAACCTTCGATGAAGTACTGGATGGCTTGTACCTCGTGTACTCCCTCGCAGGAGTTGTAGAGCTCTGTCCAGCGCGTGAGGTAGGCGTGGAGGGGATCTTCCGGCCCCTGGACGCACATGGCCAGCTCGCAGGGCCGGCAGGGCCGTTTGTAGGTGCTGGTGAAGTTGCAAACGAAGGCTTCCTCGAAGTCCGTCTAGGTGTTGATGCTGCCGGCAGGCAGGCTGTTAAGCCAGGTGCGGGCCGAGCCGATCAGCATGAGGGGGACGTAGCGGACGGCTACGTGCTTGTTTCCCCTGGCGATTCTGGCGGTGGTGGTGTAGTCGATCAGCCAGTCCTCCGGCTTGGCGGTCCAGGTGTATTTCGGGGTGTCGCGAGGAAGGGTGAAGCCGGGCTAAAAAGGCTCATTGCGGATCCGAGGGCCAAAGCAGGTCGGGCCTATCGAGCCCTCCTCCTCAAGGAGGGCCGACTGCGCCAACCAGTCGAGGCGGAGCCGGGCGTCGTTGTCACAGTGGGGGACGCGCGGGCCGAGCCGGGCCACAAGCTCAGGGCGAACGGCCGGCGGGATGGACCGTGCTCTCTCTTGCCACGGCGGTGGAGTGTGCTCGCTGGTGCGCCGGCTGCCTCCTATCGGCGCCTCAACACAGCGGTTGCTGCGAGCCGGGTTGTTGCTGCACGGCTGTTCACAGCCGTCTGCTCGTTCCCGCATGAGGGGGGGGGCGCTGGACATTACTCCCCCGGGAGTTCCGGACGGAGGGTCAAGGGGCGCTGGAGTGCTGAGCCGGCCGGCGGTCAGCAGCACCAGCGTCCTCGCCCTCGGGGCGGGGGAACTCCGAGATAGCCCCGCCGGGGGTGAGGCCGGCCTGTTGCGCGTTGGCGGTGTCGATGAGGTCCTTGATGTGACGCTCGCGCGCGACGCGTTCCTCGCTCTCCAAAGTTGCCAAGTCCTCGTAGGCAACCTTGGCGGCGCGTAAGTTGGCCGCGGGGTTATCGTAGATGGGGAGGCATCCGCCGAGGATTTTCGTGACCACGCGGCCACGCTCCTGCACGACCCCACGCTGGCTGGGATCGGGGCCAGCCGGGGTGAGACCGTACGCGCAGTTGTACTCCCGCTGCGCGGCCTCCATCCGGCGCCACTCGGCGATGAGGGTGCTGGCGTCCTAGAACAGCAGGCGGCGGGCTGCCTCCAGCTCGGCCCTGGCGGTAGCTGGATCCGCCATCGTGGCGATCGGAGTGCACAGACCCCAGAGGGTGGCGGCGAGTAGGTCGGAGGTGCCGGCGCGACCAGCGGCTACGCCGGCCTCGGCCGCTCGCACACGGCCCGAGGTGGTGGAAGAGGTGGCGACAATCACTCCCATGCGAGTGTGGGAGCCGATGGCCTCGCCCGTGGCGAGCGTGCCTACGGACGAGGGAGGCTCGATGCAGTTGAGCACCCAGCTAGGGTACTCGTCGGTCGCACGTGCGTCGGCGAGGCTTAGCTTGCTGAGCTGCCCGGTGAGCGCAGCGACGTTGCGCGCGAGGCTGCGGCCGAGGCGCTCATCAGAGACGCCGGTCGCACTACCCGCGGGACCTGCCGGAGCAAGCCCCACGAGCATGCAGTTCTTCCCAGGAGTGAGGCGGCTGGGGGAGGTGGTGAAGGGCCCCGCCCAGAGCGTGACTCCGGCCGACGTTGTAGATGGCCCCACGGTGGGCGCCAACTGTCGTGGTTTCGTCACGGCAGATGCCATGGGTAGGCTTATCGAGAGGGGCCGAAGGACGTCGGCGGGCTCCGGGAGCGGGGTTAGGCACAGACGGTGACTGACACGCGATGTACCCAGGTTCAGGGCCCTCCATGGGAGGTAAAACCCCTAGTCCTGCTCGGTCTAGATTGGGTGATGGAGAGATTACAATATCGCTCCTCGAGCTGTACGAGCGAGGAAGGAGAAGGAGCTAGCCGTCCTCCTGCCTCGACGTATGCGTGTGATGGGTCGGGATGTGTAGTGAAACTCCAAACTGGGGACCCCTTGCATGGGGGTGGTCTGGGGGGTTTTATAGGCCAACCCCCAGATTACAATAGGAATAAAAGGCCAGGGAGGGCCTCGGCTGGCAGCCGCTTGGGCCGGCTGCGGGGCCCGCCAGCTGTGGGGTCTTGTTGTCGGTAGGTCCCGTCAGCTGAAGGGTCCCGTCCGGAGTCGGCGGGGCCCTGATGATGGGTCCCAACACCGGTCGCATCACAGCATGGGTCACCCCTTGCGATGTCGTCTTGCGGCGCCCGGCCGAGGTCAGCGGCCCGGCCGGCCGCCCTGTAGCCATGCCGGGGCAGGTAACGGAGTGGTTGAGGCGTGCCGGCACAGTTGGAGGCCCGGTTGCCATCCGCCAGTGTCAGAGGTCTTGATGCCTTCATTGTAGTCATGCGGGCGCTAACCCCCGATGGGATGAGGTCCACTGTTGCCGCAAAGGCCCTGGCGATGGTATCCGATTCCTAGCCGACTAAGGGGGCCAGCCGGCAACGTCCCCAGCCGGCTAGCGCGCCGTAGCCGGCGGATGCGTAGCCGGCGGTCCTTAGCTGGAGGATCATGGCCGGCAAGGTATAGCCGGACCGCTAGGGGAAGAGGCCCGCCCTTTAGTCGTGTTTGGTGAGTTAGAGCAAGGGGGCATTTGAGGATACCCCGGGGTTGTCCCCCCGTCAATACCCCTGTAGATCACTAGGCGCGAAGCGTTAAGAAACGCGGTTGATGTAGTCGAATGTCTTTGCGATCCAAATCGCTGAGCATCCCGCAATCCCATCACGATCCATCCCGCGATCCAATCATGATCCGTCCTGCAATGCCATCACAATCCGTCCCACGATCAAATCACGAATCATCTCGCGATCCTGATCACGGTCGTTCCGATCTAGCGCTGAACGGACGACACCTCCGTGTTCAGCACACGTACAGCTCGATGATGATCTCTGCCTTCTTGATCCAGCAAGAGGGGGAGGATAGGTATATGAGTTCTCCGGCAGCGCAATGGCATGGCGGCGATGGTGGTGGAACTATTACGGCAGGGCTTCGCCTAAGCAGCACCAAACTAGACTAGAGGAGAAAACGACCTAGATGAAGTAGAGGGCAGCACGTGGCAATTAGAGTTAGCTCTCCCCTCTAAATCCTCTAGTATATATAGGAGGTAGGGAGGGGAGGAGGAAGCATCAAACCCTCAAGGTTTGGCCGAAATTGGAGGTGGAGGAGTCCTACTCCAATCCTACTAAGAGTAGGATTCCTCCTCTCCGCTTGGAAATACTTTCCACCTTTTCCACCTTTGGGTTTTTCCCACCCCTAGCCGCATGGGCCTTAGTGGGGGGTTCGGCCAGCCCACTAGGGGCTGGTTTGACTCCTCCCACGGCCCATGAGGTCCTTTGGGTCGAGACATCCCTCCTAATGGCCCCCGGTACCCACCCACCCACCCCCCACCCCGACACTCCCGGTACACTACCAAAGTACCCGAAACTTTTCCGGTGACCAAAACAGGACTTCCTATATATCAATCTTTACCTCGGGGCCATTATGGAGCTCCTCGTGACTTCTAGGATCTCATGCGGGACTCCGAACAACCTTCAGTCACCCACATACATAACTCAATACTACCGAAACGTCACAGAACGTTAAGTGTGCAGACCCTGCGGGTTCTAGAACTATGTAGACATGACCCAGACACCTCTACGGTCAATAACCAATAGCGGGACCTGGATGCCCATATTGGTTCGTACATATTCTACAAAGATCTTTATCGGTGGAACCTTTATGTCAAGGATTCAGTTAATCCCATATGATGTTCCCTTTGTCCTTCGGTATATTACTTGCCCGTGATTCGATCATTGGTATCTTGTAACATCCCAAAATTCCATTTTGGAATGTTATGAAATAAAGCTATGAATCATCATCATCTTTGCTTGAATGTATGAATTTAGTTGAAATGCTTCTTCTGGTTTTCTGAAAGTCCCTTTCAATTTTTCTCTTTGTTGCTTTCATCCATTTGAAAACCCTGGTAAAAGTTCAAAATAAGAGGGAGGAACATGACACTACACACCAGGGACTTCTTGGTGAGTTATTTTAGCAATAAAAACCAGGGGGTATTTTGAAAAATATTTGCAAAATTTTTTTAAAACCAAATAGGCAATTTCTGAAAATATTATTTTTTAAATTATTCAAATGACAGAATAAAAATGTTCAATAAATGGCATTTATTATTCTGTTAATTTTGATATATACTTTTCCTATTTTTGGAATTAAACTGAATGAATTAAAGGCTTTTTATTTCGCTGGAAATTAGAAAAGGAAAGGTTTTTAAGCAAATCGGGCCGGCCCATAGCATTTAATTCCCAAAATCACTCCGAGCCGGCCGACTGACGCGCAGACGCCGCCCTCCCTCTCTCTGGCAACAGGAGCTCGCCGGAGATCGCGCCACCCCGGATCTCCCTCCTCCTTCCTTCCCCCGCCCCACCCGTGGCCCTATAAGTCGCCGGCCACTCTCCGCACTCCATCCCCCCCCCCCGAAGCTCTCTCTCTCCCTCGCCAGAGCACTGCGCTGAAGCTCGCCGGAGCTCTGCCCTGACCGAACCCATCCACCGCACCTGGCCGTCGTCTCCCTAGTCCCCTCGCCCCACCGTCATCACCAGAGTACGCCGGAGACCCGCCGCTATCGATTGAAGCCCTCCGACGACCTCCTCGACCACCGGAGCAACCTCCCCGACCAGCTTCGACCACCGGCTGCCGCCGTCCTCGCCGGAGACCACCTCCTCCCCTTTGTAAGTCATCGGATCCTCTCTGGACCGTCGAATCTATGGACAACGACCCAGATTAGAACTTATTAAACGGCGAACCGTTTTCCTTTATAGTTCGGTAGTCTGCTCGATTCGTCAGATCTCGCACACCCCGCAGCCAATCACCGTTTGCCACGTAGCCGGTCTGTCCGCTAGTTCTTTTTTTCTTTTCTAATTTTGTTTTAGTTAACAAAATGTCTTCTATTTTTATTTTAGTTGTAGCTCTTAAAATATTTAGTGTTTTTAGTTAATTCTTTTTGCATTAGGTCACATATTTCATGTAGTTTCACCTTGTAGTATTAAATTTTAAATTTGAACTCTAAAATTTGAATTTAATCAAATTTGCTTAAACTACTAAAATATGTTTAACTAGAGTTTAAAAATAGATTTTTGTATGAATCTGTTTGCTACTGCTTGGTATTAGTTAGGACTGTCTTCATGCTTAGTTTAAGGATTTTTAGGATGAATTTTTTTAGTGTTTTAACCATAAACAGAATCTGCCTAGTGGTTAGTATAACTTAACTAGTTTAATTTTTAGTTAGTTCAAATCTGAGTTAGTTATATTTTGTTTAGTAGGTTCTATTGTTTAAACTTTAGGTGATTTACTTACTGTTAATAAAAATGTATATTTGCTTAGTTTTATACTTAATATTATAGGAATTTATACTCTTTTTCAACTAGGTATAGTTTGATAAAAACAAACTAGTTAGTAATAGATTCTTTTAACAAAGTTTTAGATAATTAGATTATGTTTTCTAAGAAAGGTTTTAGTAAATTATTTTCTGTTAAGATAATGTTTTGTTAATAAAAATTATAGTTTAGTTTTACTCTATTGTTAGAAAACCGTAGCCCACTTCATGTAGTAGTGTTTATCAAAACTTTTAAAAACCCTGCTAAGATTTTTCTTAACAAACCTTTAAATGAATTTAATTCTATTTATTAATAAACATTTTATTGTTTTCTTGTCTGTCAACTATTGTTTGTTAATACAAATAATTCTAGTTTGTTAGTGGTAGTTACCCATCAACTTTTAGAAAACAAAACTATGAGTTGATTTCTTTTTCTTGTGATTGTGCCTTGTTTTGTTTTGAGTGATTACTAGTTCATTCCTGATTTTGTGAGTTACAATTTTTGTTGTATGCTTATTGAATGCTCTTGTTTGATTCGTTAGATCATCTGGAGTGCGAGGCTTGTTACCTAGAGTCCCTCGAGTACGAAGATCGTCAATCAGGCAAGTCACTTTGATCATGTTTTACCCATGTTTTAATTTGCATTAGTTCTACCATCACCCCAATTGCATGCAAAGTAGGTAAATTGGAAATTTGGTTACTTGATGTAGTATCATGTGGTAGGCACCCCTCAATCCTTTGATACTTTGGCCCCAGGAAACGTTAAATTAGTTTTGCTATGCTGTTAGTAGACGGGGTTGGTTGTGTGATTCATGAGAGCGTGAGATAATAATTTCAAGACCTACTATGATGATCAAGATTTCCAAGTTTTCAACATACCTCTGGGCGGATGATGGTTGAACGGCGCCCTGGAGAAACCAGTGGTTAGCCTAGGTGATGCTGGAGATGTTCCAGTATTCACGCGGAAAGGTCCACCCAGGCATAAAGAGATGGATGGTTGCTTCAAGACCCAAGGCTTACCTGCACAGCCACAAGCCATTATGGGCTCTGGCTTGGTTGGATATTGTGGCGACAGTGGACAGGCGGTGCTACGAGATGTAGAAGAACGGTAGGAAAGGATGGGCACCGACAGAGTCTTAGTGGGACCGCTTAGAAGACCATGTTTTTGTCATCCATTCCTCAAACACCCTGAAGTGCGAGGAATCCAACGGAGGCGATCAAATCTTGTGGGGACGTGTGCAAAACTCTACAGAGTACTAAAACCTAATCGATTAGCCGTGTCCACGGTCATGGATGACTTGAGCCAAAGGAACTGAAACTTCCGGAACTCTCATCACAATTAATATGATGATGTGGGAATTAATAACTTGGGTATGAGAATTGGTTGGTGGAACCATCTCATTAATCAACCAACTTAGTAATAATTTTTCTTAGCCCCTCTCTTGATGTAGGAAAATTGGCTTTACGCAAAAAAATTACTACCCCACCTGCCATATATGCATGTAGATTAGATGATTACTTTTCACCCCTCTCTTGTGACTTTGCCGGCATATTCCATATGCTGACCTACACGGCTGCAACGTATCATGTTGTAGAGTATTTTTCCGACCAGGAGTGAGAATACGCTCTACGCTCGGTGAGATGCCCTTGGAGGTCAGATGGACTCATCTACCTTTGAAGCTTCCGCAAGATTTAGATATTCTCATGAGTTAGCCTTCAGCCACTTTATTGTAATCTTTATTGTAATAAAGGACTCGATATGAGATTTTGATTAATTATTTCTATGTGATTTCCCTTTGATATATACATTGATGTACCATGTGTGTACCAGCATGATCTTGGGATGGTACAGAAACACCGGAGATTCGACCTTTCAGGTCGGGTTGCTACATATCTCCATACCTAGTTCAATCTCGTTACCAGAAACTCTCTTTACTCGTTCCGTAATACAAGATCCCGTGGCTAACACTTTAGTCATTTTTCTTGCAAGGCTTGTTGTGATGTTGTATTACCGAGTGGGCCCTGAGATACCTCTACGTCACATGGAGTAACAAATCCCAGTCTTGATCCATGCCAACCAAAAAGACACCCTCGGATATACCTGCAGAGCACCTTTATAGTCACCCAGTTATGTTGCGATGTTTGATACACACAAGGTACTCCTCCGATGTCAGTGGGTCGCATGGTCTCATGGTCATAGGAACAGATACTTGACATGCAGAAAACTGTAGCAATAAACTGACACGATCATATGCTATGTTTATAGTTTGTGTCTTGTCCATCACATCATTCTCCTAATGATGTGATCCCGTTATCAAATGACATATCATGTCCATGGCTAGGAAACCTTGACCATCTTTGATCAATGAGCTAGTCTATTAGAGGCATACTAGGGACATGGTGTTGTCTATGTATCCACACATGTATCTGAGTTTCCGATCAATACAATTCGAGCATCGATAATAAACGATTATCATGAACAAGAAAATATGATAATAACAAATTTATTATTTCCTCTAGGGCATATTTCCAACAACCAATGCTCTGATACCACTTGTAGGATCGAAAGTAATGCTAGAGGGGGGTGATTAACTACTTGACCAAATAAAAATCTAATTTTTCCCGATTTTAAATGTTGGCACACTTTAGCATTCATTGCACGTCAAGTACACCCTACACATGCATGTCTAAGAGTATAGCAGTGGAAAGTAAAGACAAGCATGTAAGTAAAGGAAGGGTAGGAAGATCAAACGCAATATGTGACACGATGATTTTTCCCGTGGTTCCAATAGATGATGCTATCGTACATCCACGTTTATGGAGTCTTCAACCCACACAGGGTAACGGCCGCGAGAGTCCACGGAGGGCTCTACACACGGAGGGTTCCATGAAGAAGCAACCATGACTACACCATGATGGCCTACGTCCATGGAGGACTAGCCTAACTCGGGGTACATCTTCACGAACTAGGCGATCTCCTTGCCCTTACAATATTCTTCGTTCACTCCAGAACACGAAGTAGGAGGCTCCCAAGCGACACCTAACAAATAAAGGAGGCACCACCCTCCAAAAGGGAATAGGCTCGATAATGTCGATGAACTCCTTGCTCTTGTGCTTCAAGATGATAGACTCCTGAACACACAATCACTCTCTCATAGATTTGGCTTGGTGGAAGAGGTTGATTGGGTGGAAAGCAACTTAGGGAGGCTAGAGATCAAGATTCATATGGTACAAATGGAATGGAGTGATCTCAACACATGAGTAGATGACTCTCTCTCAGAAAATCAGTAGGTATGAGTGGGGAACTGTTCTGAGTGCTTCTTTTGCGAGTGAGCACTGGTGGAGGGGTATATATAGGCATCTCCAAAAATCCAACCGTTACACCTAATAAGTCAGACTCGGTGACACCAATGTTCTTATATAGGTGGTACCAAGTTGCCTCAAAGGTAGAAACTTTTGAATCTCGGTGAGACCGATACATAAATCTCGGTTGCACCGGTAAGGTCACCAATGGTCAGATTGCCAATCTTGGTGAAGCCGATTCACAAAACTCGGTCATACCGATTTTTTAAACTTGCGTAAGAAGGAACTTGGCAACCCAAACTCGGTGGCACCGAAGTGGAATCGGTTGCACCGAAATGCTAGGGTTTGGCTGAGTGTGTCTGAGGTTTGGGATCGGTGGCACCGAGTGGAAAGTGTTGGTTGCACCGATTTTGAGTATTTGGCTTTGGACAGACTTTTGTGGAAGAGTTTGTGGGTGTATGTGGTGACTATCGCTTGTGCATGTATGAGTATTTTGTTTACCAACAAAACCGTACCCCCCCTTTTAATAGTATTGGCTTTCCTCTAGACTCAAAGTGATTTCTCGCAAAAGGTAAAATGTAGAGTCCTCTTGCTTGAAGCTTTGCCAACCTATTTCCTTGCATCTTTGGTTATTCCACAATCCTTTTTCCAACCCATCATTGAACTTTTCCTAAAACTTGCTTAGTGGAAACATTAGTTCAATGGCATATATGGTGTTATTAATTACCAAAACCACCAATGGAGCAAATGTGCTTTCAAATGCACTGGCATGATCTCCATCACCACCGGCACGTCACCATGATCTCCGTCATCATGATATCCATCATCGTTTTTCCATCGGGGTTGTCACGCCAACCATGCTTCTACTACTATTGCTACTGTTTAGCAATAAAGTAAAGCATTACATACCGCTTAATGATTGACACGCAGGTCATACAATAATTAAAGACAACCCCATGGCTCCTGCCGATTGTCGGTTGCCTTATGCATCGACATGCAAGTCGATATAAATTATTACAAAACTTGATCATCTCATAAATCAAATATATTTAATCATGTCTTTGGCCATATCATATCACAACATACACTGCTAAAACAAGTTAGACGTGCTCTACTTTGTTGTTACAAGTTTTGCGTGGCTTCTATGGGCAACTAGTAAGAACCGTTCTTACCTACGCAAAGCCACAATGGTGATAATCAAGTTGCCTTTTAACCTTCTATAAGGACTGCCTCTGTCGAATCCGATTCAACCAAAGTGGGAGAGACAGACACCCGCCAGCCATCTTTATGCAACAAGTTGCATGTCAGTCGATGGAACCGTTCTCTCATACGTGGATGAGTAAAGTTGGTCCGGTCCACTTCATCCCACAATACCGCCGAATCAAGATAAGACTAAGGAGGTAAGAAATCTGAAAATCAACAACCAAAACTCTTTTGTGTTCCACTCGCGCATGTTATCTACGCATAGACCTAGCGCATGACGCCATTGTTGGGTAACGTTGCATGGGAAATAAAAAATTTCCTACGAACACCCAAGATCTATCCATGGAGATGGATAGCTACAAGAGGGGAGTGTATCTCCATACCCTTGTAGATCGCTAAGCGGAAGCGTATATAACGCGGTTGATGTAGTCGTACTCTTCACGATCCAGTCGCGATACGATCCAATCTAGCGCCGAACGAACTATTTGAAATATGCCCTAGAGGTAATAATAAATTAGTTATTATCATATTTACTTGTTCATGATGATCATTTATTATCCACGCTAGAATTGTATTGATCGGAAACTCAGATACATGTGTGGATACATAGACAACACCATGTCCCTAGTAAGCCTCTATTGGACTAGCTCGTTGATCAAAGATGGCTATGGTTTCCTAGTCATGGACATGAGATGTCACTTAATAATGGGGTCACATCATTAGGAGAATGATGTGATAGACAAGACCCAAACTATAAACTTAGCATATGATCATGTCGGTTTATTGCTATAGTTTTCTGCATGTCAAGTATATGTTCCTATGACCATGAGATCATGCAACTCACTAACACCGGAGGAGTACCTTGTGTGTACCAAATGTCGCAATGTAACTGGGTGACTATAAAGGTGCTCTACAAGTATCTTCGAGGGTGTCTGTTGGGTTGGCATGGATGAAGACTGGGATTTGTTACTCCGTGTGACGGAGAGGTATCTTGGGGCCCACTTGGTAATACAACATCACAACAAAGCCTTGCAAGCAATGTGACTAATTCTTAGCCACAGGATCTTGTATTACGCAATGAGTAAAGAGACTTGTCGGTAACGAGATTCAACTAGGTATAGAGATACCGACGATCGAATCTCGTGCAAGTAACATACCGAAGAACAAAGGGAATATCATACGAGATTAACTGAATCCTTGACATAGAGATTCAACCGATAAAGATCTTTGTACAATATGTAGGAGCCAATATGGGCATCTAGGTCCCACTATTGGTTATTGACCGGAGAGGTGTCTCAGTCATTTCTGCATAGTTCTCGAACCCGCAGGGTCTATACACTTAACGTTTGGTGACGATATATGTATAGTTGAGTTATTATGTTGGTGACCGAAAGTTGCTCGGAGTCCCGGATGAGATCCCGGACATGACGAAGAGCTATGGAATAGTCCAGAGGTAAAGATTGATATATGGGATAATAGTGTTTGGTCTCCGGAAGGGTTCCAGAATTCACCGGAAGAGTTTGGATGTTTCCCTGAAATGTTCGGGGTACAAGAACACTTTATTTGGGCCAAGGGGTAAATCCCATGAGGCTTTAGGAATGTGCAAAAGGTGTTTTGCAAAGGCCAGGGGCCAGACGCCAGGGAGGGCCAGACGCCGAGGACCTTGGCATCTGGTCCTAGAGTCTGAGGAGGACTCTTGCCTTGCGGGCAAACCAATCTTGAGGAGGATTTTTCTCCAAGTTTCGACCCCAGGGCTCAGCATATAAGTAAGGGGGCGGGGCTAGCACCTGGAACACATCAAGAAACACTAAGACGTGTGCCGGCAACCCTGTCCCTCTAGTTTATCCTCCGTCATAGTTTCTGTTGTGCTTGGCGAAGCCCTGTGGAGATTGTTCTTCACCAACACCATCACCATGTCGTCTTGCTGCCGGAACACATCTACTACTTCACCTTCGCTTGATGGATCGAGTAGGTGAAGGTGGCATCAAGCCGTACATGTGTTGAATGCGGAGGTGCCGTCCGTTTGGTGCTAGATCGGAAGGACCGTGATCAAGATCGCGAGACGGATCATGATGGGATCGCGGGACGGATCGTGATCAAGATCGCGAGATGGATCATGATGGGATCGTTGGAGACTCGGCGATTTGGATCGCGAAGACGTTCGACTACATCAACCGCGTTTCTTAATGCTTCCACTTGGCGATCTACAAGGGTATGTAGATCCACTCTCCCTATCATAGATGCTCATCACCATAGACAGATCTTGTGTGTGCATAAGAAATTTTTTTCCCATGCAATGTTCCCAAACAGTGGCATCATGAGCTAGGTGTATGTGTAGATGAGATCTCAAGTAGAACACAAAGGAGTTTGTGGGCGTTGATGCTTAGATCGGTTTGTCCCTTGGTCGTGTTTTGGTTCATCGGTATTGTGGGATGAAGCGGCCTAGACCAACCTTACTCATATGCTTACGAGAGACTGGTTCCATCAGCTGATGTGTAACTTCGTTTCACAAAGATGACTGGCGGGTGTCTGTTTCTCCTACTTTAGTTGGATCGGATTCGAAATAGGCGGTCCTTGAGAAGGTTGAAAAGCAACTTATGTATCATAATAGTGGTTTTGCATAGGTGAGAATTGTTCTTGCTAGATACCCGTAGCATCCACGTAAAACTTGCAACAACAATAAGAGGACGTCTAACTTGTTTTTATAGGGTATGTTATGATGTGATATGGACAATTACATGATGAGATATATGTGATGTATGAGATGATCATGTGTTGTATAGAATATCACGACTTGCATGTCGATGACTACGGCAACCGACAGGAGCCATAGGGTTGTCTTTAATTATTGTATGACCTGCGTGTCACTCATTAAGCGCTATGTAATGCTTTACTTTATCATTAAGCGGTAGCAATAGTGGTAGAAGCATGGTGGGCACGACAACCCCGATGGCGACACGTTGATGGAGATCAAGATGATGGAGATCATGGCGTCATGCCGGTGACAATGGAGATCATGTCGGTGCTTTAAGGATGGAGATCAAAAGCACAATTTCATGGCCATATCATGTCACTTATGATTTGCATGTGATGTTAATCCTTTTATGCACCTTGTTTTTCTTAGGGCGGCGGTAGCATTATAAGGTGATCCCTCACTTAAATTTCAAGATAAATTGTGTTCCCCCCGAGTGTGCACCATTGCAAAAGTTCGTCGTGTCGAGACACCAAGTGATGATCGGGTGTGATAGACTCTACGTTCACATACAACGGGTGTAAGCCAGTGTTGCACGTGTAGAACGCTCGGGTTAAACTAGACGAGCCTAGCATGTACAGACATGGCCGCGGAACACAAGACAACGAAAGGGCGAACATGATTCATATAGTAGATATTATCAACATGATGATGTTCACCATTGAAACCACCTCAACTCACATGATGATCGGACTTGAGTTGGTGGATTTGGATCATGTGACACTCGAATGACCAGAGGGATGTCAATTTGAGTGGGAGTTCTTAAGTAATATGATTAATTGAACTCATTATCATGAACATAGTCAATAGTGTCTTTGCAAATTATGTTGTAGATTACTAGCTCACGCTGTAGCTCCCTTAATTTTTTATATGTTCCCAGATAAATAGAGTTGAAAGATGATGGTAGAAATATTGCGAACAGGGTCCGTGATCTGAGGATTGTCCTCATTGCTGCACAGAAGGTTTATGTCCTTAATGCACCGCTTGGTGCGCCGCCCCCTCTAATGTCGTATGTAGATGTTGTGAACATCTGACAGGCACGTTCCGATGACTACTTGATATTTCAGTGCGTCATGCATTACGGCTTATAATTGAGGCTCCAAAACGTTTTAAACGTTACGAAACATATGAGATGTTCTAAGAGTTGAAATTGGGATCTCAGGCTCATGCCCGTGTTGTGAGATATGAGATCTCCAAAAAGATTCTTTGCCTGCAAGATGAAGTAGAATAGCTCAATCGTTGAGCATGTGCTTAGATTGTCTAGGTGCTACAATCACTTGAATCGAGTGGGAGTTGATCTTCCAGATAAGATAGTGATTGATATAGTTCTCCAAGTCACTGTCACTAAGCTATTAGAACTTGGTGATGAACTATAATTATGCCAGGGATAGAAATGATGATCCCTGAGCTATTCGCGATGTTTGACACCGCGAAGGTAGATATCAAGAAGGAGCATCAAGTGTTGATGGTTAGTAAAACCACTAGTTTCGAAAAGGAAAAGGGTAAGGAGGGAAACTTCATGGATGTTCGATCAATTTCCACCGGCCAAGATTAGATCGGCTTAATGTTATTATCTTTGTTGAACCGTTTTCATTAAGTTCTTGTCGTTTGTTAGATTAGCCTCGCAGTAACAGTTAGCAGCCTCTACCGTTTCACCACATGGCAACACGGCAAGACATCACATTTGTTTTGGAGATTTCTAGTGCCTTTTCCTTTAGACATAACTTTTAATCCATATAACCAAATTAGGTGAATATTTTCCCAAACTCATATTGGTCACTAGAATCTTGTAGAACCAGATTTTCACACTTTTGAACTATTCAAATTTGAATTTAACCTTTCGACGACCATATCTCTCAAACTATTTATTCAATTTGGTTGATTATGTTTGCATTGTGATCCTATTACCATGTATATTTGCACCTGTATAACTATCAAACATTCGGATTTTAACAATAGGCAAGAACGATCCTTATTTCACTCTAATTAAAACATGCATACATTAGAATGACTAATTTTTCTTTCATGTACAATTTCCCCTCTAACTACATGCATATATGCATAAAAGACGAAAATTTGATGTCATCCTAGATTCTTTCTTTTTTTAAACATCAAAATGTTTTATAGGTCAAATCGTCGCTCCGGTCGAAAAAACCTCTTCACAAAAAAATCATCTTGACAAGATCTTCAAAACTAGATCCGATGTTGATATGTTACGATGAATTTTTTTCGGACCAAAACCTACCACATCTAGGCTACGTAAGTTATCACATGTTCCATACATAAGTCACCATGTTATTTACAAAAAAGTTTACGAGGTATATTTTCAACAAAAAATTTATCCCTGGGACAAAAGGTGATTATGATGTTTGCAGTGAATTATCAACTTTGTTGTGTATATTACCATGTTGCATAAAAATTATCGGGGTATGTTGTTCAACAATTTTCATTCTCACGGTCAAAAAATTACCGCGATATTTATATATGAGTTATCGGCTCTCATGTTTATGTATTATCATGTTGTTTACAGATGAGTTATTGGAAGGTATTTTTTAACAACATTTTTGCCTGGTCAAAAAATTATCACGTATGGATTAAGTAAGTTATCAACTCTATTGTATGTATATTACCATGTTATTTACACACAAGTTATCAGGGTATTTTTTTTCAACAAACTTTTATCCCGGGGTCATTTTTCAACAATTTTTTGTCAGGGTCCAAGTTATCATAGTGCTTGTACCTAAGTTATCATGTATATGATGCGGTATTACCATGTTGTTTAAACAAAAAGTTACCAAGGTACGTTTTTTATTACTTTTTTCTTTTAGGTCAAAGTTATCGAGGTGTTTGTGCCAAAGTTATCAGGATTGTCATGCCGAAATTACCGTGTTGTTTACACATAAATTACCGGGAAGATGTTTTAATAATTTTTCACTCCCGGTAGAAGTTACCATGACATTTATACGTAAGTTATCGGGTCTCGATGCACAAATTACATGCCATTTGCACAGAAGTTATGAGGGTATGTTTCAACCCAAAAATGGCTCATGTGATTTGGCATGATATTTATACGTAAGTTTGTGTAGACGTTGTCGTCGTCATGATTGAAGAATTTTGCATACACACTGTCCTACCTTCGTTAAAATAAGTCCAAAAAATCAGTTTACTAATAAAATAGCGATAAAAAACTCAAAATGCAAATTCCGCTTGCTCCATAAAATGCACTAGCAGCATTTGTCAAATAAAAGCATCCTAACCTGTAACTAATCACTAGCAAGGTATTAGTCCAGGTGGCTAATGAGGTCTAACTAAACCTGTAGGTACGAGGTTTGATTCCCACTATCCTCTTTTTTGCGAGAAAAATCAATAGCGAAGAAAAAAATAAAACCGAACTTACAACTACAACAGTTTTCAACAGAAGGAAATAAAAATTGATACTATGAGAACGAATCGAGGACAGTGCG
Source organism: Hordeum marinum (assembly GCA_022496015.1). Classification (NCBI taxonomy): domain Eukaryota; kingdom Viridiplantae; phylum Streptophyta; class Magnoliopsida; order Poales; family Poaceae; genus Hordeum; species Hordeum marinum. The sequence continues at coordinate 74,291,276 of CM039678.1, read as the reverse complement.
ATGCGGATGGCTCGATGGTCGGGATGTTCGGATCTATTGCATAGGTCGAATGTTTGGAAATTACAATTTCCCTTTTTTATTAAACAATAACCATGTTGGTATAACTATAACACACGTATTAGGTAACGCATGTATCCCGGTAACAGTAATATTTTTTGAACTAAAAAATACTAACCAAATTGCCATGGTAAAAAAATACAAGTTGATTGTCAAATAGCATGACGTCTCTCTAATATAAGAAGAATGGAATAGAGGAGAGTTGGCCATCGGAGCAACTTCCATTTTGCTGGGAGTGCAAAACTCGGCATGGACACACTCACACTCGTTGGTTAAATGCATAAGGCTACCTTCAATGCATTGGTGCTAAGATGAGGTGCTAAGCACATTTAAAAGTTTAGCAACCAAAGCTTCCAATGCATAGGTGCTTAACTTTTTGTAGCTAAGCACACTCTATTTAATGATTTAGGTACTAAATTTCTTCATGCATTGGTGGGCTTCTTTTCATTTAAGTATTTTGCCTAGGTTCACACGCTTGGCACCGTTTCTTTCTGAGATCACCACACCCATCACTCTCCTCTTAAATACCATGCCACATCAGATTTTTTTGCCTATGTGACAGTCTTAGCACCTATACAAGGTGGAGCATTGGGAGGGGCCTAAGGTGCGTGGCAGTAATTTCCGTAGCAGGTAACATGAAGAATTAATTTGATTTCATTAGTACCTACGGAGGCGGGTGCAGTTGGTCGTGGACGCTCCGTCTAGAACTACAGGTTCGAGGTTCGATTACTCCTGCTGCATCTATTATTTTAGGAAATGATTCCTTTCAACCGGCTGATTCAACGCAACTGTTCGTTGGATGGTTTTTAATCAACGGTTTGATGCTAACCCTTCAATGCCAGCGTAACGGCTCGGACCAGGGAGGGTAAAAAAATTATGCAACACGACCCATGTTGCAAAAAAAATCTCGCAACACGACTTATGTTGCACAAAAAATCCCACAATACAACCTATATTACAAAAGAAAACCGCAACAAAATTTCTGTTTCAAATGTTTCCACAACAAGACCTTTGTTGCAAAATAGAGAAAGAAGTTTGGTTGATCAATTGTATCAAATCCAACGGCTCACGAGGCGACGGATATCTTAAAAAGATCCGCCAGCCGACGCATAGCAGTCCCCATTATTTTAGCCATTTAAATACAAGAGAAATCAGCAGTGGGACGACTAACGAGGTGTTCGGTCCTTTTCCTAAAGTCCGAACGTTCGGAAAAATAGAAATTTCCTATAATATATACCTATTGATATATTCTTGTTATTATAGTTTTATTTAAGTTTTTTGTTGTTTTATTTGTTTGGAGTTATTTTGAGTGTTACTTATTTGGTGATTTATTTCTCTTTACGATAGACTATTGCTCAAAGTGTGACAAGTAGAATTATCACAACTGCGACTACAAATTACTACATCGATTATCAGGCAAGTTGCACTTTTGATGATTGTGCCGATCCTATGTGTTTGCCATGCACTGTTATGATATGTTATATGTTTGGTGTGATTCTTATATTGCTTGTCTACATGTGCGTGTCCTATTTGCATTGTTTAACTGTATGCTTAAATTTGCTACGGTAGACATGGTTTTTTTCGTGTGTTTCATGAAAGTAGTGAGCCTATGTGTTATAGTTGTAGGCTTTGGGGCTTTTGCTCTAGTTAAGCGCTCTATTGTCCCTAGAGAATATGTCATGACTGAGCGCACTTGAGTTGTCGGGACTTAAATCAGGTGAATGCGTCACTGACTAAGCGCTCTATTGTCCCTAGATAATGTGCCATGACTGAGCGCACATGAGATGTAGGGACTTAAATCGAGTGAATGATGTTGGAAATATGCCCTAGGGGCAATACTAAATGGTTATTATTATATTTCCTTGTTCGTGATAATCGTTTATTATCCATGCTATAATTGTATTGACTGGAAACACATTGCATGTGTGGATACATAGACAACACTATGTCCCTAGTATTGCTTCTAGTAGACTAGCTCGTTGATCAAACATGGTCAAGGTTTCCTAGCCATTGACATGAGATGTCATTTGATAACGGGATCACATAATTGGAAGAATGATGTGATGGACAAGGCCCAAACTATAAACATAGCATTTGATCGTGTCAGTTTATTGCTATAGTTTTTTGCATGTCAAGTATCTGTTCCTATTTCCATGAGATCATGCAACAAACCAACACCGGAGGAGTACCTTGTACATATCAAACGTCACAACGTAACTGGTGTGACTATAAAGGTGCTCTACATGTATCTCCGAGGGTGTTCGTTGAGTGGGCATGGATCAAGACTGGGATTTGTTACTCCGTATGACGGAGAGGTATCTCAGGGCCCACTCGGTAATACAACATCACAAAAAAGCCTTGCAAGCAATGTGACTAAAGTTTTAGCCACGGGATATTGTATTACGGAACGGGTAAAGAGACTTGCTGGTAATGGGATTGAACTAGGTATACACATACCGACGATCGAATCTTGGGCAACTAACATACTGATGAACAAACGGAACAGCATACGGGATTAACTGAATCCTTGACATAGAGGTTCAACCGATAAAGATCTTCGTAGAATATGTAGGAACCAATATGGGCGTCCAGGTCTCGCTATTTTTTATTGACCGTAGAGGTGTCTTGGTCATGTCTACATAGTTCTTGAACCCGCAGGGTCTGCACACTTAAAGTTATGTGACGTTTCCGTAGTATAGAGTTATGTCTTGTGGTGACCGAAGGTTGTTTGGAGTCCCGGATGAGATTCCGTACATTATATGAAGCTCCGAAATGGTTCGGAGGTAAAGATTGATACATAGGAAGTCCTGTTTTGGTCACCTGAAAAGTTTCGGACTCATCGATAGTGTACCGGGAGTGCCGAGAGGGTACTGGGGGACCATCGGGAGGGGTGTCTCGACCCATAGGGCCTCATAGGCTGTGGGAGGATCTAGACAAGCCCCTGGTGGGATTGCCTAATCCCCCCAAAGGACCCATGCGGATGAGGAGGAGGGAAAAGGCTAAAGCCAAAAAGGGGGAAGAGTTTGCAAGTGGGGGACACTAGTAAAAAACAGGGCATCTGTCCCGGTTCCAGAGGGCCTTTAGTCCCGGTTCTGGAACCGGGATAACGCCAACGGGACTAAAGGTCCGGTCTTTTAGTCCCGGTTGGCTTACGAACCAGGACTAAAAGGGCTCCACGCAGCCGCAGCCTAGCACCCAGGCCAGAGGACCTGTAGTCCCGGTTGGTAACACCAACCGGGACAAAAGGCCCTCCACGTGTCAGCCCCTACAAAGCGATAGGGTCTAAGTTTTTTGAAAAGAGCCGTGTTTTATTTTGTGTTTTCATTTATTTGATATTTTATATTGTATTTCCATGCAGTTACACATATTAATATACAACATCATCAATACAAATTATGGAAAAAAACATCCAACATCATTACAAATTAAATGGATGCAAGCAACATCGTATTTTCCTCTAATTCAACTTGGTGTATTGCATCCATCTAATTTGTACTGTTATATGTCATAGTACAACTCATCATCATCTTAATCAACTCTTCATCATTATAGGTAAAATAACATAAAAGGTGAACTCCTCATCATTCTGGTTGTTATCATACTAGCAAATTATCAAGTTATCACAAGTTAGAAACACTAACTACTGATCTCTCCTAGGTAAAATAGCATAAAAAGGTGAACTCCTGCATCTCCCCATTGAACAATACAGATCAACCTATCTCCAACTTCTGGCTTGCGCAATTTATAGTATCCAAGTGTTTGCCTGGATGTTGTTATTGCCTTGCTCCATCCTTTTATTTTCATGGTATTCTCACTTTGAGATATCGTGTATTTACCAGGGTAAATCATCGGCATTGGCCGTAAACTAACCATATGCAAATCACCTTTGGTAAACATCCACTTAGGAACGGTCTCTAGCGGGAGTACCTATTGAAGAACATAAGTTATAATAACATAGTTAGCAAACTAGTTTTTCTTAAGAACAATGTATGAAAAGGATGGACTAATGATACAAGAGTAAAAAATCTTAGAAAGTAATCTCTAGTGGTGTTATAAGGGTTTAACTCGTGCACTAGTGGCACATACCTGTCGGGACCCTGATCCTAAGCCATAAGAATCTAGCATGTAACACATCACATCACTTTGCGGTCTCACGCACGGTTATCTCCACGACTGCCACCTTACCTGGGCTGGGACCGTTTGCGTCTTTTGACTCACGTATGTGAAAATGTCGCTAGCATTCAAATGTCAAAGAACCTAGGCCGACATGACTAGTCGTAGAACCCAAGTGGCACATCCGTACAGGGACAGGCATACGTAACCCAGCAATGCAGGTGTCGATCTCTAGCATGTGTAGACGAGTCATACCAAGCTACAAGGACTCCATTACGCCATGGGACATAAAAGTCTTCACTACACGTAGACGAGTCGTAGCAGGCTACAGGGACTCCATTACACTGCGAGACATTTCCCCGAAGGGACAGACACAGCAGCAAAGAAGGATACATGTCGGTCAATCAATGTGTCCGGAGCAGTAGCAAGCTACCAAGGCTCGGTGGAAGCACAAAGAGGCAGTTCCCCGTAAAGAGTACTACTAAAGGCACACAACTAGGTGTCGGATCCCATACATACCGTTGCACGTCACACGTACGCACGACATGCCCGATATGCATAGATACAACTATGGCATCACAACATAACCATACAACATTATAACAATTATTTAGAAGGCTCGGAAGAGCCAATACAATAGATGTTACACACAGGGGTCACAATACCCAACATACAGAGCATTCAAACAAGCAAGCGGAAGTTAAACATGTCTAGATACAGACATCTACAAAAGTGGCTAGAGGAGCCTGAAAAGCTACAATGACCCTACCAAAGGAACCAGACCTCTGTTTGGGATTCCCAAGCTAACCCGGTCAACATCGAACTTCACGACGAAACGATCACTAATGAGACTGACGTCTCCTCTGCAAAAACATAAATTAAGCAAACGTGAGCACAAGAGTACTCAGCAAGACTTACATCAGAACTAACTACATATGCATCAGTATCAATGAAGGGGGTAGTTAAGTTTATTGCAGCAAGCCAGCTTTGACTCTTGGCTAACCTATACTACAACTACAAGTGCTTTCTTTGTGGTGGGATAGCGCACACAAGTCCACATATTCTCCAATCAATACACCACTATGGATCCACTTCCGTCTTCCTACGAGAAGGCCATCCATAGCACTCACGCTTATATTACATATTTTAGAGTATCCACTTCCAGTTGTCTATGATCCACATAAGTTCTCCAAGTAGTCCATATCCGAGGACGCGGCTATTCGAACAGATTATTTCACCCTGCAGGGGTATACTTCTTCACACACGCTCTCGCCACTTAGCACCATATGCATATCATGCATCTCGGCAACCTTCAAGCGGAAGCATTGGCGTGGGCGTCGGCCACGATCGTCAACCACACAAGACCCTAGTCCAGGTTTATCGCCTATTTGAGGTTGAACCCGCACGGAAGTCTGGCCGAAGTTTCCGCTACGGCCTCAAACAATGTGCACAGGGTTCCCAAGCCCACCGTTCGGGTGCCACTTGGTACACCGTGCCACTGTGCCTGTACCGCATCATAGTCCACCCCGTCGGGCAGCGCTATGCACGGCCGCCATCACTTTTCCTACAAACACCAGAAACTAATTACAACTCCTGGACAGAGGTCTAGGCGATTAATAAGCCGAGAGGGATCGAGTTACCAGAGCCCAATGTGTGGTAGTATCTTGTCTTGGATAACATACACAGAACTCGGTTCTTAAGGACGGTCACGATGAGACAACCCGCCATGTACTCATACATGACCTCTCATCGCTACCTTTACCAAATCGTGTTGACACACTTAACTTCCACATAGAAGGACATGAATACTGCCATTCTGATTCATCACTTAGATGTATCAGACCCGACACGACATGACTCTAAGCATAGCAGGCACAGTAAGTAAGCATGCATGTATGAGTAAGCACAACAAGGCTCAAACAGTTGCTACTCATGCTAAGTGGTTTCAACTATTTACTGTGGCAAAGACAGGTCATGCAAAGGAATGGGTTCAACTACCGATGACATGTAACAGTTGAATCGTTGTTGTCCTAATGCAGTAAAAGGGAGCAGGAGCGAGAGAGTGGGTACATATCAGTATGCTCAAGGGGGTTTTGCTTGCCTGACAGTCCTGAAGAAATACTTCTCTTCATTAGTGTCAACGTTCACATCGTCGGAATTATCGTCTACCGAGAAGGAACAACACCGGCAAACAGAAAGAAAGAACATATTCAATGTAGTGCAACAATCATGATGTATCATCATGGCATATTAAGGTACTGAATTGATCTAGAGGAATAATTATCCAAGTTAATTGAAATGGAATTCAAACAAGTTTGAATTCTTACTCCAAATGATATTTTATATATTGTCCTAATCATAAAATGTCCTATTAGGTCATGTTAACTTGTTCAAACATGTATGATCATGACATAAACAGATTCATTGGATTTTTATGATCATTTTTCATATATAAATTATTTTCATCTGAGCTATAGATTATTTTCTATGATTTTTTAGAAGTTTAAAGCATTTCCTGGAATTATTTTATTACGGAAAATAATTATTGCGTCATGCTGAGGTCATGCCTACGTCAGCAGGTCAACTAGACCAGGTCCAGGTCAACCTGACCAGTGGAGCCCACTGGTCAGTGACACTGGGTCAACTCCAGAGGCTGACTGGTGGGGCCAGTCAACCCTGACGTGGCCAGGTCAAAGCTGACCTGTGGGTCCCGCCTGTCAACCTCTCAAGGTTGGCTGGTGTCACTGGCAGGTGGGCCCCTGTAGTCAGTGACTCAAGGATTAATCCCAAGTTGACCCGTGGTTTGACTCGGGCCAGGGCCCACTCTTAGCGTCTAGGGGATTAGTTAGTGGGTTAATTAAGCCCTAATGGCATCGCCACGTCACCCACCGGAGATTGGCCGGCGATGACCACAGAACGCGGCGGTGGCTCACCGAACTTGCGCTTTCGGCGGCCATCTAGTGCGCTAAGGGTACCGGAAGGTAGCCCGCGCACAATGGGGCAACATGGGGGGCTCAGGGCCACCGGAGTTGAGGCCGGCGATGAGCTGAGTGGCGGCCGAGTTTGGACAACGGCGGCATCAATGCTACGAGGCATGGGAGGGCCATCTAATGGACGCGTTTGACTCTTGGGAGCACCGCAAACACAGGAGTGCCTATTTTATATTATTTTTGGGACTAAGTATTAATCTAGAGCCTAGTGCTAGTTTCTGTTTTTCCTTGTTTTTGAATATTGCAGATAAGGAATATTAAACGGAGTCCAAATGGAATAAAATATTCACCATGATTTTTCTTGGACCATAAGACATCTACCATACTTGGAGGGGAAGGAAAGAGACGTGTCAGGAGGTCACAAGCCAGGGGGCGCGGCCACCTACCTTGGTCGCGCCTGGCAGGCTTGTGGCCCCTAGCAGGTCTCCTAACCCTAATCTTCGGCCTATAAATTCCCAAATATTCCCCCGAATACCAAAAAGAGCCACACAGATACTTTTCCACCGCCAGAAGCCTCCATTCCCGAGAGATCCATGTTATTATCTCTGTTTGTGCTTCAATACCATGTTCTTCATGATCTTCATGGAGATCTGTCCGATGTAATACTCTTTTGCGGTGTGTTTGTCGAGATCTGATTAATCGTGGGTTTATGTTCAAATTATCCACGAATATTATTTGAGTCTTTTCAAAATTCTTATATGCATGATTTCATATCTTTGCAAGTCTCTTTGAGTTAGTTGTTTGGTTTGGCCAACTAAATTGGTAATTCTGGCAATGGGAGAAGTGCTTGGTTTTGGGTTCAATCTTGCGGTGTCCTCATCCACTAAAAAAGTAGGGGTAGCAAGGCACTTATTGCATTATTGCCATCAAGGGTAAAAATATGGGGTTTTCATCATATTGCTTGAGTTTATCCCTCTACATCATGCCATCTTACCTAATGTGTTACTAGATTCTTCACGAACTTAATACTCTAGATGCAGGCAGGAGTCGGTCGATGCGTGGAGTAATAGTAGTAGATGCAGAATTATTTCGGTGTACTTAACACGGACATGATGCCTATATGCATAATCATTGCCTTGTATATCTTCATAATTATTCGCTTTTCGATCAATTGCTCGAAAGTAATTTGTTCACCCACCGTGTTATTTTCCTTCAAGAGAGAAGCCTCTAGTGAAACCTATGGCCCCCGGGTCTACTTTCCATATTATATTTTCAGATTTATATAACAAAAATACCTTGCTGCAATTTATTTAACTTTTTTCTTTCCGCAATCTTTTACATCTATCTCTATGAGATCTCATCCTTGCAAATAATCATGAAGGGATTGACAATCCCTTTATAGCATTGGGGGCAAGTGTTTGATTGTTTGTGTACGTGCATCCATTGGTGACTTGCTTGTATCTCCTACTTGATTGATACCTTGGTTCTCAACAACTGGGGGAAATACTTATCTACTTTCCTGCATCACCCTTTCCTCTTTAAGGGAAAACCAATGCAAGCTCAAGAAGTAGCAAGAAGGATTTCTGGTGTCGTTGCCAGGCAGATCTACATCAAGCCTACCAAGTACCCATCACAAACTCATCTCCTGCATTAACATTATTTGCCATTTGCCTCTCGTTTTCCTCTCCTCCACTTCTAAAATGATTTTCAGAAGAAAAAACCAAAAAGATTTTCCTTTTTATTCGCCTTTCGTCCGTTCACCTTTTCGTTTGCTATGTTTACTTGTGTTGCCATGTGCCCCGTATTTGCTTGCATCTTCGCTTGCTAAAAATCTATTGATATGGATCCTCATCCACTTGCTAATCTTTTCGAAATACCAAATTATGATGAACCAATTGCTAGTGAGTTGAGTGCACTTGATTATCTCTATGAAGTTTTGTTTAAAAATCATGAATCTGAAAATTTTGATGAAGTGTTGAAAGAAGAAATTTGTAAGGATATTCATGATAGTTCCTTGAATGAAAAGCATGATTTCCATGTTGTTAGTATGAATTCTCTAAATATCCATGATGCTAATGATATGCAAAACCACAAGCTTGGGGATGCTATGCTTGATGAATATGATATTCTTTGTTCCCCATGTTTTGATGATGACATGTATGATATAATTGATGATGGAAATAATGATTTATTTGATAGTTGTATTGTGAAATTCCTTCATTATGCTACTGAAAATTATTATGAGGGAGGAACATATGTTTGTAGGAATTTCAATAATATCAAGTTTCCTCTCTATGTGTTCAAAGTTGTGAAGTTATGCTTGTTTTGCCTTCCTATGCTAGTTGATTCTTGCTCCCATAAATTATTTGCTCACAAAATACCTATGCATAGGAAGTGGGTTAGACTTAAATGTGCTTGTCATGAGATTCATGATGCTCTCTTGCATGTTTCAGTTACTAATTTTTATGTGAGCATCATTAAAATCATCATGCCTAGCTAGGGGCGTTAAACAATAGAGCTTGTTGGGAGGCAACCCAATTTTATTTTTATGTTCTATTTTTTGCTTCTGTTTTTGAGTGTTTTACACATTAGTAACTCTATAGTGATTTTGTTTTGGTGTTTTAGTTAGTGTTTCAGCCAAGTAAGACCTTTGGAATGGTCTATGGTGATTGTTGATTTGATCTTGCTGAAAAACAGAAACTTTTGCGCCCAGTCTAGGAATTTTATAAATTTACCAGAGCGTCGATTGAGTCTGAAATTTTTACAAAAGAGTTATATAAAAATTTCCCTTATTTTCCTAATGTTTCAGATTTTTTTGAGTTACAAAAGTATACAAAGTTTCCATATTTCTACAGACCGTTCTGTTTTTGACACATTTGTTTTCTTTGTGTTGTTTACCTATTTTGATGTATTTAGGGGTCTTATCGAGGGGTATGAACCGTGGAGAAGTTGGAATACAATAGATAGTATACCAGTATAAATAAAGAATGAGTTCACAACAGTACCTAAAGTGCTGATTTATTTTTCTTATACTAGCAGATCTCATGAGTTTTCTCTTGAGTTTTGTGTTGTGAAGTTTTCATGTTTTGGGTAAAGATTTGATGGACTATGGAATAAGGAGTGGCAAGAGCCTAAGCTTGGGGATGACCAAGGAAACCTAAACCACATTAAAGGATACCAAAGAGACTAATCTTGGGGATGCCCCGGAAGGCATCCCCTCCTTCGTTTTCAATCCATCGGTAAATTTACTTGAGGCTATATTTTTATTCACCACATGATATGTGTTTTGCTTGGAGCGTCTTGTATGATGTGAGTCTTCACTTATTAGTTTTCCACAATCATCCTTGATGCACACATATTTTGAGAGAGACACGCGTTGATTGTGAATTTATTAGAGTACTCTGTGTGCTTCACTTATATCTTTTGAGCTAGGCAATGTTGCTCTAGTACTTCACTTATGTCTTTTTAGAGCATGGTGGTGTTATATTTTATAGAAATAATTGAACTCCCATACCTCACTTATATTATTTTGGGAGTCTTTAAACAGCATGGTAATTGGTTTAGGTTATGAAATTAGTCCTAATATAATAGGCATCCAAGAGGGATATAATAAAAACTTCCATATAAAGTGCATTAAATATTATGAGAAGTTTGATTCCTTGCATAAAGTTTTGAGATATAAAGATGGTAATATTAAGAGTCATGTTAGGAAGTAATTGTGAATTAGTAAAAATACATGTGTAAAGGTTTGTTATTCCTGTAGCATGCACATATGGTGAACCGGTATGTAAGAAAGTCGGAGCATGATTTGTTTATTGATTGTCGGCCTTTGTATGAAGGTCGGGAGCGCGCGATGGTTTACTCCTACAAACCTCTCCCCTAGGGGCATGCGTCTAATAGTTTGCTATGATGACTAATAGAGTTTTGCAATAAGTATGTGAGTTCTTTAAGACTAATGTGAGTCCATGGATTATACGCACTCTCACCCTTCCACTTTTGCTAGCCTCTCTAGTACCGCGCAACTTTCACTGGTGCACTACACCCACCATATATCCTTCCTCAAAACAGCCACCATACCTACCTCTTATGGCATTTCCATATCCATTCCGAGATATATTGCCATGCAACTTCCACCGTTTCGTTTATTATGACACGCACCATCATTTTCATATTTCTTTGCATGATCATAAGATAGCTAGCATGATGTTTTCATGGCTTGTCCGTTTTTTGATGTCATTTGCTATGCTAGATCATTGCACATCCCGGTACACCGCCGGAGGCATTCATATAGTCATATTTTGTTCTAGATATCGAGTTGTAATTCTTGAGTTGTAAGTAAATGAAAGTGTGATGACCATCATTATTAGAGCATTGTCCCATGCGAGGAAAGGATGATGGAACCTATGATTCCCTCACAAGTTGGATGAGACTCCGGACTTTACGAAAAATAAAAGAGGCTAGCGAAGACCAAAAAAAGAGAGGCCAAATATTCCCACCAAAAAAGGAGAAAAGAGAGAAGGGGCAATGCTACTATCTTTTTTTCCACACTTGTGCTTCAAAGTAGCACCATGATCTTCATGATAGAGAGTCTCCTATTTTGTCACTTTTATATACTAGTGGGAATTTTTCATTATATAACTTGGCTTGTACATTCCAATGATGGGCTTCCTCAAATTTCCCTAGGTCTTCATGAGCAAGCAAGTTGGATGCACACCCACTTAGTTTCTTTTTGAGCTTTCATACACTTATAGCTCTCGTGCATCCGTTGCATGGCAATCCCTACTCATTCACATTAATATCTATTAATGGGCATCTCCATAGCCCGTTGATACGCCTAGTTGATGTGAGACTATATTCTCCTTTTTCTTCCCAAACTCCACCATATTCTATTCCACCTATAGTGCTATATCCATCGCACACGCTTATGTATTGCATGAGAGTTGAAAAGGTTTGAGAACATAAAAGGTGTGAAACAATTGCTTGACTTGTTATCGGGGTTGTGCATGATATAAATACTTTGTGTAGGGAAGATGGAGCATAGCCAGACTATATGATATTGTAGGGGTAACTTTATTTTTCCATTATATTTTGAAGAGACGCAATTGCTTTGTTAGTATGCTTGAAATATTATTGTTTTTATGTCAACATTAAGCTTTTGTTTTGACTCTTTGGATCTGAACAATCATGCCACAATAAAAGATATTACATGGATAAATATGTTAGGTAGCATTGCACATCAAAAATTCTGTTTTTATCATTTACCTACTCGAGGACGAGCAGGAATTAAGCTTGGTGATGCTGATATGTCTCCAACGTATCTAAAAAATTTGGTTGTTCCATGATATTATATTATCTATTTTGGATGTCTTATATGCATTAATATGCTATTTTATATTCTTTTTGCGACTAACATATTAATCTAGAGCCTAGTGCCATTTTTTGTTTTTTCCTTGTTTTTGAGTATTGCAGATAAGGAATATTAAATGGAGTCCAAACGGAATAAAATCTTTGCGATGATTTTTCTTGGACCAAAAGACATCTACTAGACTTGGAGGGGAAGGAAAGAGACGTCCCAGGAGGTCACAAGCCAGGGGCGTGGCCACCTACCCAGGCCACGCCTGGCAGGCTTGTGGCCCCCCAGCAGGTCTCCTAACCCTAATATTCGGCCTATAAATTCCCAAATATTCCCCCAATACCAAAAAGAGCCTCGCAAATACTTTTCCGCCGCTAGAAGCCTCCGTTCTCGAGATATAAAATCTTGGAGCCTTTTCCGGTAATCTGCTGGAGGGGGGTTCGATCATGGAGGGCATCTACATCAACTCCATTGCCCCTCCGATGATGCGTGAGTACTCCACCAAACACCTACGATTCCATAGCTAGTAGCTAGATGGCTTGTTCTCTCTCTTTGTGCTTCAACACCATGTTCTTCATGATCTTCATGGAGATCTATCCGATGTAATACTCTTTTGTGGTGTGTTTGTCGAGATCCGATTAATTGTGGGTTTATGCTCAGATTATCCATGAATATTATATGAGTCTTTTCTGAATTATTATATGCATGATTTCATATCTTTGCAAGTATCTTCGAGTTATTGGTTTCGTTTTTCCAACAAGATGTTGGGGAACGTTGCATGGGATACAAAAAAATTCTTACGCTTCACCAAGATCAATCTAGGAGATGAGCATCTATGAGAGGAGAGATTGGATCCACATACCCTTATAGATCACTAAGCGGAAGCGTTAAAGAACGCGGTTGATGTAGTCGTGCGTCTCCGTGATCCAAATCGCAAGTCGTCCCACGAACTCCTTATCAAGTGTCGAACGGACGGAATCTCCATGTTCAGCACACGTGCAACTTGATGATGATCTCCACCTTCTTGATCCAGCAAGAGGGAGCGGAGTGATAGATGGGTTCACCGTTAGCATGATGACATGGCGGCAGTGGTGGTGGAGCTGATCCGACAGAGCTTCGCTAAGTGTCGCCGAATTAATCTAGAGGAGAAGCTAACGGAGAGGGAGGGAGGGCTACGTCGTGGCTTAGGGTGCGGCGTCCCTCCTCCCTCTCACATATATATAGGGGGAGGGTGGTGCGCCCAACCCCTAGGGTTTCCCCCTTGGGGTGGCGGCCAAGGGTGGAGGCGCCCTAGGGTGGCTTGCCACCCAAGTAAGGTGGCGCCAACCCTAGGGTCGGCCCTCCCACCAACCTCCAGCCGCAGGGGCCCTTGTGGGAGGTGCGGCCAGCCCACCAGGGGCTGGTGCGCCCTCTCTCACATCCCACGTAGCCCTTTGGGGCTGGTGGCCTCTTCCGGTGGACCCCCAGCACCCCCGATATGTTACCGGTAACGCTCGGACTTTTCTCGGTAATCAACACGGAACATCCTATATATGAATCTTTACCTCCGGACCATTCCGGAGCTCCTCATCATGTCCAGGATCTCATCCGGCACTCCGAACAACCTTCGGTCACCAACACACATAACTCATCTATACTGAAACGTCACCAAACCTTTAGTGTGCAGACCCTGTGGGTTCGAGAACTATGTAGACATGACCGAGACACCTCTACGGTCAATAACCAATAGCGGGACCAGGATGCCCATATTGATTCCTACATATTCTACGAAGATCTTTATCGGTCAAACCTCTATGTCAAGGATTCAGTTAATCCCATATGATGTTCCCTTTGTCCTTAGGTATGTTACTTGCCCGAGATTCGATCGTCGGTATCTCTATACCTAGTTTAATCTCATTACCGGCAAGTCTCTTTACTTGTTCCGTAATACAAGATCTTGTGGCTAACTCTTTAGTCACATTGCTAGAAAGGCTTATAGTGATGTTGTATTACCGAGTGGGCCCTGAGATACCTCTCTGTCACACGGAGTAACAAATCCCAGTCTTGTTCCATGCCAACCCAACAGACACCCTCGGAGAAACCTGTAGAGCACCTTTATAGTCACCCAGTTACGTTGCGACGTTTCATACACACAAGGTACTCCTCCGGTGTCATTGAGTTGCATGATCTCATGGTCATAGGAACACATACTTGACATGCAGAAAACTATAGCAATAAACTGACACATCATATGCTAAGTTTATAGTTTGGGTCATGTCCATCACATCATTCTCCTAATGTTGTGATCCCATCATCAAATGACATCTCGTGTCCATGGCCAGGAAACCTTGACCATCTTTGATCAACAAGCTAGTCTACTACAGGCATATCAGGGACACGGTGTTGTCTATATACCCACACATGTATTTAGTTTCCAATCAATACAATTATAGCTTGGATAATAAATGATTATCATGAACAAGTAAATATGATAATAACTAATTTATTATTTCCTCTAGGGAATATTTCCAATTCTAGATTGATAATTCTTGCAATGTGAGAAGTGCTTGGTTTTGGGTTCAATCTTCCTCACCCAGTGACAAAGTTGGGGTAGTGAGGCACGTATTGTATTGTTGCCATCAAGGGTAAAAATATGGGGTTTTCATCATATTTCTTGAGTTTATCCCTCTACATCATGTCATCTTACCTAATGTGTTACTCTAATCTTCATGAACCTAATACTATAGAAGCAGGCAGGAGTGGGTCGATGTGTGGAGTAATAGTAGTATATGAAGGATCATTTCGGTCTACTTGACACGGACATGATGCCTATATGCATAATCATTGCCTTGGATATCTTCATAATTATTCACTTTTCTATCAATTGCTCGACTGTAATTTGTTCACCCACCGTGTTATTTTCCTTCAAGAGAGAAGTCTCTAGTGAAACCTATGGCCCCGGGTCTACTTTCCATATTATTTTTTCACATCTATATACCAAAAATACCAAAAATACCTTTCTGCAATTTATTTACCTTTTTACTTTCTGCAATCTTTTACATCTATCTCTATCATATCTCATCCTTGCAAATAATCGTGAAGGGATTGACAACCCCTTTATAGCGTTGGGTGCAAGTGTTTGATTGTTTGTGTAGGTGCATCCATTGGTGACTTGCTTGTATCTCCTACTGGATTGATACCTTGGTTCTCAACAACTGAGGGAAATACTTATCTATTTTGTTGTATCACCCTTTCCTCTTCAAGGGAAAACCAACGGAAGCTCAAGAAGTAGAAATGACCAGAGGGATGTCAATTTGAGTGTGAGCTTTAGTAATTTGATTAACTAAACTCATTATCTTGAACAATAGTCTTAGTAACCTTTGCATATTTATGTTGTAGATCAATGGCTCGCGCAATAGTTCCCCCAAATTTTAATGCGTTCCTAGAGAAAACCAAGTTGAAAGATGATGGAAGTAACTTTGTGGACTAGGCCCGTAATCTGCGGATTATCCTCATGACTTCCAAGAAGGCTTATGTTATTGATGCACCGCTAGGTGACCCACCTGCTCCTGTGTCATGTGAAGACGTTAAGAATGCTTGGGAGACATGTTCTGGAGATCACTCAATAGTTCAATGTGTAATGTTGTATGGCTTAGAACCGGGACTTCAAAGATGTTTTAATAACATGGAGCATATGAGATGTTCCAGGAGTTGAAGTTTATCTTTGAGAAGAATGCCTGGATCGAGAGGTATGAGACCTTTGATAAGTTCTATGCTTGCAAGATGGAGGAGAATGGGTTTGTCAGTGAACATATACTCAGAATGTCTGGGTACTCGAACCGTCTGGCTGAGTTAGGGATGACCCTTCTGCCGGAGGAGATCACTGACAGAGTTCTTCAATCATTGCCACTGACGTCTACAACACAACCTTCTTGCTGTAGACTCGTGTTGGGCCTCCAAGCGCAGAGTTTTGTAGGACACTGGCAATTTTCCCTCAAGTGGATGAACTAAGGTTTATCAATCCATGGGAGATGTAGGATGAAGATAGTCTCTCTCAAACAACCCTATTGTCGAATAACAAAGAGTCTCTTGTGTTCAGAACACACCCAATACAATGGTAAATTGTATAGGTGCACTAGTTCGGCGAAGAGATGGTGATACAAGTGCAATATGGATGGTAGATATAGGTTTTTGTAATATGAAAATAGAAAAACAGCAAGGTAACAAATAGTAAATAGCGAGCAAAATGTGGTATAAATGCTTGGAAACAAGGCCTAGGGTCCATACTTTCACTAGTGCAAGTTCTCTCAACAATACTAACATAGTTGAATCATATGTAAATATCTCACGTGCGACAAAGAGTTCACTCCAAAGTCACTAATAGCGGAGAACAAACGAAAAAATTATTGTAGGGTACGAAACCACCTCAAAATTATCTTTTGTGATCAATCTTATGAGCTATCCCTATAAGTGTCATGAACAGCCCTAGAGTTCATACTAAAATAACACCTTAAGATACACATCAACCAAAACCCTAATGTCACCTAGATAATCCAACGTCACCACAAGTACCCATGGGCTTGATTATACGATATGCGTTACATAATATCAGATTCATCATGTTCAATCTAACACAAAGAACTTTAAAGAGTGCCCCAAATTTTCTACCGGAAAGTCAATACAAAACGTGTGCCAACCCTTATGCATAGATTCCCAAGGTCACGGAACCCGCAAGTTGATCACCAAAACATACATCAAGTGGATCAATAGAACATCCCATTGTCACCACGGATATCCCATCGCAAGACATACATCAAGTCTTCTCAAATCCTTAAAGACTCAATCCGATAAGAAAACTTCAAGGGAAAATTCAATTCATCACAAGAAAATAGAGAGGGGAAAACTCCATATGATTCAATCTATATCAATAAAGCTCCCGGTACATCAAGATCGTGCCATCTCAAGAACACAAGAGAGAGAGATCAAACACATAGCTACTGGTACATACCCTCAGCCCCGAGGGTGAACTACTCCCTCCTCGTCATGGAGACCGCTAGGATGATGAAGATGGCCTCCGATGATGGTTTCCCCCTCCGCCAGGGTGCCGAAACGGGCTCCCGGTTGGTTTTTAGTGGATCTAGAGGCTCGCGGTGGCGGAACTCCCAATCTAGGTTTCTTTTGGGGGTTTTAGTATTTATAGGAATTTTTAGCGTCGGTCCCACGTCCAGAAGGTTCCCGAGGAAGTCACAAGCCAGGGGTCCGCGCCCTAGGGGGCGTGCCCCTATGTCTTGTGGCTTCCTCGACCTTCCTCTCTGGTGAATCTTCGCTCAAGTATTTTTTATATTTTCCAAAAATATTCTTCGTAAATTTTCAGCTCATTCTGAGAACTTTTATTTCTACACAAAAACAACACCATGGTAGCTCTGCTGAAAACAACGTCAGTCTGGGTTAGTTCTAATAAAATCATACCAAAATTATATAGAATTATTGTAAACATGGCATGAATACTTCATAAATTATTGATACGTTGGAGACGTATCATCATCCCCAAGCTTAATTCCTGCTCATCCTCGAGTGGGTAAATGATAAAAGAAATGATTATGAAGTGTGAATGCTAGCACAGTGCATAAATTTGATCAATCATAATTCCAAACACTTTTTCTAGGATCATTATATATCATAAATAGTAGCTCATCTCATAAACCTTCATGATGATATAACAAGATATCCACATGTTTAAAGTATAGACTAACAAACTATGCTTTCAGTCACCAAAAAATTGCAATTCATCTTATTTTCAGGAAGGGTCTATGTAAGAGCTTTGATTTAGCAAATTCCACATACTCAACTATCATATAGTCTTCCATGATTGCTAGAACTCAAAGCATATTTTTAGAGCAAATGGCATCCGTCGAACACAAAGAAAGATAGGGGCTTAGAGTTTCGCATCCCAACTTATTTATCATATAGATAATTGTCAACAATAATAATTCATGATCAAATATATTTGAATGGACATATATGCTTGGATCTTTCCCCAACACATGACGCTTGCCAAGACAAAAAGGCAAAATATAGGAAGTGGTGAAGATCACCATGACTCTTGCATAAAGGTAAGTACTAGAAACTAAAAGATAGGCCCTTCACAGAGGGAAGCATTGATTTGCAGAGGTGCCAGAGCTCGAGCTTTTAAAATAGAGATGAATAATAATTTTGGGTGGTATGCTTTCATTTTCACCAAAAAAACCGAGAGATCTTGGTATCTTCCACGCTAGATACATTATAGGCGGTTCCCAAACAGAATGGTAAATCTTTTACTCCCCCTCCACCAATCAACCACACTCCACAGCGAGCCGAATCCACGGGTACCGTCCATACCATCAACATTCCTGGGGGAGTTTTGTTTAATTATTTGCATTTTTTCTTTGATTTCGAGATTGGGAATCCCTATTACCAGCCACTTTCTCGTGAATGATAGTGAATCAACACATATCGTGAGAATAACCCACCTAGCATGGAAGATACTGACAGCCCCTAGTCATTATATGAGCGATTCGGGCATACAAAACAGAATATTATTTGAAGGTTTAGAGTTTGGCACATCCAAATTTACTTGGAATAGCAGGTAAATACCGCATATAGGCAGGTATGGTGGACTCATATGGAACAACTTTGGGTTTAAGGGTGTTTGGATGCCTAAGTAGCATTTTTACATGGTGCGGAAGTTTTGGCTAGCATGAGGTGGAAGCAAGCACCACATGTTGGAGGATCCATAACAATATAACTTCTATGCAAATATACCCAAGCATAACTCATTACGTTGTCTTCCTTGTCCAACTTCAACTAATTTTCTCAAGTTTGAAAATAATTAATGGGCAATCACAATCATACAAGATGTCCAATATAGTATATTTATATGTGAAATCTCTCTTCCTTCAATATTCTTTCATGAATGGTTCAAGTGACCAATGCGGTGGTTGCTAACTTCCAATAAATTTTACCACCTATACTTCTTATACGTGAAGTCATTACTCCCCAAGGGATAAGAATATAAAACATATATAATTTCATATTTATGATATTCAACCATTTACTCATAGGATATAAGTGAAGCACGAGAGTAAATGACAAAACTACACCAAAACATATAAGTGAAGATCAATGAGTAGTCAAACAATTATGTAGCTATGTGAGGACTTTATCTCTCTCTCTCAATAAAGATTTTCAGATCTGAGTATTTTATTTAAACATCAAGAAAAATAAAAATAGCACTCCAAGAGTAGGAAGCATCGTGTGAACGAATAAAAATTTAGGCTCAACATAGGCTAACCGATAGTTGACGAAGAGAGGTGGGATGCGTAGCATCCCCAAACTTAGATGATTGACGGTTCTTGAAATATTTACTTGGGGTGAATTGGGCATCCCCAAGCTTGAGATTTTGTATCTTGTTCAATCCTCTCATATCCCTGTTTCACCTATTCTCAAAAACTTCATCCACACAAAACTGAAAAAAACTCGTGAGATAGGTTAGTACACATAAGAACAAATAAACACTTCATGTATTGCCAAGACAAGTTGCACAATAATTTTCACAACAATAGGTACAAGTTTGAGGTGGGATGCATAGCATCCCCAACATTAGGTATTGTATACTATCATTTCCACAATTTATATCTACCAATATAGCCTATGGAAACTATAGGATAAGTAGATAACAAAACTATGACAGCAATCTGTCCAAACAAAACAGTTTGTAGCAATTTATGAAAACAGTGTACTTATGTAACTCAAAATATTATGAAATTTAGGACATTCTATAAAATTTATATGACAACACTTTGTCAAAATTTCAGAAACTTTCCGTGTTCCAGTAAAATATTAAAATTCAAACACTACAACAGAAGTTTCGGTTTTTACCCAGCACACATCAAACATGCAATTCAAGCATCCTAAAGGCAATTCTTGGAACTTTTTATTGAAAAAAATTTATAAATAACACCTAAAAGATAAGAACAAAATAAAATGATGCTCCAAGCAAAAATTATATTATGTGACGAATAAAAATATAACTCCAAGTAAGATATACCGATAGTGTTGAAGACGAAAGAGGGAATGCCTTCCAGGGCATCCCAAGCTTAGGCGCTTGAGTATTACTTGCATATTAACTTGGGGGTGCCTTGTGAATCCCCAAGATTAGGTTCTTTTCACTCCTTATTCTCCTCATATCGGTGTCTCACCCAAAACTTGAAAACTTCAATCACACAAAACTTAACGGAACTTTATGAGAAGGGTTAGTGTAATAAAGATAAACCATTCACTTAGGGTACTGTCAAGAAAATATTCATAATTGTTCCCGCATGATAATTACTGTAGTATACTATGCCCATAATATATATCACTGAATATAAGCTATGGGAACACCAACAAGCAAACTATGTAGGCAAAACAGAATCTGTCAAAAACAGAACAGTCTGTAAAGATCTGAACGATCACCATAGTTAACTTACTCCAAAAATTCGGAAAAATTAGGAAAAGTCAAGTAATTTGCATATAAGAATTATGTAAAAAATTCATAATTTTTTGATGCCCTGGTAAAATCAGATAGTTCATATACTATACGCAAAACTTTCTATGTTTGCATAGAATCAAACAACCAAGTATCCACACTATCCCAAAGGCTTTACTTGGCACTTTATTGAAATAAAATACAAAAAATATGATTAATACAGTATATTAATCATGTTAACACATCAAATATAAGGAAAAAGTGTTGGGTTGTCTCCCAACAAGCGCTTTTCTTTAATGCCTTTTAGCTAGGCATGATGATTTCAATGATGCTCGTATAGGAATAATAGTTGAAACATGCAAGAGAGCATCATGAATCACATGACAAGCACATTTAAGTCTAACCCACTTACTATGCATAGGGATTTTTTGAGAAAACAATTTATGGGAACAAGAACCATCTAGCATAGGAAGGCAAAACAAGCATAACTTCAAAACTTTGAACACATAGAGAGGAAACTTGATATTATTGCAATTCCTACAAGATTATGTTCCTCCCTCATAATAATTTTCAGTAGCATCATGAAGAAATTCCAAAATATAACCATCACAAAAATTATTATTTTGATGATGCACAAGCATAGAAAATTTGTCACTCTCCACATAAGCAATGTTCTTCTCATTCAAAATAGTGGGAGCAAACTCAACAAAATAACTATCATGAGATACTTGATTGACAAAATCACATTCAATATTAAAATCATGATAATAGGTTTGATGTTTGTCATTACTCTTTATAGCATACATGTCATCACAATAATCATCATAGATAGGAGGCATGTCATAATCATAATAGTTTTGCTCATGAAAACTTGGGGGACTAAAAATATCTTCTTCATCAAACATAGCATCCCCAAGATTGTAGCTTTCCATATCATTAGCATCATTAATATTCAGAGAATTCATACTAAAAATATTGCAATCATGCTCATCACCCAAAGATTTAGTGACAAACATTTTAATAACTTCTTCGTCTAACACTTGAGCACAATTTTCCTTTCCATCATTTTTAGGAAAGACATTAAAAAGATGAAGCATATGGGGCAACCTCAATTCCATTTTTTGTAGTTTTCTTTTATAAAACCAAACTAGTGAAAAACAAGAAAATAAAATATTCAATTGCAAGATCTAAAGATATACCTTCAAGCACTCACCTCCCCGGCAACAGCGCCAGAAAAGAGCTTGATGTCTACTACACAACCTTCTTCTTGTAGACTCGTGTTGGGCCTCCAAGCGCAGAGTTTTGTAGGACAGTGGAAATTTTCTCAAGTGGACGAACTAAGGTTTATCAATTCGTGGGAGGTGTAGGATGAAGATGGTCTCTCTCAAACAACCCTGCAATTAAATAACAAAGAGTCTCTTGTGTCCCCAACACACCCAATACAATTGTAAATTGTATAGGTGCACTAGTTCGGCGAAGAGATGGTGATACAAGTGCAATATGGATGGTAGATGTAGATTTTTGTAATCTGAAAATATAAAAACATCAAGGTAACAAATAGTAAACAGCGAGCAAAATGTGGTATAAATGCTTGGAAACAAGGCCTAGGGTCCATACTTTCACTAGTGCAAGTTCTCTCAACAATACTAACATAGTTGAATCATATGTAAATCTCTCACGCGCAACAAAGAGTTCACTCCAAAGTCTCAAATAGCGGAGAACAAACGAAGAAATTATTGTAGGGTACGAAACCACCTCAAAGTTATCTTTTCTGATCAATCTTATGAGCTATCCCTATAAGTGTCACGAACAGCCCTAGAGTTCATACTAAAATAACACCTTAAGATACACATCAACCAAAACCCTAATGTCACCTAGATACTCCAATGTCACCACAAGTACCCATGGTCTTGATTATACGATATGCATTACATAATTTCAGATTCATCATGTTCAATCCAACAAAAGAACTTCAAAGAGTGCCCCAAAGTTATTACTGGAAAGTCAAGACAAAAACGTGTGCCAACCTTTATGCATAGATTCCCAAGGTCACGAAACCCGCAAGTTGATCACCAAAACATACATCAAGTGGATCAATAGAACATTTCATTGTCACCACGGATATCCCATCACAAGACATACATCAAGTGTTCTCAAATCCTTAAATACTCAATCTGATAAGAAAACTTCAAGGGAAAACTCAATTCATCACAAGAAGATAGAGAGGGGAAAACTCCATGTGATTCAATCTATATCAATAAAGCTCGCGGTACATCAAGATCATGCCATCTCAAGAACACGAGAGAGAGAGAGAGAGATCAAACACATAGCTACTAGTACATACCCTTAGCCCCGAGGGTGTACTACTCCCTCCTAGTCATGGAGACCATCGGGATGATGAAGATGGCCTCCGATGATGGTTTCCCGCTCCGGCAGGGTGCCGGAATGGACTCTCGATTGGTTTTTCGTGGCTCTGGAGGCTTGCGGCGGCGGAACTCCCGATCTAGGTTTCTTTCTGGGGGTTTTAGTATTTATAGGAATTTTTGGCGTCGGTCCAACCTCCAGAAGGTTCCCGAGGAAGTCACAAGCCAGGGGGACGCGCCCTAGGGGGCGCCCCTGTGGCTTGTGCCTTCCTTGGCATTCCTCTCCGGTGACTCTTCGCTCTAGTATTTTTTATATTTTCCAAAAATATTCTCCGTAAATTTTCAGGTCATTATGAGAAATTTTATTTCTGCACAAAAATAACACCATGGTAGTTCTGCTGAAAATACTGTCAGTTCGGGTTAGTTCTAATAAAATCATACCACAATCATATAGTATTATTGTAAACATGGCATGTATACTTCATAAATTATAGATACGTTGGATACGTATCAGCCACCTAGCTACAAGAGCTTCATGATGAACTATAACATGCATGGGATGAACAAGTCAGTCGCCAAACTGTTTGCGATGCTGAAAATCAGTGAGTCTGAAAATCTAGAAAGAACATCAAGTGTTGATGGTCAATAGAACCACTAGTTTCAAGAAGAATGGCATGGGAAAGAAGGGTTACTCTAAGAAGAGTGGCAAAGCAGTTGCCCCACCCGTGAAGAAACCCAAGGCTCGGCCCAGGCCAGAAACTTAGTGCTTTCATTGCAACAGAACTGGTCACTAGAAGCGGAACTGCCCCAAGTATATGGCTGACAAGAAGGCAGCCAACACCAAACAAAGTATATATGATATACATGTTATTGATGTGTACCTTACCAACTCACATAGTAGTGACTGGGTATTTGATATCGCTTCGGTTGCTCACATTTGCAACTCAAAACATGAGCTACAGAATAAATGAAGGTTGGCTAAGGACAAAGTGATGATGCGCGTGGGAAATGGTTCCAAGGTTGATGTGACCGCCGTCGGCACGCTCGCTCTTCAATTACCATCGTGATTCGTGAAGAACCTGAATAATTGTTATTTGATGCACGTGTTAAGCTTGAACATTATATCTGGATCTTGTTTATTGTGAGACAGTTACTCATTTAAATCAGAGAATATAGGTTGTTCTATTTGTATGAGCAATATCTTTCATGGTCATGCACCCAATGTTCATAACATTGATGCCAAAAGATGTAGAGTTGATAATGATAGTACCACTTTCTTGTGGCACTGTTGTTTAGGTCATACTGGTGTAAAATGCATGAAGAAGCTCCATGCTGATGGACTTTTGGAGTCACTTGATTTTGAATCACTTGACACATGTGAACCATGCCTCATGGGAAAGATGACTAAAACCCCGTTCTCTGGAACAAAGGAATGGGGAAGTGACTTGTTGGAAATCATACATACTGATGTGTGCGGTCTGATGAGCATTGAGGCGCGCGGGGGATATCGTTATTTTCTCACCTTCACTGATGACTTAACTAGATTAGGGTATATTTAGTTAATGAAACACAAGTCTGAAATGTTTGAAAAGTTCAAGAAATTTCAGAGTGAAGTTGAGACTCATTGTAACAAGAAGATTAAATTCCTACAATCTGATCGAGGAGGTGAATATCTGAGTTATGAGTTTGGCAGACACTTAAGACAGTGTGGAATTGTTTCACAATTAACACCGCCTGGAACACCATAGCGTAATGGTGTGTCTAAACGCCGTAATCAAACCTTATTAGATATGGTGTGTTCTTTGATGTCTCTTGCTGATTTGCCACTATCGTTTTGGGGTTATGCATTAGAGACAGTTGCATTCACTTTCAATAGGGCACCATCGAAATCCGTTGAGACAATGCCATATGAAATGTGGTTTGGCAAGAAGCCAAAGTTGTCATTTCTTAAAGTTTGGGGATGTGATTCTTATTTCAGAAAGCTTCATCCTGAAAAGATGGAACCCAAAGCGGAGAAATGTGTCTTCATAGGATACCCAAAAGAGACAGTTGGGTATACCTTCTATCTCAGATCCGAAGGCAAAGTGTTTTTCGCTAAGAATGGAACATTTCTTGAGAAAGAGTTTCTTTCGAAAGAATTGAGTGGGAGGAAAACAGAACTTGATGAGGTTATTGAACCTTTACTTCAACCAGCGAGTAGCGCAGCGCGAAAAGATGTTTCCGTAGAGCATGCATTGGTTGAAGAGGAAGTTGATGATGATGATCATGAAGCTTTGGATCAAGTCACTATTGAACCTCGTAGGTCTACAAGGGCTTGTACTGCTCCTGAGTGGTACGGCAACCCTGTCTTAGAGGTCATGTTGTTAGACAACAATGAAC
This sequence comes from Hordeum marinum, assembly GCA_022496015.1. NCBI lineage: Eukaryota > Viridiplantae > Streptophyta > Magnoliopsida > Poales > Poaceae > Hordeum > Hordeum marinum. The sequence goes on along the minus strand of CM039678.1, from coordinate 74,265,596 downwards.
CTACGAGCTATGGAGGAGCAGTGATGGGCCCGGATTCCGAGAAATGGTTAGAGGCCATGAAATCTGAGATGGGATCCATGTATGAAAACAAAGTATTGACTTTGGAAGTATTACCTGAAGGGCAAAAGTCCATTCAGAACAAATGGATCTTTAAGAAGAAGACGGACGCAGATGGTAATGTCACCGTCTATAAAGCTCGACTTGTGGCAAAGGGTTTTTCACAAGTTCAAGGAGTTGACTACGATGAGACTTTCTCACCCGTGGCGATGCTTAAGTCTGTCAGAATCATGTTGGCAATAGCTGCTTATTTCGACTATGAAATTTGGCAGATGGATGTCAAAACGGCGTTCCTCAACGGTTTCCTTGAGGACGAGTTGTATATGACGCAACCCGAAGGTTTTGTCGATCCAGAGAATGCTGTCAAAGTTTGCAAACTCCAGCGATCCATTTATGGACTGGTGCAAGCATCTTGGAGTTGGAATAAGTGCTTTGATGAGGTGATCAAAGCATTCGAGTTTATACAAGTTTATGGAGAAGCTTGTATTTACAAGAAAGTGAGTGGGAGCTCTATAGCGTTTCTAGTATTATACGTGGATGACATATTGCTGATTGGAAACAATATAGAAATGCTGGAAAGTGTGAAGGAATATTTGAATAAGAGTTTTTCGATGAAGGACCTAGGAGAAGTTGCTTTCATATTAGGCATTAAGATCTATAGAGATAGATTGAGACGCTTGATAGCACTTTCACCGAGCACATACCTTGATAAAGTTTTGAACAAGTTCAAAATGGATCAGTCCAAGAAGGGGTTCTTGCCTGTGTTACAAGGTGTGAAGTTGAGTAAGACTCAATGCCCAGTGACTGCAGAAGATAAAGAAAAGATGAGTGTCATCCCCTATGCTTCAGCCATAGGATCTATCATGTATGCAATGTTGTGCACAAGACCCGATGTCAGCCTTGCCATAAGTATGGCTAGAAGGTTTCAAAGTGATCCTGGAATGGAGCACTGGCAAGTGGTCAAGAATATCCTTAAGTACCTGAAAAGGACTAAGGAAATGTTTCTCGTTTATGGAGGTGATGAAGAGCTCGTCCTAAAGGGTTACATCGATGCAAGCTTTGACACTAATCCGGATGACTCTAAGTCGCAAACCGGATACGTATTTATTCTTAACAGGGGAGCGGTAAGCTGGTGCAGTTCCAAGCAAAGCGTGGTAGCTGATTCTACGTGCGAAGTGGAGTACATCGCACACTGGGAGGCAGCGAAGGAAGGTGTCTGGATGAAGCAGTTCATGACAGATCTTGGAGTAGTGCCTAGTGCAATGAATCCAATGAACCTGTTCTGTGGCAACACTGGTGCCATTGCTCTAGCCAAGGAACCAAGGTTTCACAAGAGGACCAGACACATAAAGCGGCGCTTCAACTCCATCCGGTTCTACATCGAGGAGAAGGACATAAATATTTGCAAAGTGCACATGGATCTGAATGTTGCAGATCCGTTGACTAAACCTCTTCCAAGGGCTAAACATGATCAACACCAGAAGTGCATGGGTGTTCGATTCATTACCATGTAAATCACATAGTGATGTGAACTAGATTATTGACTATAGTGCAAGTGGGAGACTATTGGAAATATGCCCTAGAGGCAATGAATAAAATGTTTATTATTATATTTCCTTGTTCATGATAATCGTTTATTGTCCATGCTATAACTGTATTGAATGGAAACACATTACATGTGTGGGTAAATAGACAACACTGTGTCCCTAGTATGCCTCTAGTGAAACTAGCTCGTTAATCAAAGATGGTCAAGGTTTCCTAGCCATTGACATATGATGTCATTTGATAACGGGATCACGTCATAAGGAGAATGGTGTGATGGACAAGACCCAAACTACAAACGTAGCATACGATCGTGTCAGTTTATTGCTACTGTTTTCTGCATGTCAACTATATGTTCCTACGACCATGAGATCATGCAACTCACAGATATCGGAGGAGTGCCTTGTGTGTATCAAACGTCGCAACGTAACTGGGTGACTATAAAGGTGCTCTACAGGTATCTTCGATGGTGTCTCTTGAGTTGGAATGGATCGAGACTGGGATTTGTTACTCCGTGTGACGGAGAGGTATCTCAGGGCCCACTCGGTAATACAACATCACAATGAGCCTTGCAAGCAATGTGACTAATTTTTAGTTGCGGGATCTTGTATTACGGAATGAGTAAAGAGACTTGCCGGTAATGAGATTGAACTAGGTATGGAGATACCGATGATCGAATCTCGGGCAAGTAACATACCGAAGAACAAAGGGAACATCATACGGGATTAACTGAATCCTTGACATACAGGTTCGATCGATAAAGATCTTCGTAGAATATGTAGGAACCAATGTGGACATCCAGGTCCCGCCATTGGTTATTGACCGTAGAGGTGTCTCGGTCATGTCTACATAGTTCTCGAACCCGCAGGATCTGCACACTTAAGGTTTGGTGACGTTTCGGTAGTATAGAGTTATGTATGGTGGTGACCGAAGTTTGCTCAGAGTCCCAGATGAGATCCTGGACGTCACGAGGAGCTCCGGAATGGTCTGGAGGTAAAGATTCATATATAGGAAGTTCTGTTTTGGTCGTCGGAAAAGTTCCGGGCTTATCGGTAGGGTACCGGGAGTGCCGGTAGTGTACCGGGAGACCTCCAGGAGGGGTATTTCGATCCAAGAGGATTCATGTGCTGTGGATAAGTATTAACCAGCCCTTAGTGGGCTGGTGGAATAGCCACAACAGGCCCATGCGGCTAGGGGAAGAGTCCCAAAGAGAAAGGGGTGGAAAAAAGGCAAAAAGGGAGAGTCCTACTCCTACTAGGATTGGAGGAGGAGTAGGATTCCTCCTCCTTGGCTTCGGCCGACTCAAGGAGGGGCTCAGCCCTGCGCCAAGGCCTCCTCTCCCTCCCTCCTATATATACTAGTGGAATAGAGGGATTTTTCACAGAATTTACGGCCACGTGCTACCCGTTCCACCGGTGCATAGTTTCTCCTCTAGATCGGTTTTCCGCGGTGCTTAGGCGAAGCCCTGCCGGAATCGCTCCACCACCATCACCGGAGCGCCGTCACGCTGCCGGAGACCTCTTCTACCTCTCCGCTCTATCTTTCTGGATCAAGACGGCGGAGATCGTCATCAAGCTATACGTGTGCTGAACGCGGAGGTGTTGTCCGTTCGGCGCTAGATCGGAAGGATCGTGATCAAGTTCGTGGGACGGATCGTGGTCAAATTCGCGGGACGGATCGTGATTAGATAGCGGGACGGATCGTGATTAGATTGCGGGACGCATGATGATTTGGATCACAAAGACGTTTGACTACACCAATCGCGTTACTTATCGCTTCCCGCTTAGCGATCTACAAGGGTACGTAGATCCACTCTCCCTCTCGTAGATGCTCATCACCATGGATAGATCTACGTGTGCGTAGGAAAAATTTTGTTTCCCATGCAACGTTCCCGAACATGTTCTTTCTAGTCACCTCGTTTAATGCACGATAATCGACTACCATCCTCACGGTTTTATCCTTCTTCTCCACCAAAAGAACTGGGGCTCCCCAAGGTGAAGAACTTGGGCGAATATACCCCTTGTCCAATAACTCCTTAATCTGCTTCTTGATTTCTACTAAATCATTTGCGGGCATCCGATAGGGTCTCTAGGAAATTGGGGCTGTTCCTGGCAGTAACTCTATCAGGAACTCAATTTCTCTATCTGGTGGCATGCCTGGTAATTCTTCTGGAAATACATCTAGAAAGTCTTGTACCACCGGTACTTCCTCCTGAACAACTCCTGTGAGTGCATTTAACCGAGAACTCATCCGTGTGCATCGGGATACATACTTAATCCTCTTGTTCTCTGGGGTGGTGAGCAAGATAGACTTGCTGGGGCAATCTAGGTTTCCTTCATACTTGGTCATCCAATCCATGCCTAGGATTACATCCAGTCCCTAGGATTCTAAGATGATGAGGTCGGTGGGAAAGACGTGTTTTCCTATATTGAGTTTCAATGCGTGGCATCCTATACCTGCCAACATCATGCCTCCTGGGGAACTAACCTTAATGGGCCGACTAAGGGTTTTGGTGGGCAAACCGTACTTTTCCACAATTACCCTTGATATGAAAGAATGAGTTGCACCGGAATCAAAAAGTATCATAACTGGTCGGGAGTTCAAAAGGAACTTACCAACCATAGTCTCTGGCTGGTCATAGACTTCCTCGACATGAATGTGGTTCACTTGAGCACGGGGAAAAGGGTTGGGCTTCTTGGCTGCTGAGTTGTCGTTGTTGTTGCCATTTCCATTTCCCGTTTTGTTCTGAGGGCAATCATTGGCATAGTGCCCGGTCTTCTGGCACTTGAAGCAGGTGACATGGTTCAGATCCTTCTGAGCTAGGCCGGGATGGTGTTGGTTGCCATTCCTGTTTCCATTCCCATTCTCTGAGTTGCCATTGCTGGGACGATTATTCCCAATGCCTCCATGGTTGTGGCTTCCATGGTTGTGGCCTCCATGGTTGTGCACAGCATGAGTGTGCCCTCCGTACTTTCCGGTTCCTAACCCGGTGTTCCCGGAGTATGGGGAGTAGTGGGGCTTCTGATGAGCTCCTGAGTGAGACTTCCCCTGTGCATACTTCCTCTTGCGGTTCTCGATTTGTTGCTGCTTCCCCTCCAAGATGAGGACCTTGTCTACCAGCTCCTGGTAGTTGTTGAAGGTAGCTACCATCAGTTGTATGCTCAACTCGTTGTTGAGTCCTTCCAAGAACTTCTCTTGTTTGGGTGCATCGTTGGCCACGTCTCCTGGTGCATAACGTGCCAACGTGCTGAATTCATCCACATACTGGGCCACGGAACGACTTCCCTGGCGTAAGTTGCGGAACTCACGCTTCTTCGGACTCATGGCTCCAGCTGAGACATGAGCGGTGCGGAACGCTAACTTGAACTTCTCCCAAGTCACATTCGCAATGGGGTCTCCATGCGCCCGGCCTCTGCGCCGCTCCTGTCGGTCACCTACCGGCTCGGCCGACTCCCACGTTCCGGCCCGGTGTCCCATCTCGCCCCGCCAACGTCGCCCGAGCCGTATTGGGCTTCGCCTCCTCGCGCCCACAGCCGCGCCCGGCCACAGCCGCCTCCTCCGCGAGCCGGATGCGCCTGCTCCGACTCGACCATGTGTCGGCCCCGCCTCGCCGCTCCGGCCCGTGGCGCCGGTTGGCCACTCCATCAGGTTCCGCCTCCTCGCCCCCACAGTTGCGCCCGGACACGGACGCCTCCCCCGCGCGCCACCCGTTGCCCTCGTCCGCGGCTCCCCGCCAGCCAGCGCAGCTCCACCTCGCAACGCCGGTTTCGCCCGCCACCCGGCCGGCTGCCGGCTCCATGCCCCCCACCAGTCTTCGCTGCTCGGCAGCTCTGACCGGGTGCCCGTGGGGAAGTGGCGGCAGGCGGATAAAAAAACACCTGCGTCTGCATGCTCGCGTCCCCACTCGGACAGCCGACTCGCGTAGACAGTCTGGCCTGCCCGTCTATTTCGACACCGGGCCGGCCCTGGCTGCCCACCTGTCTCACCGTCCGGTCGGTCAAATTTCGCCGGCTGACACACCCGTCGACCGCCATGGGCACGACGGCTACACCCAGCGGGTACGCCGGCGCGCTGCGCTGGCGAATAGCCACGCCGGCTATCTTCAACAACAAACGGCCTCGTCGGCGTCAAAAACAATGAACCTCCTTGCTCGGAGGCTTGGAGGCACCCCTTCGACAGCACCCTCGCGCACACCAGCTGGCGGACCCCGCGCCCGCCCTCGGTAGTGCCTTGCGCACTCCAGCCGACGTACCCCGTGTCCTCCCTCGGCAGTGCCCCGCGCACTTCAGCCGGCAGACCCCGCGTCCGCCCTCAGCAGCGCCCCGCGCACTCTAGCCAGCGGACCCCGCGTCCGCCCTCGGGAGCGCCCCGCGCACTCCAGCCGGCGGACCCCGCGTCCGCCCTTGGGAGCGCCCCGCGCACTCCAGCCGGCGGACCCCGCGTCCACCCTCGGCAGCGCCCCGCGCACTCCAGCCGGCGGACCCCCCGTCCACCCTCGGCAGCGCCCCGCGCACTCCAGCCGGCGGACCCCCCGTCCGCCCTCGGCAGCGCCCCGTGCACTCCAGCCAGCGGACCCCGCGTCCGCCCTTGGCAGCGCCCCATGCACTCCAGCCGGCGGACCCCGCGTCCGCCCTCGGCAGCGCCCCGTGCACTCCAGCCGGCGGACCCCGTGTCCGCCCTCGGCAGCGCCTCGCGCACTCCAGCCTGCGGACCCCGCGTCCGCCCTCGGCAACGCCCTGCGCACTCCAGCCGGCGGACCCCGCGTCCACTCTCGGCAGCGCCTCGCGCACTCCAGCCGGCGGACCCCGCGTCCGCCCTCGGCAGTGCCCCACGCACTTCAGTCGGCGTACCCCGCGTCCGCCCTCGGTAGCGCCTCGCGCACTCCAGCCGGCGGACGCCGCATCCGCCCTCGGCAGCACCTCGCGCACTCTAGCCGGAGGACCCCGTGTTCGCCCTCGGCAGTGCCCCGCGCACTTCAGCCGGCGTACCCCGCGTCCACCCTCGGTAGCGCCTCGCGCACCCCAGCCGGTGGACTCCGCATCCAACCTCGGCAGTGCTTCGGGCACACCAGCCAGTGGACCCCGCGTATGCCCTCGGCAGGGCCTCGCGCACACCAGCCGGCGGACACCGTGCCTGCGCCCAGCAGAGCCTCGCGTGCGTCATCAGGACCACGTCGACGACAAAACCTCCTTGCCGGCACCCAAAAGCAATGTGAGATATCCATGCGCATACCCTTGCATCGTACACACAAAACAAATAACCCCGAGCGGCCCTCAGGGGTCATCTCGGCATTTATTCTACAACTTTACTTATCACCCCGGCGCCGGCTAGTCTCGGCCCGGAGCTGGCCGCTTGGCCCGATACGTTCGTTCCCATGGGATGGCTTAGTAGCGTGCAGGGGACCAAAGGCCCACTCTTCGTCTCAGCTACAGACCGCCCCGTGGCTGTCCGGCTAGCAAGATCAAAAGCTGGAAGTCACCACATGCGAAAAGCATCTAGGGGAAAACGGCTTGGGCGACCTGGTCGTTTCATCTATGAGCATCTGCTCGGTCGAGTCTGCTCCCAGAGTCCGAGTATTGTACGCTTCATTCCGTGGCCCACTCTTCGTTTCAGCTACAAACCGGCTCCCGGCTGTCCGTCTAGCAAGAGCAAAAGCCAAAGAGCGGAGAGAACACGAAAAAGACTCAAGGGGGCTCGTGCGAAACCGAGTCGACACCCTTTGCATAAAGCTCATGCACTACCAAAATAAAATATTTCATGTAACTGTGCTGACTTAACCTTGTCTTTTGTATGATCGTCCATGAGGAGCCTCCTCACCCAGAGGCTCGGAGGCTACCCTTCGACGGGGCTCCACGCTCGTTAGCCGGCGGACTCTCCGTCCATGCCCGGTAGTGCCTCGCGCTCGACAGCCGGCGGACCCTACGTCCGCCTTCGGCAGGGCTTCATGCCCATCAACCGACGGACCCCGCATCTGCCTTAGGTAGCGCCTCGCACCCTTCAGCCGGCGGACTCCGCATCCACGTGAGGCATCCTCGGTGCCGCCTGTTGGGGAATGTCGCATGGGAAACAAAAAAATTCCTACGCACATGCAAACCTATCCATGGTGATGAGCATCTACGAGAGGGAGAGTGGATGTACGTACCCTTGTAGATCGCTAAGCGGGAAGCTTTAAGAAACGCGGTTGGTGTAGTCGAACGTCTTCGCGATCCAAATCGCCGAGCGTCCCGCGATCTCATCACGATCCGTCCCGCGATCCAATCACGATCCGTCCCGTGAACTCATCACGATCCGTCTCGCGATCTCGTCACAATCCCTCCCGCGATCTCATCATGACCTGTCCCGCGATCTCATCACGAATCGTCTCGTGGACTTGATCACGGTTCTTCCGATCTAGTACCGAACGGACGGCACCTCCGCGTTCAGCACACGTACAGCTTGATGACGATCTCCGCCTTCTCGATCCAGCAAGAGGGGGCGGAGAGGTAGAAGAGTTCGCCGGCAGCATGATGGTGCTCTGGCGAAGGTGGTTGAGTGATTCCGGCAGGGCTTCGCCTAAGCACTGCAGAAATCCAATCTAGAGGAGTACCGGTGGAACGGGTAGCACGTGGCTATAAATTACGTGCAAAACCCTTCTATTCCACCAGTATATATAGGAGGAGAGAAGGAGGAGGGCTGGTGCAGGGCTCAGCCCCTCTTGGAGTCAGCCGAAGCAAGAGAGGAGGAGTCCTACTCCTCCTCCACTCCTAGTAGGAGTAGGACTCTTCCTTTTGCCTTTTTTCCACCTTTTTCCTTAGGCCTTTTTCCTCCTGGCGCCATGGGCCTTTTGTGGCTGTTCCACCAGCCCACTAAGGGCTGGTTATTATTCTCCCATAGCCCATGGACCCTCTAGGGTCGAAAAACCCCTCCTGGAGGTCTCCCGGTACACTACCGGCACTCCCGGTACACTACCGATGAGCCCGAAACTTTTTCGGCAACCAAACTGGGACTTCCTATATATGAATCTTTACCTCCGGACCATTCCGGAGCTCCTCGTGACGTCCGGGATCTCATCCGGGACTCCGAACAACCTTCGGTCACCACCATCCATAACTCTACACTGCCGAAACGTCACCGAACTTTAAGTGTGCAGACCCTGTGGGTTCGAGAACTATGTAGAGATGACCGAGACACCTCTACGGTCAATAACCAACTGCCGGACCTGGATGTCCACATTGGTTCCTACATATTCTACGAAGATCTTTATCGGTTGAACCTCTATGTCAAGGATTCAGTTAATCCCGTATGATGTTCCCTTTGTTCTTCGGTATGTTACTTGCCCGAGATTCGATCGTCGGTATCTCCATACCTAGTTCAACCTCGTTACCAGCAAGTCTCTTTACTCGTTCCGTAATACAAGATCCTGCAACTAAAAATTAGTCACATTTCTTGCAAGGCTCATTTGTGATGTTGTATTCCCAAGTGGGCCCTGAGATACCTCTCCGTCACACGGAGTAACAAATCCCAGTCTCGATCCATGCCAACTCAACAGACACCATCGGAGATACCTGTAGAGCACCTTTATAGTCACCCGGTTACGTTGCGACATTTGATACACACAAGGCACTCCTCCGATATCTGTGAGTTGCATGATCTCATGGTCATAGGAACATATACTTGACATGCAGAAAACAGCAGCAATAAACTAACACGATCATATGCTACGTTTGTAGTTTGGGTCTTGTCCATCACATCATTCTCCTAATGATGTGATCCCGTTATAAAATGACATCTCATGTCCATGGCTAGGAAACCTTAACCATCTTTTGATCAACAAGCTAGTCTACTAGAGGCATACTAGGGACATGGTGTTGTCTATGTATCCACACATGTATCTGAGTTTCCGATCAACACAATTATAGCATGGATAATAAACGATTATCATGAACAAGGAAATATGATAATAACTAATTTATTATTGCCTATAGGGCATATTTCCAATAGTCTCCCACTTGCACTAGAGTCAATAATCTAGTTCACATCACCATGTGATTCGCATTGTTATGAATCTAACACCCAATGAGTTCTGCGGCTTGATCATGCTTTGCATGTGAGAGAGGCCTTATAGTCAACGGGTCTGTGACATTCAGATCCATGTGTACTTTGCAAATCTCTATGTCAAACCGTAAACACTGCCATCACACTCCACTTGGTACTATTTCCAAATGGCTGCTCCACTATATGTATCCAGATTGCTACTACCAGTCATCCGGATTGGTGTTAAAGCTTGCATCGACGTAACTCTTTACGACGAACTCTTTATCACCTCCATAATCGAGAAACATCTCCTCAGTCTTTTAGTTACTAAGGATAATATTGACCGCTGTCCAGTGATCTACTCTTGAGTCACTCTTGTACCCCCTGACGGACTCATGGCAAGGCACACACATGTGCTGTACACAGCATGGCATACTGTATAGAGCCTATGGCTAAGGCATAGGAGACGACGTTCGTCCTTTCTCTTTCTTCTGCCGTGGTCGAGCTTTGAGTCTCACTCAACTTCACACCTTACAAATCAGGCGAGAACTCTTTCTCTGACTGATCCATTTTGAACTCCTTTCAAAATCTTTGTCAAGGTATGTACTCATTGAAAGTCTCATCAAGTCATCTTTGATCTATCTCTATAGATCTTGATGCTCAATAATTAGGTAGTTTTATCCAGGTTTTACTTTGAAAATCACTTTCCAAATAACCATTTATGCTTTCAAGAAATTCTACATTATTTCCGATCAACAATATGTCATCCACATATACTTATCATAAGTTCTATAGTGCTCCCACTCACTTTATTGTAAATACAAGTTTCTCGTAAACTTTGTATAAACTCAAAAAACTTTGATCAACTCATCAAAGCGTATATTCCAACTCCGAGATGTTTGCTTCAGTCCATAGAAGGATCACATACAACCTTTCCTCAAGTAAACCGTTAAGGAAACGATGTTTTGACATCCATCTACCAGATTTCATAATTGAAAAATGCAGCAACTGCTAACACAATTCCAACAGACTTTAGCACCGCTACGAGTGAGAAAGTCTCATCGTAGTCAACTCCTTGAACTTGTCACAAACATCTTTGCAAGAAGTCGAGCTTTACAAATGGTGACATTTACCATCAGTGTTTGTCTTCATTTTAAAGGTCCATTTGTACTCGACGACCTGCCGTCCAACGAGTAAGTCTACCAAAGTCTATACTTGGTTTTCATACATGGATCCTATCTCGAATTTTATGGCCTCTAACAATTTGTCGGAATCCAGGCCCATCATCACTTCTCCATAGCTCGTAGGTTCATCGTTGTCCAACAACATGACCTCCAAGACAGGGTTGTCGTACCACTTAGGAGCAGTACACATCCTTGTCGACCTACGAGGTTCGATAGTAACTTGATCCAAAGCTTCATGATCATCATCATTGACTTCCTCTTCAACTAATGTAGGCTTCACGGAAAACAACTTCCTGCACTGCGCTACTATCTTGTTGAACAAAGGTTCAACAACCTCATCAAGTTCTATCTTCCTCCCACTCAATTCTTTCGAGAGAAACATTTCCTCGAGAAAGGATCCGTTTAAGCAAAAAACACTTTGCTCTTGGATCTGAGATAGAAGGTTCACCCAACTGATCTTAGGGTATTCTACGAAGATGCATTTGTCTGCCTTGGGTTCGACCTCATTAGGTGAAAACATTTTCCACACATGTGTCGCAGCCCCAAACATTAAGAAATGACAACTTAGGTTTCTATCAAACCATAATTCACACGGTGTCATCTCAACGGATTTAGATGGTGCCCTATTTAAAGTGAATGAAGTTGTCTCTAATGCATAACCCCAAAATTATAGTAGCAAAACGATAAGAGACATCACAGCACGCACCATATCCAACAGAGCATGACTATCATGTTCGGACACACCATCTCACTATGGTGTTCCAGGTGGCGTTAGTTGTGAAACAAATTTTCACATTGTCTTAAGTTGTATGCCAAACTCGTAACTCAGATATTCACCTCCACGATCATATCGCAGTCATTTTTATCTTCTTGTCACGATGATCTCAAACTTCACTCTGAATTTGCTTGAACCTTTCAAACGATTCAGACTTGTGTTTCATTAAGTAAATATACACTATATCTACTTAAATCATCAGTGAAGGTAAGAAAATAACGATATCCACTGCACACTACAAGACTCACTGGATTGCATACATCAACATGTATCATTTCCAATGAATCACTTGCCCGCTCCATCCAATGGGGTCCTTTAGTCATCTTGCCCAAGAGGCATGGTTCGCATGTCTCAACCGATTCGAAATCGAATGAGTCCAAAGATCCATCAGCATGGAGTTTCTTCATGCGTTATATACCAATATGACATTTAGCGGCAGTGCCACAAGTATGTGGTACTATCATTATTAATTTTGTATCTTTTCACATCAATGTTATGAACATGTGTATTACTACGATCAAGATTTCAACAAACCATTCTCACTAGGTGCATGACCATCGAAGGTATTATTCATGTAAACAGAATAACCATTATTCTCTAACTTAAATGAATAACCGTATTGCAATAAATATGATCTAATCATGTTCATGCTCAACGCAAAACACCAAATAACTTTTATTTAGGTTCGTCACTAATCCTGAAGGTAGAGAGAGCGTGCGATGTTGATCACATCAACCTTGGAAACATTTCCAACACACATCGTCACCTCACCCATAGCTAGTTCTCTGTTTATTCCGTAGCTTTTATTTCGAGTTACTAACATTTAGCAACCGAACCGGTATCCAATACCCAGGTGCTACTAGGAGTACCAGCAAGGTACACATCAATAACTCGTATATCAAATATACTGTTGTCGATGTTGCCAGCCTTCTTATCTACCAAGTATCTAGGGTCAATCCACTTCACCGACCGCTCACCTCATAATAGAAGCACTTAGTCTCGGGTTTGAGTTCAACTTTGGGTTGCTTTACTGGAGCAGCAACTGCTATCCATGAAGTTTCCCTCCTTGCTCTTGCCCTTCTCGAAACTAGTGGTTTGATTTACCATCAACACTTGATGCACCTTCTTGATTTCTACCTTCGCATTATCAAACGTCGCGAACAGCTCAGGGATCAAATATTTCTATCCCTGGCGTTTTATAGTTCATCACCAAGTTCTAGTAGCTTAGTGACAGTGACTTGGAGAACTATAGCAATCACTATCTTATCTGGAAGATCAACTCCCACTCGATTCAAGCGATTGCAGCACCCAGACAATCTGAGCACATGCTCAACGATTGAGCTATTCTCTTTCATCTTATAGGCAAAGAATCTTGTTGGAGATCTCATATCTCGCAACACGGGCACGAGCCTGAGATCACAATCTCAGCTCTTAGAACATCTCGCGACGTTCAAAACTTTTCGGAGCCTCAATTCTAAGCCGTAATGCATGACGCACTAAACTATTAAGTAGTCATCGGAACGTGCCTGTCAGATGTTCACAACATCCACAGACGATGCTAGAGAGGTTGGCGCACTGAGCGGTGCATTAAGGATAAAAAGCCTTCTGTGCAGCAATGAGGACAATCCTCAGATCACCGACCCAGTCCGCAATATTGCTACCATTATCTTTCAACTCTATTTCTCTAGGAACATATAAAAATACAAGGGACTACAGCGTGAGCTAGTAATCTACAACATAATTTGCAAAGACACTATTGACTATGTTCATGATAATGAGTTCAATTAATCATATTACTTAAGAACTCCCACTCAAATTGACATCCCTTCGATCATTCGAGTGATACATGATCCAAATTCACCAACTCAAGTCCGATCATCATGTGAGTTGAGGTGGCTGCAATGGTGAACATCATCATGTTGATCATATCTACTTTATGACTCATGTTCGACCTTTCGGTCTCTTGTGTTCCGAGGCCATGTCTGTACATGCTAGGCTCGTCAAGTTTAACCCGAGTGTTCTGCGTGTGCAACACTGGCTTGCACCCGTTATATGTGAACGTAGAGTCTATCACACCCGATCATCACGTGGTGTCTCAACACGACGAACTTTCGCAACGGTGCACACTCGGGGAGAACACAATTTATCTTGAAATTAAGTGAGGGATCACCATATAATTCTACCGTCGTCCTAAGCAAAACAAGGTGCATAAAAGGATTAACATCACATGCAAATCATAAGTGACATGATATGGCCATGAACTTGTGCTTTTGATCTCCATCTAGAAAGCACCGGCATGATCTCCATCGTCACCGGCATGACACCATGATCTCCATCGTCTTGATCTCCATCAACGTGTCGCCATCGGGGTTGTCACGCCCTGCATGCTTCTACTACTATTGCTACCGTTTAGCGATAAAGTAAAGCATTACATAGCGCTTAATGATTGACACGCAGGTCATACAATAATTAAAGACAACCCTATGGCTCCTGCCGGTTGCCGTATTCATCGACATGCAAGTTGTGATAATCTATACATCACATGATCATCTCATACATCACATATATCACATCATGTAATTGGCCATATCATATCACAACATACCCTGCAAAAACAAGTTAGACGTCCTCTAATTGTTGTTGCATGTTTTACGTGGCTGCTACGGGTATCTAGCAAGAACAATTCTCACCTATACATAAACCACAACGGTGATACACTAGTTTGCTTTTCAACCTTCTCAAGGACCACCTTTGTCGGATCCGATCCAACTAAAGTGAGAGAAACTGTCACCCGCAAGCCATCTATGCAACAAGTTGCGGTTGAGGGAACCGGTCTCTCGTAAGCGTACGAGTAATGTTGGTCCGGGCCGCTTCATCTCAAAATACCGCTGAACCAAAATCTGACCAAGGGAGGAAGCAATCTAAGCATCAACGCCCACAAACCTTTTGTGTTCTACTCGAGATCTCATCGAACCATCAACCTAGCTCATGATGCCAATGCTGGGGAACGTCGCATGGGAAACAAAAAAATTCCTACGCACACGCAAACCTATCCATGGTGATGAGCATCTACAAGAAGGAGAGTGGATCTATGTACCCTTGTAGATCGCTAAGCGGGAAGCGTTAAGAAACGCGGTTGGTGTAGTCGAACGTCTTCGCGATCCAAATCGCCGAGCATCCTGCGATCTCATCACGATCCGTCCCGCGATCCAATCACGGTCCGTCCCGTGGACTCATCACGATCCGTCTCACGATCTCGTCACGATCTGTCCCGCGATCTCATCACGATATGTCCCGCGATCTCATCACGAATCGTCTCGTGGCCTTGATCACGGTTCTTCCGATCTAGTACCGAACGGACGACACCTCCGCGTTTAGCACACGTACAGCTTGATGACGATCTCCGCCTTCTCGATCCAGCAAGAGGGGGCGGAGATGTAGAAGAGTTCGCCGGCAGCGTGACGGTGCTACGGCGATGGTGGTGTAGTGATTCCGGCAGGGCTTCGCCTAAGCACTGTAGAAATCCAATCTAGAGGAGCAGCGGTGGAACGGGTAGCACGTGGCCGTAAATTATGTGCAAAACCCTTCTATTCCACCAGTATATATAGGAGGATAGGAGGAGGAGGGCTGGCACAGGGCTCAGCCACTCTTGAAGTCGGCCGAAGCAAGAGAGGAGGAGTCCTACTCCTCCTCCACTCCTAGTAGGAGTAGGACTCTTCCTTTTTGCCTTTTTTCCACCTTTTTCCTTAGGCCTTTTTCCTCCTAGCGCCATGGGACTTTTGTGGCTGTTCCACCAGCCCACTAAGGGCTGGTTATTATTATCCCACAGCCCATGGACCCTCTAGGGTCGAAATACCCCTCCCGGAGGTCTCCCGGTACACTATCGGCACTCCCGGTACACTACTGATGAGCCCGAAACTTTTCCGGCAACCAAACTGGGACTTCCTATATATGAATCTTTACCTCCGGACCATTCCGGAGCTCCTCATGACATCTGGGATCTCATCCAGGACTCCGAACAACCTTCTCTCATCACCATACATAACTCTACACTACCGAAACGTCACCAAACTTAAGGGTGCAGACCCTGCGGGTTCGAGAACTATGTAGACATGACCGAGACACCTCTACGGTCAATAACCAATGGCGGGACCTGTATATCCACATTGGTTCCTACATATTCTACGAAGATCTTTATCGGTTGAACCTCTATGTCAACGATTCAGTTAATCCCGTATGATGTTCCCTTTGTTCTTCGGTATGTTTCTTGCCCAAGATTCGATCGTCGGTATCTCCATACCTAGTTCAACCTCGTTACCGGCAAGTCTCTTTACTCGTTCCGTAATACAAGATCCCACAACTAACAGTTAGTCACATTGCTTGCAAGGCTCATTTGTGATGTTGTATTACCGAGTGGGCCCTGAGATACCTCTCCGTCACACGGAGTAACAAATTCTAGTCTCGATCCATGCCAACTCAACAGACACCATCGGAGATACCTTTAGTGCACCTTTATAGTCACCCAATTACGTTGCAACATTTGATACACACAAGGCACTCCTCCGATATCTGATCTCATGGTCATAGGAACATATACTTGACATGTAGAAAACAGCAGCAATAAACTGACACGATCATATGCTACGTTTGTAGTTTGGGTCTTGTCCATCACATCATTCTCCTAATGATGTGATCCCGTTATCAAATGACATCTCATGTCCATGGCTAGGAAACCTTAACCATCTTTTGATCAACGAGCTAGTCTACTAGAGGCATACTAGGGGCATGGTGTTGTCTATGTATCCACACATGTATCTGAGTTTCCGATCAACACAATTATAGCATGGATAATAAACGATTATCATGAACAAGGAAATATGATAATAACTAATTTATTATTGCCTCTAGGGCATATTTCCAACACCGCCATCTACTTCAGCAACGGCAAAGATCCTCCGCCCGACTCGTCGAGTCGCCCAGAGGCTCGGAGGCTACACCTAGCGGGTGCGCTGGCGCGCCCCCGCTGGAGGCAACTAGCCGGCGGACCCCGCATCCACGCCCGGCGTCCTCGACGCCATCGTCTGCTTCAGCAACGGCGAAGACCCTCCGCCCGACTCGTCGAGTCGCCCGGAGGCTACACCCGGCGGGTGCGCTGGCGCGCCCCCGCTGGAGGCAAGCCACGTCATCCCCAACCCGCGATCGACCGCCATCCACAACTTCTACAACAACGACAACAACTGCGAAAACCCTCCGCCCGACTCTGCGAGTCGACCGAAGGCTCGGAGGCTACTGTCGGGGGAATGACCCCCGGGTACCCCAAAGACGGCGAGTCGGACGGGGTGCCCGCCCGCCTGGGTTGGCTGTTCCACTCGACCGGCTGCCTGGCCGGCTGCCGGCTACTCCAGCCAACCGGCTGCCGTTTGCGCCTGCAAGCCCGCTGCCCCGAAGTCAACCGCGATGTCACATCTGACCTGACGCAGGCGAGACGACTGTACCCGAGCAGTGCTGGGCAATAGTGGCGCACTATAGCCAGTGTCATGCGTCACCTCGCATGACACCTCCAATAGTGTAGTTGGTGGGTGGGCCACCACCCACCATGCCCACTCACCTAGCTTTGGGTGTAAGCTACCCTCACCTATATATACTAGCACACACCCATCCACTCACTCTCTCACGTATGCTCACCCACGATGGAGCTCTCTCATGCCCAGTGACTAGCTAGCTCTCACATACACACTAGCTCACACACATACGAGACATGTTGGAGACAGTGAGCACTCGACCACTGCTCTCAGTTCAATACAGCTCCAGGAGCAACCATGTACCAGATATTCCATAGATATACAGACATGCAGGAGTAGGGGTATTATCTCTCCGGAGAGCCCGGAACCTGGGTAAACGACCGCGTGCTATTCGCATACCCGTCCCGGATCATCCACAACAGCCTTGCTCTCACCTCGATAAGCCACCCCATGGCATCTGCCGTCTCGCGTGACCCCCCGTGAGAAAACGACGACATCTACTGTGGGTTAATTGGTTGTGGTGTGTGAAACTTGATCAGCAAGTGGAGATCGGCGAAGTTAGCTTTATGCCAAACCAACTTGAGAGTTAATGTATGTCATACCTTGCTTGTGGATGTAGGTTTGCTATATAATTATGTGTGATTTGCCAATACATTTAATGTATTGACCCTTGTGGCTGCAACTTATCATGTTGCAGGATATCCAGATGATCATTGAGATACAGTAGGGTCACGAGTCTTCACTTGGCATATCGCCAGTGGGCATTGATGGGATTCATCGTTTGTTTATCCTACATTTTCGTTGTTATTATTGAATAAAGCTAGCTATGTGCTACGATATTAAAATATATTGTAAATTATGGATCATACATTGTAGTAAATGATGCACTTGTTACTTTGATATTCTTATGTATTGTGTGTGCTAGCGAATCGATCCAGGGACAGCACAGTAAGCACAGAAACATGGAATCTTATCAGGTTCGGGTCGTTACAACTTGGGTGTACCTTATGCGACATAAAGATGAGGTATACCAATGTTTTCAGGAGTTTTATGCCTATGTGCAAAACCTATTTAATTTGCAGGTGCAGGTGATCAGATCTGACAATGGAACTGAATATGTAAAGAACAAATTTGGAGGTTTCTTTCAGCACAAGGCATAATGCACCAAACATCATGCCCAGACACCCCTGCTCAGAATGGTGTTGCAAAAATAAAGAACCGACACATTCCAGAAGTGGCTCGATCACTTATGTTCACCATGAATGTGCCAAAATTATTGTGGAGCTAAGATTTCATGACTGCAACGTTCCTGGTCAATCGGATGCCTTAAGAATGCTTGGTATGAAGTCGCCACGTCAGATGCTATTTGGGGAGAATAAATTATCGGTTCCTCCGAAGTTATTTTGGGTGCACTTGCTTCGTCCAAGATCACAAACCAGCAGTGGGAAAGGTGGATCCACGAGTTGTAAAATACATATTACTTGGATATCCCGGCGGGCAGTGAGGCTATAAATGTTGGAGTCCTACTGAAAGGCGTACATTTGTAAGTATGGTTGTCACTTGTCGAGAATCTGAGCCTTTCTATGGTGACAAGATAGATCTCAGCACTTTATTCGAAGAACTTGACTGCCCACAACCTATGACGGGTGGTCAAGAGGGGGAGTGCAACTCGGATGGTGAGTGCAGAGCCAATGGCGGCAAGGAGCAGCCAATACCACCTCCGAAAATAGTGGGATCCTTCCTTCTAGTTGTAGTTGATGGGGTTGAACAACAGAGGTGGCAGAGGCCAAATGAGGAAAGAAATCCTCAAGTCTACGGGATGTGTGTGTGTGCGCGCGCGTGTGTGTGAGGAATTGTGACAAGAAACAGATCGCGGAAAGGCACCTGCACAGAGCTAGCAATCGGCCAAGCAACCTCTAGATGTACACACGAATTGAAAAAAAAAATGCAGTACAGATTTCAAAAAGGAACGTCCGGTTGTACAACCAAGTTCGGAATCTTATAGGAGCAGATGTTGCAAAGGAATTGCAGTACAGATGTGGCCGCGTTGAAAACCCAGATGCTCGGCACATGAGACAAATTCCTTTTCATGCTCCTTGGCCAAAACCCAGAACAGCACAACTGCAAGCACCATCACCAGCTCAAACCCACAACATTTTGCATTTCTGCCAAGGGCCTAACAGAAACACAGGATCATAAACTCATTACTGCAAAGAACCGCTGCTTTTCACTTATAAGAAGTGCAACCATCATCCAAAAGAAATGCAAGATCAACTCATTGCAAGCACCAACTAAATCATAGAGATGAATGAATTGCAGAAGAGTGGCACTCCAACGACTAGTACAACCACTGGACACAACACTTTCAGCAGTTCTGAATCATAGAACCGCAAGGCCCTTTGTGTTCACCTTGTCCTGTCGAGATAACGGAGCAAGTTTTAGCCAGCAAAAGAAACACGGGAGCTGCTGAGTTTTCTGAACCTATATCTATCTATCTATATGCAAAAGTATGCTTCCAGTTCTGTTGTCATAGTGTCCGAGGCGGCGAAACTTCTGAAGAGGTGAACTGACAAGACTCCTGCTCCGATCTTTCTCTACTCTGCGTTAAAATCCGGGTGTCGCAGTGCATCATAAGCTGAATCAGCAGAAATAATGAGTCAGTTAGGTGGAAGATCAAATAACAAACAAGATCAATAGGACCAAACCTGAAACAATATAATGTGCAAGGAAGTAAGCGGCAAATGTTATGAACTGATTTGCCTTTTAGGTTTCATAATTTCAACTAGCGCAAATGTTAACAAACTGAATTATCTGAATCAAGAACAGTAATGTGTAACTAGCAGTTTCTACTAGCTTCAGACCATGTTTTGCCAATGTGTACACAGACTGGTAAGTCCACATGGCACCTACTATTTCCATTCGACTATTTTTACTTTTCAGACAAGTTCCAAACTGCTAAAAAAAACTTATCATAGAATCCTTTCTCCAAGAAGGATCAGATTAACAGTCAACTGAAGTAAGACTATAAATATCATTCTGCAATAGGAGATTTCAAGACCACCAACACATTTCTCGCCAAACAATATTTCTAGGAAGCAGATCAGCAATACAAATCTCAGAGTTTTACAAAATAATAATTAAAATACAAGACTAGAAATACAGCTCATGTGCAAAACCTGGAAACAATATGATTTGCAGAAACTAGATTTAATGGTTTTTTAGACTGCAGCAATTTCAGTAAAAAAAATCTCAGACTATAACAAGTCAACAAGTCAACTGGCAGTGTCTCTCACCTGGTGAAGCTAGGTGCAATGGCCAGCTGGCATCAGCTCAAGCCAGCTGGGTGGCATGTAAGAGGTCATAGGTCCGACGCCTGGTGGGTACTCCATTGCCGTATTCTCTCCAGTGGCAAAGTTGATTCTTACCGCCTGGGGCAATCGGACTCTGCTATCATCATCAATCACATAAGCAGTATTTGGAAGCAGCTCCGGACCAGCAGTGGTAACGAACGCCTGGTTTCCCCCTAGAAACAGAGCGTTGTTTCCAATATTGTCGGCTGGTATCATGGAAGCAATTTCTCCATCTAAGTTGAAGACGTAGAGCCGAGCTTGTACGCTATTGTTCTCGGTATGCCGCAGGAGGATGCACATGTATATATCCTGTTCAGTATGAAACACATGATGACTTCTGGCCTCCCATGGTGCCAACAATGGATCTTCTTCCATGACAAAGTCAATGACGTACGCTTCCGGGTGCTCGTGCTCGATGACTAGGTAGTCGAGATCTTCTTGCAGTTCATATGGTATAGGCAGCAGACGCTGCTCGAAAGCTGTATCCACAATCAGACTAGACGGTGCAGCAGCAATGCAGGTCACGCTCAACTCATTGGCCCAATACATAGACTTCGGAAATAGTCCAAACCCATACTGAGAGACTGACCAGTGTTGTTCTTCTCCCCGTCTAGTCCACCAAATTGCCGTTGGATTATCTGTGGCGAAGGCGCACACCAGTTGAGGGGTCTCACACAAGTTGTTCAGAACTACGTTTTCCGCTATCTCAGGCAGAGGATAACATGGTCCACAGTTCGGGCAAAGGGTTAATCCAGTTCTTGCTGCCACACGAAGGCCGAGCAGTCCGTTGCAGCTACCCCAGCATCGAGAATCGGGTGGTGGCAAGAATAAGGGGTTCTGCTGAGGCACTAATGAACCTGCCACGATGGCCAGGAAGAGTGTCGGCTGGTCAGGTCTCAGGGATGACAGCACCAGCAACGATCCACGGGTCGGAGGAGGAACAGCGGACCTCCAGGAACGGCAGACGCCGCGCATCGCCACCATGCTGCATCTGCACCTTGCCGCAGACTGAGCAATCTTGCAGAGGATATCTTCCGGCAGAAGACCAAAATTGTGCCGAAGTGACCTATCCACCCTAGCATAATCTATATGTTGAGGCATCTCCGCCTCTGCAATATCTGTAGGACAAGGTATCATAGCATCCTCATCTCTTGCTGACGCTGACATGATAAGACCTATCGACCCCTGCATAGCGGTAACATCTGTACCACAAGGCAACCATATTTTACTTTATCTATACAAGACAATAACAGTTACAGACAATTACCAACTCCTCCTAACAGTTTCATTGTTTCAGCAGTTTCATTTAACTGTTTTTTGGACTACAACAATTTCAGTAAACTTTTCTTCAGACTATAAAATTTTCAGTAAATAAATTGGTTCAAGCACAAGAAGATAGCATCTAGGAAACTAACACAATTTTCTTTTACTGATGAATTATCTGAATCAAGACGGTTAGTATGAAACCAATGCTTTTCATATCAAGGTTGTGTGTAAAAATGTTATGAAATGATCTGTTGCCACAATAATCATCATTTAATTATCTACAAGAGTACAACATTTCAGACTACAGGAGTTTCAGTTAACTGTTTTTTTAAACTACAAAATGGACAAACTGGATTATCTGAATCAAGAACTTTAATGTGTAACCAGCAGTTTTTACTAGCTTAAGACCATGTTTTGCCATGTGTACATAGACTGATAAGTCCACATGGCACCTACTATTTCCGTTCAACTACTTTTACTTTTCAGACAAGTTCCAAAGTCCTATAAAAATTTATCATAGAATCCTTTTTTCCAAGAAGGATCAGATTAGCACTCCACTGAAGTAAGACTCCAAATATCTCTGCATTCCGCAATAGAAGATTTCAAGACCACCAACACATTTCTCGCCAAATAATATTTGTAGGAAGTAGATGAGAAATCCAAGTCTCAGAGTTTTTTACAATATAATAATTAAAAGACAAGACTCGGAATACAGCTCATCTACAAAACCTTAAAACAATATGATTTGCAGAAACTAGATTTAATTTAGTATTGTATGAACCTGAATTTTTTTCAGAGGTTATTCAACCCAAGTAAAATAGGTGAAATCAAACGGATATATCAATCTTCTCTGCTATGGCTGAAAAGAGATTAATGAAATGATTTTCCTTTTTAAGTTCTATAATTTTGAATAGCTTTACACTATCTTTTTACTGATGGAAATACAGTACTAAATGGAGGTACTGAATGATCTGAATCAAGGAGAATAGTATGGAACCGATGCTTTCCACATCAAGGTTGTGTGTAAACATGTTATGAAATGATCTTTTCCCCCAATAACAATCTTTTATTTATCTACAAGACTATAACAGTTGCAGATAATTACCAACTTCTCCTAACAGTTTCATTGTTTCAGACTACAGCAGTTTCATCTAACTGTTTTTTAGACTACAAAAATTTCAGTAAACTTATCTACAAGACTATAACAGTTGCAGATAATTACAAAAAAAATCAGTAAACTTTTCTTCAGTAAATTGGTTCAAGCACAAGCAGATTAGCACCCCACTTAAAATAAAACCTAAACGATCATGGCCATGCAGCTAAAAGCATCTACACCAAAATCTGTACATCGCGCATAGCAAATTCAGTCAAGACATGGAGGTCATTAGGAAGTTGGGACATGGAGAGTGTCTCTCACCTGGGGTCCTGGACAAGAACCTGATCAGCCGTGACACCACCGGGTTGCGCCAGAGCATGAGGGAGTGGTATCCGGGGCAGGGGGTCTGCAGTTGAGTCGAAAAGAATCATGGTCATGTTCAGGAGATCAAAGAACAGAACCAATAATTGCTCTCGGACGAATCAAATACAATTCGCTCAACTGATTCAAGACGCAACTCGAGAGTTATCAAGATTCAAGAAGCAGGTCATGGCGAACTCACGTGAATCGGGCCTGGAAGGCCAGGCGGGCCCTCTCTGGCGGGGATGGGCTCGACGGTCCAGTACATCATGGCGCTGACGTTGTCGTCGACGGTGACGCCGTTGTTCCAGGGGAGGTGCCTGCCGTTGGCGCGGAGGTAGCGGCCGCCGGCGTTGCGGAGCATGACGTCCTCACCGTCACCGGAACCCGCCTCGACGGGCCTGCCACATGATGGCCTCCACCTCCGACTGGTCGTAGTCGCACAGCTCGGCGCGGAAGCCAAGGGGGCCGAGTGGCGCCCGCGCGGCCGTGGCGGATAGGTAGCGTCCGTAGGCGGCGCTGTGGAGGAGCAGGTACACGGCGTCGCCCTCGCCGTGGTAGACGTGCACCGTCCACGCCGTCTCCAGCGTCGCGCGGCGCCTGCGGAGGGAGACACTCCGCCCGTCGCTGTTGGCGTGGAGGTACGTGCCGTGCACGCGGCTCCGCAGCCGCACGTGCTGCCTGTCGTGGAACTTGTCCATCGGTCGCCGGCGCGGTGGCGAGAGGTGGAGTTTCTTGGCGCTGCGGCGAGGAGAGGCGAGCTCTGTTGGCTGTTGGTTGCGGCGGTTAGGCTGGGCGCCAAGGCGAAGGCGGGGCATTTGAAGGTGCCTGACACCATCGCCGTCCAGGCCTTCGGGTTTCGGCCCGCGGGCCGTTTAGTCGGCCCAGCCCACACTCCCGAGCTCGGCGGCCTCGCTTGCGATTCCCGAACACGCGCGTGGCGGCGGCGGCCGGCAGCGCAGCGCCCCTCCTCCCCTTGCCGGCGAGTTCACGCTGCGGCCCCAGCGGCCAGCGCGGCGGCGCGGCGAAGAATCGGCCGGTGCCATTGCTTCCTCTCCTCGCCCTGCCCCGCCCCGCCACGCCCCGCCACGCCCGCCCGACACCAGCGAAGCGAGGTAGAGCGACAACGGCGAGGAGGCAAGCCACCATCAGATCCGGCGAAAATGCTAGGGCGTGCCGCGCGGCTGCTTGCTGTCGTCCCCTGCCCTGTGCTAGCGTGTGCGTGCGTGCGTGCCTGACACCTGGTGGTGCGCTGGTGTTTGTCCTAGCCTGATCTAATCTCAGTTACTCGTTATTTTGATGTTTCACTTTGTCGGCTGCAATTGTAAGTCATGTGGAGTTATCCACTTGTTGTAAAATTGCAAGATGCCAAGTTATCTTGTGCTGGTAGGGACAGGGGCGGAGCTACACTATGGCAATGGGTCAAATGACCCCGGTGAATTTATGTTAAACTAGTACTAAACTGATGGTAATCAAAGTGTATTTAGGATTGCACACATGCAATATATGAACACCGTAGGGATCTTTTTATTGACACTAACGACTTACGTTCGACGGATGTTCATGGGTGTTTTGGACGGATGTTCATGGGTGTTTTGGCCTATCTTGATATTGATAGCGATAACACTATTGGTGTTGCTGAGATTGTCATTATGTATAGTGCTCTTGTTTCCCTATTTAAGATGTCAACACGGACATCCTCAGTCAAAGACCACTCTTTCTTCTCTGTCCCCATGCATGGAGCAAAAGTGTTTCCGTTACCGACCTCATATCTCGGCGTCGGGGCCATTTTCTTCTCGCCTCAGACCCTTGACGGGTATTTGTTCCCATGGGGAGACCCACACCGGCTACTAGAACCTCGTGGCGATGCATGTGTGTACGCCCAGAGGCTTGAGGTAAAAAGTAGAAAACAGAGGTTGCAGGATGACAACGTCGATTGGGGCTTGGGTAGCTTCTTGGTGAGGGTGGACTATGGAGGCGGCGGGCAATATAGCAGGGTCAGTGGCGTAGCTCGAGGCGAGTCGGTATCATGCATGGGAAAGGGGGGGGAAGTAGTGGTCACAGGCAACATATGAATGTGAAGTGTGACTTTGTTTGGATTCATGGGGATTTAGGGTTTGGTTATTGGGCTAGATGAGCTTTATGGAAATCATGCCCGCTATGCACACACTTATACACTTTTACATGGATTCATGGGGTTCGGGTGCGATGGACAGTGCAACGTCCCCGAACCTCCCCCACCACGATGGGGAGACGTTTTGGATGATCAACAAACCTACGGGGGGCAAAATGAGCTCAAACCGAGACCCTAATAGAACAATTACCTCGAGTAATCAGCCCCCTTTGCCATTTTGGTTCACTATTGTTGTGCTTTCGGTAATATAAAGGCGGTCTAATGTTGGAAATATGCCCTAGAGGCAATAATAAATTGGTTATTATCATATTTCCTTGTTCATGATAATTATTTATTATCCATGCTATAATTGTATTGATCGGAAACTCAGATACATGTGTGGATACATAGACAACACCATGTCCCTAGTATGCCTCTAATAGACTAGCTCGTTGATCAAAGATGGCTATGGTTTCCTAGTCATGGACATGAGATGTCATTTGATAACGGGATCACGTCATTAGGAGAATGATGTGATGGACAAGACCCAAACTACAAACGTAGCATATGATCGTGTCAGTTTATTGTTACTGTTTTCTACATGTCAAGTATTTGTTCCTATGACCATGAGATCATGCAACTCACTGACACCGGAGGAGTACCTTGTGTATATCAAACGTCGCAACGTAACTGGGTGACTATAAAGGTGCTCTACAGGTATCTCCTGTTGGGGAACGTTGCATGGGAAACAAAAAATTTCCTACGCACACGCAAGATCTATCCATGGTGATGAGCATCTACGAGAGGGAGAGTGGATCTACATACCCTTGTAGATTGCTAAGCGGGAAGCGTTAAGAAACGCGGTTGGTGTAGTCGAACGTCTTCGCGATCCAAATCGCCGAGCGTCCCGCGATCACATCACAATCCGTCCCGCGAACTCATCACGATCCGTCCCGCGATCTCATCATGATCCGTCTCGCGATCTTGATCACGGTCCTTCCGATCTAGCGCCGAACGGACGGCACCTCCGCGTTCAGCACACGTACAGCTTGATGACGATCTCCGCCTTCTTGATCCAGCAAGAGGGAGCGAAGAGGTAGATGAGTTCTCCGGCAGCACGATGGCGTTGCGGCGGTGGTGGTGGAGCTATTCCAGCAGGGCTTCGCCTAAGCATCGCTGAAAACCGATCTAGAGGAGAAACTGCGATCTAGAGGAGAGGTAGCACGTGGCTATTAGGGTTAGCTTTTCCCTCTAAATCCTCTAGTATATATAGGAGGGAGGGAGGGGAGGAGGCAGCCTCAAACCCACAAGATCTGGCCGAAATTGGAGGTGGAGAAGTCCTACTCCAATCCTATTAGGATTAGGACTCCTTCCTTATTTAGACTTTTTGCCTTTTTCCACCTTTTTCTCCTTGGCCTTTTCTTCCCAGCCGCATGGGCCCTTTGTGGGACTTCAACCAGCCCACTAAGGGCTGATATTTATCCTCCCACAGACCATGTAGCCTCTTGGGTCGAAATACCCCTCCCAATGGTCCCCCGGTACACTACCGGCACTCTCGGTACACTACCGATGAGCCCGAAACTTTTCCGGTGACCAAAATAGGACTTCCTATATATCAATATTTACCTCCGGACCATTCCGGAGCTCCTCGTGATGTCCGGGATCTCATCAGGGACTCCGAACAATATTTACCGTAGGACGGATCGTGGGACGGATCGTGATGTGATCGCGGGACGCTCGGCGATTTGGATTGCGAAGACGTTCAACTACACCAACCGTGTTTCTTAATGCTTCCCGCTTAGCAATCTACAAGGGTATGTAGATCCACTCTCCCTCTCGTAGATGCTCATCGCCATGGATAGATCTACGTGTGCGTTGGAAATTTTTTGTTTCCCATGCAACGTTCCCCAACTGTGGCATCATGAGCTAGGTCTATGTGTAGATGAGATCTCGAGTAGAACACAAAGAGTTTGTGGGCGTTGATGCTTAGATTGTTTCCTCCCTTGGTCGTGTTTTGGTTCAGCGGTATTGTGGGATGAAGCGGCCCGGACCAACATTACTTGTATGCTTACGACAGACCGGTTCCCCCAACTGCAACTTGTTGCATAGATGGCTGTCGAGTGTCAGTTTCTCTCACTTTAGTTGGATCGGATTCGACAAAGGCGGTCCTTGAGAAGGTTGAAAAGCAACTAATGTATCACCATTGTGGTTTATGCGTAGGTGAGAATTGTTCTTGCTATATACCCGTAGCAGCCACGTAAAACATGCAACAACAATTAGAGGACGTCTAACTTGTTTTTGCAGGGTATGTTGTGATGTGATATGGCCAATTACATGATGTGATATATATGATGTATGAGATGATCATGTGTTGTATAGAATATCACGACTTGCATGTCGATGAGTACGGCAACTGGCAGGAGCCATAGGGTTGTCTTTAATTATTGTATGACCCGTGTGTCAATAATTAAGCGCTATGTAATGCTTTACTTTATAGCTAAACGGTAGCAATAGTAGTAGAAGCATGATGGGCGCGACAACCCCGATGGCGACACATTGATGGAGATAAAGATGACGGAGATCATGGTGTCATGCCGGTGACGATAGAGATCATGCCAGTGCTTTCAAGATGGAGATCAAAAGCACAAGTTCATGGCCATATCATGTCACTTGTGATTTGCATGTGATGTTAATCCTTTTATGCACCTTGTTTTGCTTAGGATGACGGTAGCATTATAAGGTGATCCCTCACTTAATTTCAAGATAAATTGTGTTCTCCCCGAGTGTGCACCGTTGCGAAAGTTCGTCGTGTTGAGACACCCCGTGATGATCGGGTGTGATAGACTCTACGTTCACATACAACGGGTGCAAGCCAGATTTGCACGCGCAGAACACTCGGGTTAAACTTGACGAGCCTAGCATGTACAGACATGGCCTCGGAACACAAGAGACCGAAAGGTCAAACATGAGTCATATAGTAGATATGATCAACATGATGATGTTCACCATTGAAACCACCTCAACTCACGTGATGATCGGACTTGAGTTGGTGAATTTGGATCATGTATCACTCGAATGATCGAAGGGATGTCAATTTGAGTGGGAGTTCTTAAGTAATATGATTAATTGAACTCATTATCATGAACATAGTCAGTAGTGTCTTTGCAAAATTTTGTTGTAGATTACTAGCTCACGCTGTAGCTCCCTTGAATTGTTGGAAATATGCCCTAGAGGCAATAATAAAATGGTTATTATTGTATTTCCTTGTTCATGATAATTGTCTATTGTTCATGCTATAATTGTGTTAACCGGAAACCATAATACATGTGTGAATACATAGACCACAACATGTCCCTAGTGAGCCTCTAGTTGACTAACTCGTTGATCAATATATGGTCACGGTTTCATGGCCATGGACATTGGATGTCGTTGATAACGGGATCACATCATTAGGAGAATGATGTGATGGACAAGACCCAATCCTAAGCATAGCACTAGATCGTGTAGTTCATTTGCTAAAGCTTTTCAATGTCAAGTATCGTTTCCTTAGACCATGAGATTGTGCAACTCCCGGATACCGTAGGAATGCTTTGGGTGTGCCAAACGTCACAACGTAACTGGGTGGCTATAAAGGTGCACTACGGGTATCTCTGAAAGTATCTGTTGGGTTGGCACGAATCGAGACTGGGATTTGTCACTCCGTGTGACGGAGAGGTATCTCTGGGCCCACTCGGTAAGACATCATCATAATGAGCTCAATGTGACTAAGGAGTTAGCCACGGGATGATGTATTACGGAATGAGTAAAGAGACTTGCCAGTAACGAGATTGAACAAGGTATGGGGATACCGACGATCGAATCTCGGGCAAGTATCATACCGATAGACAAAGGGAATTGAATACGGGATTGATTGAATCCCCGACATCGTGGTTCATCCGATGAGATCATCGTGGAGTACGTGGGAGCAAACATGGGTATCCAGATCCCGCTGTTGGTTATTGGCCGGAGAAGTGTCTCGGTCATGTCTACGTGTCTCCCGAACCCGTAGGGTCTACACACTTAAGGTTCGATGACGCTAGGGTTATAGGGAAATGGTATACGTGATTACCGAAGGTTGTTCGGAGTCCC
This sequence comes from Hordeum marinum, assembly GCA_022496015.1. Taxonomy (NCBI): domain Eukaryota; kingdom Viridiplantae; phylum Streptophyta; class Magnoliopsida; order Poales; family Poaceae; genus Hordeum; species Hordeum marinum. The sequence continues at coordinate 74,236,190 of CM039678.1, read as the reverse complement.
GGATGAGATCCCGGACGTCACGAGGAGCTCCGGAATGGTCCGGAGGTAAAGATTGATATATAGGAAGTCCAGTTTTGGTCACCGAAAAGTTTTCGGGCTCATCGGTAGTGTACCGGGAGTGCCGGGAGGGTGCCGGAGGACCCCCGAGAGGGGTGTGACGACCAAAGGACCTCATGGGCCCTTAGAGGAGGTGTGCCAGACCATATTGGGTCGGCCAAGACCATCTATGTGGGCCCATGTGGCTGGAGATAAGGAGATAAGGCAAAAGGGATTTAAAAGGAGGAGATCCACCTCCCTTGTGGGAGGTGGACTCTCCCTTTAATTCGGCCGACCCTCTCCTCCTTGGAGGAGGGGCCAAGCCAGCCCTTCCACGTCCCTCCTCCTATATATACTTGAGGTTTTGGATGTTTTGAGTGAGGATTTGATCTCTCTCTCTCACGGCAAAGCCCTACCTCTCTTCTTCCTCCTCCGTAGCGCTTAGGCGAAGCCCTGTCGGAATACCTTGCTACTCCACCACCACCACGCCGTCGTGCTGCTGTTGGAGCCCTTCCCCAACCTCTCCTTCCTCCTTGCTGGATCAAGGTGTTGGAGACGTCACCGGGCTGCACGTGTGTTGAACGCGGAGGTGCCGTCTGTTCGGCACTTGATCGGATCTACCGCGATCTGAATCGCTGCGAGTACGACTCCATCAACCGCGTTCTTGTAACGCTTCCGCTTAGCGATCTTCAAAGGTATGAAGATCCACTCTCCCCTTGCTCGTTGCTGGTTTCTCCATAGATGGATCTTGGTGAACGCGTAGGAAAAATTTTGATTTACTACTACGTCTCCCAACAGTGGCATCATGAGCTAGGTCTATGCGTAGAATCTATGCACGAGTAGAACACAAAGTAGTTGTGGGCGTCGATTTTGTTAATATGCTTGCCGTTACTAGTCTTATCTTGATTCGACGGTATTGTGGGATGAAGCGGCCCGGACCAACCTTACACGTACGCTTACGTGAGACCGGTTCCACCGCCTGACATGCACCAGTTGCATAAGGTGGCTAGCGGGTGTCTGTCTCTCCCACCTTAGTCGGATTGGATTCGATGAAAAGGGTCCTTATGAAGGGTAAATAGCAATTGGCATATCACGTTGTGGTTTTGACGTAGGTAAGAAACGTTCTTGCTAGAAACCTATAGCAACCACGTAAAAACTTGCAACTACAAATTAGAGGACGTCTAACTTGTTTTTGCAGCATATGCCGTGTGATGTGATATGGCCAAAAGGATGTAATGTGATGCATTGTGATGTATGAGATTGATCATGTTCTTGTAATAGGGTTCACGACTTGCACGTCGATGACTAAGACAACCGGCAGGAGCCATAGGAGTTGTCTTATACTATTGTATGACCTGCGTGTCAATCATAAATGCCATGTAATTACTTTACTTTATTGCTAAACGTTAGCTGTAGTAGTAGAAGTAATATTTGGCGAGACAACTTCATGAAGACACAATGATGGAGATCATGATGATGGAGATCATGGTGTCGTGCCGGTGACAGTGATGATCATGGTGCCCCGAAGATGGAGATCAAAGGAGCAAGATGATATTGGCCATATCATGTCACTATATTGATTGCATGTGATGTTTATCATGTTTACATCTTATTTGCATAGAACGACGGTAGTAAATAAGATGATCTCTCAATAAAATTTCAAGAAAGGTGTTCACCCTAACTGTGCACCGTTGCTAAGGATCGTCGTTCCGAAGCACCACGTGATGATCGGGTGTGATAGGTTCTAACGTTCGCATACAACGGGTGTAAGCCAGATTTACACATGCGAAACACTTAGGTTGACTTGACGAGCCTAGCATGTACAGACATGGCCTCGGAACACGGAGGACCGAAAGGTCGAACATGAGTCGTATAGAAGATACGATCAACATAGAGATGTTCACCATGGATGACTAGTCCGTCTCACGTGATGATCGGACACGGGCTAGTTGACATGGATCATGTATCACTTGGAAGACTAGAGAGATGTCTATCTAAGTGGGAGTTCATTAATAATTTGATTAAATGAACTTAATTATCATGAACTTAGTCTAAAAATGTCCTTGCAAATTATGTCGTAGATAGCTCACGCTGTAGCTCCCCAGTTTTATTGATACAATCCTAGAGAAAAGTAAGTTGAAAGTTGATGGTAGCAATAATGTGGACTGGGTCCGTGATCTGAGGATTGTCCTCATTGCTGCACAGAAAGCTTATGTTTTTGATGTACCGCTAACTGCACCACTCCCTCAAGCGTTGTCTGTAGATGTTGTGAACATATGACAGGCACTTTTTGGTGACTACGTGATAGTTCAATGCGTCATGCATTACGGCTTAGAATTGAGGCTCCAAAACGTTTTGAACGTCGCGGAACATATGAGATGTTCTAGGAGCTGAGATTGTGATCTCAGGCTCGTGCCTATGTTGAGAGGTATGAGACCTCCAACAAGATTCTTTGTCTGCAAGATAAAGGAGAATAGCTTAATCGGTGAGCGTGAGCTCAGATTGTCTGGGTGCTACAATCACTTGAATCAAGTGGGAGTTAATCTTCCAGATGAGATAGTGATTAATGCAGTTCTCCAAGTCACTGCCACCAAGCTACTAGAGCTTCGTGATGAACTATAACATGCCAGGGATGGATAAGATGATCCCTGAGTTGTTCGTGATGTTTGACACCACGAAGGTAGAAATCAAGAAGGAGCATCAAGTGTTGATGGTTAAGTAAAACCACTAGTTTCAAAAGGGGCAAGGGCAAGAACGGAAAACTTCAGGAATGGCAAGCCAGTTGTTGCTCTAGTGAAGAAACCCAAGGTTGAGCCCGAACCCGAGACTAAGTGCTTCTGTTATGAGGAGAATGTTCGCTGAAGCGGAAAACCCCTAGATGCTTGGTAGATAAGAAGGCTGGGAATGTCAATGGAAGTATATTTGATATACGTGTTAGTGATGTGTACCTTGCTGGTACTCCTAGTAGCACCTGGGTATTGGATACCGGTTCGGTTGCTAAGTGTTAGCAACTCGAAATAAAAGCTACGGAGTAAATGGAGACTAGCTAGGTGAAAGGTGACGATGTGTGTTGGAAGTATTTCCAAGATTGATGTGATCACCATCGCACGCTCTCTCTACCTTCAGGATTTATGATAAACCTAAATAAATGTTATTTGGTGTTTGCGTTGAGCATGAACGTGATTAGATCATGATTAGCGTGATACGGTTATTCATATAAGTTAGAGAATAATGGTTATTCTGTTTACATGGATAATGCCTTCAATGGTCATGCACCCACTCGAAATGGTTTATCGAATCATGATCGTAGTAGTACACATATTCATAACATTGGTACCAAAAGATACAAAGTTAATAATGATAGTACCACATGCTTGTGGCACTGCCACGTAATGTCATATTGGTATAAATCGCATGAAGAAACTCCATACTGATGGATTTGTGACTCACTCGATTTTGAATCGGTTGAGACATGCGAGCCATGCCCTTTTGGCAAGATGACTCAGACCCCGTCTTCCGGTATGATGGAGTGGACTAGTGGCTTATTGGAATTAATACATGTTGATGTATGTGGTCCAATGAGTGTTAAAACACACAATGAATATCGTTATTTTTCTTTACCTTCACTGATGATTTGAGTGAATATGGGGATATTTACTTAAACACGAGTCTGAAATGTTTGAAAGGTTCAAGGAGTTTCACAGTGAAGATAAAGATCATCGTGACAAGGAGATGAAATGTCTACGATATGATCGTGGAGGTGAATATCTAAGTTACGAGTTTGGTATGCAATTTTAGACAATGTGGAAATTGTTTCACAGCTCACGCCTCCTGGAACACCATAGTGTGATGGTGTGTTCGAACATCGTAGTCGTGCTCTATTGGATATAGTGAGTACTATGATGTCTCTTATCGTTTTACCACTATCGTTATGGGGTTATGCATTAAAGACAAATCCATTCACTTTAATAGGGCACCATCTAAGTCTGTTGAGATGACACCGTGAGAATTATGGTTTGACAGAAGCCTAAGCTATCATTTCTTAATGTTTGGGGCTGCGACGCTTATGTGAAAATGGGTTTTTCACCTAGCGAGCTCGAACTCAAAGTAGACAAATGCATCTTCATAGAATACCCTAATGAGACATTGGGTATACCTTCTATCTCAGATCCAAGCGCGAAAGGTGTTTGTTGCTAAGAACGGGTCCTTTCTTGAGAAAGAGTTTCTCTCGAAAGAATTGAGTGGGAGGAAGATAGAACTTGATGAGGTTGTTGAACCTTTGTTTCAACCAGAGAATAGCGCAACACAGAAAGATGTTTCTGTAGAGCCTACTCAGTTGAAAAGGAAGTTAATGATGATGATCATGAAGCTTCGGATCAAGTCACTATCAAACCTCGTAGGTCGACAAGGACGCGTACTGCTCCTGAGTAGTACGACAACCCTGTCTTGGAAATCATGTTGTTGGACAACGATGAACCTACGAACTATGGAGAAGCGATGGTGGGCCCGGATTCCAACAAATGGCTAGGAGCCATGAAATCCGAGAAAGGATCCATGTATGAAAACCAAGTATGGACTTTGGTAGACTTGCCTGTTGAATGGCGGGTCATTGAGTACAAATGGACCTTTGAGATAAACATAGACGCTAATGGTGAAATGTCACCGTTTATAAAGCTCGACTTGTCGCAAAGAAGTTTCCGCCAAGTTCAAGGAGTTGACTGCAATGAGATTGTCTCATCTGTAGCAATGCTAAAAGTCTATTAAAATTTTGTTAGCAGTTGCTGCATTTTTCGATTATGAAATCTGGCAGATGGATGACAAAACAAGGTTTCCGTAATGGTTTCTGTGAGGAAGAGTTGTATGTGATACAACCAGAAGGTTTTGTCAATCCTAAGGATGCTAATAATATGCAAACTCCAGCGATCCTTCTATGGACTGGAGCAAGCATCTCGGAGTTGGAATATATGCTTTGATGAGGTGATCAAAGTGTTTAAGTTTATACAAAGTTTATGAGAAACTTGTATTTGCAAGAAAGTGAGTGGGAGCACTATGGAATTTCTTATAAGAATATGTAGTTGACATATTATTGATCGGAAATGATGTAGAATTTCTGGAAGAGCATGAAGGGTTGTTTGAAAAGAGTTTTTTCAAAGGAAGACCCAGATAAAGCTACTATTTTATTGAGCATCAAGATCTATAGGGATAGATCTATTCGCTAGATAAGTTTTTTCGACGAAGACATACCTTGACAAGTTTTTGAAGGAGTTCAAAATAGATGGGTCAAAGAAGGAGTTCTTGACTGTATTGTAAGGTGTGAAATTGAGTAAGACTCAATACCCGACCACGGCAGAAGATAAAGAAGAGACGAGTGTCATCTCCTATGCTTTAGCCATAGGCTCTATATAGTATGCCATGCTGTGTACAGCACCTGTGTGTGCCTTGCCATGAGTCTGTCAAGGGGTACAAGAGTAATCCAAGAGTGGATCACTGGACAGCGGTCAAAGTTAGCCTTAGTAACTTGAGAACTAAGGAAATATTTCTCGATTATGGAGGTGATAAAGAGTTCATCGTAAAGTGTTACGATGATGCAAGCTTTAAAACCAATCCGGATGACTCTTAGTAGAAATCCAGCTACGTATAGTGGAGCAGCCATTTGGAATAGCTCCAAGTGGAGCATGGGAGTAGTATCTACAAATATGACATGGAAAGTTTGGAAGGTACACACGGATCTTAATGTCGCAGACCCGTTGACTAAAAACCTCTTTCACGAGCAGAACATGAACGAACCCCAGAACTTATTGGGTGTTAATCACATGATGATATGATCATATGGTGATGTAAGTGTTAATCACATGGTGATGTGAACTAGATTATTGACTCTAGTGCAAGTGGGAGACTGTTGGAAATATGCCCTAGAGGCAATAATAAAATGGTTATTATTGTATTTCCTTGTTCATGATAATTGTCTATTGTTCATGCTATAATTGTGTTAACCGGAAACCATAATACATGTGTGAATACATAGACCACAACATGTCCCTAGTGAGCCTCTAGTTGACTAGCTCGTTGATCAATATATGGTCACGGTTTCATGGCCATGGACATTGGATGTCGTTGATAACGGGATCACATCATTAGGAGAATGATGTGATGGACAAGACCCAATCCTAAGCATAGCACTAGATCGTGTAGTTCATTTGCTAAAGCTTTTCAATGTCAAGTATCGTTTCCTTAGACCATGAGATTGTGCAACTCCCGGATACCGTAGGAATGCTTTGGGTGTGCCAAACGTCACAACGTAACTGGGTGGCTATAAAGGTGCACTACGGGTATCTCTGAAAGTATCTGTTGGGTTGGCACGAATCGAGACTGGGATTTGTCACTCCGTGTGACGGAGAGGTATCTCTGGGCCCACTCGGTAAGACATCATCATAATGAGCTCAATGTGACTAAGGAGTTAGCCATGGGATGATGTATTACGGAACGAGTAAAGAGACTTGCCAGTAACGAGATTGAACAAGGTATGGGGATACCGACGATCGAATCTCGGGCAAGTATCATACCGATAGACAAAGGGAATTGAATACGGGATTGATTGAATCCCCGACATCGTGGTTCATCCGATGAGATCATCGTGGAGTACGTGGGAGCCAACATGGGTATCCAGATCCCGCTGTTGGTTATTGGCCGGAGAAGTGTCTCGGTCATGTCTACGTGTCTCCTGAACCCGTAGGGTCTACACACTTAAGGTTCGATGACGCTAGGGTTATAGGGAAATGGTATACGTGATTACCGAAGGTTGTTCGGAGTCCCGGATGAGATCCCGGACATCACGAGGAGCTCCGGAATGGTCCGGAGGTAAAGATTGATATATAGGAAGTCCAGTTTTGGTCACCGAAAAGTTTTCGGGCTCATCGGTAGTGTACCGGGAGTGCCGGGAGGGTGCCGGAGGACCCCCGAGAGGGGTGTGACGACCAAAGGACCTCATGGGCCCTTAGAGGAGGTGTGCCAGCCCATATTGGGTCGGCCAAGACCATCTATGTGGGCCCATGTGGCTGGAGATAAGGAGATAAGGCAAAAGGGATTTAAAAGGAGGAGATCCACCTCCCTTGTGGGAGGTGGACTCTCCCTTTAATTCGGCCGACCCTCTCCTCCTTGGAGGAGGGGCCAAAGCAGCCCTTCCACGTCCCTCGTCCTATATATACTTGAGGTTTTGGATGTTTTGAGTGAGGATTTGATCTCTCTCTCTCACGGCAAAGCCCTACCTCTCTTCTTCCTCCTCCGCAGCGCTTAGGCGAAGCCCTGTCGGAATACCTTGCTACTCCACCACCACCACGCCGTCGTGCTGCTGTTGGAGCCCTTCCCCAACCTCTCCTTCCTCCTTGCTGGATCAAGGTGTTGGAGACGTCACCGGGCTGCACGTGTGTTGAACGCGGAGGTGCGGTCCGTTCGGCACTTGATCGGATCTACCGCGATCTGAATCGCTGCGAGTACGACTCCATCAACCGCGTTCTTGTAACGCTTCCGCTTAGCGATCTTCAAAGGTATGAAGATCCACTCTCCCCTTGCTCGTTGCTGGTTTCTCCATAGATGGATCTTGGTGAACGCGTAGGAAATTTTTTGATTTACTACTACGTCTCCCAACATGAATTTCTATATGTTCCTAGAGAAATAGAGTTCAAAGATGATGGTAGCAATATTGTGGACTGGGTCCGTGATCTGAGGATTGTCCTCATTGCTGCACAGAAGGCTTATGTCCTTAATGCACCGCTCGGTGCGCCACCCCCTCTAGCGTCATCTGTAGATGTTGTGAACATCTGACAGGCACGTTCCGATGGCTACTTGATAGTTTAGTGCGTCATGCATTACTGCTTAGAATTGAGGCTCCAAAACGTTTTGAACATCATCGAACATATGAGATGTTCTAAGAGCTGAAATTGGAATCTCAGGCTCGTGCCCATGTTGTGAGATATGAGATCTCCAACAAGATTCTTTGCCTGCAAGATGAAGGAGAATAGCTCAATCGTTAAGCATGTGCTCAAATTGTCTGGGTGCTACAATCGCTTGAATCGAGTGGGAGTTGATCTTGCAAATACGACAGTGATTGATATAGTTCTCCAAGTCACTGTCACTAAGCTACTAAAACTTGGTGATGAACTATAAAATGCCAGGGCTAGAAATAATGATCCCTGAGCTGTTCGCGATCTTTGACACCGCAAAGGTAGAAATCAAGAACGAGCATCAAGTGCTGATGGTTAGTAAAACCACTAGTTTCGAGAAGGGAAGGGCAAGGGGGAAACTTCACGGATGGCAAGTCAGTTGCTGCTCCAGTGAAGCAACCCAAAGTTGAACCCAATGTTGGAAATATGCCCTAGAGGCAATAATAAATTAGTTATTATCATATTTCCTTGTTCATGATAATCGTTTATTATCCATGCTATAATTGTATTGATCGGAGACTTAGATGCATGTGTGGATACATAGACAGAACCATGTCCCTAGTATGCCTCTAATAGACTAGCTCGCTGATCAAAAGATGGTTAAGGTTTCCTAGCCATGGACATGAGATGTCATTTGATAACGGGGTCACATCATTAGGAGAATGATGTGATGGACAAGACCCAAACTGCAAACGTAGCATATGATCGTGTCAGTTTATTGCTACTGTTTTCCGCATGTCAAGTATGTGTTCCTATGACCATGAGATCATGCAACTCACAAATATCGGAGGAGTGCCTTGTGTGTATCAAACGTCGCAACGTAACTGGGTGACTATAAAGGTGCTCTACAGGTATCTTCGATGGTGTCCGTTGAGTTGGCATGGATCATGACTGGGATTTGTTACTCCGTGTAACGGAGAGGTATCTCGGGGCCCACTCGGTAATGCAACATCACAATAAGCCTTGCAAGCGATGTGACTAATTGTTAGTTGCGGGATCTTGTATTACGGAACGAGTAAAGAGACTTGCCGGTAACGAGGTTGAACTAGGTATGGAGATACCGACGATCGAATCTCGGGCAAGTAACATACCGAAGAACAAAGGGAACATTATACGGGATTAACTGAATCCTTGACATAGAGGTTCGACCGATAAATATCTTCGTAGAATATGTAGGAACCAATGTGGATGTCCAGGTCCCGCCATTGGTTATTGACCGTAGAGGTGTCTCGGTCATGTCTACATAGTTCTCGAACCCGTAGGGTCTGCACACTTAAGGTACGGTGACGTTTCGGTAGTGTAGAGTTATGTATGGTGGTGACCGAAGTTTGTTCGGAGTCCCGGATGAGATCCCAGACGTCACGAGGAGCTCCGGAATGGTCCGGAGGTAAAGATTCATATATAGGAAGTCCCAGTTTGGTTTCCGGAAAAGTTTCGGGCTCATCGGTAGTGTACCGGGAGTGCCGGTAGTGTACCGGGAGGCCTCCGAGAGGGGTATTTCCACCCCAAGAGGTCCATGGTCTGTGGGAGAATAATAACCAGCCCTTAGTGGGCTGGGAAAACAGCCACAAAGGCCCATGGCGCAGGAGAGAAAGTCCTAAAGCAAAAAGTGGAAAATCAGCCAATAGGAGGCAATCCTACTCCAACTAGGATTGGGGGTGAAGTAGGATTGCTTCCCACCTCCTATTTCGGCTGACCCAAAGGCCTTGGCTGCCTCTCCTCTCCTCTCCTCCTATATATACTAGTGGATTGGGTGGTTTTTGGACAGAATTTCCGGCCATGTGCTACCCGTTACACCGGTGCATAGTTTCTCCTCTAGATCGGTTTTCTGCAGCACTTAGGCGAAGCCCTGCCGGAATTGCTCCACCACCATCACTGGAGCGCCGTCACGCTGCCGGTGAACTCTCTCTCCTCTCCACCTCCTCTCGCTGGATCGAGATGGTGGAGATTGTCATCAAGCTGCACGTGTGCTGAACGTGGAGGTGACGTCCTTTCGGCGCTAGATCGGAAGGACCGTGATCGAGATCGCGAGACAGTTCGTGATGTGATCACGGAACGGATCGTGATGAGTTCGCAGGACAGATCATGATCAAGATCGTGAGACGGATCGTGACGAGTTCGCGGGACGGATCGTGATGTGTTCGCGGGACGGTTCATGATTGGATCGCGGGACGCTCGGCGATTTGGATCGCGAAGAAGTTCGACTACACCAACCGCGTTTCTTAACGCTTCCCGCTTAGCGATCTACAAGGGTACGTAGATCCACTCTCCCTCTCGTATATGCTCATCACCATGGATAGGTTTGCGTGTGCGTAGGAAAAGTTTTGTTTCCCATGCGACGTTCCCCAACAGTGGCATCATGAGCTAGGTTGATGGTTCGATGAGATCTCGAGTAGAACACAAAAGGTTTGTGGGCGTTGATGCTTAGATTGCTTCCTCCCTTGGTCGGATTTTGGTTCAGCGGGATTGTGAGATGAAGCGTCCCGGACCAACATTACTCGTACGCTTACGAGAGACCGGTTCCCTCGACGCAACTTGTTGCTTAGATGGCTTGCGGGAGACAGTTTCTCTCACTTTAGTTGGATCGGATCCGACAAAGGCGGTCCTTGAGAAGGTTGAAAAGCAATCTATGTATCACCGTTGTGGTTTATGCGTAGGTGAGAATCATTCTTGCTAGATACCCATAGCAGCCACGTAAAACATGCAACAACAATTAGAGGACGTCTAACTTGTTTTTGCAGGGTATGTTGTGATGTGATATGGCCAACTACATGATGTTATATGTGATGTATGAGATGATCATGTGATGTATAGAATTTCACGACTTGCATGTCGTTGAGTACGGCAATCGACAGGAGCCATAGGGTTGTCTTTAATTATTGTATGACCTGCGTGTCAATCATTAAGCGCTATGTAATGCTTTACTTTATCGCTAAGAGGTAGCAATAGAAGTAGAAGCAGGGCTGGCGCCACAACCCCAATGGCAACACATTGATGGAGATCAAGATGATGGAGATCATGGTGTTGTGCCGGTGACAATGGAGATCATGTCGGTGTTTCGAAGATGGAGATCTTAAACACAAGTTCATGGCCATATCATGTCACTTATGAATTGCATGAGATGTTAAACCTTTTATGCACCTTGTTTTGCTTAGTACGACGGTAGCATTATAAGGTGATCCCTCACTTGAATTTCAAGATGAACTGTGTTCTCCCCGAGTGTGCACTGTTGCGAAAGTTCGTCGTGTTGAGACACCACGTGATGATCGGGTGTGATAGACTCTACGTTCACATACAACGGGTGCAAGCCAGATTTGCACGCGCAGAACACTCGGGTTAAACTTGACGAGCCTAGCATGTATAGACATGGCCTCGGAACACGAGAGACCGAAAGGTCGAACATGAGTCATATAGTAGATATGATCAACATAATGATGTTCACCATTGCAGCCACCTCAACTCACGTGATGATCGGACTTGAGTTGGTGAATTTGGATCATGTATCACTCGAATGATCGGAGGGATGTCAATTTGAGTGGGAGTTCTTAAGTAATATGATTAATTGAACTCATTATCATGAACATAGTCAAAGTGTCTTTGCAAATTATGTTGTAGATTACTAGCTCGCGTTGTAGCTCCCTTAAATTTTTATATGTTCCTAGAGAAATAGAGTTGAAAGATGTTGGTAGCAATATTGCGGACTGGGTCCGTGATCTGAGGATTGTCCTCATTGCTGCACAGAAGGCTTATGTCAGTAATGCACCGCTCGGTGCGCCACCCCCTCTAGCGTCGTCTATAGATGTTGTGAACATCTAACAGGCACGTTTCGATGACTACTTGATAGTTTAGTGCGTCATGCATTACGGCTTAGAATTGAGGCTCCGAAACGTTTTGAACATCACGGAACATATGAGATGTTCTAGGAGCAGAGATTGTGATCTCAGGCTCGTGCCTGTGTTGCGAGATATGAGATCTCCAACAAGATTATTTGCCTGTAAGATGAAGGAGAATAGCTCAATCGTTGAGCATGTACTCAGATTGCCTGGGTACTACAATCGCTTGAATCAAGTGGGAGTTGATCTGCCAGATAAGATAGTGATTGATATAGTTCTCCAAGTCACTGTCACTAAAGCTACTAGAACTTAGTGATGAACTATAATACACCAGGGATAGAAGTATTGATCCCTGAGCTGTTCGTGATGTTTGACACCACGAAGGTAGAACTCAAGAAGGAGCGTCAAGTGTTGATGGTTAATCAAACCACTAGTTTCTAAAAGGGCAGGAGCAAGGAGGGAAACTTCATGGATAGCAAGTCAGTTGCTGCTCCAGTGAAGCAACCCAAAGTTGAACTCAAACACGAGACTAAGTGCTTCTATTATGAGGTGAGAGGTCGCTGAAGTGGAACAACCCTAGATACTTGGTAGATAAGAAGGCTGGCAACATCGACAGAAGTATATTTGATATACGAGTTATTGATGTGTACCTTGCTAGTACTCCTAGTAGCACCTGGGTATTGGATACCGGTTCGGTTGCTAAATGTTAGTAACTCGAAATGAAAGCTACGGAATAAACGGAGAACCCGCTAAGGGTGAGGTGACGATGTGTGTTGGAAATGTTTCCATGGTTGATGTGATCAACATCTCACGCTCTCTCTCCCTTCAGGATTAGTGACGAACCTAAATAAATGTTATTTGGTGTTTTGCGTTGAGCATGAACATGATTAGATCATGTTTGTTGCAATACGGTTATTCATTTAAGTCAGAGAATAATAGTTATCCTGTTTACATGAATAATACCTTCAATGGTCATGCACCCAGTGAGAATGGTTTGTTGAAATCTTGATCGTAGTAATACACATGTTCATAACATTGATGTCAAAAGAAACAAAGTTAAATAATGATAGTACCACATACTTGTGGCACTGCCGCAAAATGTCATATTGGTATAAAGCGCATGAAGAAACTCCATGGTGATGGATATTTGGACTCATTCGATTTCGAATCGGTTGAGACATGCGAACCATGCCTCTTGGGCAAGATGACTAAAGGACCCCGTTGGATGGAGCGGGCAAGTGATTCATTGGAAATGATACATGTTGATGTATGCAATCTAGTGAGTCTTGTGGCGTGCAGTGGATATCGTTATTTTCTTACCTTCACTGATGATTTGAGTAGATATAGTGTATATTTACTTAATGAAACACAAGTCTGAATCGTTTGAAAGGTTCAAGCAAATTCAGAGTGAAGTTTAAAGATCATCGTGACAAGAAGATAAAAATGACTGCAATATGATCGTGGAGGTGAATATCTGAGTCACGAGTTTGGCATACAACTTAAGACAATGTGAAAGTTGTTTCACAACTAAACGCCACCTGGAAGACCATAGTGTGATGGTGTGTCCGAACATCATAGTTATGCTCTATTGGACATGGTGCGTGCTATGATGTCTCTTGTCGTTTTACTACTATAATTTTGGGGTTATGCATTAGAGACAACTACATTCACTTTAAATAGGGCACCATCTAAATCCGTTGAGATGACACCATGTGAATTATGGTTTGATAGAAACCTAAGCTGTCGTTTCTTAATACTTGGGGCTACGACACTTGTGTGGAAAATGTTTTCACCTAATGAGGTCGAACCCAAGGCGGACAAATGCATCTTCATAGAATACCCTAAGATCAGTTGGGTGAACCTTCTATCTCAGATCCAAGTGCAAAGTGTTTGTTACTAAAATGGATCCTTTCTCGAGGAAAATTTTCTCTCGAAAGAATTAAGTGGGAGGAAGATAGAACTTGATGAGGTTGTTTAAACTTTGTTCAACCAGAGAGTAGCGCAGCGCAGGATGTTGTTTCTGTGAAGCCTACGTTAGTTGAAGAGGAAGTTAATGATGATGATCATGAAGCTTCAGGATCAAGTTACTATCAAACTTCATAGGTCGACAAGGATGTGTACTCCTCCTAAGAGGTACGACAACCCTGTCTTGGAGGTCATGTTGTTGGACAAACGATGAACCTACGAGCTATGGAGAAGCGATGATGGGCCCGGATTCCGACAAATGGTTGGAGGCCATGAAATCCGAGATAGGATCCATGTATGAAAACCAAGTGTAGACTTTGGTAGACTTGCTCGTTGGACGGCAGGTCGTTGAGTATAAATGGATCTTTAAAATGAAGACAGACACTGATGGTGAATGTCACCATTTGTAAAGCTCGACTTGTTGCAAAGTTGTTTGTGACAAGTTCAAGGAGTTGACTGCGATGAGGCTTTGTCACTCGTAGCGATGCTAAAAGTCTGTTGGAATTATGTTAGCAATTGCTGCATTTTCAATTATGAAATCTGGCAGATGGATGTCAAAACATCGTTTCCTTAACGGTTTACTTAAGGAAAGGTTGTATGTGATACAACCAGAAGGTTTTGTCAGTCCTAAGGATGCTAAAAGATGAGCAAACTTTAGTGATCCTTCTATGGACTGAAGCAAGCATCTCGGAGTTGGAATATACACTTTGATGAGGTGATCAAAGTTTTTGTAGTTTATACAAAGTTTACGAGAAACTTGTATTTGCAATAAAGTGAGTGGGAGCACTATAGAGTTTCTGATAAGTATATGTCGTTGACATATTGTTGATCGGAAATAATGTAGAATTCTAGAAGGCATAAAAGGTTGTTTGAAGTGTTTTTCAAAGTAAGACCTGGATAAAGCTACCTAATTGTTGAGCATCAAAATCTATGGAGATAGATCAAGATGCTTGATGAGACTTTCAATGAGTGCATACCTTGACAAGATTTTGAAAGAGTTGAAAATGGATCAGTCAGAGAAAGAGTTCTCACCTGATTTGTAAGGTGTGAAAGTTGAGTGAGACTCAAAGCTTGACAACGGCAGAAGAAAGAGAAAGGACAAACGTCGTCCCCTATGCCTTAGCCATAGGCTCTATATTATGCCATGCTGTGTACCACACCTGTGTGTGCCTTGCCATGAGTCCGTCAGGGGGTACAAGAGTGAACCAGGAGTGGATCACTGGACAGCGGTCAAGATTATCCTCAGTAACTAAGAGACTGAGGAGATGTTTCTCGATTATGGAGGTGATAAAGAGTTCGTCGTAAGGAGTTACGTCGATACAAGCTTTAACACTAATCCGGATGACTCGTAGTAGCAATCTGGATACGTATAGTGGAGCAGCCATTTGGAATAGTACCGAGCGGAGTGTGGTAGCAGTGTTTACAGTTTGACATAGGTATTTGCAAAGTGCACACGGATCTAAATGTTACAGACCCGTTGACTATAAGACCTCTCTCACATGCAAAGCATGATCGAGCCCCAGAACTCGTTGGGTGTTAGATTCATAACGATGTGAATCACATGGTGATGTGAACTAGATTATTGACTCTAGTGCAAGTGGGAGACTGTTGGAAATATGCCCTAGAGGCAATAATAAATTAGTTATTATCATATTTCCTTGTTCACGATAATCGTTTATTATCCATGCTATAATTGTACTGATCGGAGACTTAGATGCATGTGTGGATACATAGACAAATCCATGTCCCTAGTATGCCTCTAATAGACTAGCTCGCTGATCAAAAGATGGTTAAGGTTTCCTAGCCATGGACATGAGATGTCATTTGATAACGGGGTCACATCATTAGGAGAATGATGTGATGGACAAGACCCAAACTGCAAACGTAGCATATGATCGTGTCAGTTTATTGCTACTGTTTTCCGCATGTCAAGTATGTGTTCCTATGACCATGAGATCATGCAACTCACAAATATCGGAGGAGTGCCTTGTGTGTATCAAACGTCGCAACGTAACTGGGTGACTATAAAGGTGCTCTACAGGTATCTCCGATGGTGTCTGTTGAGTTGGCATGGATCGAGACTGGGATTTGTTACTCCGTGTAACGGACAGGTATCTCGGGGCCCACTCGGTAATGCAACATCACAATCAGCCTTGCAAACGATGTGACTAATTGTTAGTTGCGGGATCTTGTATTACAGAACGAGTAAAGAGACTTGCCGGTAACGAGGTTGAACTAGGTATGGAGATACCGACGATCGAATCTCGGGCATGTAACATACCGAAGAACAAAGGGAACGTTATACGGGATTAACTGAATCCTTGACATAGAGGTTCGACCGATAAAGATCTTCATAGAATATGTAGGAACCAATGTGGATGTCCAGGTCCCTCCTTTGGTTATTGACCGTAGAGGTGTCTCGGTCATGTCTACATAGTTCTCGAACCCGCAGGGTCTGCACACTTAAGGTTCGGTGACGTTTCGGTAGTGTAGAGTTATGTATGGTGGTGACCGAAGTTTGTTCGGAGTCCCGGATGAGATCCCAGACGTCACAAGGATCTCCGGAATGGTCTGGAGGTAAAGATTCATATATAGGAAGTCCCAGTTTGGTTTCCGGAAAAGTTTCGGGCTCATTGGTAGTGTACCGGGAGTGCCGGTAGTGTACCGAGAGTGCCGGTAGTGTAGCGGGAGACCTCCGGGAGGGGTACGTCGACCCCAAGAGGTCCATGGGCTGTGGGAGAGTATTAACCAGCCCTTAGTGGGCTGGGAAAACAGCCACAAAGGCCCATGGCGCAGGAGAGAAAGTCCTAAAGCAAAAAGTGGAAAATCAGCCAATAGGAGGCAATCCTACTCCAACTAGGATTGGAGGTGAAGTTGGATTGCTCCCACCTCCTATTTCGGCCGACCCAAAGGCCTTGGCTTCCTATCCTCTCCTCTCCTCCTATATATACTAGTGGATTGGGTGGTTTTTGGACAGAATTTCCGGCCACGTGCTACCCGTTCCACCGGTGCATAATTTCTCCTCTAGATCGGTTTTCTGCAGCGCTTAGGCGAAGCCCTGCCGGAATTGCTCCACCAGCATCACCGGAGCACCGTCACGCTGCCGGTGAACTCTCTCTCCTCTCCACCTCCTTTCACTGGATCGAGACGGTGGAGATCGTCATCAAGCTGCACGTGTGCTGAACGCGGAGGTGCCGTCCGTTCGGCACTAGATCGGAAGGACCGTGATCGAGATCGCGAGACGGTTCATGATGTGATCACGAAACGGATCGTCATGAGTTCGCGGGACAGATCGTGATCAAGATCGTGAGACGGATCATGATTAGTTCGCGGGATGGATCATGATGTGTTCGCGGGATGGTTCGTGATTGGATCGCGGGGCGCTCGGCGATTTCGATCGCGAAGAAGTTCGACTACACCAACCGCGTTTCTGAACGCTCCCCGCTTAGCGATCTACAAGGGTACGTAGATCCACTCTCCCTCTCGTAGATGCTCATCACCATGGATAGGTTTGCGTGTGCGTAGGAAAAATTTTGTTTCCCATGCAACGTTCCCCAACACCCAAACCCGAGACTAAGTGCTTCTATTATGACGTGAGCGGTCACTGAAGCGGAACAACCCTAGATACTTGGTAGATAATGTTGGAAATATGCCTTAGAGGCAATAATAAATTAGTTATTATCATATTTCCTTGTTCATGATAATCGTTTATTATCCATGCTATAATTGTATTGATCGGAGACTTAAATGCATGTGTGGATACATAGACAAAACCATGTCCCTAGTATGCCTCTAATGGACTAGCTCGCTGATCAAAAGATGGTTAAGGTTTCCTAGCCATAGACATGAGATGTCATTTTATAACGGGGTCACATCATTAGGAGAATGATGTGATGGACAAGACCCAAACTGCAAACGTAGCATATGATCGTGTCAGTTTATTACTACTGTTTTCCGCATGTCAAGTATGTGTTCCTATGACCATGAGATCATGCAACTCACAAATATCAGAGGAGTGCCTTGTGTGTATCAAACGTCGCAATGTAACTAGGTGACTATAAAGGTGCTCTATAGGTATCTCCGATGGTGTCCGTTGAGTTGGCATGGATCGAGACTGGGATTTGTTACTCCGTGTAACGGAGAGGTATCTCGGGGCCCACTCGGTAATGCAACATCACAATAAGCCTTGCAAGCAATGTGACTAATTGTTAGTTGCGGGATCTTGTATTACGGAACGAGTGAAGAGACTTTCCGGTAATGAGGTTGAACTAGGTATGGAGATACCGACGATCGAATCTCGGGCAAGTAACATACCGAAGAAACAAAGGGAACGTTATACGGGATTAACTGAATCCTTGACATAGAGGTTCGACCGATAAAGATCTTCATAGAATATGTAGGAACCAATGTGGACGTCCAGGTCCTGCCATTGGTTATTGACCGTAGAGGTGTCTCGGTCATGTCTACATAGTTCTCGAACCCGCAGGGTCTGCACACTTAAGGTTCGGTGACGTTTCGGTAGTGTACAGTTATGTATGGTGGTGACCGAAGTTTGTTCGGAGTCCCAGATGAGATCCCAGAAGTCACGAGGAGCTCCGGAATGGTCCGGAGGTAAAGATTTATATATAGGAAGTCCCAGTTTGGTTTCCGGAAAAGTTTCGGGCTCATCGGTAGTGTACCGGGAGTGCCAGTAGTGTACCAGGAGTGCCGGTAGTGTACCGGGAGGCCTCCGAGAGGGGTATTTCGACTCCAATAAGTCTATGGGCTGTGGGATAATAATACCCAGCCCTTAGTGGGCTGGGAAAACAGCCACAAAGGCCCATGGCGCAGGAGAGAAAGTCCTAAAGCAAAAAGTGGAAAATCAGCCAATAGGAGGCAATCCTACTCCAACTAGGATTGGAGGTGAAGTAGGATTGCTTCCCACCTCCTATTTCGGCCGACCCAAAGGCCTTGGATGCCTATCCTCTCCTCTCCTCCTATATATACTAGTGGATTGGGTGGTTTTTGGACAGAATTTCCGGCCACGTGCTACCCGTTACACCGGTGCATAGTTTCTCCTCTAGATCGGTTTTCTGTAGCACTTAGGCGAAGCCCTGCCGGAATTGCTCCACCACCATCACTGGAGCGCCGTCACGCTGCCGGTGAACTCTCTCTCCTCTCCACCTCCTCTCGCTGGATCGAGATGGTGGAGATTGTCATCAAGCTGCACGTGTGCTGAACGTGGAGGTGACGTCCGTTCGGCGCTAGATCGAAAGGACCGTGATCGAGATCGCGAGACGGTTCGTGATGTGATCACAGAACGGATCGTGATGAGTTCGCGGGACAGATCGTCATCGAGATCGTGAGACGGATCGTGATGAGTTCGCGGGACGGATCATGATGTGTTCGCGGGACGGATCGTGATGTGTTCGCGGGACGGTTCATGATTGGATCGCGGGACGCTCGGCGATTTGGATCGCGAAGAAGTTCGACTACACCAACCGCGTTTCTTAACGCTTCCCGCTTAGCGATCTACAAGGGTACGTAGATCCACTCTCCCTCTCGTAGATGCTCATCACCATGGATAGGTTTGCGTGTGCGTAGGAAAAGTTTTGTTTCCCATGCGACGTTCCCCAACAGTGGCATCATGAGCTAGGTTGATGGTTCGATGAGATCTCGAGTAGAACACAAAAGGTTTGTGGGCGTTGATGCTTAGATTGCTTCCTCCCTTGGTCGGATTTTGGTTCAGCGGGATTGTGAGATGAAGCGTCCCGGACCAACATTACTCGTACGCTTACGAGAGACCGGTTCCCTCGACGCAACTTGTTGCTTAGATGGCTTGCGGGAGACAGTTTCTCTCACTTTAGTTGGATCGGATCCGACAAAGGCGGTCCTTGAGAAGGTTGAAAAGCAATCTATGTATCACCATTGTGGTTTATGCGTAGGTGAGAATCATTCTTGCTAGATACCCGTAGCAGCCACGTAAAACATGCAACAACAATTAGAGGACGTCTAACTTGTTTTTGCAGGGTATGTTGTGATGTGATATGGCCAACTACATGATGTTATATGTGATGTATGAGATGATCATGTGATGTATAGAATTTCACGACTTGCATGTCGTTGAGTACGGCAATCGACAGGAGCCATAGGGTTGTCTTTAATTATTGTATGACCTGCGTGTCAATCATTAAGCGCTATGTAATGCTTTACTTTATCGCTAAGAGGTAGCAATAGAAGTAGAAGCAGGGCTGGCGCCACAACCCCAATGGCAACACATTGATGGAGATCAAGATGATGGAGATCATGGTGTTGTGCCGGTGACAATGGAGATCATGTCGGTGTTTCGAAGATGGAGATCTTAAACACAAGTTCATGGCCATATCATGTCACTTATGAATTGCATGAGATGTTAAACCTTTTATGCACCTTGTTTTGCTTAGTACGACGGTAGCATTATAAGGTGATCCCTCACTTGAATTTCAAGATGAACTGTGTTCTCCCCGAGTGTGCACTGTTGCGAAAGTTCGTCGTGTTGAGACACCACGTGATGATCGGGTGTGATAGACTCTACGTTCACATACAACGGGTGCAAGCCAGATTTGCACGCGCAGAACACTCGGGTTAAACTTGACGAGCCTAGCATGTATAGACATGGCCTCGGAACACGAGAGACCGAAAGGTCGAACATGAGTCATATGGTAGATATGATCAACATAATGATGTTCACCATTGCAGCCACCTCAACTCATGTGATGATCGGACTTGAGTTGGTGAAATTTGGATCATGTATCACTCGAATGATCGGAGGGATGTCAATTTGAGTGGGAGTTCTTAAGTAATATGATTAATTGAACTCATTATCATGAACATAGTCAATAGTGTCTTTGCAAATTATGTTGTAGATTACTAGCTCACGCTGTAGCTCCCTTAATTTTTATATGTTCCTAGAGAAATAGAGTTGAACGATGATGGTAGCAATATTGCGGACTGGGTCCGTGATCTGAGGATTGTCCTCATTGCTGCACAGAAGGCTTATGTCCTTAATGCACCGCTCGGTGCGCCACCCCCTTTAGCGTCGTCTGTAGATGTTGTGAATATCTGACAGACACGTTTCGATGACTACTTGATAGTTTAGTGCGTCATGTATTACGGCTTAGAATTGAGGCTTCGAAACGTTTTGAACGTCACAGAACATATGAGATTTTCTAGGAGCTGAGATTGTGATCTTAGGCTCGTGCTCGTGTTGCGAGATATGAGATCTCCAACAAGATTCTTTGCTTGTAAGATGAAGGAGAATAGCTCAATCGTTGAGCATGTACTCAGATTGTCTGGGTACTACAATCGCTTGAATCAAGTGGGAGTTGATCTTCCAGATAAGATAGTGATTAATATAGTTCTCCAAGTCACTGTCACTAAGCTACTAGAACTTGGTGATGAACTATAAATTGCCAGGGATAGAAATGATGATTCCTGAGCTGTTCGCAATGTTTGACACCGCGAAGGTAGAAATCAAGAAGGAGCGTCAAGTGTTGATGGTTAATCAAACCACTAGTTTCGATAAGGGTAAGAGCAAGGAGGGAAACTTCATGGATAGCAAGTCAGTTGCTGCTCCAGTGAAGCAACCCGAAGTTGAACTCAAACCCGAGACTAAGTGCTTCTGTTATGAGGTGAGCAGTCGCTGAAGCGGAACAACCCTAGATACTTGGTAGATAAGAAGGCTGGCAAAATTGACAGAAGTATATTTGATATACGAGTTATTGATGTGTACCTTGCTAGTACTCCTAGTAGCACCTGGGTATTGGATACCGGTTCGGTTGCTAAATGTTAGTAACTCGAAATAAAAGCTACAGAATAAACGAAGAACTAGCTAAGGGTGAGGTGACGATGTGTGTTGGAATTGTTTCCGAGGTTGATGTGATCAACATCGCACACTCTCTCTACCTTCAGGATTAGTGACGAACCTAAATAAATGTTATTTGGTGTTTTGCATTGAGCATGAACATGATTAGATCATGTTTATTGCAATACGGTTATTCATTTAAGTTAGAGAATAATGGTTATTCTGTCTACATGAATAATACCTTCAATGGTCACGCACCCAGTGAGAATGGTTTGTTGAAATCTTGATCGTAGTAATACACATGTTCATAACATTGATGTCAAAAGATACAAAGTTAATAATGATAGTACCACATACTTGTGGCACTGCCGCAAAATGTCATATTGGTAATATGATTAATATGATTAATTGAACTCATTATGTTGAACATAGTCAAAGTGTCTTTGCAAATTATGTTGTAGATTACTAGCTCGCGTTGTAGCTCCCTTAAATTTTTATATGTTCCTAGAGAAATAGAGTTGAAAGATGTTGGTAGCAATATTGCGGACTGGGTCCGTGATCTGAGGATTGTCCTCATTGCTGCACAGAAGGCTTATGTCAGTAATGCACCGCTCGGTGCGCCACCCCCTCTAGCGTCGTCTATAGATGTTGTGAACATCTAACAGGCACGTTTCGATGACTACTTGATAGTTTAGTGCGTCATGCATTACGGCTTAGAATTGAGGCTCCGAAACGTTTTGAACATCACGGAACATATGAGATGTTCTAGGAGCAGAGATTGTGATCTCAGGCTCGTGCCTGTGTTGCGAGATATGAGATCTCCAACAAGATTATTTGCCTGTAAGATGAAGGAGAATAGCTCAATCGTTGAGCATGTACTCAGATTGCCTGGGTACTACAATCGCTTGAATCAAGTGGGAGTTGATCTGCCAGATAAGATAGTGATTGATATAGTTCTCCAAGTCACTGTCACTAAAGCTACTAGAACTTAGTGATGAACTATAATACACCAGGGATAGAAGTATTGATCCCTGAGCTGTTCGTGATGTTTGACACCACGAAGGTAGAACTCAAGAAGGAGCGTCAAGTGTTGATGGTTAATCAAACCACTAGTTTCTAAAAGGGCAGGAGCAAGGAGGGAAACTTCATGGATAGCAAGTCAGTTGCTGCTCCAGTGAAGCAACCCAAAGTTGAACTCAAACACGAGACTAAGTGCTTCTATTATGAGGTGAGAGGTCGCTGAAGTGGAACAACCCTAGATACTTGGTAGATAAGAAGGCTGGCAACATCGACAGAAGTATATTTGATATACGAGTTATTGATGTGTACCTTGCTAGTACTCCTAGTAGCACCTGGGTATTGGATACCGGTTCGGTTGCTAAATGTTAGTAACTCGAAATGAAAGCTACGGAATAAACTAAGAACCGGCTAAGGGTGAGGTGACGATGTGTGTTGGAAATGTTTCCATGGTTGATGTGATCAACATCGCACGCTCTCTCTCCCTTCAGGATTAGTGACGAACCTAAATAAATGTTATTTGGTGTTTTGCGTTGAGCATGAACATGATTAGATCATGTTTGTTGCAATACGGTTATTCATTTAAGTCAGAGAATAATAGTTATTCTGTTTACATGAATAATACCTTCAATGGTCATGCACCCAGTGAGAATGGTTTGTTGAAATCTTGATCGTAGTAATACACATGTTCATAACATTGATGTCAAAAGAAAAAAAGTTAAATAATGATAGTACCACATACTTGTGGCACTGCCGCAAAATGTCATATTGGTATAAAGCGCATGAAGAAACTCCATGGTGATGGATATTTGGACTCATTCGATTTCGAATCGGTTGAGACATGCGAACCATGCCTCTTGGGCAAGATGACTAAAGGACCCCGTTGGATGGAGCGGGCAAGTGATTCATTGGAAATGATACATGTTGATGTATGCAATCTAGTGAGTCTTGTAGCGTGCAGTGGATATCGTTATTTTCTTACCTTCACTGATGATTTGAGTAGATATAGTGTATATTTACTTAATGAAACACAAGTCTGAATCGTTTGAAAGGTTCAAGCAAATTCAGAGTGAAGTTTAAAGATCATCGTGACAAGAAGATAAAAATGACTGCGATATGATCGTGGAGGTGAATATCTGAGTCACGAGTTTGGCATACAACTTAAGACAATGTGAAAGTTGTTTCACAACTAAACGCCACCTGGAAGACCATAGTGTGATGGTGTGTCCGAACATCATAGTTATGCTCTATTGGACATGGTGCATGCTATGATGTCTCTTGTCGTTTTACTACTATAATTTTGGGGTTATGCATTAGAGACAACTACATTCACTTTAAATAGGGCACCATCTAAATCCGTTGAGATGACACCATGTGAATTATGGTTTGATAGAAACCTAAGCTGCCGTTTCTTAATACTTGGGGCTACGACACTTGTGTGGAAAATGTTTTCACCTAATGAGGTCGAACCCAAGGCGGACAAATGCATCTTCATAGAATACCCTAAGATCAGTTGGGTGAACCTTCTATCTCAGATCCAAGTGCAAAGTGTTTGTTACTAAAATGGATCCTTTCTCGAGGAAAATTTTCTCTCGAAAGAATTAAGTGGGAGGAAGATAGAACTTGATGAGGTTGTTTAAATTTTGTTCAACCAGAGAGTAGCGCAGCGCAGGATGTTGTTTCTGTGAAGCCTACGTTAGTTGAAGAGGAAGTTAATGATGATGATCATGAAGCTTCAGGATCAAGTTACTATCAAACTTCGTAGGTCGACAAGGATGTGTACTGCTCCTAAGCGGTACGACAACCCTGTCTTGGAGGTCATGTTGTTGGACAAACGATGAACCTACGAGCTATGGAGAAGCGATGATGGGCCCGGATTCCGACAAATGGTTGGAGGCCATGAAATCCGAGATAGGATCCATGTATGAAAACAAAGTGTAGACTTTGGTAGACTTGCTCGTTGGACGGAAGGTCGTTGAGTATAAATGGATCTTTAAAATGAAGAGAGACACTGATGGTGAATGTCACTATTTGTAAAGCTCGACTTGTTGCAAAGATGTTTGTGACAAGTTGAAGGAGTTGACTACGATGAGACTTTCTCACTCGTAGAGGTGCTAAAGTCTGTTGGAATTATGTTAGCAGTTGCTGTGTTTTCAATTATGAAATCTGGCAGATGGATGTCAAAACATCGTTTCCTTAACGGTTTACTTGAGGAAAGGTTGTATGTGATACAACCAGAAGGTTTTGTCAGGCCTAAGGATGCTAAAAGGTGTGCAAGCTTCGGTGATCCTTCCATGGACTGAAGCAAGCATCTCGGAGTTGGAATATACACTTTGATGAGGTGATCAAAGTTTTGATGTTTATACAAAGTTTACGAGAAACTTGTATTTGCAATAAAGTGAGTGGGAGCACTATAGAATTTCTGATAAGTATATGTGGATGACATATTGTTGATCAGAAATAATGTAGAGTTTCGGGAAAGCATAAAACGGTCATTTGGAAAGTGATTTTCAAAGGAAGACCTGGATGAAGCTACCTAATTGTTGAGCATCAAAATCTATGGAGGTAGATCAAGATGCTCGATGAGACTTTCAATGAGTGCATACCTTGACAAGATTTTGAAAGAGTTCAAAATGGATCAGTCAGAGAAAGAGTTCTCGCCTGATTTGTAAGGTGTGAAAGTTGAGTGAGACTCAAAGCTCGACAACGGCAAAAGAAAGAGAAAGGACGAACGCCGTCCCCTATGCCTTAGCCATAGGCTCTATATTATGCCATGCTGTGTACCGCAGCTGTGTGTGCCTTGCCATGAGTCCGTCAGGGGGTACAAGAGTGAACCAGGAGTGGATCACTGGACAGCGGTCAAGATTATCCTCAGTAACTAAGAGACTGAGGAGATGTTTCTCGATTATGGAGGTGATAAAGAGTTCGTCGTAAGGAGTTACGTCGATACAAGCTTTAACACTAATCCGGATGACTCGTAGTAGCAATCTGGATACGTATAGTGGAGCAGCCATTTGGAAATAGTACCAAGTGGAGTGTGGTAGCAGTGTTTACGGTTTGACATAGAGATTTGCAAAGTACACACGGATCTGAATATCACAGACCCGTTGACTATAAGACCTCTCTCACACGCAAAGCATGATCGAGCCCCAAAACTCATTGGGTGTTAGATTCATAACAATGCGAATCACATGGTGATGTGAACTAGATTATTGACTCTAGTGCAAGTGCAAGACTGTTGGAAATATGCCCTAGAGGCAATAATAAATTAGTTATTATCATATTTCCTTGTTTATGATAATCGTTTATTATCCATGCTATAATTGTATTGATTGCAGACTTAAATGCATGTGTGGATACATAGACAAAACCATGTCCCTAGTATGCCTCTAATGGACTAGCTCGTTGATCAAAGGATGGTTAAGGTTTCCTAGCCATGGACATGAGATGTCATTTGATAACGGGATCACATCATTAGGAGAATGATGTGATGGATAAGACCCAAACTACAAACATAGCATATGATCATGTCAGTTTATTGCTACTGTTTTCTGCATGTCAAGTATATGTTCCTATGACCATGAGATCATGCAACTCACAGATATCGGAGCAGTGCCTTGTGTGTATCAAACGTCGCAACGTAACTGGGTGACTATAAAGGTGCTCTACAGGTATCTCCGATGGTGTCTGTTGAGTTGGCATGGATCGAGACTGGGATTTGTTACTCCGTGTGACGGAGAGGTATCTCGGGGCCCACTCGGTAATGCAACATCACAATAAGCCTTGCAAGCAATGTGACTAATTGTTAGTTGCGGGATCTTGTATTACGGAACGAGTAAAAAGACTTTCCGGTAACGAGGTTGAACTAGGTATGGAGATACCGACGATCGAATCTTGGGCAAGTAACATACCAAAGAACAAAAGGAACGTTATACGGGATTAACTGAATCCTTGACATAGAGGTTCGACCGATAAATATCTTCGTAGAATATGTAGGAACCAATGTGGACGTCCAGGTCCCGCCATTGGTTATTAACCGTAGAGGTGTCTCGGTCATGTCTACATAGTTCTCGAACCCGCACGGTCTGCACACTTAAGGTTCGGTGACGTTTCGGTAGTGTAGAGTTATGTATGGTGGTGACCGAAGTTTGTTCGGAGTCCTGGATGAGATCCTGGACGTCACGAGGAGCCCCGGAATGGTCCGTAGGTAAAGATTCATATATAGGAAGTCCCAGTTTGGTTTCCGGAAAAGTTTCGGGCTCATCGGTAGTGTACCGGGAGTGCCGGTAGTGTACCGGGAGTGCCGGGAGTGTACCGGGAGGCCTCCGGGAGGGGTATTTCGACCCCAAGCGGTCCATGGGCTGTGGGATAATAATAACCAGCCCTTAGTGGGCTGGGAAAACAGCCACAAAGGCCCATGGCGCGGAGAGAGAAAGTCCTAAAGCAAAAAGTGGAAAATCAGCCAATAGGAGGCAATCCTACTCCAACTAGGATTGGAGGTGAAGTAGGATTGCTTCCCACCTCCTATTTCGGCCGACCCAAAGGCCTTGGCTGCCTCTCCTCTCCTCTCCTCCTATATATACTAGTGGATTGGGTGGTTTTTGGACAGAATTTCCGGCCACGTGCTACCCGCGCCGGTGCATAGTTTCTCCTCTAGATCGGTTTTCTGCAGCGCTTAGGCGAAGCCCTGCCGGAATTGCTCCACCACCATCACCGGAGCGCCGTCACGCTGCCGGTGAACTCTCTCTCCTCTCAACCTCCTCTCGCTGGATCGAGACGGTGGAGATTGTCTTCAAGGTGCACGTGTGCTGAACGCGGAGGTGTCGTCCGTTCGGCGCTAGATCGGAAGGACCGTGATCGAGATCGCGAGACGGTTCGTGATGTGATCCCGGAACGGATCATGATGAGTTCGCGGGACAGATCATGAGACGGATCGTGATGAGTTCACGGGACGGATCATGATGTGTTCGAGGGACGGTTCGTGATTGGATCGCGGGACGCTCGGCGATTTGGATCGCGAAGAAGTTCGACTACACCAACCGCGTTTCTTAACGCTTCCCGCTTAGCGATCTACAAGGGTACGTAGATCCACTCTCCCTCTCGTAGATTCTCATCACCATGGATAGGTTTGTGTGTGCGTAGGAAATTTTTTGTTTCCCATGCGACGTTCCCCAACAGATAAGAAGGCTGGCAACGTCGACACAAGTGTATTTTATATACGTGTTATTGATGTGTACCTTGCTAGTACTCCTAATAGCACCTGGGTATTGGATACCGGTTCGGTTGCTAATTGTTAGTAACTCGAAATGAAAGCTACGGAATAAACGGAGAACTGGCTAAGAGTGAGGTGACGATGTGTTTTGGAAATGTTTCCAAGGTTGATGTGATCAACATCGCATGCTCTCTCTACCTTCGGGATTAGTGATGAACCTAAATAAATGTTATTTGGTGTTTTGCGTTGACCATGAATGTGATTAGATCGTGTTTATTGCAACACGGTTATTCATTTAAGTTAGAGAATAATGGTTATTCTGTTTACATGAATAATACCTTCAATGGTCATGCACTCAGTGAGAATGGTTTGTTGAATCTTGATCGTAGTAATACACATGTTCATAATGTTGATGCCAAAATATACAAAGTTAATAATGATATTACCACATACTTGTGGCACTGCCGCTAAATGTCATATTGATATAAAGCGCATAAGAAACTCCATGCTTATGGATCTTTGGACTCATTCGATTTCGAATCGGTTGAGACATGCGAACCATGCCTCTTGGGCAAGATGACAAAGGACCCCATTTTCCAGATGATGGAGCGGGCAAGTGATTTATTGGAAATGATACATGTTGATGTATGCAATCCAATGAGTCTTGTAGCGTGCTGTGGATATCGTTATTTTCTTACCTTCACTGATGATTTGAGTAAATATAGTGTATGTTTACTTAATGAAACACAAGTCTGAATCGTTTGAAAAGTTCAAGAAAATTCACAGTGAAGTTTAAGATCATCGTGACAAGAAGATAAAAATGTCTGCGATATGATCGTGGAGGTGAATATCTGAGTTACAAGTTTGTCATACAACTTTAGACAATGTGAAAGTCATTTCACAACTCATGCCACCTGGAACACCATAGTGTGACGGTGTGTCCGAACGTCATAGTCGTGCTCTATTGGATATGGTGCGGGCTATGATGTCTCTTATCGTTTTGCTACTATAGTTTAAGGGTTATGCATTAGAGACAACTACATTCACTTTAAATAGGGCACCATCTAAATCTGTTGAGATGACACCGTGTGAATTATGGTTTGATAGAAACGTAAGCTGTCATTTCTTAATGTTTGGGGCTGCGACGCTTGTGTGGAAAAATGTTTTCGCCTAATGAGCTCGAACCCAAAGCAGACAAATACATCTTCATAGATTACCCTAAGAACAGTTGGGTGAACCTTCTATCTCAGATCCAAGCATAAAGTGTTTGTTGCTAAAACGGGTCCTTTCCTGAGAAAAAGTTTCTCTCGTAAGAATTGAGTGGGAGGAAGATAGGACTTGATGAGGTTATTGAACCTTTGTTTCAACGAGAGAGTAGTGCAGCGCAGGAAGATGTTTCTGTGAAGCCTACGTTAGTTGAAGAGGAAGTTAACGATGATGATCATGAAGCTTCGGTTCAAGTTACTATCGAACCTCGTAGGTCCACAAGGACGTGTACTGCTCCTGAGTGGTACAACAACCCTGTCTTAGAGGTCATGTTGTTGGACAACGATGAACCTACGAGCTATGGAGAAGCGATGATGGGCCCGGATTCCGACAAATGGTTAAAGACCATGAAATCCGAGAAAGGATCCATGTATGAAAACCAAGTATAGACTTGGGTAGACTTGCTCGTTGGACGGCAGGTCGTCGAGTAGAAATGGACCTTTAAGATGAAGACAGATGCTGATGGTAAATGTCACCATTTATAAAGCTCGACTTGTCGCAAAGGAGTTTTCGCCAAGTTCAATGAGTTGACTGCGATGAGACTTTCTCACTCGTAGCGATGCTAAAGTCTATTGGAATTATGTTAGCAGTTGCTGCATTTTTCAATTATGAAATCTGGCAGATGGATGTCAAAACATCGTTTCCTTAACGGTTTACTTGAGGAAAGGTTGTATGTGATACAACCAGAAGGTTTTGTCTGTCCTAAGGATGCTAAAAGGTGAGCAAGCTTCAGTGATCCTTCTATGGACTGTAGCAAGCATCTCGGAGTTGGAATATACACTTTGATGAGGTGATCAAAGTTATTGTAGTTTATACAAAGTTTAGGAGAAACCTGTATTTACAATAAACTGAGTGGGAGCTCTATAGAATTTCTGATAAGTATATGTGGATGACATATTGCTATTCCGAAATAATGTGGAATTTCTGGAAAGCATAAACAGTTGTTTGAAGAGTGATTTTCAAAGGAAGACCTAGATAAAGCTACCTAATTGTTGAGCATCAAAGATCTATTGAGATAGATCAAGATGTTTGATAAGACTTTCAATGAGTACATACCTTGACAAGATTTTGAAAGAGTTCAAAATGGATCAGTTAGAGAAAGAGTTCTCGCCTGATTTGTAAGGTGTGAAGTTGAGTGAGACTCAAAGCTCGACAACGGCAGAAGAAAGAGAAAGGACGAACGTCGTCTCCTATGCCTTAGCCATAGGCTCTAGATTATGCCATGCTGTGTACCGCACCTGGTGTGTGCCTTGCCATGAGTGTGTCAAGGGGTACAAAAATGATCCAAGAGTGGATCACTGGACAGCGGTCAATATTATCCTTAGTAACTAAAAGACTAAGGAGATGTTTCTCGATTATGGAGCTGATAAAGAGTTCGTTGTAAAGAGTTACGTCGATGCAAGCTTTAACACCAACCCGGATGACTCGTAGTAGCAATCTGGATACGTATAGTGGAGCAGCCACTTGGAATAGTACCAAGTGGAGTGTGGTAGCAGTATTTACGGTTTGACATAGAGATTTGCAAATTACACACGGATCTAAATGTCGCAGACCCGTTGACTATAAGACCTCTCTCACATGCAAAGCATGATCGAGCCCCAGAACTCATTGGGTGTTAGATTCATACCAATGCGAATCACATGGTGATGTGAACTAGATTATTGACTCTAGTGCAAGTGGGAGACTGTTGGAAATATGCCCTAGAGGCAATAATAAATTGGTTATTATCATATTTCCTTGTTCATGATAATCGTTTATTATCTATGCTATAATTGTATTGATTGGAAACTCAGATACGTGTGTGGATACATAGACAACACCATGTCCCTAGTATGCCTCTAATAGACTAGCTCGTTGATCAAAGATGGCTATGGTTTCCTAGTCACGGACATGAGATGTCATTTGATGACAGGATCACGTCATTAGGAGAATGATGTGATGGACAAGACCCAAACTACAAATGTAGCATATGATCGTGCCAGTTTATTGCTACTATTTTCTACATGTCAAGTATTTGTTCCTATGACCATGAGATCATGCAACTCACTGACACCGGAGGAGTACCTTGTGTGTATCAAACGCCACAACGTAACTGGGTGACTATAAAGGTGCTCTATAGGTATCTCCGAGGGTGTCTGTTGGGTTGGCATGGATCAAGACTGGGATTTGTTACTCCGTGTGACGGAGAGGTATCTCAGGGCCCACTCGGTAATACAACATCACAATAAGCCTTGCAAGCAATGTGACTAAATGTTAGTCACGGGATCTTGTATTACGGAATGATTAAAGAGACTTGCCGGTAATGAGGTTGAACTAGGTATGGAGATACCGACGATCGAATCTCGGGCAAGTAACATACCGAAGAATAAAGGGAACATCATACGGGATTAACTGAATCCTTGACATAGAGGTTCGACCGATAAAGATCTTCGTAGAATATGTAGGAACCAATATGGGCATCTAGGTCCCGCTATTGGTTAGTGACCGTTGAGGTGTCTCGGTCATGTCTACATAGTTCTCGAACCCGCAGGGTCTGCACACTTAAGGTTCGGTGATGTTTCGGTAGTATAGAGTTATGTATGGTGGTGACCGAAGGTTGTTCGGAGTCCCGGATGAGATCCCGGACGCGAGGATCTCCGGAATGGTCCGGAGGTAAATATTGATATATAGGAAGTCCTATTTTGGTCGTCGGAAAAGTTTCGGGCTCGTCGGTAGTGTACCGGGAGTGCCGGTAGTGTATCGGGGGACCATCGAGAGAGGTATTTCGACCCAAGAGGCTACATGGGCTATGTGAGGAGGTAAAACAGACCCTAGTGGGCTGGCCGAAGCTTCCTCTAAGGGCCCATGCGGCTGGAGTGGTTTGAGAAGGAAAAAAATCCAAAGGTGGAGAGGTGGAAAGAGTTTCCAAGTGGAAAGGAGGAATCCTACTCCTAATAGGATTGGAGTAGGACTCCTCCACCTCTAATTTCGACCAAACCTTGAGGGTTTGAGTCTGCCTCCTCCCCTCCCTCCCTCCTATATATACTAGAGGATTTAGAGGAAAAAGCTAACCCTAATAGCCATGTGCTACCTCTCCTCTAGATTACAGTTTCTCCTCTAGATCGGATTTCTGCAGTGCTTAGGCGTAGCCCTGCTGGAATAGCTCCACCACCATCGCCGGAGCGCCGTCATGCTGTTGGAGAACTCTTCTACCTCTTCGCTCCCTCTTGCTGGATCAAGAAGGCAGAGATCATCATCAAGCTGCACGTGTGCTGAACGCGGAGGTGCCGTCCGTTCGGCGCTAGATCGGAAGGACCGTGATCAAGATCGTGAGACGAATTGTGATGAGATCACGTGACGGATCGTGATGAGTTCACGGGATAGATCGTGATTGGATTGCCGGGCGGGTCGTGATGAGATCGCGGGACGCTCGGCAATTTGGATCGCGAAGACGTTCAACTACACCAACCGCGTTTCTTAACGCTTCCCGCTTAGCGATCTACAAGGGTATGTAGATCCACTCTTTCTCTCGTAGATGCTCATCACCATGGATAGATTTGCGTGTGCGTAGGAAAATTTTTGTTTCCCATGCAACGTTCCCCAACATCTGAGAGCCTGCAATTCAAAGGAAGAGCCCTAGCGATCTTAGGATTCCATGGTGGGGGACTCATGCATGCTATTTGAAGTCATTTAGGAAAATCCAAGATGTGCATGTTGATATTTTTATCTACCACATCCTATGAAAGTCCAAATGCAAAAAAGTTTGGGTAAAGGGACGATGTTTGACATGAATGTCGATGCGTTTGTACATTTATTGGATTATTTTCACGATTATTTCTACTTCTTTAATTAAATTTATTTTTCTTAGTTAATCGATAAAATCAGACTGGCCACATGGGGTCATCGGGCATCGCCATGAAGTTAGTTTTCCACCCTCATATTGATTCTATTTTCCCCTCGTGGTTATTTTGGCCCCAGTAGGTGGAAGAGGCCATGGATCAACATGTTGGATGTGTTTTAGTTCCAGACTTTCAAGATTTCTATTTGGCATGACATCATCATGCATGACGGTGGGGGTAGTCACTCAATGAATAAGAGCGTCTCAACGCTATTTGAGTATACGTGGTGTTGCTTTATAGTGTTGGTGTGGAGTTAGAGTTTGACGAGCGAGCCATTGTTTAAGTGGTTTAGCCCATTTTCTTATTTTTCTTGCTTTTCTTTTCTCAACAGTGATATGTGTATCTGCTTCTGTATTGTGTCTCATTAAAAGAAACTAGAAATTCAAGATAAAAATGGGCTAAACATCTCATGTAATGTTAGAAGGGGGCAAATCAATTAAATCTAACTAACTTCCCATGACAAGCGAACATTTAGGAAACAGATATACATGTATGTATGAGAGCTTGGGAAAAAAAATCATTGCCAAGATGATGGCCTCCCATCTTGCTCCTTTCATGAACGAGTTCACCTCCCAAGCTCAGAGTGCTTTTATCAAGACAAGGATCATCCACAACAACTTTATTTTTGTCCGCAAGTATGCTCGTAGGCTCTAGAGCACAAAAATCTTGACCTTGTTCTGCAAGCTCGACATCAAGAAAGCCTTTGACTATGTTAGCTGGGAGTATATGTTTGACCTGTTGCGGCAGTCGGGTTTCCCTTCCCATTTCAGAGCTGGCTTGGTGCACTATGGTCTTCTGCGGCATCCAAAGTCATCCTTAAAGGGATCATGGGTCGGCCTTTCACTCACGAACGTGGCCTGCGTCAGGGCGACCCACTGTCCCCCCCCCCCCCTTCATGCTCACCATCGACCCCCTGCAACACATCCTTGAGATTGCCACCCGTAGTGGTGACTTGCAACAGCATCGCGGGTGTCGCCCTTTCCTGTGCACCTCGTTCTATGTCGATGATGACGCCATCTTCCTAGAGCTCCTCAAGGAGGACGTTGACACCCTGGTGCACATCCTCAATGAATTTGGACACACCACTGGCCTGGTAACAAATGTTCACAAGAGTATTGTTCTCAGATTGATCTTGACGTTGTGTTCGCAAACTTCCCGACGGGCCGATCATCTTCTCGGTGAAATACTTGAGGCTTCCTCTCTCCGTCCATCGCGTTAGAGCCAACAAATTTCAGCCTTTTCTTGACAAAATGCGCACCAAGTTATCTGCTGGAAGAGGGGCCAACATCACTATGGTTGGGTGAAATACTTACGTCAAGTTGGTCCTCACCTCCCAAGCTATCCAGCACCTCATCCTCTGCATATGAAGAAAAATATTCTGCTAGATATCGCTAAGATTGCGATGGCGTTCCTTTGGGCTTGCACGGTCAAGGTCAATGGAGGAAAACGCAAAGTGAAATGGGAAACCGTGTGTAGGACAACGTCATGTTGGTGTGGGCATTCTGAACTTAGACAGATTCTCTCGCGCCCTTAGGTTGCGCTGGCCTTGGTGGGAGTGGAAGGACCCAGACGGAGCTTGGGTCAGGCTAGTTACACCTTGTGACGATGAAGGCATGGATGTTTTCAACAAGGCTACTTCCATCACCCTTGGCGATCGGAAGACGGTCAAGTTCTAGCACTCGACGTGGCTGGGTGGGATCAAGTCGAAGGATATTGCACCATCGATGTTCAGCATCTCTCGATTCACCAAAGGTTGTGTCCAAAAAGCATTGCAAAATTATTATTGGGTTCGTCTCATTAACACTACCAATGTGACCTCCGTGTAACACATTTTCGATTTTGTGGCTCTCTAGGAGAGGATGGTCTTCGTTCAGCTGGATGATCACACTCCCGATGCAACCATCTGGACACTCAATGTTTCTGGCGTCTACGACACCGCCTCGTCCTACCGCACCCAGTTTGACGACCTTGCTCCTAGAACTACAAACCCGTTGGTGTGGAAAAACTGGGGCCCTCCTAAATGAAATATGTTTGCATGGCTTGTGCTTCAAGATAGAATATGGACAGCTGATATATTGCGATGTCGTGGTTGGACAAATTGGGGTGATTGTCAACTTTGCAAGGTCCAGGGAGAGTCGGCCTCGCTCATGTTCTTCACTTGCCGATACTCCATGCGCATTTGGAGGATGATCCAGTCGTGGCTTGGCTTGGAAGGCTTGGACATTGCCTCCTGGGGCATTTTTACGTCGGTCAAAGAGTGGTGGACCTCCTTGTGCCTTCTTGGAGGCATACGACGCCGGACCATGTCCTCCCTTCTCTTGCTCAAGGTGTGGGAAAATTGAAACGAGTGCAATACTCGTACCTTCCGTGGGGTCTCCCCCATGCCTTCTGTTATTTTTTGCTGAAATCAAACAGAATGCTTCCCTCTGGGTTTTGGCCGGGAAGTTCCTTTCATTAATAAGAAAAAAGTTGCATTCATTAAGAATAAAAAAGTTGCTCCGTTAATTTGGGAAAACCAGACGAAAACCAGATTGCCCCGTTAATTATGGAGAACCGGGCAAAAATCATCACAACTGCTGAGCGGCACACATAAGATACCCCACACACACCACTCCAACGAGTGCCTCATCGAGACACACACACAAGCTTCATCGTCATAACTCCTCCCCAAAAGATGTCATCGTCATCCCTAAACCCTGAGCAAACAACTCCGACTTCGCCGTAGGCGATCATCAACCCAAACCACACCGTAAAGGTTCTGTAGAGATGTATGAAGGTCCACACCAGAACTCAACCACATGCGACCAGACAACGCAACGCCAGCTCTGACGGAGAACCATGAAGGAGAACTAGGCATGGCTGGCACCACAGAAGATCATCAAACGAACCACCTATTGCATGTCATTGTACGCCACCGGCCCCCCGCCATCGCATCTTTGACTTCACAACAACAAACTAGCCAAGGCAATCCTGCGGACACGCCAAAGAAGAGTCGACTACCTCAAGCATAGCCACGTCCCGACATTGCTTCCCCCATCATCGTCGCCACAGAAGCCTCGACGCCAACATCACCTCTTCCGCTGGTCCGCTCACCAATACCCAGCTCCAAATATGAAGCCTCCAAGGGGGAATACAACACCAAGATGCCATCATCATCCGATCAAACAAGATCAAGGGTTTCCCTCAAAGCTGCAGCGATCCATGTGAGAGGGATGCAACATCAAAACATCGATGTCTTCAAGAAGGTAAGTGACAGCCACGACCGCCGCCATCGCTGGTCACAACTACAACCGAGACAGGGTTTTCACCCAAGCACCCGACACCACCTCATTCGCACATCATCTCACGATGACGTCCACCTAGCACCACCATCGAGCCAGCTCGCAGTCGAAGAAGCCCATCGTCAAAGCAGCCAACCGCACCTTGCGGAGCCTAACCATCACCAGCCGCTGGATCCACCAATCACCGACCAAAAGCTAGATCACCGGACTAGCAAGAACCGTCGATCCATGCTGAGCACCAGGCTGACAGGACAAGAGAAATGCCGCCCGAGGCATGAACCAGCTCAGCTCCCAGCCGCGACCAAGACCCCCATGCGTACACGTACCACGCCCGCCCGTCGAAGAACGTAGAAGATCCAGCGGCCTTCAGCGCGCTCCTGTACCCGCACACCGAAGCCGCTCCACCATGCCTCCCGAGCAGTAGCCCCTCATCGTGCCGCCGCACAACCTCCCCGACAGCAAATCCACGCCGCCGGACCCCTTGTGCAGCACCTTCCCCACGCACCAACACATCATCCCAGCTTCGTCCCCCCTCGCCCCAGCTCTTCCCGAGCTGCTCACGTCGCGGAGCAGAGTACCCCGAGCACCCGAGTCCATGGAGCGGCAGAGCAACGCTCGACCACAAACGGTCGCCTGAGCCGCCACCCACGCCCGACGCGACCTCGCCGCGGTGCCCACATGGCCCCTCCACACACCTCTCTATGGCCTGCTCAGAT
This sequence comes from Hordeum marinum, assembly GCA_022496015.1. Taxonomy (NCBI): domain Eukaryota; kingdom Viridiplantae; phylum Streptophyta; class Magnoliopsida; order Poales; family Poaceae; genus Hordeum; species Hordeum marinum. The sequence continues at coordinate 74,199,224 of CM039678.1, read as the reverse complement.
CCACTCCCTCTCTCTGTGCGTCTGCACCAACGCATGCGACGCCCCCCATTCGTAGGACCGCGCCAGCCGACCAAAAAGCGTGTCCGTCCCGCCCCTGCGCTGCCTCGCCGCGCCACCTCGAGCTAGCATCGCCACCGGCCGAGCTCCCGTTGAAAAGGACCGCACACGCCGCGCAACCCCGAGTGGAAGGAGGAAAGGGCACTGCCGCAACCGAGCTGCATGGGCTTTGCTCGGGGATGTCGTCTGGCGGCGGCGAGGGGAGGCGGTGGTGGTGAGTGCGGCATTGCTGGTGTGGCTAGGGTTCGCTCCCGGTCGCCCGCCGGAGCGACGAGGAAGCGAGGTGGTATCCTTATGTCTAGGTCGGTTCTAAGAGCATCTCCAGCCGTTGAAGCCCCCAAGAATACCACCGACCAAAAAAGTTGATGTCTTGGGGGCCCAAATGCTTCATCCGGTCGAAATATGGTTGTATGGGGAGAGCATTTTTTTCAGTCACACCCCCACCCAACCCAAGATTAGTGTGGAAAATGAGTAAGTGGGCCTAAAAAGATGTCCTGTGCGTGGGTGGAGATGCTCTGGGCACTTGACTTTGATGCCGCAAGAGTAGTCTCAGTTGTTTCGCACATGTGATCTTTTTTTTTATGTGGTAAAACTGCTTAATATGGCGAGGCAAAACTTTTGCTCCTGTTTTTTTAGAAAAAATGTGCCCACACCCAAACAGTTGGGTGCTCCCGTTTTTTTAGAAAAAAATGTGCCCACACCCAAACAGTTGGGTGCCTCCGTGTTACGAATTCAGAAAACAGATTCACAGCGATCTAGCCAGCAGAGTTCGCTGGAGCATGTCCTTAGTTCCAGAAACTGATCAGTGTATTCAGACTAGAACAGAAAAAAAGAACAATCTCCAGGTAATCTTTCCCGCTTTCAGAATTTTACACCCCAAAGGAGCAAGAATAAATATGCCTGCAATTTCTGTCAGAAATACTCGTAGTTGGCATGCTGAATGTTATTAGTTATGAGTTGCAATAATTTGTGCTGACTGCTGGCTGAGCACTGCAAAGTTACTGACTGAGTTCCAGGGACCAAGTGTGTCATCTTACTATCATCAGGGATTCGGAAGATAAAATCGTTACTGACAAATGCTAGCCATTTTTGGTAACTAAATACAAACTTCACAGCTTCATTTTGGTGAATCACTGAATCCTGTTAAAAACTTTTGCATGTTTATTTTTCATAGTAACCCTCTCTGAACTACGATGGATCTTCTTAAGAGTAAATTGCCAAATAGAATACCACAAATGGACCTGCTGTTGCACATAACCAACAAACAGGATTAGAAAGGGGGACACAAAGTGCTCAACTCTCATAGCAGGAGCCACCAAATCAGTGTTCATGTCAGATGCTTCATCTAAGAGAAATGCAGAATGAAAACTGGTGCCTGCTCAAACACGACAGCAAAAGAAAAAGAAGGCAGCTTATGTTCAAATCCTGAAAATAATGTAATGTGCAGAAGATAGTTTTCTTCTTGTAGCGCTGTTGGATAAAATCTGAATTTTGTTCACACGTTACAAATTCGTTTTCCTACTCCTTTGCCAGCACTCAAAACAGCACAAGTAGAAGCACGATCATGAGCTCACAGAAAGAACCCGCTACATTTTGCATTTGTAGTTAGTGCATAGCCTAACAGAATCCAAAGATCGTCAACTCATTACTGACAAGAACCGCTGCCTTTTCATTTATACGAAGTGCATCATCATCCAAAAAAGAAATGGAAGATCATCAACCCCTACAGGTAAATGCTTCATCCAGGAAGCACCACAGAGATGAATGCCAGAAGAGCGACACCCCAATGGCTGGGGGGCAACGATTTCAGCAGTTCAGAATCATAGAATCGCGAGGCCAGAAGAGAGACACAGAGAGGTTCCCCCTGTCTCGTCGAACAAACGGAGCAAGTTTTAGCTAGCAGAAGAAACACAAGAGCTGATAAGTTTTCTCAACCTATATATGTAAAAGTAGGCGTCTAGTTCTGCTGTCATTGTGTCCGAGGCGGCCATAATTCTGAGGAAGTGAACTCTCAGGACTCCTGCTCCGATCTTTCTCTACTCTGCATGGACATCCGGGTATCGCAGCGTCTCATAGACTGAATAAACAGAAATAATGAGTCAGTTAGGCATCAGACCATTAATCAGTAACAGTATAAATGACAAGATCAAAAAGTCAAAACCTGAAACAATATAATTTGCAAGGAACTAAGCTTTTTTGCACTATCTATTGTTGGATACTATCTGAATTTGGTTAACAGGTCAGAAACTTAGTATAGCCTACCCCAACTTGTTTGGGACTAAAGGCTTTGTTGTTGTTGTTGTTGTTGTTGTTGTTGTTGTTGTTGTTGTCGTCAGAAACTTAGTATCTTCTCTGCAAGGATGAAATGACATGACTGAACTTGATTTGGATTTTTAGGTTACATAATTTCTACTAGCGGCAAAATGTTATGGAAAGGACGAACTGAATTATCTGAATCAAGAAAAGAAATGTGGAACAAGTAGTTTCAACTAGCTTCGGAGTTCAGACAATCTTTTACCATGTGTACACAGACTGATAAATCAGTTTCAGAAAAGTCTCAAGTCCTAACAAAACAAGTCATAATACTGCACATGAGTATCATTTTTCCAAGCACGGTCAGACTAGCACTCACTAAAGTAAGACTCTAAATATTTCTTTTGAATTTTAAGCCTCCAAATATCATGTTCATGCAGGTAGCAATATCTAATCTAACATCTGCGCAAAAGAGATTCAAGACCACCAGTACATTTCTTGGCAAAGGAGATCACTAGGAATCAGATCAACAATCTAAATCTCAAAGTTTTCCAAAATAAAATAAAATGACAAGACTGATAGTACAACTCATGGACACAACCTGACAAAAATACAACTCATGTGCAGAAACTAGATTTAATTTAGATTCTAGGAACCTGAATTTTGGTCACAGGTTATTCAACACAAGTAAAATAGGCTGAATGAAATAAAACAGATATCACAATCTTCTCTGTTAAGGCTGAAAAAGACATTTAATGAACTGATTCGTCTATTTCAGTTCCATAGTATTTACTGGGGGCAAGTAGCACCAAATAGAGGAACTAAATTATCTGAATCAAGGACAGTAGTATGGAACCAACACTTACCATACAAAGGTTGCTGTGAAATGAACAATAAACTGCAAGACAACAACAGCTGCAGACTACAACAATTTCAGTAAACAGTTTCAGTTTCCAAACACCTAAAAGTTTCAGTCAACTGTTTTTCAGACTACAACAATTTCAGTAAAGAGTTTCAGTTTCCAAACACCTAAAAGTTTCAGTCAACTGTTTTTCAGACTACAACAATTTCAGTAAACAGTTTCTCATCAGACTATAACAGTTTAAGTTAACTGATTTTCATGCACAAGCAGATTAACACCCACTAAGAACAAACGCTATTAGGAGATCAGTACGATGTTGGGGCACTCACAAGGAGTCCTGGACAGGCACACGACAATCTGAAGGGTCTCGCCGTTGCGTCCGCGGGGCAGGTTGACGACGAGCGGTGTCAAACGCCCGTAGCGGCCCGCTCGGACGCACATGGTGACGTCGTAGGGGAGGATGTAGGGGTGGGGGTGGGGGCCGATGCGGCTGTACAGCTCGTTCCTCAGCCGGTGCACGTACCTCCCCCTGAACTGGAACTCGGACCAGCCGTCGCCGTCCTCGGTGAAGGCCCCCTCGGCGCTCGCTTGCACGAACCGGATCAGCCGCCGCACCGGCCGCACGCGTCCCAGCATGTCGGAGAGCTGTCGGGGTCTGCGGACCTGCAGTCCAGTCGCAAGAAACCATGGTTATTTACGTTCAGGAGATCAAGAAACAGAGTTGCCAACCAACGGCGCAAATTTGGTGCAAATTTGGCCAATCTCGGTGCAAATAAACGACGCCCAATAACCCAATCCGCCGAAAGAAATTCATGGCGAACTCACCAGATGCGGCGGAGCTAGGCCTAGCGGCCTGTCCGGGTCTCTGAGGGGGATATGCTCGACGGTCCAGTACATCATGGTGCTGACGACGTTGTCGACGTCGTCGACGGTGACGCCCTTGTCCCAGCCCATGTACTTGCCAGTGTACTTGCCGTTGGCGCGGAGGTAGCGGCCGCCGACGTTGCGGAGCAGGACGTCGTCCGGGGAGCCCGTCTCGGCGGCCTCCCACATGATGGCCTGCAACTGCGGCTGGTCGAAGTCGCGCTGCTCGGCGCGGAAACCGATGTGGCCGAACGGCGCCCGCGTGGCCGTGGCGGCGAGGTAGCGGCCGTAGGCGGCGCTGTAGAGGAGCAGGTACGGCGCATCGCCTTGATGGATGTGCACCGCCCAGGCCGCCCTCAGCGCCCCGCGGCGGCGGCGGAGGGAGACGCTCTTCCCGTCGCGGTTGGCGTGGAGGTACGTGCCGTGCACGCGGCTCCGCAGCCACACGTACTGCCTGTCGTGGAAGTTGTCCATCTGTCGCCGGCGCTGGAGAGCAGAGGCGCTGGGCGCTGCTGCGCGGTGGCGAGAGCAGAGGGGTTTCTAGGGGCTCCAGCGAGCTCTGTTGGCTGTTGGTTGTGGCGGTTACGCCGGGCGCCAACGCCAAGGCCGTGTATTTGAAGGCGCCTGACACCATCGCCGTCCTGGGCTTTGGGCAAGACGTGGGCCTGCGGGCCGTTTCCTCGGCCCGGCCCACGTTCCCGAGCGCCGCCTCTCCTCCGATTCCCCGAACAGACGCGTGGCGGCGGCGGCCGGCAGCGTCACTCCTCCCCTTCCCGGCGAGCCTCTCCCTCCACGCTCCCCCTGCGCTCCGGCGCGGCGAAGAATCGGCCGGCGGCATTGCCTCCTCTCCTTGCCCTGCCCCAGCACGACGCCACGCACGCCCAGCACCAGCGAAGCGAGGCAGCGCGACGACGGCGAGGAGGCAAACCACCGTCGGATCCGGGGAGACTGCTAGGGAGTGGCGTGCGTGTGAGTTCTTGCTGCTGCCCGCCCGCTTGCCATCCTCTGCCTTGTGCTAAGCCTGTGTGCGTGCGTGACACCTGCTGTTTGCGGGTGTGCTCATGTTTGTCGTAGCCCGATTTGATCTCAGTTACACATTTTTTCTTTTATCACGTTCCACTTTGTCTTCTGCAGTCGGGGTGATGTGGAAATAACCCGATTGTTGTAAAATTGTGTCATGTGAAGCACGTGGATTTGGTTGTTTAGAGCATCTCCAACAGCCGTCTTAAAACAGCTTCACGTGTTAAAAATCTGTTTTTTTTACGCCACACAGCTCCAACAGAGCCTGTAAAGTACTGCGCACACAAAAAATTTTTGGACATGCACTAACAAGCGTTATCGAAAGCTGTAAATTTGGGGTGCCGGATGACGCGTACTTCACAGTTTACACTGCGTGCTTTTTTTGGGCGTGCGTTTTTGGGCATCTGCTAAACCAACGTTGGTCCCGACGCACTGAAGTTGGTACAGTGACGCACTAAAAATATTTTAAGGTGCGAAATTTTTGTGCACTTGTTGGAGATGCTCTTAGGATCCATTCATGTTTTGGCACGACGGTGTAACTATTGATGTTCGACGAAAGTTTACGGTTTGTCTCGGTCTATCTTGGTAAGGACAATGTCATTGATTGGTTTTGCTGATGAGATTGACATGTTGTCTCACTCTTGCTCCCCCCCCCCAAGCTAAAGTGCCCCCGTTGCCCACCTCGTATCCCGACATTGAGGCCATTTTCTTTTGGTTTCAGACCCATGACGCGTATTTGGTCCCCATGGGGAGACCCTCCCCTGGTTGCCTCCTAGTCATATACTCCCTCCGTCCCAAATTTTTTGTCTTAGATTTGTCTAGATATGAATGTATCTAGTCATATTTAGTATTTGGATACATTCATCTCTAGAAAAACCTAATAGAAGAATTTTAGGATGGAGGGTTTACATGTGTACACTTGGAGGCTTGAAGTTAGACGTGTAAAACAGAGGTGACATGATAACATCATCGATCGGGACTTGGGTATCTCATTGTTGAGGGTGGAGTAGAGAATCATCGGGTAGTATGGCATGGCTAGTGCCGTAGCTCAAGACGAGTAGGAATCATGCTTCGGGAGGGGAAGGAAAAGGGGGAAGTAGTGCTCAACGGTGACATATGGATGTGAAGTGTGACTGTGTATAAACAGGCGGATTCACGAGGATTTATGGTTTGGTCATTGGGCCAGATGAGCTTTGTATGTATCATGAATCATCTTTACAAATTTACGGGCCTTTAGAGGATCAGATATGAGGGACAGTGGAACACCTTCAAACCCGCCAACCTTGACGGGGGACATTTTGTACCATCAACATCTTGTAGGAAGCAAATAGGCCCGAACATGTCCCTTAATAGAACAAATCCTTGTTAGAGATTAGGTAACCGACTAGATTGTCATCTTGATTCACTATTGTCATGTGCTTCTTTTCATCTTGCTCAACGCCCTAGTGACAAAAAACGGTTTGGTATCTTGCAATTCAAAAGAAAATCCCCAACAATCTTAGAATTTGAGGGTGGGTGACACATGCATGTTATTTGAATCTTAGGTAAATCCAAGATGTGCATGTTGATCTTTTGCTCTACCAAACATAGGAAAGTAGAGATGTCAAACGCTTGGGGTAGAGGGACAATGTCTTACACTAATGTTGATGTGTCTTTTGGTTTCTTGAGCGGTTTTCATATTTGTTTATATTTCTTCAATTTGATGTATTTTGCTTAGTTAATTGGTGAACCAGACTGTCTGCATGGCGTTATCGAGGGCATTGCCATGAAGTTGGTCTTTGATTGGTATTTGTCACCTTCGGTGGTTGTTGGCCCCGGTAGGCAGAAGAGGTCATGGATCAACATGTCCGGTGTATTTTTAGTTCTATAATTTCACTTTTTCCATCCAACATGGCATGGCTATGGAGGTGGGACAATGACTCAACCAATAAGAGCCTCTCGACTTTATTTATGTATTTGTGGTGTACTTTATAGTGTCACGATGGAGGTAGTAGAGTTAGAGTTCAACCAGTCCGGATCTCGTCGACCAAGTGCCACTGTTCATGTGGTTTATCCCATCTGGCTCCTTTTCTCTTCTCAATGGTTTTAAGTTAAAGGAAGCACTTATCCCCCCTCACCCCCTCGTTTTAGAAGGTCATTTTTTGTTATCAATTTCGCTATTTTGCTCACATTATGCTTAGGAAAAGCAATTGCCTTAATTACCTACCATGAAACATACTCATGCACATGTGCTAGCCAGTATATTGGCCATGTGATGAGTGTACGAGGGTCCGCACCCATTGCTAAGTGCCCCCTTTAATTCTGTTTTGATTTTCTTATCAGATGGGAAATAAATAATGTGAAAAATAGTAGTCTATTCGATCCATATGAATTGTACAATCAACGACAATTGATATGAATCGGAAGGAGTAAATGATCATACGTCATCGGTTCGAATCCCATTTTTCTCTGGAAAGATTCTACACTGGTACAAGAGTTTTTGGAGTTGGGCCCATTGAAATGAAGGGGAGAGAGTGAACGCCTATATGTTCTGTTGCGGAAGATTTTCTTCTTCTTCAATCTTAAGTAGGCATCATCTTCATCTCAATTTTTGATTCGTCTGAGGTGCTTTTCGTGCATGTTTCGGGTTAAGATCCGAGGCGAGATGCTAGTGGCCTCGCTAGGACCCATGACAAAAACTATGACATGATGCTAATGATATGCAAAGCCACAAGCTTGGGGATGCTATGTTTGATGAACATGATCTTTTTATTCCCCTACTTTGAATGATCAAATTTGTTATAATGATTGCATGCCTCCTACTTATGATGATTATTGTGATGATACTTATGCGAGGAAAAAGAGTGATGATTACTATTATGATACTTGTCATAATTATGAATATCATTTTACTGAATATTACTCTTTTAGGGTGGAACCAATTTGTAGTATTCAAGTCTTTTATGATACTCCCACTATTAGTCATGAGAAGAAATTTTCTTGTGTGGAGAGTAGTAAAATTTCTATGCTTGTAGATCATGAAAATAATGCTTTATGTGCTGGTTATATTGTGGAATTCCTTCGTGATTCTACTGAAAATTATTATGAGGGAGGAACATATGCTTGTAGGAATTGCAATAATATCAAGTTTCCTCTCTATGTGTTCAAAGTTTTGAAGTTATGCTTGTTTTGCCTTCCTATGCTAGTTGATTCTTGCTCCCATAAATTGTTTGCTCACAAAATCCCAATGCATAGGAATTGGGTTAGAATTAAATGTGTTTGTAATGAGATTCATGATGCTTTTTTGCATGTTTCAATTATTATTCCTACACGAGCATCATTGAAATCATCATGCCTAGCTAAAAGGCATTGAAGAAAAGCACTTGTTGGGAGATAACCCAACACTTTTACCTTCTGTTTTTATGTGTTCACATGATTAATCTACTGTAGTAATCATGAGTTTTGTATTTTATTTCAATAAAGTGTCAAGTAAAGCCTTTGGGATAATGTGGATACTTGCTTGTTTGATTATGTGCAAAAATAGAAAGTTTTGCATCCAGTATATGAATTATCTGATTTTACTGGATAGTCAAAAATTCTACAAATTTTACACAACATTTATATGAATATTCCTTGAGTTTTCAAAAAATTTCAGAATTTTAGAGTCACAGAAGTATGGCGATCATTCAGATCTTTACAAACTGTTCTGTTTTTGACAGATTCTGTTTTGCCTGCATAGTTTGCTTGTTTTGGTGTTTCCATAGCTTATATTCAATGATATATATTATGGGCATATACAGTAAGTATCATGTGGGAAGAATTATGAATCTTTTCTTGACAGTACCCTAAGTGAATGATTTATCTTTATTACACTAACCCTTCTCACAAAGTTCCGTAAAGTTTTGTGTGATTGAAGTTTTCAAGTTTTGGGTGAGACACCGATATGAGGAGAATAAGGAGTGAAAAGAACCTAAGCTTGGGGATTCCCAAGGCACTCCTAAGTTAATATCCAAGGAATACTCAAGCGCCTAAGCTTGGGGATGCCCCGGAAGGCATTCCCTCTTTCGTCTTCAACACTATCGGTATATCTTACTTGGAGCTATATTTTTATTCGTCACATAATATGATTTTTGCTTGGAGAATCATTTTATTTTGTTTTTATCTGTTAGGTGTTATTTATAATCTTTTTTAAATAAAAAGTTCCAAGAATTGCCTTTAGGATGCTTGAATTGCATGTTTGATGTGTGCTGGGTAAAAACAGAAACTTCTGTTGTAGTGTTTGAATTTTAATATTTTACTGGAACACGGAAAGTTTTTGAAATTTTTACAAAGTGTTTTCATATAAATTTTATAGCATGTCCTAAATTTCATAATATTTTGAGTTACATAAGTACACTGTTTTCATAAATTGCTATAGACTGTTTTGTTTGGACAAATTGCTGTCATAGTTTTGTTATCTACTTATCCTATAGTTTCCATAGCCTATATTGGTAGATATAAATTGTGTAAATGATAGTATACAGTACCTAATGTTGGGGATGCTACCATCCCACCTCAATCTTGTACCTAATGTTGTGAACATTATTGTGCAACTTGTCTTGGCAGTACATGAAGTGTTTATTTGTTCTTATGTGTACTAACCTATCTCACGAGTTCTTTTTGAGTTTTGTGTGGATGAAGTTTTTGAGAATAGGTGAAACCGGGATATGAGAGGATTGAACAAGATACAAAAGCTCAATCTTGGGGATGCCCAAGTCACCCCAAGTAAGTATTTCAAGAACCGTCAAGCATCTAAGCTTGGGGATGCTACGCATCGCACCTCTCTTCGTCAACTATCGGTTAGCCTATGTTGAGCCTAAATTTTTATTCGTTCACACGATGCGTCCTACTCTTGGATTGCTATTTTTCTTTGCTTGATGTTTAAATAAAATACCCAGATTTGAAAATCTTTATTTAGAGAGAGAGAAAGTCCTCACATAGCTATATAATTGTTTGACTACTCATTGATCTTCACTTATATGTTTTGGAGTAGTTTTGTCATTTACTCTCATGCTTCACTTATATCCTATGAGTCAATGGTTGAATGAATTGAATATCATAAATCTGAAATTATATATGTTTTATATGCCTATCCATTGGGGAGTAATGACTTCACGTATAAGAAGTATAGGTGGTAAAATTTATTGGAAGTTAGGAAACACCACATTGGTCACTTGAACAATTCATGAAAGAATATTGAAGGAAGAGAGACATCACATATAAATATATTATCTTGGACATCTTCTATGATTGTGAATACCCATTAGTTATTTTCAAACTTGAGAAAATTAGTTGAAGCTGGACAAGGAAGATAACGTAATGAGTTATGTTTGGGTATATTTATGTAGAAGTTATATTGTTATGGATCCTCGAACATGTGGTGCTTGCTTCCATCTCATACTAGCCAAAACTTCCACACCAAGTAGAAATAATACTTGTGCATCCAAACACCCTTAAACTAGTTTCACCATGAGTGTCCACCATATCTACCTATGGATTGAATAAGATCCTTCAAGTAAGTTGTCATCGATGCAAAAAGCAATAAAAATTGCTCCTAAATATCTATGATCTTTTATTGTAAGGGAAAACAAGCATTTTACGAACTTGTGATGGTAAAGAAATAAAAGAGACAGACTGCATAATAAAGGTTGTTATCACAAAGGGCACTACAACATGACGTTCCATTGCATTAAGGGTTTGTACATCCAAAAACAAAAAGTGCATGACAAGCCCTGCTTCCCTCTATGAAGGGCCTATCTTTTACTTTCTAGTACTTACCTTTATGCAACAATCATGGTGATCTTCACCACTTTCTATATTTCGCCCTTTTCTCTTGGCAAGAATCATGTGCTGGGGAATGATCTAGGTATATATGGCCATTCAAATTTATTTTATCATGAATTATTATTGTTGAAAATTATCTATATGATAAATAAGTTGGGAGGCGAAACTTTAAGCACCTATCTTTCTATGTGTTCGATGGATGCCATTTGCTCTAAAAATATGCTCTGAGTATTAGCAATCATGGAAGACTATATGATAGTTGAGTGTGTGGAATTTGCTAAATCAAAGCTCTTACATAGACCCTTCCTGAAAATAAGATGAATTGCAATTCCTTGGTGACTGAAAGCATAGTTTGTTAGTTTTCAAGAAACTTTATGGTCTATACTTTAACATGTGAATAGCTTGTTACTTCATCATGAGAATTTTTATGAGATGAGCTACTATTTATGATATAAAATGATGCTAGAAAAAGTGTTTGGAACTATCATTGATCAAACTTGTGCACTTGCTAGCATTCACACTTCATGAATTATTTCTTTTATCATTTACCTACTCGAGGACGAGCAGGAATTAAGCTTGGGGATGCTGATACGTCTCCAGCGTATCTATAATTTATGAAGTAGTCATGCCATGTTTACAATAATTGTATATGATTTTGGTATGATTTTATTAGAATTAACCCGGACTGGTGCTGTTTTCAGCAGAACTACCATGGTGTCATTTTTGTGTAGAAATAAAAGTTCTCAGAATGGGCTGAAAATTTACGGAGAATATTTTTGGAAAATATAAAAAATACTGGAGCGCAAAGATACCAGAGAAGAGTCCCGAGGGAGTCACAAGCCACTTGGGTGCGGCACCCCCTAGCCGCGCCTAGCTAGCTTGTGACCTCCTCGGGAACCTTCTGGACATGGCACCAACGCCAAATACTACTATAAATACCCAAACCTCCAAAAAGAAACCTAGATCGGGAGTTCCGCCGCCGCAAGCCTCTAGAGCCACGAAAAACCAATCGGGAGCCCGTTCGGCACCCTGCCGGAGGGGGAAACCATCACCGGAGGACATCTTCATCATCCCGACGCTCTCCATGACAAGGAGGGAGTAGTTCACTCTCGGGGATGAGGGTATGTACCAGTAGCTATGTGTTTGATCTCTCTCTCTCTCGTGTTCTTGAGATGGCACGATCTTGATGTAGAGCGAGTTTTATTGATATAGATGAATCATATGGAGTTTTCCCCTCTCTATCTTCTTGTGATGAATTGAGTTTTCCCTTTGAAGTTTTATTATCGGATTGAGTCCTTAAGGATTTGAGAACACTTGATGTATGTCTTGCGATGGGATATCTGTGGTGACAATGGGATGTTCTATTGATTCACTTGATGTATGGTTTGGTGATCAACTTGCGGGTTCCGTGACCTTGGGAATCTATGCATAGGGGTTGGCACATGTTTTCGTCTTGAATCTTCGGTAGAAACTTTGGGGCACTCTTTGAAGTTCTTTGTGTTGGATTGAACATGACGAGTCTGAAATTATGTGATGCACATCGTATAATCAAGCCCATGTGTACTTGTGGTGACATTAGAGTATCTAGGTGACATTAGGGTTTTGGTTGATGTGTATCTTAAGGTGTTATTTTAGTATGAACTCTAGGGTTGTCCGTGACACTTATAGGGATAGCTCATAAGATTGATCGGAAAAGATAACTTTGAGGTGGTTTCGTACCCTACAATAATTTCTTCGTTACTTCTCTGCTATTTGTGACTTTGGAGTGAACTCTTTGTCGCACGAGAGGTATTTACATATTATTCAACTATGTTAGTATTGTTGAGAGATTGCACTAGTGAAAGTATGAACCCAGGCCTTGTTTTCAACATTGCAATACCGTTTGTGCTCACTTTTGTTACTTGTTACCTTGCTGTTTTATATTTTCCGATTACAAAAACCTATATCTAACATCCATATTGCACTTGTATCACCCTCTCTTCGCCGAACTAGTGCACCTATACAATTTGCCATTGTATTGGGTGTGCTGGGGACACAAGAGATTTCTTGTATTTGGTTGCAGGGTTGCTTGAGAGAGACCATCTTCATCCTACGCCTCCCATGGATTGATAAACCTTAGGTCAACCACTTGAGGGAAAATTGCTACTGTCCTACAAAACTCTATGCTTGGAGGCCCAATACGAGTCTACAAGAAGAAGATTGCGTAGTAGACATCAGTCGTGGACCGGTGGAAACCCTTGGCAGCAACATCGTCATCGTCGCGGTCCTTCCTGGAGGTGTTGATTGGTTCCGGCACTACGGAGTCTTGGAGCTTGGTGGAAGATCCCCGATGGGCGCATCGGTTGTGAGGCTTCTTCGTTTTTATTGATCTTTTGTTGTCAGCATTTGTTTCTTTTGTATTTTCTCTGTCATTTATTTTCGGTGCGACTGTGCCGCTTCCGCTCCAGCACCTATCAATGGATGTTTCGGTTGGTTGCTTTGTAATACAAAAAAGGGGGAAACCCTTTTTCGGAAGGAAGCAAGAACTAAAAAGCATGCAATTTCTGTCAGAAGTACAGTAGTTTCTTTGCTAAATGTTGTTAGTTCTGATCGCTATGAGCCCGCAAAAACAACATTTGTGTTCACTGCTGACACAACACTGCAAGGCTACTGGTTGGGTTCCTAGGCTCAAGTGTGTGATCTTACTACCATCATAAATTCAGAAGACAAAAATGTTACTCACAAATGCCAGGCACTTGGTATATTAAGATTAAAGATTACAACATCATTTTGGCGAATTCTGTAAAAGAAAATTGTGCATGTTTATTTTCCACGAATGAACCTCTCTGAACCCTTCGTTGGACTGAAACTTGAAGCCGCACAACTAAACTCAAGATCATCGTCCAAGAGACACCAAATCAGTGTTGATGTTACAGGCTTCGTCTAAGAGAAATACAACTAGCAATGGTGAAGTGAATAAGATGCTCTAGTATGTCAGAATGGAAAACTAGTGTCTTCTCAAACAAGACATCAAAACAAAAATAAAGCAGCTTATGTACGGAACAATTAAACAATGTAATGTGTACAAGATCATCAACTCATTACTAGCAAGAACCACTGCATTATTCATTTGTACGAAGTGCATGTATCATCCTTGTAATGGCTTCCCCCTTGAATGGTACAAATAGTGAGAACTAATCTCTCTTCGATAAAGATGTAATGTTGTGGGGTGAACCAAATTCTCATCAAATTGAATTTTTCCATTTGAAGGGGATCGTACAGGGTCGGCAGTACCCCCTGTGAATACTCTGCCAGTATGAAAAGTTCTTACTTATAGTTGACTCCCTGGCTCACCCCAGGTTGTACAATAGCATTATTTTGTAGACCCAAGTTTGAAAGGATTAGGGCACTGGATTGAAGAATAGCTCAGCCTGATAGAAACTTAGGTTGGGCTGGCGGAGGGGTGAGTGGAGCTTGATAGGATCACTTTGGATCGGATCGGGTTGAGGTTTCCGGCAATGAGAGGATGGGATGGGGTTTTACCTTCTCCCTGGTTCTTAGAGCTCACGTTGGTGGCCATGGTAGAAGGGCGTCGGCGGTGATTGCAGAGAGAGGGTGAGGTGGTGGCGGTGCTTCCCGTCGTATCACGCTAGCCCTAGATCGGTAGGGATGTAGGTGGGGTTTGGCAGCGCACGGTGAATCTCGTGTTACGTGCGGCCGGCTACTCCACCCCTTTATATATAGCGCGGCGACAGGGGCCCACCAACCATGGTTTGGTTGGGCGCCCCCGATCAGGGAGTGATGCAAGGGGCCATTGGGCCGTTTGGCTCGTATGGGAAGAGATCATCCTAACAATCTCCCCCTTGATCTCAACTTTCCTTTTAACTTTATACCTTATACTTTCCAAGTTTCATCACACATCGATACATAGAACATGTTTCATCGTGACAACTCAATTGCCAATAGAATCAGATAGCTACAACATACCTCTCTGTTCTGAAACAAATTACGTTCCTTTTGGGCCTCTCATGATCCAGGAATCATAGGCTTTCCCTTAGACTCATGTTGGCTAAGTGTTCCTTGAACACATTGGGTGGTAAGCCTTTCGTAAGCGGATCTGCAAGCATATCCTTTGTGCTTATATGCTCAAGACTTATAGTGCGATCCTGGATTTTATCTTTCACAACATAGTACTTTATCTCTATTGTTTTGGCAGCATTACTCGACGGTTGTTGTGAGCATGGAATACCGTGGGCTGGTTGTCACAGTACATTTTTAGTGGTTTGTGAGTACAATATACCACTTTCAAGTCGGGTATAATTTTATTTAACCATATCGCCTGCCATAATCTCATGGTCATAGGAACAAATACTTGACATGCAGAAAACAATAGCAATAAACTGACATGATCATATGCTATGTGTGTAGTTTGGGTCTTGTCCATCGCATCATTCTCCTAATGACGTGATCCCGTTATCAAATGACATCTCATGTCCATGACTAGGAAACCATAGCCATCTTTGATCAACGAGCTAGTCTATTAGAGGCATACTTGGGACATGGTGTTCTCTATGTATCCACACATGTATCTGAGTTTATGATCAACACAATTATAGCATGCATAATAAATGATTATCATGAAAAAGGAATATGATAATAACCAATTTATTATTGCCTCTAGGGCATATTTCCAACAAGCTCTTCTACCTCTCCGCTCCCTCTTGCTGGATCGAGAAGGCGGAGATCGTCATCGAGTTGTACGTGTGCTGAAAGCGGAGGTGCCGTCCGTTCGGCGCTAGATCGGAAGGACCGTGATCAAGATAGCGAGAGGGATCGTAATGAGATCACGGGATGGATCGTGATGAGTTCGCGGGACGGATCGTGATTGGATCGCGGGACGGATCGTGATGAGATCGTGGGACACTCGGCGATTTGGATCGCGAAGACGTTCGACTACACCAACTGCATTTCTTAACACTTCCCGCTTAGCAATCTGCAAGGGTATGTAGATCCACTCTCCCTCTCATAGATGCTCATCACCATGGATAGATCTTGCGTGTGCGTAGGAATTTTTTTGTTTCCCATGCAACATTCCCAAACAGCCGCAAAACATGCTATGAATTATGCATACATCGTGGAGAATGTAACTATTGACTGTTCGGAGCTTTTCCACGAAATAGCCCCTCCAGCGAGAGTGAATACGTATCCTCACGTGGATTTTCTATCATCTCTGTCCCCCGCAAAATCTGCGTCTAAATACCCTCTTATTTCTAGGGAATCAGATCTCCCATATGTTAGCATGTAGTCCTTTGTGCCTTGTGCATAACACAATGTTTTCTTTACCACCTTCTAGTGCTCTATGACTGAATTCTCTTTATATCTACCAAGTACCCCGGTGATAAAAGCTAAGTTACGACGGGTGCACACTTGTGCATACTGTAAACTTCCAACAGCCGAAGCATATGGTACTACTTTCAATTGATCGATCTCGTACTGGTTCTTGGGACATTGGAATTTCCCAAAACTGTCGCCCTTGACTATAGGAGCAGGTATGGTTTTACTCGCCTGCATATTATACTTTTGAAGAACCTTTTCTAAATATGCCTTCTGCGATAGTTCTAAGACTCCATTGTTCCTATCTCGATGAATTTCCATGCCCAAAACATATGATGCTTCACCAAGATCCGTGATATCAAAATTTGAGGACAGGAACTTCTTTGTTTCTAGTAGTAGACTAACATCACTGCTAGCAAGCAAGATATCATCCACATACAAGATTAGGAAAAAATATTTTACATTTATAAACCTTGCATAAATGCAGTTATCCTCAATATTTTCTTTAAATCCAAAACTTTTAATTGTCTGATTAAACTTTAGATACCATTGTCTAGATGCTTGCCTTAATCCATAAATAGATTTCTTTAGGCGGCATCCCATATTTTGCTTGCCTTTCATGATAAAAACCCTTGGGTTGTTTCATGTAGTCTTTTTCTTTTAAATCCCCATTCAGAAATGTCGTATTTACATCCATTTGATGTAACTCTAAATCAAAATGTGCAACTAATGTCAATATTATTTCGAAGGAGTCCTTACATGAGACTGGGGAAAAAGTCTCATTGTAATCTATCCCTTGTCTTTGTGTAAATCCATTTGCTAAAAGTCGTGCTTTATACTTTTCTACATTCCCATTGGGGTCATACTTAGTTTTGTAGACCCATTTACAACCTACTGTTTTGGCTCCTTTAGAAATTTCCTCTAAGTACCAAACATCTTTGGAACTCATAGATTTCATTTCATCTTCCATTGCCTCAAGCGATTTTGATGAGTGAGGGCTCTTAATGGCTTCTTCATATGTAGTGGGATCACCTTCCATATGAACCATTTCTGTGTTATAAACTTTATAATCAGTAAAAATAGCTGATCTTCTTGTTATATTAGATCTTCTAAGGGCCTCAGTTTCTGGCACATTCTATGCCTCAACTTCCGGCACATCTTCTATAATTGGCTGTTGCACCTCCCTTTCATGCTCAACAATGGGTTCAGTCGACTCCTGACAGACATGTTCTGGGTCTTCTCACATAGTTGTCATGGGTGAAGTTACAAGTGGCAGTGAGAAAAATGGCTCCTGAATCATCGGATTAGGGGCATGCACCCTCTTCTCCTCAAGATCAATCTTCCGAGCTACCATGCTCCCCCTCCTTATTTCTGTTGGAAATATGCCCTAGAGGCAATAATAAATTAGTTATTATCATATTTCCTTGTTCATGATAATCATTTATTATCCATGCTATAATTGTATTGATCGGAGACTTAAATGCATGTGTGGATACATGACAAAACCATGTCCCTAGTATGCCTCTAATAGACTAGCTCGTTGATCAAAAGATGGTTAATGTTTCCTAGCCATGGACATGAGATGTCATTTGATAACGGGATCACATCATTAGGAGAATGATGTGATGGAGAAGACCCAAACTACAAACGTAGCATATGATCGTGTTAGTTTATTGCTACTGTTTTCTGCATGGCAAGTATATGTTTCTATGACCATGGGATCATGCAACTCACGGATATCGGAGGAGTGCCTTGTGTGTATCAAACGTCGCAATGTAACTGGGTGACTATAAAGGTGCTCTACAGGTATCTCCGATGGTGTCTGTTGAGTTGGCATGGATCGAGACTGGGATTTGTTACTCCGTGTGACAAAGAGGTATCTCAGGGCCCACTCGGTAATACAACATCACAATGAGCCTTGCAAGCAATGTGACTAATTGTTAGTTGCGCTACATTGTATTACGGAACGAGTAAAGAGACTTGTTGGTAACGAGGTTGAACTAGGTATGGAGATACCGACGATCGAATCTCGGGCAAGTAACATACCGAAGAACAAAGGGAACGTTATACGAGATTGACTGAATCCTTGACATAGAGGTTCGACCGATAAAGATCTTCGTATAATATGTAGGAACCAATGTGGACGTCCAGGTCCCGCCATTGGTTATTGACCGTAGAGGTGTCTCGGTCATGTCTACATAGTTCTCGAACCCGCAGGGTCTGCACACTTAAGGTTCGGCGACGTTTCGGTAGTGTAGAGTTATGTATGGTGGTGACCGAAGGTTGTTAGGAGTCCCGGATGAGATCCCAGACATCACGAGGAGCTCCGGAATGGTCCAGAGGTAAAGATTTATATATAGGAAGGTGGTGTTTGGATTTCGGAAAGATTTCGGCCACTTTCGGTAGTGTACCGGGAGTGACGAATGCGTCCCGGGAGACCTCCGGGAGGGGTACTTCGACCCCAAGAGGTTCATCACGATCCGTCCCGCGATCTCATCACGATCCGTCTCACGATCTTGATCACGGTCTGTCCCGTGAACTCATCATGATCCGTTCCGCGATCTCATCACGAACTGTCTCGCGATCTCGATCACGGTCCTTCCGATCTAGCGCCGAACGGACGGCACCTCCGCGTTCAACACACGTGCAGCTTGATGACGATCTCCACCGTCTTGATCCAGCAAGAGGAGGTGGAGAGGAGAGAGAGTTCACCGGCAGCGTGACGGCGCTCCGGTGATGGTGGTGGAGTGATTCCGACAGGGCTTCGCCTAAGCGCTGCGAAAAACCGATCTAGAGGAGAAACTATGCACCGGTGAAACGGGTAGCACGTGGCCGGAAATTCTGTCCAAAAACCACCCAATCCACTAGTATATATAGGAGGAGAGGATAGGAGAGGCAGCCAAGGCCTTTGGCTTGGCCGAAATAGGAGGTGGGAAGCAATCCTACTTCACCTCCAATCCTAGTTGGAGTAGGATTGCCTCCTATTGGCTGATTTTCCACCTTTTGCTTTAGGACTTTCTCTCCTGTGCCATGGGGCTTTGTGGCTGTTTTCCCAGCCCACTAAGGGCTGGTTAATACTCTCCCACAGCCCATGAACCTCTTGGGGTCGAAGTACCCCTCCCGGAGGTCTCCCGGTACACTACCGGCACTCCCGGTACACTACCGATGAGCCCGAAACTTTTCCGGAAACCAAACTGGGACTTCCTATATATGAATCTTTACCTCTGGACCATTCCAGAGCTCCTTGTGACGTCCAGGATCTCATCTGGGACTCTGAACAAACTTCGGTCACCACCATACATAACTCTACACTACCGAAACGTCACCGAACCTTAAGTGTGCAGACCCTGCGGGTTCTAGAACTATGTAGACATGACCGAGACACCTCTACGGTCAATAACCAATGGCGGGACCTGGACGTCCACATTGGTTCCTACATATTCTATGAAGATCTTTATCGGTCGAACCTCTATGTCAAGGATTCAGTTAATCCCGTATAACGTTCCCTTTGTTCTTCGGTATGTTACTTGCCCGAGATTCGATCGTCGGTATCTCCATACCTAGTTCAACCTCGTTACCGGCAAGTCTCTTTACTCGTTATGTAATACAAGATCCCGCAACTAACAATTAGTCACATTGCTTGCAAGGCTTATTGTGATGTTGCATTACCGAGTGGGCCCCGAGATACCTCTCCGTTACACGGAGTAACAAATCCTAGTCTCGATCCATGCCAACTCAACAGACACCATCGGAGATACCTGTAGAGAACCTTTATAGTCACCTAGTTACGTTGCGACGTTTGATACACACAAGGCACTCCTCCGATATCCGCGAGTTGCATGATCTCATGGTCATAGGAACATATACTTGACATGCAGAAAACAGTAGCAATAAACTGACACGATCATATGCTATGTTTGTAGTTTGGGTCTTATCCATCACATCATTCTCCTAATGATGTGATCCCGTTATCAAATGACATCTCATGTCCATGGCTAGGAAACATTAACCATCCTTTAATCAACGAGCTAGTCCATTAGAGGCATAGTAGGGACATGGTTTTGTCTATGTATCCACACATGCATTAAAGTCTCCGATCAATACAATTATAGCATGGATATTAAACGATTATCATGAATAAGGAAATATGATAATAACTAATTTACTATTGCCTCTAGGGCATATTTCCAACAGTCTCCCACTTGCACTAGAGTCAATAATCTAGTTCACATCACCATGTGATTCGCATTGTTATGAATCTAACACCCAATGAGTTCTGGGGCTCGATCATGCTTTGCATGTGAGGGAGGTCTTATAGTTAACGGGTCTGCGATATTCAGATCCGTGTGTACTTTGCAAATCTCTATGTCAAACCGTAAACACTGCTACCACACTCCACTTGGTACTATTTCCAAATGGCTGCTCCACTATACGTATCCAGATTGCTACTACTTGTCATTCGGATAGGTGTTAAAGCTTGCATCGACGTAACTCTTTACGACGAACTCTTTATCACCTTCATAATCAAGAAACATTTCCTTAGTCCTCTGGTTACTAAGGATAATTCCGACTGCTGTCCAGTGATCCACTCCTGGACCACACTTGTACCCCTTGACTGACTCATGTCAAGGCACACACAGGTGCGGTACACAGCATGGCATACTATACAGAGCCTATGGCTAAGGCATAGGGGACGGCGTTCATCCTTTCTCTTCCTTCTGCCGTGGTCGAGCTTTGAGTCTCACTCAACTTCACACCTTACAAATCAGGCGAGAACTCTTTCTCTGACTGATCCATTTTGAACTCTTTCAAAATCTTTGTCAAGGTATGTACTCATTGAAAGTCTCATCAAGTCATCTTGATCTATCTCTATAGATCTTGATGCTCAACAATTTGGTAGCTTTATCCAGGTCTTCCTTTGAAAATCACTTTCCACACAACCATTTATGCTTTCCAGAAATCCTACATTATTTCCGATCAACAATATGTCATCCACATATACTTATCAGAAATTCTATAGTGCTCCCACTCACTTAGTTGCAAATACAAGTTTCTCGTAAACTTTGTATAAACTCAAAAACTTTGATCAACTCATCAAAGCGTATATTCCAACTCCGAGATGCTTGCTTCAGTCCATGGAAGGATCACCGAAGCTTGCACACCTTTTAGCATCCTTAGGACTGACAAAACCTTCTGGTTGTATCACATACAACCTTTCCTCAAGTAAACCGTTAAGGAAACAATGTTTTGACATCCATCTGCCAGATTTCATAATTAAAAACACAGCAACTGCTAACATAATTCCAACAGACTCTAGCATCGCTACGAGTGAGAAAGTCTTATCGCTGTCAACCCCTTGAACTTGTCACAAACATCTTTGCAACAAGTCGAGCTTTACAAATGGTGACAATTACCATCAGCGTCTGTCTTCATTTTAAAGATCCATTTGTACTCAACGACCTGCTATGCAACGAGCAAGTCTACCAAAGTCTATACTTGGTTTTCATACATGGATCCTATCTCGGATTTCATGGCCTCCAACCATTTGTCGGAATCCGGGCCCATCATCGCTTCTCCATAGCTCGTAGGTTCATCGTTGTCCAACAACATGACCTCCAAGACAGAGTTGTCGTACCGCTTAGGAGCAGTACACATCCTTGTCGACCTACGAAGTTCGATAGTAACTTGATCCTGAAGTTTCATGATCATCATCATTAACTTCCTCTTCAACTAACGTAGGCTTCACAGAAACATCTTTCTGCGCTGCGCTATTCTCTAGTTGAACAAAGGTTTAACAACCTCATCAAGTTCTATCTTCCTCCCACTCAATTCTTTCGAGAGAAACATTTTCTCAAGAAAGGACCCAGTTCTAGCAACAAACACTTTGCACTCGGATCTGAGATAGAAGGCATACCCATCTGTTCTTAGGGTATTCTATGAAGATACATTTGTCCGCTTTGGGTTCTAGCTTATTATGTGAAAACATTTTCCACACAAGCATCGCAGCCCCAAACATTAAGAAATGACAGCTTAGGTTTCTGTCAAACCATAATTCACACGGTGTCATCTCAACGGATTTAGATGGTGCCCTATTTAAAGTGAATGTAGTTGTCTCTAATGCATAACCCCAAAATTATAGTAGTAAAACGATAAGAGACATCATAGCACGCACCATATCCAATAGAGCATGACTATGATGTTCGGACACACCATCACACTATGGTGTTCCAGGTGGCGTTAGTTGTGAAACAAATTTCACATTGTCTTAAGTTGTATGCCAAACTCGTAACTCAGATATTCACCTCCACGATCATATCGTAGTCATTTTTATCTTCTTGTCACGATGATCTTAAACTTCACTCTGAATTTGCTTGAAGCTTTCAAACAATTCAAACTTGTGTTTCATTAAGTAAATATACACTATATCTACTCAAATCATCAGTGAAGGTAAGAAAATAACGATATCCACTACACGCTACAAGACTCACTGGATTGCATACATCAACATGTATCATTTCCAATGAATAACTTGCCCGCTCCATCCAATGGGATCCTTTAGTCATCTTGCCCAAGAGGCATGGTTCGCATGTCTCAACCGATTCAAAATCGAATGAGTCCAAAGATCCATCAGCATGGAGTTTCTTCATGCACTTTATACCAATATGACATTCTGCGGTAGTGCCACAAATATGTGGTACTATCATTATTAACTTTGTATCTTTTGACATCAATGTTACGAACATGTGTATTACTATGATCAAGATTTCAACAAACCATTCTCACTGGGTGCATGACCATTGAAGGTATTATTCATGTAAATAGCATAACCATTATTCTCTAGCTTTAAATGAATAACCGTATTGCAACAAGCATGATCTAATCATGTCCATGCTCAACGCAAAACACCAAGTAACATTTATTCAGGTTCGTCACTAATCCTGAAGGTAAAGAGAGCGTGTGATGTTGATCACATCAACCTTGGAAACATTTCCAACACATATCGTCACCTCACCCTTAGCAAGTTCTCTGTTTATCCCGTAGCTTTTATTTTGAGTTACTAGCATTTAGCAACCGAACCGGTATCCAATACCCAGGTGCTACTAGGAGTACTAGCAAGGTACACATTAATAACTCGTATATCAAATATATTTCTATCGATGTTGCCAGCCTTCTTATCTACCAAGCATCTAGGGTTGTTCCGCTTCAGCGACTGCTCACCTCATAATAGAAGCACTTAGTCTCGGGTTTGAGTTCAAATTTGGGTTGCTTCACTGGAGCAGCAACTGACTTGCTATCCATGAAGTTTCCCTCCTTGCTCTTGCCCTTCTCGAAACTAGTGGTTTGATTAACCATCAACACTTGACGCTCCTTTTTGATTTCTACCTTCGCAGTGTCAAACACTGCGAACAGCTCAGGAATCATTATTTCTATTCTTGGCAATTTATAGTTCATCACCAAGTTCTAGTAGCTTAGTGACAGTGACTTGGAGAACTATGCCAATCACTATCTTATCTGGAAGATCAACTCCCACTTGATTCAAGCGATTGTAGCACCCAGACAATCTGAGTACATGCTCAACGCTTGAGCTATTCTCTTTCATCTTGCAGGCAAAGAATCTTCTTGGAGATCTCATATCTCGCAACACGGGCACGAGCCTGAGATCCTAATTTCAGCTCTTAGAAACATCTCGTATGTTCCGTGACGTTCAAAATGTTTTGGAGCCTCAATTCTAAGCCGTAATGCATGACACACTAAATAATTAAGTAGTCATCAGAACGCGCCTGTCAGATGTTCACAACATCTACAGATGACGCTAGAGGGGTCGGCGCACCGAGCAGTGCATTAAGGACATAAGACTTCTTTGCAGCAATGAGGACAATCCTCAAATCACGGACCTAGTCCATAATATTGCTACCATCATCTTTCAATTCTATTTCTCTAGGAACATATAAAAATACAAGGGAGCTACAGTGTGAGCTAGTAATATACAACATAATTTGCAAAGACACTTTGACTATGTTCATGATAATGAGTTCAATTAATCATATTACTTAAGAACTCCCACTCAAATTGACATCCCTCCGATCATTCGAGTGATACATGATCCAAATTCACCAACTCAAGTCCGATCATCACGTGAGTTGAGGTGGCTGCAATGGTGAACATATTTATGTTGATCATATCTACTATATGACTCATGTTCGACCTTTCAGTCTCTCGTGTTCCGAGGCCATGTCTGTACATGCTAGGCTTGTCAAGTTTAACCCGAGTGTTCTGTGTGTGCAACACTGGCTTGCACCCGTTGTATGTGAACGTAGAGTCTATCACACCCGATCATCACGTGGTGTCTCAACACGACGAACTTTCGCAACGGTGCACACTCGGGGAGAACACAATTTATCTTGAAATTAAGTGAGGGATCACCTTAGAATGCTACCGTCGTCCTAAGCAAAAAAGGTGCATAAAAGGATTAACATCACATGCAAACCATAAGTGACATGATATGGCCATGATCTTGTGCTTTTGATCTCCATCATGAAAGCACCGGCATGATCTCCATCGTCACCGGCATGACACCATGATCTCCATCATCTTGATCTCCATCAACGTGTCGCCATCGGGGTTGTCACGCCCTGCATGCTTCTACTACTATTGCTACCATAGCGATAAAGTAAAGCATTACATAGCACTTAATGATTGACACACAGGTCATACAATAATTAAAGACAACCCTATGGCTCCTGCCGGTTGCCGTATTCATCGACATGCAAGTCGTGATAATCTATACATCACATGATCATCTCATACATCACATATATCACATCATGTAATTGACCATATCATACCACAACATACCCTGCAAAAACAAGTTAGACGTCCTCTAATTGTTGTTGCATGTCTTATGTGGCTGCTACGGGTATCTAGCAAGAACAATTCTCACCTACGCATAAACCACAACGGTGATACACTAGTTTGCTTTTCAACCTTCTCAAGGACCGCCTTTGTCGAATCCGATCCAACTAAAGTGAGAGAAACTGTCACCCGCAAGCCATCTAGGCAACAAGTTGCGTCGAGGGAACCGGTCTCTCGTAAGCGTACGAGTAATGTTGGTCCGGGCCGCTTCATCTCACAATCCCGCTGAACCAAAATACGACCAAGGGAGGAAGCAATCTATGCATTAACGCCCACAAACCTTTTGTGTTCTACTCGAGATCTCATCGAACCATCAACCTAGCTCTGATACCACTGTTGGGGAACGTCGCATGGGAAACAAAAAATTTCCTACGCACACGCAAACCTATCCATGGTGATGAGCATCTACGAGAGGGAGAGTGGATCTACATACCCTTGTAGATCGCTAAGCGGGAAGCGTTAAGAAACGCGGTTGGTGTAGTCGAACATCTTCGCGATCCAAATCGCCGAGCGTCTCGCGATCTCATCACGATCCGTCCCGCGATCCAATCACGATCCGTCCCGTGAACTCATCACGATCCGTCCCGCGATCTCATCACGATCCGTCTCACGATCTTGATCACGGTCTGTCCTGCGAACTCTTCATGATCCGTTTCGTGATCTCATCACGAACTGTCTCGCGATCTCGATCACGGTCCTTCCGATCTAGCGCCGAACGGACGGCACCTCCGCGTTCAGCACACGTGCAGCTTGATGACGATCTCCACCGTCTTGATCCAGCAAGAGGAGGTGGAGAGGAGAGAGAGTTCACCGGCAGCGTGACGGCGCTCCGGTGATGGTGGTGGAGTGATTCCGACAGGGCTTCGCCTAAGCGCCGCGGAAAACGATCTAGAGGAGAAACTGTGCACCGGTGAAACGGGTAGCACGTGGCCGGAAATTCTGTCCAAAAACCACCCAATCCACTAGTATATATAGGAGGAGAGGAGAGGAGAGGCAGCCAAGGCCTTTGGGTCGGCCTAAATAGGAGGTGGGAAGCAATCCTACTTCACCTCCAATCCTAGTTGGAGTAGGATTGCCTCCTATTGGCTGATTTTCCACCTTTTGCTTTAGGACTTTCTCTCCTGCGCCATGGGCCTTTGTGGCTGTTTTCCCAGCCCACTAAGGGCTGGTTAATACTCTCCCACAGCCCATGGACCTCTTGGGGTCGAAATACCCCTCCCGGAGGTCCCCCAGTACACTACCGGCACTCCCGGTACACTACCGGCACTCCCGGTACACTACCGATGAGCCCGAAACTTTTCCGGAAACCAAACTGGGACTTCCTATATATGAATCTTTACCTCCGGACCATTCCGGAGCTCGTCGTGACGTCCAGGATCTCATCCGGGACTCCAAACAAACTTCGGTCACCACCATACATAACTCTACACTACCGAAACGTCACCGAACCTTAAGTGTGCAGACCCTGCGGGTTCGAGAACTATGTAGACATGACCGAGACACCTCTACGGTCAATAACCAATGGCGGGACCTGGACGTCCACATTGGTTCCTACATATTCTACGAAGATCTTTATCGGTAGAACCTCTATGTCAAGGATTCAGTTAATCCCGTATAATGTTCCCTTTGTTCTTCGGTATGTTACTTGCCCGAGATTCAACCGTTGGTATCTCCATACCTAGTTCAACCTCGTTACCGGCAAGTCTCTTTACTCGTTCCGTAATACAAGATCCCGCAACTAACAATTAGTCACATTGCTTGCAAGGCTTATTGTGATGTTGCATTACCTAGTGGGCCCCGAGATACCTCTCCGTTACACGGAGTAACAAATCCCAGTCTCGATCCATGCCAACTCAACAGACACCATCGGAGATACCTGTAGAGCACCTTTATAGTCACCCAGTTATGTTGTGACGTTTGATACACACAAGGCACTCCTCTGATATCCGTGAGTGGCATGATCTCATGGTCATAGGAACATATACTTGACATGTAGAAAACAGTAGCAATAAACTGACACGATCATATGCTATGTTTGTAGTTTGGGTCTTATCCATCACATAATTCTCCTAATGATGTGATCCCGTTATCAAATGACATCTCATTTCCATGGCTAGGAAACCTTAACCATCCTTTGATCAACGAGCTAGTCCATTAGAGGCATACTAGGGACATGGTTTTGTCTATGTATCCACACATGCATTTAAGTCTCTGATCAATACAATTATAGCATGGATAATAAATGATTATCATGAACAAGGAAATATGATAATAACTAATTTATTATTGCCTCTAGGGCATATTTCCAACAAGACTTTCTCACTCGTAGCGATGCTAAAGTCTGTTGAAATTATGTTAGCAGTTGCTGCAATTTTCAATTATGAAATCTGGCAGATGGATGTTAAAACATCGTTTCCTTAACGGTTTACTTGAGGAACGGTTGTATGTGATACAACCAGAAGGTTTTGTCAGTCCTAAGGATGCTAAAAGGTGTGCAAGCTTTGGTGATCCTTCCATGGACTGAAGCAAGCATCTCGGAGTTGGAATATACACTTTGATGAGGTGATCAAAGTTTTTTGAGTCTATACAAAGTTTACGAGAAACTTGTATTTGCAATAAAGTGAGTGGGAGCACTATAGAATTTCTGATAAGTATATGTGGATGACATATTGTTGATCAGAAATAATGTAGAATTTCTGGAAAGCATAAATGGTTGTTTGAAAAGTGATTTTCAAAGGAAGACCTGGATAAAGCTACCTAATTGTTGAGCATCAAAATCTATAGAGATAGATCAAGATGCTTGATGAGACTTTCAATGAGTACATACCTTGACAAGATTTTGAAGGAGTTCAAAATGGATCAGTCAGAGAAAGAGTTCTCGTCTGATTTGTAAGGTGTGAAATTGAGTGAGACTCTATGCCTTAGCCATAGGCTCTATACAGTATGCCAAGCTGTGTACCACACCTGTGTGTGCCTTGCCATGAGTCCGTCAGGGGGCATAAGAGTGACCCAGGAGTGGATCACTGGACAGCGGTCAAGATTATCCTTAGTAACTAAAAGGCTAAGGAGATGTTTCTCGATTATGGAGGTGATAAAGAGTTCGTCGTAAAGAGTTACGTCGATGCAAGCTTTAGCACCAATCCGGATGACTAGTAGTAGCAATCTGGATACGTATAGTGGAGCAGCCATTTGGAATAGTACCAAGTGGAGTGTGGTAGCAGTGTTTACGGTTTGACATAGAGATTTGCAAAGTACACACGGATCTGAATATCGCAGACCCATTGACTATAAGACCTCTCTCATATGCAAAGCATGATCAAGCCCCAGAACACAGTGGGTGTTAGATTCATAACAATGCGAATCACATGGTGATGTGAACTAGATTATTGACTCTAGTGCAAGTGGGAGACTGTTGGAAATATGCCCTAGAGGCAATAATAAATTAGTTATTATCATATTTCCTTGTTCATGATAATCATTTATTATCCATGCTATAATTGTATTGATCGGAGACTTAAATGCATGTGTGGATACATAGACAAAACCATGTCCCTAGTATGCCTCTAATGGACTAGCTCGTTGATCAAAGGATGGTGAAGGTTTCCTAGCCATGGACATGAGATGTCATTTGATAACGGGATCACATCATTAGGAGAATGATGTGATGGATAAGACCCAAACTACAAACATAGCATATGATCGTGTCAGTTTATTGCTACTGTTTTCTACATGTCAAGTATATGTTCCTATGACCATGAGATCATGCCACTCACGGATATCGGAGGAGTGCCTTGTGTGTATCAAACGTCGCAACGTAACTGGGTGACTATAAAGGTGCTCTACAGGTATCTCCGATGGTGTCTGTTGAGTTGGCATGGATCGAGACTGGGATTTGTTACTCCGTGTAACGGAGAGGTATCTCGGGGCCCACTAGGTAATGCAACATCACAATAAGCCTTGCAAGCAATGTGACTAATTGTTAGTTGCGGGATCTTGTATTACGGAACGAGTAAAGAGACTTGCCGGTAACGAGGTTGAACTAGGTATGGAGATACCGACGATCGAATCCCGGGCAAGTAACATACCGAAGAACAAAGGGAACGTTATACGGGATTGACTGAATCCTTGACATAGAGGTTCGACCGATAAAGATATTCGTAGAATATGTAGGAACCAACGTGGACGTCCTGGTCCCGCCATTGGTTATTGACCGTAGAGGTGTCTCGGTCATGTCTACATAGTTCTCGAACCCGCAGGGTCTGCACACTTAAGGTTCGGTGACGTTTCGGTAGTGTAGAGTTATGTATGGTGGTGACCGAAGGTTGTTCAGAGTCCCGGATGAGATCCCAGACGTCACGAGGAGCTCCGAAATGGTCCGGAGGTAATGATTGATATATAGGAAGGTGGTGTTTGGATTCCGGAAAGATTTCGGGCACTTTCGGTAGTGTATCGGGAGTGACGAATGGGTCCCGGGGGTCCACAAGTGGGGCCAACCCACCCCATGGGCCAAAGTTGAGACCCACCAGCCCCTAGTCGGCTGGTGGGGTCGGCCAAGGTGGCCTAGGCGCAGGGAGAGAGAGGCCCAAACCGAATTGGGGTGGAGTCCTCCCCAAGTTCCACCTCTCGTGTGAGAGGTGGACTCTCAGGTGGAGGAGGACTCTTCCTCCACTTGGTTCGGCCGAGCCAGCAGGTCTTGGAGGCCAAGGCTGCGCCCTCCTCTCCCTCCCTCCTATATATATTGGTGGAATAGAGGGTTTTTGCACAGAAATTACGGCCACGTGCTACCCGTTCCACCGGTGCTCCTCTAGATTAGTTTTCCGAAGTGCTTAGGCGAAGCCCTGCCGGAATTGCTCCACCACCATCACCGGAGCGCCGTCACGCTGCCGGTGAACTCTCTCTCCTCTCCACCTCCTCTTGCTGGATTGAGACGGTGGAGATCGTCATCAAGCTGCACGTGTGCTGAACGCGGAGGTGTCGTCCGTTCGGCGCTAGATCGGAAGGACCGTGATCGAGATCGCGAGACAGTTCGTGATGAGATCGCGGAACAGATCATGATGAGTTCGCGGGACAGATCGTGATCAAGATTGTGAGACGGATCATGATGAGATCGCGGGACGGATCGTGATGAGTTCACGGGACGGATCGTGATTGGATCGCGGGACGGATCGTGATGAGATCGCGGGACGCTCGGCGATTTGGATCGCAAAGATGTTCGACTACACCAACCGTGTTTCTGAACGCTTCCCGCTTGGCGATCTACAAGGGTACGTAGATCCACTCTCCCTCTCATAGATGCTCATCACCATGGATAGGTTTGCGTGTGCGTAGGAAATTTTTTGTTTCCCATGCGACGTTCCCCAACAATTTCGTCCTGTAAGAAGACTGCATGTCTTGTTTCTACAAACTTTGTGTATCTGTTTGGACAGTAGAAACAAAAATCCTTTGATCTACCATGATAGCCAATGAAATGGCAACTTACTATTTTGGGATCTAACTTTGCAATATTTGGATTAAACATTTTGGCCTCAGCTGGGCTCCCCCACACCCTGAAGTGTTGTAGGGAGGGCACTTTTCCTGACCACTACTCGTACGGTGTTTTGGGCACCGACTTTGTTGGTACTCTATTGAGAATATGAATGGCAGTTTTAAGCACTTCCATCCATAATCCCGGTGGCAAGGTGGAGTAACTCATCATTCTGCGCACCATATCCATCAGTGTACGATTACGCCTTTCGGCTACTCCATTTTGCTGAGGCTCGCCCGGCATTGAATACTGGGCCACTATATCAGTCTCCTATAAGAACTTTGCAAAAGGTCCAAGGACTTGGCCATATGGAGTGTGCCGACCATAGTACTTCCCCCATGGCCAGATCTGACTATCTTTATTCTTTTTCCATGCTTATTTTCAACTTCAGCCTTGAATATTTTAAATTTATCCAACACTTCAGATCTTTCTTTAATTGGATAAATATAACCATAGAGAGAGTAATCATCTGTGAATGTTATGAACGAGTCATATCCATCCACACTTTTCGCTGGAAGTGGTCCACAAATGTCATGTCGAATGATTTCTAGTGTGCTGGTGCTATGGATTGCGCCCTTTTTGATTTGTTTTACATACTTTCCTTTAATGCAATCTATGCATTGTTCTAAGTCTAAGAACTCTAACGGAGGAAGAATTTCACTTTTAACTAGTCTTTCTATTCTCCCCTTGGAAATATGGCCCAAACGACAGTGCCATAATTTCGATGAGTCATGAGTTCTGTTTCTTTTGTTTTGTTCTTTATTCGACGCGGGAAAATGCTCATTCACATTACACACAGAGTACACCTTTTCACGTAGTGATAATAAATAAAGCTCATTGTGTAGGAAAACAACACCCACATGAGTATTATTAAACCATATGGCAAACTTGCCATGTCCAAAGTGACATTCATAATGGTCTTTATCCAAACACGAAACACTAATTAAGTTTCTGTGACATGAAGGAACATATCAAACATCTCTAAGTAGAAGCTTGAATCCATCAGCTAACTCCAAGGAGATGTCACCGACAGCTTCAACTTCTGCTTGAACTCCATTTGCGACTTCAATGCATCTTTCGCTTCTTTGCATAGTCCGTATCGAATGGAATCCCTGTAATGAATTTGCAACATGAAAAATTGCTCTTGAGTCAATCCACCAAGTAGATTTCGAAAACTGTGTACACAAGGATTCATTTACAAAGGAAACAATGTTGTTACCTCTCTTTGCCATTATTGACTTTAGCCAATCAGAGCATTCTTTCTTGTAATGCCTGGTCTTCTTACAGTGAAGACATGTATCCTTGTCCACTTGAAGAGACTTCTGCTAACGCTGATAGTGAGCTTTTTCATGTGTCTTTGAAGGGGAACCTTTGCTATTTTGATTGTAATTCTTTTTCTTATTATCCTTCACATAGTTGAGAGAACCACTATATGAGGTTCTAAGTCTTTCCTCTTCTTGGACACACATGTCCATAGTCTTTTCAATGTCCCATTTTTCAGGTGACATGTTGTAGTTGACAACAAAAGTGTCAAACTATTTTGGCAGTGAAACCATGACCACGTGGACAAGGAGTGCAGGCTTGAGCTCCAAATCCGCATCCATGGGTTTAAGCTTAGCTGCCATGTTGCTCATCCCGAGGATGTGCTCTCTTATGCCATGTCCACCGCCTGTGTACTTTTATGGTACCAACTACTTTAGCAACTGGGTAGCATATATCTTTGAAGAGCCAGTGAACTTGCTCTTTATTTTTTCAAGAAACTCCCCTACAGAAGTACACTCTACAATTGAGCCCACAATAGCGTTCTCAATTGTATTCTTTATGAAAGCCATACACTTTTTATTGGCGGTGATCCACTTTTGGTTTTCGAGGGTATATGACATCTCCACAGGATCATGATCCCTCTTCTTTTTCTCCCAAGTAGCATCATCTTCTTTTGCACCTCTGACTGGCTCTGCTGGTTTGAGTGGCTGTGAAGTGTCCACAACCCAGTCCACCTCACCACAGACAAAGGCCAAATCAACTTTCTTACTTCATTCAGTGTAGTTATCACCTCAGAGTGTTGGATTATCTTTTAGGCAACTCATCAAGTGGTAACCTCCTGAAATCACAATGAAGTGAGATCAAAGTAACAATTGCATGCATTAACCTAACATTGGTCAAAATTAAACATACGACTGTTTATGCAATTAAATCTATATCACTGTTGGGTAAAAAAAATAGAAATAAGTGCACCTTTTATAAAACTAATAAATCATGATCATGTTATTAACAACATTGGTCATAAAAATAACAGAATCATATTTATTCCAATAATCACTTTAATTTGAGTAGGGCGTTTTGGAGCTCGGCCTCCATGAAGCCCTTTGTTTTTGAAAAATAAAAAACTCAATTTCCCAATTTTAAAAAAATATAAAAAAATATGCAACTAGACAAGGATGAATTGTATATGTGTGCAAAAAATCAGGATGAAATACCTTGAGATGCGATCTGTGCAAAAAGAACAAATTCATGTACTTTTGGGATGAATAGTATCATGTGTTAAAAAGCCATACATTTGTCTTTTTTGCATAGACCTCGTTTTTAATGTATTTCATTCTAAAAATGTATACACATGTGTGTTATGCCTCGATGTATACCCGTATTTTTTCAGATTTTTTTGAGATGTAAAAATATGAATTTTCAAGAATTTTAGGGTTTTCAAAAACCGGCCTCCATGGAGGCAGAGCTCCAAAAGGCATTTTCGCTTTAATATGCTCTTTAAAATTTAACTCTCACTTTAGTTCTATTTACATTTAAAAGAGCATTTTTAATATTTTCTAGGAAAAAATTTCCATTGTGTAATTTTGAATAGAAAAACTATAGAGAATTACTTTTGAACTTGCTTTTGAAAAAAATCTGGCAGTCCAGCTTCCTCCATCTTTTGGCCCGACCCGCGACTTGTGACGCGCGCGCGCCGGCCTCGTCATTTCGGCTAGATGGCCAGATCGAGCGCAACGCAGCTGTTGTGGTCTTGTCCACTCTTGGCCCAAAGGGTTGCATCCGACTGTCCATCAGATCGGACGGTCCATCATCAATATTTGTGGACGAAAACGTGTGCACCGCGGGGTTGGGGGAAATCCTAACCTCATTTTCCCCCAGGCCCGCCGCTCTCCTCTCCTCGCTCTCTCCCACGACTCTGCACCCGCCGGCCACGTCGACAGCGGGAAAGAGCCACGCCGGCCGCTGGCGATGGCATCGGACGCGATGGCACCGCTCTGTTCTTCCCCTTCTTCCTTTGCTTCTCCCAACCACCGCACCACGAGCAGAGCCTTCCTCTGCACCCTTTCGCCCGATGCGGTGACGCGATGCAGCAGAGCCATCCTCCGCCCCTTTGCCGGCGTGCACGAGCACCTCGAAGGTGAACATGCCGCCGTCAAATGGTGCGGTGGTGGTGCCCTTTGCCCCCGGAGGGAGTGGTTCTTCTTCCCTGTCGCCTCGGCATGCCGATGCGCGATGGGATTGAGAGGAACTGCATGGTTAGAGCGGCGGCGTTTCTTTCCCAGCGAGCCCGAGGCCCTCTCCGGTGAACTTCTATGTGTTTTTTGTTTTGTTTTCTATGCCCTTCTAGGTTTCTTCGGGGGGGGAGGGAAGGGATTTGCTTTGTTCTACCAAACAATCAAATCTGAATTGTCCTGATGCCATTGATAGGATCACTTTGGATCGGATCGGGTTGAGGTTTCCGACAGTGAGAGGATGGGATGGGGTTTTACCTTCTTCCTCGTTCGAAGAGCTTCCGCCGGTGGCCATGGTGTAAGGGCGACGACGGTGATTGCAGAGAGAGCGTGAGGTGGTGGCTGTAAAGCCCTGGATTTCTGCTACAGTAATCTATGTAATTAAGCTACAATAATCCCATGCTAATGATGTCACTTCATCACGTTTACTGTTGCTAATCTCGCGTTGCATTCAAATTCCATTCAAATTCGAAATTTAAAAAAATTCAAACAAATAAAGTTTACAAATATGAAAACAAAAATGTTCAAAGTGTGACAAATATTCTCTAGATATTGTCATGATGAAACCACATTTTTATAATGTATTTAAATCTACTAAAATAAAATAAAACTAAAACAGAAAAATAATAAAAGGAAAAAGAAGACAGAAACAAAACAAAAAAAATAAAAGCAAAGAAACCCCCGTGTTGGGCGTTGGCCCATCGGCCAAACCGGCCGGCCCGCCCCAGCCCCCGCGGGGATGACCCCCCTCCTCCATAACCCTAGCCGCCCCACTCACCCACTCTCCCCATCTCCCTCCGTCGCCTCTCCCTCCCACGATCTGGATCGAGGGGAACCACCGCCAACGCCCGACGCCCCGCTGGCGCCGGTCCTTCCCGCCGGCGCCCCCCCTTAACCCCGCCGTGCCTCCTCGCCTCCTCCTCAACCCCTCGTCGCCACCTCGTCGTCGTCGACCGCCTCCCTGACGAGCTCCATCGAGCCTTGCCGCCACCTCCCCTGCAAACATACGGTGAGGCCACCAGCCTCCCTCTCCCCTCCCACGCCCACTCGCCACGGTCCCGAGTCCACGCCCACTCCCCGTGCCCGCTCCGCAATGTGCGAGCTCCAGTCGTCGCGCGCCTGCTCCGTCCCGCACTCCTCACCCGCCGACACCGCTCGCTCGCACCCCCTGGCTCGCCTCTCCCTTGTCGCGCGCACGCACCCCCGTTGCACCATTGTTGCTGCCGCTCCAACCGCACCGCCCCACCATTGCCTCATGCGGCCCCGTTGCCCACTGCCCGCCTAACCGCCGCTAGCCACCACCGGCCACCGCTGATCCGGCCGTGGCCAGCCGCGTCGCCGATGCCACTGGCCCGGGCCCTAGTCCCGATTTGGTTAGTGGGTCAACACCCCCACTCACCCTTCCCCCTGTGGCTGACATGGGGGCTCCACCCCCTAATGACGTTTTAAAAAATAAGATAAAATAGAAAGTAGAAAATTAAAATAAATAATAATTAATTAATTAGTTAGTTAGTTAACTTAATTAAGACTAATTAAATAATTGATTAATCTGTTAATTAACTTAATGGAATTAATTAGCTTAATTAATAATTCTGTTAATTAATTAAGTTAAGCAAAGAATGACAGGTGGGTCCCACCCCCTTAATTAGTCTGATTAATGTTAATTAAACATTAATTAAAACTGTGACTATGACATGTGGGACCCACGGGTCAGATTGACCAGTCAACATGACTGTTGATTGCTGACGTCGGCATGACATCATGTTGATGCCATAATTCATTATTTGAATTAAAATAATCTATTTTAATTTCTAAATATTAATAAACCTTCCAAATTAATATAAAATAATCCGTAACTCGGATGAAAATAATTTATACATGAAAGTTGTTCAGAAAAATCCCACGAATCTGAATACGCAGTCTGTTAGTGTTTCACATGCTCCTAGCATAGCAAACATGGAACTTTTGCATCCATTTCATCTGTCCGGTAGAAGCCCATGACCCGGAAAATATCATCAGATATTCTTTCGACGAGTCTACTACATGTAGTACTGCGTTAGTGCATACCTAGCTCTGCATATTGCCATGTCATGCATCGTGATGCATTTGTCTGCTTTATATTTATTGCTTCCTCCCCCCTCTTCTCTCTCATAGACTCTGAGACTCACGGTGCTACCGAGTACGACTACACCGTTGATGATTAGGCCTTTGCCGCAGAGCAACAAGGCAAGCAACCCCCCTTGAGCATTACGATATCGCCTATTCCTTTCCCTCTTATTCTTGCACTAGATTTTTGCTACTGCATTAGTTCTCTCCTATTCTGATGCATAGCCTGTTTTTGATGAACTGCTAATATACCTTTAATCATACCAACTGCTTAGTATAGGTTGGTTAGTGAATCCCTAGTTACCCCTTAGTCCCAGTTGCCCCTACTTCTTCATCGACGACCCGATGACTCGACGACTCGAAGACTCGATCAACTGAACGACAAGCCAGACCCCTAACATCACCGCACACCCCTCAGTTGTGCGACTCTTCAGTGCTACTATAGAGTTTCGACGATCTTCATGGTGATCTATCCGATGTAATCCTCTTTTGCGGTGTGTTTGTCGAGATCCGATGAATTGTGGATTTATGATCAGCTTATCTAGGAATATTATTTGAGCCAATTCTGAAATCTTATATGCATGATTTCATATCCTTGTAAGTCTCTTCGAGTTATGGGTTTCGTTTGGCCAACTTGATCTATGATTCTTGCAATGGGAGAAGTGCTTGGTTTTGGGTTCATACCGTGCAGTGTCCTCACCTAGTGACAGAAGGGGTAGCAAGACACCCATCATGTTGTTGCCATCAAGGGTAAAAATATGGTGTTTATATCATATTGCATGAATTTATCCCTCT
Source organism: Hordeum marinum (assembly GCA_022496015.1). NCBI lineage: Eukaryota > Viridiplantae > Streptophyta > Magnoliopsida > Poales > Poaceae > Hordeum > Hordeum marinum. Next base: position 74,162,221 of record CM039678.1, on the reverse strand, counting down.
ACATCATGTCATCTTGCTTAAAGCGTTACTCCGTTTGTTATGAACTTAATACACTAGATGCATGCTGGATAGCGGTCGATGTGTGGAGTAATAGTAGTAGATGCAGACAGTATCGGTCTACTTGTTTCAGACGTGATGCCTATATCTATGATCATTGCCTTAGATATCGTCATGACTTTGCGTGATTCTATCAATTGCTCGACAGTAATTTGTTCACCCACCGTAATACTTGCTATCATGAGAGAAGCCTCTAGTGAACACTATGGCCCCTGGGTCTATTTTACATATTATATATTCAGGTCTAAATGCAAAAACACCAAAATACCTTTCTGCAATTTTATTTACTTATTTATATTTACCTACTATCACTATAAGATCTCACCTTGCAAGTAATCGTAAAGGGATTGACAACCCCTTTATCGCGTTGGGTGCAAGTTTGTTTGTGTTTGTGCAGGTTTCTTGGTGCCTCATCTTGATACTCCTACTGGATTGATACCTTGGTTCTCAATATGAGGTAAATACTGATCTCTACTTTGCTGCATCACCCTTTCCTCTTCAAGGGAAAAACCAACGCAAGCTCAAGAAATAGCAGGAATAATTTCTGGCGCCGTTGCCGGGGAGTATTAAAGTGAAGCATATCTACCAAGTACCTATCACAAACCCATCTCTTGCATTTACATTATTTTCCATTGTCCTCTCGTTTTCCTCTCCCCCACTTCTAAAACAAAAATTTACAAAAATATTTGCCTTTCTTTATTTGCCTTTTTCGTTCGCCCTTTTCTTTCGCTTGCTTTCTGTTTGCTCATGTGCTTGTCTGCTTGCTAAGTCACCATGTCTGAAAACACTAAATTGTGTGACTTCTCTAATACTAATAACAATGATTTTATTAGTACTCCAATTGCTCCCGCCACTAGTGCGGAATCATATGAAATTAATGCTGCCTTGTTGAATCTTGTTATGAAAGAGCAATTTTCCGGCCTTCCTAGTGAAGATGTCGCATCCCATCTTAATACCTTTATTGAGTTATGCGATATGCAAAAGAAGAAAGATGTGGATAATGATATAATTAAATTGCAGCTATTTCCATTCTCACTACGAGATCGAGCAAAAACTTGGTTTTCATCTTTACCCAAAAATAGTATTGATTCATGGAACAAGTGTAAAGATGCTTTTATTTCCAAGTATTTTCCACCTGCTAAGATTATCTCTCTCCGTAATGATATCATGAATTTTAAGCAACTAGATCATGAACATGTTGCACAATCTTGGAAGAGAATAAAATTGCCTTATGAATCCATTATGAGAGCTACTTATGGTTTGAGTACTAAAGATGACAATACTTGATTCTATTGCCTTACGCCTAGCTAAGGGCGTTAAACGATAGCGCTTGTTGGGAGGCAACCCAATGAATAGATTTATTTTTGCTTTTTTACTTTCTGTTTTGTTGAGTCCACACCATCATGATTCTGTTATGATTGTGTTTTTAATGTATTAATTAGTGTTTGTGCCAAGTAGAATCTTTATGATTAGTTTTGGTGATAGTTGTTTAATCATGCTGGAAAAAGACATAAACTTTGTTCTCACGAAATTATTTTTCATTCCTGTCTAGAAAGAGGTTTTGAGTTGATTATTTTTGATGATGATTTATATGCAAAGTTACCTAATTTTCATAATTCTTTCATAATTTTTGAGTTATCAGAGGTGTACGAAATATACATATTGCTACAGACTGTTCTATTTTTGACAGATTCTGTTTTTGTTGTGTTGATTGCTTATTTTGATGAAACTATGGTTAGTATCGGGGGGTATGAGCCATGGAAAAGTGAGAATACAGTAATATAACATAAATCTAAATGGAAATTAAGTTTACTACAATACATAAAAAGTTGGTGGTTTGTTTTCTTATGCTAATGCTATCACGAGTTTCTGTTTAAGTTTTGTGTTGTGAAGTTTTCAAGTTTTGGGTGATGTTCTTATGGACAATGGAATAAAGAGTGGAAAGAGCCTAAGATTGGGGATGCCCAAGACATCCCAAGACAAATTCAAGGACACCAAAAAGCTTAAGCTTGGGGATGCCCCGGGAAGGCATCCCCTCTTTCGTCTTCAATCCATCGGTAACGTTACTTGGAGCTATATTTTATTCACCACATGATATGTGTTTTGCTTGGAGCGTCGTGTATTATAGGAGTCTTTGTTTTTTATCACAATCATCCTTGCTGCACACCTTTTGAGAGATACATGCACTCATCGTGAATTTGTTAGAATACTCAATGAGCTTCACTTATATCTTTTGAGTTAGGCAATTTAGCTCACACGTGCTTCACTTATATCTTTTGAGCTAGGTGATTTAGCTCACATGTGCTTCACTTATATCTTTTGAGCTTTATGATTTTCCTCACATTTGCTTCACTTATATCTTTTGAGCCTAGTAATTTTTCTCCCATGTGCTTCGCTTATATCTTTTGAGCCTAGAAATTTTGCTCCCATGTGCTTCACTTATATCTTTGGAGCTAGATAAATTCTTCTCTAGTGCTTCACTTAAATCTTTGTAGAGCACGGCGGTGTCATATTTTGTAGAAATAAAAACTCTTGATCTTCACTTATATCATTTTGAGAGTGCTCTCTCTAAGTAACTTGGTAATTGGCGTGTGTTATGAAATTAGTCCTAAATATGATAAGCATCCAAAGAGGATATAATAAAAACTTTCATATTCAAGTGCATTGATTAGTAAGAGAAGTTTGATTCCTCACGATTAGTTTTGAGATAAGGAGGTGATAATATTAGAGTTATGCTAGTAGGGTGTTATGAATCTAGAAATACTTGTGTTGAGGTTAGTGATTCCCGTAGCATGCACGTATGGTGAACCGCTATGTTAGGAAGTCGGAGCATAATTGATTTATTGATTGTCATCCTTTGTATGGAGGCCGGGATCACGCGATGGTTAACTCCTACCAACCCTTCCCCTAGGAGTATGCGTTTAGCACTTTGTTTTGATTACTAATAAAACTTTCGCAATAAGTATATGAGTTCTTCATGACTAATGTGAGTCCATGGTATAGATGCACTTTCACCTTTCCACCATTGCTAACCTCTCTAGTGCCGCACAACTTTCGCCGGTGCACCAACCCACCATATACCTTCCTCAAAACAGCCACCATACCTACCTATTATGGCATTTTCATAGCCATTCCGAGATATATTTGCCATGCAACTTCCACCGTTCCGTCTCATGACATGTGCCATCACTTTCATTCATATAGAGTCATTATTGTTCTAAGTATCGAGTTGTAAGTAAATAAAAGTGTGATGATCATCATTATTAGAGCATTGTCCCATGTGAGGAAATAAAAGAGGCCAAAGTGCCCAACCAAAGAAAAAAGAGGCCAAAGAGCCCAAATGATAGAAAAAGAGAGAAGGGACAATGCTACTATCTTTTTCCACACTTGTGCTTCAAAATAGCACCATGTTCTTCATGATATAGAGTCTCTTGTTTTGTCACTTTCATATGCTAGTGGAAATTTTCATTATATAACTTGGCTTGTATATTCCAATAATGGGTTTCGTCAAATTGCCCTAGGTCTTCGTGAGCAAGCAAGTTGGGTGCACACCCACTAGTTTTCATTTTTGAGCTTTCAAACACTTATAGCTCTAGTGCATCCGTTCCATGGCAATCCCTACTCATTCACATTGATATCTATTGATGGGAATCTCCATAGCCCATTGATATGCCTAGTCGATGTGACCATCTCCTCCTTTTTGCCTCACAACCTCCACCACACTCTATTCCACCTATAGTGCTATATCCATGGCTCACGCTCATGTATTGCGTGAGAGTTGAAATTTTTTGAGAAAGTAAGAGTGCGAAAACAATTACTTGGCCAATACCGAGGTTGTGCAATTTAAATTCGTTGTGTGGGGATGATGGAGCATAGCCAGACTATATGATTTTGTAGGGATAACTTTCTTTGGCCTTGTTATTTCAAAAGTTCATGATTACTTTGCTATTATGCTTGAAGTATTATTGTTTTCATGTCAATATTAAACTATTGTTTTGAATCTTATGGATCTGAACATTCATGCCACAATAAAGAGATTACATAGAACAAATATGTTAGGTAGCATTCCATATCAAAAATTCGTTCTTTATCACTTCCCTACTGAAGGACGAGCAGGAGTTAAGCTTGAGGATGCTTGATACATCTCCAATGTATCTATAATTTTTGATTTGTTCCATGCTATTATATTATCAACTTTGGATATTTTTATGTGCATGAATATGCTATTTTATATTATTTTTGGGACTAACTTATTAACTCAGTGCCTAGTGTCAGTTCCTGTTTTTTCCGTGTTTTTGACCTTTTTCAGATAGGAATATCAAACAGAGTCCAAACAGAATAAAACTTTTGCCGTGATTTTTTATGGAAAATATCAAAAATACCATAAGGAAAAGATAGCGGAGAGAAGGCATGAGGGAGTCACGAGCCTGGGAGGCGCGACCCCCACCCTAGGGCGCGGCTAGGTGGCTCGTGACCTCCTCGTGGCCCCTCTTGACTTGTTCTCGATGCCAGACGGTCTTATAAATACTGAAACCTCCAGAACTAAACCTAGATCACAAGTTCTGCTGCCGCAAGCCTCCGTAGCCACCAAAAAGCAACCGGGAGACCCTTCTGGCGTCCTGCCGAAGGGGAATCCATCTCCGGTGGCCATCTTCATCAACACCATTGCCTCTCCGATGATGCGTGAGTAGTTCACATCAAACCTTCGGGTCCATGGCTAGTAGCTAGATGGCTTCTTCTCTCTCTTTGATCTTCAATACAAAGTTCTCCATGATCTTCATGTTGATCTATCCGATGTAATCCTCTTTTGCGGTGTGTTTGTCGAGATCCGATGAATTGTGGATTTATGATCAGCTTATCTATGAATATTATTTGAGTCAATTCTGAATTCTTATATGCATGATTTCATATCCTTGTAAGTCTCTTAAAGTTATGGGTTTCGTTTGGCCAACTTGATCTATGATTCTTGCAATGGGAGAAGTGCCTGGTTTTGGGTTCATACCGTGCGGTGTCCTCACCTAGTGACAGAAGGGGTAGCGAGGCACACATCGTGTTGTTTCCATCAAGGGTAAAACGATGGGGTTTATATCATATTGCATGAATCTATCCCTCTACATCATGTCATCTTGCTTAAAGCGTTACTCCGTTTGTTATGAACTTAATACACTAGATGCATGCTGGATAGCGGTCGATGTGTGGAGTAATAGTAGTAGATGCAAACAGTATCGGTCTACTTGTTTCAGACGTGATGCCTATATGTATGATCATTGCCTTAGATATCATCATGACTTTGCGCAATTCTATCAATTGCTCGACAGTAATTTGTTCACCCACCGTAATACTTGCTATCATGAGAGAAGCCTCTAGTGAACACTATGGCCCCTGGGTCAATTTTACATATTATATATTCAGATCGAAATAAAAAAACACCAAAAATACCTTGCTGCAATTTTATTTACTTATTTATATTTACCTACTATCACTATCATATCTCACCTTACAAGTAATCGTAAAGGGATTGACAACCCCTTTATCGCGTTGGGTGCAAGTTTGTTTGTGTTTGTGCAGGTTTCTTGGTGCCTCATCTTGATACTCCTACTGGATTGATACCTTGGTTCTCAAACTGAGGGAAATACTTATCTCTACTTTTTTGCATCACCCTTTCCTCTTCAAGGGAAAAACCAACGCAAGCTCAAGAAGTAGCAGGTACCCACGGTTTGATGATTATGAGGCGTGGACGGGCAGGAGAGGCCCTTGCCACACATCATCGAGACGGGGCAACGGGACCACACTTTATGGGTCGTGCTTGCCCTGCATTAATAACATGCTAATGGGCTGGGTACTTGATCTGAGTTAGGTCGTTGGCCTTAATACGCACTAACCTTCATGTGGGAGAAGTTATGGGTACTCAACGTCGTTGTATCAGCTCAAGCTCTTCGGATGTCAGCAATGGAGTGGCGCGCGCCCGAGTGGTCTGCAACAGCATCGTGCTTGTCATAAGGGGTTCTAGGGCTGACCTCGGCCGCGTTCGCATCGTGCAAGAGTGCAAGGGCAAGTGGGCCCACGAACCTGCGCACTTAGGATTTTAGACCGGCGGGTTGGCCCCTTCGTTGAGTCTAGGTGGGGCGACGTCATTTTGATATCCCGAGGCCGGGCATGACCCAGAAAAGTGTGTCCGGTCGGAGGTGATTCAAGCGTGTTGGGTAATATGTTGTGCACCCCTACAGGGAAGAAATTATCTATTCGAATAGCCGTGTCCACGGTAACATGATGACTTGGAGTTGTACCTTGACCTTATATAACTACAATTGTGACCTTAATTGTGAAATGAATGTTGGCTCCGGGATTGCTTCCTCGCAGGGAGTCGAGGAAGAATCTCTGGCGTGGTTACTTAATAAAATTGCTACAATAATATGACTATATGTGAGATGCCAGTCTACTCTCGTCTATTACTGCAAGGTGCTGAAGATGCTAGTATTCGATAGGGCTAGGCCTTCCCCTATTGTTTCTTTCTACAGTCAGCCCAGATATAACCCCACCCCATGATAATGATGCATACTTAGTATAGTTTTGATGTCAGTCTTGCGAGATACTTTGGATGAGTACTCACCGCTGCTTTGCCTTCTCTTTCCCCCTCGATACGATTCTGCGTTCAGACGATGGAGCCCGGGAGATGGAGTACGTCGAAGACGACTACTACACCATCGTAGGAGCCTACTACAACGTGGTGGTGGCCCCCGACCAGTAATAGGATAGGAGGTTCCCAGGCAGGAGGCCTTGCCTCTTTCGATCCGTGTTATGTTTGTGCTAGCCTTCTTAAGGCAAAACTTGTTTAACTTATGTCTGTAGTCAGATATTATTTGCTTTCGCTGACTCGTGCTTGTCGAGCTTTGTATTCGAGCCCTCGAGGCCCTTGTCTTGTAATATGAAGCTGTATGACTTTAATTTGTGTCCAGTGTTGTGTTGTGATATTAATCAGTGAGTCCCTAATCTTGGTCGTACGCATTGCGTGTATGTTTAGCGTACGGTCGAAATTGGGGGCGTCACAAGTTCATATAAGAGCCGACTGCCTGTAGGTAGCCCCCTTTCCAACTCCTTGACCGAAGGTGAGTCTAGTACTTGAAAAAACTTTTACTAACATAGTTGTGTGGCTTACGGGCCCACTTCTTAACCGGGTGGTATTAGGATATTTTATTCCTCGTCTATACTCTGGGTTCTTCTCTCTCTCCGCTTTCGGGTTAAAGATTTTGCTAACTTTAACATTAGGTTCTCGTGATAACATCCACCTGAGATTTGCTTCATCGACAATTGTTTCCTTTGAAGTTATAATGCACACACTGTCATTTGAAATCTTAAATCTTCTTGTTACAGATGCGTCCTGGTAGGCAGATCGTTCGTCTGACCTTCACGCACGATACGACTTGGTTCCCGGCCATTCTGGTTGACCTTTTGAAGAAGCTGGGATATCGCTGGTACCCCGAGTACACTGTTTACGAGGACTACCGCGAGTTCAACTAGGAACAGTATGAGGCTGAGATGGTTATATGGGATCAACATGACTTCTCCATCACTGAGCTGCACACCTTCTGTGGCATTGGAGTGACTATTGAGATGACAGTACAGGATGCTGCTTATGCTGCTATTGTTCGTCTCCGTGCAGCGAACTCTTGTTTGGAGGAGACGGAATAAAAATACATTCCGTATGTGTCTGCTGGAGTTGATACTGCTACCGACGCTGAGGTGTTGAACCCTTTCTCACGGCAGCGCAACGACCGGTCCTACACTGCTGTCTGCACCCCCCACGTGAGTCGTTGTTACGACCCATAGGTTCTGGTGCAGTACACTGAGCCATTGTATCGTACTGTCAGGGCTCTTAACGTCGAGCTATACGCCACCCGTGCTCGTCTTTATCGGGCTATGAAGCATTTGTTGCCAGCAGTCACCACAGGGATACATCCGGAGTACATCCTTTACCCGCCTTGGACTGAGTTTCCTCCACGTCTTGAGTGGCCTGCTATTGGAGATCGTACTCCAGCACGTGGACCTGTGCTCCCGCTTAATATGCAGATTCTACATTAGGCTGTGCACGGGATGTAGGACTCTGCCACCAGGTTCCACATTCAGGGTCATCTGCAGTTCCGTGAGTTCTTTCATTGTCCCTGACGTTGATGTAGCTTTTTGTAACAGCCCGGGACCGACGCTCCAGAAGATTCCTCTTTTTTTTCCATTCTCATCTGTGTTTCTTTTGGTTGTTGCATTCATCATCACATCATTCGCATCATCTGCATAACATCATCACTTGTTTTTGAAAACTTGCATCCGTTTGTAGTCGCTAGTTCTCTCCGTTCTTGCCGTTGCCCGTTTCGAGAGCAATCACACACGTACGCGTCCGCGACATCATTTAAAAAAAGCAATTTTTAAAGTGCGCGAAAAAAATTCTCGGATTGGGTCAAAACTTGGCGTGCGGTCTACTTATAGCGTTGGTAGACCGCCTGTCAAATTTTGTCGCAATCAGAGGTCGTTTGGTACCCCAGCGGTTAAATATATAGCAGCACTAGCCGGTCAAATTATCAGACGTTTTCTCGGTGTTTCAATCCACTGTCACGGGCTCACATCTCCCTTTCTCCTCAACCCAAACCCATCTACACATCCCACTAGTCTAACCTAGCCCTCCCCTTCGTGATCGGAGCCGCCCGTTCGAGATTCGACGGTCGAAATCGATGCAAAACCCACTAATCCTAGTCTCCTTTCCTATTTAATCCCCCTCACCTTCCTAATATGGCCTTCTCCCTCCTCCTCCCTCAAAATCCACACCACCCCAAACCCTAGCCACCACTTGTCACCCTCCACAGTGCTCCAGCGCACAGGGTCCGCCGAGCCCATCTGTGGCCTGAACGGGCCCGAATCAACCCCGACCTCAAGCTCCCGCGATAGCTCCTCCCATGACCGCCCAATCCTCGCGCCCTCGCCTCCGCCTCGCACCGGAGTCGCCCCGCAGCTCGCCCCCGCCCCGTCGCCGCACCAACGCTCGCTGAAGCTGAGCCCCGTCGCCTCTGACCACCTCCGCGACTGCGCCTGCCCTGGACCTCGCCTCCCCAAGAGCTCCATGGATGACCGCATCAGGAGCTGCTGCAGCATGAAGCCGTGTCGTCCCACCGTCCTTGACCAGATCCGGTGCAGAGCTGGCGTTGCTCGCTGTTTCCTTGCCCGCTGTGCAAGTCCCGTCGCCGCCGGTGCTATCCAGCGCATCGCTGCCTCGTGCACGGGAGGACGAGCGCCAGCTCGATCCAGCCCTCATTGACCGGTCGCTTGCTCCAGCGCCCGTGCATCCAGCGCCTCGGAGCCGGCCAGCGTCTCCCGCGGCCCAGCCACAGCCTCGCCTCGGCCCACCCCGCCTCTCCTCCGACCGGGCCAAGCCCATGGGTGAGCCGCCCCCCGGGTCCTATCCTTCGCCCAGTGCATTGCATAGCTATCCTACGCCCAGTGAATCAGCCCGTGCATTTTTTTCCTTTAGACGAATTTAACAATTATCCACTTCATTTCTCAATTACAGATAAAGCATCATTTTAAAATTGCTATCAGCTAATTAATCGTGCATTGGATGAAAATGTTTTATACATGTAAAATGACTAGAATTTCGTGTAGATTCACAATTTTCAACTCTCACATGCGTTTAAAATATTTAAACTTGCTGTTTAAATTAATTTGCACATATGCCATGTCAAAATGATTTATTTCATAACTAATTAACCATAACTCCGATTCAGATGATTTACATATGTAACTTGTCTAGAAAAACGTGTAGAATCTCATGTCACACTTTATTTTCTTGCTTAATAAATATAAAACATGTTTAGTACATATCTGGATCAAATTCATAATATGCATGTGGGGTCGTTTCGAAAATGCTATATATTGCTTCCGGCCTCATTTTCAATGCCTAGATGTTGTAGTTGTTGATGCGTCACTTCTTGCCATGTCTAACAACATTTAACATTGATGTGTACTTAAACGGGAGTGAACAAATAATTTGAACGTGGAGTTTTGTCAATATTCAACTCGTTGTTGCATATTGAACTTCACTTAATGTGTAGTAGTTGGTTGTTGTTCTTGCTATGCCTTGCCTTGCATATTAAACCGGACATGCATCATATTTGTTTGCATATCATGTCATGCATATGTTGTGGTGTACCATGTGTTGATTGTTGTTTTTTGGATTGTTCCTTTTCGATAGAGTTCCGAAAGCGTTCGGAGTGTGAGGATTCGTTCGACTACGTTGGCTCGTCTTCTTCATGGACTTGTTCTTCTTCCAAGCGGGACCTCAGGCAAGATGGCACATTTACCTGGATACCACTAATATCATTCCTATGCTAGTTGTCCCGCTTTTATCGTTATGTGTCGCTACCTACCATTTGTTTGTCAAGCCTCCCAACATTGCCATGAGAAGCCTTTAACCCCTCCACATCCCAGCAAGCCTTTGTTTGGCTATGTTACCGCTTGCTCAACCCTTCTTATAGCGTTTCTAGCTGCAGGTGTAACTGCTTCCATGTGACAACATGGACATTCTTTTGATATCACAATATTGTTGCTATTTAATTTAATGCACATATACACTTGGTAAATGGTGGAAGGCTTGGCCTTTTTCTCGGTGTTTTGTTCCACTCTTGCCGCCTCTAGTTACTTGTGTACCGGTGTTATGTTCCATACTGAACGCTCCTAACATGCTCAGGGTTGTTATGGGGACCCCCTTGATTTTCGTTTTAGAATAAAACTTGTGTGGAAAAGACCAACATTAGTACTACATTTGCCTAATAACTAATAAAATTACATAGGGACCCGCCGGCACCCGTGGATAATTAATCAACAACCCGGGCCAGTGCTCCTCTTGAGTGTTGGTCCAAACCGGGAGATGTCCGGCGCCCCTGGTTACTCGGGGTCTCAACCAACCTGACGTCTTGCCCATCCGGTCGTAACCCCAGAACGAGATACGCGACCCTTATCAGGTTTTGTCGGTATGCCGGGCGGCCTTGCTGGATTTGTTTAACTTTCTCGAACGTCTTGCGTGAGGAATTCTGTTTTACTTCGGGCTATCTCGAGGTGTCAGTTTTCCTGTGGAATTGCCTATGAAGATCACGAGATCCGTGGTCGAGGTTATTCTCGAGGCGTGTGGTTAATTTGTGATGGACAAGTTGGAGCACACCTGCAGGGTTAAATCTTTCGGAAAGCCGTGCCCGCGGTTATGTGGCAAACTTGGATACTTTGTTTAACATCCGGTCATAGCAAACTTGAAGTAAACTCAAATAAAATACACCAACTGTGTGCATAACCATGATTGTCTCTTCTTGTGAGTCCTTATCTGAGAGAGAACACGGTGGGGTTATGTTTCGCATAAGTAGGTGTTCAGGATCAGTTAGTGATCATTTTTAGTTCACGTCCGTTAAGCGTAGACCACCATACTTTACTTTTTGTATTCGTAAGGTAGCCACTCAAATAAATGTTTAGTCGCTTTCTGCAGCCTCACCACTTAACCATAACTCGCCCATTAAGATTTAATAGTTTTGATACCCTTGGAAATGAGATTGCCGAGTCCCTGTGGCTCACAGATTACTACAACAACAGTTGCATGTATAGGTAATGCGATGATTTGACGTGAGCGCGATGCTTGATTTGATTTGGAGTTCTTCTTCTTCTTCTTCTTCATCGATCTTGGATGGGTTCCAGGCAGTATCCTGGGATAGCAAGGATGGATGTCATTTTGTCGTTTGTTTTCGTCCGTAATCAGACCTTGCTCTTCTGTATGGTGTTTGAATATGTTGTTGTATTGATGTGATCTTGTTGTAGGTTGTGGCGAGTGTAAGCCAATTCCATATACGCATCGCTTCTGTACATGTACTTATAATGATATCCATTCTTGCAACACGACGAAATGTGCTCATATCCCTGTCGAGGCCCTCAAGCCAAAATAAGGATAGGGTTGCATCTTGGGCGTGACAAGTTGGTATCAGAGCCTGTACCGACCTAGGAGCCCCCTTGATTGAACGAACTTGGCCGACTCGAGTCTAGTGAAAAATATTTTGAGTCTAGTTATATCAGAGAGTAGGATTCTTTTTACTCCTCTTCTATGCTATGGTGAGGAATTACGACTTAGGAATTTTGATTCAACCCTCTTCTCACTCAAATTTTTTTTAGGATCATGCGGGTATTTTGGAAACTATATGATGTCGATGTGACGGAGTTCTATACTTGGTGCCTCCTGTTATCGAGGAGTAGAGCTCCAAGGGATTCCTGGCACATTGTTATCGTTCAGTTTCCTTAGTATCTCAGGACGGAGTATGTTCGAAATTGCTTCAATACTAATATTGGCAAGAGGAGTCCGACATCCCCAATACTGGTGGAGAGAGATCGGATGTACTGCCATGTTTATCGTTGTATTTTGGAGGGTCCGAGATAGATGGAGGTTCGAAGCCTCTGGTTATGTGTTGACGAATGGATATAGTTGGAGTGTAGGGCTTGTTAGTTGTGTGAGATATTTTGCCTCCCTGTATCCCCAACACCCGATTACATAACCAAGAAAGTTTCGGGAGTTCTTAGGTGGGAATTCAAGTAGTTACCTAGGCTATCTTCCAACAGATCATGATGTGAGTTTGGGGTTCGACATCTAGTGGATTCGTTTGTTCACATTCTTTCTTATAGAGGACAGTCTCAATATATGTCATCAGATATGCTTCGTCAAGCCTTGTAGTTCGCTACGCCTAGGGAGCATATTCGAGCGTCATTTCAATATGACAATCAAATGTACGATCGAGCCCGTGCGAACCTTACCACGAAAAATATCAAACGGAATCTCTTTCATGAATTTGTTCTGCCTTTTTTTGTCAGCTCCATCCTTTGTTTTGTTTTGTATATGGTAATTCGTGGTGCTTCGATGTCAACTGGTGATCGCATATCGTTCCTAAGAAGTGTTCTCATATTTCTGTGGGATTGCTAATTCTTGTGCTCAATCAAGTTATCATATCATTTCTTTTCTTACCGGTGTGCTTCTCTTCAAGATAATTCTATCATTTTCAATATTTGCAAGATCAATCCTCTTATTCTTTCCTGGAGTTCATTTCATCTATCCCAAGTTGTATTCTTTTCCCACCCCCGCCCTTTTTCTTCAATGATTAAATTCTCATCCAAATGCCTTTCTTTTCATCGATGCTTGCGCTATCTTTTCTTCCGTTTTCTATCCGGTGAGTTCTTCTGGAGATTCTCAGGAGTTTCAGTTTCAAGATCTATCCTAATATTCCTAGTTCTTGTTGTTATTCTTCTCCGGTGGATTCGATTCAACCTCTCGGTGTTCGTCATATCATCTTTCATTCGTTCAACGGTTTCCATGTTAGAAATTATGTCCAAGTATCTCTTTTTTTTCATCTCTCTCTATTCTATCCAGAGTGCTGAAGATATCTCAGAAGATTCATGTTTTCTTTCAATCCTTTCAAATTATTTCGAGGTTCTCACCACATCAAGTTCTTAATTTGTATCGATGCAATCTCTCTTTCTTAGCAATTGTTTCAATGGTGGTTTCTTTTCAGTGTTCCCATAACCCACAGGTTTTTCCCCCAAGATCTTACCTCGCTCTTCTAATCCTTTCCCGAGATGTCCTCAAGTTCTTTTCAATATCATGTAAGAATGATTTTCATCAGTCATATTCCTTCTTCATGATCGCTTCGAATTATTTTCATTGTTGGCTCAACCTTCTTTATTTGTTATTCCGGAGTGACTCAGTAATTCATAGTGTTGTTTCTCGTAATCATTCTCTGCATTGAAGACCGAAGGAGAGTTCTCTTAAAGCTTAATCCGTTCTCCTAGAGATTCATGGTTGCAGCTTGTTGCTATCATCTCAAATTGTTTTTGATCATGAGTAATTCCATCCTTATCTATCCGGTGCATGCAGAGTTGTTTTCATTTCTCGATCCTCCCAAAGGCCATCATTTCAGAAGATTTCTTCATTCTCAACTTTCAGCTTTCGTTTTCAAATTCTTCTCAATTGTTGTCCCTTCGTTCGTATCTCAATTATTCCGGTGCCTTGTGAAGTTTTCCATTACGTGGAACGTGATCCCTTCATTCCCGTGTATCTTCGTTCAATCATAGTATCCTCATTCATTGTGAATTCTTACCGGTTTTCTCGTGCAAGACTTCTTCAAGGTTTTGATCTCTCTCTCTTCTCTTCAGTTCTTTGCAACGAGAATAAGTGGTGTGCAAAATCCGTTGCTTGTCATCAATTTAACTTGATGAAGGATAAGCATAACATAATTATTATTCTTGTTGGTCAAGGTGATCTCAATCCTTGTTCCAGAGTTGTTCATGATATGAAATTATGGATTCTAAGTTGTTCATCTTTCCTTTTCTGGAGTTCCTAGTTTTCTCAAGTATCTTGTCGCTAAGCTTCATCTAATTTATAGCAAGGCCTCAATCTTGTTCTTTTTCTACCTTCAATGTTTAGCTTCATCCTTTCATTCTGGAGTTCATCCCGATGCTTCTTCATGGTGGTTTGTTAAGGATGTAATTCTTCGCGAGGTGTTCTTCAAGATTCTTGTGGAGGTGCTCAAGTGTTCTTTATCATGGATTTCTGAGTTCAATTCCTTCCCCATTGACTTTTGAAATGGTATTATTAATTTCTTGATTATGAGGAGTGTCGAAGGAAAATGTCAAGAATGAGATAAGTAAACCCATTATGTCTTCTCGGAGTTATCTTGGGTTGGATTTCACCTAAAGCATTTCCTAAGGATTGTTGCTATCATGGTTTCATAAATGATTCAAGTGTCTCCTCCACCTCTTGTTGAAAGAAGCTTTGCATATATTGTTGCTCTCAATCAATCAATTGTTTCTGTTGTGGTAGGTTGTCACCTCATATTTTTGAGATGTTTTCCATAAGCCCATAACAAGCTATTCTTTTCACTGTTGATTCTCCATCAACCCCGTTCAAGCAACCTTTTCAATTCAATGGTGATAGAAGTTGTCATGTTCTTCTTCATTCTCTTCTCTCCAAAGATCCAGCTTCTATTCTTTTTTTCCGGAGTCACTGTGGTGTTTCTCTTTTCAACTCACATCTAGTTTGATTAAGATCATGTTCTTTCTTTGCTCATTCATTTTACCAGAGTGTTGTGTTCTATGTTCAAGTTCTTTTCCTTGTTATCAAGCCTTGCCTTTCATTCCTATCGAAGTGCTGCTGAAATTTCTTGTGAATTCTTGCTTGTTCTGCTTCTCAGTCTTCATCTCGTTGAAACCTTCAATGGTCATTGGTTTCAATTGTTTGTCAGAGAAGCAACTAAGTTTTATCTCTTGCTCTTTCTCTTCCCCTTATCATTCTAGATCCCGCGACGAGATCCTCGTGTAGTGGAGGAGAGTTGTAACAGCCCGGGTCTTACGCTCCAGAAGATTTCCTTTTTTTTCATTTTCGTATGTGTTTTGTTTGGTTGTTGCATTCATCATAGCATCATTCGTATCATCTACATAGCATCATCACTCGTTTTTGAAAACTTGCATCCATTCGTACTCACCGGTTCTCTCCATTCTTGCCATTGCCCATTCGAGACCAATCACACACGCCCGCGCCCGCGACATCGTTTAAAAACCCGTTTTTAAAGCGCGTGAAAAATATACTCGGATTGGGTCAAAACTTGGCGTGCGGTCTTGTTATAGCGTAGGTAGACTCCTTGTCAAAATTTGTCGCAATCAGAGGTTGGTTGGTACCCTAGCGGTTAAATATATAGCGGCACTAGCTGGTCAAATTATCAGATGTTTTCTCGGTGTTTCAAACTCCTGTCACGGGATCACATTGTTGGAAATATGCCCTAGAGGCAATACTAAATTGGTTATTATCATATTTCCTTGTTCATGATAATCGTTTATTACCCATGCTATAATTGTATTGATCGGAAACTCAAATACATGTGTAGATACATAGACAACACCATGTTCCTAGTATGCCTCTAATAGACTAGCTCGTTGATCAAAGATGGTCAAGGTTTCCTAGCCATGGACATGAGATGTCATTTGATAACGGGATCACATCATTAGGAGAATGATGTGATGGACAAGACCCAAATTATAAACGTAGCATACGATCGTGTCAGTTTATTGCTACAGTTTTCTACATGTCAAGTATCTGTCCCTGTGACCATGAGATCATGCAACTCACTAACACCGCAGGAGTACCTTGTGTGTATCAAATGTCGCAACATAATTGGGTGACTATAAAGGTGCTCTACAGGTATCTCCGAGGGTGTCTGTTGGGTTGGCATGGATCAAGACTGGGATTTGTTACTCCGTGTGACGAAGAGGTATCTCAGGGCCCACTCGGTACTACAACATCACAAAAGGCCTTGCAAGCATGTGACTAAAGTGTTAGCCACGGGATCTTGTATTACGGAATGAGTAAAGATACTTGCCGGTAACGAGATTGAACTAGGTATGGAGATACCGACGATCGAATCTCGGGCAAGTAACATACCGAAGAACAAAGGGAACATCATACGGGATTAACTGAATCCTTGACATAGAGGTTCGACCGATAAATATCTTCGTAGAATATGTAGGAACCAATATGGGCATCCAGGTCCCGCTATTGGTTATTGACCTTAGAGGTGTCTCGGTCATGTCTACATAGTTCTCGTACCTGCGGGGTCTGCACACTTAAGGTTCGGTGACATTTCGATAGTATAGAGTTATGTATGGTGGTGACCGAAGGTTGTTAGGAGTCCCGGATGAGACCCCGGACATCACGAGGAGCTCCGGAATGGTCCGAAGGTAAAGATTGATATATGGGATAATAGTGTTTGGTCTCCGGAAGGGTTCCAAAATTCACCGGAAATAATTTCGGATGTTTCCTGAAATGTTCGGGGTACAAGGACACTTTATTTGTGCAAAGGGGTAAAGCCCATGAGGCTTTAGGAAGGTGCAAAAGATGTTTTGCGGAGGCCAGGAGCCAGACGCCAGGGACCCTGGCGTCTAGGTCCAGCCGCCGAGGACCTTGGCATCTGGTCCTGGAGTCCGAGGAGGACTCTTGCCTTGCGGGCAAACAAAACCTTGAGGAGGATTTTTCTCCAAGTTTGAACCCCAGGGCTCAACATATAAATAAAGGAGCGGGGCTAGCACTTCGGACACATCAAGAAACCCTAAGCCTCTCCTCTAGTTCGTAGTTTCTCCTCTAGATCGGTTTTTAGCGGTGCTTAGGCGAAGCCCTGCTGGAATTCCTCCACCACCATCGCCGCAACACCGTCGCGCTGCCGGAGAACTCGTCTACCTCTCCGCTCCCTCTTGTTGGATCAAGAAGGCGGAGATCATCATCGAGCTGTACGTGTGCTGAACGTGGATGTGTCGTTCGTTCGGCGCTAGATCGGAAGGACCGTTATCAAGATCACGAGACGGATCATGATGAGATCGCGAGACGGATCGTGATGAGTTCGCGGGACGGATCGTGACTGGATCGCGGGATGGATCGTGATGAGATCGCGGGACGCTCGGCAATTTGGATCGCGAAGACGTTCGACTACACCAACCGCGTTTCTTAATGCTTCCCGCTTAGCGATCTACAAGGGTATGTAGATCCACTCTCCCTCTCGTAGATGCTTGTCACCATGGATAGATCTTGCGTGTGCGGAGGAATTTTTTTGTTTCCCATGCAACGTTCCCCAACAGTGGCATCTGAGCTAGGTCTATGTGTAGATGAGATCTCGAGTAGAACACAAAGAGTTTGTGGGTGTTGATGCTTAGATTGCATCATCCCTTGTTCGTGTTTTGGTTCAGCTGTATTGTGGAATGAAGCGACCCGGACCAACCTTACTCATACTCTTACGAGAGACCGGTTCCATGGACTAACGTGTAACTTCTTTCCACAAAGATGCCTGGCGGGTGTCTGTTTCTCCTACTTTAGTTGGATCGGATTCGACTAAGGCGGTCCTTGAGAAGGTTGAAAATCAACTTATGTATCACCATTGTGGTTTATGCGTAGGTGAGAATTGTTCTTGCTAGATACCCGTAGCAGCCACGTAAAACATGCAACAACAATTAGAGGACGTGTAACTTGTTTTTGTAGGGTATGTTGTGATGTGATATGTCCAATTACATGATGAGATATATGTGATGTATGAGATGATCATGTGTTGTATAGAATATCACGACTTACATGTCGATGAGTACGGCAACCGACAGGAGCCATAGGGTTGTCTTTAATTATTGTATGACCTGCGTGTCAATCATTAAGCGCTATGTAATGCTTTACTTTATCGCTAAACGGTAGCAATAGTAGTAGAAGCATGGCGGGCGCGACAACCTTGATGGCGACACGTTGATGGAGATCATGGTGTCGTACCGGTGACGATGGAGATCATGCCGGTGCTTTCAAGATGGAGATCAAAAGCACAAGTTCATGGCCATATCATGTCACTTATGATTTGCATGTGATGTTAATCCTTTTATGCACCTTGTTTTGCTTAGGACGACGGTAGCATTATATGGTGATCCCTCACTTAAATTTCAAGATGAATTTTGTTCTCCCCGAGTGTGCACCGTTGCAAAAGTTTGTCGTGTCAAGACACCTCGTGATGATCGGGTGTGATAGACTCTACACTCACATACAACGGGTGCAAGCCAGTGTTGCACTGGCAGAACACTCGGGTTAAACTTGACGAGCCTAGCATGTACAAACATGGCCTCGGAACACAAGAGACCGAAAGGTCGAACATGAGTCATATAGTAGATATGATCAACATGATGATGTTCACCATTGAAACCACCTCAAATCACGTGATGATCGGACTTGAGTTGGTGAATTTGGATCATGTATCACTCGAATAACGGGAGGGATGCCAATTTGAGTGGGAGTTCTTAAATAATTTGATTAATTGAACTCATTATCATGAACATAGTTAGTAGTGTCTTTGCAAATTATGTTTTAGATTACTAGCTCATGCTGTAGCTCCCTTGTATTTTTATATGTTCCTAGATAAATAGAGTTGAAAGATGATGGTAGCAATATTGCGGACTGGGTCCGTGATCTGTGGATTGTCCTCATTGCTGCACAGAAGGCTTATGTCCTTAATGCACCGCTCGGTGCACCAACCCCTCTAGCATCGTCTGTAGATGTTGTGAACATCTGACAGGCACATTCTGATGACTACTTAATAGTTTAGTGCATCATGCATTACGGCTTAGAATTGAGGCTCCGAAATGTTTTGAACATCATGGAACATATGAGATGTTCTAAGAGTTGAAATTAGGATCTTAGGCTCGTGCCCTTGTTGTGAGATATGAGATCTCCAACAAGATTCCTTGCCTGCAAGATGAAAGAGAGTAGCTCAATCATTGAGCATGTGCTCAGATTGACTGGGTGCTACAATCACTTGAATCGAGTGGGAGTTGATCTTCCAGATAAGATATTGATTGATATAGTTCTCCAAGTCACTGTCACTAAGCTACTAAAACTTGGTGATGAACTATAAAATACTAGGGATAGAAATAATGATCCCTGAGCTGTTCGCGATGTTTGACACCGCGAAGGTAGAAATCAAGAAGGAGCATCAAGTGTTGATGGTTAGTAAAACCACTAATTTCGAGAAGGGCAAGGGCAAGGAGGGAAACTTCATGGATGGCAAGTCAGTTGCTGCTCCAATGAAGATCCCCAAAGTTGAACCCAAACCCGAGACTAAGTGCTTCTATTATGAGGACAATGGTCGCTGAAGCGGAACAACCCTATATACTTGGTAGATAAGAAGGCTGGCAACGTCGACACAAATATATGTGATGTATGTGTTATTAATGTGCACCTTGCTAGTACTCCTAGTAGCACGTAGGTATTGGATACTGGTTTGGTTTCTAAATGTTAGGAACTCGAAATAAAAGCTACGGAATAAATGGAGAACTAGCTAAGGGTGAGGTGACGATGTGTGCTGGAAATGTTTCCAAGGTTGATGTGCTCAACATCGCACGCTCTCTCTACCTTCGGGATTAGTGACAAACCTAAATATATGTTATTTGGTGTTTTGCGTTGAGCATGAACGTGATTAGATCGTGCTTATTGCAAGACGGTTATTCATTTAAGTTAGAGAATAATGGTTATTCTGCTTACATGAATAATACCTTCAATGGTCATGCACCCAGCGAGAATGGTTTGTTGAATCTTGATCGTAGTAATACGCATGTTCATAACATTGATGCCAAAAGATACAAAGTTAGTAATGATAGTACCACATACTTGTAGCACTGCCGCTAAATGTCATATTGGTATAAATCGCATGAAGAAACTCCATGCTGATGGATCTTTGGACTCATTCGATTTCAAATCGGTTGAGACATGCGAACCATGCCTCATGGGCAAGATGACTAAGGACCCCGTTTTAGGGTTATGCAATCCAATGAGTCTTGTAGCGTGCGGTGGATATTGTTATTTTCTTACCTTCACTAATGATTTGAGTAGATATAGTGTATATTTACTTAATGAAACACAAGTCTGAATCTTTTGAAAACTTCAAGCAAATCCAGAGTGAAGTTTAAGATCATCGTGACAAGAAGATAAAAATGTCTCCGATGTGATCGTGGAGGTGAATGTCTGAGTTACGAGTTTGACATACAACTTTACACGATGTTAAAGTCTGTTGGAATTATGTTAGCAGTTGCACTAGAGCCCCAGATCTCATTGGATGTTAGATTCATAACAATGCGAATCACATGGTGATGTGAACTAGATTATTGACTCTAGTGCAAGTGGAAGACTATTGGAAATATGCCCTAAGGCAATAATAAATTGTCTATTATCATATTTCCTTGTTCATGATAATCGTTTATTATCCATGCTATAATTGTATTGATCGGAAACTCAGATACATGTGTGGATACATAGACAACACCATGTCCCTAGTATGCCTCTAATAGACTAGCTCGTTGATCAAAGATGGTCAAGGTTTCCTGGCCATGGACATGAGATGTCATTTGATAACGGGATCACATCATTAGGAGAATGATGTGATGGACAAGACCCAAACTATAAACGTAGCATACGATCGTGTCAGTTTATTGCTACAGTTTTCTGCATGTCAAGTATCTGTTTCTATGACCATGAGATCATGCAACTCACTAACACCAGAGGAGTACCTTGTGTGTATCAAACGTCGCAACGTAATTGGGTGACTATAAAGGTGCTCTACAGGTATCTCCGAGGGTGTATGTTGGGTTGGCATGGATCAAGACTGGGATTTGTTACTCCGTGTGACGGAGAGGTATCTCAGGGCCCACTCGGTACTACAACATCACAACAAGCCTTGCAAGCAATGTGACTAAGGTGTTAGCCATGGGATCTTGTATTACAGAACGAGTAAAGAGACTTGCCGATAACGAGATTGAACTAGCTATGGAGATACTGACGATCGAATCTCGGGCAAGTAACATACCGAAGAACAAAGGGGACAATATACAGGATTAACTGAATCCTGGACATAGAGGTTTGACCGATAAAGATCTTCGTAGAATATGTAGGAACCAATATGAGCATCCAGGTCCCGCTATTGGTTATTGACCGTAGATGTGTCTCAGTCATGTCTACATAGTTCTCGAACCCATAGGGTCTGCACACTTAAGGTTCGGTGATGTTTTGGTAGTATAGAGTTATGTATGGTGGTGACCGAAGGTTGTTAGGAGTCCCGGATGAGATCCCGGACATCACGAGGAGCTCTAGAATGGTCCGGAGGTAAAGATTGATATATGGGATAATAGTGTCTGGGCTCCGGAAGGGTTCCGAAATTCACCGGAAATAGTTTCAAATGTTTCTCGAAATGTTCGGGGTACAAGGACACTTTATTTGGGCCAAGGGGTAAAGCCCATGAGGCTTTAGGAAGGTGCAAAAGATGTTTAGCGGGGGCCAGGGGCCAGACGCCAGGGACCCTGGCGTCTAGGGCCAGACGCCAAGGACCTTGGCGTCTGGTCCTGGAGTCCGAGGAGGACTCTTGCCTTGCGGGCAAACCGACCTCGAGGAGGATTTTTCTCAAGGTTTCAACCCCAGGGCTCAACATATAAATAAATGAGCGGGGCTAGCACTTGGGACACATCAAGAAACTAAGCCACGTGCTGCCTCTCCTCTAGTTCGCAGTTTCTCCTCTAGATCGGTTTTCAGCGGCGCTTAGGCAAAGCCCTGCTGGAGTTCCTCCACGACCATCGCTGCAATGCCATCGCGCTGCCGGAGAACTCGTCTACCTCTCCGCTCCCTCTTGCTGGATCAAGAAGGCGGAGATCGTCATCGAGCTGTACGTGTGCTGAATGCGGAGGTGCCGTCCGTTTGGCGCTAGATCGGAAGGACCGTCATCAAGATCGCGAGACGGATCGTGATGAGTTCATGGGACGGATCATGATTGGATTGCAGGATGGATCGTGATGAGATCGCGGGACGCTCGGCGATTTGGATCGCAAAGATGTTTGACTACACCAACCGCGTTTCTTAACGCTTCCCGCTTAGCGATCTACAAGGATATGTAGATCCACTTTCCCTCTCGTAGATGCTCATCACAATGGGTAGATCTTGCGTGTGGATCGGAAATTTTTTGTTTCCCATGCAACATTCCCCAACACACATCTCCCTCTCTCCTCAACCCAAACCCATGTACATAGCACACTAGTCTAACCTATCCCATCCACTTCGTGACCGGAGCCTCCCGATCGAGATCCGACGGTCGAAATCGGTACAAAACCCTCTAATCCTAGCCCCCTTTCCTATTTAATCCCCCTCACCTTCCTAATATGGCATTGTCCCTTCTCCTCCCTCAAAATCCACACCACCCCAAACCCTAGCCACCCTTTGTCGCCCTCCACAGTGCCTCCAGCGCACAGGGTCCGCCAAACCCATCTGTGGCCCGAATGGGCCCAAATCAGCCCCGACCTCAAGCTCCCGCAGGAGCTCCCCCCATGGCCACCCCATCATCGTGCCCTCGCCTCCGCCTTGCACCGGAGTTGCCCCGCAGCTCGCCCCCGCCCCATCACCGCACCAACGCTCAAGCCTCGCTGGTCGGGAGCTCGCCGGAGCCGATTCCTGTTGCCTCTGACCACCTCCACGACTGCGCCTGCCCTGGACCTCGCCTCCCCAAGACCTCCATGGATGACCACATCAGGAGCTGCTGTAGCACGAAGCCGCGTCGTCCCATCGTCCTCGACTAGATCTAGAGCAGAGCTGGCATTGCTTGCCGTTTCGTTGCCCGCCGTGCAAGTCCCGTCGCCGTCGGCGCTATCCAGCGCGTCGCTGCCTCGTGCATGGGAGGACGAGCGCCCGCTCGGTCCTGCCCTCGTTGACCGGTCGCTTGCTCCAGCGCCCGTGCATGAGCCAGTGCCTCGGAGCCGGCCACCGTCTCCCACGGCCCAGCCACAACCTCGCCTTGCCCACCCTGCCTCTCCTCCGACCGGGCCAAGCCCATGGTTGAGCCGCCCCCCGCGCCCTATCCTTCGCCCAGTGCGTAGCATAGCTATCCTACGCCCAGTAAATCAGCCTGTGCATTTTTTCATTTAGACGAATTTAACAATTATCCACTTCATTTCTCAATTATAGATAAATCATCATTTTAAAATTGCTAACAGCTAATTAATCGTGCATTGGATGAAAATGTTTTATACATGTAAAATGACTAGAATTTCGTGTAGATTCACAATTTCCAACTCTCACATGTGTTTAAAATATTTAAACTTGTTGTTTATATTAATTTGCACATATCACATGTCAAAATGATTTATTTCACAACTAATTAACCGTAACTCCGATTCAAATGATTTACACATGTAACTTGTCTAGAAAAACGTGTAGAATCTCATGCCACACTTTATTTTCATGTTTAATAAATATAAAACATGTTTAGTACAGATCTGGCAAAAATTCATAATATGCATGTGGGGTCATTTCGGAAATGCTATATATTTCTTCCGGCCTCATTTTCAATGCCTAGATGTTGTAGTTGTTGTTGCTTCACCTCTTGTAATGTTTAACAACATTTAACATTGATGTGTACTTAAACGTGAGTGAACTAAATAATTTGAACATGGAGTTTCGTCAATATGCAACTCGCTGTTGCATATTGAACTTCACTTAACATGTAGTAGTTGGTTGTTGTTCTTGCTATGCCTTGCCTTGCATATTAAACCGGACATGCATCATATTTTTTTGCGCATCATGTCATGCATATGTTGTGGTGTACCGTCTGTTGATTGTTGTTTTCTGATTGTTCCTTCTCGATAGAGTTTCGAAAGCGTTCGGAGTGTGAGGATTCGTTTGACTATGTTGGCTCATCTTCTTCATGGACTCGTTCTTCCTCCAAGCGGGATCTCAGGCAAGATGACAAATTTCCCTGGATACCACTACTATCATTGCTATGCTAGTTGTCCCGCTTTTATTGTTATGTCTCGCTACCTACCACTTGTTTGTCAAGCCTCCCAACATTGCCATGAGAAGCCTATAACCCCTCCACATCCCAACAAGCCTTTGTTTGGCTATGTTACTGCATGCTTAGCCCTTCTTATAGCGTTTCTAGCTGCAGGTGCAACTGCTTCCATGTGACAACATGGACATTCTTTTGATATCACAATATTTTTGCTATTTAATTTAATGCACATATACACTTGGTAAAGGGTGGAAGGCTTGGCCTTTTGATCGGTGTTTTGTTCCACTCTTGCCGCCCCTAGTTACTTGTGTACCGGTGTTATGTTCCATATTGAGCGCTCCTAACATGCTGGGGGTTGTTATGGGGACCCCCTTGATTTTCATTTTAGGATAAAGCTTGTTTGGCAAGGCCCAACATTGGTACTACATTTCCCTAATAACTAATAAAAGTGCATAGGGACGCGCCATCACCCATGGATAATTAATCAACAACTCGGGCCAGTGCTCCTAATGAGTGTTGGTCCAAACAAGGCGATGTCCGGCGGCCCTTGCTCACCCGGGGTCTCAGCCAACCCGACGTCTTGCCCATCCGGTCGTACCCTGAGAATGAGATACGCGGCTCTTATCGGGTTTTGTCGGTACGTCGGGCGGCCTTGCTGGATTTGTTTTACCTTTCTCGAACGTCTTGCGTGAGGAATTCTATTTTAATTCGGGCTATCTCGAGGTGTCAGTTTTCCTGTGGAATTTCCTATGAAGATCACGAGATCTATGGTTGAGGTTATTCTCGCGGCGTGTGGTTAATTTGTGATGGACGAGTTGGAGCACCCCTGCAGGGTTAAATCTTTTGGAAAGCCGTGCCCACGGTTATGTGGCAAACTTGGATACTTTATTTTACACCCGATCATAGGAAACTTGAGGTAAACTCAAATAAAATACACCAACCATGTGCGTAACCATGATTGTCTCTTCTCGTGAGTCCTTATCCGAGAGAGAACACGGTAGAGTTATGTTTGACGTAAGTAGGTGTTCAGGATCAGTTAGTGATCATTTCTAGTTCACGCCCGTTATGCGTAGACCACCATACTTTACTTACTATTTTCGTAAGGTAGCCACTCAAATAAATGCTTAGTCGCTTGCTGCAGCCTCATGCCTTAACCATACCTCACCCATTAAGCTTTAATAGTTTTGATACCCTTGGAAATGAGATTGCTAAGTCCCTATGGCTCACAAATTACTACAACAATAGTTACAGGTACAGGTAATGCGATGATTTGACGTGAGCGCGGTGCTTGATTTGATTTGGAGTTATTCTTCTTATTCTTCATCATCAATCTTGGATGGGTTGCAGGCGGCAACCTGGGATAGCAAGGATGGATGTCATTTTGTCGTTAGTTTTTGTCCATAGTCGGACCCTGCTCTTATGTATGGTGTTTGAATATGTTGTTGTATTGATGTGATCTTGTTGTAGCTTGTGGCGAGTGTAAGCCAATTCCATAGACTCATCTCTTCTATACATGTACTTGTAATGATATCCATTCTTGCAACACGACAAGATGCGCTCCTATCCCTGTCGAGGCCCTCGAGCCAAAATAAGGATAGGGTCGCATCTTGGGCGTGACACTTTTCACTATGTCCGTTGTTGTATCCCGCGTGCCTCCATGCCGCCTAGTTGTCTAGACTAATTTCATGCCGGACCTATCATCTATTTCATAACGGACTAATGGTTTGTAATAGTCCTATATATGGATCTGTATGTTGAATTCAAACTACTATGTCGTATCTATTGCACTTCCTTCATTGAGCAATTTACTTCATACATAACTCATTGTCTTTGCAATACCCAATGCTAAAATAGCACTGTTAATTGTTTCGACAGAATCATTAGGCCAACTGGTCGTGGTTGTGCTGCGGCTGACCACCCACCCACCAACAGTTTGAACTAAATCGCCAGTTTATGCGAGGGCTTATACCAGTTCTCGAAGCTGAAAATGAATCAACAGCCAGCCGCAATAACTCTGAAAGACTTCATGCGCCTCAACCATGCGATCTACCGCAACTCAACTTAGCCGCTTGACGCAGATGACTAGCTCCATGACATCACTTATGAGCTGGAATATTCAGGTGCCCTAGTGGCTAGCTATGTCACCTTTGCCTCGTACTTTCTGAAGGGTCCTGTCGCTCAATGGTGGGACAGTCACGGGTGCTCACAGCCTGTTGGGACAATCATCACCTGGCCGGAGTTCCAAGATGCATTGTGTGCTCTCCATATTCCTCAGGGAATGATGGACAAGAAGAAGCGCGAGTTCCGCAATCTCGTCCAGGGCAACAAGACTGTGGATGCTTATCGACGGGAATTTCTGGACTTATCTCGCTATGCCAAAGAAGACGTTGCAACTGATGCTCGTAGGTAGGACAAGTTCCCTGAAGGCCTCCACCCTAATATCAAACTGGCACGCCTTGTTCAGGACTTTGACAACTTTGCCACCTTGGTGAACAAGTCCATTATAGTGGAAACAGGTCTGCAGGACTACAAGGATAGCAGCAAGCGCAACCGTGACACGGGCTCATCTTCGGGCTCAGCAAGTCAGAAGTGCAAGATCTGGATTCCCCACAGCATGTACCATGCACCTGCTCCTGCTCCAAGGCCGTCCTATGCTGCACCTCATCTGCCTCCACCCCCACCTAGGTAGCCGAGGCTCCCAGCTCCGCCACCACGAGCTCTTGTTCCCCCTTTTCGTCTTGAGGATGGGCTGTGCTTCATGTGTGGTCGTCCAGGATACCATGCCAAAGACTGCAGGCAGAATCAGAATCAACTTGCACTGCCTTCCAACCAGCCCCGCAACAACAACGCCAGGCCTGCTCAGGGTCGTGCTCAAGCTAACAATGTTGAACTGAATGGAGCATCGCATTCTTTTAAGTCTTAAGATTTTGCATACATGCATGGCATTAAGTACGAGGAGATGAACATTCCAATAGTGATAAACACCCCTGCTGGCCAATGCCAAACCTCCATGTTTTGTCCAGATGTCCTCATTGAAATAGGAGGACTGGAATTCCATGCCCTCCCATTATATTGAAGTCCTCTAAGATCGACCTTATTTTGGGAATGGATTGGTTGAAAGTACATACTGCGTCTATCGTTTATGCCACCAAAACTGTCCACCTTCTGCATCCTTCGAATGAGATAGTCAGCTACCATGCTCATCTAATTTGAGATGTTGAAGCCCGGCTAAATTCCATGAATGCTTTAGATGAGTCACCTCTTGAGGGGATTGAAAACATTCGAGTTGTTCGGGATTTCCTGGATGTTTTTCCGGAAAAACTTCCAGGGATTCCCCCTGCTAGAGCTGTCGAGTTTGTCATCGACCTGCTACCTGGTACCACTCCTATAGCCAAGCGTCCATATAAGATGCCACCACATGAACTCCTTGAACTTAAGCAAGAAATTGACAATTCGCTATGGCTGGGTTTCATTCGTCCAAGTTCCTCTGCTTGGGGAGCACCTTCTCTCTTTGTTAAGAACAAGGATGGGACAAACCGCCTGGTCCAGGATTATCGACCAATCAACCAAGCTACAATTCAGAACAAATATCCACTTCCTCAGATCAATGATTTGTATGATCAACTTGTTGGTGCCTCAATTTTCTCTAAGCTCGACTCGAGGTTGGGATACCATCAGATCCGTGTTCGTGAAGAGGATATTCCTAAGACCGCATTTGTTACTCGCTATGGTTCATACGAGTACACGGTCATGTCCTTTGGTCTAACCAATGCTCCAGCAACCTTCTCCTGTTTAATGAATTATATCTTCATGGACTACCTCAAAAAATTCGTCGTGGTTTATTTGGATGATATTCTGGTATTTTTCAAGAATAAAGAAGAGCATGTTGAACATCTTCATCTTGTACTCGAAAGACTCCGAGAACATCAGCTATATGCCAAGTATTCCAAGTGTGAGTTCTGGATGGACGAAGTAACCTACCTTGGTCATGTGATCCCGAAGGATGGTATTGCGGTCAACCCTGAACGAGTTCAGGCTATTCTTGACTGGACTCTCCCGAAGAATGTCAAGCAAGTCAGAAGTTTTCTCGGACTCGCCAACTATTGCCGTCGATTCGTTGAGAACTTCTCCAAGATTGCAAAGCCCTTAACCAATCTGCTTCACAAAGGTGTTAAATATGAGTGGACAGAAAAATGTCAGGAGAGCTTTCAGGGACATAAAGACAAATTGACGTATCCTCTAGTGCTTGCTCCTCCGGATACTCGTAAGGACTTTGTCATTTATTGTGACGCTTCATGTCAGGGAATAGGCTGTGTCCTAATGCAAGAACACAATGCAGTTGCTTATGCCTCTCGTCAGTTGCGTCCTCATGAAGAGAACTACCCAGTTCATGACCTTGAACTTGCTGCAGTAATTCATGCAATGAAAGAGTGGCGACAATACCTTGTTGATAATCGTTGCGAGATCTACACCGATCACTAAAGTCTGAAGTACATGTTTACTCAGCCAGATTTGAATCTCCATCAACAGAGATGGATGGAGCGCATAGCAGATTACAATGTGGGAATTTCTTATACACCTGGCAAGGCTAATGTAATGGCTGATGCTTTGAGCCGCAGGTCATACTGCAATCACACGCAGGTCCATAAGGTTCACCCCCGTCTTCAACAAGAATTTCGCAAGCTAAACCTCCATATTGTTCCTCAGGGTTATCTCGCTCCCCTTACTGAAGGGTCCTACAAAATGAACATGCATGTTGTTTCCCAGGGTTCTCTTAATACCCTAGTTGCTAAACCAGATCTTGTGGACGTCATCAAGTGGATGTCACACCTTGTGTTTTGCCTCATGACTAAGTTATCATGACTCCAAAATTAGGGCCAATTAAAACTTTTTGAGTGGATTTGACTGCTTTACTTGTGTGTTATTTGCTTGCTAGTTTGATTGCTTGCTGGTGTTCTATAATTCATAAAACATCCTCCTATCCTCAAGAACCCTTTTTCCTTGATCCCAAATATTGTCCAATGATCATGCCATGTGAATAGGCTTCAAAATATTTATACGAAATATTATTTTGGCCAAAAAGCATTTATTTAAATTAGGTTTTCAAAACCTCTTGATTTGAGATTCGCACTGCAAGTCCCCCAAATAGGGTGGATACTCTTGACCCAAACGCTTTATTTGAAACCCACTATATATATGACTTCCCAAAAACACAAAATATTATTTTTAAAGATTATATTACTATTTTATTTAAAGGCTTTTTCTTAAGGCTAGAAATGGTCTTTCATAGGGAAAAAATATTTAAATGCTTTAAAAATATTTTAGAAAATTTAGGAAAACTCAGTGGACATATATTGTACATATATAAGAGTTTCAACACATGGTCATGTTCAAAATATTGGACAAAGCCCTTCAAAACCATTTCTGCCTATCTCAAGCATTTGAAATATTTCTATAAGAAATATTCATATCTTGCCAAGTTTCATATCAATACCAAAACCCCTTCTGTCCAGAACCAAATTTGAGCAACTTTACATTGTGAAGTTTCTCCTTTCAATCTCAAAACTTGTGGACATGTTCTAATCCCCAAATAATGATGTTACACCATGTGGTGCATCAAGGAGAGCAGATACACTTGTCCAAATCCCCTTAGAACCATTTTTGTTGATTCCAAGAATTTGGTAATATTACATTACCAAGTTTCTCCATTGGTGCCCAAACTTTTTGTGCATGTTATAGTCCTTAAAATATGACACCACATCTAGTGGTGCATCAGGGAGGATATTTTTTCTTAGCTAGATCTAAGCAACTCCACTTTTGCCAATTTCTAGGGTTTGAAACTTTTACATTGGCCACTTTCTCTAAATGTGGTCAAAACATGTGATCAGTACCAAATGGACTTACCATTTACCTATGGTAAATATCAGGGCCATTGGATACTCCTAGATATCCTAGGACAACATGAAACACCTTCATCCATGAACTTGTGGACAAGGAAAGTGGGCCCAAAAATATTCCCCTTGCCCCAACTTTTTACCATAGTATATTCTAACCCCAATGCACCTCGAGTAACCTTTCCATGGCCTCTGATCATTTATTGGGGGGTAACTCTCTCTTTTCCCTCTCGTTTTACCATGGAAAGACCTATTCTTCCCCTCCCCCACTATTCTGTTCATGCCAATGCCCCCAAAATTTGCCACAACCTCATATGCATACTGATGCATCCATCCAAGCGCAAAGATGGCATGCTCACATGGAAAATATGAGTAGTTCATCTAAACCTCCATTATGGTAGAAATTGTGGCCTTGCACTGCAAGTACTCTGTAGAATCATCTCCCTGAGTTGAAAATTGGTGGACTTGTAGTCCCTTCATAGCTAAGTCCACTAGACAAGGTTTTTCCCCAATTTGCCTCCAGTAAACACCCATGATCTGGCCCCCAAGTTTGCTGCTGCTAACTTACCCCTATGGAACCCCCATCTCCCCTACTCTATTAACCTCAAGATTGCACCAGTGGCCTCTACAATGCATGCCTTGGCATGCTGGACATCTTTTGCCTGCCAAAAAGATGCCCTGGACAAGCTATGGCGTGGTGACCACGTCGTTGACATGTAGAAACAGCGCTCTGCCAATTGTCCTTGCCCAATAGGAGGCTCCCGACAGCCTTGGGCCTCGTTGTGGTATCCCCCGAGACCGCCTCGACGTCCACGACACGACAGAGTGTCGGGACCCTCCTCACTTGCCCTCATCTCTCCTTTGTCTCGCGTGCCCGGCGCCACTTCGCTCGGCCAGTGCCCGGCCTCACACGTGCAAGGCCTTGGCGGACGCCCCGCTCTCTTTCTCACTCCCTTGTGTCGTGGACGAGTTCCACAAACACCTCGGACGCGCTCCCGCAGCCCCCTAAGCACTCGAACAGTGGCGGGGTCCGAGCCGGTGCACGAGCTCGTAGTGCACCATTGCTTCGCCCATATAATGCAGCCCCGAGATCCCCTCGGCGCTCCCTTGGCTCTCTCCCCCTCTTAGGCACCTCCCTTACCTCCCCATCTCTCCTAGTGCTCTCCCCCTTCCTTCATGTCCACCTTGGCTCCGCTCGGCTTTGCTCAAATTTAAGCCTCTGCCTCTCTTCTTACCTCTAAGCTCCACCACAGCACTTCGGATGCCGCTGACCTCCCTCTACACTCTGTTCCCTCTTTGCCGTGACTCTGGAATCATGCCCCTTGTGGACGATGGCCTCCTCCGCCGCGGTAGAAACGGCGTGCAGCCTCGACCTCTCCAAGGCCTGGGAAAAGCCAAGGCATGTGCGGCTCGTCGCCCCGAGCTCACCCCCGGTCGGAGCGTCACCGGAAGCGGCTCGTGGCGCCGGGACGGGGCATCGGCACGGGCACAGCTGGCCTCCCCTACCCCTCCTTTGTTCAAACGGAGGTAGGAGGAGGACCTGCCAATGGGGCCCGCCGGTCAGTTGACGAAGTAGACGAAGTGCTCGGATGGACGAGAACCATGCAAAGACCTCGAAGACTTTGCGAAGCCAGGCGAGCAGCCCTTTGGCCATGTTAAGAAACCATTTTTATTTGCATGACATATAGCACTTTACTTTCATTATATTTGATCATGTGGAGTGACCACTTCGGTGGGTTTCTTCCAATACTTCTGCCGTTGACACTTGCATCGTGCATGACTCTACCACCTTATGAGGGTTATGTGGGTGGGTGTAGATAGGATGCTAGTAGATGCTACGCAAGTGGGATCGGGATTATGCATGGTGATGGAAAGAAGGAGATGATTTCTAAGACTATTCGAAAACCCCATCGGGTGCCACTAATGCCCGAGGGAGATGATGATGTGTTGGGTGACCACTTGAGAAAGAAGTGGTGTACCAGAGGAAGTGAGTGTGTGTGTTTTCGAAAATGGAGGGTTTAAGATTTGTCGACCGTCCCAACCTTGCATGCGCAACAACGATACCCCTTATGGGACGGGCCTCTATTGATTACTTTGGTGGGTATTGGCAAGGAGCTGCATTACTAGTGGCGGGAGTGGCGCATTCACTCTCGATACGGGGTCATGCCGGTGTGGACGATCATGCGTTGTCTTCACAGGCACCAGGCACACCGTTGTTCCCTGCATGGATGCTACGAGTGATGTACATCATGTGGGCTGGGTACCAATCGAGTGGACTCTTTGTTGAGTATCGCCAGGGGAAAGGCATTGTTCGGGTGCTTACCTCGGGTATGTTATATACCACGAGTCATGGCTGACACGGAAGTTCCTCGAGTCTTGTGGGTAAAGTGTGCAACCTCCGCGGAGTGTAAAACTATTCGAATAGGCATGTCCATGGTCATGTAATATTGGGTGGTGCTGCTTAAGCCATGTCCAGATGTTTTCACAAACTTGGTGTGTGTGTGCACATGACAAAATGATGATACTTGAGAGAAGTCTCAAGACTTGATGTGATGAATGAACATGAGATGATCAACCCCTGCTTATGATGACATTGCATTCAAAATTGGCATTCCGCAAAATACTAATGTCTACTACGCAACCTTCTCCTTGTAGACGTTGTTGGGCCTCCAAATGCAGATGTTTGTAGGATAGTAGCAATTTTCCCTTAAGTGGGTGACCCAAGGTTTATCAATCCGCAGGAGGCATAGGATGAAGATGGTATCTCTCAAGCAACCCTGCAACCAAATGACAAAGAGTCTCTTGTGTCCCCAACACACCCAATACAATGGTAAGTTGTATAGGTGCACTAGTTCAGCGAAGAGATGGTGATACAAGTGCAATATGGATAGTAGATATAGGTTTTTGTAATCTGAAAATATAAAAACAGCAAGGTAACTAATAGTAAAAGTGAGCACGAACGGTATTGCAATGCTTGGAAACAAGGCCTAGGGTTCATACTTTCACTAGTGGAAGTTCTCTCAACAATGATAACATAATTGGATCATATAACTATCCCTCAGCCTGCAACAAGGAGTCACTCCAAAGTAACTAATAGCGGAGAACAAACGAAGAGATTATTGTTGGGTACGAAACCACCACAAAGTTATTCTTTCTGATCAATCTATTCAAGAGTCTGTAGTAAAATAACACGAAGCTATTCTTTCCGTTCAATCTATCCTAGAGTTCTTACTAGAATAACACCTAAGACACATATCAACCAAGACCCTAATGTCACCTAGATACTCCATTGTCACCCCAAGTATCTGTGGGTATGATTATACGACATGCATCACACAATCTCAAAATCGTCTATTCAACCAACACATAGAACTTCAAAGAGTGCCCCAAAGTTTCTACCGGAGAGTCAAAACGTGTGCCAAGCCCTATGCATAGGTTCCCGAGGTCACGGAACCCGCAAGTTGATCACCAAAACATACATCAAGTACTCACATGAATATCCCATTGTCACCACAAATAGACACGTGCAAGACATACATCAAGTGTTCTTAAGGACTCAATCCGATAAGATAACTTCAAAGGGAAAACTCAATTCATTACAAGAAGGGAGAGGGGGAAGAACATCATAAGATCCAAGTATAGTAGCAAAGCCCGCAGTACATAGAGATCAAGACATCTCAAGAACACGAGAGAGAGAGAGAGAGAGAGAGAGATCAAACACATAGCTTCTGGTACATACCCTCAGCCCCGAGGGTGGACTACTCCCTCCTCGTCATGGAGATCGCCGGGATGATGAAGATGGCCACCGGAGATGGATTCCCCCTTCGGCAGGGTGCCCGAACGGGCTTCCGATTGGTTTTTGGTGGCTACAGAGGCTTGTGGTGGCGGAACTCCCGAGCTAGGTTTAGTTCTGTTGGTTTCTCTATTTATAAGACCGTATGGCGTCGAGAACTAGTCAAGAGGGGCCACGAGGGAGTCACGAGCCCCCTAGGCGCGCCCTAGGGGGGCACCTCCTAGGCTCGAGACCTCCTCGGGCCTCCTCTCCGGTATCTCTTCCTTCTGGTATTTTTGATATTTTCCATAAAAAAGCATGGCGAAAGTTTATTCTGTTTGGACTCCATTTGATATTCCTATCTGAAAAAGGTCAATAACACGGAAAAACAGAAACTGGCACTGGGCACTGAGTTAATAAGTTAGTCCCAAAAATAATATTAAATAGCATATTCATGCATATAAAACATCCAAAGTTGATAATATAATAGCATGGAACAATCAAAAATTATAGATACGTTGGAGACGTATCAAGCATCCCCAAGCTTAACTCCTACTCGTCCTCGAGTAGGGAAGTGATAAAAACAGAATTTTTGATGTGGAATGCTACCTAGCATATTTATTATTATAATCTTCTTTATTGTGGCATGAAGGTTCAGATCCATGAGATTCAAAAGAATAGTTTAATATTGACATGAAAACAATAATACTTCAAGTATAACAACAAAGTAATCATGAACTTTTGAAATAACAAGGCCAAAGAAAGTTATCCCTACAAAATCATATAGTCTGGCTATGCTCCATCATCCCCACACAACGAATTTAAATCATGCACAACCCCGGTATTGGGCAAGTAACTGTTTTCGCACTCTTACTTTCTCAAACTTTTTCAACTCTCACGCAATACATGAGCGTGAGCCATGGATATAGCACTATAGGTGGAATAGAGTGTGGTGGAGGTTGTGAGGCAAAAAGGAGGAGATGGTCACATCG
Source organism: Hordeum marinum (assembly GCA_022496015.1). Classification (NCBI taxonomy): domain Eukaryota; kingdom Viridiplantae; phylum Streptophyta; class Magnoliopsida; order Poales; family Poaceae; genus Hordeum; species Hordeum marinum. The sequence goes on along the minus strand of CM039678.1, from coordinate 74,127,117 downwards.
ACTCGGCGTATCAATGGGCTATGGAGATGCCCATCAATAGATATCAATGTGAATGAGTAGGGATTGCCATGGAACGGATGCACTAGAGCTAAAAGTGTATGAAAGCTCAAAAATAAAAACTAGTGGGTGTGCACCCAACTTGCTTGCTCATGAAGACCTAGGGCAATTTGAGGAAGCCCATCATTGGAATATACAAGCCAAGTTATATAATGAAAATTCCCACTAGCATATGAAAGTGACAAAACAAGAGACTCTCTATCATGAAGAACATGGTGCTATTTTGAAGCACAAGTGTGGAAAAAGATAGTAGCATTGTCCCTTCTCTATTTTTCTCTCAATTTTTTGTTTGGGCTCTTTGGCCTATTTTTTTTCTTTTTTTTTGGTGGGCATCTTTGGCCTCTTTTTTTATTTCCTCACATGGGACAATGCTCTAATAATGATGATCATCACACTTTTATTTACTTAAAATCAATACTCAGAACAATAATGACTCTATATGAATGAAAGTGATGGCACATGTCATGACACGGAACGGTGGAAGTTGCATGGCAATATATCTTGGAATGGCTATGAAAATGCCATAATAGGTAGGTATGGTGGCTGTTTTGAGGAAGGTATATGGTGGGTTTATGCACTGGCGAAAGTTGTGCGGCACTAGAGAGGCTAGCAAAGGTGGAAGGGTGAGAGTGCGTATATACCATGGACTCATATTAGTCATAGAGAACTCACATACTTGTTGTGAAAGTTTTATTAGTAATTGAAACAAATTGCTAGACGCATGCTCCTAGGGGAAGGGTTGGTAGGAGTTAACCATCACGCGATCCCGACCGCCACACAAAGGATGACACTCAATAAAAACATCATGCTCCGACTTCCTAACATAGCGGTTCACCATACGTGCATGCTACGGGAATCACAAACTCTAACAGAAGCATTTCTACCAATCCATAATTACTCACTAGCATGACTCTAATATCACCATCCTTATATCTCAAAACTATATGCAAAGAATCAAACTTCTCATAGTATTCGATGCACTCTGTATGAAAGTTTTTATTATATCCCTCTTGGATGCCCATCATATTAGGACTAGATTTATGACCTAATAAAATTACCATGCTGTTTAAGACTCTCAAAATAATATAAGTGAATCATGAGAGTTCAACTATTTCTATAAAATAAATTCATAGCAATGCTCTACAAAGATATAAGTGAAGCACTAGAGCAAAAGAAAAACTACTCCAAAAGATATAAGTGAAGATCAATGAGTAGTTGAATAATTATTTGGCTATGTGAAGACTCTCCCATCTAAGAATTTCATATCCTAAGTACCTTATTCAAACAAAATAAAATGACACTCCAAGGATAGCACGAATCATGTGAAGAAGCAAAAACTTAGGTTCAACTAATACTAACCGATAATTGTTGAAGAAGAAAGGTGGGATGCCAACCGGGGCATCCCCAAGCTTAGATGCTTGAGACTTCTTGAAGTATGGATTGGGGTGCCTTGGGCATCCCCAATCTTGAGCTTTTGTGTCTCCTTAATTCCTCTCATATGGTGGTTTTCAAAATCTTAAAAACTTCATCCACACAAAACATAACAAGAACTCGTGAGATAGGTTAGTATAAATCAATGCAAAACTATATCATCCTATACTGTAGAAAATCACTAATATTATTATTTGACACTGAACACTAAATTCCTCTGCATATTTAAAACTCCCATCATCAAATGGAATCATTAAGCAAGCAAACATATGCGAACAATGCAAACATAACAGCAATCTGCCTAAAAAGAACAGTCTGTGAAGAATGCAGCAAGATCCATACTTAATTAACTCCAAAAAATCTGAAAAAAATATTCCACTCTGTATGGAATTTATAAGAGCATACTGTGTCCAAATTTCAAGTTATTCTCACATACAAAAAATTCTAGGGAATTTTTTGCACTACAAGCAAACTTTGTGTTTTGGAACAACAACTCTTATACTTGCAAGTTAAGCGTGGTAAAGGCTATCCTTGACATTTTTATTGAACTAAATGATGAAAGACATTAACATTAATATAAATAACAGAAATTAATTACTAATAAAAGAAAATGATGCTCCAAGCAAAAAACATATCATGTGGTGAATAAAAATATAGCCCCATGTAAAGTTACCGATGGATTAAAGACGAAAGAGGGGATGCCTTCCCGGGGCATCCCCAAGCTTAGGCTCTTTGGTGTCCTTGAATATGGCTTGGTATTCCTTGGGAATACCCAAGCTTAGGCTCTTTATACTCCTTGTTCCATTGTCCATCCTAACTTTACCCAAAACTTGGAAACTTCACAACACAAAACTTAACGAAACTTCGTGAGATGGGTTAGTATAATAAAGACAAATCATTCATTTTGGTACTGTGAATAAAAGATTAATAAATTTTCCCACACAACTCCTACTGTATATTATCATTTCCACAATTTATATCACTTAATATAATCTATGGAAACACTAAAACAAGCAAACAATGCATTGAAAACAGAATCTGTCAAGAACAGAACAGTCTGTAATGATCTGAATGATAAACATACTTATACACCTCCAAAAACTCTGAAACAATTATGAAAATTAAGTCAATTTGTATATAAATCATCAGAAAAAATAATCAACACAAAATATCTCTCTGGATAAAAATTAAAAATAATGTCGTGAGCACAAAGTTTTTGCCTTTTTCAGCATGATCAAACAACTATCACCCAAACTAATTATAAAGGCTTTACTTGGCACTTTATTGAAATAAAAGCTATAAAACATGATTAATACAGAAGCTTAATCATGTGAATGCACAAAAACAGTAAGGATACATATTGGGTTGTCTCCCAACAAACACTTTTCTTTAATGCCTTTCAAGCTAGGCATGATGATTTCAATGATGCTCACATAAAAGATAATGATTGAAACATAATGGAAGCATCATGAAGCATATGACTAGCACATTTAAGTATAACCCACTTCCTATTCATAGGGATTTTGTGAAGAAACAACTTATTGGATCAAGAATCATCTAGCATAGGAAGGCAAAACAAGCATAGCTTCAAAAAAATCAACACATAGAGAGGAAACTTGACATTATTGCAATATGTAGAAGCATATGATCCTCTCTCATAACAATTTTCAGTAGCATCATGAATGAATTAAAAAATATAACCAGCACCTAAAGCATTATTTTCATGATCTACAAGCATATAAATTTTACTACTCTCCACATAAGCAAATTTATTCTCATGATTAATAGTGAGAGTATCGTAAAAGACTTGAATACTACGAATAGTTTCCACATTAAAAGAGTGATGTTTAGCAAAAGGGTAATCATAATTGTGAAAAGTTTTATAATCATTCTTATTTATAGCATAAGTATCATCAAAATAATCATCATAAATAGGGGGCATGCTTTCATCATAATAAATTTGATCATTCAAAGTGGGGGAACTAAAAAGATCATCTTCATCAAACATAGCATCCCCAAACTTGTGGCTTTGCATATCATTAGAATCATGGGTATTAAAAGAATTCATACTAACAATATTGCAACCATGCTCATCATTAACATATTTTATGCCAAGCATTCTGTGTAATTCTTCCTTTAGCACTTGAGCACAATTTTCTTTTCCATCATTTTCACGAAAGACATTAAAAAGATGAAGCATATGAGGTAACCTTAATTCCATTTTTTGTTTTCTTTCAATAAACTAAACTAGTGATAAAACAAGAAACTAAAAGATTCTATTGCAAGATCTAAAGATATACCTTGAAACGCTAACCTCCCCGGCAACGGCGCCAGAAAAGAGCTTGATGTCTACTACGCAACCTTCTCCTTATAGACGTTGTTGGGCCTCCAAGTGCAGAGGTTTGTAGGACAGTAGCAATTTTCCCTTAAGTGGGTGACCTAAGGTTTATCAATCCACAGGAGGCATAGGATGAAGATGGTATCTCTCAAGCAACCCTGCAACCAAATAACAAAGAGTCTCTTGTGTCCCCAACACACCCAATACAATGGTAAGTTGTATAGGTGCACTAGTTCGGCGAAGAGATGGTGATACAAGTGCAATACGGATAGTAGATATAGGTTTTTGTAATCTGAAAATATAAAAACAGCAAGGTAACTAATAGTAAAAGTAAGCACGAACGGTATTGCAATGCTTGGAAACAAGGCCTAGGGTTCATACTTTCACTAGTGGAAGTTCTCTCAACAATGATAACATAATTGGATCATATAACTATCCCTCAACGTGCAACAAGGAGTCACTCCAAAGTAACTAATAGCAGAGAACAAACGAAGAGATTATTGTCGGGTACGAAACCACCACAAAGTTATTCTTTCTGATCAATCTATTCAAGAGTCCGTAGTAAAATAACACGAAGCTATTCTTTTTGTTCAATATATCCTAGAGTTTGTACTAGAATAACACCTTAAGACACATATCAACCAAGACCCTAATGTCACCTAGATACTCCATTGTCACCTGAAGTATGGGTATGATTATACGACATGCATCACACAATGTCAAAATCATCTATTCAACCAACACATAAAACTTCAAAGAGTGCCCCAAAGTTTCTACCGGAGAGTCAAAACGTGTTCCAAGCCCTATGCATAGGTTCCCAAGGTCACGAAACCCGCAACTTGATCACCAAAACATACATCAAGTACTCACATGAATATCCCATTGTCACCACAGATAGACACGTGCAAGACATACATCAAGTGTTCTTAAAGACTCAATCCGATAAGATAACTTCAAAGGGAAAACTCAATTCATTACAAGAAGGGAGAGGGGGAAGAACATCATAAGATCCAAGTATAGTAGCAAAGGCCGCGGTACATAGAGATCAAGACATCTCAAGAACACGAGAGAGAGAGAGAGAGAGATCAAATACATAGCTATTGGTACATACCCTCAGCCCCGAGGGTGGACTACTCCCTTCTCGTCATGGAGATCACCGGGATGATGAAGATGGCCACCGGAGATGGATTCCCCCTCCAGCAAGGTGCCGGAACGGGCTCCTGATTGGTTTTGGTTGGCTATAGAGGCTTGCGACGGCGGAACTCCCAATCTAGGTTTAGTTCTGGTGGTTTCTCTATTTATAAGACCGTATGGCGTCGAGAACAAGTCAAGAGGGGCCACGAGGGAGTCACGAGCCCCCTAGGCGCGCCCTAGGGGGGGCGCCTCCCAGGCTCGTGACCTCCTTGGGCCTCCTCTCCGATATCTCTTCCTTCTGGTATTTTTGATATTTTCCATAAAAAATCACGGCGAAAGTTTTATTTCGTTTGGACTCCATTTGGTATTCCTATCTGAAAAGGTCAAAAACACGGAAAAAACAGAAACTGGCACTAGGCACTGAGTTAATAAGTTAGTCCCAAAAATAATATAAAATAACATATTCATGCATATAAAACATCCAAAGTTGATAATATAATAGCATGGTACAATCAAAAATTATAGATACGTTGGAGACGTATCAAATACCTTCTTAGTGCTAGTTCATGCATTGTTATTGCCTTGTTCCAAACATGGGTTGCTTGCGAGTACATTCAAAGTACTCATTGGCTTGCCACTGGTCATTTTATTTGCCAGGCATGAATGATCAGGTTATGATGAAGATTACCTTGGTGATGGACATGTGAGCTAGGAAGCTTCCCAATCAGAATGCATGTAGGGTTAAGGCAGATGGCATGGGTTCACGCTATCATTGAAGATTTCCGTTGCAATCGTATGAAAACTTGGCCATAAAGGCCATATTTGAGTAAACCGCTATGTAATGGATGTAAGACTCTTGTTATCCAGATTCTGTGTGTTCAGTGAGCATTGATCTCTATGATCACTGTGCACGTACATTCGATGATCACGACTTATGAGTCGGGATCCCCATAGAGCTGGTATGAGAGCCATCCTGATTGTAGGAAGCCCTTAGTTAGCATGGACGTTAGTTAGGACAAAATTATTTTTCCAGACCCTTCAAAATTACTTACAAAGCCTCTATATTTCTAACATGTCCAAAATTTTCAAAGGAAGCAAATGTTTTTGCCTTAGCACTTCCACCCCTATTCTCTTGACTCTCTTCGTCTGATTTGTTTTGAAAACCTTGCAATGGTCGCTTCTACCCTTGTGGCCATGACCATAGGATTCCTTGTAATCCTCGTGGGTAACCTGGAAGGAAGCCAGACGATTGTCGACATATCTTGGACCCAAGTTGGCGACACTAGACCATGAGCTACCAACAGAAGATACCTTCTCGAAGGATGAGGATGTCAAGACTTAGATGATAGTGACACACTCGACACTGCCCTAGGTTGATGCAACCTTGGCTTGCGATGATCAGGGCGTAAGAAATGCAAGGTCGTTATATGCATCGCTAATAGAGCAAACCTGCCATTATCGTTGTTGTATCGGTAACCACCGGTGGATGAGAACCTAACCATTTGGTCTGCCTCACTATAGTGAGCTGGAAAACGGTTCTCATCATCCCCCATTCTTGGTGCCGATGATATCATCAACGTGACCGGCAGGATACAACTCTACCATGCCTTGTTAATGTCATTACATAAAAGATTGTTGATACGTATCCAACGTATCTACTTTTCCAAACTCTTTTTCCCTTGTTTTGGAATCTAATTTGCATGATTTGAATGAAACTAACCCGGACTGACGTTGTTTTCAGTAGAACTGCCATGGTGTTGTTTTTGTGTAGAAATAAAAGTTCTCGGAATGACCTGGAAACTTACGAGGATTTTTTTGGAATATATAAAAAATACCGGAGAAAGAATCAACCGAAGATGATCTGCCAGTGGGCCACGAGCCTAGGAGCCACGCCCCCCCTAGGGCGCTCCTGGCAGGCTCGTGGGGCCCACGTGGCTCCTCCAACCTCCTCTCCAACTCCATATAGCCTCTTTCATCCAGAAAAAAATTAGGAGCGAAGAGTTCATCGTGTTTTACGATACGGAGCCGCCACCACCACCTATTCTTCCTCGGGAGGGCAGATCTGGAGTCCATTCTGGCCTCCGGAGAGGGGAAATCGACACCATCGTCATCATCAACCATCCTCCATCGCCAATTTCATGATGCTCTCCATCGTTCGTGAGTAATCTCACCGTAGGCTTGCTGGACGGTGAGGGGTTGGATGAGATCTATCATGTAATCGAGTTAGCTTTGATAGGGTTTGATCCCTAGTATCCACTATGTTCTAGGATTGATGTTGCTACCACTTTGCTATGCTTAATGCTTGTCACTAGGGCCCGAGTTCCATGATTTCAGATCTGAACCTATTATGTTTTCATCAATATATGTGTGTTCTTGATCCTATCTTGCAAGTTGTAGTCACCTACTATGTGACCCGGCAACCCCGGAGTGACAATAGCCGGAACCACTCCTGGAGATGACCATAGTATGAGGATTCCATGTATTCACCATGTGCTAATGCTTTGTTCCAGTTCTCTATTAAAAGGAGACCTTAATATCCCTTAGTTTCCATTAGGACCCCGCTGCCACGGGAGGGATGGACAAAAGATGTCATGCAAGTTCTTTTGCATAAGCACGTATGACTATATACGGAATACATGCCTACATTACATTGATGAACTGGAGCTAGTTACATATCACACTATGTTATAACTGTTGCATGATGAATGCTATCCGACATAATCATCCATCACTGATCCAATGCCTATGAGCTTTTCCTATACTGGTCCTTGCTTAGTTACTTTACCGCTACGGCTGTCACACTTGTTGGAAATATGCCCTAGAGGCAATAATAAATTGGTTATTATCATATTTCCTTGTTCATGATAATCGTTTATTATCCATGCTATAATTGTGTTAATCGGAAACTCAGATATATGTGTGGATACATAGACAACACCATGTCCCTAGTATGCCTCTAGTAGACTAGATCATTGATCAAAAGATGGTTAAGGTTTCCTAGCCATGGACATGAGATGTGATTTCATAACGGGATCACATCTTTAGGAGAATGATGTGATGGACAAGACCCAAACTACAAACGTAGCATATGATCGTGTCAGTTTAGTGCTACTGTTTTCTGCATGTCAAGTATATGTTCCTATGAACATGAGATCATGCAACTCACAGACATCGGAGGAGTGCCTTGTGTGTATCAAATGTCGCAACGTAACTGGGTGGCTATAAAGGTGCTCTACAGGTATCTCCGAGGGTGTCTGTTGACTTGGCAGGTATCTCCGAGGGTGTCTATTGACTTGGCATGGATCAAGACTCGGTAATGCAACATCACAATAAGCCTTGCAAGCAATGTGACTAATTGTTAGTTGCGGGATCTTGTATTACGGAATGAGTAAAGAGACTTGCCGGTAACGAGGTTGAACTAGGTATGGAGATACCGACGATCGAATCTCGGGCAAGTAACATACCGAAGAACAAAGGGAACATCATACGGGATTAACTGAATCCTTGACATAGAGGTTCGACCGATAAAGATCTTCGTAGAATATGTAGGAACCAATATGGGCATCCAGGTCCCGCTATTGGTTATTGACCGTAGAGGTGTCTCGGTCATGTCTACATAGTTCTCGAACCCGCAGGGTCTGCACACTTAAGGTTTGGTGACGTTTCGGTAGTATAGATTTATGTATGGTGGTGACCGAAGGTTGTTTGTAGTCCCGGAAGAGATGCCGGACGTCATGAGGAGCTCTAGAATGGTCCAGAGGTAAAGATTCATATATAGGAAGTACTATTTTGGTCGCCGGAAAAGTTTCGGGCTCATCGGTAGTGTACCGGGAGTGCCGGTAGTGTATTGGGAGACCATCGGGAGGCATATTTCGACCCAAGAGGCTACTGTTGGGGAAAGTCGCATGGGAAATAAAAATTTTCCTACGCACACGCAGATCTATCCATGGTGATGAGCATCTACGAGAGGGAGAGTGGATCTACATACCCTTGTAGATCGCTAAGCGGGAAGCGTTAAGAAACGAGGTTGGTGTAGTCGAACATCTTCGCGATCCAAATCGCCAAGCGTCCCGCGATCTGATCACGATCCATCCCGCGATCCAATCACGATCCGTCCTGTGATCTCATCACGATCCGTCTCACGATCTTGATCACGATCTGTCCCGTAAATTCATCATGATCTGTTCCGCGATCTCATCACGAACCGTCTCGCGATCTCGATCACGGTCCTTCCGATCTAGCGCCGAACGAACGACACCTCTGCATTCAGCACCCGTACAGCTTGATGACGATCTCCGCATTCTCGATCTAGCAAGAGGGGTGGAGAGGTAGAAGAGTTCTCCGGCAGAGTGACGGTGCTCCGGCGATGGTGGTGGAGCTATTCCGGCAAGGCTTCGCCTAAGCACTGCAGAAATCCGATCTAGAGGAGAAACTATGCACTAGAGATTAGGGTTTGCACGTGGCTGAAAATCAAGTGCAAAACCCTAGAAATCCACTAGTATATATAGGAGGAGAGGAGGGGAGGAGGCAGCCTTGGCCTCCAAGGCTAGCTGGTTCGGCCGAAGTGGGAGGTGGAGGAGGACTCTCCTCCTCCACTCCTAGTAGGACTAGGACTCTTCCTTTTTGCCTGTTTTCCACCTTTTTTCCTTTGGGTTTCTTTCTTCCAGCCACATGGGCCTATTGTGGTTGTTCCACCAGCCCACTAAGGGATGGTTATTACTTTCCCACAGCCCATGAATCCTCTTGGGTCGAAATACCCCTCCCGGAGGTCTCCCGATACACTACCGGCACTCCCGGTACACTACCGATAAGCCCGGAACTTTTCCGGCGACCAAAACATGACTTCCTATATATGAATCTTTACCTCCGGACCATTCCGGAGCTCCTCGTGACGTCCAGGATCGCTTCCGGGACTCCTAATAAACTTCTCTCACCACCATACATAACTCTATACTACCGAAACGTCACCAAACCTGAAGTGTGCAGACCCTGCGGGTTTGAGAACTATGTAGACATGACCGAGACACCTCTACGGTCAATAACCAATGACGGGACAGGGATGTCCACATTGGTTCCTACATGTTCTATGAAGATCTTTATCGGTCGAACCTCTATGTGAAGGATTCAGTTAATCCCGTATGATGTTCCCTTTGTTCTTCGGTATGTTACTTGCCCGAGATTCGATCGTCGGTATCTCTATACCTAGTTCAACCTCGTTACCGGCAAGTCTCTTTACTCGTTCCGTAATACAAGATCCCGCAACTAACAATTAGTCACATTGCTTGCAAGGCTCATTGTGATGTTGTATTACCGAGTGGGCCCCGAGATACCTCTCCGTCACACGGAGTAACAAATCCCAGTCTCGATCCATGCCAACTCAACAGACACCCTCGGAGATACCTGTAGAGCACCTTTATAGTCACCCAGTTACGTTGTGATGTTTGATACACACAAGGAACTCCTCCGATGTCCATGATTTGCATGATCTCATGGTCATAGGAACACATACTTGACATGCAAAAAACAGCAGCAATAAACTGACACGATCATATGCTACGTTTTGTAGTTTGGGTCTTGTCCATCACATCATTCTCCTAATGATGTGATCCCATTATCAAATGACATCTCATGTCCATGGCTAGGAAACCTTTACCATCTTTTGATCAACGAGATAGTCTATTAGAGCATACTAGGTACATGATTTTGTCTATGTATCCACACATGCATCTAAGTTTCCGGTCAATACAATTATAGCATGGATAATAAACAATTATCATGAACAAGGAAATATGATAATAACTAATTTATTATTGCCTCTAGGGCATATTTCCAACAACTACATGGTCTGTGGGAGAGTAAATACCAGCGCTTAGTGGGCTGGTGGAAATCTCACACAAGGCCCATGAGGCTCGGAAGAAAAGCCCAAAGAGAAAAAGGTGGAAAAAGGCAAAAAATAGGGTGAATTCTAGTCCTACTAGGATTGGAGGTGGATTCCACCTCTCCCACTTGATTTGGCCGACCCAATTGTTGGTCCTTTGAGGGCCAAGCCTCCTCCTCTCTTCCTCTTATATTACTAGAGGTTTTAGGGTTTTTTGGCCCCAGATTTTAGCCATGTGCTACCCGTTCCTCCAGTGCATAGTTTCTCCTCTAGATCGGATTTCTGCAGTGCTTAGGCGAAGCCCTGCCAGAATAGCTCCACCACCATCGCTGGAGCGCCGTCACGCTGCTAGAGAACTCTTCTACCTCTCCGCTCCCTCTTGCTGGATCAAGAAGGCGGAGATCGTCATCAAGCTGTACGTGTGCTGAACGCAGAGGTGCCGTCCATTCGGCGCTAGATCGGAAGAACCATGATCAAGATCGGGATCGTGATGAGATCGCGGGACGGATCATGATGAGTTCAAGGGATAGATCGTGATCAAGATCGTGAGACAGATCGTGATGAGATCGCGGGACGGATCGTGATGAGATCGCGGGACGCTCGGAGATTTGGATCGCGAAGAAGTTTGACTACACCAACCGCGTTTCTTAACGTTTCCTGCTTAGCGATGTACAAGGGTATGTAGATCCACTCTCCCTCTCGTAGATGCTCATCACCATCCTGACTGTAGGAAGCCCTTAGTTAGCATGGCAGGTAGTTAGGACAAAAGTTTTTTTCCAGACCCTTCAAAATTACTTACAAAGCCTCTATATTTCTCACTTGTCCGAAATTTTCAAAGGAAGCAAAGGTTTTTGCCTTAGCACTTCCACCCCTATTCTCTTGACTCTCTTTGTCTGATTTGTTTTGAAAACCTTGCAATGGTCGCTTCTACCCTTGTGCCCATGACCATAGGATTCCTTGTAATCCTCGTGGGTAACCTGGAAGGAAGCCAGACGATTGTCGACATATCTTGGACCCAAGTTGGCGACACTAGACCATGAGCTACCAACATAAGATACCTTCTCGAAGGATGATGATGTCAAGACTTAGATGATAGTGACACCCTCGACACTGCCCTAGGTTGATGCAACCTTGGCTTGCAATGATCAGGGCGTAAGAAATGCAAGGTCATTATATGCATCGCTAAGAGAGCAAACCTGCCATTATCGTTGTTGTATCGATAACCACAGGTGGATGAGAACCTCACCATTTGGTCCGCCTCACTATAGTGAGCTAGAAAACGGTTCTCATCATCCCCTGTTCTTGGCGCCGATGATATCATCAACGTGACCGGCAGGATACAACTCTACCATGCGTTGTTAATGTCATTACATAAAAGATTGCTGATGCGTATCCAACGTATCTACTTTTCCAAACTCTTTCGCCCTTTTTTTGGAATCTAATTTGCATGATTTGAATGAAACTAACCCGGACTGATGCTGTTTTCAGCCGAACTGCCATGGTGTTGTTTTTGTGCAGAAATAAAAGTTCTCGGAATGACCTGGAAAATTACGAGGATTTTTTTCGAATATATAAAAAATATAGGAGAAAGAATCAACCGAAGATGAGCTGCCAGTGGGCCACGAGCCCAGGAGCTGCGCCCCCCTAGGGCGCGCCTGGCAGGCTCGTGGGGCCCACCTGGCTCCTCCGACCTCCTCTCCAACTCCATATAGCCTCTTTGGTCCAGAAAAAATTAGGAGAGAAGAGTTCATCGCGTTTTACGATACGGAGCCGCCGCCACCACCTGTTCTTCCCCGGGAGGGCAGATCTGGAGTCCATTCTGGGCTCCGAAGAGGGGAAATCGACGCCATCGTCATCATCAACCATCCTCCATCGCCAATTTCATGATGCTCTCCATCGTTCGTGAGTAATCTCATCATAGGCTTGCTGGACGGCGAGGGGTTCGATGAGATCTATCATGTAATCGAGTTAGTTTTTATAGGGTTTGATCCCTAGTATCCACTATGTTCTAAGATTGATGTTGCTACTACTTTGCTATGCTTAATGCTTGTCACTAGGGCCCGAGTGCCATGATTTCAGATCTGAACCTATTATGTTTTCATCAATATATGTGTGTTCTTGATCCTATCTTGCAAGTTGTAGTTACCTACTATGTGTTATGACCCGGCAACCCCGGAGTGACAATAACCGGAACCACTCCCGGAGATGACCATAGCGTGAGGATTCCATGTATTCACCACGTGCTAATGCTTTGTTCCAGTTCTCTATTAAAAGGAGACCTTAATATCCCTTAGTTTCCATTAGGACCCCGCCGCCACGGGAGGGATGGACAAAAGATGCCATGCAAGTTCTTTTCCATAAGCACGTATGACTATATACGGAATACATGCCTACATTACATTGACGAACTGGAGCTAGTTTCATATCACCCTATGTTATAACTGTTGCATGATGAATGCCATCCGACATAATCATCCATCACCGATCCAATGCCTATGAGCTTTTCCTATACTAGTCCTTGCTTAGTTACTTTACCACTACTGTTGTCACAGTTGCTACACAAATCACTGCTGCTACTGTTGCCACCATTACTGTTACTATCATACTACTTTGCTACTAAAACTTTGCTGCAGATAGTAAATCTTTCAGGTGTGGTTGAATTGACAACTCAACTGCTAATACTCGAGGATATTCTTTGGCTCCCCTTGTGTCGAATCAATAAATTTGGGTTGAATACTCTACCCTCGAAAACTGTTGCGATCCCCTATACTTGTGGGTTATCAAGACCTTTTTCTGGCGCCGTTGACGGGGAGCATAGCTCTATTCTCTGAGTCACTTGGGATTTATATCTGTTGATCACTATGAAGAATTTGCGAGACCCAAAAACTAAAGTTCTGCCCTCAACTATGAGGACAGGTAAGGAACTACCATCTAGCTCTGCACTTGATTCACCTTCTGTTATGAGTAAATTTGAGACACCGCCCCCTGCTATTAATTCTGATATGTTGCTTGTGCTTGATGATGCTACTTCTTCTATACATGATAATTATGATGATGCTTTGCTTTATAAGGATATGCCACTTGGTGAATTTCTTGATGCACAAATTGGTAGAGTTACTACTGAATCAACTGATACTTCTAAAACTGATGAAATTATTGAAATGGAACCTGCTGTTACACCTGTTAGACCTAGCCCTCCTACATATGAATTGCCTAATATACCTAAGGGTTATGTTATGGAAGGAGAGGTAGCTGAAGACTTTCTTGCTTGTAAGGATAGCTATGATCTTGAGAACTTATTATGCAAGTGGAAAGAAAAATCTCTGAATGCTAGAATGAAATATGATCCTAAGTTTGCTACTTCACCTATCTTTGTTACTGATAAGGATTATGAGTTCTCTATCGATCCTGAGTTAATCACTTTGGTTGAATCTGATCCTTTTCATGGTTATGAATCTGAAACTGTTGTAGCACATCTTACTAAACTGAATGATATTGCCACACTATTCACTAATGAGGAAAAAATTCGCTATTACTATATCCTTAAGTTGTTTCCTTTCTCACTAAAGGGTGATGCTAAAACTTGGTTTACTTCTCTTGCTCGTGGTTGTGTGTGTAGCCCCCAGGATATGATATACTACTTCTCTAAGAAATATTTTCCTGCCTATAAGGAAGAAGCTGCCTTGCAGGATATATATAACTTTGTGCAAATTGAAGAAGAGAGTCTCCCACAAGCTTGGGGGAGGCTTGTCCAGTTACTTAATGCTTTGCCTGATCACCCTCTTAAGAAGAATGAAATACTTGATATCTTTTATAATGGACTAACCAATGCTTCTAGGGACCACCTAGATAGTTGTGCTGGCTGTGTTTTCAGGGAACAAACCGTGGAACAAGCTGAAATTCTATTAAATAATATCTTGAGCAATGATAAAGCTTGGACTATTCTCGAACCACCTCCGAAGCCAACTCCGAAGAAAAGAGGTATTCTATTCCTCAGTCCTGATGATATGCAAGAAGCAAAGAAATCTATGCGAGAGAAAGGTATTAAATCTGAAGATGTTAAGAATCTACCACCTATTGAAGAGATACATGGTCTTGATAACCCGACATAGGTAGTAGAGGTAAATTCTCTTTGTAGATTCAATGAGAGTGATATCCCTTATGATAAACCTGCTAGCTTATGCTTAGATGAATTTGATAACTTTGTTGCCAAACAACAAAGTTTTAATGATTATGTTAGCAGACAACTGGAACAAAATGCTCGTATGATTGATCATATAAGTGCTTGTGTAGATAGAAATGTTAATGATCTTAAGCTTATTGGTAAACATGCTTCTATGGTCGCTACTCAAGTAGAGCAAGTACTTAAGGCTCACAATGACTTGCTTAATGAGTTGAATAATAATTCTGTTAAAGTTGTTACTAGAGGTGGTAGAATGACTCAGGAACCTTTGTATCCTGAGGGCCATCCTAAGAGAGTTGAGAAAGATTCTAAAGGAATTAATACTGATGCACCTAGTCATTCTGGTAATAGGAAGAAAAAGAAAGATGATAAGAACTTGCATGCTAGTAAACCTGCTTCTGTTACACCTGAGAATCAAAATGATATATCTGTTTCTGATGCTGAGACACAATCTGGTGATGAACATGAGCCTAGTGATAATACTGATAATGATGTTCATATTGATGCTCAACCTAGTAATGATAATTATGTGGAGGTTGAACCTGCTATTGATCCTGATAACCCACAACCTAAGAATAAAAGATATGATAAGAGTGATTTTATTTCTAGGAAGCATGGTAAAGAAACAGAACCATGGGTTCAGAAACCCATGCCCTTTCCTCCCAAACCATCCAAGAAAAAGGATGATGAGGATTTTGAGCGCTTTTTTGAAATGATTAGACCTATATTCTTGCAAATGCGTTTAACTGATATGCTTAAAATGTCTCCTTATGCTAAATACATGAAAGATATCGTGACTAATAAAAGAAAGATACATGATGTTGAGATTTCCACCATGCTTGCTAATTACACTTTTAAGGGTGGGACTCCTAAGAAACTAGGTGATCCCGGAGTACCCACTATACCTTGCTCCATTAAAGGAAATTATGTTAGAACTGCTTTATGTGATCTTGGAGCCGGTGTTAGTGTTATGCCTCTCTCTTTATATCATAGACTTGAATTGGATAAGTTGACACCTATTGAAATGGCCGACAAATCAACTGTTTTACCTATCGACATTTGCGAGGATGTGCCTGTTGTGGTTGCGAATGTTACTATCTTAACGGACTTTGTTATTCTTGATATTCCCGAGGATGATGCCATGGCAGTCATCCTTGGAAGACCCATTTTAAACACTACAGGGGCTGTTATTGATTGCAACAAAGGCAATGTCACTTTCCATGTCAATCGTAATGAGCACACGGTGCACTTTCCGAGGAAATAATATCGGGTTCATTGCATAAATTCTATTGAAAAATCTTAATCCATTATTATTGGAAGCTTTGAATTCCCTATACCTACTGTCAAGATGAGATATGATATACTTATTGTTGGGGATATGCACATCCCCATTGAGGTAACCTAGTGATTTTTCGAAAATTCTCCGGTTTCATGTGATTCAAAAAAAGTTTGTCAAGGAGACCTGATCAACCTCATTGATGGATTTCTTTTGATGACCATGAGATGGATGAATCTAGAAGTCACAACCTTCTGTTCCCAACTTTTACTTCCTGTTATTTAGTAGAAAAATAATAAGTATAGCATTATTTTCCTGTCTTCTGCATTATCCGTCCAATAAAAAATGACCTAAAAATAAAAGTTCTTCAAATGCCCTGAAATTCAAGTAAGATTTTTTCTGGAATATTTAAGAATTTCTGAGATAGATAACTAGTCAGGTGGATGGATCAATGGGCCACTGGCCCAGGAGGCGCGCCCACCCCCCTCGGCGCGCCTGGCAGGCTCGTGGGTCCCACGTGGCCCCCCTCCACTTACTCCAGCACCCATCCTATTCTTCTACCTCCAGAAAAAAATCATCCCACAGCTCAAACCCATGTTCTTACTCATTTTGCTGTGTTTTTCGATCTCCTTGTGCAAAGCCCCATTCACCAAACTGTTTTGGGGAATTGTTCCTTGGTATGTGACTCCTCCATTGGTCCAATTAGTTTTTGTTCTAGTGCTTTATTCATTGTATATCATTGCTGCCTTGGTGACCTTGTTCTTGAGCTTTGCATGTTAATTTTATTTGGTCCCAAGTAGTTTAGATGCAAGATATGGCCTCTAAGCACATTTAGGAGTAGTTTCAATGAGTTTTGTTAAGATTTGTTCACTTTTATTTTGAGTCACTAAAAATTTCAGAATTATTTCAAAAAAAAGGAAAATGTTTAGGAAGAACTATCATGGTGGTTCCTCAAGCAAGAGGGGTCCCCGTCCCGCGATTCGGGAGCCCGATCCTTATTAGCCGAGGGATGCACCGGTGAACCATGTGAATGGCCTTCCGACGAATTCATGATTGATGCAGGTTTCAAGGAAGAGTTTGATACATTTATTCACAACACCGGGCTCGAAGAATTCATCTCCAATAAATGTGAACAGTATACTACACTCACTGCCTCTTTTGTTCGTAGATTCAAATTTTCAGTTGGCCATGACACATCCATACTGTTTGATCTTTATGACAAATCGTATACTATGGATTTAGAGTATTTTGATAGAATATGCAAGATACCTGATTGGGGTAGTCCCATTGACCCTCCTAAGTCCTCGGTTAGAGATTTTATTTCCAGTATAACTGTTGGAGAAACTAGAGACATTGCGCAGGCTACCATGGGGAGCATTCATTTTCCTGCCTTACATTATTTTGCCCTCTTCATAGGTAGATGCATTAATGGTAAGCATGACCATAGCCACCTCTGCGCACCTGACCTCAGTATACTTAAGAGTGCAGTAACAGGTGATAGAAGTTTTAACATGGGAGCTATAATTGCTAGGAGACGAAATAACAATGCTAATGAAGGAGATTTCCTTGGTGGGATCTATGCCACTCGTCTAGCTAATTATCTTAAAATACCCATCCAGACAGGAGATCCCCCACTTCACAGTGCTTTCCTTGATCGTGTTGCTATGATACGCTTCCAGTTCCTTGAGAGGAGCAATGAGTCCCTCCTATACCGGTTAATATTTAACCGACATCGTGTTTTTCATATTACCCTTCCTGCTCCTGCCTTCTTTGATTTTCAGAGTAAACGAAGATATTACATAACCAGAGAAGAGGCAGGGGAGTATGAGAGAGAAGTGAAGGCTGCTCGCCTCCGTGAGGCAGCTATTCAGGGGGTAGCTGCCACGTCCCAGTACAACCCACATTATGATTTTGGATATCGCCCGGAGTACCCCGGAGCTGGTTACTTTCCTCCTTGGGAGTAGACCAACTTAGGCCAAAAGCCTAAGCTTGGCGGAGTACATGTTTGTCACCGACTTTATATTCATGTTCACACATTCGCCTTAATAGTCGGTGTTCACACTTTTTCATTATATCATCCATGCTAGTTTATTTTCTTTTTCTCGTATTCTTCTTGTGTGTTTGATTAAATTGAGAAAATCCAAAAAAATGAAAAATGAGAAAAACAAAAAATATTTAGTTGTAACTTTACATTCTTGCATGCTTAGTAGTAACTAAGAAAAGAAAACCCAAAAAGATTTCCCGTTCTTGTTTTGCCTGTTGGGAGCTTTCCCGTGTAAATAGTTTTCTCTTTTTCTTTGGGTCAAGGTAGAAGACCATGATTAAAATGATTAGTGGCTCTCATATGCATTATTATGTATCCTTCAAAGAGTCATATTACTTTGTCTTCTCCTCTGAGCGTGCTTGCAGATTCCAGCTTAGTCCAATGCACGAACACTCTCATTATTATTCACATCATTCGGTCGTGAAAGTGAAAGGCAATAATGACGATATATGATGAAGTGACTGAGCCTGGAAAAGCTGGTATGAATTCGACCTATTTTTTTTGTAAATATGACTAGCTCATCGTTCCTAATTCAGCATTGTTATGAGAGAAACATGTTTGCAATGAAAACTTAGGGATCATAGTTTCTTATGCCATGCTTAATTAGCTAGGAGCTTATAATGGTTTGTCTTGGATGCCAACATGAATTTTAAAATGATTGTTATGTAGTATGATAGGATGGTATCCTCCTTTGAATGATTCAAGTGGCTTGACTTGGAACATGTTCACGCATGTAGTTGAAACAAAATCAACATAGCCTCCACGATATTCATGTTCATGGTGATTTATATCCTACTCATGCTTGCACTCAATGTTGGTTAATCTCAAATGCATGTTGATGACTCTTGTCGCTCTCTAGTTGGTCGCTTCCTAGTCTCTTTCTAGCCTTCACTTGTACTAAGCAGGAATACTGCTTGTTCATCCACTTCCTAAACCCAAAGTTGTTCCATATGAGTCCACCACACCTACCTATATGCGGTATCTACCTGCCGTTCCAAGTAAATTTGCATGTGCCATTCTCTAAACCTTCAAATAATAATATGTTTTGTATACCCAAACCGCTCATGTGGTGACAAGGGGCAGTCATTATTCCATGCTAGGCGTGTTATCCTCGATACGTGTTTATTCACTATCACTCACGAGAAAGGGGCCGGTAATCGAAATGCCCAGTTCCATGCTCAAATAAAATAAAAATATAATTGCAAACAAAACTCCCCCTGGATTGTTGTTGGTATGGACGACACCTGAGGATTCGGCTAGTCGTGGAGTGTGATTGATTGGTGGTGGGGGAGTCAAAGTTTACTATTCTGTTTGGGAACCACCTATAATATGTGTAGCATGGAAGATGGTGAAAACTCTTGGTCATCGCATTGACAATGAAAGCATTCCACCACAAAATTATTTATCTCTATTTTAAAAAAGCTTGAGCTCTCGCACCTCTGCAAATATTTGCTTCCCTCTGTGAAGGGCCTATCTATTTACATTTCTGTTGAGTCATCCTCTTCTTATTAAAAGCACCAGCTAGAGAGCACCTCTGTCATTTGTATGCTTTGCTATTAATTGATATTGAATATGACTATGACTGGATCTTCTTTGCCATGAATTACAATTTCTAGTCAGCCCTTGGTCTTTGAAGGTGCTCTGCATTTATGTTTTGCGGTCTCAGAAAGGGCTAGCGAGATACCATCTATTCATATTGTATCATGATTGTTTTGATTGAAGTGTTGACATTTGAAACTCATTATTATTACTTGCTAGTTAATTATGCCATTGATATGAGTTACCATGAGACCTAAATGTCATTTCTTATGTGGTTAGCTTATGATCTTGCTGAAAATCTGAATATGAGTTAGACATAATTACAACAACAAGATCAAACAGAGTTCATAAAAGTTTTTCTTTTGTCTCTTTCAGTTTATCAATTGAATTGCTTGAGGACAAGCAAGGTTTTAAGCTTGGGGGAGGTGATACGTCTCCAACGTATCTACTTTTCCAAACTCTTTTGCCCTTGTTTTGGACTCTAATTTGCATGATTTGAATGAAACTAACCCGGATTGATGCTGTTTTCAGCAGAACTGCCATGGTGTTGTTTTTGTGCAGAAATATAAGTTCTCGGAATGACCTGGAAGCTTACGAGGATTTTTTGTGGAATATATAAAAAATACCGGAGAAAGAATCAACCGAAGACGAGCTACCAGTGGGCCACGAGCTGACGGGGGGGGCAACCCCGGGGTATGCTCAAATGCCCCCTTTGATTTGACTCACCAAACGCGATTAAAGGGCGGGCCGTTTCTCGTGGTGGTCCGGCTATGCCTTGCCGGCCGTGACCCTCCGGCTAGGGACCGCCGGCTATACATCCGCCGGCTACAGCGCGCTGGCCGGCTAAGGACGTTGCTGCCTGGCCTCCTTAGTCGGCTGGGCATCGGATACCATTGTTAGGGCCTGCACGGCAATAGTGGACCCCATCCCATCGGGGGTCAGCGCCCGTATGGCTATAGTGAAGGCGTCAGGACCTCTGATCCTGGCGGATGGCGACCGGGCCTCCAACAGTGCCGGCACGCCTCAACCACTCCATTACCTGCCCCGGCATGGCTACAGGGCGGCCGGCCGGGCCGCTG
This sequence comes from Hordeum marinum, assembly GCA_022496015.1. Lineage (NCBI taxonomy): Eukaryota > Viridiplantae > Streptophyta > Magnoliopsida > Poales > Poaceae > Hordeum > Hordeum marinum. Next base: position 74,106,158 of record CM039678.1, on the reverse strand, counting down.
ACCTCGGCCGGGCACCGCAAGACAACATCACAAGGGGCGACCCGTGCCACGATGAGACCGGCATCGGAACCCACCGTGCGGGCCCCTCCGGCTCTGGACGGGACCCTTTAGCCGGCGGGGCCTACCAGCGACAAGACCCCACAGCCGGCGGGCCTCGCAGCCGACCCAAGAGGCTGCCAGCCGGGGCCCTCCCCGGCCTTTTATCCCTATTGTAATCCGGGGGGTTGGCCTATAAAAACCCCCGGACCACCCCAATGCAAGGGGTTCGAAGTTTGCTCCACATCCCGACCCATCACACGTACACGTTGAGGCGGGAGGACGGCTAGCTCCTTCTCCTTCCTTGCTCATACAGCTCCAGGAGCATCATTGTAATCTCTCCATCACCCAATCTAGGCCGAGCACGACTAGGGGTATTACCTCCCATGGAGGGCCGTGAACCTCGGTACATCGCGTGTCAGTCACCGTCTGTGCCTAACCCCGCTCCCGGAGCCAACCGGCGTCCTTCGGCCCCTCTCGATAAGCCTACCCATGGCATCTGCCGTGATGAAACCACGACAGTTGGCGCCCACCGTGGGGCCCTCCGCGGCGTCGGCCGGAGTCACGCTCTGGGCGGGGTCCCTCACCACCTCCCCCGGCCGCCTCGCGCCACGGAAGAACCGCATGCTCGCAGGGCTTGCTCCGGCTGGTCCCGCGGGCAGCGCGACCGGCGTCTCTGACAAGCGCCTCGGCCGCAACCTCGCGTTCAATGTCGCCGTGCTCCCCGGGCGGCTCAGCAAGCTGAGCCTCGCCGACGCGCTGACGGTCGACGAGTACCCGAGCTGGGTGCTCAACTGCACCGAGCCTCCCTCGTCCGTGGGCGCGCTCGCCATGGCCGAGGCCATCGGCTCGCACACTCGTGTGGGAGTGATGGTCGCCACCTCTTCCACCACCTTGGGCCGTGTGCGAGCAGCCGAGGACGGCGCAGCCGCGGCTCGCTCCGGCACCTCCGACTCGCCACCTTCTGGGGTCTGGGCACTCCCATCGCCACGACGGCAGATCCAGCTACCGCCAGGGCCGAGCTAGAGGGAGCCCACCGTCTGTTGTTCGAGAACGCCAGCCCCCTCGTCATCGAGCGGCGCCGGATGGAGGCCGCGCAGCGGGAGTACAACTCCGCGTAAGGTCTCACCCCGACTGGCCCCGAGCCCAGACGGCATGGGGCCGTGCGGGAGCATAGCCGCGTGGTCGCGGAAATCCTCGGCGGACGCCTCCCTGTCTACGATAACCCCGTGGCCAACCTACGCGCCGCCAAGGTTGCCTACGAGGACTTGGCAACGTTGGAGGGCGAGGAACGTGCCGCGCGCGAGCGCCACATCAAGGACCTCATCGACACCGCCAACGCACAACAGGCCGGCCTCACCCCCGACGGGGCCGTCTCAGAATTCCCCCGCCCCGAGGGCGAGGACGCTGGTATTGCTGACCGCCGGCGGGCTCAGCACCTTAGCACCCCTCGTCCCTCCGTCTGGAACTCCTAGGGGAGTAACGTCAAGCGCCCCCTCTCGCGCGGGAATGAGCAGCCGGCTGTGAACAGCCGGTGCAGCAACAACCCGGCCCGTAGCAACCGCCGCGATGAGGCACCGGCAGGAGGCAGCCAGCGCACCCGCGAGCACACCCCGCCACAGCGGGAAGAACCCGCGCGGTCCATCCCGCCGGCCGGCCGTCCCGAGCTAGCGGCCCGGCTCGGACCGCGCGTCCCCCACAACGACAACGACGCACGGCTCCGTCTCGACCGGCTCGTGCAGTCGGCCCTCCTCGAGGAGGAGGGCTTGATAGGCCCGGCCTGCTTCGTCCCCTGGATCCGCAATGAGCCCTTTCCGCCCGGCTTCACCCTTCCTCACGACACCCCAAAATACACCGGGGCCGCCAAGCCGGAGGACTGGCTGATGGACTACACCACCGCCATCAGCATCTCTAGGGGAAACAAGCGCGTAGCCGTCCGCTACGTCCCCCTCATGTTGATCGGCTCGGCCCGCACCTAGCTTAACAGCCTGCTCGCCGGCAGCGTCAACACCTGGACGGACTTCGAGGAAGCCTTCGTCCGCAACTTCATCGGCACCTACAAACGGCCTGGCCGGCCCCGCGAGCCGGCCATGTGTGTCCAGGGGCCGGAAGAACCCCTCCGCGACCACCTCACGTGTTGGACCGAGCTCTGCAACTCCTGCGAGGGAGTGCACAAGGTACAAGCCATCCAGTACTTCATCGAAGGCTGCTGCGATGGCACCCCTCTCAAGCACAAGCTTCTGTGCTCCGAGCCAACCTCCCTGGCAGACCTAATGTCCAAAACGGACAAATACGCTACGGCCGATTCCTTAATGAGGATGAAAGCCAAGGCACCGGCCAAACCGGCTGCGCCCCCCGCCATGCCGCGGCCGACGGCCAACAACCGATAGCAGTGGGATGGCAAGCGCAAGAACGACCAGCCCGACTCCCGCTACGGGAGCCGGCAGGTCGCCTCCATCGAGGAGGAGCAGCCGGCTGGCCAGGGCCCCGGACAGCGCCAGTGCACCGGCAAGGCTGCCTGGCAGCCCAAGCTGACTTTCGAGCAAATGCTTGACCTCCCCTGCAAGAACCACTCCGGTGCCAAGCCGGCTACGCACACGCTCCGGCAATGCAGCTTCTCCCAGCGTCTGGCCTGGGGGGACGGCCTTCCGGCTCCTCCCGTGCCGCCAGCTCACGCTCCGGCTCCGGCCCAAGCTCCGACTCCGGCTCCCGGACCGGCTCAAGCGGCCCTGGCCCCGGCTCGCAACGACGGCCGGCTGCTCGACCAATACCCCGAGCACGAAGACTGCTATGTCGTCTTCACTAGCAAGGAGACGGACAAGCACTCCCAGCGCCAGCTCCACCACGAGGTGAACGCCACCATCCCCGCAACTCCCCAATTCATGCATTGGTTCGAGAAGCCGGTCACCTGGAGCCGGGCGGACCACCCGGTCGTGATGCCAAAACCCGGCAGCTATGCCCTCGTCCTCGATCCCACCATCGCCTCCGAGAAGCGCTCGTGCCGCTTCTCGCGGGTGCTGATCGATGGGGGCAGCAGCATCAACATCCTCTACTTGGACACCCTGCTAAAGCTAGGGCTCAAGGTGGAGGACCTGAAGGCAAGCCGGACCGTCTTCCATGGCATCATGCCGGACAAGTCCTACACGCCCGTCAGCAAGATCAAGCTGGACGTCCTCTTTGGCGACGCCAGTCATTTCCGCCGCGATCCCGTCTAGTTCGAGGTGGTCGACCTCAACAGCCCCTACCACGCATTGCTGGGCCGGCCAGCACTCATCAAGTTCTTGGCGGTCCCCCATTACGCCGACCTCAAGCTCAAGATGTCGGGCCCCAAGGGCATCATCACCGTCGCCGGCAAGTACCAGATGTCGATCGCATGCGCACGCGACGGTAGCCAGCTGGCCGAGGCCCTGGAGATAGCGGAGGAGAAGCGGCAGCTCGACCGGCTAGTGGCCCTTGCATCCGCCCAGCAGGCTGTGCCGGCTCCTCCCTCCCAGACGGTCGGCGAAGCTTCGTTCCAGCCGTCCAAGGACACCAAGCAGGTGCCGCTCAATCCGGCCAACCCCACCCAGTGCGTGACCATCGGCTCGGGCCTCGACAGCAAATAGGAAAGCGAGCTCGTCGACTTCCTCCGTGGGAATCGGGACATCTTCATATGGTCCCCCAAACACATGCCGGGTGTCCCGAGGAAGTTCGCAAAGGACAAGCTGCACGTATGGCCGGACACGAAGCCGGTCAAGCAACCCCTGCGCCGCTTCTCCGAGGAGAAGCGGCACACTATCGGAGAAGAGATCGCCCGGCTGCTCGCAGCCGGCTTCATCATGGAGGTGTTCCACCGGACTGGCTGGCCAACCCAGTCCTGGTGCTGAAGAAAAACAAGATCTGGCACATGTGCATCGACTACACGAGCCTGAACAAGGCGTGCCCTAAGGACCCGTTCGCCCTGCCGCGGATCGATCAAGTCATCGACTCCAAGGTCAGCTGTGATTTGTTGTCCTTTCTGGACGCCTACTTCGGCTACCACCAGATAAAGCTGGACCCGGCCGACCGGCTCAAGACCTCCTTCATCACCCCCTTCGGGGCCTACTGCTACATCACCATGTCCTTCGGCCTGAAGAACGCCGGCACCACCTTCCAGTGCGGCATGCAGAAGTGCCTCCTGCCTCAGATAGGCAGGAACGTCCACGTCTACGTGGACGACATCGTCGACAAATCCAAGAAGCACTTCAGCCTCCTCGACGACCTCCGAGAGACGTTCGCCAACTTGCACGAGTACAAGATCAAGCTCAACCCAGAGAAGTGTGTCTCCGGTGTCCCAGCCGTACAATTGCTAGGTTTCTTCGTGTCCACTCGCGGCATCGAAGCTAACCCTGAGAAGATTCGGGCGATCGAGCGCATGCCCAACCCGGTCCGGCTCTGCGACGTCCAGAAGTTCACCGGCTGCCTCGCCTCCCTCAGCCGGTTCATCAGCCGACCGGGCGAGAAGGCCTTGCCCTCTACGGGCTCCTGCGCAAGCCGGCCCTATTCGACTGGTCCGACGAGGCGGACGCGGCGTTCCGCGGCCTCAAGCGGGCTCTCACCAACGTGCCCATCTTGGCCGCGCCGGCCGACAAGGAGCCCCTGCTCGCTTACATCGCGGCCACCACACGCGTCGTTAGTGTCGTCCTGGTGGTGGAGCGGCTGGAAGAGGGCAAGACACTACCAACGCAGCGCCCCGTCTACTACCTCAGCGAGGTCCTCTTCGCCTCCAAGCAGAACTACCCCCACTACCAGAAGATGTGCTACGGCATATACTTTGCCACCCAGAAGATCAAGCAGTACTTCCAAGAGCACGTCATCACCATCGTGAGCACGACGCTGCTGGGCGAAATCATGGCCGGCCGAGACACCACCAGCCAGATCGCCAAATGGGCCATTGCCTTGGCCGACTACCTGATCCGGTACGAGCCTCGTACCGCCATCAAGTCCCAGGCGATGGCCGACTTCCTCGTCGACTGGGCCGAGACCCAGTTCGTACCGCCTCCGCCCGACTCCACGCACTGGCACATGCACTTCGATGGCTCGAAGATGCGAACCGGCCTGGGAGCCGACATCGTCCTGTCGTCTGCTAGAGGCGACCAGCTCCGCTACGCCCTCCAGATCCACTTCGCCGCCTCCAACAACATGGCCGAGTACGAGGCCCTCGTCCACGGCCTCCGGCTCGCTAAGGAGATCGGCATCCGGCGCATTATCTGCTTCGGCGACTCCGACCTCGTGGTGCAACAAGTCTCTGGCGAATGGGACGCCAGGGACGCCAACATGGCCAGCTACCGCTTCCTTGTCCAGCAGCTCACCAGCTCCTTCAAGGGCTGCGAATTCCACCACGTCCCCCGCACGGACAACGAGGCGGCCGACACGCTGGCCAAGATCGGCTCCACCCGGCAGGCCATCTAGCCGGCGTCTCCCTCGAGCGTCTGCTGAAACCCTCGATCAAGCCCTCTCCCGAATCGGAGTCCATCTTTGTTTTGGCGAACGCGGCCGACACCTCGGCAGAGCCGGCTTCCCAACCAGCCCCGCCGACTGCGGCGGCTCTGCCGGCTCCATCTCCGCCCGCCTACGAACCAGCGCTTCCCGCCACAACAATCGAGTCGTCCACCTCTGCGCGCCGGCTCCGAGACCGCCGGCGTCATGATGACGGACGACGTCCCGGCCACCCCCTCACCCCCGGGGACTGACGAGCCGGTCCCGGGGGCTGAGTCGGCCCTTGTCTCGGCTCCATCATGGGCCCAGCCCATCCTGGCGTTCCTCCAGCGCGGCGAGCTCCCCTCCGACGAGGCCACTGCGAGGCAAATTTAGCGCCGGTCCCCGGCCTACAGCATCATCAACCGCGAGCTGGTTCACTGCAGCACCATCGGCGTCTTCCAGTGCTGCGTCGAGCCAGAGAAGGGGTTCGAGATCCTCCTCGACATCCACCAGGGCGAGTGCGGGCATCACGCCGCCTCCAGGGCCCTGGTGGCCAAAGTGTTCCGCCATAGCTTCTACCGGCCGACCGCCCTGGAGGCGGCCAAGGAACTGGTCGACAAGTGCGAGGGCTGTCAGCCCTTCAGCACGCAGAGCCATCTGCCGGCTACCGCCCTCCAAACCATCCCCCTTTCGTGGCCTTTTTCCGGCTGGGGGCTGGACATGGTGGGACCCTTCAAGACCGCCCGAGGCAGCATGACGCATGTGCTGGTTGCCGTCGATAAATTCACCAAGTGGATTGAGTCCCGGCCAATCAAGAAGCTGGACGGCCCTACGGCCGTCCGGTTCATCGAAGACATCATGGTCCACTACGGTGTCCCCCACAGCATCATTACCGACAATGGCACGAACTTTGCCAAGGGCGCGCTAGCGCGTTTCTGCTCAAGGCGAGGCATCCGTCTCGACCTGACGTCCATTGCCCACCCACAGTCAAACGTCCAGGTCGAGAGGGCAAACAGCCTACTCCTGTCCGGCATCAAGCCCCGGCTCGTGACACCACTGGTCCGGTCGGCCGGCTGCTGGGTCGAGGAGCTGTCGGCCGTCCTTTGGAGCCTTCGGACCATGCCCAACCGGTCGACCGGCTACACCCCGTTCTTTCTCGTTTACGGGTCCGAGGCGATCATCCCCACCGACATCGAGTTCGATTCGCCTCGGGTTTCCCTGTACACCGAGAAGGACGCAAAGGAGGCAAGGGAAGATCGCGTTGACCTCCTCGAGGAAGCCCGCGAGCTGGCTTTGAGCCGGACGGCCATCTACCAACAGAAGCTCCGGCACTACCACAGCAAGCGGATCCGGCCACTCTCCTTCTGCGAAGGGGACTTGGTGCTCAGGCAGATCCAGCGAACCGATGGCCAGCACAAGCTGTCCTCCCCATGGGACGGCCCATTCATCGTCAGCCGGGCACTACACAACAACGCGTACTACCTGATAGATGCTCAGAAGCCGCAAAAGCGCAAGAGAGATGCCTCCGGCGAGGAGACGGAGCGCCCGTGGAATGTGGCGCTCCTCCGTCCGTTTTATTGCTAAGAACCAGCGTATGTACCCTCCCCTTTTTTGGGCCTATGAAAATAATGGGGGCCCCAAGCCGGTGCTTGGGCCACGCCCCTTTTCGTCCTTTCCAAAGTTTTCTTCCTGTCGTTCTAAAGCGCTTCGATCGGGTCCGGTTCCCGGGCCCGGGGGCTCGCCCGGTTCCCTCCCAAGGCGGACAAATTGTGTGGGCAAGCAATCCTTCACCTCCCCTCCCTAACCAGCTACAGACCGGCTCCCGGCTGCCCGGCTGAAGGGGTCACGGGGTACGAAGGGACTTCCCACACAAGGACTAGCCGACGCAGGGCAACTGGACCGTCCTAACAGAACCGCACTCCTCCTAGTAACCGACCTCTACCGGCTCAACCTAGCCCTAGCCAGTTGACTCTAAAAGTTCGCCGGTTTTTCCCAAGGGCGAAGCCCCGTCCCAGTCCCAGACCGGCTCCCGGCTGGCCGACAGGTGGGGTGGAAGCCAGAAGAAATCCTGGTGGACGAATACAAGTCAAAAGGCGAAGGGCGAAAGAAAAGCCGGCATGCACACTATTTAACAAAGGACGAATGACATAAAATTCAGATGATTAAAGAGGCCCACGGCCACGAGTTCATTACATATGTTCTAAATACACCCCAAGTGGGGGGAGTTCCAGTACTAAACAAAAGTGCAGAGAAAATAAAGAAGGCCCAAACGATGACAGCTTCAGGCCAGCCCTCCTCCGACGCCGGCATTCCTAGAGCCGGCGGCATTCAAGCTCCTGCGGCCAGCGGCGCTGGCGCCTTCGAAGCCGGCGCTCCCGGGGCGGCCGAAGTAGAGGCTCCCGCATCCAGAGACGGCTCGGACGGGGCGTAGTCATCGGTGTCGGACCCCCCGTCCTCCGTCTCGCCTTTGCTCCCCTCCGGGTCGTCCCAGGCGAGCCCATAGCGGTCCTCTGGGATCGCCGCACCGTCCACACCGCGCTCCAGGACGTACTCGTCCCACGCAGCGAAGGAGGCGAGCTCGCTAGCCCGCGCCTGCAGCTCGTCCACCACCACCTCCAACTCCACGTCGGTACCGGCGCACTGGGCCGTGATCAGACCCAAGTCAAGCTCAGGGTACCACGACCTGGCGACGCAAAGCGCCATCTCCACGCCGGCGCGTGCTGCGGAGGCCCTCTAGGCGTTTACCCGCGCGGTTCCATACTCCAGCCACCTGGCGAGCCGGGTCATGGAGCTCGGATCCACCGCCCTGGCCCAGAGGGTGTGGACCAGCGCCGAGCCGGCCGCCTAGAGCCGCCTCGTGGCGCGGACGACCTCCGTCAAGCGCGCGTCGGCGTCGGCTCCCACTTCGTCCAGGTTCCAGGGGGCATGCTCCCTAACAACTTCCCACTTGGCTCGCCGGGCCTCGCGGTCGGCCTCCACGGCCGCCTCCACGGCTTCTTGCGTGCCGGGGAAGAGTCCTCAGAGGGGACGGGAGGTGAGCATGAGGCGCAACGGAGAGGGGGATGGAAAAAGGGAGAAGGGGAAGAAGACTTACGACGCAACATCTAGTCCACCTCTTGACCCTGCTCCTTCAGCCGCGCCTCCCGGGCCTCCGCCTCCTCGCGCTGACGCTCGTCCTCCTCCTGAGATTCTCGCGCCTCCTTGGCCGCCTTGGCCAACGCAGCATCTTGGGCCTCCAGCTTCTGGTGGAGTACCTTCTCCCGCTCCTCCGCCTCCTGGCGGAGAACCGCCTCCCGCTCCGCCAACACTAGGCAGTGAGCCTCCTAGAGCGCCTTCCGCTCCGCCCTCGCCCCCTCCGCCTTCTTGGGAAACCGGTGGCACTCGGCCGTCACGGTGTCGCGCTCCTCATACAGGAGCACCACCTAACGCCGGAGGCTGACCGTCTCGGCGTGGGTGGCTTTATGCGAGGAAACCTCCTCTGTCACAAAACAACAACAAAAGGGATTAGGCCCGCCTCCAAGGCAGCCGGCCTAATTCCCAGGGGCTATGCCCCCCTCACTGAAAATGCAAATATACGTACCTCGCAGGTCCGCGGAGATGACGGCGAGACGGTTCTCGGTCCCCCGGTACAACCCCAGCAGGGTGTTGTACGCGGCCACTCGACGATCGTGCGCCGCCTGCAAGACAGCAACAACATGGCTGCTTTAGGCCCGACCCTCCTGCACCCCATCCGGCTCGGGCCTCGAGGGATACACCAAGTGGGTGCGTTGGCGCTCCCCCATTAGAGAGAAGAGAAGATTAGAAGACAAGAACAAAGAAGGGAAAACTTACCACGACCGCTTGCTCCAGGCTCACCAGCCGGTCGTTGGCGGCCCGGGCGTCCTGCGTCACCTGGGTGCGGCAAGAGGCAAAGGCCTCCACGACGGCGGCCGCCGCCGCCCCAAGGGCGTTCTACGGCTCGCCAGAGGCCGAGCCCCCGGCCGTCGCCCATGTCTGCTACGGCCGGCCCCCGTCCACAGGTCCTTCATCGTCGGAGACCACGACGGGGCTGGCCCCCATTGCCTCCACCACGCCGAGGGTCGCCGTCGACGTGCCTGCCGTGGCCATGTCCTCAGTCGTTGCGTCCCTTGCCTAGGGTGCTCCGCCCCCAGCGGCTCCTGGCCGGCTCGCATCCGGCGCTGGCACCTCCAGAGCCGGCATCCCCGGCGCCGACACTTCAGGAGCCGGTGTTCCCGACGCCGGCACCTCCGGGGGTGGCGCCTCCGCCCCTAGTGGCACGTCACCTGCCTCCAGCGGGGCGTCGTCCGTCGCCGGCGGCATGTCATCCCCCATTGGCTGGGCGGCATCGCGGCCCCTCTTTGCCGCGTCCTCCGCGGCCTCCGCACCGGCCTCCGCAGACCGCCCGGAGCCGTGGAGGTCCGGCGTCCTCTCCTCTGGGCCGTGAGGGAATGCTTCCCACGCGCCACTAGCGGCCTCCCCGCTAGCTCCTCCCCGTTCCCTTGCCGCCTCCTTCCACCGGCGGTGTTCCGCTACGCGCCGCTCTCGCTCGGCCTCCTCCAGGTCGAGCCACGCCTGGCGCTCCCTGGCCTCGGCCGTCGTCGACAGTGCCGCCCCCTCCGTCCCGCCGCCTGGAGTCTTCCCCAATCCACGCACCTCCCTGGTAGCAGAAAGATAAGGAGCGGGAAGGGGGGATGGCGGGAAGGGGGGATGGCGGGAGGTGAACTGAGGAGGGGAGGGAGATGAACTTACCCGATCACGACGGGGACTGCCCGTCTCGAGGGCCCCAACGGGGCAACCCTCTGCTTCTTTCTCCCCCCTCCGCGACTGCCGCCCGGCTGCGCGGCCGCCACGCGTTTGGGTGCCGGCTTGGGGGCGGCCGGCCATTTCCCTTTGTCGTCCACGGTCGGCCCCCCCTGGCTGGAGCTGCCTCCGGCTCGTGGCCGGCGCCTCCGCGGCGCCGTGACCTCTCCCTCCGAGAACTCCTCCGGAGCCTCTGCAGCACGGGGCGGCTCTTGCTCAGCATCATCATCAGGCCAGGCCCGTAGATGCGTCTGGGGAGGAGACTCACCCATCGACTCGGCCTCGTCGGCCTCATCCGTCTCCGTCTCGGCCTCCTCCGTCTTCGACGCGCCGGCTCGCCCCGAGACGGCCGGCTCCACGTCATCGGTGTCCTCGACCTCCTTGAGGTCTGAATCCGCCGTGTCGGGCGCCGGCTCCGCGTAGTTCTACAGGAGCGGGAACTTCTGCAGGCAGGCCAGACGGTGCGCATCGTCAGGACACAATGAGAAGAGTCCTACAACAGCAAAAGTGCGGCGGAAGGAGCCGGTCGAAGTACTTACCTGCGGCGCCGGGTGGTTCCGGCTATAGGGGATCTTCCCCCACTGCCATTCGCCCTCCTTCATCTTCGCCGTCGTAATGGCGTTCACCTTCCTCGCCATGTGAGCCAGCTTCGGCTCCTTGGTGGAGAGCCAGCAAGGATCGTGGCGTCCTCCCATCTGGCAGATGAGGTGCGGCCGCTCCTACAGCAGCGCCACCCGGCGTGCCATCATCGCTGCCAGCAGGTCGGTGGCTTTCAGCGCCTCCGGCCCTGTGAGCTCGAGGAGACGGGCGTAGAGCCGGTCGGCCGTCTCGGGAGGCTGAGGCTGCGTCACCTGCCAGTTCAACATGGCGGTCGGCGGATGGTTGTTGAAGTCGGGGAGGTTGATGAAGCCCTCCTCCGGCTTCACGTTCTTCACATAGAAGAGCCCCCGCTGCCAGTGCTTCACCGACTCGTGCAGCGGGAGCTTGGGGAAGCCGGTCCCCTTGCGGATGTGGATCGAGGCGCCTCCGCAGGCGGTCATCACCATCTACTACGTCACCGGATCCTTCGCCGTCTGCCGCTTGAGGAAGAACAGCCGGCCCTAGAAGTCGAGCCGAGGCTTGACCCCTAGATATCCTTCGCAGAGGACGATGTAGGCCGCCAGCTGCAAGATGGCATTAGGGGCGAGATGGTGTGGTTGCAGGCTGAAGCACGTCAGGAACCGGCGGAAGAATGCGCTCGCCGGCAGCCCCAACCCACGGTGGAAGTGGTCGGCGAAGACCACGACCTCGCCTTCCCGCGGCGCCGGGGAGTTCTCCGACCCGGTCGGTCGCGCCTCTAGGTGCTCCTCCGCTGGGAGCTTGCGGCGGTGGCGGAGGTGCTCGATGAACATCTCATCAACGTTGCTCCCGTCCCACGCACCCTCGGTCACCATGGTCGTGGTGGGGATGTGCGGTCGCGACGGTGGCATGGAGGTTCGGCGGCGGCCTGGGCCCTCTACGACGGCGGGCGGCGGTGCGGACTCCTCGCGAGCTCTGCCTGGCGAATCTTTCTCTGTCTCTCTCTCATTGCGAGGGGGGCACGGGGACGAGATCGAAGCGAAGGAGGCGAGGGGAGCAAACAGGTCGCACCTCTCGCCCTCCTCTCCCTTTTATACCCTGCACGGGCAGGTCATGGGGAGCGCACCCGCTGCGCACGACTCCCACGACACCCGACGCGTGTGGAGCGGTCATCATGGCGCTCGGGAACGCCAACCGCCCGCCCGTGCCATGCGAGATCCACGCGCGCGGATCGAGGCCGTGATCGTGGGGGGCTCCCCTCCGCGGTCCGGTCTTTTCCGGCGCATGGCCTATCAGGCTGCGACCCACAGCCCTCTCCGTGTGGCGCAACTCTTCAGCCCGGCGGAGAACCTGAAGCGGCGCGCATGGCCTCGACTGGCTGCGGAGCCGGCTGACCGCCTGCTGGCGTCATCCGGCCCTCCAGACATCCCCTGGCACACTAGCGATCTTCAAGCCGGCGAGGACCGCCGTGACCCGTCGGCGGGCCTCCCCGGCTTTGGGGACAACTGACGGGGGGACAACCCCGGGTATCCTCAAATGCCCCCTTTGCTCTGACTCACCAAACACGATTAAAGGGCGGGCCATTTCTCTTGGCGGCCGCGACCCTCCGGCTAGGGACCGCCGGCTATACATCCGTCGGCTACAGCGCGCTGGCCGGCTGAGGAAGCTGCCGCCTGGCCTCCTCAGCCGGCTGGGCATCAGATACCATTGTCAGGGCCTGCGCGGCAACAGTGGACCTCATCCCATCGGGGTCAGCGCCCGTATGGCTACAGTGAAGGCGTCAGGACCTATGACCCTGGTGGATGGCGACCGGGCCTCCAACGGTGCCGGCACGCCTCAACCACTCCATTAGCTGCCCCGGCATGGCTACAGGGCGGACGGCCGGGCCGCTGACCTCGGCCGGGCGCCGCAAGACGACGTCACAAGGGGCGACCCGTGCCACGATGGGACCGGCCTCGGGACCCACCGTGCGAACCCCGCTGGCTCCGGACGGGATCCTTCAGCCGGCGGGGCCTACGAGCGACAAGACCCCACAGCTGGCAGGCCCCGTAGCCGGCCCAAGAGGCTGCCAGCCGGGGCCCTCTTCGGGCCACGAGCCCAGGAGCCGCGCCCCCTAGGGCGCGCCTGGCAGGCTCGTGGGGCCCACCTGGCTCCTCCGACATCCTCTCCAACTCCATGTAGCCTCTTTCATCCTGAAAAAATTAGGAGAGAAGAATTCATCGCGTTTTACGATATGGAGCCGCTGCCACCACCTGTTCTTCCTCGGGAGGGCAGATCTGGAGTCCGTTCTGGGCTTCGGAGAGGGGAAATCGACGCCATCGTCATCATCAACCATCCTCCATCGCCAATTTCATGATGCTGTCCATCATTCGTGAGTAATCTCATCGTAGGCTTGCAGGACGGTGAGGAGTCGGATGAGATCTATCATGTAATCGAGTTAGTTTTGATAGGGTTTGATCCCTAGTATCCACTATGTTCTAAGATTGATGTTGCTACTACTTTGCTATGCTTAATGCTTGTCACTAGGGCCCGAGTGCCATGATTTCTGATCTGAAGCTATTATGTTTTCATCAATATATGTGTGTTCTTGATCCTATCTTGCAAGTTGTAGTCACCTACTATGTGTTATGACCCGGCAACCCCAGAGTGACAATAGCCGGAGCCACTCCCAGAGATGACCATAGTATGAGCATTCCATGTATTCACCATGTGCTAATGCTTTGTTCCGTTCTCTATTAAAAGGAGACCTTAATATCCCTTAGTTTCCATTAGGACCCCGCTACCACGGGAGGGATGGACAAAAGATGTCATGCAAGTTCTTTTCCATAAGCACGTATGACTATATACGGAATTCATGCCTACATTACATTGAAGAACTGGAGCTAGTTACATATCACCCTATGTTATAACTGTTGCATGATGAATGCCATCCGACATAATCATCCATCACCGATCCAATGCCTACGAGCTTTTCCTATACTGGTCCTTGCTTAGTTACTTTACCACTACTGCTATCACACTTGCTACACAAATCACTGCTGCTACTGTTGCCACTATTACTGTTACTATCATGCTACTTTGCTACTAAAACTTTGTTGCAGATACTACATCTTTCAGGTGTGGTTGAATTGACAACTCAACTTCTAATACTCGAGGATATTCTTTGGCTCCCCTTGTGTCGAATTGTGTCCTCGTGATCATGATGGAGGATACTCTACCCTCGAAAACTGTTGCGATCCCCTATATTTGTGGGTTATCAATTGCCTACCTGGAATGCTCGACGACTCAGGAGACAAGAAGGCATTGTCCTGATCACGAGGACACCAGAAGACCCTGTCAACAACAGCCGTGAAGAATCACCTTCGTCGTCAACACACGAGACCCGAAGTCGTCAAGGACTCTTCAGGCGCAACCAGGATCGTTTTGATGAACAACAACTAGAGACACATCGACACATGAAGAAGACCTCGAAGACTAAGCGGACTCCTCTCCAAGACAAGAAGCAAGAACGACGACTGAGTCCAAGAACCCCTAGGGTAGGATAGGTCGTGTGTCCCCTATGCTAAGTCGAGTCCATATGATGGTTCAGATGGAACCATGATGTGTGTTGCTTGTTTTTCTTGTTTGTGCTTTGGTGTAAGTCACACTTTTGCCCAAGACAACAAGTGCACGACAATATCACCTACCTTACCTTGATGTTTGTGTTCGGACTTTTCGGCACTAGCTTGATTGCACTTGCACTATACCACCCCCTTAGGCACGCTCCTCTATGCTACTTTCCCTCTCCCCAATCTCATCAAATGAAGACCGGGAAGACAAGATGCACCAAGAATCCACCTTGATGGACAACTAGCGTTGAAGACTATGACGATAATGTACTCAACGAAACGCAACCCCGTAGAGTTATGCTTTTCCCTCAGGATTGGAAACCACTCCCTAGCCCAACCTAGACCTCACAAGCTCCCCCGGCACAAGCCAGAGCACTTATTGAGCTTCAACAACCCCTGCTTTGCACTAGGTTCATTATGGAGCTAGTGATCATAGTGAACAAACATGCTTCATTCTTATGCTAGCACTAGAACCTTGATGCCATAGGAAGGACCGTTCTAAGGGTATATGGTTTGTGGATAATGATTTGATCTAGCCATAATCAATGCCTTGAGGAAGTAGTTGAGACCCTTTTGTGGATTACGAGGCTTAATGTTGGTACACGGACTTGGTGGATCAAGATTGATAGAGTAGAATACCTTACTTCTCCCTTAAGTCAATTGGATCTAGTAGGACGATTGTGATCACAGGCTGAAACTATTGGTGGACAAATGACGTGACTTTGGCAATAATATTGATAGTGGATTGATGACGTTACAATTGTAACTGGAGTAACCAGTAGGATGTTCTTGCTAGATGTTAACCATGGATTTAAATAGGTGATTCTAATAGATGCTCAAGATTAATCAAACCACATGGTTCAGAGTAATTTGGATTTAGTTTGGTGATCTTGATCTTGATACCATGTTTCTCGGTGGAAGCCAAACCATGAATATTGGATTGTTGTTAGAATCGATTTAATGATCCATATGCACCTAACATCGGAGTTCACTGCATCATCATGCTGGTGGTTGATGGTTATACTATTATGAGATAGTTCTTCCTTGAGTTTGTGGATTTAGGAAATCTGGAGATATATGGGATGACACTGGCATTGGATTTGTAGCAATAATAGGTCATGTAATAGTGGATGCTATTTGTGGATCGGTTAATTGGGTTCGTAGGAAGGAAACAAGATCTTGGAGTGGTTTATTATGTGTTTCCTTAGCATGGTAATCCAGTACCTTAGACCTTGGATAGGTCAGAAGGAAAATTGGATTGGTAATGTCATGATCAAGCTTAGCGGCTTGTAAATTATCCCGGGGATTTTTATATAGGGATATGTGTGAGTTAGCTATAGTATATATATGAGATCTTTTGGTATAGTCCTTCTCTCAAAACCTTGGAGGTGTGAGTAGCATGTGTAATATTGGAGTTGCCTTATATGAGATGATACCTTCGATGATATAGGGTGATTTTGTTTAGAATGATAGACAGTACCATTGGCATCTAATAGTTGTGCTCAGGATAAGATGTTAGACGTTCACTCACATCCTAAGCTCCTTGAAACCCCGAAGCTTTACCGGACCATGACGCGGTCAAATTATGACCATAGGCCTTGGATATAAGTCCTTAGACTATGGTCGGTAATCCACCTAGACCACCCACAATATTGTTCAAAAGGAAGGTGGCCACGAAGACCTTTATTAGGTTGGACCACAACCCTTGATACTAGTGACCATCCGGGACGAATGCCCGCTCCTCTCACATATCCCATGAGCAATGTGTTTATGTGATACTTCGGGAAATAGGTTGTTGTCCTCCGGATAACATACTTATTTACCCAATGAGAGGAGGAACACCTTATTCCTGTTTGGACCAGCCCCAGGAACAACAATTACCATAACTCTCGAGTATAAGGTTTCACCTTGAAAGAGTTGGACTTCGCGAAGCACCCTCCCTACAGAAGAAGACCTTCTTTCCCAAGCAAGATGAAGAACCACTGCGATTGCGAAGACACGACAACGATGAAGAAGAAGTAAAAAGGAGTCAACCACCACTCCTTTGCTGGCTACATCGACTAGACTACATCCCGAAGCACCAAAGTTCAAGGCCGATGAAACATTTGCACATCAAGAGGGTTGAAGAACCCCTTGTTATGATTGGTCATCCATCAGTTCCTGACTTGGAAGGAGCCGAGGAGCTGATAACCCCACCCCCTTCACTCCCCCACTGTGATGGTGCATGATGAGCATGACATCTCTACTCACTTCAGACGCCTGGAATAGAGTGGACGATTGTCATGACTTCCTTATCATCCCTTTTTAAACAATCTAGGGGGTAAACCGTGACTCCACCATGGTAAGCCACCGGTCGAAGGTAGTTCACCCCACTTGCCAAGCATCGGACCTTGCGGATTGCATGGTTGGTCTATATTTTTGGGTAGCCAGCTCATCTAGGACCCCCCTCACAACCTTCCCATATGGTAGAACCCATTTTGACACCAAGTCTCTAAGCTCAGCCTTGGGAACGAGACTCAGCGCATACCTTGCCCCGGAGAGACGAGTAGATCAAACACTCAAAGATCCTAGAGTAATGTGCGTCCATGATGTTGAAGACAAACGACCAAAGAAGAATGAAGAATCTACCTGGGCAACTTACTCAAGAAGAAGATCTCGACGAGAAGTCCACGATGACGCGATTCAACACTCTCAATGATGGAGACCGCCTATGACTGAATACCTCCTACTTTAAGGAACATAAGGACTTTCCTGTCAACGAGAAGCTACACCAAGACTCGACCCCTCTATTGTAACGCGAGACATCTAGATGTCACTAACCAACGTGAGAAGTCCTAGGACCAGTACACGGACACACTACTTGGCCAGGTGTTCCGACTTTGGGATACACACGCAAGCCAGGCCCTGCCAGAACCTCGTCCACCAAACCCTTAACCATTAGGCGAGCCTAGCATATTACAAGAACCCCGTTCACCCTTAGAAGAAGTCAACAATACACTCGAAGACATATCATCAGGAACTTCAAGATCCAGAAGGAAAACCACGCCGGAGCAGAAACAACGTGGAACATGAAGACTACCTCACCTCTGAATGTCTGCATCAGCACCTAGCCTAGGAATCTCGGGGCCGAGATTCTTATAAGGGGGGTAGGTCTGTCACACCCTGTGTTTTGCCTCATGGCTAAGTTATCTTGACTCAAAAATTAGGGCCAATTAAAACTTTTTGAGTGCATTTGAATGCTTGACTTGTGTGTTATTTGCTTGCCTGTTTGATTGCTTTTTTGCTTGTTTGATTGCTTGCTGGTGCCCTATAATCCATAAGAGATATTCTCAAAAAAATCCAGCAAAATTCTAGTATGTCACATGTGATATATGTGAGCATCTTGACAAGTTTCATCTCAATACCAATTGATTTGGTTCACCAAAATATTCCAAAACCCCTTCTATCTAGAACCAAATTTGAGCAAATTTACATTGTGAAGTATCTCCTTTCCATCTCAAAACTTGTGGACATGTTCAAATTCCCAAAGAATGATGTTACACCATGTGGTGCATCAAGGGGAGTAGATACACTTGTCCAAATACCCTCAGAACCATTTCTGTTGATTCCAAGAATTTCGCAATATTACATTACCAAGTTTCCCCATTGGTCCCCAAACTTTTTGTGCATGTTATAATCCCCAAAATATGACACCACATCTAGTGGTGCATTAGGGAGGATAGGTTTTATTAGCTAGATCTAGGCAACTCCATTTCTACCTATTTCTAGGGTTTGAAACTTTTACATTGGCCACTTTCTCTAAATGTGGTCAAAACTTGTAATCACTACCAAATGGACTTACCATTTACCTCTGGTAAATATAAGGGACATTGGATAGCCCTAGATACCCTAGGACAGCATCAAACACCTTCACCGATGAACTTGTGGACAAGCAAAATGGGCCCAAAAATATTCCCTTTGCCCCCAACTTTTTAACATAGTATATTCTAATCCCAATGCACCTCGAGTAACCTTGTCATGGCCTCTGATCATTTATTGGGGGGGGGGTAACTCTCTCTTTTCCCTATCTTTTTACCATGGAAAGACCTATTCTTCCCCTCCCCCACTATTCTGTTCATGCCAATGCCCCCAAACTTTGCCACAACCTCATATGCATACTGATGCATCTATCCAAGCCCAAAGATGGCATCCTCACATGGAAAATATGGGCAGTTCATATAAACCTCCATTATGGCACAATCATCTCCCTGATTTGAAAATTGGTGGACTTGTAGTCCCTCCATAGCTAAGTCCACTAAACAAGGGTTTTCCCCAATTTGCCTCCAGTGAACACCCATGATCTGGGCCCCAAGTTTGCTGCTGCTAACTTACCCCCTATGGAACCCCCATCTCCCCTGCTCTATTAACCTCAAGATTGCACCAGTGGCCTCTACAATGCATGCCTTGCATGCTAGACATCTTTTGCCTGCCAAAAAGATGCCCTAGACAAGCTATGGCATGGTGACCACGTCGTTGACATGCAGAAATGGCGCTCTACCACTTGTCCTTGCCCAATCAGAGGCTCCCGACATTCTTGGGCCTCGTGGTGCTGTTCCCCGAGACCGCCTCGACGTCCGTGACACGACAGAATGTCGGGACCCTCCTCCCTTGCCCTCTTCTCTCCTCTGTCGTGCGTGCCCGGTGCCGCTCCGCTTGGCCGGTGCGTGACATCACACACGCGAGGCCCTGGCGAACGCCCTGCTCTCTCTCTCTCTCTCGCTCCCCTGTGTCATGGACGAGTTCCACGAACACCCCGGACGCACTCTCGCGGCCCCTAAGCAGTCCAGTAGTGAGTGGGTCCGAGCCGGTGCACGAGCTCGCGGTGCACCTTTGCTCCGCCCATATAACGCAGCCCCGAGCTCCCCTCGGAGCTCCCTTGGCTCTCTCCCCCTCTCAGGCACCTCCCTTACCTCTCCCATCTCTCTCGGTTCTCTCCCCCCTTCCTCCATGGCCACCTAGGCTCCGCTCGGCTTTGCTCGAATTCAAGCCCTCTACCTCTCTTCTCACCTCTGAGCTCCACCACAAAACTTTGGATGTCGCCGGCCTCCCTCTGCACTCCGTTCCCTCCTCGTCATGACTCTGGCACTCTGCCCTTTGTGGCCGATGGCCTCCTCCGCCACAGTAGAAACGACACGCAATCTCGACCTCTCCAAGGCCTGGGAACATGATGTTTTTAAAACTAGCACGTTTTTAGAACAAAGTCAAAAACTAACAGGCCTAAGGCATAATTTGTAAAAGTAGCACCCCGTCGGTCAACCGTTGACCGAAGAGCACCCCGTCGGACTACCTCTTTGGTCAATGCCTGACCGAAAACCTGCTATGTTGGGCCGAAGAGGACTCTTTGGTCTTTGGTTGGACGAAGAGTACTCTTTGGTCAATGGTTAGGCATTGACCAAAGAGTAATCTTTGGTCAACAGTTAGGCATTGACCGAAGAGTACTCTTTGGTCAACGGTTAGGCATTGACCAAAGAGTACTCTTCGGTTAGGCATTGACCAAAGAGGTAGTCTTCAGCCAACGGTTGACCGACGGGGTGCTCCTTTTGAAAATTATGCATTAGGGCTGCTAATTTTTGAATTTGTTCTAAAACATGTGCTAGTTTCAAAAAAAATCTGGGAACAGCCCAGGCATGTGCGGCTCGTCGCCCCGAGGACCTTGGCGTCTGGTCCTGGAGTCCGAGGAGGACTCTTGCCCTGCGGGCAAACCGACCTTGAGGAGGAGTTTTCTCTAAGTTTCAACCCCATGGCTCAACATATAAATAAAGGAGTGGGGCTAGCACTTGGGACACATCAAGAAACCCTAAGCCACATGCTGCCTCTCCTCTAGTTCGTAGTTTCTCCTCTAGATCGGTTTTCAGCAGTGCTTAGGCGAAGCCCTGATGGAATTCCTCGACCATCATCGCCGCAACGCCGTCGCGCTGAGAAAGAACTCGTCTACCTCTCCGCTCCCTCTTGCTGGATCAAGAAGGCGGAGATCGTCATCGAGCTGTACCTGTGCTGAATGAGGAGGTGACGTCCATTCGGCGCTAGATCAGAAGGATCGTGATCAAGATCGTGAGATGGATCATGATGAGATCGCGGGACGGGTCGTGATTGGATCGCGGGACGGATCGTGATGAGATCGCGGGACGCTTGGCGATTTGGATCGCGAAGACGTTTGACTACACCAACCGCGTTTCTTAACGCTTCCCGCTTAGCGATCTACAAGGGTATGT
Organism: Hordeum marinum; assembly: GCA_022496015.1. Taxonomy (NCBI): domain Eukaryota; kingdom Viridiplantae; phylum Streptophyta; class Magnoliopsida; order Poales; family Poaceae; genus Hordeum; species Hordeum marinum. The sequence goes on along the minus strand of CM039678.1, from coordinate 74,085,466 downwards.
AGATCCACTCTCCCTCTCGTAGATGCTCATCACCATGGATAGATCTTGCGTGTGCGTAGGAAATTTTTTGTTTCCCATGCAATGTTCCCCAACACACATCTCCCTCTCTCCTCAACCCAAACCCATGTACATAGCCCACTAGTCTAACCTAGCCCTCCCCTTCGCGATCGGAGCCGCCCGATCGAGATCCGACGGTTGAAATCGGTGCAAAACCCTCTAATCCTAGCCCCCTTTCCTATTTAATCCCCCTCACCTTCCTAATATGGCCTTCTCCCTCCTCCTCCCAAAAATACGCACCACCCCAAACCCTAGCCACCACTTGTCGCCCTCGACAGTGCCTCCAGCGCACAGGGTCCGCCGAGCCCATCTATGGCCCGAACGGGCCCGAATCAGCCCCGACCTCAAGCTCCCGTAGGAGTTCCTCCCATGGCTGCCCCATCCTCGCGCCCTCGCCTCCGCCTCGCACCGGAGTCGCCCGTAGCTTGCCTCCGCCCCGTCGCCGCACTAACGCTCAAGCCTCGCTGGTCGGGAGCTCGCCGGAGCCGAGCCCCATCGCCTCTGAGAACCTCCGCGACTGCGCCTGCCCTGGACCTCGCCTCCCCAAGACCTCCATGGATGACCGCATCAGGAGTTCTTGCAGCCCGAAGCCGCGTCGTCCTACCGTCCTCGACCAGATCTAGAGCAGAGCTAGCGTTGCTCGCCGTTTCCTTGCCCGCCATGCAAGTCCCGTCGCTATCGGCGCTATCCAGCGCGTTGCTGCCTCGTGCACGGGAGGACGAGCGCCCGCTTGAACCCGCCCTTGTTGACCGGTTGCTTGCTCCAGTGCCTCGGAGCCGGCCAGCGTCTCCCGTGGCCCAGCCATAGCCTCGCCTCGGCCCACCCCGCCTCTGCTCCGACCGGGCCAAGCCCATGGGTGAGCCGCCCTCCACGCCCTATCCTTCGCCCAGTAGCTATCCTACGCCCAGTGAATCGGCCCGTGCATTTTTTTCCTTTAGACGAATTTAACAATTATCCACTTCATTTCTCAATTACAGACAAAGCATCATTTTAAAATTGCTAACAGCTAATTAATCGTGCATTGGATGAAAATGTTTTATACATGTAAAATGACTAGAATTTCATGTAGATTCACAATTTCCAACTCTCACATGTGTTTAAAATATTTAAACTTGTTGTTTACATTGATTTGCACATATGCCACGTCAAAATGATTTATTTCATAACTAATTAACCATAACTCTGATTCAAATGATTTACATATGTAACTTGTCTAGAATTATGTGTAGAATCTCATGCCACACTTAATTTCATGTTTAATAAATATAAAACATGTTTAGTACAGATCTTGACCAAATTCATAATATGCATGTGGGGTCATTTCGGAAAGGCTATATGTTGCTTCCGGCCTCATTTTCAATGCCTAGATGTTGTAGTTGTTGATGCTTCACCTCTTGTGATGTCTAACAACATTTAACATTGATGTGTACTTAAACGTGAGTGAACTAAATAATTTGAACATGGAGTTTTGTCAATATGCAACTCGTTGTTGCATATTAAACTTCACTTAACGTGTAGTAGTTGGTTGTTGTTCTTGCTATGCCTTGCCTTGCATATTAAATCGGACATGCATCATATTTGTTTGTGCATCATGTCATGCATATGTTGTGGTGTACCATGTGTTGATTGTTGTTTTTCGATTGTTCCTTCTCGATAGAGTTCTGAAAGTGTTCGGAGTGTGAGGATTCGTTCGACTATGTTGGCTCGTCTTCTTCCTGGACTCGTTCTTCTTCCAAGAGGGATCTGAGGCAAGATGACACATTTCCCTGGATACAGCTACTATCATTGCTATGCTAGTTGTCCCGCTTTTATCGTTATGTCTCGCTACCTACCACTTGTTTGTCAAGCCTCCTAACATTGCCATGAGAAGCCTCTAACCCCTCCACATCCTAGCAAGCCTTTGTTTGGCTATGTTACCGCTTGCTCAGCCATTCTTATAGCGTTTCTAGCTGCAGGTGCAACTGCTTCCATGTGACAACATGGACATTCTTTTGATATCACAATATTGTTGCTATTTAATTTAATGCACATATACACTTGGTAAAGGGTGGAAGGCTTGGCCTTTTGCTCGGTGTTTTGTTCCACTCTTGCCGCCCCTAGTTACTTGTGTACCGGTGTTATGTTCCATATTGAGCGCTCCTAACATGCTCGGGGTTGTTATGGGGGCCCCCTTGATTTTCATTTTAGGATAATGTCTGGCAAGGCCCAACATTGGTACTACATTTGCCTAATAACTAATAAAATTGCATAGGGACCCACCGGCACACGCGGATAATTAATCAACAACCCGGGCCAGTGCTCCTCATGAGTGTTGGTCCAAACAGGGCGATGTCCAGCGCCCCCTAGTCACTCGGAGTCTCAGCCAACCTGACGTCTTGCCCATACGGTCGTACCCTGAGAACGAGATACGCGTCTCTTATCAGGTTTTGTCGGTACGCCAGGAGGCCTTGCTGGATTTGTTTTACCTTTCTCTAACGTCTTGCGTGAGGAATTCCGTTTTACTTCGGGCTATTTTGAGGTGTCAGTTTTCCTGTGGAATTGCCTATGAAGATCACGAGATCCGTGGTCGAGGTTATTCTCGAGGCGTGTGGTTAATTTGTGATGGATGAGTTGGAGCACCCCTGCAGGGTTAAATCTTTTGGAAAGTCGTGCCCGTAGTTATGTGGCAAACTTGGATACTTTGTTTAACACCCGGTCATAGCAAACTTGAAGTAAACTCAAATAAAATACACCAACCGTGTGCGTAACTGTGATTGTCTCTTCTCGTGAGTTCTCATCCGAGAGAGAACATGGTGGGGTTATGTTTGACGTAAGTAGGTGCTCAGGATCAGTTAGTGGTCATTTCTAGTTGACGTCCGTTATACATAGACCACCATACTTTACTTTATGTATTCGTAAGGTAGCCACTCAAATAAATGCTTAGTCGCTTGCTATAGCCTCACCACTTAACCATACCTCACCCATCAAGCTTTAATAGTTTCGATACCCTTGGAAATGAGATTGCTGAGTCCCTATGGCTCACAGATTACTACAACAATAGTTGTAGGTACAGGTAATGCGATGATTTGACATGAGCGTGATGCTTGATTTGATTTGGGGTTATTCTTCTTCTTCTTCTTCATTGACTTGGATGGGTTGCAGGCGGCAACCTGGGATAGCAAGGATGGATGTCATTTTGTTGTTTGTTTTCGTCCGTAGTCAGACCCTGCTCTTCTGTATGGTGTTTGAATATGTTGTTGTATTGATGTGATCTTGTTGTAGCTTGTGGCGAGTGTAAGCCAATTCCATATACTCATCTCTTCTGTACATGTACTTGTAATGATATCCATTCTTGCAACACGACGAGATGCGCTCCTATCCCTGTCGAGGCCCTCGAGCCAAAATAAGGATAGGGTCACATCTTGGGCGTGATACTTTTCGCTATGTCCGTTGTTGTATCCCGTGTGCCTGCGTGCCACCTAGTTTTCTAGACTAATTTCATGCCGGACCAATCGTGTATTTCGTAACGGACTTATGGTTTGTAATAGTCCTATATATGGATATGTATGTTGAATTCGAACTACTATGTCGTATCTACTGCACTTCCTTCATTGAGCAATTTACTTCATACATAACTCATTGTCTTTGCAATACCCAATGCTAAAATACCACTTTTAATTGTTTCGGCAGAATGGTTAGGCCAATTAGTCGTGGTTGTGCTGTGGCTGACCACCCACCGCCACCTGAATACATGGCTGGTATGATGCAACAGTTTGAACTGAATCGCCAGTTTATGCGAGGGCTTATGGACCAGTTCCCGAGGCTTATATGAATCAGAAGCCAGCCCCAATAACTCTACAAGACTTCATGCACCTCAACCATGCGATCTACCACAGCTCAACTCAGCCGCTTGACGCGGATGACTGGCTGCGTGACATCACTTATGAGCTGGAATCTTCAGGCGCCCCAGTGGCTAGCTATGTCACCTTTGCCTCATACTTTCTGAAGGGTCCCTCCGCTCAATGGTGGGACAGACACGGGCGCTCACAGCCTGTTGGGACAATCATCACCTGGCTGGAGGTCCAAGCTGCATTGTGTGCTCTCCATATTCCTCGGGGAAATATGGACAAGAAGAAGCGTGAGTTTCACAATCTCGTCTAGGGCAACAAGGCTGTGGATGCTTATCAACGGGAATTTCTGGACTTATCTCGCTATGCCGAAGAAGACGTTGCAACTGATGCTCGTAGGCACGAGAAGTTCCGTGAAGGCCTCCACCCTAATATCAAACTGGCACGCCTTGTTCAGGACTTTGACAACTTTGCCACCTTGGTGAACAAGTCTATTATAGTGGAAACAGGTATGCAGGACTACAAGGACAACAGCAAGCACAACCGTGACATGGGCCCATCTTCGGGCTCAGCAAGTCAGAAGCGCAAGATCTGGATTCCCCACAACATGTACCATGCACCTGCTCCTGCTCCAAGGTCGTCCTATGCTGAACCTCGTCTGCCTCCACCCCCACCTAGGTAGCCGAGGCCCCCAGCTCCACCACCACGAGCTCTTGTTCCCCCGTCTCGTCCTGAGGATAGGTTGTGCTTCATGTATGGTCGTCCAGGACACCATGCCAGAGACTGTACGCAGAATCAGAATCAACTTGCACTGCCTTCCAACCAGCCCCACAACAACAACGCCAGGCCTACTCAGGGTCGTGCTCAAGCTAACAATGCTGAACTGAATGAAGCTCAAGACCAGCCTGCTACTGTGATGGGTACTCTTCTCGTCAACTCAGTACCAGCTTCTGTATTGTTTGATACAGGAGCATCACATTCTTTTATATCTGAAGATTTGCATACATGCATGGCATTAAGTACGAGGAGATGAACATTCCAATAGTGGTAAACACCCCCGCTGTCCAATGTCAAACCTCCATGTTTTGTCCAGATGTCCCCATTGAAATAGAAGGACTGGAATTCCATGCTCCCCCATTATATTGAAGTCCTCCAAGATCGACCTTATTTTGCGAATGGATTGGTTGAAAGTACATACTTCTTCCATCGTTTGTGCCACCAAAATTGTCCACCTCCTGCATCCTTCGAATGAGATAGTTAGCTACCATGCTCATCTTGTTCGAGATGCTGAAGCCCGGCTATATGCCACGAATGCTTTAAATGAGTCACCTCTTGAGGGGATTCAAAACATTCAAGTTGTCCGGGATTTCCAGGATGTTTTTCCGGAAGAACTTACAGGGATTCCCCCTGCTAGAGCTATCGAGTTTGTCATCGACTTGGTACCTGGTACCACTCCTATAGCCAAGCATCCATATAAGACGCCACCACATGAACTCCTTGAACTTAAGCAAGAAATTGACAATTCGCTATGGCTGGGTTTCATTTTTCCAAGTTCCTCTGTTTGGGGAGCACCTTCTCTCTTTGTTAAGAAGAAGGATGGGACAAATCGTCTGGTCCAAGATTATCGAACAATCAACCAAGCTACAATTCAGAACAAATATCCACTTCCTCGGATCAATGATTTGTATGATCAACTTGCTGGTGCCTCAATTTTCTCTAAGCTCGACTTGAGTTTGGGATACCATCAGATCCGTGTTCGTGAAGAGCATATTCCTAAGACCGCATTTGTTACTCACTATGGTTCATACGAGTACACTGTCATGTCCTTTGGTCTAACCAATGCTCTAGCAACCTTCTCTCGTTTAATGAATTATATCTTCATGGACTACCTCGACAAATTCGTCGTGGTTTATTTGGATGATATTCTAGTATTTTCCAACAATAAGGAAGAGCATGCTGAACATCTTCATCTTCTACTAGAAAGACTCTGGGAACATCATCTATATGCCAAGTATTCCAAGTTTGAGTTCTGGATGGACGAAGTAACCTACCTTGGTCATGTGATCTCGAAGGATGGTATTGCGGTCAACCCTGAACGAGTTCAGGTTATTCTGGACTGGACTCCCTCAAAGAATGTCAAGCAAGTCAGAAGTTTTCTCGGACTCGCCAACTACTACCGTCGATTCGTAGGGAACTTCTCCAAGATTGCAAAGCCCTTAACCAATCTTCTTCACAAAGGTGTTAAATATGAGTGGACAAAAAAATGTCAGGAGAGCTTTCATGCACTTAAAGACAAATTGACGTCTGCTCCAGTGCTTGCTCCTCCGGATACTCGTAAGGACTTTGTCATTTATTTTGACACTTCGCGTCAGGGAATAGGCTGTGTCCTAATGCAAGAATGCAAAGTGGTTGCTTATGCCTCTCGTCAGTTGCGCCCTCATGAAGAGAACTACCCAGTTCATGACCTTGAACTTGCTGCAGTAATTCATGCAATGAAAGAGTGGCGACAATACCTTGTTGGTAATCGTTGCGAGATCTACACCGATCACCAAAGTCCGAAGTACTTGTTTACTCAGTCATATTTGAATCTCTGTCAACAGAGATGGATGGAGCGCATATCAGATTACAATGTGGGAAGTTCTTATACACCTAGCAAGGCAAATGTAATGGCTCATGCTTTGAGCCGCAAGTCATACTGCAATCACTTGCAAGTCCATATGGTTCACCCCCGTCTTCAAAAAGAATTTCGCAAGCTGAACCTCCATATTGTTCCTCAGGGTTATATCACTCCCCCTCCTGAAGGGTCCTACAAAATGAACATCCTTGTTGTTTCCCAGGGTTCTCTTAATACCCTAGTTGCTAAACTAGATCTTGTGGACGTCATCAAGTGGATGTCACACCTTGTGTTTTGCCTCATGACTCCAAAATTAGGGTCAATTAAAACTTCTTGAGTGCATTTGACTACTTGACTTGTGTGTTATTTGCTTGGTTGTTTGATTGCTTGCTGGTGCTCTGTAATTCATAAAACATCCTCCTACCCTCAAGAACCCTTTTTCCTTGATCCAAAATCTTGTCCAATGATCATGCCATGTGAATAGGACTTAAAAATATTTATATGAAATATTATTTTGGCCAAAAAGCACTTATTTAAATTAGGTTTTCAAAACCCCCTGATTTGAGATTTGCACTGCAAGTCCCCCAAATTGGGTGGATACTCTTTACCCAAATGCTTTATTTGAACCCACTATATATATATATATATATATATATATGAATTCCCAAAAACACCAAATATTACTTTATAGATTATTTTACTATTTTATTTAAAGGCTTTTTCTTAAGGCCAGAAATGGTCTTTAAGGGAAAAATTATTTAAATGCTTTAAAATATTTGAGAAAATTTAGGAAAACTCAGTGGATATATATTGTCCATATATAAGAGTTTCAAAACATGGTAATATTCAAAATATTGGACAAAACCCTTCAAAACTATTTCTGCCTATCTCAAGCATTTGAAATATTTCTATAAGAAATATTCTCAAAAAAATCTAGTAAAATTCTAGTATGTCACATGTGATACTTGTGATCATCTTGCCAAGTTTCATCTCAATACAAATTGATTTGCTTCACCAAAATATTCCATAACCCCTTCTGTCCAGAATCAAATTTGAGCAACTTTACATTGTGAAGTTTCTCCTTTCAATCTCAAAACTTGTGGACATGTTCTAATCCCCAAATAATGATGTTACACCATGTGGTGCGTCAAGGGGACCAGATACACTTGTCCAAATCCCCTCAGAACCATTTCTGTTGATTCCAAGAATTTGGTAATATTACATTACCAAGTTTCTCCATTGGTCCCCAAACTTTTTGTGCATGTTATAATCCTTAAAATATGACACCACATCCAGTGGTGCATCAGGGAGGATAGTTTTTCTTAGCTAGATCTAAGCAACTCCATTTTTGCCAATTTCTAGGGTTTGAAACTTTTACATTGGCCACTTCCTCTAAATGTGGTCAAAACTTGTGATCAGTACCAAATGGACTTACCATTTACCTATGGTAAATATCAGGGCCATTGGATACCCCTAGATACCCTAGGATAGCATCAAACACCTTCAGCCATGAACTTGTGGACAAGCAATGTGGGCCCAAAAATATTCCCCTTGCCCCTAACTTTTTACCATAGTATATTCTAACCCCAATGCACCTCCAGTAACCTTGCCATGGCCTCTGATCATTTATTGGGGGGTAACTCTCTCTTTTCCCTCTTTTTACCATGGAAAGACCTATTCTTCCCCTCCCCCACTATTATGTTCATGCCAATGCCCCCAAACTTTGCCACAGCCTCATATGCATACTGATGCATCTATCCAAGCCCAAAGATGGCGTGCTCACATGGAAAATATGAGCAGTTCATCTAAACCTCCATTATGGCAAAAATAGTGCCCTTGCACTTCAAGTACTCTGTAGAATCATCTCCCTGAGTTGAAAATTGGTGGACTTGTAGTCCCTCCATAGCTAAGTCCACTAGACGAGGTTTTTCCCCAATTTGCCTCCAGTAAAAACTAATGATCTAGCCCCCAAGTTTGTTGCTGCTAACTTACCCCCTATGGAACCCACATCTCCCCTGCTCTATTAACCTCAAGATTGCACCAGTGGCCTCTAGAATGCATGCCTTGCATGCTGGACATCTTTTGCCTGCCAAAAAGATGCCCTGGACAAGCTATGGTGTGGTGACCACATTGTTGGCATGTAGAAACGGCGCTCTGCCAATTTTCCTTGCCCAATCAGAGGCTCCCTACAGCCTTGGGCTTCGTGGTACAGTCCCCCGAGACCGCCTCGACGTCCATGACACGGCAGAGTGTCGGGACCCTCCTCCCTTGTCCTCATCTCTCCTCTGTCGCGCGTGCCCGGCGCCGCTCCGCTCGGCCAGTGCCCGGCCACACACGCATGAGGCCCTGGCGGATGCCCCACTCTCTCTCTCTCTCACTCCCCTGTGTCATGGACGAGTTCCACGAACACCCCGGACGCGCTCTCGCCGTCCCCTGAGAACTCCAGCAGCAGCAGGGTCCGAGCCGGTGCACGAACTCACAGTGCACCGTTGCTCCGCCCATATAATGCAGCCTCGAGCTCTCCTCGGCGCTCCCTTGGCTCTTTCCCCCTCTCAGGCACCTCCCTTACCTCCCCCATCTCTCCCAGTGCTCTCCCCCTTCCTTCATGGCCGCCTTGGATCCGCTCGGCTTTGCTAGAATTCAAGCCTCTGCCTCTCTTCTCACCTCTAAGCTCCACCACAACACTTCGGATACCGCTGGCCTCCCTCTACACTCTGTTGCCTCTTCGTCGTGACTCTGTAATCGTGCCCCTTGTGGCCGAGGGCCTCCTCCGCGGCGGTAGAAATGGCGCGCAGCCCCGACCTCTCCAAGGCCTGGGAAAAGCCAAGGCATGTGCGGCTCATCGCCCCGAGCTCACCCGTGGCCGGAGCGCCACCGGAGACGGCTCGTGGCGCCGGGACAGGGCACCGACACGAGCACGGCCGGCCTCCCCTGTCCCTCCTCTGTTCGAACGGAGGTAGGAGGAGGACCTACCAGTGGGGCCTGCCGGTCAGTGGCTAAGGCCCGGCCCCCCTATTTAAGTGGAGGCGTCCCGCCACTTTTCGCCTCCCTGCGGACGAGATGTACTCCGGGGAGTATGCCTTCGGCGTCGCCCCAGCCGCCAGGCCAAGCGAATGGGCCGGCCCATTTGCTATCTTGCGCAGTGTGCGCAGTTTGGCCTCCTGGTCAGCCCTTTTCCTTTTTATTTTTGCTTTCTTTTTCAGTGGCACTAATTAATTCATAGGAAATTCATATGACCTCAGATTTAGTTGATTCAAATTTCTACATATCCCTAAAATCATTTCCAATCCAAATTGGTGCATTGCACATTTTTCCATAAATCTTTTCTGATAATTTGAACCATATAGAACCCCACTTTGCAAATTCCTAGGGAATTATTATGAACTCCAAATGGAATGATTCAAATTCCTAGGTGTATATAAATTCATGCACTAAGTAGTGATCATTTCCCTTACACTTATTCTGCTATGTCAATTAATGGGCCATTTTTTCATATGTGACCCACTTTGCAAATCCCTAAAATATTCACACGAACTCCAAATCCAGCGAAACCACTTCCCACATGTATCTAAAATCATGCCCTATTTGTTGGGTTCATCCACTCCTTTTTACAAAAATATATTCTGTGGACTTCTTATAGGATCGTCCATTCCTTCATTTCCACCGTTCAAAACTCCCCTTTGATCCACATCCAATGAAACCTCCTTGGCTATTTTTCTTGTGACCAGAGGTGTCCAAGAAAAATAAAACTCCTATTTATAGAGCACTTTATTTCTCTGCTTGTTGTGTTGCTTATTGCGGTTATTTCCGGCGATAGTTGATGAAGTAGACGAAGTGCTCGGATGGACGAGAAGTGTGCGAAGACCTCGAACACTTTGCGAAGCCAGGCAAGCAACCCTTTGACCATGTTAAGAAACCATTTTTATTTGCGTGACATATAGCATTTTACTTTCGTTATATTTGATCATGTGGAGTAGTGACCACTTCGGTGGGTTTCATCCAATACTTTTGCCATTGACACTTGCATCGTGCATGACTCTACCACCTTATGAGGGTTATGTGGGTGGGTGTAGATAGGATGCTAGTAGATGCTACACAAGTGGGATCAGGATTATTCATGGTGATGGAGAGAAGGAGATGATTTCTAAGACTATTCGAAAACCCCGTCGGGTGCCACTAATGCCCGAGGGAGAGGATGATGTGTTGGGTGACCACTTGAGAAAGAAGTGGTGTACCGGATGGTCCCTGCAGGGATGCTATGAGTGATGTACATCATGTGGGCTGGGTACCAATCGAGTGGACTCTTTGTTTATTATCGCTAGGGGAAAGGCACTGTTCGGGTGCTTACCTTAGGTATCTTATATACCGTAAGTCGTGGCTGACACAGAAGTTCCTCAAGTCTTGTGGGTAAAGTGTGCAACCTCCGCAGAGTTTAAAACTATTCAAATAGCCATGTCCACGGTCAAGGACAATTGGTTGGTGCTGCTTAAGCCACGTACAGATGTTTTCACAAACTTGGTGTGTGTGTGTGTGTGTGTGTGTGTGTGTTTGTGTGTGTGTGTACGGATGACAAAAGGATGATACTTCAGACAAGTCTGAAGACTTGATGTGATGAATGAACATGAGATGTTCAACCCCTACTTATGATGATATAAGTAACTTGTTCATATGGATATATGCCAACTTTTGATGCATGCTTACCCATAGTTGCTTGATCATGACATTGCATTCAAAATTGGCATTCCGCAAAATACCTTCTTAGTGCTAGTTCATGCATTGTTATTGCCTTGTTCCATACATGGGTTGCATGCATGTACATTGAAAGTAATCATTGGCTTGCCATTGGTTATTTTATTGGCCAAGCATGAAAGATCAGGTTATGATGAAGATTACCTTGGTGACGGACATGCGAGCTAGGAAGCTTCCCAGTTAGAATGCATGTAGGGTTAAGGCAGATGGCATGGGTTCACGCTATCGTTGAAGATTTCCACTACAATCGTATGAAGACTTGGCCATAAAGTCCATATTTGAGTAAACCTCTATGTAATGGATGTAAGACTCTTTTTATCCAGATTCTGTGTGTTCAATGAGCGTTGATCTCTGTGATCACTGTGCATGTACATTCGGTGATCACGACTTATGAGTCGGGGTCCCCACAGAGATGGTATAAGAGCCATCCTGACTGTAGGAAGCCCTTAGTTAGCATGGACATTAGTTAGGACAAAATTATTTTTCCAGACCCTTCAAAATTACTTACAAAGCCTCTATATTTCTCATCTCTCCTAAATTTTCAAAGGAAGCAAAGGTTTTTGCCTTAGCACTTCCACCCCTATTCTCTTGACTCTCCTCGTCTGATTTTTTTCAAAACCTTGCAATGGTCGCTTCTACCCTTGTGCCCATGACCACAAGATTCCTTGTAATCCTCGTGGGTAACCTGGAAGGAAGCCAGACGATTGTTAACATATCTTGGACCCAAGTTGGCGACACCAGACCATGAGCTACCAACAGAAGATACCTTCTCGAAGGATGAGGATATCAAGACTTAGATGATAGTGACACCCTCGACATTGCCCTAGGCTGATGCAACCTTGGCTTGTGATGATCAGGGCGTAAGAAATGCAAGGTCATCATATGCATCGCTAATAGAGCAAACCTGTCATTATCGTTGTTATATCGGTAACCACCGGTGGATGAGAACCTCGCCATTTGGTCCGCCTCACTATAGTGAGCAGGAAAACAGTTCGCATCATCCCCCGTTCTTGGTGCCGATGATATCATCAACGTGATCGGCAGGATACAACTCTACCATGCCTTGTTAATGTCATTTCATAAAAGATTGCCTACCTGGAATGCTCGACATCTCAAGAGACAAGAAGGCATTTTCATGATCACGAGGACACCAGAAGACCCTGTCAACAATAGCCGTGAAGAATCACCTTGGTCCTCAACACACCAGACCCGAAGTCTTCAAGGACTCTTCAGGCGCAACCAGGATCGTTTCGATGAACAACAACCAGAGACACGGTGACACATGAAGAAGACCCAGAAGACTAAGCGGGCTCCTCTCCAAGACAAGAAGCAAGCACGAATACTGAGTCCGAGAACCCCTAGGGTAGGATAGGTCGTGTGTCCCCTATGCAAAGTCGAGTCCATATGATGGTTCAGATGGAACCATAATGTGTGTTGCTTGTTTTTCCTGTTTGTGCTTTGGTGTAAGTCACAATTTTGCCCTAGGCAACAAGTGCACGACTATATCACCTACCTTACCTTGATGTTTGTGTTCGGCCTTTTTGACACTTGCTTGATTGCACTTCCACTATACCACCCCCTTATGCACGCTCCTCTATGTTACTTTCCCTCTCCCCAATCTCGTCAACTGAAGACCGGCAAGACAAGATGCACCAAGAATCCACCTCGATGGATAGCTAGCGTTGAAGACTATGACTACAACATACGCAAAGAAACGCAACCCCGTAGAGTTATGATTTTCCCTCGGGATTGGAAACCCCTCCCTAGCCCAACCTAGACCTCACAAGCTCACCTAGCACAAGCCTCTGATCACGTGTTTAATACACGGATTTTCCAAAGCACTTATTGAGCTTCAATAACCCCTCCTTTGCACTAGGTTCATTATGGAGCTAGTGATCATAGTGAACAAACATGCTTATTTCTTATGCTAGCACTAGAACCTTGATGCCATAGGAAGGTTCGTTCTAAGGGTATATGATTGGTGTATAATGATTTGATAGCCATAATGAATGTCTTGAGGAAGTAGTTGAGACCCTTTTGTGGATTACGAGGCTTAATGTTGGTACACGTACTTGGTAGATCAAGATTGATAGAGTAGCATAACTTACTTCTCCCTTAAGTCAATTGGATCTAGTAGGACGATTGTGATCACAGGATGAAATTATTGGTGGACAAATGACGTGACTTTGGCAATAATATTGATAGTGGATTGATGATGTTACAATAGTAACTGGAGTAACCAGTAGGGTGTTCTTACTAGATGTCAACCATGGATTTAAATAGGTGATTCTAATAGGTGCTCAAGATCAATCAAACCACATGGTTCGGAGTAATTTGGATTTAGTTTGGTGATCTTGATCTTGATACTGTGTTTCTCGGTGTAAGTCAAACTGGGAATATTGGATTGTTGTTAGAATCGATTCAAGGATCCATATGCACCTAACATCGGAGTTCACTGCATCATCATGCTGGTGGTTGATGGTTATACTGTGATGAGATAGTTCTTCCTGGAGTTTGTGGATTTAGGAAATCTGGAGATATATGGGACGACACTGGCATTGGATTTGTAGCAATAATAGGTCATGCAATAGTGGATGCTATTCGTGGATCAGTTAATTGGGTTCGTAGGAAGGAAAGAAGATCTTGGAGTGGTTTATTACATGTTTCCTCAGCATAGTAATCCAGTACCTTAGACCTTGGATAGGTCAGAAGGACAATTGGATTGGTAATGTCATGATCAAGCTTAGCGGCTTGTAAATTATCCCGAGGAATTTTTATAGGGATATGTGTGAGTTAGCTATAGTATATATATGAGATCTTTTGGTATAGTCCTTCTCTCAAAACCTTGGAGGTGTGAGTAGCATGTGTAATATTGGAGTTGCATTATATGAGATGATACCTTCGATGATATAGGGTGATTTTGTTAGGAATAATAGACAGTACCATTGGCATCTAATAGTTGTGCTCGGGATAAGATGTTAGACGTTCACTCGCATCCTAAGCTCCTTGAAACCCTGAAGCTTTACTGGACCATGACGCGGTCAGATTATGACCATAGTCCTCAGACTATGGTCGGTACTCCACCTCGACCACCGCAAATCATGTTCAAAAGGAAGGTGTCCACGAAGACCTTTATGAGGTTGGACCACAACCCTTGATACTCGTGACCATCTTGGACGAATGCCTGCTCCTCTCAAATATCCCATGAGCAATGTGTTTATGTGATACTTCGGGAAATAGGTTGTTGTCCTCTGGGATAACATACTTATTTACCCAATGAGAGGAGGAACACCTTAGTCCTATTTGGACCTGCCCCAGGAACAACAGTTACCATGACTCTCGAGTATATGGTTTCACCTTGAAGGAGTTGGACTTCGCGAAGCACCCTCCCTACAGAAGAAGACCTTGCCCAAGCAAGATGAAGAACCACTGTGATTGCGAAGCCACGACAACGGCGAAGAAGAAGCAAAAAGGAGTCAACCACCACTCCTCTGCTGGCTACATCAACTAGACCACATCCTGAAGCACCAACGTTCAAGCCCAATGAAACGCTTGCACATCAAGAGGGTTGAAGAACCCCTTGTTATGACTAGTCATCCATCAGTTCCTGACTTGGAAGGAGCCGAGGAGCTGATAACCCCCCCCCCCCCCCGCCCTCTCACTCCACCACTATGATGGTGCATGATGAGCATGACATCCCTACTCCCTTCAGATGCCTGGAATGGAGTGGATGACTGTCATGACTTTGTTATCAGCCCCTTTTAAACAATCTAGGGGTAAACTGTGACTCGACCATGGTAAGCCACCCGTCGAAGGTAGTTCACCCCACTTGCCAAGCGTCGGACCTTGGGGATTGGATGGCTGGTCTATACTTTTGGGTAGCTAGCTCATCTAGGACCCCCCCCTCAGAACCTTCCCATATGGTAGAACCCATTTTGACACCAAGTCTCTAAGCTCAGTCTTGGGAACGAGACTCGACGCAGACCTTGCCACGGAGAGACGAGTAGACAAAACACTCAAAGACCCTCTAGTAATGTGCGTCCATGACGTTGAAGACAAACGACGAAAGAAGAATGAAGAATCTACCTGGGAAACTTACTCAAGCAGAAGATCTCGACGAGAAGCCCATGATGACACGCTCCAACACTCTCAGGATGGAGACCATCTATGACTAAAGACCTCCTACTTTAAGGAAGATAAGGACCTCCCCGTCAATGAGAAGCTACACCAAGACTCGACCCCTCTATTCTAACGTGAGACATTTAGATGTCACTAACCAATGTGAGCAGTCCCAGGACTAGCACACAAACACACTACTTGGCCAGGTATTCCGACTTTGGGATACACACGCAAGCCAGGCCCTGCCAGAACCTCATCCACCAAACCCTTAACCATTAGGCGAGCCTAGCATATTACAAGAATCCCGTTCACCCTTAGAACCAGTCAACAGTACACTCGAAGACATATCATCAGGAACTTCAAGATCCAGAAGGACAACCATGCCGGAGCAGAAACAACATGGAACATGAAGACTACCTCACCTCTGAATGTCTGCATCAGCACCTAGCCTAGGAATCTCGGGGACGACATTCTTATAAGGGGGGTAGGTCTGCCACACCTTGTGTTTTGCCTCAGGACTAAGTTATCATGACTCAAAAATTAGGGCCAATTAAATTTTTTTGAGTGCATTTGAATGCTTGACTTGTGTGTTATTTGATTGCTTGTTTGATTGCTTGCTGATGCTCTATAATTCATAAAACATCCTCCTACCCTCAAGAACCCTTTTCCTTGATCCCAAATCTTGTCCAATGATCATGCCATGTGAATAGGACTTACAAATATTTTTACAAAATATTATTTTGGCCAAAAAGCATTTATTTAAATCAGCTTTTCAAAAACCCCTGATTTGAGATTTGCACTACAAGTCCGCAAATTGGATGGATCCTCTTTACCCAAATGCTTTATTTGAAACCCACTATATATATGACTTCCCAAAAACACGAAATATTATTTTACTATTTTATTTAAAGGCTTTTTCTTAAGGCCAGAAATGGTCTTTTATAGGGAAAAATTATTTAAATGTTTAAAAATATTTGAGAAAATTTAGGAAAACTCAATGGACATATATTGTCCATACATAAGAGTTTCCACACATGGTCATGTTCAAAATATTGGACAAAACCCTTCAAAACCATTCTGCCTATCTAAAGCATTTGAAATATTTCTATAAGAAATATTCTCAACAAAAATACAGCAAAATTCTAGTATGTCACATTTCATATATGTGAGCATCTTGCCAAGTTTCATATCAATGCCAATTGATTTGGTTCACCAAAATATTCCAAAACCCCTTCTGTCCAGAACCAAATTTGAGCAACTTTACATTATGAAGTATCTCCTTTCCATCTCAAAACTTGTGGAGATGTTCTAATTACCAAATAATGATGTTACACCATGTGGTGCATTTAGGGGAGCAGATACACTTGTCCAAATCCCCTCAGAACCATTTCTGTTGATTCCAAGAATTTGGTAATATTACATTACCAAGTTTCCCCATTGGTCCCCAAACTTATTGTGCATGTTATAATCCCTAAAATATGACACCACATCTAGTGGTGCATCAGGGAGGATAGTTTTTATTAGCTAGATCTAAGCAACTCCATTTCTACCCAGTTCTAGGGTTTGAAACTTTTACATTGGCCACTTTCTCTAAATGTGGTCAAAACTTGTGAATAGTACCAAATGGACTTACCATTTACCTGTGGTAAATATCAGGGCCATTGGATACCCCTAGATACCCTAGGACGGCATCAAACATCTTCAGCCATGAACTTGTGGACAAGCAAAGTGGGCCCACAAATATTCCCCTTGCCCCCAACGTTTTACCATAGTATATTCTAACCCCAATGCACCTCCAGTAAACTTGCCATGGCCTCTAATAATTTATTGGGGGGTAACTCTCTCTTTTCCCTCTCTTTTTACCATGGAAAGACCTATTCTTCCCCTCCCCCACAATTCTGTTCATGCCAATGCCCCCAAACTTTGCCACAACCTCATATGCATAATGATGTATCTATCTAAGCCCAAAGATGGCATGCTCACATGGAAAATATGAGAAGTTCATCTAAACCTCCATTATGGTAGAAATAGTGCCCTTGCACTTCAAGTACTCTATAGAATCATCTCCCTGAGTTGAAAATTGGTGGACTTGTAGTCCCTCCATAGCTAAGTCCACTAGACAAGGTTTTTCCCCAATTTGCCTCCAGTAAACACCCATGATCTGGCCCCCAAGTTTGCTGCTGCTAACTTACCCCCTATGAAACCCCCATCTCCCCTGCTCTATTAACCTCAAGATTGCACCAGTGGCCTCTATAATGCATGCCTTGCATGCTGGACATCTTTTGCCTGCCAAAAAGATGCCCTGGACAAGCTATGGCGTGGTGACCACGTCGTTGACATGCACAAATGGCGCTCTGCCACTTGTCCTTGCCCAATGAGAAGCTCCCGACAGCCTTGGGCCTCGTGGTGCTATCCCCCGAGACCGCCTCGACATCCACGACACGACAGAGTGTCGGGACCCTCCTCCCTTGCCCTCATCTCTCCTCTGTCGCGCGTGCACGGCGCCACTCCGCTCGGCCAGTGCCTGGTCTCACACGCGCGAGGCCCTAGCGGATGCCCCGCTCTCTCTCTGTCTCTCTCTCTCTCTCGCTCCCCTGTGTCATGGACGAGTTCCACGAACACCCCGGACGTGCTCCTGCGGACCCCTAAGCACTCCAGCAGTGATAGGGTCCGAGCCGATGCACGAGCTCGCGGTGCATCGTTTCTCCGCCCATATAATGTAGCCTCGAGCTCCCCTCGGCGCTCCCTTGGCTCTCTCCCCCTCTCAGGCACCTCCCTTACCTCCCCCATCTCTCCTGGTGCTCTCCCCCTTCCTCCATGGCCGCCTTGGCTCCGCTCGGCTTTGCTCGAATTCAAGCCCCATGCCTCTCTTCTAACCTCTGAGCTCCACCACAACACTTCGGATGTCGCCTTCCTCCCTCTGCACTCCATTCCCTCCTCGCCATGACTCTAGCATCGTGCCCTTTGTGGCCGACGGCCTCCTCCACCGCGGTAGAAACGACGTGCAGCCTCGACCTCTCCAAGGCCTGGGAAATGGATTTTTTTTAAACAAGCAAGTTTTTAGAACAAATTCAAAAACTAACAAGCCTAATGCATAATTTTTAAAAGTAGCACCCCGTCGGTCAACCGTTGACCGAAGAGTACTCTTCGGCAACCATTGACCAAAGACTACCTCTTCGGTCAATGCCTGACCGAAAACCTGCTGTGCTGGGCCGAAGAGGACTCTTTGGTCTTTGGTTGGACGAAGAGTACTCTTTGGTCAACCATTGACCAAAAAGTACATGCACTTTATGTTAGCGGTTGACCGAAGTTGCATGTCGAAGTTGCGTGTGACCACTTTATGTTAGCGGTTGACCGATAGGTCAAGCGGTAGGTGGCTTGGGCACGCCCTTGTCGGCAGTGCCTGGATCCACATCTGGGAGTCAGAGCTTGTAAACTTCGGTCACATGCAACTACGGTCAACCGCTAATGTAAAGTGGTCAGATGCAACTTCGGCATGCAACTTCGGGCAACCGCTAACGTAAAGTGCATGTACTCTTTGGTCAATGGTTGACCAAAGAGTACTCTTCGGCCAACCAAAGACCAAAGAGTCCTCTTCGGCCCAGCACAGTAGGATTTCGGTCAGGCATTGACCGAAGAGGTAGTCTTCGTCCAATGGTTGACCGACGGGGTGCTACTTTTGAAAATTATGTGTTAGGCCTGCTAGTTTTTGAATTTGTTCTAAAAAATGTGCTAGTTTCAAAAAAAATCTGGGAACAGCCCAGGATTGTGCGGCTCGTCGCCCCAAGCTCGCCCCCGGCCGGAGCGCCGTGGTGCCGGGACGGGGCATCGGCGCGAGCACGGCTGGCCTCCCTTGCCCCTCCTCTATTCGAATGGAGGTAGGAGGAGGACTTGCCAGCGGGGCCTGCCGGTCAGTGACTAAGGCCCCCCCCCCTGTTTAAGTGGAGGCGCCCGTCTCTTTCCACCTCCCTACGGAGGAGACATACTCCGGGGAGTACGCCTTGAGCGTCGCCCTAGCCGCGAGGCCAAGAGAATAGGCTGGCCCATTTTCTAACTTGCGCACTGTGCGCGGTTTCGCGTCCTAGTGAGCCCTTTTCCTTTTTCTTTTTGCTTTCTTTTTTAGTGGCACCAATTAATTCATAGAAAATTCATATGACCTCCGATTTAGTTGATTCAAATTTCTTCATGTTCCTAAAATCATTTCTATCCAAATTGGTGCATTGCACATTTTTCCATAAATATTTTCTGATAGTTCAAATTCACATTTGAATTTGAACCATATAGAACCCCACTTTGCAAATTCCTAGGTAATTATTATGAACTCCGAATGGAGTGATTCAAATTCCTAGGTGTATATAAATTCATGCACTAAGTAGTGATCATTTTTCCTTACAGTTATTCTTCTATGTCAATTATTGGGCCATTTTTTTCATACGTGACCCACTTTGCAAATCCCTAAAATATTCATAAAAACTCCAAATCCAATGAAACCACTTCCCACATGTCTCTAAAAGCATGCCCTATTTGTTGGGTCCATCCACTCCTTTTTACAAAAATATTTTCTGTGGACTTCTTATAGGATCGTCCATTCCTTCATTTCCACTATTCAAAAATCCCCTTTGATCCACATCCAATGAAACCTCCTTGGCTATTTTTCTTGTGATCAGAGGTGTCCACGAAAAATAAAACTCCTATTTATATAACACTTTATTTCTCTGATTGTTCTATTGCTTATTGCGGTTGTTTCCGGCGATAGTTGACGAAGTAGACAAAGTGCTCGGATGGACGAGAAGCGTGCGAAGACCTCGAAGACTTTGCGAAGCCAGGCAAGTAGCCATTTGACCATGTTAAGAAACCATTTTTATTTTCATGACATATTGCACTTTACTTTCGTTATATTTGATCATGTGGAGTAGTGACCAGTTCGATGGGTTGCTTCCAATCCTTTTGTCGTTGACACTTGCATCGTGCATGACTCTACCACCTTATGAGGGTTATGCGGGTGGGTGTAGATAGGATGCTAGTAGATGCGATGCAAGTGGGACCGGGATAATGCATGGTGATGGAAAGAAGGAGCTTATTTCTAAGACTATTCGAAAACCCCGTCGGTTGCCACTAATGCCCGAGGGAGATGATGATGTGTTGGTTGACCACTTGAGATAGAAGTGGTGTACCGGTGGAAGTGAGTGTGTGTGCTTTCAAAAATGGAGGGTTTAAGATTTGTCGACCATCCCAACCTTACATGTGCAACCATGATACCCCTTATGGGACGGGGCTCTGTTGATTACATTGGTGGGTACAGGCAAGGAGCCGCATTACTAATGGCGCTGTCACTCTGGATACGGGGTCGTGTCGGTGTGGACGATCATGCGTTGTCTTCATAGGCACCAGGAACACCGTTGGTCCCTGCATGGATGCTATGAGCGATGTAGATCATGTGGGCTGGGTACCGATCTACTGGACTCTTTGTTTAGTATCGCCAGAGGAAACGCATTGTTCAGGTGCTTACCTCGGGTATGTTATATACCGCGAGTCGTGGATGACACGGAAGTTCCTCAAGTCTTGTGGGTAAAGTGTGCAACCTCCGCAGAGTGTAAAACTATTCAAATAGCCGTGTCCATGGTCAAGAATAGTTGGGTGGTTCTACTTAAGCCACGTCCAGATGTTTTCACAAACTTGGTGTGTGTGTGTGTGTGTGTGGATGAAAAAAGGATGATACTTGAGACAAGTCTGAAGACTTGATGCGATGAATGAACATGAGATGTTCAGCCCCTGCTTATGATGATATCTGTAACTTGTTCATATGGATATCTACCAACTGTTGATGCATGCTTACCCATAGTTGCTTGATCATGACATTGCATTCAAAATTGGCTTTCCACAAAATACCTTCTTAGTGCTAGTTCATGCATTGTTATTGCCTTGTTCCAAACATGGGTTGCTTGCGGGTACATTCAAAGTACTCATTGGCTTGCCACTGGTTATTTTATTGGCCAGGCATGAAAGATTAGGTAATGATGAAGATTACCTTGGTGACGGACATGCGAGTTAGGACGCTTCCCAGTCAGAATGCCTATAGGGTTAAGGCAGATGGCATGGGTTCACGCTATCATTGAAGGTTTCCGCTACAATCGTATGAAGATTTGGCCATAAAGGCCATATTTGAGTAAACCGGTATGTAATGGATGTAAGACTCTTGTTATTCAGATTCTGTGTGTTCAGTGAGCATTGATCTTTGGGATCACTGTGCACGTACATTCGGTGATCACGACTTATGAGTTGGGGTCCCATAGTGGATCCATAAGTGTGACGATGAAGTCGAAGGATTAAACGCGAGCTTGCAGAAGGTAAACCCTCATTCTTCACCGTGGATGAGGATGTCACTTTATACTTCAAAGGTCGCCTAGTGGTACCGAGTAAGGAGGAAAAATAGGATATGAATCGGGAGGTCATGATGGAAGCACATGACACTCCATTGTCTATTCATCCGGGTAGTAGCAAGATGTACCGAGACATCTGTCAAAGGTTCTGGTGATCAAATATGAAACAAGACATTGCTTGCTATGTTTCAGAATGCGACACTTGTCCTCATACCAAAGAAGAACATCAGAAGCCTGACGGAACTCTACAAGCTATTACTATCCCTGAATGGAAATGGGATCATGTTGAAATGGACTTCGTCACTGGGTTTCCCAGGTCGCCGAAGGGTAATGATGCTATTCTTGTTGTCATTCACCAGTTGTCCAAAGTTGCACATTTTCTGGCTGTCAAGGAAACTATTACTGCTAGTCAGCTAGCAGATCTTTCCATGTCCAGAGTTGTTTCCCTCCACGGTATTCCAGTGGTGATTAGTTCAGACCGTTGCAGTTTATTCACTTCAAGATTCCGGGCAAGTTTTCAGGAAGCTATGGGAACTCATTTGTCCTTCAGCACCGCTTTTCACCCTCAATCACAGGGACAAGTTGAAAGAGTCAATCAGATTCTCGAAGACATGCTTCGAGCTTGTGTCATTTCTTTTGGCAAGAATTGGGAGGAACCTCTCCCGTATGTTGAGTTCTCCTAAAACAATAGCTATCAAGCTAGTCTGAAGATGACTCCTTTTGAAGTATTATATGGACGTAAGTGTCCAACTCCCCTGAATTGGTCAGAAACTTGGGAACGTACACTTATCGGTCCAGATATTATCAAACATGCCGAAGATCAAGTCCGCATTATTCATGCAAATCTAAAGGCTGCTCAGTCTCGTCAGAAGAGTCAGTATGACCGTCATCACAAAGATATGGTCTATCAACCTAGCGAAAAGGCTTATCCTCGAGTCACGCCAATGAGAGGTACACACCATTTCGGGATCAAGGGCAAGCTGGCTCCTTGATATATTGGTCCTTTCACTGTTCTTGAAAGGCGTGGTAAAGTGGCATATCAACTGGAACTACCGCCAAACCTTTCTCAGGTTCATGATGTGTTCCATGTGTCACAGCTTCGTCGCTGCTTCAAGGATCCTATCTAAGCAGTGGACCATGATATGCTTGAACTACAACAAGACCTTTCTTACAAGGAGCAACCAGTCTGCATTCTTTGTAAAATTGAACGTCGGACTTGTCAGAAGGTTACTAAGTTCTTCACAGTGCAATGGGAAAATCATTCTGAAGATGAAGCCACTTGGAAATGCTAAGATAATCTTCGTGCAGAATACCCCGGGCTCTTACCTTCCACTTCTTAATTCTCGGGACGAGAATTCTTTTTAGTAGGGGAGAATTGTGACGCCCTGGATTTATGCTACAATAATCTCTATAATTAAGCTGCAGTAATCCCAAGCCAATGATGTCACGTCACCGCGTTTACAGTTGCTCATCTCGCATTGAATTCGAATCCCGTTCAAATTCAAAATTAAAATAAAGTCAAAAAATAAAGTTTAAAAATATGAAAACAAAAATGTTCGAAGTGTGACAAATATTCTGTGGATATTGTCATGATGAAACCACATTTTAGAAAGGTATTTAAATCCACTAAATAAAAGAAAACTAAAACAGAAAACCAATAAAAGGAAGAAAGAAGACAGAAATAAAACAAAAAATAAAAGCAAAGACCCCCCCCCCTGTTCGGCCTTGGCCCATCAGCCCAACCGGCCGGCCCACCCTAGCCCCCGCGCGGATAACCCCCCTCCCCCATAACCCTAGCCGCCCCACTCACCCACTCTTCCCATCTCCCTCCCGTCGCCTTTCCCTCCCCCGATCTGGATCTGGGGGAACCACCGCCGATGCCCGAAGCCCCACCGCCGTCAGTCCTTCCCGCCGGCGCCCCCCCTCAACCCCGACGTGCCTCCTCGCCTCCTCCTCAACCCCTCATCACCACCTCGTCGTCACTGACTACCTCCCCGACGAGCTCCATCGAGCCTCGCCGCCCCCTCCCCTGCAAACGTATGGTGAGGCCACCGACCTCCCTCTCCCCCTCCCGCGCCCGCTCTCTTGAGCCCGCTTGCCGCGGTCCCAAGACCACAGCCGCTCCCCACGCGCGCTCTGCATCGTACACGCTCCAGTCGCCGCACGTCCGCCCCGTCCCACGCTCGTCACGCCGCACCCGTGCTCCTGACCCGCCGGCGTCGCCCGCTCGCACCCTCCCGGCTTGCCTCTCCCTTGCCGCGCACCCGCACCCCCGCTGCGCCACTACTGCTGCTCCAACCACGCCGCCTCGCCGTTGCCTTGCGTGGCCCCGCTGCCCACCGCCCACCTAACCGCCGCTAGCCACCACCGGCCACCACTGGCCCGGCCGCGGCCAGCCCCGTCACCGGCGCCACTGGCCTGGGCCCTTGTCCCGATTTGGTTAGTGGGTCAACACCCCCACTAACCACCCTTCCCCCTATGGCTGACATGGGGGGCCCATGTTGGGGAACGTCGCATGGGAAAAAAAAATTCCTACGCACACATAAACCTATCCATGGTGATGAGCATCTACGAGAGGGAGAGTAGATCTACGTACCCTTGTAGATCGCTAAGCGGGAAGCGTTAAGAAACGCGGTTGGTGTAGTCGAACTTCTTCGCGATTCAAATCGCCGAGCGCCCCGCGATCTAATCACGAACTGTCCCGCGAACCAATCACGAACCGTCCCGCGATCTCGTCACGATCCGTCCCGCGATCCGATCACGAACGTCCCGTGGCCTTGATCACGATCCTTCCGATCTAGTACCGAACGGACGGCACCTCCGCGTTCAGCACACGTGCAGCTTGATGACGATCTCCACCATCTTGATCCATCAAGAGAAGGTGGAGAGGAGAGAGAGTTCACCGGCAGCGTGATGGCGCTCCGGTGATGGTGATGGTGGAGCAATTCCGGCAGGGCTTCGCCTAAGCACTGCGGAAAACTAATCTAGAGGAGCACCGGTGGAACGGGTAGCACGTGGCTGCAATTGTTGCCAAAACCCTAGCTATTCCACCAGTATATATAGGAGGAGAGGAGAGGAGAGGTAGCCAAGGGCCTCTTGGTTCGGCCGAATAGGAGGGTGGAATCCTATTCCACCTCCAATCCTAGTTGGAGTAGGATTTCCTGCTATTGGCTGATTTTCACCTTTTTCCTTAGCCTTTTTCTCTTCCTGCACCATGGGCCTTTCGTGGCTGATTTACCAGCCCAATAAGGGATGGTTAATACTCTCCCACAGCCCATGGTCCCTCTATGGTCGAAATACCCCTCCCGGAGGTCTCCCGGTACACTACCGGCACTCCCGGTACACTACCGATGAGCCCAAAACTTTTCCGGCGACCAAACTAGGACTTCCTATATATGAATCTTTACCTCCGGACCATTCCGGAGCTCCTCGTGACGTCCGGGATCTCATCCGGGACTCCGAACAACCTTCGGTCACAACCATACATAACTCTATACTACCAAAACCTCACCGAACCTTAAGTGTGCAGACCCTGCGGGTTTGAGAACTATGTAGACATGACCGAGACACCTCTACGGTCAATAACCAATGGCGGTACCTGGACGTCCACATTGGTTCCTACATATTCTATGAAGATCTTTATCGGTCGAACCTCTATGTCAAGGATTCAGTTAATCCTGTATAACGTTCCCTTTGTTCTTCGGTATGTCACTTGCCCGAGATTCGATCGTCGGTATCTCCATACCTAGTTCAACCTCGTTACCGGAAAGTCTCTTTTACTCGTACCGTAATACAAGATCCCGCAACTAACAATTAGTCACATTGCTTGCAAGGGTCATTGTGATGTTGTATTACC
The DNA here is from genome assembly GCA_022496015.1 of Hordeum marinum. Taxonomy (NCBI): domain Eukaryota; kingdom Viridiplantae; phylum Streptophyta; class Magnoliopsida; order Poales; family Poaceae; genus Hordeum; species Hordeum marinum. Next base: position 74,059,864 of record CM039678.1, on the reverse strand, counting down.
GAGTGGGCCCCGAGATACCTCTGCGTCACACGGAGTAACAAATCCCAGTCTCGATCTATGCCAACTCAACAGACACCATCGGAGATACGTGTGGAGCACCTTTATAGTCACCTAGTTACGTTGCGACGTTTGATACACACAAGGCACTCCTCCTATATTCGTTAGTTGCATGATCTCATGGTCATAGGAACATATACTTGACATGCAGAAAACACTAGCGATAAACTGACACGATCATAAGCTACGTTTGTAGTTTGGGTCTTGTCCATCACATCATTCTCCTAATGATGTGATCCCGTTATCAAATGACATCACATGTCAATGGCTAGGAAACCCTGACCATCTTTGATTAACGAGCTAGTTCACTAGAGGCATACTAGGGACACAGTGTTGTCTATTTACCCACACATGCAATGTCTTTCCAATCAATGCAATTATAGCATGGATAATAAACGATTATTATGAACAAGGAAATATAATAATAAACACTTTATATATTGCCTCTAGGGCATATTTCCAATAGTCTCCCACTTGCACTAGAGTCAATAATCTAGTTCACATCACTATGTGATTTACATGGTAATGAATCGAACACCCATGCAGTTATGGTGTTGATCATGTTTAGCCCTTGGAAGAGGTTTAGTCAACGGGTCTGCCACATTCAGATCCGTGTGCACTTTGCTAATATTTATGTCCTTCTCCTCGATCTAGAACCGGATGGAGTTGAAGCGTCGCTTTATGTGTCTGGTCCTCTTGTGAAACCTTGGTTCCTTGGCTAGAGCAATGGCACCAGTGTTGTCACAGAACAGGTTTATTGGATTCAGTGCACTAGGCACCACTCCAAGATCTGTCATGAACTGCTTCATCCAGACACCTTCCTTCACTGCCTCCAAGGCTGCGATGTACTCCGCTTCGCACGTAGAATCAGCTACCACGCTTTGCTTGGAACTGCACTAGCTTACTGCTCCCCTGTTAAGAATAAATACGTATCTGGTTTGCGATTTAGAATCGTCCGGATCAGTGTCAAAGCTTGCATCAACATAACCCTTTACGACGAGTTCTTCATCACCTCCATAAACAAGAAACATGTCCTTAGTCCTGTTAAGGTACTTAAGGATATTCTTGACCGCTTGCCAGTGCTCCACTCCAGGATCACTTTGAAACCTTCCGGCCATACTTATGGCAAGGCTGACATCGGGTCTTGTGCACAACATTGCATACATGATAGAGCCTATGGCTGAAGCATAGGGGATGACGCTCATCTTTTCTTTATCTTCTGCAGTCACTGGGCATTGAGTCTTACTCAACTTCACACCTTGTAACACAGGCAAGAACCCTTTCTTGGACTGCTCCATTTTGAACTTCTTCAAAACTTTATCAAGGTATGTGCTCTGTGAAAGTGCTATTAAGCGTCTCGATCTATCTCTATAGATCTTAATGCCTAATATGAAAGCAGTTTCTCCTAGGTCCTTCATTGAAAAACTCTTATTCAAATATTCCTTAACGCTTTCCAGCATTTCTATATCGTTTCCAATCTGTAATATGTCATCCACATATAACACTAGAAACGCTATAGAGCTCCCACTCACTTTCTTGTAAATACAAGCTTCTCCATAAACTTGTATAAACCCAAACGCTTTAATCACCTCATCAAAGCGCTTATTCCAACTCCGAGATGCTTGCACCAGTCCATAAATGGATCGCTGGAGTTTGCAAACTTTGTCAGCATTCTCTGGATCGACAAAACCTTCGGGTTGCATCATATAAAACTCTTCCTCAAGGAAACCGTTGAGGAACGTTGTTTTGACATCCATCTACCAAATTTCATAGTCGAAATAAGCAGCTATTGCCAACATGATTCTGACAGACTTAAGCATCGCTACGGGTGAGAAAGTCTCATCGTAATCAACTCCTTGAACTTGTGAAAAATCCTTTGCCACAAGTCGAGCTTTATAGACGGTGATATTACCGTCTGCATTCGTCTTCTTCTTATAGATCCATTTGTTCTAAATGTCCTTTCGCCCTTCAGGTAGTACTTCCAAAGTCCACACTTTGTTTTCATACATGGATCCCATCTCAGATTTCATGGCCTCTAACCATTTCTCGGAATCCGGGCCCATCACTGCTCCTCCATAGCTCATAGGTTCATTGTTGTCTAACAACATGACCTCCAAGACAGGGTTGCCGTACCACTCGGAAGTAGTACGCGTCCTTGTCGACCTACGAGATTCAAGAGCAACTTGATCCGAAGCTTCATGATCATCATCATTAACTTCCTCTTCTACCGTCGTAGGTTCCACAGAAACATCTTTCTGTGTTGCGCTCCTCTCTGGTTGAAGTAAAGGTTCAATAACCTCATCAAGCTCTATTTTCCTCCCACTCAATTCTTTCGAGAGAAACTATTTCTCAAGAAATGTTCCGTTCTTAGCGACAAACACTTTGCCTTCGGATCTAAGATAGAAGGTATACCCGACTGTCTCTTTCGGGTATCCGTTGAAGACACATTTCTCCGCTTTGGGTTCCAGCTTTTCAGGCTGAAGCTTTTTGACATAAGCATCACATCCCCAAACTTTAAGAAATGACAACTTCGGCCTTTTGCCAAACCACAGTTCATATGGCGTCGTCTCAACGGATTTTGATGGTGCCCTATTTAAAGTGAATGCAACTGTCTCTAATGCATAACCCCAAAACGATAGTGGCAAATCAGCAAGAGACATCACAGAACACACCATATCTAATAAGGTTCGATTACGACGTTCAGACACACCATTACGCTGTGGTGTTCCGGGCGGTGTCAACTGTGAAACAATTCCACATTGTCTTAAGTGACTGCCAAACTCATAACTCAGATATTCACCTCCTCGATCAGATCGCAGAAATTTAATCTTCTTGTTATGATGATTCTCAACTTCACTCTGAAATTGCTTGAACTTTTCAAACGTTTCAGACTTGTGTTTCATCAAGTAAATATACCCATATCTACTCAAGTCATCAGTGAAGGTGAGAAAGTAACGATATCCACCGCGCGCAGCAACATTCATTGGACCGCACACATCAGTATGTATGATTTCCAACAAGTCACTTGCCCGTTCCATTGTTCCAGAGAATGGTGTTTTAGTCATCTTGCCCATGAGGCATGGTTAACATGTGTCAAGTGATTCAAAATCAAGTGAATCCAAAAGTCCATCAGCATGGAGCTTCCTCATGCGTTTTACACCAATGACCTAAATGACAGTGCCACAAGAAAGTGGTACTATCATTATCAACTCTACATCTTTTGGCATCAATGTTATGAACATGTGTGTCATCACTATCAAGATTCAATATGAATAAACCCCTAACATTGGGTGCATGGCCATAAAAGATATTACTCATATAAATAGAACAACCTTTATTCTCTGATTTAAATGAGTAACCGTCTCGCAATAAATTGGCCGCCTTCTTGTCAGCCAAGTACTTGGGGCAGTTCCGCTTCCAGTGACCAGTTCCTTTGCAATGAAAGCACTCAGTTTCTGGCTTAGGTCCATGCTTAGGCTTCTTTGTAGGAGTAGCAACTGCTTTGCCATCCTTCTTGGTTTTACCCTTCTTGCCTTTGCCCTTGCCATTTTTCTTGAAACTAGTGGTTTTATTGACCATCAACACTTGATGTTCTTTCTGGATTTCAGACTCAGCGACTTTCAGCATCGCAAACAGCTCGGATGATGACTTGTTCATCCCGTGCATGTTATAGTTCATCACAAAACTCTTGTAACTAGGTGGCAGTGATTGAAGAACTCTAACAATGATCGCCTCTTGCGGAAGGGCAATTCCCAACTCAGCTAGACGGTTTGAATATCCAGACATTCTGAGTATATGCTCACTGATAGACCCGTTCTCCTCCATCTTGCAAGCATAGAACTTATCGGAGGTCTCATACCTCTCGATCCGGGCATTCTTCTGAAAGATGAACTTCAACTCCGGGAACATCTCATATGCTCCATGATGTTCAAAACGTCTTTGAAGTCCCGGTTCTAAGCCATACAATATTGCACACTGAACTATTGAGTAGTCTCCAGCACGAGCCTCCCAAGCGTTCTTAACGTCTTCGGAGGTCATGTCTTCTGGTTGGTCACCAAGCGGTGCATCAAGGACATATTGTTTCTAGGAAGCCGTGAGGATAATCCTTAGATTACGGGCCCAATCAACAAAGTTACTTCCATCATCTTTCAACTTAGCTTTCTCTAGGAACGCATTAAAATTCAGGGGTACTACTGCGCGAGCCATTGATCTACAACATAAATATGCAAAGGTTACTCAGACTATTGTTAAAGATAATGAGTTTAGTTAATCAAATTAGTAAAGCTCGCACTCAAATTGACATCCCTCAGGTCATCTGAGTGTCACATGATCCAAATTCACCAACTCAAGTCCGATCATCACGTGAGTTAAGTTGGTTTCAATGGTGAACATCATTATGTTGATCATATCTACTATATGACTCATGTTCTACCTTTCGGTCTCTTGTGTTCCGAGGCCATGTCTGTACATGCTAGGCTCGTCAAGTTTAACCCGAGTGTTCTGCACGTGCAAATCTGGCTTGCACCCGTTGTATGTGAACGTAGAGTCTATTACACCTGATCATCACGTGGTGTCTCGACACGACGAACTTTCGCAACGATGCACACTCGGGGAGAACACAATTTATCTTGAAATTAATTGAGGAATCACCTTATAATGCTATCGCCGTTCTAAGCAAAACAAGGTGCATAAAAGGATTAACATCACATGCAAATCATAAGTGACATGATATGGCCATGATCTTGTGCTTTTGATCTCCATCATAAAAACACCGGCATGATCTCCATCGTCACCGACAAGACACCATGATCTCCATCATCTTGATCTCCATCAACGTGTCGCCATCGGGGTTGTCACGCCCAACATGCTTCTACTACTATTGCTACCGTAGCGATAAAGTGAAGCATTACATAGCGCTTAATGATTGACATGCAGGTCATACAATAATTAAAGACAACCCTATGGCTCCTGCCGGTTGCCATGCTCATCGACATGCAACTCGTGATAATCTATACATCACATGATCATCTCATACATCACATATATCACATCATGTAATTGGCCATATCATATCACAACATACCCTGCAAAAACAAGTTAGACGTCCTCTAATTGTTGTTGCATGTTTTACGTGGCTGCTACGGGTATCTAGCAAGAACGATTATCACCTACACATAAACCACAACGGTGATACATAGATTGCTTTTCAACCTTCTCAAGGACCGCCTTTGTCGGATCCGATCCAACTAAAGTGAGAGAAACTGTCACCCGCAAGCCATCTAAGCAACAAGTTGCGTCGAGGGAACCGGTCTCTCATAAGCGTACAAGTAATGTTGGTCCAGGCCGCTTCATCTCACAATCCCGCTGTACCAAAGTCTGACCAAGAGAGGAAGCAATCTAGGCATCAACGCCCATAAACCTTTTGTGTTCTACTCGAGATCTCATCGAACCATCAACCTAGCTCTGATACCACTGCTGGGGAAAGTCGCATGGGAAACAAAAATTTCCTACGCACACGCAAACCTATCCATGGGGATGAGCATCTATGAGAGGGAGAGTGGATCTACGTACCCTTGTAGATCGCTAAGCGGGAAGCGTTAAGAAACGCGGTTGGTGTAGTCGAACTTCTTCGCGATTCAAATTGCTGAGCGTCCCGCGATCTAATGACGAACCGTCCCGCGAACCAATCACGAACCGTCCCGCGATCTCGTCACGATCCGTCCCGCGATCCGATCACGAACGTCCCGTGGCCTTGATCACGATCCTTTCGATCTAGTACCGAATGGACGGCACCTCCGCGTTCAGCACACGTGTAGCTTGATGACGATCTCCACCGTTTTGATCCAGCAAGAGAAGGTGGAGAGGAGAGAGAGTTCACCGGCAGCATGACGGCGCTCCGGTGATGGTGGTGGTGGAGCAATTCCGGTAGGGCTTCGCCTAAGCACTGCGGAAAACTAATCTAGAGGAGCACCGGTGGAACGGGTAGCACGTGGTTGCAATTGTTGCCAAAACCCTAGCTATTCCACCAGTATATATAGGAGGAGAGGAGAGGAGAGGCATCCAAGGGCCTCTTGGTTCGGCCAAACAGGAGGGTGGAATCCTATTCCACCTCCAATCCTAGTTGGAGTAGGATTGCCTCCTATTGGCTGATTTTCACCTTTTTCCTTAGCCTTTTTCTCTTCCTACGCCATGGGCCTTTTGTGGCTGATTTACCAGCCCACTAAGGGCTGGTTAATACTCTACCACAGCCCATGGTCCCTCTAGGGTCGAAATACCCCTCCCGGAGGTCTCCCGGTACACTACCGGCACTCCCGGTACACTACCGATGAGCCCGAAACTTTTCCGGCGACCAAACTGGGACTTCCTATATATGAATCTTTACCTCCGGACCATTCCGGAGCTCCTGGTGATGTCCGGGATCTCATCCGGGACTCCGAAAAACCTTCGGTCACCACCATACATAACTCAATACTACCGAAACCTCACCGAACCTTAAGTGTGCAGACCCTGCGGGTTCGAGAACTATGTAGACATGACCGAGACACCTCTACGGACAAAAACCAATGGCGGGACCTGGAAATCCACATTGGTTCCTACATATTCTACGAAGATCTTTATCGGTCGAACCTCTATGTCAAGGATTCAGTTAATCCCGTATAACGTTCCCTTTGTTCTTCGGTATGTCACTTGCCCGAGATTCGATCGTCGGTATCTCCATACCTAGTTCAACCTCGTTACCGGCAAGTCTCTTTTACTCATTCCGTAATAAAAGATCCCGCAACTAACAATTAGTCACATTGCTTGCAAGGCTCATTGTGATGTTGTATTACCGAGTGACCTCTCCGTCACACGGAGTAACAAATCCCAGTCTCGATCTATGCCAACTCAACACACACCATCGGAGATGCCTGTAGAGCACCTTTATAGTCACCCAATTACGTTGCGACGTTGATACACACAAGGCACTCCTCCGATATCCGTGAGTTGCATGATCTCATGGTCATAGGAACATATACTTGACATGCGGAAAACAGTAGCAATAAACTGACACGATCATATGCTACGTTTGTAGTTTGGGTCTTGTCCATCACATCATTCTCCTAATGATGTGATCCCGTTATCAAAAGACATCACATGTTAATGGCTAGGAAACCCTGACCATCTTTGATTAACGAGCTAGTTCACTAGAGGCATACTAAGGACACAGTGTTGTCTATTTACCCATGCATGCAATGTGTTTCCAATCAATGCAATTATAGCATGGATAATAAACGATTATTATGAACAAGGAAATATAATAATAAACACTTTATATATTGCCTCTAGGGTATATTTCCAACAGCCCACCCCCTAATGACGTTTTAAAAAATAATATAAAATAGAAAGTAGAAAATTAAAATAATAATATTAATTAATTAATTAATTGACTTAATTAAGACTAATTAAATAATTGATTAATCTGCTAATTAACTTAATGAAATTAATTAGGTTAATTAATTTTTGTGTTAATTAATTAAGTTAAGCAGAGAATGACGGATGGGTCCCACCCCCTTAATTAATCTGATTAATGTTAATTAAACATCAATTAAAACTGTGACTATGACATGTGGGACCCACTGGTCAGTTTGACCAGTTAACAGGACTGTTGATTGCTGACATCAACATGACATCATGTTGATGCCATAATTCATTATTTGAATTAAAATAATCTATTTTAATTTCTGAATATTAATAAAACTTTAAAAATTAATATAAAATAATCCATAACTCGGATGAAAATAATTTATACATGAAAGTTGTTTAGAAAAATCCCATGAATCCGAATACGTAGTCCGTTAGTCTATCACGTGCTCCTAGCATAGCAAACATGGAACTTTTCCATCCGTTTCATCTGTCTGGTAGAAGCCCGAGACCCGGAAAATATCATCAAATATTCTTCCGACCCTTATGCTACGAGTAGTACTGCGTTAGTGCATACCTAGCTCTGCATATTGCCATGTCATGCATCATGATGCATTGGTCTGCTTTATATTTATTGCATCTTCCTCCCTCTTCTCTCCGGTAGACCCCGAGACTGATGTTGATGCCGAGTATGACTACGTCGTTGATGATCAGGCCTTTGCCACAGAGCAGCAAGGCAAGCAACCCCCCTTGAGCATTCCGATATCGCATATTCCTTTCCCTCGTATTCTTGCACTAGATTTTTGCTACTGTATTAGTTAGCTCCTATTCTGATGCATAGCCTGTTTTTGATGAACTGCTACTATACCTGCAATCATACCAACTGCTTAGTATAGGTTGGTTAGTGAATCCCCGGTGACCCCTTAGTCCCAGTTCCCCTGCTTCTTCATCGACGACCCGACGACTCGAAGACTCGGTCGACCGACCAACAAGCTAGACCCCTCACATCACCGCACACCCCTTAGTTGTGCGACTCTGTAGTGCTACTATCGAGTACCGAGGGTGACACCTCGTGAAGTACTCATGATGCTAGTCATGTAGTGCAGCTAGTCGGTCATGGTTATCGAGGGTGATTCCTCCTTCACCATTCCCGACGATGTCTCTGGCGTGCAACCCCTCAAGTGTGGGACCCTCGAGGGTGATTCCACTAGAGTCCACCTTGACGGTTACATCGAGCGGGGACCATGGAGGGTGATTCCTCAGTTCCCGCCTTGATGTTTTATACACACAGTTACTATGACCTGGTTATAGAAACATGTTGGTGATGGGTCGGCCCTAAGGGATACCCACGGTTTGATGATGATGAGGCGTGGACGGGCAGGAAATGCCCTTGTCACACATCCTCGAGACAAGGCGACAGGACCACACTTTATGGGTCGCACTTGCCTCGCATTAATAACATGCTAATGGGTTGATCTGAGTTAGGTCGTTGGCCTTAATACGCACTAACCTTCACGTGGGAGAAGTTATGGGTACTCAGCGTCGTTTTATCAACCGAAGCTCTTCGGATGTCAGCAATGGAGTGGCGCGCGCCCGAGTGGTCCGCAACGGCATCATGCTTGTCATAAGGGGTGCTAGGACTGCCTTGGCCGCGTTCGCATCGTGCAGTAGTGCAAGGGCAAGTGGGCCCACGAACCTGTGCGCTTAGGATTTTAGACCGGCGGGATGGCCTCTTCGTTGAGTGTAGGTGGGGCGACGACATTTTGAGATCCCGAGGCCAGGCATGACCCAAAAAAGTGTGCCTGGCCGGAGGTGATTCAAGCGTGTTGGCGAATATGTTGTGCACCCCTGCAGGGAAGAAATTATCTATTCAAATAGCCATGTCCACGGTAACAGGACGACTTGGAGTTGTACATTGACCTTATATAACTACAATTGTGACTTTAATTGTGAATTGAATGTTGGCTCTAGGATTGCTTCCTCAGAGGGAGTCGAGAAAGAATCTCTGGGCGAGGTTACTTAATAAAATTGCTACAATAATATGACTATATGTGAGATACCAGTCTACTCTCGTCTATTGCTGCAAGGTGCTGAAGATGCTAGTCTTCGATAGAGCTAGGCCTTCCCCCTATTCTCGCTTTCTGCAGTCAGCCCAGGTATAACCCCACCCCTTGATAATGATGCATACTTAGCATAGTTCTGATGTCAGTCTTGCGAGATACTTTGGATAAGTACTCACCGCTTCTTTGCCTTCTCTTTGCCCCTCGATACAATTCTGCGTTCAGACGATGGAGCACAGGAGATGGAGTACGCCAGAGACGACTACTACACCTCCGCAGGATCCTACTACTACGTGGAGGCGGCCCCCGACCAGCAGTAGGATAGGAGGTTCCTAGACAAGAGGCCTTGCCTCTTTCGATCCGTGCTATGTTTGTGCTAGCCTTCTTAAGGCAAAATTTGTTTAACTTATGTATGTACTCAGATATTATTTGCTTCCGCTGACTCATGCTTGTCGAGCTTTGTATTCGAGCCCTCGAGGCCCCTGGCTTGTAATATGAAGTTGTATGACTTTAATTTGTGTCTCGTGTTGTGTTGTGATATCAATCAGTGAGTCCCTAATCTTGACTTTAATTGCGTGTATGTTTAGCGTACGGTCGAAATTGGGGGCGTCACAGTGGCGGTGCTTTCTGTCGTATCATGCTAGCCCTAGATCTGTAGGGATGTAGGTGGGGTTTGGCGACGCATGGTGGACCTTGTGTTACGTGCGGCCGGCTACCCCACCCCTTTATATCTAGCGCGGCGATAGGGGCCCACCAACCATGGTTTGGTCGGGCGCCCCCGATCAGGGCACGATGCAAGGGCCCGTCAGGCTGTTGGGCTTGTACGGGAAGAGATCATCCTAACAGAGCTTCTATATGACATGTACTGGTGTTTCATTAGTCCCTTGATTGGGTACCCGAAGCTCGCTTTGAGGAAGTAGTGCCATTTGGTTCTTCCTTCTTTCACGTCCATCCGCGAAAGATTTGATAATTCTTTTCATCATTGTTTGGATCACAGACTTGACCATTGTTTATAAAAAGAGAGTGCACACTCGTTTCTGTTTGTTTTTCATGTGCGCATACACAGCCTAATTTGGTAAGTGTGAAGTGGAAGGGCAAGTACGGGTGAAAACCCACTACCTTCCGGGCTGAACATGGCAGATTTCATTGGATGAAATACTCCTTCCATTTCAGACCCGTCACTCAACAGCTAACGAGTTTGTCAAGAACAACATAACAAGTTTGGTTGGCTAATCAATTGTAAAACAAAACTGCCTGTATTGAATGCAACAACAAGTAACCTGTTAAGCTTCATGCACTAGCCAACGAAACCAAAAGTCCGAACTGATGGAAAGGGCTAGACAATCCACATATACACTTCAACACCCCCTCTCACGTGTGACGCGGAAAGTCAACACGTGGACAGACTCAGAGGTATGACTCAAGAGACCTATACGTGGACACATAGGGGGCGGCAGCAATTTTTGAATAAACTGCGAAAGCCAGGACTTGAACTCAAGACCTTAGGCCCGGATACCATGTTAAGCTTCATGCACTAGTCAACACAACCAAAAGTCCGAACTGCTGGAAAGGGCTAGACAATCCACATATACACTTCAACATAACCAAGGATACCGCATCAGTGATCAGAGGACTCGTAGGGGGCTAGATCTATACTATAATTTCCTTAATGTCTATAAGTGGAGTCCTCTTTTATGCGGGTTTCCTCTTGCTTACGTGCTGATCAAGGAGGTCATTTCCACTTGCTCTAAGCATAGGAGGAAGAAGATTGAAAAACTTACAAATAAATTGTCTTCAGCCCTACTTACTTATAGGCTTAGTTCCTAATCAAGGAGCTCATCGTAATTTCATCCGCATAATACTTCATCCGGACTCCCGCAACCCCCCCCCCCCCCCCCCCCCGGGCCCTGGTTTGTGGGAAAACAGACACATGGAGTGGTCCATGGACCAGTGTTGGATGACGTTAGATGAAAAACAGACAAGTCGGTCTGAACGTTTGCGAGCGATTTGAGGGTCCGTTTTGGAGATGCCCTTAGACATAATAATGGCCCCTTAATGTCTACTTTTTGAAGGAGTCACACAATGGTGAGCGTAGGAGGTTTGTACCTGGTACAGAAAGAAAACTTTATACCCCAAGTAGAAATTGGACGACTGCCCCTACATTCCATCATAATCAAAGAAACAGAGTATTGATTGCCTCAGTCGTGTTTGCCTTTGGTGATGGATGCAAGAGTCCAAGGGTTATCCTCCTTTTATAGAAAGAAGTTGACTTTGTCTTTCAACAATAAATTAATTTTATAATTATCTCGACGTCTTGTTGAGCGTTCGAGTCTGTTCCATGAGAACTCATGTCAAAGAAAGATCGACCGTCTCCATCCAAGATTATGCTTCGGTTCTTCAGAGATACTTTTTGTTGAACAGTTGTTCTTTAGAGATACTAGGTAGAAAAATTGTGCATCAGAGGAACTTCGAATTGACAGCACATATTGTTTATTAGTAAACCACATCTGCATAATCGTCATCTTGTGCTTGTGTATGTCAATGCGTGTGCAAGCTAGTTGCAAGGATAATGTATGTGCCCCAATAGTAGGATGCCTCCGCATTACGAATTCAGAAAATAGATTCACATAAATCTAACAAGGAGTGTTCACTGCAGCATGTCCTTAATTTCAGAAACTAGAGCGTAAAAATGCACATAAAGAACAACCTCATGGCAGTGTTATTATTGGGATCTCAGAGACGCTTTCCCGCTTTCAGAATTTTACACCCCAAGGAGCAAGAACTAAAATGCCTGCAATTTCTGTCAGAAGTACAGTAGTTGCTATGCTAAATGTTGTTAGTTCCAATTGCTTTGAGTCCGCAATAACAACATTTGTGTTCACTACTGACACAGCACTGCAAGGCTACTGGTTGAGTTCCTGGGCTCAAGTGTGTGATCTTACTACCATCATAAATTCAGAAGACAAAAATGTTACTGACAAATGCTAGCCACTTGGTATATTAAGAGCAAAGATTATAGCATCATTTTGGTGCATTCTGTAAAAGAAAACTGTGCATGTTTATTTTCCACGAATGAACCTCTCTGAACCCTTCGTTGGACTGAAACTTGAAGCCACACTGCTAAACTCAAGATCATCGTCTAAGAGCCACCAAATCAATGCTTATGTTACAGGCTTCGTCTAAGAGAAATGCAGCTAGCAAAGGTGAAGTGAATAAGATGCTCAAACAAGACATCAAAACAAAAAGAAGGCAGCTTATGTACAAAACATTAAAACAACGTAATCTGCACAAGATCATCAACTCATTACTAGCAAGAAGCACTTTATTCATTTATACTAAGTGCACGCATCATCCAAAAGGAACGGAAGATCATCAACCCCTGCATTTAAATGTTTCATCCAGGAAGCATCACAGAAATAAATGCTAGAAGTGCGACACTCAAACGACTGCACGCAACGCTTTCAGCAGTTATGAATCATAAAATTGTGAGGCCAAAACAAGCAGAACATAGCAAGTTCAGCTAGCATAAGAAACACAGTTTTCTCAACCTATATCTATCTATATGCAAAAGTAGGCGTCCAGTTCTGCTGTCATTGTGTCCGAGGTGGCCAAACTTCTGAGGAGGTTAACTATCAGGACTCCTGTTCTGATCTTCCTCTACTCCGAGTAGACATCCGGGTGCTCTAGCTCATCATAGCCTGAATTAACAGAAATAGTGAGGCAATTAGGCAGCAGATCGATAATCAATAACAACATAATGACAAGATCAAGAAGACAAAGCCTAAAACAATATAATGTGCTGGGAACTAAGCTTTTATGCATTTTCTATTTTAGAATACCACCTCAATTTTGTTCACAGGTTAGAAATCTAGTATCTTCTGCGAAGATGAATGAGCTGACTGAACTTGATTTGGCTATTTAGGCTCCATAATTTCTACTAGCGTCAAAATGGTGCGAAATGTATGAACTGAATTATCTGAATCAAGAAAAGAAATGTGGAACCAGTAGTTTTTACTAGCTTCAGAGTTCAGACCATCATTTACACTGTGTAGTGTGTGCACAGACTGATAAATCCATATGGCATTGGCACCTACTGTTCCTATCCAACTACTTTTACTTTTCTACGACAGTACAACAGTTTCAGAAAAGTCCCAAGTCCTAACAAAACCTATCATAATATCCTTTTTCCAAGCATGATCAGATAAGCACCTCACTAACTAAGACTCTTAAGTAAAATGTTCATGCAGTAAACAGTATCTAATCCAACATATGTACACTGTGTAGGAAAAATTCAAGACCACCGGTACATTTTGCAAAATAAAAGTGAATAACAACTAACAAGACCAATAATACAGCTCATCAATGAAACCTGAAAACAATATAACTCATGTGCAGAAACCAGAATTAATTTAGATTGTAGGAGCTTGAACTTTGTACACAGGTTGTTCAATAGAAAAACAGGCTAAATCAAATCAAACGGATATGATAATCTTCTCTATGGAAGGCTGAAAGAGATTGATTAAAAGATACGTCAAAAAGAGCTGAATTCTCTGGATCAAGGACAGCAGTTTGAAACCAACACTTTTCATATCAAGGTTGAATGTAAAATGTTAATTACGAAACGATTTGTTCCTCCAATTATAACCAACTACCACAGACCATAGCTGCAGACAATTCCAGAGTCCTAAAAGTTCAGTAAACTGGTTTTGAAGCACAAGCAGAGTAGAACAAATTCAGTAAACTTGTTGGCAGGGCACCATCAGGACATGGAGATGAGCGGGGTCTCACCAGGGGTCTCGGACAGGTAGGCGACAATCTGGAGGGTCTCGCCGTTGCCGCCGTGGGGCAGGTTGGTGATGAGCGGAGTCAAACGCCCGTAGCGGCCCGCTCGGATGCACATGGCGAGCTCGAACAAGTGCACCTCGGCGTTGATGCGTTTGACCAGCTCGTTCCTCAGGTGGTACACGTACCTCCCCCTGAAATGGAACTCGGACCAGCCGTTGCCGTCATGGGCGTATTGCCCCTCGGCGGTCGCTCGCACGAACCGGATCAGCCGCCACACCCCTCGCTCGCGTCCCAGCATGACGGACAGCTCTCGGGGGATGCGGCTCTGCAGTCGAGTCGCAAGAAACCATGGTTATTTATGTTCATGTTCAGGTGATACTCTGAATTTTCTGACTGACTGAAAACACAAATACGATTCAGGAATCGTAAATTTGGCAAGAACAGAATCAGAAATTTCTCCCGGGCGAATGAAACGAACACAAATTGACACCCAATTCGCTCAATCCGCCGAAGGCAATTCAAGAGGTATGAAGACTCGGGTCATACCGGAATAGGGGCAGCAAAGCCAGGCTGAGGCATGTCAGATCCTCTGAGGGGGATGGGCTCGACGGTCCAGTACATCATGGTGCTGACGTTGTCCATGTCGTCGACGGTGACGCCATTGTTCCAGCGGAGGTACTTGCCGGTGTGCTTGCCGTTGCCGCGGAGGTAGCGGCCGCGGACGTTGCGGAGGAGGACGTCGGCCCCGAAGCCCGTGTGGGTGGCCTGCCACATGATGGCCGGCAGCACCGGCTGGTCGTAGTCGCGCTGCTCGGCGCGGAAGCCGAGGTGGGCGAGCGGCGCCCGCGTGTCCGTGGCGGCGAGGTAGCGGCCGTAGGCGGCGCTGTAGAGGAGCAGGTACGGAACGTCGCCCTCGTAGATGTGCACCGCCCAAGCCGCCTTGAGCGACGCGCGGCGCCGGCGGAGGGAGACGCTCCTCCCGTCGCTGTCGGCGTTGAGGTACGTGCCGTGCACGCTGCTCCGCAGCCACACGTGCTGCCTGTCGTGGAACCTGTTCATCGGTCGCCGGCGGTGGGCGCTGCTGCGCGGTGGAGAGAGGTGGGGGCGAGGCGAGGGGTTTCTTGGCGCTCCGGCGAGGAGAGGAGGCGAGCTCTGTTGGCTGTTGGTTGCGGCGGTTACGCTGGGCGCCAAGGCGAAGCCGGGGGTATTTCAAGGCGCCTGACCCCATGGCCGTCCAGGGCTTCGGGCCTGGGGCCTGCGGGCCGTTTTCTCGGCGCGGCCCACGCTCCCGCACAGGCCCGTACGGGTTCCATCCTCTTTCCCCGAACAGACGCGTGGTGTTGCTCGCTTGTGTGATCTGTTGTGCTGGTGCTCAATGCCTGCACGACGCCTCGTTGTGTTGGCGTGTCACTCTTTAGCGTTTCCCTTTCAACTCTTTAGTGTTAATTACTCAGCTAGTGGTTCAGTCTTTGGTGTTACACTTTTTTTTGGCAAAACAAACCTCTTTCATTTCTCAACCATCGGGCATATAGCCGTTCTGGTACACGACATTAATTCCACCAGGTATGCAAGCTATGAAGCCCTAACTGAGTGAGGCGATGCATCACACAGTTTCTCGATTGACAAACCATGGAGATGACAGGATGATTTTCCTGATAGGGAGTAGGTGTCTAACCTCCTTAACAAGCTGTGCGTTGGTTGATCGGTCGGGCTCTCATCGCATGATAGGCTTGGCCGCTAGTTCACAATCGGTTTCAATGATGAGCAGATTCAAACTCCATTCCTGAACAAGCCTGATTCTTTCCATGCATGTCAAAAGTTCAGCTTCTAAAGGACTCACACAATTGTGCAAATGCCCAATTATGTAAACGCCTGCAGGAAGAGAGTGCAATTGAGTCGTTTCCCTAACGATAATGATATTACTTTTGTGTATGTGTGGACGCGTGATATTGCTTCTAGTGTTGCCATAGTTCTCGTACAATTAGATTTCGAGAAATCAAGATCTCCAGATCATGCAATCTGTTTTTAGGTGCTTATCTCAGCCGTCACTTTGTCTTCTCGATGACGATAAAGGCGAAGGAAGCAACAATGTCTATTGTATGTTTGTTGAAAGGCTTTCTGTTTCTTTAACCTTTACTTGACATCGTTTTCTGTTTGAGGTTTTGGACACACCAGAGAGGCTTATTCTGTATGCTCAAGTTAAGACCTTGGTCGAGATGGTAATGCTACACATGTGTTCGGTGACGGTGCTAGAACCCATGGCGTCTGGTGTGCATGCATGTTGATGCCTAAGATATTGTGGGACTACTTCGTAAAAATGAAAAGGGTGTCTTGGCAAAGTTTTGACGTAAGCTGACATCATAGGCTACACATAGTGTTGCTTTTGTTTTATATGTAAACATTGTTTATTTGGTTTGTTGTCCAACTACCCTACCATCTTTGATGGTGTACGCTTGATGAAGTCTCGAGAAAATAATTGGCCATTCCTAGTTTGTGCAAAAATTGTGCATAAATCATGGAGTTTACGAATTTTGTATCTGAATGTTTCCAAAATGCGGTACAATCCTAACGAAGGCACGAGGGCCACGATGAGGATTGATGTGTATTTCGAGTCGCTTCGCAAGAATGAATATCATCATAGTACATGTAAATAAGATATGAGTATACGGAGTTGGCTTACCCTCGCCACATGCCACAACATTAAGTATTAAAATACGAACATCCATACCAACATCATCCAGAAGTACATGGTCCTACTACGGACAAAATCAAACGAAAAGATGATATCACCAAGCAAATCCCAGGCCGTCGACCAAGGCCTCCCTCTATACTAGTCGGGGTAAGTCACGTACATGCACCGACATTCTTCATCATACTCCCACTGGAGTGTTGTGGCATCGTCATCGACAATAGCATATGTATATGTACATGTGGTGTTGTAGAAACCCGTGAGCCACAGGGACTCAGCAATTAATCATATTACCCAGGGTACCGAGACTATCCAAACTTATAGGTGGGATTTGGTTAACTGGTGAGGTTGCATCAGCACTAAGCAGTTTAATTGGCTAACATACGAGTAAAAGAGTAAGATGAGTCTTCTACGAATGACCGTCATTACTACATATGATCAAGAAGTGATCCTGAACACCTTATTATGATCAAGCATAACACCACTGTGTTCTATTCCCAAACTCCTTCGAAAAGAGACGATCACGGTTACACACACAGTTGGTTTATTGTAGTTCGATTTACTTCACATTTTTATTACCGGATATTATAAAGTTTCCAAGTTGCCACATAACCGCGGACACGGCCTTTAGAAAGATTTAACCCTGTAGGGTTGCTCCAACTCATACATAACAAACTAACCGCAAGTTCCGGTGGAAAACCTCAACCACGGGATATGCCGTAGTATCCTCGGAATCTCGGTGCACAAGGCGTTCGTCAAAGGTAAGCCAAATCAAGCAAGACCGCCCAACAGGCCAGACCCCGATAGGAGCCGCACGTATCTCGCTCTCAGGACACTACGAGATGAACATAACACATAGTGGCAAAATTAAACACCCAAGTTGCCCCGGGGTGGCCCCTCACATGACTCTATTTGGACCAGCACTCATGAGGAGCAGTGTGTTGGAAATATGCCTAAGAGGCAATAATAAAGTGGTCATTATCATATTTCCTTGTTCATTATAAATGTCTATTATCCATGCTAGAATTATATTGATCGGAAACCCAGATACATGTGTGGATACATAGACAACATCGTGTCCCTAGTGAGCCTCTACTAGACTAGCTCGTTGATCAAAGATGGTTAAGGTTTCCTAACCATAGACATGAGTTGTCATTAGATAACGGGGTCACATCATTAGGAGAATGATGTGATGGACAATACCCAAACCATAAGCATAGAATTTGATCGTGTCACTAAGTTTATTGCTACTGCTTTTCTCATGTCAATTATCTGTTTCTAAGATCATGAGATCATGCAACTCTCTGACACCGAAGGAATGTGTTCGGTGTATCAAACGTCACTTCATAACTAGGTGATCATCACTACTGGAATCAAAAGATTTGCCGTCTGCCACATCTTTGCCGTCTCCTAGCAGACGGCAAAGAGTGGCTTTGCCATCCGCTAGCAGAAAACAGACGGCAAAGAGCTAGCAGACGGCAAAGGGTGGCTTTGCCATTAGCTTGTTCTTTGTCGTCTGCCAGCTGATGGCAAAGATTCTTTGTCGTCGGCTAGCAGATGACAAAGAGGTGGGGTGGGGGCCCAGTGGAGGCTAGCTTAGGGCAATGGCCCACCCCACCTCTTTGCCGTCTGCTAGCTGATGGCAAAGAGTCTTTGTCGTCCGCTAGCGGACGGCAAAAAACTTCCTATCTAACGGCCCATTACCCTCCTCTCTCCTCTCTTCTCTCTCTCTCTCTCTCTCTCTCTCTCTCTCTCTCTCTCCGACCGCACCCCGCCGCCGCCCCCGACCGCCACTCGGCTGCCACCCCGACCCCATGCCGCTCCAGCCCGTCGCCCGCCGCCACCGACCTCACGCCGCTCCACCCCGTCGCCACCCCGACCCCACGCCTCTCCGGCCCGCCGCCCGTCGCCCCGACCCCACGCCGCTCCACCCCGCCGCTGCCCCTACCCCACGCCACTCCGGCCCGCCGCCCCGCCCGCCCCCTCTCCTACACCGGCGTCCTCCACCGGCCCCACACCACCCCCTCCCCTGCGGCGATGCCGCCCTCTCCCTTGCCCACTCCACCGGCCCTGACCAGGCCGACCCACCCGCCGACACCGACGCACCGCCGTTGCCGCACCCCCCCGCCGCCGCACCCTGCCGCCGCCCCGACCCCCAACGGTGAGTTTAGTTTTTTTTCTATTTTTTTTTAATTTAGGTTTAATTAGTTTAGTTTAGTTTATTAGTTTAGTTTATTAGTTTAGTTTAGTTAGTTTTTATGTTAAGTTAGTAAGTTAGTTAGTTAGTTAGGAGGAGGAGAGGAAATGAAGAAGAAGAAGAGAGAAGAAGAAGAGGAGGAGAAGGAGACGAAGAAGAAGAAGAAGAGGAAGGAGAGGAAGAAAAAGAAGAAGAAAAGGAGGAGGAGGAGAAGAAGAAAAGAAGAAAAAGAAGAAGGAGAATAAGAAAAAGAAGGAGGAGGAGGAGGAGAAGGAGAAGAAGAAGAAAAGGAGGAGAAGAGGATAAGAAGAAAAGGAAAAAGGGAAACCAGGTCGAGGATCAGCGATGGGGTGCGTCGGCGCCGACGTAACCGGGTCGAGGATCGGCGACGGGGTGCGTCGGCGCCGACGTAACCGGGTCGAGGATCGGCGACGGGGTGCGTCGGCGCCGACATAACCGGGTTGAGGATCACCGACACGACACCACCGACACCCCGACCCGCGACACGACATCCCGACACCCCGACACACCACCCCTGACCCCGACACGGCACCCCTACCCCGACACGACACCATCAACACCCCGACACGACACCGCGACACCCCGACATGGCACCCCAGACCCCAACACAGCACCCCTACCCCGACATGACACCCCTGACAACCCGACCCCGACACGACACCCTCGACACCCCGATCCCGAAAAAGTTGCTCTTCGGCCTTCCAGAGGCCAACGGGTCATATATTTGTGAATTATGAGTTAGGTCATATATTTTTCGATTTTGTTATACAGAACATCATATTTATGTTGATCAGGTGGATTTAAATGTGCAGTTGTTTTGTTGCTGCGAGGGTCTGGTGTTTGACGACCTCGCCGTGCGTTCGACGAGCTCCGCCCGTGCGTTCATCGGTGAGCACAAATGACATCTCCTCTTGCCCCCTTCATTTCCTCTGTTCCGGTCTTCGTGCCGATGAAACTTGCTAGCTATAGGTGTCTTCAATCATTAGTATGGGTGACCACTATGCGTCTCCCGTTCGAAAGGGTTGCATCTATAAATATGCATTCATTAGCATATTTATAACCGTAATTCTTTCGAATTGTCCAATATTATCCATGGACAGCCCGAGTATGTGTAGATTGGGTTCGTTTTCCCATATGCTTTGCTCCGGATCCAATGTAAAATTTCGTCAATGCCTCCCTGTTGTTCTCCGGGTACACATCCTCTCTACTTATTGCCGAGACGTGTATCAGGAAAACAACAGGGAGGTGCTGCCAAAATTGTGCGTCGGATCCGAAGCGGAGCATGGGAAAATGAACCCAATCTGCACATACTCGGGTGGGATTAGGATCTATCTTTACCTACTAGCGTCTAGGTTGCATCGACGTAATGAAACTGACAAACTCTATTAACTGATGAATATGCTTTGCTGAATTATGTATATATTTTGTGTGTGTCCAGTAGCTAGGCAAGATGAGTGATCGTGGGTGGATGTACACCGGTCACACTAGTCAGAAAGACATGACCCGTGAATGGTTGACAAAAACCAAGGAGTTTGTGAGAGTTGTATTTGCAAATGGACAGAAAACAACCTGGTGCCCTTGTGTCGATTGCGACAACTATAAGAAGAAGTCAGAGTTTGAAATGATAAAACACCTACAGAAGTGGGGTTTTACGCCTAATTATATGGTCTGGACATTTCATGGTGAGTCTGCCCAACGTGCCAGAGCTGAGGTGGTTCGTCGTCGCACCGACGAGCATGGTACCGAGATCGAAGACATGGTGCAAGACTTTGATGATTCTCGGGATTCAAACGATGAGATGGAGGAATCTGCAAAGGCCTTTTATGAAATGTTGGAGTCTTCAAAACGTCCTCTCCACGAGCACACTGAGCTTTGTCAGCTGGATGCCATCGTGCAAGTAATGGCTCTGAAGTCTCAGTTCAACCTGGGCAGAGAATGCTACGACGCGATGATGACGATATTTGGATGCTTTCTATCCAAAGGTCATGTATTGCCACCAAACCTGTACCAGTCGGACAAAATCCTACGTGCGCTTAAGATGCCCTATGAGAAGATAGATGCCTGTGAGAATGGATGTGCCTTATTTAGGCTTGAGTATGCGGGCTTGAACTATTGCCCCATTTGCAATGCTTCCAGGTATGTTCTGGTAGACAACGGTATGGGTGAGAAGAGTCAGACCAAAATCCCCATTAATGTTCTTCGGTATCTTCCAATCATACCAAGACTTCAACGGCTTTTCATAGTCGAAGAGACGGCTAGACAGATGACGTGGCATAAATTGTGCAAAAGAACAGAACTGGATGCAGATGGGAATCCAATGTTGGGACACACTTCGGACGCTTTTGCGTGGAAGCACTTCGATGCATTACATAAGGATAAAGCGGAAGAACCAAGGCATCCTCGAGTTGCCATCAGCACGGATGGGTTCAATGTGTATGGTATGACGGCAGCACAATACAGTTGTTGGCCTGTATTTGTCATTCCACTCAATCTCGCCCCGGAGAGATTATGAAAAGAAAGAACATTTTCCTGACCCTGATAATTCCAGGGCCCAAATATCCAGGGAAGAATATGAATGTGTACATGCAACCGCTTAAGGATGAATTGCAAGAAACCTGGGATAATGGGATCAAGACATACGACGCCGCTACAAAAAAGAACTTCAAAATGCATGTGTGGTACATGTACTCGATGCATGTCTTGCCGGCGTATGCGCTATTCATTGGCTGGTGTGTGCATGGAAGGTTTCCGTGCCCCACATGCAATGCAGCTCTTCAGTTCTATTGGCTGGAGGCGGGTCGCAAGTTTTCTTGCTTCAATATGCATAGACAGTTCCTGGATCCTGACCATAAGTTCAGAAAAGACAAGAAGAATTCATCAAAGGTAGAGTTGTCAAAAACACTACACCACCTGTGTTGACAGGCTAACAGATCCTGGATCAGATAAACGCTCTCGAGCCAGATCCAGATCGTCCAGGGTATTTCAAAGGGTATAATACGGAAGACGCCTGGACTCACAAGATATGTTTGTGGGATCTGCCTTACTTTAAAGACCTCCTTTGCCCACACAACATCGACGTGATGCACACTGAAAAGAATATCACGGAGGCCCTTTTTGGTACATTGTTTGGCATAGAGGGGAAGTCGAAGGATAATCCTAATGCTAGATTCGACCAGGAGGCTCTATGTGATAGACCGTTACAAAACATTCGACAACCGAAAGGAAAGAAGAACAGAAGGAGGCCAAAGGCATGGTTCAATCTTGGAAGGCCAGCTATGAGGGAAATGATCTGTGGGTGAAAATGCAGTTGATGTTCCCCGATGGGTATACAGCAAATCTAAAGAGGGGAGCGAGTCTTGACAAATTGAAAATATTTGGTCTCAAGAGTCATGGTTGGCACATATGGCTTGAGCAGGTAATGCCGGTGATGTTGCGTGGCTTTATCCCTGAGGATGAATGGCTATTACTGGCAGCGCTGAGCTATTTCTTCCGTGCTCTTTGTGCAAAAGAACTATCGCCTGACATGCTAGACGAACTGGAAGAGTTGGCGCTGGAGTTGATCTACAAGTTAGAAAAGATCTTCCCACCGGGCTTCTTTAATCCAATGCAGCATTTGATTTTGCATCTCCCGACCGAGGCAATATTGGGGGGGGGGCGTGCAAAATCGTTGGTGCTTCGCAACTGAGAGGATGCAGAAGATGCTTCAAGCAAAATGTAAAAATAAACATAGAGTTGAAGCATCGATGGCCGAGGCATTCATTACTGGGGAGGCGGCAAACTTCGTGACAGCACACTACAAAGCCAAGGATCGTCATTTTCATAATCCGAAGCCTCGGTACAATGATGGCGACCATGAAAAAGGTTGATCCAACCTCAGCCTATTCAAAGGGAAGCTCACACCAGCCGGTGCTTCGAAATCAACAGGGTTGGATGTCGAAGAATGGCGGACCATTTCGTTGTATATCTTCAACAACCTAACAGAAGTGCGGCCATACATCGAGTAAGTTCTCGGTACATTGTTTCGTCACTGCTAATTCCTTTGAAATGCTCTTATTCCTAGATATGTGATACAGTCGATACGTCGCCAAATTCTTGGATGGAGCGGTGATCCAAAAGGATTCCATCGAAGAGTATGAGCTTCTGGCAAAGCATGGAGGCGGCTATTCCGGTTTCATCTCTTGGTTCAAGGAAACAGTAATTTCCATTAATTAGACGATTTCATTTCTTCGCCTAGTTTGCGGATAATGCAACAATCCTTTCGTATTAAACTTGTAGGCTAATGCAGAGTCTATGGACTCCGAATTGAGACAAGTCGCTAATGGTTTTGACTTTAAGGTCTGTTCATTTGAAAAATACGACATCAACGGGTATCGCTTTCGTACTTTTGGCAAAGAGCTATCTATGGCCGACCGAAAGTCTACAAATTGTTGTGTCTCCGTTGTCGGTGAAGGAGGGGTCGAGTATTATGGAAGAGTTGAAGCAATTTATGAACTTACATTCTTTGGTGAAAACCCACCAAATGTCGTAGTCTTCAAATGTTATTGGTTCCAGCCAAAGGAGACTAGAAGGACTCATGAACATATAGGTCTAGTCGAAATCAAACAAAGCACCCATTTAGATATTACGGCTCAACAGGTGACCCAAGTTTTCTATCTACCGTGGGCCTGCCAAACGGATTCAAATTTGAAAGGTTGGGATGTCGTTTATGATGTGTCGCCACATTTTAGACCACCTCCCCTCAATGAAGATGATTATGAACCTCACATTAACCTAGACACATATGAAGGAGAATTCTTCCAAGAAACACATGTTTCCAAAAAACTTTTCAAGAACCGCTCTACTTCACCCCAGAACATTGAGGTCAACAGCGACAGTGAACCCGACTTCACCCCTGAGCCGGAACAAGAAGAGACGGAAGAAGAAGAGGTTACTGCTACGGATGACCTGACAATGCTTGACCGATTACATAGAGGCCTTCCACATGTTGATGCATTTATTGATGATGCTGATGAGCACGTCATTATTGATAGTGATGATGATTATGAATTTATTGATCCCGGAGCATATATAGACGATGAAGATTAATATTAGTAATGTGAGGTATTCAATTATTATTATGTACATATATATTATTAATTACTCATGTAATTAGGTATTCAATTTTTTTATGTTGAACTAATTTCGTTCACTCTTTGTCATTGCAGGTGTTGACAAATGGTGGGCGGGGGTCGAGAGCGCTATGAGCCTCCTTCCCCGGCGCGTGTTGGGAGGGGTGATATTATTCCACCCCAGCAACTCCGGAGAGCGCTGGTACACAGCATGAAGACACCGGCAGGCACTTCTTCTTCGATCGGGAGAGGTCGGGGGAAGCCGAAGAGAGGTGCTAGAGGTAGGAAGGCCGCTGCGCCTTCCTCGCTGCCACCCCCAGCTGATTCTCCTGACCACTGGAGTGCTCCGTCTCAGTTGGACCCATCTGACTTGGACCTGTCTTGGACTCTGGTCCACGAGCCTCGGGTCGACGAACCTTGGGTCACCGAGCCTTCGTCCCAGGAGACTCCGGTCCTAGAGTCTTCGTCCCAGTAGACTCGGGTCCCAGAGTCTTCATCCCACGTGACTCCGGAGGCTAGTGGCCATGCTGATGGTGGCGAGGACACCTATAGCAAGGGTGAGCTGGTTGAGGAGGGCAAGAAGGTCCACCAGCGTGGTTGTACAAAGCTCCTGCCCGTGCCGACGACCCGCGAGCAGAGGTGGTTGATTGTGCCTAATGCGGAGAAGTAAGTGCATTTACTCTTTTTTAACCTTTTGCCTTCATGTTTCTTCAAATTAATATCTAATGTGTTGGCCTTGTCCTACTGCAGGGGTTGGAAATAAGAGCGTGGTGTCCGCAGGCCCAACCAGGTCCTTGGTGTGCTTCTCCGGCACCACTTCCCGGGGAAGGTCCGGTTGCCCGGCGAGGGTGAGACTCCACAGGTAGCACTGACCTGGGAGTTGTACAAGGCTGCCCCGGCCCCGCCGGAGGAGATGGTCGACGGTGTCTTGTGCGAGACGGTGGATGACATTGTGATCCCTCGCTTTTGGGTAATTTATCCTTTACAGAATTAAAAATCAACAACACCTAGTGATTGTACTAATCAGTGTTGTCTTATTTGATTGCAGACCTTCTACATGTGTCTTGAGGAAGACGAGGCGAAAGCGGCTGTTGTTCTCGAAGCCGAGTGCAAGCGCCTACTTCAGAACTTACGGCACGAGGCTAAGAAGAAGTGCCAAGAATAGGCTAAGAAGAAGTGCCAAGAAGCGGCTGTTGTTCTCGAAGCCGAGTGCAAGCGCATATTTCAGAACTTACGGCACGAGATGGTGTTGATGAAGGTGTAGGCTATTCGAGACTACTATGCCTCAAGTAACATTAAGAGGGCCAAGAATAAGTGCCGCAAATATTATCTGAGTAAGGAGAAGTTAAGACTACTAGGAAAAAGCCTAGTAGTAGCGCTGGAAATACCCTTACTAGTAGCGCTAGGTCCAGCGCTACTGCTAAGGCGCTACAGCTAAAGTGTAGCACTAGCGATGGTTGGTGCAACGCTACTGATAAGTCTGGTTAGCAATAGCGTTGCACTTACCAGCGCTACTGCAAACTATCTATAGTGTTGCAAAGAGGCAAGCACTGCTGCTAGATTGCTTCCAGCGCTGCTGCTAGTATTACTGCTTTCACGGATTCATACTCCCTCTACGTATTTGTGATGTATTTATACAGTATTTATACATTAGTTTCATCAGATCATCATAATATATCATTGTCATATAAGAACTCCTCCTCATCATCATTTTCGTCCATGAGATATCATATAACAAGTTTGTCACTAGTCATAATTACAACTCCTCCTCCTCATCATCATCAACTCTAACACATTGTAGCACATAATAACACATTGTACCTAGGACCTAGTCCTCTCTCGTAGGACCTACTCTACCCTCTCTTAGGTACAATATCATAAAACAAAATAGGCCCTGACTCTCCATTATGGAGAACGGAGATTGATATGTCTCCAACATATCTATAATTTTTTATTGTTCCATGTTGTTATATTATGAACTTTGGATGTTTTATATGCATGAATATGCTATTTTATATTATTTTTGGGACTAACTTATTAGTTCAGTGCCCAGTGCCAGTTCCTGTTTTTTCCGTGTTTTTGACCTTTTTCAGATAGGAGTATCAAATGGAGTCCAAATGGAATAAAACTTTCGCCGTGATTTTTTATGGAAAATATCAAAAATAGTAGAAGGAAAAGATACCGAAGAGGCGGCCTGAGGAGGCCACGAGCCTGGGAGGCGCGGGCCCCCCTGGCCGCGGATAGGGGGCTCGTGACCTCCTCGTGGCGCCTCTTTACTTGTTCCCGACGCCAGATGGTCCTATAAATACTAAAACCCTCAGAACTAAACCTAGATCGCAAGTTCCGCCGCCGCAAACCTCTATAGCCACCAAAAACCAATCGGGAGACTGTTCCGACACCCTGTCGGAGGGGAATTCATCTACGGTGGCCATCTTCATCAACACCATTGCCTCTCCGATGATGCGTGAGTAGTTCACATCAGACCTACGGGTCCATAGCTAGTAGCTAGATGGCTTCTTTTCTCTCTTTGATCTTCAATACAAAGTTCTCCATGATCTTCATGGTGATCTATCCGATGTAATCTTCTTTTGAGGTGTGTTTGTTGAGATCCGATGAATTGTGGATTTATGATCAGATTATCTATGAATATTATTTGAGTCTCCTCTGATTTCTTATATGCATGATTTCGTATCCTTGTAATTCTCTTCGAGTTATGGGTTTTGTTTGGCCAACTTGATCTATAGTTCTTGCAATGGGAGAAGTGCTTGGTTTTGGGTTCATACCGTGCGGTGTCCTCACGCAGTGACAGAAGGGGTAGTGAGGCACGCACTTTGTTGTTGCCATCAAGGGTAAAAATATGGGGTTTATATCATATTGCATGAATCTATCCCTCTACATCATGTCATCTTGCTTAAAGCGTTACTCCGTTTCTTTGAACTTAATACACTAGATGCATGCTGGATAGTGGTCGATGTGTGGAGTAATAGTAGTAGATGCAGAAAGTATCGGTCTACTTGTCTCGGACGTGATGCTTATATGTATGATCATTGCCTTAGATATCGTCATGACTTTGTGCTATTCTATCAATTGCTCAACAGTAATTTGTTCACCCACCGTAATACTTGCTATCATGAGAGAAGCCTCTAGTGAACACTATGGCCCCCGGGTCTATTTTACATATCATATATTCAGATCTAAATACAAAAACACCAAAAATACATTGCTGGAATTTTATTTACTTATTTGTATTTATCTACTATCATTGTCAGATCTCACCTTGCAAGTAATCGTAAAGGGATTGACAACCTCTTTATCGCGTTGGGTGCAAGTTTGTTTGTATTTGTGCAGGTTTCTTGGTGCCTCATCTTGATACTCCTACTGGATTGATACCTTGGTTCTCAAACTTAGGGAAATACTTACCTCTACTTTGCTGCATCACCCTTTCCTCTTCAAGGGAAAAACCAACACAAGCTCGAGAACTAGGAGGAAGAATTTCTGGCGCCGTTGCCGGGGAGTATTCAAGTGAAGCATATCCACCATGTACCTATCGCAAACCCATCTCTTGCATTTACATTATTTTCCATTTGTCTCTCTTTTTCCTCTCCCCCACTTATAAAACAAAATTTACAAAAATATTTGCCTTTTTATTCGCCTTTCTTCAGTTCGCCTTTTCGTTGCTATGTTTGCTGGTGTTGCCATGTGCCTTCTATTTGCTTGCATCTTCGCTTGCTAAAAATCTATTGATATGGATCCTCATCCACTTGCTAATCTTTTCAACAGACGAAATTATGATGAACAATTTGCTAGTGAGTTGAGTGCACTTGACTATCTCTATGGAGTTTTGTTTGAAAATCATGAATCTGAAAATTTTGATGAAGTGCTGAAAAAAGAAATTTATAAAGTGATTCATGATATCTCCTTGAATGAAAAGCATGATTGCCATGTTGTTTGTATGAATTCTCCGAATATCCATGATGCTAATGATATGCAAAACCACAAGCTTGGGGATGCTATGCTTGATAAAGATGATATTTTTTGTTCCCCAAGTTTTGGTGATGACATGTATGCTATAATTGATCATGAAAATAATCCTTTATGTGATAGTTATATTGTGAGATTACTTCATGATTCTACTGAAAATTATTATGAGGGAGGAACATATGCTTGTAGGAGTTGCAATAATATCAAGTTTCCTCTCTATGTGTTCAAAGTTTTGAAGTTATGCTTATTTTGCCTTCCTATGCTAAGTGATTCTTGTTCCCATAAATTGTTTGCTCACAAAATCCCTATGCATAGGAAGTGGGTTAGAATTAAATGTGTTTTTCATGCTATTCATTATTCTCTTTTGCATATCTCAATTACAACTCTTATTGTGAGCATCATTGAAATCATTATGCCTAGCTAAGGGCGTTAAACGATAGCGCTTGTTGGGAGGCAACCCAATGAATAGATTTATTTTTGCTTTTTAATTTCTGTTTTGTTGAGTACACACCATCATGATTCTGTTATTATTGTGTTTTTTATGTTTTAATTAGTTTTTGTGCCAAGTAGAACCTTTATGATTAGTTTTGGTGATAGGTATTTAATCACGCTGGAAAAAGACAGAAACTTTGTGCTCACGTAATTATTTTTCATTCCTATCCAGAAAGAGATTTTGAGTTTATTCTTTTTGCTTATGATTTATATGCAAATTTCCCTAATTTTCATAATTGTTTCAGAATTTTTGAGTTAGCATAGGTATATAAAATATACATATTGCTACAGACTGTTCTGTTTTTGACAGATTCTGTTTTTGTTGTGTTGATTGCTTATTTTGATGAAACTATGGTTAGTATCGGGCGGTACGAGCCATGGAAAACTGAGAATACAGTAATATAACATAAATCTAAATGGAAATTAAAGTTTACTACAGTACCTAAAAAGTTGGTGGTTTGTTTTCTTATGCTAATGCTATCACGAGTTTCTGTTTAAGTTTTGTGTTGTGAAGTTTTCAAGTTTTGGGTGATGTTCTTATGGACAATGGAATAAAGAGTGGCAAGATCCTAAGCTTGGGGATGCCCAAGGAATCCCAAGACAAATTCAAGGATACCAAAAAGCCTAAGCTTGGGGATGCCCCGGGAAGGCATCCCCTCTTTCGTCTTCAATCCATCGGTAACGTTACTTGGAGCTATATTTTTATTCACCACATGATATGTATTTTGCTTGGAGCGTCGTATATTATAAGAGTCTTTGATTTTTGTTTTGTCACAATCATCCTTGCTGCACACCTTTTGAGAGGGACACGCACTCATCATGAATTTGTTAGAATACTCAATGTGCTTCACTTATATCTTTTGAGTTAGGCAATTTAGCTCATGCGTGCTTCACTTATATCTTTTGAGCTTGGTAATTTAGCTTACACGTGCTTGACTTATATCTTTTGGGCTTGGTAATTTTGCTCCCATGTGCTTCACTTATATCTTTTGATCTTAGTAATTTTGCTCCCAGGTGCTTCACTTATATCTTTTGAGATTGGTAATTTTGCTCACATGTGCTTCACTTATATCTGTTGAGCTAGATAATTTTGCTCTAGTGCTTCACTTAAATCTTTGTAGAGCACGGCGGTGTCATATTTTGTAGAAATAAAAACTCTCAAATCTTCACTTATATCACTTTGAGAGTGCTCTCTCTAAGTAACTTGGTAAATGGCGTGTGTTATGAAATTAGTCCTAAATATGATAGGCATCCAAAGAGGATATAATAAAAACTTTCATATTCAAGTGCATTGATTAGTAAGATAAGTTTGATTCCTCGCAATTAGTTTTGAGATATGGATATGGTAATATTAGAGTTATGTTAGTAGGGTGTTGTGAATCTAGAAATACTTGTGTTGAAGTTAGTGATTCCCGTAGCATGCACATATGGTGAACCGCTATGTTAGGAAGTCGGAGCATAATTGATTTATTGATTGTCATCCTTTGTGTAGAGGTCGGGATCGCGCGATGGTTAACTCCTACCAACCCTTCCCCTAGGAGTATGCGTTTAGCACTTTGTTTCGATTACTAATAAAACTTTTGCAATAAGTATATGAGTTCTTCATGACTAATGTGAGTCCATCACTACTGGAATCAGGGACTTTGCAGTCTGCCAGCTCTTTGCCCTCTGCTGGCAGATGGCAAACAGGTTGTTTGCCGTCTTCTTTGGCAAGGCAGATGGCAAAGAGCTGGCTGATGGCAATGTCACTCTTTGTCATC
Source organism: Hordeum marinum (assembly GCA_022496015.1). NCBI lineage: Eukaryota > Viridiplantae > Streptophyta > Magnoliopsida > Poales > Poaceae > Hordeum > Hordeum marinum. Next base: position 74,029,313 of record CM039678.1, on the reverse strand, counting down.
AGCCAGCTCTTTGCCGTCTGCCAGCTGACGGCAAACTTTCTTTGCCGTCTGCTAGCGGACGGCAAAGACGTGGGGGTGGGCCCCGTGGAGGCCAGTTAACTGCAACGGCCAACCCCACCTCTTTGCCGTCTGCCAGCGGACGGCAAAGAAACTTTGTCGTCCGCTGGCGGACGGCAAAGAAAATAACCCCCTAACAGCCGTTACCCCCCACCTCCTCTCTTTCTTCTCTCTCTTCTCTCTCCCTCTCTCTCTTCTCTCTCTCCCGCGCCCTATCTCCGACCCCCACCGCCGCCGCCCGACGCTCCCCCGCCCCTCCCCCTCCGCGGCCTCGTGCCGCTGCCCCGCCCCGCCCCACACCCCCCCCCCGGAGCCTGTCCCGTCGCCGGCCGCCCCGCCTAGCGGACCCAGGCCGCGGCGGCCGCCCTGCCCCGCCCCATCGCGGGAGCATTGCCGCGGTGCGTCGCCCCGCCCCGCCGCCGAATCCGCACCATTGCCGGCGCCAGCTCCCCCCCACCCGCGGCCATCCTCGTCCCCTCAGCCACCTCCCCCCCCCCACCCGCAACCACCGTAGGTAAGCCACCCTCCTCTTCCCTTCCTTTTTTCCCTTTTTATCTTCTTATTTAGGTTTAGTTAGCTCTGTTTGTATTAGTTAGATTTATTTTTAGGTTGAATTAGATTTAGTTTTAGATTTGTTCTCTGTTTTTATTATTTAGATAATAGGAGTAAGATTTAAGAGAAGAAAAAGAAAATGAAAAGAAAGAGAAGAAGAAGATGTCATACCTGCTGTTGAAGAAGAAGTAGAAGAAAGATAGGAAATAAAAGAAAAGGACACCCCGACACGGCACCCCGACCCCGACACCCCTGACACCCCGACACCGACACCCCGACACGGCACACCGACCCCGACACCCCGAGACCCCGACACAGCACCCCGACCCCGACACCCCTGACACCACGACACCCCTGACACCCCTGACACCCCGACACCGACACCCCTGACACCCCGACACCGACACCCCGACACGACATCCCGACACGACACACCGACCCCGACACCCCGAGACCCCGACACAGCACCCCGACCCCGACACCCCTGACACCACGACACCCCCGACACCCCTGACACCCCGACACCGACACCCCTGACACCCCGACACCGACACCCCGACACATCGGTATAATGCGTGTGTGACTTTTGGTTTGGCGAGGCTTTCCTTAAATAACTTTCATGTGTGTTCCTGATGGAGTAATCCCGACTGTTGTCATGGGGGCGCCTCTTCTTTTTTCTCTTCTGTGCGATATACTCGTCGAGGGTTTGCGCAAGAAGAGGAGAGAGAAGGCGTCCATCACCAGCGGTCGAACTATTATTGTGAGAGAGTGCCCACCAACATATATACACCATCATATCAGTGTGAGAGAGAGCGCACCAACACACCATGAGATATGAGAGTTACTTAAGGAAAGCATCGACGAACCGAAAGTCACACACGCATTATACCGATGTACACTGACACGACACCCCAACACCCCGACACGACACCCCCGACCCCCAACACCTCTTTGGCCTCCTGTTGACCGAAAGGGTGCTCTTCGGCCTTCTAGAGGCCGACGGGGTCATATATGTGTGAATTATGAGTTAGGTCATATAATTTCCGATTTTGTTATGAAAAACATCATATATATATTTGTGTTTATCGGGTGGATTTAAATGTGCAGTTGTTTCGTCGCTGCGAGGGTTTGGTGTTGGACAACCTCTCCGTGCGTTCGACGAGCTCCGCCCCTGCGTTTGTGGGTGAGCACAAATGGCATATCCTCCTCCCCCTTCATTTGCTCTGTTCCGGTCTTCGTGCCGATGAAACTTGCTAGCTGTAGGTACATTGAATCATCAGTACGCGTGAACAGTATGCGTCTCCCGTTCGAAAGGGTTACATATATAAATATGCATACATTGGCATATTTATAACCGTGATTCTTTCGAATTGTCCAACGTTATCCATGGACAGCCCGAGTATGCGTAGATTGGGTTCGTTTTCCCATATGCAATGCTCCGGATCCGATGCAAAATTTTGTTAGTGCCTCCTTGTTGTTCTCCGGGTACACATCCTCTCTGCTTATTGCCGAGACGTGTATCAGGAGAACAGCGGGGAGGTGCTGCCGAAATTTTGCATCGGATCTGGAGCAGAGCATGGGAAAACGAACCCAATCTACACATACTCGGGGTGGGATTAAGACCTATCTTTACCTACTAGCGTCTAGGTTGCATCAACGTAATGAAACTGACAAACTCTATTAACTGATGAATATGGTTTGCTGAATTATGTATATATTGTGTGTGTGTCCAGTAGCTAGGCAGGATGAGTGATCGTGGGAGGATGTACACCGGTCACACTAGTCAGAAAGACATGACCCGTGAATGGTTAACAAAAACCAAGGAGTTTGTGAGAGTCGCATTTGCAAATGGACAGAAAACAACCTGGTGTCCTTGTGTCGATTGCGACAACTATAAGAAGAAGTTAGAGTTTGAAATGATCAAACACCTACAGAAATGGGGTTTTACGCACAATTATACGGTCTGGACATTTCATGGTGAGTCTGCCCAACGTGTCAGAGCCGAGGTGCTTCGTCGTCGCACCGACGAGCATGGTATCGGGATCGAAGACATGGTGCAGGACTTTGATGATGCTCGGGATTCGGACGATGAGATGGAGGAATCTGCAAAGGCCTTCTATGAAATGTTGGAGTCTTCAAAACGTCCTCTCCATGAGCACACTGAGCTTTGTCAGTTGGATGCCATGTCACAAGTAATGGCTCTAAAGGCTCAGTTCAACCTGGACAGAGAATGCTACGACGCAATTATGACGATATTTGGATGCTTTCTACCCAAAGGTCATGTATTGTCACCAAACCTGTACCAGTCGGACAAAATCCTGCATGCGCTTAAGATGTCCTATGAGAATATAGATGCCTGTGAGAATGGATGTGCCTTATTTAGGCTTCAGTATGCGGGCTTGAACTATTGCCCCATTTGTGATGCTTCCAGGTATGTTCTGGTAGACAACGGTATGGGTGAGAAGAGTCAGACCAAAATCCCCATTAATGTTCTTCGGTATCTTCCAATCATACCAAGACATCAACACCTTTTCATGGTCGAAGAGACGGCTAGATAGATGACGTGGCATAAATTGGGCAAAAGAACAGAACTGGATGCACATGGGAATCCAATGTTGGGACACACTTTGGTTGCTTTTGCGTGGAAGCACTTTGATGCATTACATAAGGATAAAGCGGCAGAACCAAGGCATCCTCGAGTTGCCATCAACATGGATGGGTTCAATGTGTATGGTATGACGGCAGCACAATACAGTTGTTGGCCTGTGTTTGTCATTCCACTCAATCTCGCCCCCGGAGAGATTATGAAAAGAAAGAATATTTTCCTGACCCTGATAATTCCAGGGCCCAAATATCCGGGGAAGAATATGAATGTGTACATGCAACCCCTTAAGGATGAATTGCAAGAAACCTGGGATAATGGGATCAAGACATACGACGCCGCTACAAAAACGAACTTCAAAATGCATGTGTGGTACATGTACTCGATGCATGACTTGCCGACGTATGCGCTATTCGTTGGCTGGTCTGTGCATGGAAGGTTTCCATGCCAAACATGCAAGGCAGCTCTTCAGTTCTGTTGGCTGGAGGCGGGTCGCAAGTTTTCTTGCTTCGACCTGCATAGACAGTTCCTGGATCTTGACCATAAGTTCAGAAAAGACAAGAAGAATTTCATCAAAGGTAGAGTTGTAAAAAACATTGCACCACCTGCGTTGACAGGCCAACAGATCCTGGATCAGATAAACACTCTCAAGCCGGATCCAAATCGTCCAGGGTATTTCAAAGGGTATAATACGGAACACGCCTGGACTCACAAGATATGTTCGTGGGATCTGCCTTACTTCAAAGACCTCCTTTGCCCACACAACATCGACGTGATGCACACTGAAAAGAATGTCACGAAGGCCCTTTTTGGTACATTGTTCGGGATAGAGGGGAAGTCAAAGGATAATCCTAAGGCTAGAGTCGACCAGGAGGCTCTATGTGATAGACCGTTACAAAACATTCGACAACCGAAAGGAAATAAGAACTGGAGGAAGCCAAAGGCATGGTTCAATCTTGGAAGGCCAGCTATGAGGGAAATGATCTTGTGGGTGAAAATGCAGTTGATGTTCCCTGATGGGTATGCAGCGAATCTAAAGAGGGGAGCGAGTCTTGACAAATTGAAAATATTTGGTCTCAAGAGTCATGATTGGCACATATGGCTTGAGCGGGTAATGTCGGTGATGTTGCGTGGCTTTATCCCTCGGGATGAATGGCTAGTACTGGCAGAGCTGAGCTATTTCTTCCGTGCTCTTTGTGCGAAAGAACTATCGCCTGACGTGCTAGATGAACTGGAAGAGTTGGCGCCGGAGTTGATCTACAAGTTAGAAAAGATATTTCCACCGGGCTTCTTTAATCCAATGCAGCATTTGATTTTGCATCTCCCGACTGAGGCAAGATTGGGGGGGCCCGTGCCAAATCGTTAGTGCTTCTCAACTGAGAGGATGTAGTAGACGATTCAAGTAAAATGTAAAAACAAACGTAGATTTGAAGCATCGATGGCCGAGGCATTCATTCTTGAGGAGGTGGCAAACTTTGTGACAGCACACTATACAGCCCAAAATCGTCATTTGCATAATCCGAAGCCTCGGTACAATGATGGCGACCGTGAAAAAGGTCGATCCAACCTTAGCCTATTCAAAGGGAAGCTCGCACCAGCCGGTGCTTCGAAATCAATAGGGTTGGATGTCGAAGAATGGCAGACCATTTCATTGTATATCCTCAACAACCTAACAGAAGTGCGGACGTACATCGAGTAAGTTCTCGGTACATTGTTTCACAACTTCTAATTCCTTTGAAATGCTCTTATTCCTGGATATATATGTGATACAGTCGATATGTCGCCAATTCTCGGCTAGAGCGGTGATCCAAAAGGATTCCATCGAAGAGTATGAGCTTCTGGCCAAGCATGGAGGCATCTATCCCGGTTTCATCTCTTGGTTCAAGCAAACGGTAATTTCCATTAATTAGACCATTTCATTTCTTCGCCTAGTTTGCGGCTAATGCAACAATCCTTTGGTATTGAACTTGTAGGCTAATGCAGAGTCTATGGACTCCGAATTGAGACAAGTCGCTAATGGTTTTGACTTTAAGGTCCGTTCATTTGACAAATACGACATCAATGGGTATCGCTTTTGTACTTTTGGCAAAGAGATATCTATGGCCGACCTAAAGACTACAAATTGTTGTGTCTCCGTTGTCGACGAAGGAGGGGTCGAGTATTATGGAAGAGTTGAAGCAATTTATGAACTTACATTCTTTGGTGAAAACCCACCAAACGTCATAGTCTTCAAATGTTATTGGTTCTAGCGGGAGGAGACTAGAAGGACTCATGAACATATAGGGCTAGTCGAAATCAAACAAAGCACCCATTTGGATGTTCCTGATGTCTATATTACGGCTCAACAGGCGACCCAAGTTTTCTATCTACCATGGGCCTGCCAAACGGATCCAAATTTGAAAGGTTGAGATGATTATGAACCTCACATTAACCCAGACACATATGAAGGAGAATTCTTCCAAGAAACACGTGTTTCCAAAAAAGCTTCAAGAACCACTCTACTTCACCCCAGAACATTGAGGTCGACGGCGACAGTGAACCCGACTTCACCCCTCAGCAGGAACAAGAAGAGACGGAAGAAGAAGAGGTTACTGCTGCGGATGACCTGACAATGCTTGACCGATTACATAGAGGCCTTCCACATGTTGATGCATTTATTGATGATGTTGATGAGCACGTCATTACTGATAGTGATGATGATTATGCATTTATTGATTCCGGAGCATATATAGACGATGAAGATTAATATTAGTAATGTGAGGTATTATATTATTATGTACATTTATATTATTAATTGGTTCATGTTATTAGGTATTCAATTTTTTATGTTGAACTAATTTCGTTCACTCCTTGTCGTTGCAGGTGTTGAGAGATGGTGGGCGGGGGTCGAGAGCGCTCTAAGCCTCCTTCCTCGGCACGTGCTAGGAGGGGTGCTATTATTCCACCCCAGGAACTCCGGAGAGCGCTGGTACACAGCATGCAGACACCGGCGGGTGCTTCTTCTTCGACCGGGAGAGGTCGGGGGAAGACGAAGAGAGGTGCTAGAGGTAGGAAGGCTGCTGCGCCTTCCTCGCTGCCACCCCCAGCTGATTCTCCCGACCACAGGAGTGCTCCGTCTCAGGTGGACCCGTCTGACTTGGACCCGTCTCGGACTCCAGTCCACGAGCCTCGAGTCGACGAGCCTCGGGTCATCGAGCCTTCGTCCCAGGAGACTCGGGTCCCAGAGTCTTCGTCCCAGGAGACTCGGGTCCCAAAGTCTTCATCCCACGTGACTCCGGAGGCCAGTGGCCATGCTAATGGTGGCGAGGACACTTACTTGTCTGAGGACACCTATAGCGAGGGCGAGCTGGTTGAGGAGGGCAAGAAGGTCTACCGGCATGGTTGTACAAAGCTAGCTCCTGTGCCGATGTCCCGCGAGCAAAGGTGGTTGATTGTGCCTAATGCGGAGAGGTAAGTGCATTTACTATTTTTTAACCTTTTGCCTTCATGTTTCTTCAAATTAATATCTAATGTGTTGGCCTTGTCCTACTGCAGGGGTTGGATATACGAGCGTGGTGTCCGCAGGCCCAACCAGGTCCTTGGTGTGCTTCTCCTGCACCACTTCCCGGGGAAGGTCCAGTTGCCCGGTGAGGGTGAGTCTCCACAGGTAGCACTGACCTGGGAGTTGTACCAGGCTGCCACGGCCCCGCCGGAGGAGATGGTTGACGGTGTCTTGTGCGAGACGGTGGCTGACATTGTGATCCATCGCTTCTGGGTAATTTCTCCTTCTCAACAACACCTAGTGATTGTACTAATCAGTGTCTAATGTGTTGTCTTGTTTGATTGCAGACCTTCTGCAGGTGTCTTGAGGAAGACGAGGCGAGAGCGGCTATTGTTCTCGAAGCAGAGTGCAAGCGCCTACTTCAGAACTTACGGCACGAGGCCCGGGTGTAGGCTATTCGAGACTACTACGCCTCGAGTAACATTAGGAGGGCCAAGAAGAAGTGCCGCAATAATTATCTGAGTAAGGAGAAGTTTATGATGGTAATTATCTATTCTTAAGGCCTTGTACTTAGCTTCTTTGATTTGATTCGTAGGCGTAGCGCTCAAATTTCTCTTGTCTAACTTAGGTGCCCCCGAGATGGTGTGCGGATAGGATGGACTGTTGGGAGGCATTGGTGGATGAGTGGTGCTCTCCCGGATGGCTAGCCGAACACAAGAAGGCCAAGGAGAAGCGTGGCCAAATGAGAGGTGTGCCACACCATCAAGGGATCTCCAACCTGTTTGAGTTCGTGGATCACTAGGTATGTGGTTTCCTTCATGATTCATGAAATTTCATTCTTCATGCTAGCTTGAGCCCTCAACTAATATTTTGTTCACCTCTTTTAGGCGCGACACAACAAGAAGGAGGTGCCACCTCTATTCGGCCTCTATGCCATGGCCCATACTGCCTCGTACAAGAAGGCCAAGGCATTCTCTGAGGATGACCTCGATCATCCAGAGAGCTTCAGCAACATCTCCTCCCACAACAAGCTCGTGAGGTACAGAGATTTTTGGAAGGCGAGGAACAAGGAAGACTTCAACCCGAGCCGAAGTCCTTTTGATCCAGAGCTCGTGATGATATCTGGTGGTGGGAGGCCCCATGGCTCGATAGCCATTGGGGATGGACTTACGTTGTCCTAGAACTCTCACGGAGATCAAGAAGCGCCAGACGAGCTCTGATCCTAAGATAACGCCTCGTCCATGGCCAATGGAGCTCGCCATTGAGGCTAGGGCCCAGGAGCTTCTAGCGGAGGCAAACAGGTAGGCGGTGCAGAGGGAGAGGGGCATGGAGGAGAGGATGGCTAGGCTGTTGGAGGAGGAGAGGAACAGGAACGACGCGTCTCACCGGGCCCTATACGAGCTCCTCGTGGTAAGTTTCTCCTACATATTAGCCAAATCATGCACGTAATGTTCGTTTCATCACTAACTAATATGAATGACTCGTGAAAACAAAATATGAAGACCGTGTGCCAGAACAATGGTCAGACCCCTCCGTCGATGCCCCATATTGCTATAGCACCCACGGTGAGTTTCATTTAAATGGTCATTAGTTACTAGTATTCACATTTGAGTTGCATCATGCTAAGGAGACATTGCAAATGATCTTTGGTGCAGCGTGCCTCCCGGCAAGCATCAACCGATCCTTCTGCGTCTGCAGCAACCCCGACCGGTCCTTCTACGTCTCACCCTGGCCTAAACCCTACCGGTCCTTCTACGTCTCACCCTGGCCCAAACCCGACTGTTCCTTTACCTCCGTGTTGATGGTAAGTTTTCCCAAGTGTTTTCATTAACAAATGCATACTTAGCTTAAGAAATGAACTACTTAGCTCCAAAATTACTTGACATGCTTAGTTAGCTAGAAAATGGTATATTATACCTAGGATAGCTAGAAAATGACCTATACTTAGCATTTTTTCCTCCAAAATGACTTGATATGCTTAGTTAGCTAGAAAATGGCATTAATAGCTAGTATAGCTCAATAATGATCTATAGCTAGTTCATTTATGACATAATTAGCTCACTTAGGTACAAAATGGCATAACTACCTAGGATAGCTCAATAATGATCTATAATTAGCTTAGGTAGTTCATTTATGACATAATATGCTCACTTAGGTAAAAATGGCATAATAACCTAGGTTTACCTCCAAAATGACCTATACTTAGCTTATTTTCCTCCAAAATACATAATAACCTTACTTACCTCCAAATTGATATATTCTACCTAGGATAGCTATAAAATGACCTATACTTAGCTTATTTAGCTCCAAAATGACTTGATATGCTTAGTTAGCTAGAAAATGGTATATTCTACCTAGGATAGCTATAAAATGACCTATACTTAGCATTTTTTTTCCTCCAAAAAGACTTGATATGATTAGTTAGCTACAAAATGGCATTACCACCTTGGAGAAGAGGAGAGGAGAGGAGAGGAGAAAAAGAAATAGAAGATAAATTTTTCTTCTTCTTTTTTTCTTCATTTTCTTCTTCTTCTTCTAGCTAGTCTTCTTCTTCTTCTTCTAACTATATCTTTCCTACTTTGCAGATTTGCTATAGATGAGGAAGAGTGCTTTGATGGACTGTACTCTTCTACTTCTGCTACATTTATGTTTATGGAACACTTGCTTTGGATACATATGTATGGATATGTTGTTGGAAACCATATTGTGTGTTGTTGGAAACTTGTATATATGTTGGACTTGTATGTTGGAACTTAATTATTGGTCCACCTATGCTTGTTTCAACTTATTTGGTATGCTGAATGGAACTGGTTGAATTATATGTATGTTCTGGATGTGTATATGTTGGATATATATGAATTTTCTGTCAAATTGAATGATTTTAAGAAAAAACAAAAAAAAGGGCTCTATGGCCGCTTTGCCATCTGCTGGCAGACGGCGAAGAGCATTGCCGTCGGCCAGCAGACGACAAAGGGGCCACGTGGCAGCTGGCTGTGCAAACTGGGGCTGCCAGCGGACGGCAAAGAACCCACCTAGGCTATAAAAAAAGGTGCTTTGCCGTCCGTTGGCGGACGGCAAAGAACCCTCCTAGGGCAGCCCCAGCTATCAAAAAAAGGTGCTTTGTCGTCTGCTGGCGGCCGGGAAAGAACTAAGGTCTTTGCCGTCTACCAGCGGACGACAAAGCATGCCGTTAAGCCCCCTAACGGAGCTAAGTGCCCACGTGTGCCGTCCAGGCTCTTTGCCGTCCGCTGGCAGACGGCAAAAAACCTAAGGTCTTTGTCGTCCGCTAGCGGACGGCAAAGCGGCCGTTACTGCGTGGTTTATGCCTTTGCCGTCCGGGATGGCAAACGGCAAAGTACCTGTTTCCTGTAGTGCATGGTATAGATGCACTTTCACCTTCCACCATTGCTACCTCCTCTAGTGCCGCACAACTTTCACCGGTGCACAAACCCACCATATACCTTCCTCAAAACAGCCACCATACCTACCTATTATGGCATTTTCATAACCTTTCCGAGATATATTTCCATGCAACTTTCACCGTTCCGTCTCATGACATGTGCCATCACTTTCATTCATATATAGTCATTATTGTTCTAAGTATCGAGTTGTAAGTAAATAAAAGTGTGATGATCATCATTATTAGAGCAGTATCCCTTGTGAGGAAATAAAACAGGCCAAAGATGCCCACCAAATGAAAAAAAAGAGGCCAAAGAGCCCAACCAAAAAAATGAGAGAAAAAAGAGAGAAGGGACAATGCTACTATCTTTTTCCACACTTGTGCTTCAAATAGCACCATGATCTTCATGATAGAGAGTCTCTTGTTTTGTCACTTTCATATGCTAGTGGAAATTTTCATTATATAACTTGGCTTGTATATTCCAATGATGGGCTTCCTCAAATTGCCCTAGGTCTTCGTGAGCAAGCAAGTTGGGTGCACACCCACTAGTTTCTATTTTTGGGATTTCATACACTTATAGCTCTAGTGCATCCGTTCCATGGCAATCCCTACTCATTCACATTGATATCTATTGACGGGCATCTTCATAACCCATTGATACGCCGAGTCGATGTGACCATCTCCTCCTTTTTTGCCTCACAACCTCCACCACACTCTATTCCACTTATAGTGTTATATCCATGGCTCACGCTCATGTATTGCGTGAGAGTTGAAAAGGTTTGAAAAAATAAGAGTGTGAAAACAATTACTTGATAAATACCGGGGTTGTGCATGATTTAAATTCGTTGTGTGGGGATGATGGAGCATAGCCAGACTATATGATTTTGTAGGGATAACTTTCTTTGGCTTTGTTATTTCGAAAGTTCATGATTACTTTGCTATTATACTTGAAGTATTATTGTTTTCATGTCAATATTAGACTATTGTTTTGAATCTTATGGATCTGAACATTCATGCCACAATAAAGAAGTTACATAGAACAAATATGTTAGGTAGCATTCCACATCAAAAATTCGTTCTTTATCACTTCCCTACTCGAGGACGAGTCGGAGTTAAGCTTGGGGATGCTTGATATCTCTCCAACATATCTATAATTTCTGATTGTTCCATGCTGTTATATTATCAACTTTGGATGTTTTATATGCATGAATATGCTATTTTATATTATTTTTGACTAACTTATTAATTCAGTGCCCAGTGCCAGTTCCTGTTTTTTCCGTGTTTTTGACCTTTTCAGATAGGAATTTCAAATGCAGTCCAACCGGAATAAAACTTTCGCCATGATTTTTTATGGAAAATATCAAAAATAGCAAAAGGAAACGATACCGGAGAGGCGGCCCAAGGAAGCCACGAGCCTGGGAGGTGCGGGCCCCCCTGGCTGCAGCTAGGGGGCTCGTGACCTCCTGTGGCGCCTCTTTACTTGTTCTCGATGCCAGATGGTCCTATAAATACTAAAACCCTCAGAACGAGACATAGATCGCAAGTTCCGCCGCTGCAAACCTCCGTAGCCACCAAAAACCAATCGGGAGACCGTTCAGCATCCTGCCGGAGGGGAATTCATCTACGGTGGCCATATTCATCAACACCATTGCCTCTCCGATGATGCGTGAGTAGTTCACATCAGACCTACGGGTCCATAGCTAGTAGCTAGATGGCTTCTTATCTCTCTTTGATCTTCAATACAAAGTTCTCCATGATCTTCATGGTGATCTATCCGATGTAATCTTCTTTTGCGGTGTGTTTGTTGAGATCCGATGAATTGTGGATTTATGATCAGATTATCTATGAATATTATTTGAGTCTCCTCTGATTTCTTATATGCATGATTTCGTATCCTTGTAATTCTCTTCGAGTTATGGGTTTCGTTTGGCCAAGTTGATCTATAATTCTTGCAATGGGAGAAGTGCTTGGTTTTGGGTTCATACCGTGTTGTGTCCTCACCCAGTGACAGATGGGGTAGCGAGGCACGCATCGTGTTGTTGCCATCAAGGGTAAAAAGATGGGGTTTATATCATATTGCATGAATCTATCCCTCTACATCATGTCATCTTGCTTAAAGCGTTACTCTGTTTTCTATGAAATTAATACACTAGATGCATGCTGGATAGCGGTCGATGTGTGGAGTAATAGTAGTAGATGCAGAAAGTATCGGTCTAGTTGTCTCAGACGTGATGCCTATATGTATGATCATTGCCTTAGATATCGTCATGACTTTGCGCTATTCTATCAATTGCTCAACAGTAATTTGTTCACCCACCGTAATACTTGCTATCATGAGAGAAGCCTCTAGTGAACACTATAGCCCCCAGGTCTATTTTACATATTATATATTCAGATCTAAATACAAAAACACCAAAAATATCTTGCTGCAATTTTATTTACTTATTTATATGTATCTACTATCACTATCAGATCTCACCTTGCAAGTAATCGTAAAGGGATTGACAACCTCTTTATCGCGTTGGGTGCAAGTTTGTTTGTGTTTGTGTAGGTTTTTTGGTGCCTCATCTTGATACTCCTACTGGATTGATACCTTGGTTCTCAAACTGAGGGAAATACTTACCTCTACTTTGCTGTATCACCGTTTCCTTTCCAAGGGAAAAACCAACGCAAGCTCGAGAAGTAACAGAGATCATCCTGTCTCCCAGTCTTGGCCTACGCACAATGTTGCTTCCAAATAGCTCTCTACGATTGAGCATACATTTTTTCCAATCTTTGATTGTCATGACTCCATTGGTTTTAGAAATCCGGTATGGACAGGAGTGATGCGTAGGCTAACCTGGCCGTGGTGGACCTAAGCTCGTAACAACAACGTGGCCTCTCGGAAACATCAGATGAGGCACACAATCCTCCGGGATTTTCTGTTGAAAAACATAGTAATAACTTTGTAGTTAGCAATGTCATTTAGTTTTAGAAGAATTTATGCAAAAGATGCACGGATGTCGTAATAGTAGAATTAAAATCTTACCATGCAATCTCCATGGATGTTACCGTAGTTCACGCACGTGCACTAGTGGCACGTATTGACCATAATGTGCAGAAGTTTGATAATAGCTATTCTAATTCTCAAGATGACTAAGAAATGCGGTAAGATGATCTTTTCTCCTTATAAGTTAATTCTGCTTCATCATTGTAGTAGTAGGTTCTGTCTACCATCTTCCGTACATTTTTTGAAGAATGAAAATAAGCTGTAAATGCAAATAAGTTGTCAACTATTTTTAAATAAACAATATAAATTACTTAATAAATATGGTTAATAAACTCACATAATGGTAGAACTGGAGGCGTCTGCACATCGACCAAGATGTCGATATTACCTTCTATTTCATCTTCCAGACGAATATCAAAGGTGATAAGCATATTAGGCTCAAATGCATAAGCCTTGCATAGTGCTTGCCAATTTTTGCATTCAAAATAGCAATAGGTGTCTGCATGGAACAATTTTAGCGCAAAAGTAAAACCATGCTCAGTCCTCAAGTGAACTATCTTTACCTCCATTTCTTTTTTAGTATTGAAACCAATCTTATCCAAGACAACAATTCTTGCATGGCAGGGGATATGCTAGTAGAATAGTAAAAAATTAAAAGTAATTATAAGTTGAACAAAAAGGGGCAGAAGTCATGCTTAATCACGAAAAAAGACTTGTCATTGTGACTTACTGTATCCACTTCGAAGTTCTCATCCAGCATGATGTTGAAGCGCCTACCATCAACTAGGAAAGTCTTGTCACAGAGGCCACGCTTGTCTTCGCAGTATTCACACATACCGAATTCACTTTCGTCGTTAGACATTTCCTATGTTCATAGTTGAAACATTTAAAACCGATCGAAGGAAACTAAGACAAAACTTATCAACACACACATCACTATTAAATTACTCAATATGCAACAGGTTGAATTTAGGTGTGTCGAGTCTTTCCTTCCTAAACTCTCATCTCACGTATATGGTGGGAACTCTTCGGATATTGCGACAGTCGATGATGGTGGCCCCTCCATTCGTCCCCGAGTGCATTACACCAAAATGTCTAGCACACGGGAACGAAGGAGAAGCGACCCCCACGACAACAGTCGGGATTCTTCCTCTTTGAAAGACACTCTCCCTCAGTGAAAGACACTCAAGGAGCCAAAACAGACCTAAAGTCAACCCATTCCATATATCGAGCACTTCCTCTCTCATAATTCAACTAGTTCAACTAAGCACTTACTATAAATAAAATAAACTAGTACTTACTAAAAATAAACTTGTTTAACCAGTTCTATTAATTTTCTAACTAATTCTATTAAACACTTACTAAAAAAAAATACCTTGTTCTAACTCTAAAAATTGAAAAGACATATACATTTACTAAAAATACCATAGTTCTAGCCCTAACATCTGTCCATCCATCCATCTATCTATATATCCTCATAAACCCTAGTTCTAATCAGCGACATGGGCATTTTCATATTTTATTTGATACTGACATCAAACGAAATCTATTGTATTCAAAAACCTACATTTACTAAAAAAATATCATATATCATAATACATTTCTGTACCTAAAAAATTATGTTATTAATTTCTTTAACTAAAAATTTTATTACTAAAAAACTTTGTATTATAGAAAGGAGGAGGAGGAGGAGGTGGGAGGAGGAGGGAGGAGGAGTAGAGAGCAGGAGGAGGGAAGGGGAGGAGGAGGGAGGAGGAGGGGCCGCTGGAGGGAGGAGGAGGAGGGAGGAGGAGGGGGCCGCCGAAGGGAGGAGAAGGAGGGGGGCGCCGGAGGGAGGAGGGAGGGAGGAGGGAGGAGGAGGGGGAGGAGGAGGGAGGAGGAGGGGGCCGCCGGAGGGAGGAGGGAGGAGGAGGGGGAGGAGGAGGGAGGAGGAGGGAGGGAGGGACCTTGGGGGGCGACGGTGGGCAACGGCGACGACGTCGTGCGGCGGAGTGAGTGAGAGTGTGAGGGGGAAAGTGAGGACGCGCGCATCTGGATAAGGTGCCCCGTTGTAGTAGCGCTGGTTCTCAACCACCGCTACTGCTAAATACAATAGCAGTAGCACTTTAGGTGAAGAAGTGCTACAGCTAATCTGTTCGCGGAATGTGGTGGGACTGAACTTTGGCAGTAGCGCTGGTTACAGGAAAGCGCTATTGCTAAATTCAATAGTAGTAGCGCTTTTAGCCTATGAGTGCTACTAGTATACCTAGTCTGCCTGCAACGGTATGTGAATTATAGTAGTAGCGTGTTTTATGTCTACAGCGCTACTGCTATGTGCATAGTAGCGGCGCTCTTTCTGCCCAAGCGCTACTGCTACTTATCAGCAGCGCTTCTTTTTTAAAAGCGCTACTGGTGAGCTCCTGTGTATAAGCATTTCCCTAGTAGTGTAATGAAGGTAATTATCTATTCTTAAGGCCTTGTACTTAGTTTCTTTGATTTGATTCGTAGGCATAGCGCTGAAATTTCTCTTGTCTAACTTAGGTGCCCCCGAGATGGTGTGCAGATAGGATGGACTATTGGGAGGCATTGGTAGATGAGTGGTGCTCTCCCGAATGGCTAGATGAACACAACCAGTCCAAGGATAAGCGTGCCCAAATGAGAGGTGTGCCACTCCATCAAGGGAGCTCCAACCTGTTTGAGTACGGGGATAACTGGGTATGTGGTTTGCTTCATGATTCATGCAATTTCATTCTTCATGCTAGCTTGAGACCTTAACTAATATAGGGGTCCTCTCTTTTTAGGCGCGAGAAAACAAGAAGGAGGTGCCACCTCTGTTCGACCTCTATGCCATGGACCATACTGCCTCGTACAAGAAGGCCAAGGCATTCTCTGAGGATGACCTCGATCATCCATAGAGCTTCAGCAACATCTCCTCCCACAACAAGCTCGTGAGGTACAAAGATGAGGGGAAGGCGAGGAAAAGGGAGGAATTCAACCCGAGCTAGAGTCCTTTTGATCCAGAGCTCGTGATGATATCTAGTGGCGAGAGTCCCCATGGCTTGATAGCCATTGGGGATGAACTGATACGTTGTCCTAGAAATCTCCCGGAGATCAAGAAGCGCCAGATGAGCTCTGATCCTGAGATAAGGCCTCGTCCACGGCCAATGGAGCTCACCATTGAGGCTAGGGCCCAGGAGCTTCTAGCGGAGGCAAACAGGCAGGCGGCACAGAGGGAGAGGGACATGGAGGAGAGAATGGCTAGGGTGTTGGAGGAGGAGAGGAACCGTAACGACGCGTCTCACCGGGCCCTATACGAGCTCCTCGTGGTAAGTTTCTCCCGCATATTAGCCAAATCATGCACGTAATGTTCATTTCATCACTAACTAATATGAATGACTCGTGAAAACAAAATGTGCAGACCGTGTGCCAGAATAATGGTCAGACCCCTCCGTCGATGCCCCATATTGCTATAGCACCCACGGTGAGTTTCATTTAAATGGTCATTAGTTACTAGTATTCACATTTGAGTTGCATCATGCTAAGGAGACATTGCAAATGATCTTTGTGTTGGAAATATGCCCTAGAGACAATAATAAATTAGTTATTATCATATTTCCTTGTTCAAGATAATCGTTTATTATCCATGCTATAATTGTATTGATCGGATACTTAGATGTATGTGTGGATACATAGACAAAACCATGTCCCTAGTATGCCTCTAATAGACTAGCTCGTTATCAAAAGATGGTTAAGGTTTCCTAGCCATGGACATGAGATGTCATTTGATAACGGGATCACACCATTAGGAGAATGATGTGATGGACAAGACCCAAACTACAAACGTAGCATATGATCGTGTCAGTTTATTGCTACTGTTTTCTTCATGTCAAGTATATGTTCCTTCGACCATGAGATCATGTAACTCACGGACACCGGAGGAGTGCCTTATGTGTATCAAACGTCGCAACGTAACTGGGTGACTATAAAGGTATTCTACAGGTATCTCCAAGGGTGTCTGTTAGGTTGGCATGGATCAAGACTGGGATTTGTTACTCCGTGTGACGGAGAGGTATCTCAGTGCCCACTCGGTAATACAACATCACAATAAGCCTTGCAAGCAATGTGACTAAGTTTTAATTACGGGATCTTGTATTACGGAATGAGTAAAGAGACTTGCCGGTAATGAGGTTGAACTAGGTATGGAGATACCGACAATTGAATCTCGGGCAAGTAACATACCGAAGAACAAAGGGAACATCATACGAGATTAACTGAATCCTTGACATAGAGGTTCTACCGATAAAGATCTTCGTAGAATATGTAGGAACCAATATGGTCATCCGGGTCCCGCTATTGGTTATTGACCGTAGAGGTGTCTCGGTCATGTCTACATAGTTATTGAACCCGTAGGGTCTGCACACTTAAGGTTTGGTGACGTTTCGGTAGTATAGAGTTATGCATGGTGGTGAACGAAGGATTTTTTTTTAGTCCCGGATGAGATCCCAGACGTCATGAGGAGCTCTGGAATTGTCCGGAGGTAAAGATTCATATATAGGAAGTCCTGTTTTGGTCGCCGGAAAAGTTTCGGGCTCATCAGTAGTGTATCGGGAGTGTCGGTATTGTACCGGGAGACCGCCGGGAGGGGTATTTCGACCCAAGATTCTTGATGGGCTGTGGGAGAGTGAATACCAGCCCTTAGTGGGCTTGTGGAAGTCCCACACAAGGCCTATGCGGCTAGGGAAAGAAAAGCCCAAAGGGAAAAGTGGAAAAAAGGCAAAAAGGGGAGGAATCCTAGTCCTACTAGGATTGGAGGAGGAGTCCTCCTCTCCTCCCCACTTCGGCCGAACCAAAGGAGGCTTGGCCCTTGAGCCAAGGCCTCTCCTCCCTCCCTCCTATATATACTGGTGGTTTTAGGGGTTTTGCACTAGTTTTTTCAGCCACGTGCTACCCGTTCCTCCAGTGCATAGTTTCTCCTCTAGATCGGATTTCTGCACTGCTTAGGCGAAGCCCTGCCGGAATAGCTCCACCACCATCGCCGGAGCGCCGTCACGCTGCTGGAGAACTCTCCTACCTCTCCACTCCCTCTTGCTCGATCAATAAGGTGGAGAAAGTCATCGAGCTGTACGTGTGTTGAACGCGGAGGTGCCGTCCGTTCGGTGCTAGATCGGAAGGACCGTGATCAAGATTGCGAGACGGATCATGATGAGATCGCGGGACGGATCGTGATGAGTTTGCGGGACACTCGGTGATTTGGATTGCGAAGACGTTCGACTACACCAATCGCGTTTCTTAACGCTTCCCGCTTAGCGATCTACAAGGGTATGTAGATTCACTCTCCCTCTCGTAGATCCTCATCACCATGGACAGATCTTGCATGTGCGTAGGAAAAATTTTGTTTCCCATGATACGTTCCCCAACACTTTGGTGCAGCGTGCCTCCCGACAAGCATCGACCGATCCTTCTGCGTCTGCCGCAACCCGACCGGTCCTTCTACGTCTCACCCTGGCACAAACCCTACCGGTCCTTCACCTCCGTATTGATGGTAAGTTTTCCCAAGTGTTTTCATTAACAAATGCATACTTAGCTTAATAAATGACCTACTTAGCTCCAGAATGACCTATACTTAGCTTATTTTCCTCAAAAATGACATAATAACCCTACTTACCTCCAAAATGATATATTCTACCTAGGATAGCTATAAAATGACCTATACTTAGCATTTTTTCCTCCAAAATGACTTGATATGCTTAGTTAGCTAGAAAATGGCATTACTACCTAGTATAGCTCAATAATGATCTATAGCTAGCTTAGCTAGTTCATTTATGACATAATTAGCTCACTTAGGTACAAAATGGCATAACTACCTAGCATAGCTCAATAATGATCTATAATTAGCTTAGCTAATTCATTTATGACATAATTAGCTCACTTAGGTAAAAATGGCATAATAACCTTGGTTTAGCTCCAAAATGACATATACTTAGCTTATTTTCCTCAAAAATGATATAATAACCTTACTTACCTCCAAAATGATATATTCTACCTAGGATAGCTATAAAATGACCTATACTTAGAATTTTTTCCTCCAAAATAACTTGATATGCTTAGTTAGCTAGAAAATGGCATTACCACCTTGGAGAAGAGGAGAGGAGAGGAGAAAAAGAAAGCAAAGATAAATTCTTCTTCTTTCTTCTTCTTCTTCTTCTTCTTTTTCTTCTTTTTCTTCTAGCTAGTCTTCTTCTTCCTCTAACTTTCATCTTTCCTAATTTGCAGATTTGCTATAGATGAGGAAGCTTGCATTGATGGTAGCAATATTGTGGACTAGGTCCGTGATCTGAGGATTGTCCTCATTGCTGCACAGAAGGCTTATGTCCTTAATGCACCGCTCGGTGTGCCAACCCCTCTAGTGTCGTCTATAGATGTTGTGAACATCTGATAGGCACGTTTTGATGACTACTTGACAGTTTAGTGCGTCATGCATTACGGCTTAGAACTGAGGCCCCAAAACATTTTGAATGTCACGGAACATATGAGATGTTCTAAGAGCTGAAATTGGGATCTCAGGCTCGTGCCCGTGTTGCGAGATATGAGATCTCCAACAAGATTCTTTGCCTGCAAGATGAAAGAGAATAGCTCAATCGTTGAGCATGTGCTTAGATTGTCTGGGTGCTACAATTGCTTGAATCGAGTGGGAGTTGATCTTCCAGATAAGATAGTGATTGATATAGTTCTCCAAGTCACTGTCACTAAGCTACTAGAGCTTGGTGATGAACTATAAAATGCCAGGGATAGAAATAATGATCCCTGAGCTGTTCGCGATGTTTTACACCGCAAAGGTAGAAATCAGGAAGGAGCATCAAGTGTTGATGGTTAGTCAAACCACTAGTTTCGAGAAGGACAAGAGCAAGGAGGGAAACTTCATGGATAGCAAGTCAGTTGCTGCTCCAGTGAAGCAACCCAAAGCTGAACCCAAACCCGAGACTAAGTGCTTAGATTATGAGGAGAGCGGTCGTTGAAGCGGAACAACCCTAGATACTTGGTAGATAAGAAGGCTGGCAACGTCGACAGAAGTATATTTGATATACGTGTTAATGATGTGTACCTTGCGAGTACTCCTAGTAGCACCTGGGTATTGGATACCGGTTCGGTTGCTAAATGTTAGTAACTCGAAATAAAAGCTACGGAATAAACGGAGAACTAGCTAAGGGTGAGGTGACGATGTGTGTTAGAAATGTTTCCAAGGTTGATCAACATCGCACGCTCTCTCTACCTTCGGGATTAGTGACGAACCTAAATAAATATTATTTGGTGCTTTGCGTTGAGCATGAACGTGATTAGATCGTGTTTATTGCAACACGGTTATTCATTTAAGTTAGAGAATAATGGTTATTCTGTTTACATGAATGATACCTTCAATGGTTATGCACCCAGTAAGAATGGTTTGTTGAATCTTGATCGTAGTAATACACATGTTCATAACATTGATGCCAAAAGATACAAAGTTAATAATGATAGTACCACATACTTGTGGCACTGCCGCTAAATGTCATATTGGTATAAAACGCATGAAGAAACTCCATGTTGATGGATCTTTGGACTCATTCGATTTCGAATCGGTTGAGACATGCGAACCATGACTCTTGGTCAAGATGACTAAGGACCCCGTTTTCTGGTTTGATGGAGCGGGCAAGTGATTTATTGGAAATGATACATGTTGATGTATGCAATCCAATGAGTCTTATAGCGTGCGGTGGATATCGTTATTTTCTTATCTTCACTGATGATTTGAGTAGATATAGTGTATATTTACTTAATGAAACACAAGTCTGAATCGTTTGAAAGGTTCAAAGCAAATTCAGAGTGAAGTTTAAGATCATCGTGGCAAGAAGAAATGTCTACGATATGATCGTGGAGGTGAATATCTGAGTTATGAGTTTGACATACAACTTTAGACAAATGTGAAAGTTGTTTCACAACACACGCCACCTGGAACACCATAGCGTGATGGTGTGTCTGAACGTCATAGTCGTGCTCTATTGGATATGGTGCGTGCTATGATGTCTCTTATCATTTTGCTATTATAATTTTGGGGTTATGCATTAGAGACAACTATATTCACTTTAAATAGGGCACCATCTAAATCCGTTGAGATGACACCGTGTGAATTATGGTT
Source organism: Hordeum marinum (assembly GCA_022496015.1). Classification (NCBI taxonomy): domain Eukaryota; kingdom Viridiplantae; phylum Streptophyta; class Magnoliopsida; order Poales; family Poaceae; genus Hordeum; species Hordeum marinum. The sequence continues at coordinate 74,008,080 of CM039678.1, read as the reverse complement.
TGATAGAAACCTAAGCTATCATTTCTTGATGTTTGGGGCTGCGACACTTGTGTGGAAAATGTTTTCACCTAATGAGCTCGAACCCAAAGCGGACAAATGCATCTTCATAGAATACCCTAAGAACAGTTGGGTAAACCCTCTATCTCAGACACCTAATTTTTTTGGTATTTTGTGTTCCATATCCGTAACTAAAGATAGAGAACAACTTAGAACAGCAAATAAATCTACTTAGTGATAAAGCAAACAAGCACACACGAGAATATTCACCCCACGCTATTGCTACCCGGTAACGGCGCCAGAAAAAGTTCTTGATAACCCACAAGTATAGGGGATCAATTGTAGCCTTTCTCGATAAGTAAGAGTGTCGAACCCAACGAGGAGCTAAAGGTAGGACAAATATTCCCTCAAGTTCTATCGACCACCGATACAACTGTACGCACACTTTACGTTCGCTTTACCTAGAACAAGTATGAAACTAGAAGTACTTTATAGGTGTGATAGGATAGGTTTGCAAGATAATAAAGAACACGTAAATAAAAACTAGGGGATTTTTAGATAAATAAACAATTACGTTAGTTTAACGAGTGTGGAAAAGTGGTGGTAGGAGTTGCGGAATTGTCCCTAAGCAATTGACAATGTTACTAGACCGATAGCAGGTTTTATGTGGGAGAGGCCACTGCTAGCATGTCATCCCTTACTTGGAATTCTATGCACTTATGATTGGAACTATTTGAAAGCATCCGCAACTACTAACGTTCATTAAGGTAAAACCCAACCATAGCAATAAGATATATTGGTCCCCCTTCAATCCCGTATGCATCAATTTCTATGCTAGGCTGAAGCTTTTGTCACCCTTGCCCTCCAATACATAGTCCTATCAACATACAACTAACCATATGGTGTGATCCACGCGCGCGCTCATATGATGGGCACCAAAGTATAGAAACATAACCACAAGCAATTTAAACCAATCATAGCAATTCATCAATCACCGATAGGACAACGAAAATCTACTCAGACATCATAGGATGGCAACACATCATTGGATAATAATATGAAGCATAAAGCACCATGTTCAAGTAGAGGGTATAGCGGATTGCGGGAGAGTGGACCGCTGAATATAGATGGGGGGAGGTGATGGAGGTGTTGGTGAAGATGACGGAGGTGTTGGTGTAGATCACCGTCACACGATGATGTCCCGGGCGGCATTCCGGCGCCGCCGGGAGAGAGGGGGAGAGAGCCCCCTTCTTCTTCTTCTTCTTCCTTGACCTCCTCCATAGATGTGACAAGGGTTTACCATCTGGTCCATGGTCTCCATGGCGACGGAGAGGCGAGAGCCCCTCCGAGATTGGATCTCTCTCTGAGTGTCCTTCTGTTTCTGCGCTCCCAGATTCTGGCCTTTCACCGTTTCTTAAATTCCCGGAGATCCGTAACTCCGATCGGGATCAAATTTTGAGGGGATTTTCCTTATAAAAATATCTTTATTGCTGTGAAAGAAGGGCCCCGTCCGCCTTAAGGGTTGGTCACGAGCCTGTGAGGCGTGCCTGGGGGGGTAGGGCGCGCCCCCTTGGCTCGTGACCCCCTCGGGCATCGTTTCGCGTTGATTCTTCTTCCCGAAAATCATAAATATTCCAAAAAAATCTCCGTAGGTTTTTTATTGCGTTTGGACTTCGTTTGGTATGGATATTCTGCGAAACAAAAAACATGCAACAAACAGGAACTGTCACTAGGCACTGGATCAATATGTTAGTCCCAAAAATAGTATAAAAATTTGCCAAAAGTATATGAAAGTTGTAGAATATTGGCATGAAACAATCAAAAATTATAGATACGACGGAGACATATCACATATGGGATTGATTGAATCCTTGGCATCGTGGTTCGATCGATAAAGATCTTCGTGGAATATGTGGGAACCAATATGGGCATCCAGGTCCCGCTATTGGTTATTGACTGGAGAGGTGTATTGGTCATGTCCACATGATTCTCGAACCCATAGGGTCCGCACGCTTAACATTCGGTGACGATATAATATGATTGGGTTATTTATGTTAGTGACCGAATGTTGTTCGGAGTCCCGGATGAGATATCGGACGTCACAAGGAGCTCTAGAATGGTATGAAGGTAATGATTTATATATGGGAAGTCATATTTTCGGTACCGGAAAAGTTTTGGGTTTTTCCAGTATTGTAACGGGGATCTTCTAGAAGGTTCCAAAAACTTTCGGAGGAGTATGCAAGTACACCAAGGGTTACACCATGCCCCAAGGGTTTGCATGGGCTGAGGGGAGGCGCCATGGCCTTATTGGGCTAGGCGCACAAGTCCCTCAAGGCCCATGTGGCTTGGGAGAGGTGGAAAGTCCACCTGTGTATGGAAAGGGGGGACTTGGACTAGGAGTCCAACTCCTCCCCCTTGGCTGTGCCCTAGGGCTTGGAGGGGTTGTTCCCCATGCCCCTCCACCTATATATAGAGGGGAGGGGGAGCCCCAAGAGGACACACCTGTTGGGGAATGTTGCATGGGAAACAAAAAAATTCCTACGCACACGCAGATCTATCCATGGTGATGAGCATCTACGAGAGGGAGGGTGGATTTACATATCCTTGTAGATCGCTAAGCAGGAAGCGTTAAGAAACGCGGTTAGTGTATTCGAACGTTTTCGTGATCCAAATCGCCGAGCGTCCCGCGATCCAATCACGAACCGTCCTCACGATCCATCCCGATCAAGCACCGAACGGACGACACCTCCGCGTTCAGCACACGTACAGCTTGATGACGATCTCTACCTTCTTGATCCAGCAAGAGGGAGCGGAGAGGAAGAAGATTTCTCCGGCAGCGTGACGGCGCTCCGGCGATGGTGGTGGAGCTATTCCGGCAGGGCTTCGCCTAAGCTCTGCAGAAATCCGATCTAGAGGAGAAACTATGCACTGGAGGAACAGGTTGCACGTGGCTGAAAATCAAGTGCAAAAACCATAAAACCCTCTAGTATATATAGGAGGATAGGAGGAGAGGAGGCAGCCTTGGCTTCCAAGCCAAGGCTGGTTCGGCCGAACTAGGAGGGAGGAGTCCACCTCCTCCACTCCTAGTAGGATTATGACTCCTTCCTTATTTTGCCTTTTTTACCTTTTTCCACCTTTTTCCTTTTGGGCTTTTCTTCCCAGCCGCATGGGCCTTGTGTGGGATTTCAAACAGCCCACTAAGGGCTGGTATTCACTCTCCCACATCCCATGAAGCCTCTTGGGTCGAAATACCCCTCCCGGTGGTCTCCCGGTACACTACCGGCACTCCCGGTACACTACCGATGAGCCCGAAACTTTTCCGCCAACCAAAATAGGACTTCCTATATATGAATATTTACCTCTAGACCATTACGGAGCTCCTCATGACGTCCGAGATCTCATCCGGGACTCCGAACAACTGTCGGTCACCATGATACATAACTCTATACAACCGAAACGTCACCAAACCTTAAGTGTGCAGACCCTACGGGTTCGAGAACTATGTAGACATGACCAAGACACCTCTACGGTCAATAACCAATAGTGGGACCTGGATGCCCATATTGGTTTCTACGAAGATCTTTATCGGTCGAACCTCTATGTCAAGGATTCAGTTAATCTGGTATGATGTTCCCTTTGTTCTTCGGTATGTTACTTGCCTGAGATTCGATCATCGGTATCTCCATACCTAGTTCAACCTCGTTACCGGAAAGTATCTTTACTCATTCCGTAATACAAGATCCCGTGACTAACACTTAGACACATTGCTTGCAAGGCTTATTGTGATGTTGTATTACCGAGTGGGCCCTGAGATACCTTTCCGTCATACAGAGTAACAAATCCCAGTTTTGATCCATGCCAACTCAACAGACACCCTCGGAGATACCTGTAGAGCACCTTTATAGTCACCTAGTTATGTTGCGATATTTGATACACACAATGCACTCCTCCGATGTCTGTGAGTTGCATGATCTCATGGTCATAGGAACATATACTTGACATGCAGAAAACAGTAGCAATAAACTGACACGATCATATGCTACGTTTGTAGTTTGGGTCTTGTCCATCACATCATTCTCCTAATGATGTGATCCCTTTATCAAATGACATCACATGTCAATGGCTAGGAAACCTTGACCATCTTTGATCAACGAGCTAGTTCACTAGAGGCATACTAGGGACACAGTGTTGTCTATTTACCCACACATGTAATGTGTTTCCGATCAATACAATTATAGCATGGATAATAAATGATTATCATGAATAAGGAAATATAATAATAAACACTTTATTTATTGCCTCTAGGGCATATTTACAAAAGCCATTGGCGCCTCCCTCTCTTCCTAGATCGTTTTCTCCTCCGTGTTCCTGCTTCCGGTGGCGGTTGGCGAAGCCTTGCTGGCACTGTTCCAGCACCACGTCCACCATGCCGTCGTGCTAGTTGAGAACCCATCTACTAATCCGCCCTCGCTCGCTGGATCGAGGAGGCAGATACGTCATCGATTCGCACGTGTGCTGAACGTGGAGGTACCGTTCGTTCGGTGATAGATCGGGACGGATCGCGATTGGATCATGAAGACGTATGACTACATCAATCGCGTTACATACGCTTCCACTTAATGGTCTACAAGGGTATGTAGATACACTCCCCCTCTCGTAGCTATGCATCTCCATGGATAGATCTTGCGTGTGTGTAGGATTTTTTTGGTTTCCCATGCAATGTTCCCCAACACAGTGGCCCAATTTGTTGAGTAATTATCCATGGGGTGATCATGCCCTACGCAAGTTTTTAGTTGTTATTGAGCAAATAGTACCAATGTTGGTCCTTGCCAGAAGAGTTTTATCCCAAGACAAAAATCAAGGGGGGTCCCCATAATAACCCCAAGCATGTTAGGAGCGCTCAATATGGAACATAACACTGGTACTCGGAAACTAAGGCGACAAGAGTGGAGCAAAACACCAAGAAAAATTCCAAGTCTTCCACCCTTTACCAATGCATATATGCATTAAATTAAATAGCAAGAATAATGTGATATCCTGAGATATCCATGTTATCACATGGATCCACGTGCACCTACAACTAGCAATGTTATAAGGGGTTGAGCAAGCAGTAACTTAGACAAACAATGGTTTGCTAGGATGTGGAGGATTAGAGGCTTATCATGGCATGTTGGGAGACTTGGCAAAAAAGTGGTAGGTGACGAGACATAGTGATAGCAATGAGACAACTAGCATAGTAAAGATAGTAACTATATCCAGGGTAATGATCGTCTTACCTTGAGATTCTTCAATGGGATAACAAACTTGCTCCTCGTAAGCCTTATCGACAGATTCCTCAAACTCAGACTCGTCACCCATAATACATTTAGCATGGCAATCCTACATTAGTCACATTAAATGAAGTCTTGATCCATGTGAAGCATGGATCAAACACCACTTCATATGCAATTTAGTCGCTTTTAACATTCTGGATAGAACAACAATATTAATTATTACGACATGCATGAACATGAAAAAATGGATTCTACTCATGAAAACGATGCAAATGCATATACATAACATTGCAATCAGAGTTACGGATCTCTCGGAACACTCACGACAAGATACAGAAGCAAACGGAGATAGATCTGGACAAAAGGAAGGACAATGGAATAATCTTGGCATTCTAAGCATGCAATTGGATATGATATGGAATTCTGTATTAAATGCACATTATATCATGAAAAACTAATGCATAGAACTCACACAATCCCCAAAAGAATATTACAATGCAATTTGTAAGAGACAACAACAAGGCACTATGCAACCATCAAAACAACAAGCTACGTGGTTTTAAAATGCTCAAACAAGACATGTAGTTGTAGTATATATGATGCACAATATTTCATCCAAAAAGTTCATGTTTTTTAGATGCATGGATCAATTACAAATGAGCTCACAAAATGCCTATATGAGTTAACAGATTATGATAGTGAAAATATCAGATTTTATAGAATAGTATTAACATGAAAGCAGGTTCACAACAAGTTTTAATTATGCTACATGACTTATCATCGCATGAAATTACACAACATGGTAGTAGATATAATGTACTACAGATCATCCAACGTGATCACAAGCAATAGACCCACAGATTCATGGCAATGATCAAGACAAAATGCCATAATGAAACATGTTGATTCTCAGACTTCGTGAAAAACAAGGTAGTCATGCAGTAGTTTTTAACAAGTTGGCATGTTTGTAGCAAGAAATAAATATGAAGCAAAGTTCTTACATGGCATCAAATGTCACAACAACATAGTCTATATACTTCAAAACATCCAAAGTGAGCATTTGCAAGGGAGCTAAGAATCCATGGCAATCATCAAGACAAAAAGCTATGTTTCAAATCCAGTTTCAGACTTAGTGAAATTTAGATATCTTCAACACAACAGATTTGTCTAGGCATGTTTGCAAGGCCATAACAGTACTTTAACAAGGATTCCATGGCATGAAAAGAAATACCAGGAGCAAGTTCATATGAAAATGGTCATATTGCATGTTCAAAGTTAATTTATATGGTGTATGGATTAATTCACACTAAAAATTACAAAATGCCTAATCATACAAAAATGAAACACGCCAAAAACTTTCTCAAAATGCAAAAATAATGTCACATATGAATTCCTTCGATTTTTTTACCCCAAATTAATATATAATATGCATATGTTCGATGATGGAAAATTCCACAAATGCTATAAGTGAAAACTTGCTTAAATTGGAAATAGACAGTAATGGAAATATGCCGAAAATGGAATGCCCAGATTTGGAATAAAACAAACAAGGGCTAAAATCATATTTACACCGGGGGACTAGCCACAGAGACTGCCAGATGGGCCCTGGGGCCATCACAGAGAGGAGATAAGGCCAGGGTCGCTGACAAGTGGGGTCACCCTGCCAGTGATGACTAAGCTAAATCGAAAAAGGGGGAACATCATGCGCAGAGGGGGACCTTCGATTTTTCTACCCCAAATTAATATATAATATGCATATGTTCTATGATGGAAAATTCCACAAATGCTATAAGTGAAAACTTGCTTAAATTGGAAATAGACAGTAATGAAAACATGCCAAAAATGGAATGCCTAGATTTGAAATAAAACAAACAAGGGCTAAAATCATATTTACACCGGGGGGACTAGCCACAGAGACTGCCAGATGGGCCCTGGGGCCACCACAGAGAGGAGATAAGGCCAGGGTCGCTGACAAGTGGGGTCACCCTGCCAGTGACTAAGCTAAATCGAAAAAGGGGGAACATCATGCGCAGAGGGGGATTCGATGGCTCCGGCTGGTTCAGTCTAACCAGTCGGGTTGGCTCAGTCGTTTTGCTGGGAAAGGGTTCGGTGGGGATCTGTTAACGCCGACCTCTCGGGCGCACGAATAGAGACACACGCAACAGAGCAAGCAGAGCCCAACGGCGACAAGGCAGACACGACAGTGCCACAGTGGTTGCGCCGGTGGAGTTCCGGTGACCAAATCAAGTGGCGTAATGCAAAAAACGAAACCTTAGCGACCGCGCGAACCTACTGGTGCTACACACGCACAGAACGGAGGTCGGGATCCTTGCCGGCAACGAGGTCCAACGGATATGAGCTCGGATGCTCATGGCAAACGCGGCTACGGCGGCGATATACGCAAGGAGAGGGCATGGGGAGGAGCGCGCATGTACCATGAGCTCATAGACGGGTTGTGCTTGTACTGGCGTGGTCGGAGTTGGCCGGAATTGACGACGAGGTGGAGATGGCCGAAGCAGATGAAGTCGAAGAAGGTGACGGCGTCTTGGTGTCCCGCGCTGCCGTAGTGGACGTCGGGGATGTCGGGGTAGCAGACGGACACGCTTGTCTTGGCTGGAGTTGACGGAGGGCATGCCGGCGACGAGCTTGTGCTCTCGGATCAGTTCGGGAAAGCAGCGGGGCAACAACTATGGTGGTCAAAGCTCACCTCACGACAAAGGATGGGGAAGAGGGGAGCTTAAATAGCGGCCCGGACACCGAGGTGGAGTAGCGACACGCTCGGGCTCGCGGTCCCCATGGCGACGACGTGAGCTAGACGAAAAGAGGGGCGGGTCGACTGTAGCCTCTCATTGACAGTCGGGCCTGGTCTAGCCACGTGCGCATATGGGCGGCTGGGTAGGTGTGTGTGCGGTTGCAAAACGGCGAGGCAGGCGCGCGTGGGGAGGCTGCTTGGGCGCGGCTGCACTGCTAGGCTGGGCTGCGACTGGGCTGGTTGTTCTCTTTCTCTCTGAAATCTTTTCTCGTTTCCAAAATGGAAAACAAAAGGAAAAATTCCAGAGGCAAATGGAGAGGTTTTAGGCTGGAATAAAAATATATTTTATACCCTGGATTTTTTCTCTATTTAATAAAATTGGGTTGGACTTCTAAAAGATAGAAAAATAAATCAAGTTTGAATTTAATTCAAACTTGATGCATTTTTGAATCCAACCAAAACTACTTTAAATGATATGTAAAACGGAGGAGGGCTTCTTGGCATGGTCTAGGGAATTTAGAAATATAGTGGACATTAAAATAAGGCAGGGAAAACAGACATTGCAAAATAAGAGAGAAATAGGGAAGGAAGAGGGTTTATGGGATGAAAATGATGGGGTTTTGCAAATGATCAAAGCACAACATGTAGGCAAAGCCTACCACTCAAACACCCACACCTCAAAACACACACACAAACCATAATTAATGAAGATCACAAATGATGCCATGATGCAAATGATGACATGAGGCAACCATTATGCATTTCAAATTCAAACCAACAATGACAAGTCATACAAGGTAGATAACACGACAATGATACACATATGGAATGTTGCTCTTGGGCTATTACACTGAAGGAGTGGAAATTCAACCACTACCCTACATTTTGTCAGAAGATCCAAATAAAAACCATTTGTGGTGTTGGTGAGTTTGTTTTTCAGCTTTATATTGATCTTATAATTTCTCTAAAGATCAATACAAACTTAAGAAATGATCGAATTTTCTCAAAACAATGTTTTTCTCTAAGGCCTCTGTAGTCGCGTTCCAAGATACTATTGTGTTTACACTCTATGGTCCAATAGAACCGAATCATGTGTTAAAGTGTAATGGGAGACATGCCCACTCCGTATTCAAAATAAAGCTTCTCTTTACCGCCTCGATTTTCCTTGAAGCCTCCATGGACTCGGATTCACTCTAAGTATTCTCTAAAAAATGAACACTTAAGTTCAGCATATGCAGTTCAGATAAATGTTTCCAATTGAGATAAGTTCACTTTTCAATCCTCAACTTACCACTTTGTTCTCAACCCTAAACTACAAAACTAGTTATTTGACACATCCAACTTGTAATCCGTTCAAGAATCTACCCTGAGTTTGGTTGACACTGATTTACACGAATGAGGCTTGTTTTCACCTTCTTGACTTGCCTGTTAGCATTACTAGATGATACCCCACGCGTAGCTACGGGAACTTTGTAGTGTTTTAGTAGTATATATTAAGCAGAATTAATTGAGTGCTAGATAGTGAAACTATGAAAGTTTTTCTATAATGTAGTTCCAGGATCAGCGAGGTTTGCCCTTAGTGTAACAAATAGATATCGAAGTGATTACCACATATATAGGGATAATATATTAATAATTTGGTAAGGAAATAGAAATTGTCCCAAAAATTACCGATGAGAGTTCTATTCTATTACAAATGGAGGTAACCACTCTAATGATAACAAATTCCATATTTCTGTGACATTATTAATAATTTTTGGTAGAAGTCGTCTGTAGTTTGAGAGAAGCTTGCATGCGTGCTTGACGCTGTAGCATGTCAGACCGTCATTGCAACTATCTTCTCCATAAGGAAATAACCGAGAACAGTACATCTTCTGTATGTGAGCTGCATATGAAACATTGAGTCTATAACGTCAGGCCTCTATAATTAGATAAAATAATTTAAAAATAAGAGTCAAAAATGTTAACAAAGAAATTAAGATTTTCTATCTTGCTGTTGTCAAAAGATATAACATGCATTACCTATTACCCTCCTAATTGCGTATGAAGTATAGAGTGTAACTAAATATGATAAAATCACTGTATGTGTGTACTATTATGATAGAATCCATAGACCAAAATTCATATGAGTCTTACAAACGGAAGCGAACTGCTGGACCATAATGACCTGCACCTAAGATAAAACGATCTGCATACACACTTGAGAGGACCCAAACTTAGCAAAAATCACTTACTTAGATATCTTGGGCACAAAAGATAAGGGGCACACACCACCAGATTGAATGGTTCGATCGAACCATTATTAGCTATGTTGCGGATGTTGACCATAACTGTTGGAGAACGTCGCATGGGAAACAAAAAATTTCCTACGCACACGCAAACCTATCCATGGTGATGAGCATCTACGAGAGGGAGAGTGGATCTATGTACCCTTGTAGATCGCTAAGTGGGAAGCGTTAAGAAATGCGGTTGGTGTAGTCGAACATCTTCACGATCCAAATCGTCGAGCATCCCGCGATCTCATCACGATCCGTCCCGTGATCCAATCACGATCCGTCCCGCGAACTCATCACGGTCCGTCCCGCGATCTCATCACGATCCGTCTCACGATCTTGATCACGATCTGTCCCGCGAACTTATCACGATCTGTTCCGCGATCTCATCGCGAATCGTCTCGCGATCTCGATCACGGTCCTTCTGATCTAGCGTCGAACGGACAGCACCTCCGCGTTCAGCACACGTGCAGCTTGATGACGATCTCCACCGTCTCGATCCAGCAAGAGCAGGTGGAGAGGAGAGAGAGTTCACCGGCAGCGTGACGGCGCTCCGGTGATGGTGGTGGTGGAGCAATTCCGGCAGGGCTTCGCCTAAGCACTACAGAAATCCAATTTAGAGGAGCACCGGTGAAACGGGTAGCACGTGGCCGTAAACTATGTGCAAAACCCTAGCTATCCACCAATATATATAGGAGGAGAGGAGGAGGAGGGGGGCTGGCGCACCAAGTCTCCCTAGTGGATTCGTCCGGGCCAAGGAGGAGCAATCCTACTTCTCCTCCAATCCTAGTTGGAGTACGATTGCTTCCTATTGGCTGATTTTCCCTTTTTCCTTTAGGACTTCCTCTCCCTGCGCCATGGGCCTTTATGGCTGTTTCCCCAGCCCACTAAGGGCTGGTTAATACTCTCCCACAGCCCATGAACCTCTTGGGGTCGAAATACCCCTCCCGGAGGCCTCCCGGTACACTACCGGCACTCCCGGTACACTACCGATGAGCCCGAAACTTTTCCGGCGACCAAACTGGGACTTCCTATATATGAATCTTTACCTCCGGACCATTACGGAGCTCCTCGTGACGTCCGGGATCTCATCCGGGACTCCGAACAACCTTCGGTCACCACCATACATAACTCTACACTACCGAAATGTCACCAAACCTTAAGTGTGCAGACCCTGCGGGTTCGAGAACTATGTAGACATGACCGAGACACCTCTACGGTCAATAACCAATGGTGGGACCTGGACGTCCACATTGGTTCCTACATATTCTACGAATATCTTTATCGGTCGAACCTCTATGTCAAGGATTCAGTTAATCCCGTATAACTTTCCCTTTGTTCTTCGGCATGTTACTTGCCCGAGATTCCATCGTCGGTATCTCCATACCTAGTTCAACCTTGTTACCGGCAAGTCTCTTTACTCGTTCCGTAATACAAGATCCCGTGACTAACACTTAGCCACATTGCTTGCAAGGCTTGTTGTGATGTTGTATTACCGAGTGGGCCCTGAGATACCTCTCCGTCACACGGAGTAACAAATCCCAGTCTCGATCCATGCCAACTCAACAGACACCATCGGAGATACCTGTAGAGCACCTTTATAGTCACCCAGTTACGTTGCGACGTTTGATACACACAAGGCACTCCTCTGATATCCATGAGTTGCATGATCTCATGGTCATAGGAACATATACTTGACATGCAGAAAACAGTAGCAATAAACTGACATGATCATATGCTACGTTTGTAGTTTGGGTCTTGTCCATCACATCATTCTCCTAATGATGTGATCCCGTTATCAAATGACATCTTATGTCCATGGCTAGGAAACATTAACCATCTTTTGATCAACGAGCTAGTCTATTAGAGGCATACTAGGGACATGGTTTTGTCTATGTATCCACACATGCATTTAAGTCTCCGATCAATACAATTATAGCATGGATAATAAACGATTATCATGAAAAAGGAAATATGATAATAACTAATTTATTATTGCCTCTAGGGCATATTTCCAACAGTCTCCCACTTGCACAAGAGTCAATAATCCAGTTTACATCACCATGTGATTCGCATTGTTATGAATCTAACATCCAATGAGTTCTGGGACTCAATCATGCTTTGCATGTGAGAGAGGTCTTATAGTCAACGGGTCTGCAAAATTCAGATCCGTGTGTACTTTGCAAATCCCTATGTCAAACTGTAATCACTGCTACCACACTTCACTTGGCACTATTCCAAATGGCTGCTCCACTATACGTATCCAGATTGCTACTACTAGTCATCCGGATTGGTGCTAAAGCTTGCATCGACGTAACTCTTTACGACGAACTCTTTATCACCTCCATAATCGAGAAATATCTCCTTAGTATGTAAGTTACTAAGGATAATTTTGACCGCTGACTAGTGATCCACTCCTGAACCACTCTTGTACCCCTTGTCAGACTCACGACAAGGCACACACAGGTGCGGTACACAGCATGGCATAATATAGAGCCCATGACCAAGGCATAGGGGACGCCGTTCGTCCTTTCTCTTTCTTCTGCCGTTGTCGAGCTTTGAGTCTCACTCAACTTTCACACCTTACAAATCAGGCGAGAACTCTTTCTCTTACTGATCCATTTTGAACTCTTTCAAAATCTTGTCACGGTATGCACTCATTGAAAGTATCATCAAGCATCTTGATCTATATCTATAGATTTTGATGCTCAACAATTAGGTAGCTTTATCCAGGTCTTCCTTTGAAAATCACTTTTCAAACAACCATTTATGCTTTCCAGAAATTCTACATTATTTCCGATCAACAATGTGTCATCACATATACTTATCAAAAATTCTATAGTGCTCCCACTCACTTTATTGCAAATACAAGTTTCTCGTGAACTTTGTATAGACTTAAAAACTTTGATCACCTCATCAAAGTGTATATTCCAACTCCGAGATGCTTGCTTCAGTCCATGGAAGGATCACAGAAGCTTGCACACCTTTTAGCATCCTTAGGACTGTCAAAACCTTCTGGTTGTATCACATACTTAAGGAAACGATGTTTTGACATCCATCTGCCAGATTTCATAATTGAAAACGCAGCAACTGCTAACATAATTCCAACAGACTTTAGCATCGCTACGAGTAGAAAGTCTCATCGAAGTCAACTCCTTGAACTTGTCACAAACAACTTTGCAACAAGTCGAGCTTTACAAATGGTGACATTTACCATCAGTGTCTGTCTTCATTTTAAAGATCCATTTGTACTCAACGACCTGCCATCTAACGAGCAAGTCTACCAAAGTCTATACTTGGTTTTTATACATGGATCCTATCTCAGATTTCATGGCCTCCAACCATTTGTCGGAATCCGGGCCCATCATTGCTTCTCCATAGCTCATAGGCTCATCGTTGTCCAACAACATGACTTCCAAGACAGGGTTGTTGTACCACTTAGGAGCAGTACACATCCTTGTCGACCCACGAAGTTTGAAAGCAACTTGATCCTGAAGCTTCATGATCATCATCATTAACTTCCTCTTCAACTAACGTAGGCTTCACAGCAACATCTTTCTGCGCTGCGCTACTCTCTGGTTGAACAAAGGTTCAACAACCTCATCAAGTTCTATCTTCCTCCCACTCAATTCTTTCGAGAGAAACATTTTCTCGAGAAAGGATCCATTTAAGTAACAAATACTTTGCACTTGGATCTGAGATAGAAGGTTCACCCAACTGTTCCTAGGGTATTCTATGAAGATGCATTTGTCCGCCTTGGGTTCGACCTCATTAGGTGAAAACATTTTCCACACAAGTGTCGCAGCCCTAAACATCAAGAAATGACAGCTTAGGTTTCTATCAAACCATAATTCACACGATGTCATCTCAACGGATTTAGATGGTGCCCTATTTCAAGTGAATGTAGTTGTCTCTAATGCATAACCCCAAAATTATAGTAGTAAAACGATAAGAGACATCACAGTATGCACCATATCCAATAGAGCATGACTATGATGTTCGGACACACCATCACACTATGGTGTTCCAGGTGGCATTAGTTGTGAAACGAATTTCACATTGTCTTAAGTTGTATGCCAAACTCGTAACTCAGATATTCACCTCCATGATCATATTGCAGTCATTTTTATCTTCTTGTCACGATGATCTTAAACTTCACTCTGAATTTGCTTGAACCTTTCAAATGATTCGGACTTTGTGTTTCATTAAGTAAATACACACTATATCTACTCAAATCATCAGTGAAGGTAAGAAAATAACGATATCCACTGCACGCTACAAGACTCACTGGATTGCATACATCAACATGTATCATTCCCAATGAATCACTTGCCCGCTCCATCCAATGGGGTCCTTTAGTCATCTTGCCCAAGAGGCATGGTTCGCATGTCTCAACCGATTCGAAATCGAATGAGTCCAAAGATCCATCAGCATGGAGTTTCTTCATGTGCTTTATACCAATATGACATTTTGCGGCAGTGCCACAAGTATGTGGTACTATCATTATTAACTTTGTATCTTTTGACATCAATGTTATGAACATGTGTATTACTACGATCAAGATTTCAACAAACCATTCTCACTGGGTGCGTGACCATTGAAGGTATTATTCATGTAGACAGAATAACCATTATTCTCTAACTTAAATGAATAACCGTATTGCAATAAACATGATCTAATCATGTTCATGCTCAATGCAAAACACCAAATAACATTTATTTAGGTTCGTCACTAATCCTGAAGGTAGAGAGAGTGTGCGATGTTGATCACATCAACCTCGGAAACAATTCCAACACACATCGTCACCTCACCCTTAGCTAGTTCTTCGTTTATTCTGTAGCTTTTATTTCGAGTTACTAACATTTAGCAACCGAACCGGTATCCAATACCCAGGTGCTACTAGGAGTACTAGCAAGGTACACATCAATAACTCGTATATCAAATATACTTCTGTCAATTTTGCCAGCCTTCTTATCTACCAAGTATCTAGGGTTGTTCCGCTTCAGCGACTGCTCACCTCATAACAGAAGCACTTAGTCTCGGGTTTGAGTTCAACTTCGGGTTGCTTCACTGGAGCAGCAACTGACTTGCTATCCATGAAGTTTCCCTCCTTGCTCTTACCCTTATCGAAACTAGTGGTTTGATTAACCATCAACACTTGACGCTCCTTCTTGATTTCTACCTTCGCGGTGTCAAACATTGCGAACAGCTCAGGAATCATCATTTCTATCCCTGGCAATTTATAGTTCATCACCAAGTTCTAGTAGCTTAGTGACAGTGACTTGGAGAACTATATTAATCACTATCTTATCTGGAAGATCAACTCCCACTTGATTCAAGCGATTGTAGTACCCAGACAATCTGAGTACATGCTCAACGATTGAGCTATTCTCCTTCATCTTACAAGCAAAGAATCTTGTTGGAGATCTCATATCTCGCAACACGAGCACGAGCCTAAGATCACAATCTCAGCTCCTAGAAAATCTCATATGTTCTGTGACGTTCAAAACGTTTCGAAGCCTCAATTCTAAGCCGTAATACATGACGCACTAAACTATCAAGTAGTCATCGAAACGTGTCTGTCAGATATTCACAACATCTACAGACGACGCTAAAGGGGGTGGCGCACCGAGCGGTGCATTAAGGACATAAGCCTTCTGTGCAGCAATGAGGACAATCCTCAGATCACGGACCCAGTCCGCAATATTGCTACCATCATCGTTCAACTCTATTTCTCTAGGAACATATAAAAATTAAGGGAGCTACAGCGTGAGCTAGTAATCTACAACATAATTTGCAAAGACACTATTGACTATGTTCATGATAATGAGTTCAATTAATCATATTACTTAAGAACTCCCACTCAAATTGACATCCCTCCGATCATTCGAGTGATACATGATCCAAATTTCACCAACTCAAGTCCGATCATCACATGAGTTGAGGTGGCTGCAATGGTGAACATCATTATGTTGATCATATCTACCATATGACTCATGTTCGACCTTTCGGTCTCTTGTGTTCCGAGGCCATGTCTGTACATGCTAGGCTCATCAAGTTTAACCCGAGTGTTCTGCACGTGCAAATCTGGCTTGCACCCGTTGTATGTGAACGTAGAGTCTATCACACCCGATCATCACATGGTGTCTCAACACGACGAACTTTCGCAACGGTGCACACTCGGGGAGAACACAATTTATCTTGAAATTAAGTGAGGGATCACCTTATAATTCTACCATCGTCCTAAGCAAAACAAGGTGCATAAAAAGGATTAACATCACATGCAAATCATAAGTGACATGACATGGCCATGAACTTGTGCTTTTGATCTCCATCTTGAAAGCACCGGCATGATCTCCATCGTCACCGACATGACACCGTGATCTCCATCATCTTGATCTCCATCAACGTGTCGCCATCGGGGTTGTCACGCCCTGCATGCTTCTACTACTATTGCTACCGTTTAGCGATAAAGTAAAGCATTACATAGCGCTTAATGATTGACACGCAGGTCATACAATAATTAAAGACAACCCTATGGCTCCTGCCGGTTGCCGTATTCACCGACATGCAAGTCGTGATAATCTATACATCACATGATGATCTCATACATCACATATATCACATCATGTAATTGGCCATATCATATCACAACATACCCTGCAAACACAAGTTATACGTCCTCTAATTGTTGTTGCATGTTTTACGTGGCTGCTACGGGTATCTAGCAAGAACAATTCTCACCTACGCAAAAACCACAACGGTGATACACTTTGCTTTTCAAACTTCTCAAGGTCCGCCTTTGTCGAATCTGATCCAACTAAAGTGAGACAAACTGTCGCCCACAAGCCATCTAAGCAACAAGTTGCGTCGAGGGAACCGGTCTCTCGTAAGCGTACGAGTAATGTTGGTCTGAGCCATTTTATCTCACAATCCCGCTGAACCGAAATCCGACCAAGGGAGGAAGCAATCTAAGAATCAACGCCCACAAACCTTTTGTGTTCTACTCGAGATCTCATCGAACCATCAACCTAGCTCATGATGCCACTGTTGGAGAACGTTGCATGGGAAACAAAAAAATTCCTACGCACACGCAAACCTATCCATGGTGATGAGCATCTACGAGAGGGAGAGTGGATCTATGTACCCTTGTAGATCGCTAAACGGGAAGCGTTAAGAAACGCGGTTGGTGTAGTCGAACATCTTCGCGATCCAAATCGCCGAGCATCCCGCGATCTCATCACGATCCGTCCCGTGATCCAATCACGATCTGTCCCGTGAACTCATCACGGTCCGTCCCGCGATCTCATCACGATCTGTCTCATGATCTGTCCCGCGAACTTATCACGATCTGTTCCGCGATCTCATCGCGAATCGTCTCGCGATCTCGATCACGGTCCTTCCGATCTAGCGCCGAACGGACGGCACCTCCGCGTTCAGCACACGTGTAGCTTGATGACGATCTCCACTGTCTCGATCCAGCAAGAGGAGGTGGAGAGGAGAGAGTTCACCGGCAGCGTGACGGCGCTCCGGTGATGGTGGTGGTGGAGCAATTCCGGCAGGGCTTCGCCTAAGCACTGCAGAAATCCAATCTAGAGGAGCACCGGTGAAACGGGTAGCACGTGGCCGTAAACTATGTGCAAAACCCTAGCTATCCACCAATATATATATATAGGAGGAGAGGAGGAGGAGGGGGGCTGGCGCACCAAGTCTCCCTAGGGGATTCGGCCGGCCAAGGAGGAGCAATCCTACTTCTCCTCCAATCCTAGTTGGAGTAGGATTGCTTCCTATTGGCTGATTTTCCCTTTTTTTAGGACTTCCTCTCCCTGCGCCATGGGCCTTTGTGGCTGTTTCCCCAGCCCACTAACGTCTGGTTAATACTCTCCCACAGCCCATGAACCTCTTGGGGTCGAAATACCCCTCCCGGAGGCCTCCCGGTACACTACTGGCACTCTCGGTACACTATCGATGAGCCCGAAACTTTTCCGACGACCAAACTGGGACTTCCTATATATGAATCTTTACCTCCGGACCATTCCGGAGCTCCTCGTGACGTCCGGGATCTCATCCGGGACTCCGAACAACCTTCGGTCACCACCATACATAACTCTACACTACCGAAACGTCACCAAACCTTAAGTGTGCAGACCCTGCAGGTTCGAGAACTATGTAGACATGACCGAGACACCTCTACGGTCAATAACCAATGGCGGGACCTGGACGTCCACATTGGTTCCTACATATTCTACGAATATCTTTATCGGTCGAACCTCTATGTCAAGGATTCAGTTAATCCCGTATAACGTTCCCTTTGTTCTTCGGCATGTTACTTGCCCGAGATTCGATCGTCGGTATCTCCATACCTAGTTCAACCTCGTTACCGGCAAGTCTCTTTACTCGTTCCGTAATACAAGATGCCGTGACTAACACTTAGCCACATTGCTTGCAAGGCTTGTTGTGATGTTGTATTACCGAGTGGGCCCTGAGATACCTCTCCGTCACACGGAGTAACAAATCCCAGTCTCGGTCCATGCCAACTCAACAGACACCATCGGAGATACCTGTAGAGCACCTTTATAGTTACCCAGTTACGTTGCGACGTTTGATACACACAAGGCACTCCTCTGATATCCGTGAGTTGCATGATCTCATGGTCATAGGAACATATACTTGACATGCAGAAAACAGTAGCAATAAACTGACATGATCATATGCTACGTTTGTAGTTTGGGTCTTGTCCATCACATCATTCTCCTAATGATGTGATCCCGTTATCAAATGACATCTTATGTCCATGGCTAGGAAACATTAACCATCTTTTGATCAACAAGCTAGTCTATTAGAGGCATACTAGGAACATGGTTTTGTCTATGTATCCACACATGCATTTACCTCTCCGATCAATACAATTATAGCATGGATAACAAACGATTATCATGAACAAGGAAATATGATAATAACTAATTTATTATTGCCTCTAGGGCATATTTCCAACAATAACTTGGTACATCAACAGTCCAATGATAGGCCATGAAATCAAGGAAGGTTAATCACTTGTAGTTGAGCTAATTAAGAGAAGCAGCGGAGGCATCAACTTGTAGCTAAACCGATAAATGCAAGCATCACACATCCTCAACAACAACATCATAGATATTTTCTCTTCGATAAAAGTAAATTCACGATTTTATTACTACATCAACATGAAAGTACAATATCACATACCTAAAATGTACCCAGATGTACACATATCAGTACTTCAGTAGTACGACAAACACCCATCCAAGCCATCCGCACAAAGCAACCTGCAAAAATATGCACATAGCTTATATTTAAGCAGGTCCCTGGGGAGCTCTGTCCCAACCAAGTTTGCTCACACCACGCCATGCTCCATCATCGTCAGTGTGCATGCCGGAGCAGGGAAAGACCGTCGACATGACAGAGGACACCGCAACAAAGCGGAGCACCATCATTATATTTGTCGAGCCGCAAGAATCAGCAGAGCGAAGTTCGATGTTTTACAATTGACGTCTAGGGTGTCGCCCCATGCTCCTTTGACCTTGGTCCCGCAATAACCTTCAGCGATCTTTAGAAAACATACGAGGAGAGGAGACACTCTCGCTTCACCACAATACATATAGATGCCCCAACTCGAGGAACACGGAAGACTCATGTACATACTCTCCAGTCTCCACATACCTAGCAGCACCGCAGGAAGGGGCACGCCGTCCCTAGCCTTACTTCATTGTTTTGCCAGAGCTCGCACGACCACCACCGGGATGGAATCGGAGGGCTTTATTCTTCAGTAGCACACCCTCGTGACCTTGTCCACTTGAGATGCGCCACCGGGAGATACCTAGACACAACTCTACACCCTACTCTCGTCCATCACATCATATCCGTTGTCTCCCCCATCTTTGGCTGCCAAAAATGGCTAGTGGAGGCGAGGGAAATCGACAGGTTCGGCCACCCAATGCCCTCATCTCGAATTGCCTAATTTTTTTAGCAAGATTTACTGAAGAGATCGAGTGACAGGGTTCGAGAGGACTCACAACAACAATAGCGATAACAGGAAGAGATTAAGCGTTTTGACTTTGCAGGCGGCTTGGAGAGACATATGTACTAATCGGGAGACAAACGGAAGCTGAGTAGTGCAATGGAGGGACTCTTGATTTCCTAGTAGTGCTATCAACCCGCCTTGACAGATCCGAAGGGGCTGTTGGTTGCCTAGATAAGAACTACGCGAAGCAAGTGACTCGGGTGGCTAGAGGAAGGGGATGGGACTGGAAGGTGCCGCACTATCAAATGGATCATGACGTGGCTTCACAAAATTGTAGAAACAGAAGGATTAGGGAATGGAGGGTTAGTGCTGACGTGGTTGTAGGTGAATGGATGCTGATGTGGATAGCTTGCATGTTTAGCTAAAAAGTTTAGTGGGGATGAATCTCTTAGGCATATAGGATCACATCACACCTCCTTACATGTAGGACTCACCCAGAGAAAAGGTATGTTCTTACCGATAGCACATCAATCTCAGTTGCAATGTTTATACAACAACCATAGTAAATAGTAACAACACATTTTATTGACTCTCCAAACACATATGCAAATATAATTTAAATCACGACATCTTATACATGATATCCCATAGGAATTTTAAGTAATACTTGTATACTAGTAGGAACAAAGTTCACTGCCCCCTACTGTGACGACATCATCATATAATTCTCACACCATACTGACTACTAAACCCTTTTCTCGAAGAAAGATAGCCCCAAACTAGACTATATTGTTCATGGTGACAAATGGACCTGATGGAGTTTGCAAATCAAAACTTGGCAAGGCGAGTGCTTGCCAGAAGTTATAACTATTCCCCATTTTCCATGGGTCAGCATCATGGAGCTCCACATCATTGATGTTGTAGCGTTGGCTTCCTGGCCATTTTCTTTGTAGCCTCATGAAGTACTTCTGTGCATGACTCGAAATCTGGGCTGGAGTCCTACTAGTGACGAAGTACATTGATATGTCCTTCCATTTTCCACGACCACATACACGCAAGCCACAGAGAAAGAGCCTAGAATAACCATGTTCAAGATGAAATAGTTAGGTTGATTCTTTCAAGGACATATTGATTATTTAATATATCGGTGAGAAAAATGCAAAAGTTGGAGTATTAAAACTTATAAAAAATATTAAACCTCGTGCTAATTTTGTAAAGGACATCTTTCTTTTTCTTTTATGATGTTCTTATATAATATGCTACAACATATGATCTATGAATAAGGAATTCCACATAACTACCATGGTCATATTGATAATAGGTATCAATAGATCATGATAATACTTGCAATTGTAATTTCACTCTTACTACGAATATATAATTAACTACTCCATCTTTAGTGGCAAGGACACGCACCAGTGGTATTAGCATATTAAGGGAAGCACAATAAGGAAATAAAGTCGACCGTTCACAAATGAAATATGTACATCTTTGTACTATTGTTTCTAGTAAATGTGAAATGGGCACTATGAGTACAGTGGAAATAAAAAACTAACCTCCCATTGATGAGAATGAAAACCCAGATAATGGTTAATATTATGATTTCTTTTAAAATAAACCTGACATCTCCGAATGAATAATAAAAATGAAATAGTTTTTCTTACATCCCATGGAAAATCAGGAAGGATGAAACATGAATTACCTGTGTTCCTCTGTGGTCCACGGACCCTTGGCATGTGGTGCACTCACTTGTTGATGGATGCACATCTTATTGTCCAACACCGCCTCGTTATCCTCCACCACCGACACCTCTTCTTGTATCTCCATGGTTCGCATAGTCTCTAATGGAAGACCAAACAAAAGATCCATTCCTTCCATGGAAGCCTCCTCTTGTATTCCAAAGTTTTTATTCACAAGGCCATCCACGGTGTGAATGACACCATGGTCACTATTGGTACCATCGTACTCCTTCTCTGGGCATTGCAACATATGCATCTCCGCAACAAGATCATCATACAAGTCTGTTACCTGTTGCATGGTCTTCCTAGGGAACCTTGTTTGGAGATTGGCCATGATGTCATGCTTCTTGTTCTTGTCATGGCTGGTGCCATCATTGTTGTAGTAGTTGTTCAGATAATCAATGATTGATCTTGCCCCCTCTACCTCAGAGGGGTTCCACTCCTGGTTGACTCTTTGATTCATGGAAGAAATTTGAGGCTTTTTAGGGGGAAAACTACGAGATTTGGATAAAACTATGGGAGGTATGGTACCGAAAGAGTGTATGTATGGAGAGTGTGATGAGGAGGGTGCGATACTTATAGCATCACTATATGGCCAATCTTGTTATGATGCTAAATCATGATTAATTAGAATATAAATGCTAGTGACAAATATCCACTCTATGGAATATCGTATCCGATTTATGACATATCGAGACTAGCAATTTCATGTCTAGTAATAACAACAACAAAATAAGTCTTATGCAATTAATAAGTGTAATTATCAACATGATATGAAAAAGATTAACTAATATGCCTTTTTACAATAGTGTGAAATGGTTGTTGCTAACACATGGAAATTATATTTTTCATCTTGAGAGTAGTGGCTAGCCTCCACATTCATGGTATGCCTTATAGATGTAGGTCCAATTTTTTACCTAGTGCATATCAACATCCATAACCATATTCTTTGAGCACACTACTCATATAGTGGATTCCCACTGCCTTCATTAGTGGACACATAATTCTATCAAGCATAGGCGTATTTCACTAGAAGTGATATTGCCAATATACTTTCGGCAGACAATGAATGTATATTTTAATTGTACGAATAATATATGCCTCGCCCAAAATATATATACCTACGTCACATATATGAACCATTACGTGCTATATAATCAAAGCGTATCTTACTATATGTTGTTATTGCGCATACTATTTTGACTTGCCATGTGACTGTGTAGAAGGTCAAACACTGACATCAGAGTATTGATCTTTTCTATCTTATAAAGCGTGTTCTAAAGAATCTATAAATGGCACATGCATATATATATTTCCGCGCTCAAGATTTCTTCTATGTGCACATAAATTTAATGCACAACACAAACATTACGATTGAGATATACATATGGTTGATCGGCGGATGATTGCATGAGTGTATGATGCAAGAAATTATGTCATGGGCAGAGGCTAGTGTTTGCATTAAATTTAAAGACTTAACTCCACATGATTGTGACAAATTTCCATTGTTGCTACAGAAAATGAACTATTACATATGATCATCTCACAAATTTCCTGCAGATTTCCTTGATTCCTAAACAAAGCCTCGATACGAACAAGACTTCCGTATGTAACCATGATGAATTGTTTCATAAAAGATACTGATATGTAATGATACTAGAACAATGCACGTGCATTGCAACGGGATATAAATATTCTAATACATTAGCTTGTGATTTACCTATTAATAATAATGCGATTGTGTAGATAAATGTTCATCAAATTCTGTTGTGAATTACCTTGTATTTTAATTAGAAGTTTGGTAAGTAAATTAAAGTGGAATTGGTTCACAAGGTAAATAAATTAAGGTGATTGATTATCATATACACGAAGGGGTGGTGGGAAGAAAGGTGAAATGGGAACACTGTGTTCTTTTCAAGTAGTAGAGATTATGTTGCACCATGCTACCCGAAGGAGAAAAAAATGGTTGGATAGGTTTTCAAAAGAAAAAGAAAAAATGCATAACCACCATGATCAGTACTCTCACTTTCACCATTGCTCACAACTTCCCCATGATAGACCCACCTTGTATAGACGGTGGACATACATTGATGTGTATGCGACTATCAATAAGGTCTATATCATGTCATGTCACAACAAATTATTGCACATACTGCACGGGCACAACATATTTTCACCTTCGTTCTTGTGATCAACTACTTTTCACCTTTTGATTGTTCCAGGGTCATCTTGATTGAATCAGTTATTCATTTTAACCCATTGCACGCAAAACATTAAATTGCGTATTAATTTGCATCACCTAATCAAGAAAACTGAATCGATTTTGCTACAATGTCTCATAATAACTCGATCTCACTTAAAATCACCCTTACTTCACTGTCCGGCAATCGCGCATCACTTTGTCGCATCGTAGATGCACGCCGCCTTGCCATGTCGCCCTCTCGCACCGCCCCGTTGGTAACGTGGTAGTCGAGCACAACCCTATGTTGTCATACCGTTGTTGCCAATGCCTTTGTTTACGAGGGAATCAAACAATCCCTATTCCATGCAACATGGTAGTCGAGCACAACCTTACCTCATCATACCGATGTTCCTAATTCCTTAGTTTATGAGGGAACCAAGTGATCTCTATACGGTGCAATTTTTGTTTGCAAAAACAATCGATAATTTTTGTATTTATATTTCTTTCACTAACCCGTCCATCATTTTCGACGACACTCAAAATAGTCACCGAATATGCACATGACTTCTAACACTTAACATGCATCACCTAAAATTAGATCGAACCATCACCCAACATGCGGGCAGGGGGGACGCTTGGGGTGGACATTAGCTTGTGATAGTCACCATCATAGAAAATGATCTTAGATGATGGTTCTTTCCCGTCACAAGGACTTTCGTCACAAGAGAAGACATGTTTTGTAGTGAGAGAAAAAAATCGTTCTGAACCTCAGATTTTATCTCTATGATCACCGTTGTCACCTCATCACACAGAATGTGTAGCTCCTCGATGATCTCGGTGTGCTTTGTGCGGGTGCTCATGGCCAGATTGAAAATAGCTCTGAAACTTTACCAAGGGAAATCCTGAATCCCTTGCTAGTGACCTCGCCCTTCCGCCACCGACAGAATGATGTCTAGCGCCGCCATAGCCCAGATAGGGATAGAGGGATTTTACGAGAGATCCCAACCGCTGCTCGATATGAACCAATTTGCCTCCAGGGATAGAGTGGCTAGCGATACCATTTGGCGATATGTGAGAACGAATTACAGGAAACGAACACGGAATGGTCTCAGCAATCACTCCCAGATGAGTAGCGATACAACTTGCAGAGATCAATCTAATTCTCCAAGTACTAGCTACGGTTCTAAGGTAACCAAGCTATTATAAATTTATAATACTCCCTTCGTCCCAAATTACTGGTCGTAGAAATGGATGCCTACCTGAGAAAGAGTGATACCATTTTACTTGTCGCCCCTGAAAATTTGTTATTGACGTGCTATAGCGTGCTATTAGCGAGACATTATATACAGATCAATTTTGTGAGACAATTCTCTATACGCTATAACGTGCTAATAGTGGAGATATAGCACACTATTTGTTTCAATGTGTCTGATCGACTATCGAGGTAGTTTCAAGTGTGAGGCATTCAGAGAAAGACCGTCTACATTTATTGTTGTTCTTCGGAGATACTGCTCAACAAAATAGTGCATCATAGAAGCTTCTATTTATTACCGAAAATGGCTTTCGCTTGCTTTATAGATAAAGCAACCATCACAGCCACAGAGTACCACAGAGTCACACACACAGAGTTACACACCAACAAGTACGAAGGGGTTCTGCTAAGGGCACAGCTCAACAGGCCCTAAAAAGAGAACACAAAAGAGGGCCAACATGGGCCCTAGAGACGCGTGAAGCAAAGCGTCTAGTCCGGCTCGGGTGATGGAGGGGGAAGCCGTGGTGCCAAGCGAAGAGCCATCGTTCGGAGGTTAGCAGTGAGGGTGTTGATGGCGTCCTGGTCCTGGTGACGGCTAAGCGGCCGCCAGAGCTGCATAAAACCACACATTTTGAAAACGGCGTCAGATGCGCAACAGAGAGGAACTCGTTGGATCACCAGCTTATTGCATACCGTCCATAGTGTCTAGGCAAGGACACCAATGGTGAGCCACCTAATATGACGCTGCGATTGGGGGGAGGACTGGACCTCGGCGAATAAGTCTGAGAAGTTGGTGCTACACCAACTCACGCCCAGGACCTCCCGAAGGCAGCTCTAGAGGAACCGGGCAGAAACGCACGAGAAGAATATGTGGTTGGAGTCGTCAGCAGTACCGCAAAGGGGGCAAAGCCCATCACCCAGAACATTCCTCTTAAGCACCTCGACACCGAAAGGAACCGGCCACGGATCCACTGCCACGAGAAGATCCGGATCTTCAGGGGAAGCCTGATCGTCCAGATCAGTTTGAACGGCGCCAGTGTAGGAGAGGGAGCAATGGCAGGATAGAGCAACTTCGTAGAGAAACATCTCGATGGCTCTATACGCCACGAGATGTGGTCGGCAGGCTGGTTCAGGGTAGGCTCGTGGAGCGCGACCGTGTCCAGTAGTTCCAACCAGGCAAGTTGGTCCTCGGGGCCAAAGGGACGTCTGAACTCAAGGCATCCAAGATCAGTAAGAGCGGTCGCAACTGATATCCTAGCATCCACCGCGATGGAGAAGAGGGTCGGGAACCTCGTCGCGAAAGGCTCGGGCCTGGCCCAACGGTCAAACCAGAACATGGATGAACCGGAGCTGACCTCAATAGAGGTCCTGATCTGAAGTACCGGGACCAGCTCGATGATCAACTGTCAGAACTGGGAGCTGCCAGAACGCTGGCAGAAGGCAAGCGGCTGGCCCCAAAGTTATTTATTCCGGATGATCTGGAGCCAAAGGCCACCCTCGCCGTTGGCAATCCGCCAGAGTCAACGTGACAGGAGGGCAATGTTCATGCGTTTAGATGACATGATCCCGAGGCCGTCCTAGTCGCGAGGCCGACAAATATCAGACCACCGAACCATATGGTATTTCTGTTTGTCCCCGGTACCGGCCCAGAAGAATCGAGCCTGGATCGCACCGATCTCATGATGAAGAGTATCGGACAGGCTGTAGAAACTCATAATGAACAAGAGCAGGCTCGAAAGGAAGGAGTTAACGAGGACTGTCCTGGCTGCCGTGGAAAGCCACCGGCCTTGCCAGGGCTCTAGCTTCTATTTATTAAGTTGTGGAGTCAGGCAATTTCCCGATGAATTCGTTCCAACCCGAGTCTTGGATTTAATACTCTCGTAAAGTGATTAGATACTTCACTAAGAGAAATGCGTAGTACAAAAGGAATGCAGGACCATCAACTCAATGCAAAAAACCACTGCATTTTCCAGTTATGCGGAATGCGTGATCTGAAAAAACTGCAGAATCAACAAAAAAAAAAGAAAAACTACAATGAAATGCTCTGAAGCAGTGGCAATCACGTCAGAAGAGCGGCACTAAAACGACTACTACAACCAGCATCACTACAGTGTTATTCAGCCATTGGACGCGAGAAGAAACACGAGAGCGGCTGAGTTTTTCTGAACCTATATCTATGTGTCTATAGGCAAAAATAGGTGTCCAGTTCTGCTGTCATCGTATCCGAGGTGGCGCAACTTATGAAAAGGTGAACTGTCAGTACTCCCGCTCTGAGCCTTCCCTATATTGCGTTGACATCAGGGTATCGCAGCTCATCGTACGCTGAAGCGGCAGAAAGTATGAAGTATGAACCAGTTAGGCGTCAGACCAATAATCAATAATCAATAATGATATAAACAAGACAACCAGAAGCAATATTATGTGCAAGGGACTAAACTTTTTATTCCCTATTTAAGATACTACCTGAATTTTATTCACAGGTTAGAAAATTAGTGTCTTCTGTACAAAGGTGAAATGAGATAGGCTTGGTTTGTCTTTTAGGGCCCATAATTTCACCTAGCGGCAGAATTATACTGAATTATCTGAATCAAAGACAGAAGTGTTCGGACCATCTTTTACCGTGTGTACAGAGTCACATACTGATAAATCCACATGGCACCTATTATTTCCATCAAACTACTTCTACTACCTCCGTCTCGTCTCGGTGTATAAGTCATTCGCGTAGTTCTAGGTTTACAATTTAACTATCTAAATATGTATTATATGTGACAAAAAAAATATTTAGAAACTACATCCGTGTAGAAATCTAGTGTTATATTTTCATGACATATAACACATATTCAATTCCTCAAATCAATGACCTAGAACTACGCGAATGACTTATACACCGATACGGAGGGAGTACCATCTTGTACAAGACTACAACAGTTTGAGCAAACTCTCAAGATAAGCGCATCATAATTAAATAATTTATACTCCCTCCGTCCAAAAATACTTGTCTTAGAAATAAATAAAATGGATATATCTATCTCTATCTCTACCTAATATTAAAGAACGGATCGTTTCTCCACTTTTTTTCGTCATCAGTCTTTTTTTGGGTTTCGTATGTCCATTTTAGTACGTTTTTCCTACGTCCGTTTCACAATCCATCCAGTCTGTGCTTTGTACGTCAAACTGGTGCTCCCTTCGAGCGATGAGTTTTTATAAGCTGATGTTTTATTTCCAAGCAAGCCCACCTATCGACGTAAGGCGGCCTACGATGGGCCCAATGAATCAGGCCCACATAACGGGAGGAAACAAATTACTATTATGCAGAATATAATCCCACCTCGCCCCCTTACATTAAATCTTTCTAATTTATATACGCTTTTTAAGTTTTCTCGGTATCAAGCAGCCATCATATGAATTAGAGAGTGAAGGGTGTGAGGACTAGGTGGCTCTCATGGACCATTCAAATCCGACAGAGAACAAAGAAAGTAAAGCCAAATCTCCAATTAAACGAAATTCTGACTCGAGAATAAGGAAGGCAGGCTCTCCTAAATATAAATTTAGTATATCTATATATACCTATACCTATACCTATCTGATGTAAAGTTTTTAAAAATTTGAACGTGATTTTATTTTTCACAAAAGTAAATACAATTGATAAAATGCATTTTCCAAATATGTTAACAAATTTTTAAAGACTCAAACATTCTTTGGGAATCTCAAATATTCTTTTAAGATTTTTTTTTGAAAATAAGAACATTTTTCGAAACAACGAACAACTATTTGAAAATGCGAACATTTGTTTTCAAAAATATGATTATTTTTACAAAGACATGAACATTTTTTGAAATTATGATAATATTCTTTCAATATACGAACATTTTATAAAATTCCCCAAACAATTATCGAATTAGCAAAGAAATTATGGAAACATGAACATTTATTATTTTGTGAAGAAAAGATTGAATACGTAAAGCTTTTTTTGTACAAACTTAAAAAATTCACGAAGTTATGAACAATTTTCCAAAACTATAGAAAATTATGAAAATTCCTGAAAATTGATTTTGAAATTACGAACAAATATTGAAAACAAGAACATTTTTTGAGTGATGAGAAAATGAAAACGTAATTATTTTATGGAATTAGTGAACATTAAAAATATAAAATGCGGACATTTTCAGAAATTTCAAACTTTTTGCATTTTTTGAGACATTTTTTAAATTTCTGAAAATTCGTTGGAAAAAACAAAAATAAACCTTGTGTGATTAAATTGAGCTAGCTCATATTTCTGTCTATTACGTGCATCCATTATTATTAAGTCAGATGAAATGAGTATGTCCGTTCTTTTTGTATCGTTTGAGAAAAAAATGCTTGATTTAATCTGTCCAGCAGATGTTTCTAGAGCATCAGTCGATGTATGCAATGGTTTTTTCTCCCTCCAAATGATGCATTGCATGCGGGCTAATTAGCCCAAGTGGCAGTCAAAATATATGATTTTTACGTAGAAATTGTTTCTTCATGTCGCCACTGGCTATCGTTAGATGCATTAGTTTGTTTACTTGTCAAATTAAATAGCCGTTTCTCTTTTTTACGTAGAAGCTGCTTCTTCATGTTGTCTCTTGGTCGTAGAGTTTTGCCCTTCACGAGAGAGTTTGTTTACTTATCAAATTAAATAATTGCTTCTCCTTTCTTACACCAAATTTCATTAGTTTATATACATTTGCGGATTGTATGGAGAATCAATAAACTATTCAAAGAAGCAATATTGAGTGAAGAGTGGGTCCTGACTATCTCTAGGGAGACAAACACACCATTGTTTTGTTAAGATGAGCGAGAAGGATTTAACTTCGTTTTTCTCAAAAAAATAAGAAATTAACTCCGAATACATTGGATCCTTTGTACGCGGGATTTTGGGTGAACATGAGATAGGGGCGGAGTATGATATAACTTAATATATAATTGCTATCGGATAGTTTTTAACTTGGTTGTGTTGTAGGTTCATCGACTTCACATTCACAACCTGGATTTAGGGTTAATATATATGATTATAACTTTAAAAATAATGGGACCGCCCTTAGGGAAGTTGAGTGTGTGAGTTCACCTACTTAATTAGTTGATATGTTGTGTTTGCACATCTCATGTTTTCTAAATTTGAGTATATATCAAAAAAATTCTTATGTTCTGTAATTAATAATAAAGCACGGACTGTTCCTGGTTGTCCGTTACTGAAATTACCCTTGAAGTTGGCAAAAATTACCCACCAATGCCACCCATAAGTAATAGAAAACGTTCCACACAGGATAATCCCTGTTTGGGCCGGCCCATCCATCAGTGGCCTTCTATACTGTGCCCTGGGCACTGGGAGAAGACAGAACACGCCAGTCTGGCCGGCCCATGTACATGCGGCCTGTTCGTAAACTTTTCTTTCTTAAAATTTATTTTATTATTTTCATATTTTTTATTTACTTTAAGTAATTTAGGAATTTTAACAGTTTCGGGAGTAAAAAAAATTAAAATTTTTAATAAATCAAAAAATGTTTGTGCATTCAATAGAGTTCATGATTTTGTGAAAACAATGTTTGCAGCTTTGAAAATAAATGTTCGGAAAATTCAAAAATGTTCATATTTCTTTTGAAGCTCTCCTATGAAAAAATGTTAATGAAATTGAATAAAATTTTGCCAATTCAAAATTTATTACCAATGGAAAAATAAACGTTTGTGACTTATAAAAGTTTATTCATTCAAAAAATGATCATGCATTTCAAAAAATGTTTGTTAAATTTAAAAAATCTTCGTGAATTTGATAAATTGTGCCATCAATTTCCAAAAAAAATCTTCGTCGATTGTAGAAATGTTTGCCAATTCAAGAAAATTGTCTAATTTTTTTCACAAAATTCCAAAAATGTTTGTGAATAGTATTAAATATTCATGAATTCAAAAAATATTCTTGATTTTAGAAAATGGTCATGAATTTAAAAAATGTTCATGCTTTGAAATATGTGCACGAGTTGAAAAATGTTCATGATTTCAAGAAAGTGAAACTTATAGTGTATCTCGGTGATGCAGCAAAATTAGTTCATGACCATTGGAGATTATGATTTTTTCCTCCCGTTACAACGCACGGGCCCTTTTGCTAGTCTATATCTATATCTATTTTTGTCAACATATCTGTTTCGTACGTCCTTTTTATTGTAATACTTTTTTTCTTTTCGTTTTCTGCACATATAGCCCTATAAATAAAAATACCAAGGCAAGAATTCGAACCTGGGTGGCACAGACAAAGCCCGTATGTGCAAACCAACTCACCTAGCAATTATCAATGTTCTAAAAGAAAGTTAGGTCCCCTAAAAGAAGGCGACCTCCTGAACCGCAATGTATTGGGCTGACCCATGACTTGCCGGGACACCCACTGTTTTTACATTTTGTTATTTTTTTTCCTTTTTCTTTCCCATGATTTTTATTTTTCTTCTTTCAATAATTTTGATTTGGAAAATGTTCTACTTTTTAGAAAATGTGAAATTTCGAATATATTTATAAAATCATAAAACATTCGTGGATTAATAAAATATCATGAATTTGGAAAAATGTTCATGTATTGAAAAAATATTCGTGAATTTGAACAAAAAAATGTGAATGTAGAAAATCTTCATATTTTGTAATGTTAAAAGAAATTACAAAATTATTGTAAATTACAATAATAGGTCCATTGATTTAAAAATATTCATGCATTCCAAGAAAACTTCAGCAAACACAGAATGTCATGCATTTCAATAAATGTTCATCAAAACAAAACCGTTCATGAATTTCAGAAAACAAATTGTTGATATAAAAAATGTTGACCAATTCAAAAAATGTTCATCGATTCAAGAAATATTTGATTATTGATAAAATCTTTGCAATTCAAAAATTGTTTGATAATTTCTAAAAAACATGTTTTTTTAAAACTTTCATTATTTAAAAATATGTACAGAATTTCATAGAAAATGTTTGTGAAATGAAAAAAAATCAGGACTTAAAAAAATCATGAATTTGAAAAATATACATGTTTTCAAAAATATTTTCGTTAATTCCAAAACATGTTCATTATCTCCAAAATGTTCATAAATTTGAAAAGATGTTCATAACACGAAAAAGAATAAGAAAAAATAAAAAAATAAAAAGAAAGAAAAAACCGGAAGTAAAGAAATGGAAAAAAAGATGGTGTATGTCATTCCCGGTGGGAAGACTGGGTTTTTTGGATCAGGTCGGCCTCCTATGGTTTTTTAGTTGATCGCTCGTCCTTCTGATCCCAAGGGCTAGAAAACAACACATTTTCATTAGCATATTTTTGTGAATAATTCTTGTATTACTCAAAATTAAATGCAACAACCACGACGAACAATATCAGTGACCTCCTCTGGACCCGGTCCATGCGTTTCTTTTGTGGGGGGCATGTCTTCATCGTTGATGACCATGTCAACAAGCTGATGTCCGCCATTGGTGTACTCATCTCCTAAGCGCCCGAGGGTTGAAGACCACCTTGCTTGACCCGCCAACACCATATGCATGACAAGTCGGCCTCTTATGTAGTTCATAGCAAAACGTGAGTGTTGTCCATAGAATTACAAGTTGGTGCAGGAAGGGGCTCACAAAAGTGGTGTGTTGGTGTGACGATGAAGCTCGTCATCTTGAAATTAACTACATTCGTGAATAGGCTCACAACGTAACAACTACCAACGATGGTACTGAAAAAAAGAAATGACACTTCTCATTACGGATGGATCGATTTGGAAGTGCAAGGATTTTGCTTTCAACCGGTGCAACGCACGGCACATTTCCTAGTAACTAAAATAAGTCTAGATACATTGATTTTTCGAACAAGTATTTGCGGACGAAGGGAGTATCAGATTAGGACTCCACTAATATCATGGTCATGCAGCAAAATAGTATCTACACCAACATCTGTGCATTGTGCATAACAGATTCGAGACCAACAGTACATTTCTCGATAAAGATCAGTAGGGAGCACATGAACAATCTAAATCTCAGAGTCATGCGAAATAAATAAATATATTTAGTTTAGTGTTGTTTTAATGGAGCCTAAAGTTAGTTCACAGGTTATTCAATGCAAGTAAAATGGGCCAAATCAAACGGATATCACCATCTTCCCTGTTATGGATGAAAAGAGATGAATCAACTGATTTGAACTTTTAAGTTCCATAATGATTTCCCCCCAATAACCAACTAGCCACACACCATCTTTCATTTATCTACAAGATTACTACAGCTGCAGACAATTCCCTAACAAGTTTCAGACTACAGTAGTTTCAGTTAACTTTTTTCAGACTACAACAATTTCAGTAAACTGTTTGTCAGACTGTAATAGTTTCAGTAAACTTTTTTTCAAACACAAAATATGTACATTGTGCATAATAAGATCAATCAATACTACCATGAGGAAATATTTAGGAAGTTGTGAGTTGTGACATGGAGGGAGGGTCTCACCAGGGGTCCCGGACATCATCACGACAATGTGGTGGGTCTCAGCGTGGCGGGCCAGGTCGACGACAAGTGGAGTGTGACAGCCCAAGACCGACGTTCCAGAAGATTCTCCTTTGTTTCCGTTCTCGTCTGTGGTTCGTTTGTCTGTTGCATTCGTCATCACATCATTCGCATCATCTGCATAGCATCATCACCCATTTTCGAAAACTTGCATCCGTTGTCAGTTGCCGGTTCTCTTTCGTTCTTGCCGTAGCCCGTCTCGAGACCAGCCACACACGCACGCGCCCGCGGCACCGTTAAAATAAAATCGTTTTTAAGCGCGCGCAAAAATATTCTTGGATTGAGTTGAAACTTGACGTGCGGTCTTGTTATATCATAGGTAGACCGCCCGTCGATTTTCGTCGCGTTCTGAGTCCGTTAGATGCCCCGTCGGTAATTCATAGCAGTGCGGTCATCGGTTTATCGGACGTTCTCGGTGTTTCAACCTTAGTGCCACGGGTCACTGCTTCCCTCTCTTCCCTCCTATCCCTCTACACAGCCTCCGTAACCCCTCTTCGCTTCCGGTCTGTCGGGTCGACACCCGGCAGTCCGAAATCGGACAGTGCCGTAACCCTATCCCCTAGCCCTATATATAGCCCCTAGACCCACCTCGTTTCACGTGCAAACCCTAGCCAGCCCCCCCCACCTTCTCCCTCCTCCAGCCTCCAAGCCGCCCGAGCCCATCCGGGCCCGAATCGGCGTCCCGGAGCTCCCCGAGCTCATCCATGGAGGTCCTCCCGCAGCTCCACCACCGGCCTCGCCGGAGCCGCCGGAGTTCCGCCGGAGCCAGGCCGGCCGCCGCCCTCTCCCTCTTCCCTTTCCTCTCTTTCTCTTCCTCCCTGACCCCCCCATGGCCTCTTCTTCTTCAGGTCCGGCCGCCATGGATGGCGCCCGCCGCCGTTGAAGCTCCGTCGCCGCCGGGATCCGGCCGCCCTTCGCCGGATCTGGCCTCCTCCGGCCTCCTCCGTGCCGTCCCCGCGCCGGATCCTCCCCCTGCAGCCCCGCCGTCGCCCTGCCCGTTCGTGTGCTCGAGAGGAGCACGACGAGCACGAGCGCTCCGCTCCACCCCCCCCCCCCCGCGTTGACCGTCGCTGCGATCCTGTGGGCCAGCGCTGCTCTCGGCCCAGCTGCCCTGCTCCCGGCCGATTGGGCCTTGGCCCAGGGTGAGCCAACCCCTTCCCCAGTGCGTTTTTTTTTTCTTTTCTTTTGTTATTCCAGGCCCTAGTGCTTTTAATCTAAATAAAATCAACCGTGCACGTTTTGAAAATGTTTTGTACATGAAAAGTTGTTAGAATAAAACGTAGATTGTTAATATGTCATTTGCATCCATGCCAAAATTATTTCATCATGTCATTGTGCATATTTGCCATTTAACTGCATTTTCATGATTATTTAACCGTGCGTCGAATTAATGAAATCTTAAATTAAAAATGTTCATCTCTTTTGCATCGCATTTTCATGCATGGAATAATTGTCGGTATCATGTTTACATATTATTTGCATTGTCGAATTGCTTTAACGTGAATAGGCCTAATACCCCCATATTTAATTGTGACTAATTTTCCACATGAACCTAATCATATTATATATGTTTTCGGGGTAAAAAATCCATAGGAATTATCTGCGCATTTAGTTTTGCCATTCGAGCATGTTTTTGTGGATGCCATTTATGCCCTGATGCCCTTTTGTCCTTTTCGTAGGATTTAATCCGGACATTATATGAATTAATTTTCAACATGAAAGTTGCTCCTTGATATGTGTTCTAGCCCATGGTCATTTTGCTTGTCATAGAAATGCATGTTTAGGTGTGGTTTTGTTGTTGTCAACTTGCTATAAAAATCTGTTATTTTGAGGGTCCAAAATATTTCTAAGTCTGGAATCTGTTATATTTTATTGCTGTCTTGCCATGTGATTTTCTAGTGATCTAGACCTCTTTTGTGGTAGGTGCAACGGAGTTAATTGTTGTTGATATTTCCCTGCAGCATGTTGATAAGTTTCATTCCATAATATGATTGTTAGCATATAGTTTCACTGCTGTCAATATGCCTTCGTGATAAAAACTGCTGTGTCAAAACTGCTATTTTCACTAAGTCTGAAACTGTTTTTAAGTAGCCTTCTTGTGGGCTTCCTACCAAGTGATCCATGCATGTTTTGAATGTGATTTGTGAAGATGAAATGAAGTGGATGTTGTATGCTATTGCCCCATGCTTGGTTTGTGCATTTTGGAATACTGTAACTTGTTGTTTTCATTTGTTCAAAATGATATCTTGCTGTTTTTGGCAGATTTCAACTAAAACTTGTTTTGATGATTGTGGTTGAACCGTAGCTCCGTTTTGGACATTCCATATATGAAACTTGCTTAGAATCTCATGTAGTTTCATAATAACTTGTTGCATTCATGATTTGAGACGTTTTTGATTGCATTTCCCATGCATTTGCATACCTGACATGTGCATCTTGTGTTGCTCATAACTTTTAGACTGTAGCTCCGTTCGAGATGTTCTATATATGTAAATCGACTAGAATGACGTTTAGAATAACATGGTATGCTTTATTCTTCTGTTTAACAAACATAAAATATGTTTAGTTCAGATCTGGACCAATTTCTAAATATACATATGAGGTCATTTCGGAAGTGCTATAAGTTGTTTCCGACCTCATTTAAGATGCCTAGATTGGTAGTTTACTTAAGCTTCACCTCTTTCCATGTTTAACAACATTTAATATTGTCGTGTACCTAACGGGAATAAACTAAATAATTCAAACGTGAAGTTTCGTCAATATGTAACTCGTTGCATATTGAGCTTCACTTAATGTGTAGTCTTTGATTGTTGTGGATTGTCTTGCATTGCATATTTAACCGGACATGCATCATATCATTTGTGCATCGTGTTTTGCATATGTTGTGGTGTATCTTGTTTTGATTGTTTGTTTCGGATTGCTTCTTCTCGATATAGTTTCGAAAGCGTTCGGAGTGTGAGGATTCGTTCGACTACGTTGGTTCGTCTTCTTCATGGACTCGATCTTCTACCGAGCAGGATCTCAGGCAAGATTGCACATTTCCCTGGATACCATTACTATCATTGCCATGCTAGATGTCTCGCTTTCTATCGCTATTTCTTGCTACCTACCACTTGTGTTGATAAGCCTCTCAACATTGCCATGAAAAGCCTCTAACCCCTCCATATCCCAGCAAACCATTGTTTGGCTATGTTACCGCTTGCTCAGCCCTTCTTATAGCGTTGCTAGTTGCAGGTGCAATTGCTTCCATGTGTCAACATGGACATTCTTTTGTTATATCACAATATTGCTGCTATTTAATTTAATGCACATATATACTTGGTAAAGGTGGAAGGCTTGGCCTTATGCTTGGTGTTTTGTTCCACTCTTGCCACCCTTAGTTATTTGTGAACCGGTGTTATGTTCCATAAATGAGCGCTCCTAACATGTTCGGGGTTGTTATGGGGACCCCCTTGATTTTCGGTTTAGAATAAAACTTGTCTGGCAAGGCCCAACATTGGTACTACATTTGCCTAATAATTAATGAACTTGCATAGGGGATATTTTTCCGGACCCCGTGGATAATTTAATCAACCCCCGGGCCAGTGCTCCGCATGAGTGTTGGTCCAAACCAGAGCAGCTTATTAATGCTACCCGGGGCAACTCGGTGTTTGGCGTGGTAACCATCGCTCATCCGGTTGTGCCCTGAGAACGAGATACGCGGCTCCTATCGGGATTGTCGGCACGTCGGGCGGCCTTGCTGGATTTGTTTTACCTTTCTCGAACGCCTTGAGTGAGGAACTCTGATTGTCTTCGGGTTATCTCGAGGTGTTGGATTTCCTTTGGAATTGCCTAGGAAGATCACGAGATCCATGGTTGAGGTTATTCCCATTGAGTGTGGTTAATTTGTGATGGACGAGTTGGAGCACCCCTGCAGGGTTAAATCTTTTCGAGAAGCCGTGCCCGCAGTTATGTGGCAAACTTGGATACTTTGTTTAACACCCGGTCATAGAAAACTTGAAGTAAACTCTAATAAAATACACCAACTGTGTGCATAACCGTGACTGTCTCTTCTCGGGAGTTCTTATCCGGAAGAGAACACGGTGGGGTTATGATTGACGTAAGTAGGTGTTCAGGATCAGTTAGCGATCATTTCTAGTTCTTGTCCGTTATGCGTAGACCACCATACTTTAATTTCTGTACTCATAATTTAGCCACTCAAATAAATGCTTAGTCGCTTGCTGCAGCCTCACCACTTAACCTTGCCTCACCTATTAAGCTTTAATAGTCTTGGTACCCTTGGAAATGAGATTGCTGAGTCCCTGTGGCTCACAGATTACTACAACAACAGTTGCAGGTGTAGGTAATGTGATGATTTGACGTGAGAGCGTTGCTTGATTTGACTTGGAGTTCTCCTTCTTCTTCTTCTTCTTCTTCTTCAATCTTGGATGGGTTCCAGGCGGTAGCCTGGGATAGCAAGGATGGATGTCTTTTAATCGTTTGATTTCGTCCGTAGCCGGACCCTGCTCTTATGTATGAAGCTTGAGATGTTATTGTATTGTTGTGACTCTGATGTAGCTTGTGGAGAGTGTAAGCCAATTCCATATACTCATCTCTTCTGTACATGTACTTGTAACGATATCCATTCTTGCGAACGCATCGAGATGCGCTTCTATCCCTGTCGAGGCCCTCGTGCCCAAATAAGGATAGGACCGCATCTTGGGCGTGACAAGTTGGTATCAGAGCCTGTACCGACGTAGGATCCCCCTTGATTGATCGAACTTGGCCGAGTCGTGTCTAGTGAAAAAATGTTTTGAGTCTAGTTATATCGGAGAGTAGGATTATTTTTACTCCTCTTCTATGCTCTGGTGAGGTATTCGACTTAGGTATTTTGATTCTACTCCTATTCTTGCTCAATTTTTTTTGGATCACGCGGGTATTTTGGAAACTATATGATGTCGATGTGACGGAGTTCTGTATTGGTGCCTCCTGTCTGACTTGATTTCTTCCGGGGAGTTGAGCTCCGAGGGATTCTTGACACATCATTATCATTCAGTTTTCTTAGTATCTCAGGATGGAGAATGTTCGGAAATGCTTCAATACTTATCGTGGTGAGATAAGGTCGGAGTCACCCAGTACTGGGGAGACATCCGGGGTACTACCATGGTTTAGTATCGTTGTGAGTTCGAGGATTCGAGATTAGACGAGTTTGCGCAATTTCTTGAATTATGGTGTGGAAGGTTGCGGATGCAGTTGCAGCTGATTGCTTAGGGCAGGTTCCTGATTCCGCAACCCGAATCGCATAAACAAGGAAGTTTTCGGAAGTTCTTAGGTGGGAATTCGAGTAATTACCTAGAATTATCTTTCCAACAAGTGCATAGTGGGTATGTATTTGTTTCTGGCTGTTTCGTAAGCCTCATCCTTCGTTTTGTTTCGAATATGGTAATTCGAGTTGCTTCGATGTCAAGTGGTGATTTCATATCTTGCTAAGTAGTGTTCTCATATTTCTGTGGGAATGTTAATTCTTGTGCTCAATCAAGTTATCATATCAATTCTTTTCCTACCAGTGTGCTTCTCCTCAAGATATTCTATCATCTCCAATTTTGCAAGATCAATCCCCTTATTCCTTTCCGGAGTTGTCTCTTCTGTTCCAAGTTTCTTTGTTTTTCCCGCCCTCCCTTCCTTTTTTTTCTGCAATGGTTAATTCTCATCCAAGTGCTTTCTCTTCATCAATGCTTCGGCTGTCTTTTCTTCTATCTTGTTTCCGGTGATTTCTTGTGGATATTCTCAGGAGTTTCAATTTCAAGATCTATCCTCATATTCCTTGTTCTCGTTGTTATTCTTCTTCAGTGATTCTTTATGAAGATGCTCAGTGCTCAAGTTATCAATTATTAGGATTCATCCTTGTTTTTCTTTTTTGGTGGATTAATTCAAGTTCTTGGTGTTATCATTTTCATTCTCTGTTTGCTCCCATGTTGGAATTCTGTATCAAGCCTCTCTTGTTTTTCATCCTTCTCTATTCTATCCGGAGTGTTGAAGATATTTCAGAAGTCATTCATTTTCATTCTTGTACTCTTAAATTATTTCAAGGGTTTCATATCATCAAGTTCTTGATTTATACCGGTGCAATCTCTCTTTTAATCAATTGTTTCAACGGTGGTTTCTTTTCAGTGGGCCCATAACCCACAGGTGTTTTTCCCAGGATCCTACCTGGCTCTTCTGATCTTTCCGGAGATGTTCTCAAGTTCTCTTCAATATGACGTAAGAATGAATTTAATTAGTCATATTTCTCTTCCAAGATCGCTTCTAAATCATTTTCATTGTTGGCTCAACCTTTTTCTTATTCATTGTTCCGGAGTGCCTCGGTAATTCATGGTGTCGTTTCGCCTCTGCATTCTCTGCTCGAAGATCGAAGGAGAGTTTCTCTGAATCGTTGTTCGTTCTTTCAAAGATTCATGGTTTCAGCTTGTTGCTATCATCTCAAATCATGTTGATCATGAGTAATTTCATCCAATATCTATCTGGTGCATTCAGAGTTGTTTTGATTTCTCGATCCTTCCGAAGGCCATCATTTCAGAAGATTTCTTCATTCTCAGCTTTCAGCTTTCGTTCTCAACTTCTTCTCAATTGTTGTCCCTTCCTTTGTATCTCAATTATTTCAGTGCCTTGTGAAGTTTTCCAGTAGGTGGATCGTGATCTCTTCGTTTCCATGTATCGTTGTTCAATCATGGTATCCTCATTTGTTTGTGAGTTCTTATCGGTGTTCTCGTGCAAGTCATCTTCAAGTTTGTGCTCTATCTATCTCTTCATTCTTTTTCAAGAAGAATAAGTGATGTGTGAATTCGTTGCTTGTCATCAATTTAACTTGATGAAGGATAGTCATATCATAATTCTTATTCT
Organism: Hordeum marinum; assembly: GCA_022496015.1. Taxonomy (NCBI): domain Eukaryota; kingdom Viridiplantae; phylum Streptophyta; class Magnoliopsida; order Poales; family Poaceae; genus Hordeum; species Hordeum marinum. The sequence goes on along the minus strand of CM039678.1, from coordinate 73,967,207 downwards.
TGTTTCATCCAAGTGATTTCATGTAACATCCCAAAATTCCATTTTGGAATGTTATGAAATATAGCTATGCATCCATTCTACATCATTGCTTGAATGTATGGTATTGTTGAAATGCTTCTTCTGACTTTCTGAAAGCCCTTCTCTATTTTTCTCTAAGTTGCTTTCACCTATTTGAAAACCTTGGTAAAATGTTCAAAATAAGAGGGAGGAACATGACACTCCAAACCAGGGACTCCTTGGTGATTTATTTGAACAATAAAAACCAGGGGTCTTTTGAAAAATATTTGCAAAAGGAGTTAAAAACAAAAATGCCATTTCTGAAAATAATATTTTTTTCAAAGTATTCAAATGACAGAATAAAAATGTTCAATAAATGGAATTTATTATTCTGTTAATTTTGATATATAATAATCCTATTTTTGGAATTATATTTTATGCATTAAAGGCATTTGATGTCACTGTTATTTGAAAATTAGGAAAAACTTTGAAGGCTTTAAAAGCCGGTCGGCCCAATCTGTCATTAAGCCTACCCCCGACCTTCCTAATGATCGGCCGACCGACGCCCCGCAAACCCCTCCCCTCTTACTGACAGCAGGCCCCACCCCGACCGCCCGCTGACCCCGCGCGGTCATCACTCACCTCGCGCCCGAACCCTCGCCGGCGATCTCTCCCCTCACCGGATCTCCCTCTCCTTCCTTCCCCGACCCTCACTCGCGGCCTATATAAGAGCGGACCCTCCTCCGCGCTCCACCCCCTCCGAACCCCTCTCTCCCCTGCGCCAGAACGCCCCGACGACCTCACCGGAGTTCCTGCCACTCCCGAACCTCCCCACGCTCGTGGCCGTCGCTCCACTCCACCCCGCGCCTCTCCGACGCCACCAACCGTCGCCGGACGATAGCCGTCGTCGTCTGGACCCCTTCGACGCCTCCCTCGACCACCGGAGCGCCGCCCCGATGACCTCACCGCTTCGGACTCGCCGGAGAACCCCCTCGCCGGTGACTGCTTTCACTGTGAGCCCCCTCCCCCGCTCTCTCCCGTTCGATCTTGGATCAACGATCCAGATTAGACTCATTTTAAGCCGCGAATTGTTTTCTTCTTTAGTTCGGTCGACCGCCCGCAATCGCCCGCACGCACACCCTAGCAGCCAATAGGAACTTGCCACGTAGCACTGACCGTTCGGTAGATTGTTTTTCTTTTCTGTTTTGTTTTAGTTAACAGAATGTTTTAGGATTTTGTTTTGTTTATATCTTTTAAAATATTTATTGTTTTTAGTTAATTCTTTTTGCATTAGCTCACATACTTCATGTAGTTTCACCCTGTAGTCTTAGATTTTAAATTTGAACTCTAAAATTTGAATTTAATCAAATTTTCTCAAACCACTCAAATCTGAATATCTAGAGTTTAGAAATAGATTTTTGCATGAATCTTTCTGCTACTGCTTGGTATTAGTTAGGACTATCAGCTTGCTTAGTTTGAGGATTTTTAGGATGTATTTTTTTAGTGTTTTAGCTACAAACAGAATCTGCCTAGTGTTTTAGTATAGGTTTATTTACTTAGTTTTGGTTAGTTCAAATTAGATTTAGTTTTCATTTGTTTACTAGGTTCTGTTGCTTAAATATTAGGTGATTTACTTACTATTAATAAAAATATAAAATTTGCTTAGTTTATTTCTTTATTGTTATAGGAATCTCAACTCCTTTTCAACTAGGTATAATTTGATTAAAACAAACTAGTTTAGTAGTAGTTAGTTTAACCAAGTTTTAGATAATTAAATTCTGTTTTCTAAGAAAGTTTTAGTAAATTCTTTTCTGTTAAGATAATGTTTTATTAATAAATAATAAGTTAGTTTTACTCTTTTGTTATTAAAACTATAGTTACCACCTATAGTAGTGTTTATCAAAACTTCTAAAACCATACTAAGATTTTTCATAACAAAACTTTATATGGATTTTATTCTGTTTATTAATAAATATTTTATTGTTTCCTTGCTGTCAACTATTGTTTTGTTAATACAAATGGTTTTATTATGTTAGTAGTGGTTTACCCATCATCTTTAAAAAAAAACTAAGTGTGTTGTTTTTCTTACTTGTGATTTGTGCCTTGTTTTGTCTTGATTGTTTACTAGTTCATTACTGATTTTTGTGAGTTACAATAATATTTTTGTTGTATGCTTATTTGAGTGCTCTTGTTTGCTTCGTTAGACTATCCGGAGTGCGAGGCTTGTTACCTAGAGTCACTCACGTACGAAGATCATCAACCAGGCAAGTCACTTTGACCATGTATACCTATGTTTTATATGCATTAGTTCTACCATCACCCCAATTGCATGCAAGATAGGTTAGTTGGAAACTTGGTTACATTGTTGTAGTATCATGTAGTAGGTACCCCCTCAACCCCTTTGACAACTTTGTCCCAGGGAAACGTTAAATTCGTTTTGCTATGCTGTTAGCAGACGGGGTGGGTTGTGTGATTCACGAGAGTTGTGAGTTAAAGACTTCAAGACCTACTATGATGATCAAGACTTCAAGACTTCAAGTTTTCAACATTACCTCTGGGTGGATGATGGTTGAACGGCGCCCTGGAGAAACCAGTGGTTAGCCTAGTGATGCTGGAGATGTGCCAGTATTCACGCGGAAAGGTCCACCCAGGCACGAAGGGATGGAAGGATGCTTCAAGACCCAAGGCTTACCTGCACAGCCACAAGCCATTATGGGCTCTGGCTTGGTTGGATATTGTGGCGACACTGGAGAGGCGGTGCTACGAGATGTAGAAGAAAGGTAGGAAAGGATGGGCACCGATAGAGTCTCAGTGGGACCCCTTAGAAGACCATGTTTTGGTCATCCGTTCCTCAAACACCCTTAAGTGCGAGGAATCCAACGGAGGCGATCAAATCTTGTGGGGACGTGTGCAAAACTCTGCAGAGTACCCAACCTAATCGATTAGCCGTGTCCACAGTCATGGACGACTTGAGCCAAAGGAACCGAAACTTCCGGAATTCTCAACAAAATTAATATAATGATATGGGTATTAATAACTTGGGTATGAGAATTGGTTGGCGGAACCATCTCACTAATCAAACAACTTAGTAATAATTTTGCTTAGCCCCTCTCTTGATGTAGGACAAAATTGGCTTTATGCAAAAACTTACCCTCCACCTGCCATATATGCATGTAGATTACATGATTACCTTTTCACCCCTCTCTTGTGACTTTGTCGGCATATTCAATATGCTGACCTATATGGCTGCAACGTATCATGTTGCAGAGTACTTTTCCGACCAGGAGTGAGGACACGCTCTACGCTCGGTGAGATGCCCTTGGAGTCAGATGGACTCGTCTACCTTCGAAGCTTCCGCAAGATTAGATATTCTCATGAGTTGGCTTTCAGCCACTTTATTGTAATCTTTATTGTAATAAAGGACTCGATATGAGATTTCGTTTAATATAATGTTGTGTGATTTCCCTTTGATATATACATGGATGTATCGTGTGTGTACCAGCATGATCTTGGGATGGTACAGAAACACCGGAGATTCGACCTTTTAGGTCGGGTCGCTACAGAAATGGTATCAGAGCACACGCTGACCGTAGGACGTAACCTCTAGGATTGGAAAAGCCATAGGATCATATTTCTTCCTTTTTCTTTTTCAAAGTTTTATATTTCTCACCTGATCATTTTTCTGACTTCTCTCCAATGTATTTCAACATTTCTAGATGGCCACCTTCACCCCCATTCGCTTCACGGAGTTCTGCCAACCTGACGCAACCATGCCTTTTGGCAAGGAGCTGACCCAGATCGTCAAGGACGTGAAGATTGCCCTGCCAACCATCACCGGGATTGCGATTTCGTCTTTCCCACAGGACGCTCGCTACAGGATCGAAGTGCATATTCCCGAAAGGACTTTTGGATTTATCACAGAGCCCATCGACTTCAAGTTTGTGGCACCCAGCTGGATTCTTGGGCAAGACATGGCGATTCACCGTGCCCTCAGACGTATTCAGGAGGAATACAGAGGTGGTCCCATTTCGCGAGACCTCAGCATGGTTTGTCACAGATATGTCCATGGAAACATCATCACCAACCCCACTGGAGACTCCACCATTTCATATATCCAGACTTTGGAGACTCATGTCAGGGCTCTAGAGCTTCGTGTACGTGCAGACACGAAGCTATCAAGAATCTGATGAACCGCGAGCTGGATCTTGAAGCTGACATACGGGAGGCCAGTTATGAACATGAGCATGAAGTGAAGGACTTCCTGGAGAGGATCGAGAAGCTGAACACTCGCATTGCTACTCTGGAGGAACAACTAGACATGGGGGGAAATCTTCACCCCGAAGGAGACATGGCACCTTTCATCAGCGACGATGATGATTATGAGGAGAGCACCACCGGAGGACCCGCTACCATGTACTTCTGAGGAGAACTTTAGTCATGCCCCCCCATGTATCTTTTATTTTCCAAACGTTAAGACGCAGGTCGATGCTTAGTTGATTGGAGATTTGTATCTCGATGATTTGAACTTGAGCTTGAATTAATGAATGAGTGTTTGAGGTGAATTGTTTGTGCATTGCATATGGGTAGTGATTTTTTTCCTAGGCCCTTGTTCTATTCTAATTCTCATCCCTCTGAAAACAGCAACATGCCTCCGTGATGTGAGCCCGACTTCACCTTCCCGTGAGAACTCACGCAACTCCTTCAACAGCAGAATGCACTGATGCAGCTATTGATCCAGAATCAGACCAACAACCAGAACAACAACAACCACCATCCACCTCAGGCTGACAACCTCACCCGTTTCGAAGGAAGTTGTCAAGAATGAGATAAGTAAACCCATCTTGTTTTCTCGGAGTTATCTTGGGTTGTATTTCACCTTAAGCTTTTCCTAAGGATTTTTGTTATCATGGTGTCATAAACAATCCTTATCATGGTGTTATAAATAATTCAAGTTTCTCCTTCTCCTCTTGGTGAAAGAAGTTTTGCATATCTTGTTGCCCTCAAGCAATCAATTGTTTTGTTGTGGCAGATTATCACCTCATAATTTTGAGATGTTTTCCATAAGCCCACAATAATCTTGTTCTTTTCGTTGTTGGTGTTCCATCAACTCCGTTCATCCATGCTTCTCAAATTCATTAGGTGCTAGAAGTTGTCATTTTCCATCTTAGTTTTCTTCTCTTCAAGATCTATCTTCTATTCTTTTGTTCCGGAGGCAAGTGGTGTTGTTCTCTTCAATCTATCATCTTGTTTGTCAAGATCATGTTCTTTCTTTGCTTGTTCATTTTTGATTGGAGTGCTGTGAAATCTTTTCATGTTCCTTCCATCTTATGGAAGTTTGATTCTATTCCAACCGAAGTTTGGTGCCTCTCTTTCAATTTGTTCCATCATATCAAATTTTGCCCCTCTTTCCTACCGAAGTGCTGCCGAAATTTCCTGTGAATTCTGCTTGTTCTTCATTCTTCATCTCTTCCAACCTTCATGTTTCATTGGTTTCACTCGTTTGTCAAGAAGGAACTAAGTTTTACCTTTTGCTCTTTCTCCTCCCCGTTTTCATTCTAGATCTCGGGACAAGATCCTCGTGTAGTGGAGGAGAGTTGTGACAGCCTGAGACCGACGTTCCAGAAGATTCCAGAAGATTCTCCTTTTGTTTCCGTTCTCGTCTGTGGTTTGTCTATCTGTTGCATTCGTCATCGCATCATTCGCATCATCTGCATAGCATCATCACCCGTTTTCGAAAACTTGCATTCGTTGTCAGTTGCCAGTTCTCTTTCGTTCTTGCTGTAGCCCGTCTCGAGACCAGCCACACACGCACGCGCCCGCGGCACCGTTAAAATAAAACCGTTTTTAAGCATGCACAAAAATATTTTCGGATCGAGTTGAAACTTGACGTGCGGTTTTGTTATATCGTAGGTAGACCGCCCATCGGTTTCGTCGCGTTCTGAGTCCGGTAGATGCCCTGTCGGTAATTCGTAGCAGTGCGGTCATCGGTTTATCGGACGTTCTCGGTGTTTCAACATCAGTGCCACGGGTCACTGCTTCCCTCTCTTCCCCTCCTAATCCCTCTCCACAGCCTCCGTAAGCCCTCTTCGCTTCCGGTCTGCCGGGTCGACACCCGGCAGTCCGAAATCGGACAGTGCCGTAACCCTAGCCCCTAGCCCTATATATAGCCCCTAGACCCACCTCGTTTCGCGTGCAAACCCTAGCCAGCCCCCACCTTCTCCCTCCTCCAACCTCCAAGCCCGCCCGAGCCCATCTGGGCCCGTTCGAGCCCATCCGGGCCTGAATCGGCGTCCCGGAGCTCCTCGAGCTCATCCATGGAGGTCCTCCCGCAGCTCCACCACTGGCCTCGCCGGAGCCGCCGGAGTTCCGCCGGAGCCAGGCCGCCCGCCGCCCTCTCCCTCATCCCTTTCCTCTCTTTCTCTTGCTCCCTGACCCCCCATGGCCTCTTCTTCTTTAGATCCGGCCGCCATGGATGGCGCTCAAGCCGCCGCCGCTGCGCAGCGCCCGCCGCCGTTGAAGCTCCTCCGCCGCCGGGATCCGTCCGCCCTTCGCCGGATCTGGCCTCCTCCGGCCTCCTCCGTGCCGTCCCCGCGTCGGATCCTCCCCCCGCAGCCCCGCCGTTGCCAGCCGCTGTGGAGCCGCCGCCCTGCCCGTTCGTGCGCTCGGGTGGAGCACGACGAGCACGAGTGCTCCGCTCCCCCCCGCACTGACCGCCGTTGCGATCCCGTGGGCCAGCGTTGCTCTCGGCCTAGCTGCCCTGCTCCCGGCCGATTGGGCCTTGGCCCAGGGTGAGCCAACCCCTTCCCCAGTGCGTTTTTTTCTTTTGTTTTGTTATTCCAGGCCCTAGTGCTTTTAATCTATATAAAATCAACTATGCACGTTTTGAAAATGTTTTGTACATGCAAAGTTCTTAGAATAAAATGTAGATTGTTAATATGTCATTTGCATCCATGCCAAAATTATTTCATCATGTCATTGTGCATATTTGCCATTTAACTGCATTTTCAATGTTATTTAACCGTGCATCGAATTAATAAAATATTAAATTAAAAATGTACATCTCTTTTGCATCGCATTTTCATGCATGGGATAATTGTTGGTATCATGTTTGCATATTATTTGCATTGTCGAATTGCTTTAACGTGAATAGGCCTAATACCCGCATATTTAATTGTGACTAATTTTACACATGAACCTAATCATATTATATATGTTTTCGGGGTAAAAAATCCATAGGAATTATCTGCGCATTTAGTTTTGCCATTCGAGCATGTTTTTGTGGATGCCATTTATGCCCTGATGCCCTTTTGTCCTTTTCGTAGGATTTAATCCGGACATTATATGAATTAATTTTCAACATGAAAGTTGCTCCTTGATATGTGTTCTAGCCCATGGTCATTTTGCTTGTCATAGAAATGCATGTTTAGGTGTGGTTTTGTTGTTGTCAACTTGCTATAAAAATCTGTTATTTTGAGGGTCCAAAATATTTCTAAGTCTGGAATCTGTTATATTTTATTGCTGTCTTGCCATGTGATTTTCTAGTGATCTAGACCTCTTTTGTGGTAGGTGCAACGGAGTTAATTGTTGTTGATATTTCCCTGCAGCATGTTGATAAGTTTCATTCCATAATATGATTGTTAGCATATAGTTTCACTGCTGTCAATATGCCTTCGTGATAAAAACTGCTGTGTCAAAACTGCTATTTTCACTAAGTCTGAAACTGTTTTTAAGTAGCCTTCTTGTGGGCTTCCTACCAAGTGATCCATGCATGTTTTGAATGTGATTTGTGAAGATGAAATGAAGTGGATGTTGTATGCTATTGCCCCATGCTTGGTTTGTGCATTTTGGAATACTGTAACTTGTTGTTTTCATTTGTTCAAAATGATATCTTGCTGTTTTTGGCAGATTTCAACTAAAACTTGTTTTGATGATTGTGGTTGAACCGTAGCTCCGTTTTGGACATTCCATATATGAAACTTGCTTAGAATCTCATGTAGTTTCATAATAACTTGTTGCATTCATGATTTGAGACGTTTTTGATTGCATTTCCCATGCATTTGCATACCTGACATGTGCATCTTGTGTTGCTCATAACTTTTAGACTGTAGCTCCGTTCGAGATGTTCTATATATGTAAATCGACTAGAATGACGTTTAGAATAACATGGTATGCTTTATTCTTCTGTTTAACAAACATAAAATATGTTTAGTTCAGATCTGGACCAATTTCTAAATATACATATGAGGTCATTTCGGAAGTGCTATAAGTTGTTTCCGACCTCATTTAAGATGCCTAGATTGGTAGTTTACTTAAGATTCACCTCTTTCCATGTTTAACAACATTTAATATTGTCGTGTACCTAACGGGAATAAACTAAATAATTCAAACGTGAAGTTTCGTCAATATGTAACTCGTTGCATATTGAGCTTCACTTAATGTGTAGTCTTTGATTGTTGTGGATTGTCTTGCATTGCATATTTAACCGGACATGCATCATATCATTTGTGCATCGTGTTTTGCATATGTTGTGGTGTATCTTGTTTTGATTGTTTGTTTCGGATTGCTTCTTCTCGATAGAGTTTCGAAAGCGTTCGGAGTGTGAGGATTCGTTCGACTACGTTGGTTCGTCTTCTTCATGGACTCGATCTTCTACCGAGCAGGATCTCAGGCAAGATTGCACATTTCCCTGGATACCATTACTATCATTGCCATGCTAGATGTCTCGTTTTCTATCGTCATGTCACGCTACGTACCACTTGTGTTGATAAGACTCCTAACATGCTCGGGGTTGTTATGGGGACCCCCTTGATTTTTGGGTTAGAATAAAAATTGTCTGGCAAGGCCCAACATTGGTACTACATTTGCCTAATAATTAATGAACTTGCATAGGGGATATTTTTCCGACCCCGTGGATAATTTAATCAACCCCCGGGCCAGTGCTCCGCATGAGTGTTGGTCCAAATTAGAGCAGCCTATTAACGCTACCCAGGGCAACTCGGTGTTTGGCATGGTAACCATCGCTCATCCGGTTGTGCCCTGAGAACGAGATACGCGGCTCCTATCGGGATTGTCGGCACGACGGGCGGCCTTGCTGGATTTGTTTTACCTTTCTCGAACGTCTTGAGTGGAGAACTCTGATTGTCTTCGGGTTATCTCGAGGTGTTGGATTTCCTTTGGAATTGCCTAGAAAGGTCATGAGATCCGTGGTTGAGGTTATTCCTGCTGAGTGTGATTAATTTGTGATGGACGAGTTGGAGCACCCCTACAGGGTTAAATCTTTTCGAGAAGCCATGCCCGCGGTTATGTGGCAGACTTGGATACTTTGTTTAACACCCGGTCTTAGCTAACTTGAAGTAAACTCTAATAAAATACACCAACTGTGTGCATAACCGTGACTGTCTCTTCGTGGGAGTTCTTATCCGGAAGAGAACACGGTGGGGTTATGATTGACGTAAGTAGGTGTTCAGGATCAGTTAGTGATCATTTCTAGTTCTTGTCCGTTATGCGTAGACCACCATACTTTAATTTCTGTACTCGTAAGTTATCCACTCAAATAAATGCTTAGTCGCTTGCTGCAGCCTCACCACTTAACCTTGCCTCACCTATTAAGCTTTAGTAGTCTTGATACCCTTGGAAATGAGATTGCTGAGTCCCTGTGGCTCACAGATTACTACAACAACAGCTGCAGCTGCAGGTAATGTGATGATTTGACGTGAGAGCGTTGCTTGATTTGACTTGGAGTTCTCCTTCTTCTTCTTCTTCAATCTTGGATGGGTTCTAGGCGGCAGCCTGGGATAGCAAGGATGGATGTCTTTTAATCGTTTGATTTCGTCCGTAGCCGGACCCTGCTCTTATGTATGAAGCTTGAGATGTTATTGTATTGCAATGAGTCTGATGTAGCTTGTGGCGAGTGTAAGCCAATTCCATATACTCATCTCTTCTGTACATGTACTTGTAACGATATCCATTCTTGCGAACGCATCGAGATGCGCTTCTATCCCTGTCGAGGCCCTCGTGCCCAAATAAGGATAGGAACGCATCTTGGGCATGACATGGAGTCTGCTAGATTTTTCTATGTGGCCTTTCGCCCAAAGCCCATCCAAAAATCTGAAATTCTCATGGCCCATGTGTGTGGTGTGGTTGGGACTAAAGTTTAGTCCCACATTGCTAGTGGATAGAGAGCAACACCTCTTTATAAGGTGAGCTTTTCTAGCACTTGTAAGAGAGTGAGAAGAGAAGAGGTCCTCGCGCACTCCTCCTCCTCGCTCGCCTCGTCACGCCGCGGGTTGCGGGATTGAGCCGCGCCGAGCTCATACCTACGCGCTTATTTTTGTCAGTCAGGAACGGAGAGTCCTTAACAGATGCGACACGATTCTGAGACGTCGGATCGTGGGCAGTAACTGACTCGGACGTGGGTCTAGCCCACGTCTCTCCACCGCCACACATACATATACGTGAGGTCCCTGTCAACCCTAGCCGTCGACACAACATATGGTTTCACACCGTTCCAGATCATTGCGCCGCCATCTAGGTCTTCTCCATCCCTCCTTCCGGCATGCACCGCGAGAAGGGACAACAGGCCTCCAAAACCCCGTCTCTTGTGATCCTGTACGGGAGAGGGGCGATCAGGTTTTTGGGGAGCGCTTTTGTGCGACTGCTGGCAGCGACAACTTCCCGGACGACGACTTCTTCCCTGACTTTGCCAACCTCTTCATCAACAACATGGACGACAATGGCAACGCTGATGGCCCTGCTCCCGCTGTACCGTATGTAATCTTGTCATCTATATTTTAGATCATGCTAGAATTCCTTTGTCTAATCTGTGTCGTAGATTCGTTCTATGCGGTTACTATGCTGGTTTGCATGATAAGTTTAGTCTATGCTTTTACTGTCGTGATCTATTTTCTGTTTATTTGAATTAAACTTTGTGATAGTTTGCTTATATACTCAACAGAGACAGCCTCCCGTAGCGACCCGCTTGGACACACATGGCGATGCCATCGGGTTCCTGGCCGTCGATGAAAGCGATGCGGTTGACCAGCTCGCTCCTCAGCCGGTACACTGACCTCCCCCAGAAAGGGATCATGTGCACTAGTAGAAAATAGACCTTTCGTCCCGAGCATTAGTCCTGGTCTGGTCACGAGCCGGTACAAAAGAGGGTATTAGTCCCGGTTCATGCCGGCCCAGCAGGGCGACCTTTAATACCGGCTCGTGAGGGACCTTTAGTACCGGTTCGTGTCACGAGCCGGTACTAAAGGGGCGTGGCAGGCTTTTGGCCAGACTTGGGCCCCGTGTGCACCTTTAGTACCGGCTGGTGACTCCAGCCGGTACTAAAGGGCAACCGTTAGTACCGGCTGGTGACACCAGCCGGTACTAAAGACTTCCACGCAGCTGGTGTCAAATGTTTAGTCCCACCAGATGTGCTTGACCTGTCGAGCTTCGCTCATAGTGAAAATAGATGTCCTTAGACATGAAATTCCACCTAAATTCAAAATGTTAGTTAGGTGCCTAACTAACACTTTGGATTTGGGTTGAATTTCAGTGTAAGTGCATCTATTTTCACTTTTGCTATTTTTTATGTTATTTCTTTACTATTTTTCCTGCTATTTAATATTACTTCGTTTTAACATTATATTCAGTGAAATTATGATGTCATGCCAAGTTACAACCTTTTCAGAGTTCATTTGTACTGCTTTTCAAATTCAGGGTCATTTAGCTCAAAATAAATCATTAAATGCCTGAAAAATATCAAATGAAGTCAGAAAGGGTTGAAAATTGATGATGTGCCTTTGAATGGTGCATATTGAACACGCAAAAAGTATGGAGTTAAAATAAGTTATTAAAATGAAATCCCTTTGTAATAGATGAGTTTTCGTATGAAACCCTCATACTTCTTATGAGATTGTCCAATTTGTACACGAAGTGCATCCAGTTTTTGCCGTAACCCTCTCAACTCTCTAGAAGTTGCTATGTGGGTGAAATTATGATGTCATGCCAGGTTACAACCTTTTCAGAGTTCATTTGTACTGCTTTTCAAATTCAGGGTCATTTAGATCAAAATAAATCATTAAATGCCTGAAAAATATCAAATGAAGTCAGAAAGGGTTGAAAATTGATGATGTGCCTTTGAATGGTGCATATTGAACACGCAAAAATTATGGAGTTAAAATAAGTTATTAAAAATGAAATCCCTTTGTAATAGATGAGTTTTCGTCCGAAACCCACATACTTCAAAAGAGATTGTCCAATTTGTACATGAAGTGCATCCAGTTTTTGCCGTAACCCTCTCAACTCTCTAGAAGTTGGTATGTGGGTGAAATTATGATGTCATTCCAAGTTACAACCTTTTCAGAGTTCATTTGTACTGCTTTTCAAATTCAGGGTCATTTAGCTCAAAATAAATCATCAAATGCCTGAAAAATATCAAATGAAGTCAGAAAAGGGTTGAAAATTGATGATGTGCCTTTGAATGGTGCATATTGAACACGCAAAAAGTATGGAGTTAAAATAATTTATTAAAAATGCCCTTTGTAATAGATGAGTTTTCGTCCGAAACCCTCATACTTCTTATGAGATTGTCCAATTTGTACACGAAGTGCATCCAGATTTTGCCGTAACCCTCTTAACTCTCTATAAGTTGCTATGTGGATGAAATTATGATGTCATGCCGAGTTACAACCTTTTCAGAGTTTATTTGTACAGTTTTTCAAATTCAGGGTCATTTAGCTCAAAATAAATCATTAAATGCCTGAAAAATATCAAATGAAGTTAGAAAGGGTTGAAAATTGATTATGTGCCTTTGAATGGTGCATATTGAACACACAAAAAGTATGGAATTAAAATAAGTTATTAAAATGAAATCCCTTTGTAATAGATGAGTTTTCGTATGAAACCCTCATACTTCTTATGAGATTGTCCAATTTGTACACGAAGTGCATCCAGTTTTTGCCGTAACCCTCTCAACTCTCTAGAAGTTGCTATGTGGGTGAAATTATGATGTCATGCCAGGTTACAACCTTTTCAGAGTTCATTTGTACTGCTTTTCAAATTCAGGGTCATTTAGGTCAAAATAAATCATTAAATGCATGAAAAATATCAAATGAAGTCAGAAAGGGTTGAAAATTGATGATGTGCCTTTGAATGGTGCATATTGAACACAAAAAAAGTATGGAGTTAAAATAAGTTATTAAAAATGAAATCCCTTTGTAATAGATGAGTTTCCGTCCGAAACCCTCATACTTCTTATGAGATTGTCCAATTTGTACACGAAGTGCATCAAGTTTTTGCCGTAACCCTCTCAACTCTCTAGAAGTTGCTATGTGGGTGAAATTATGATGTCATGCCAAGTTACAACCTTTTCAGAGTTCATTTGTACTGCTTTTCAAATTCAGGGTCATTTAGCTCAAAATAAATCATTAAATGCCTGAAAAATATCAAATGAAGTCAGAAAGGGTTGAAAATTGATTATGTGCCTTCTAATGGTGCATATTGAACACACAAAAAGTATGGAGTTAAACTAAGGTTTTAAAAATGAACCCTCTTTGTAATAGATGAGTTTTCGTCCGAAACCCTCGTACTTCTTATGAGATTGTCCAATTTGTACGCGAAGTGCATCCAGTTTTTGCCATAACCCTCTCAACTCTCTAGAAGTTTCTATGTGGGTGAAATTACGATGCCATGCCAAGTTACAACCTTTTCAGAGTTCATTTGTACTGCTTTTCAAATTCAGGGTCATTTAGCCCAAAATAAATCATTAAATGCATGAAAATATCAAATGAAGTCAGAAAGGGTTGAAAATTGATGATGTGCCTTTTAATGGTGCATATTGAACACACAAAAAGTATGGAGTTAAAATAAGTTATTAAAAATGAAATGCCTTTCTAATAGATGAGTTTTCATCCGAAACCCTCATACTTTTTATGAGATTGTCCAATTTGTACACGAAGTGCATCAAGTTTTTGTCGTAACCCTCTCAACTCTCTATAAGTTGCTATGTGGGTGAAATTATGATGTCATGCCAAGTTACAACCTTTTTAGAGTTCATTTGTACTGCTTTTCAAATTCAGGGTCATTTAGCTCAAAAAAATCATTAAATGCCTGAAAAGTATCAAATGAAGTCAGAAAGGGTTGAAAATTGATTCTGCGCCTTCTAATGGTGCATATTAAAAACACAAAAAGTATGGAGTTGAACTAAGGTTTTAAAAATGAACCCCCTTTGTAATAGATGAGTATTCATCCGAAACCCTCATACTTCTTATGAGAGTGTCCAATTTGTACACGAAGTGCATCCAGTTTTTGCCATAACCCTCTCAACTCTCTAGAAGTTGCTATGTGGGTGAAATTACGATGCCATGCCAAGTTACAACCTTTTCAGAGTTCATTTGTACTGCTTTTCAAATTCAGGGTCATTTAGCCCAAAATAAATCATTAAATGCATGAAAATATCAAATGAAGTCAGAAAGGGTTGAAAATTGATGATGTGCCTTTTAATGGTGCATATTGAACACAAAAAAAGTATGGAGTTAAAATAAGTTATTAAAAAGGAAATGCCTTTGTAATAGATGAGTTTTCGTCCAAAACCCTCATACTTCTTATGAGATTGTCCAAATTGTACACGAAGTGCATCCAGTTTTTGCCGTAACCCTTTCAACTCTTTAGAAGTTGCTATGTGGATGAAATTATGATGTCATGCCAAGTTACAACCTTTTTAGAGTTCATTTGTACTGCTTTTCTAATTCAGGGTCATTTAGCTCAAAATAAATCATTAAATGCCTGAAAAATATCAAATGAAGTCAGAAAGGGTTGAAAATTGATGATGTGCCTTTGAATGGTGCATATTGAACACACAAAAAGTATGGAGTTAAAATAAGTTATTAAAAATGAAATCCCTTTGTAATAGATGAGTTTTCGTCCGAAACCCTCATACTTCTTATGAGATTATCCAATTTGTACACGAAGTGCATCCAGTTTTGGCCGTAACCCCCTCAACTCTCTAGAAGTTGCTATGTGGGTGAAATTATGATGTCATTCCAAGTTACAACCTTTTCAGAGTTCATTTGTACTGCTTTTCAAATTCAGGGTCATTTAGCTCAAAATAAATCATTAAATGCCTGAAAAATATCAAATGAAGTCAGAAAGGGTTGAAAATTGATGATGTGCCTTTGAATGGTGCATATTGAACACACAAAATGTATGGAGGTAAAATAAGGTTTTAAAAATGAAACCCCTTTGTAATAGATGAGTTTTCGTCCGAAACCCTCATACTTCTTATGAGATTGTCCAATTTGTATACGAAGTGCATCCAGTTTTTGCTGTAACCCTCTCAACTCTCTAGAAGTTGTTATGTGGGTGAAATTATGATGTCATGCCAAGTTACAACATTTTCAGAGTTCATTTGTACTACTTTTCAAACTCGAGATATGAATATTTCAAATGCCATTTAATCAAATTATCTTATACAGAAGTTGAAGTTGTTCAAACATGATGGAAATGCCATAAACAGATTCTTTATATTTTTTTGATATTTTTTCATATGTTATTTATTTCCATTGGGGTCCTATGTTTTTATATGATTTTGTAAAGTTTACGGGGTTTTTATGAAAATAATAACTAATATTTAATGAAAAAACACTTTTAGTACCGGTGCTAGCCACGCACTGGTACTAAAGGTCCACCGCCCCCGCACTCTTTTGGCAGGACCTTTAGTACCGGTGCGTGGCTAGCACCGGTACTAAAGGGTCTTTAGTACCGGTGCGAGCCACGCGCCGGTACTAAAGGTCCACCGCCCCCGCGCTCTGTTGGGAGGACCTTTAGTACCGGTGCGGGCCACGCACCGGTACTAAAGGTCTGTCTAGTATAAAAGGAGGACTTCGCGTCCCGGGACGAGCAACGCACCGGGAGAGCTCAACTTGCGCCGCCAGGCTGCCGAAATCGCCATTGCCGTCGCCCTCGCCGCCGTTGCCCTCACCGCCGTCACCCTCGCCGCTGTCGCACCACCACCGCGCCATTGCCGTCGCCCTCACCACCGCCGCCGTCGCCCTCGCCGCCGTCGGTCGCGCCGCCATCGCCCTCACCACCGCCGCCGTTGCCCTCGTCGTGGTCGCCCTTGCCGCCGTCACCCTCGCCGCGGTCACCCTCGCCTACCCGGACGCTGCCCCTCGCCGCCGTCGCCCTTACCACCGCCGCCGTTGCCCTCTCCGCGGTCGCCCTTGCCTACCCGGCCGCCGCCCCTCGTCGCCGCCGGCCCGCTCACTCCGGCCGCCGCTCCGCGATCCCGTTGCCGCCGCCCCGAGCCCATCGCCGCCGCCACCTCCGGGTCAGGAGGCTAGGTGAGATCTCCCGGCCGACCCCTCTCCCCGATGATCGCCGGACTAGTGTGTAGATGCTAGGGTATCTAGGGTCCCTCGACGTCGAACCCCGACACCCCGACACGACATCCCCGACACCCGACCCTGACCACGACACAACACCCCTATTTAGTTAGTTAGTTAATTAGGTTATCAGGTTATTAGGATATGTGTTAGTTTATGTTTAGTTTAGGTTTAATTTAGTTTATGTTTAGTTTAGTTTTAGGTTTAATTTAGTTTGGATCCTAATGCGTGTGTGACTTTCGGTCTGTCGTCGCTCCTTGTGTGACTTTCATGTGTGTTCTTGATGGAAGAATCCCGACTGTTGTCGTGGGGGGCGCCTCTTCTTTTTTCTCTTCTTTGCGATATACTCGTCGATATATTACGCAAGAAGAGGAGAGAAGAGGCGTCCATCACCAGCGGTCGAACTATTACTGTGAGAGAGTGTCCACCAACATATATACACCACCATATCAGTGTGAGAGAGAGCGCACCAACAATGCCGAAAAGCAGCGTGGGTTCCACGGGGGCACCGCTGGGTCAGTCCCCCGTGGATGATATCATCGAGAAGACATCTTGTGAGCTAATCCAGAAAATGAAGAACATACCCGTGCGGGTCGCGACGGGCTATGCTTTACCAAATACACCTGATGTTCTCTGGCATTGCAATCCGGTTCCAGCTGGGTATGCTCGTGTCGCGGTGGACGCAATAGAGCCGGGATATGATGAACTATTGCTTGACATCCCTGGAGGTGAGGGGGAGTCCACATTGGCAGAAGCCGGCCGTGGTCTCATTCTATGGAGTAAGGATTGCATCGTCTTTCCACACTCAGCGCTAAGGCCACCGGCTCCTCCGAGTATCGATGTCCAGCGCGAGGGATCCCAGCCAGAGGCATCGCAGCGCCAGCAGTCCTCCCCACCTCGCCAGCAGTCCTCCCCACCTCAAGCTCCCCCACAGTCGTCCCCACCTCGAGAGGCGTCCCACCTCGCCAGCGGTCCTTCTCACCTCGCCATGAGCAGTCCTCCCAACCTCGGGACGGAGCACGACGCGAGTCCATATCATCATCGATATCGATCTCCGCCGCGTGAGCCGACTCCACCCCCGCAGCGGTCCCGCCAGCAGGGCTCCCAAAAGAGGAAGGCCACCAGTAGTCCTCTTCGAAAGAAAGCAAAGAAGAAACCCGAGCCTCCGGGCAAAAGGAAGCTGCCTTATGACATGACACCAGAGGAAAACAAAATTGAATGCGATCTCCAAGTGAAAGCCTTTTTGCGAAGAAGACCGTGCCGCCAAAGGATGTAATACCGAAGGAAGTCCAAGAGCACTTTATGGAACACTTTATTGATCGACCCCCGGCATATGTCGAGCGTATGCCGACAGACTATGAGCGACGGATTCAGAAGGCAAGTGAGTAGAGAAGTCAGCTCAGCCCAAGGAAGAAGTCTTGAAGTACGGCATCAACTAGCAAGAAAACAGTTCCCCAGCTCGGAGAACAATCCAAGCAATCGATCTCTCCGCTCAAGGTGAGTATCAATCCAAGCAAGCAATCGATCCAATCAGTCGACGTGCAAGGCAGCCCAATCGACCTCGAAGAATTAGAGGCTGTAGGTCTCACTCTTGACCAAATCCTTGGCACCGAGGAAATCCGCGGGTTCGATAAAACTGAGTACACAATGCAATATGCCGTTGGAAAACCTCTTGTCACACCCGAGCAGTACAAGGAACTACCAACTGCGATGCGACGGTTGCATGATTGGTACATGCGTGAATCAAAGCGAGGGGAGACGGCGGTCATGGTCAAAGTAAGGAAAGAGCATTACGTCAATGAATGTGACATATGTCTTGAATTCTCAGGACTTTTCCAGTTATACCACATGGACTCTATCGACAAATCTCTCATCAGTTGCTATTGTCTGTAAGTGATTTATATCTTTAATAATTTAAGTCTCTAGCTAAGATATTGTTCATTGGCTTTATCCTCACTATATATGTTCTTTTCTATGCTATTATGCAGATTGAAGATGTGGGAATTGAAACAAGAGGGAATCGATGACATCGGGTTCATCGATGCAAGTACCGTTAATGGTCATGTGGTCAAACATTTTGCCAAGGACACAGAAGAACTGTTGGAAAATTTTCGAGAGGCACTAATGAATACCAAATCTACTATAATATTTCCTTACAACATGGGGTGAGTGTTTACTCTCTTGTATACTATAAATTCTATTTTTGCTTACTAGCTCGCTGTCAAGTGTAGTTGATGAGTTATATGTGCATGCCTGCTTAATTATATAAACTTCTGCGCAGAGACCACTATATCCTCCTATATATTATCCTCGCGGATGGACTTGTTCAAGTGTACGACTCACTAGATACACCAGAACAATCATACGTGGACTTATTTTTAATGATAGAACGGTAATTTCAATCTTTATCGACCTCACTTTCTTTTATTATTTCCTGATATCAAAAGTAATTATAATAACTCTTTCGTTCTTTTTCTTTGCCGCGTAGTGTTTGGAAAAAGATGATAGAAAAAAACAATCACGGTCGTCAATGGAAACCGAAGCTGAAGTGGAAAAGGATTAAGGTAATTAAGTAGTACTACTAGGTCCGCGCATCTCTTTAATTCTATTTTCAATACCATTATCATGCTTGATTATTAATTATCTTATTGAATTCTATTATTTTGCACAGTGCGCGAAGCAGCCACAGGGGACAAATTTATGTGGATACTTCCTCTGCGAGAACATTCGCATCCAGACCGAAGGTCGTATACGTCGCAGAGGAGCACGTGAAAGACAACTCCAGCTTTGGCAGGTGTTGTCGAACCTCTCACCCGAGAAACGCTTCGTAGCACTTCAAGAGGAATTTGCGACATTTCTTCTTCAACATGTCATTGATGTAAACGAAGAGCACTATTACTTACCACCGCCTCAATAATGCCAGCAAATCAGTAGTAGAGAACTGAGATTTCATTCGGAGCACTAGCTAGCTAGTCCCGGCCAAGTTTTGGGCCTTAAGTTAACTATAAGTCCTGAATTTATATGGATGTGTAATTTTTTTTGTATATATATATATATATATACTGTGTATGAGATATTGTATATTATATTACATATATATATATACATGAACTTGTGTACTGTTTACAGTATGTAGCACCGTAAAATAAATTTGAAATGAATGGAAAATACAAAAAATAGAGAGAAAATTAAAACCTAATTAAAAGCTAAAAAAACAGAAGACTTAGTACCGGTTGGTATCACCAACCGGTACTAAAGGTCTTCCACCACCAGTCCACGTAGGCAGCCACGTGGAGGGCCTTTAGTACCGGTCCGTGGTCCAACCGGTACTAAAGGTCTGGACCTTTAGTCCCGACCCTTTAGTAACGGTTGGGGAACCGGTACTAAAGGACCATCCGGACCGGGACTATAGGCATGTTCTGCACTAGTGGTGCCAGCCGTGCTCGGTGTAAAACCCCTCGGCGTTCGCTTGCACGAACACGATCTGCCGCCTGGAGATCCCCTGGCTGAGGACAATGTAGAGGAAGTGGTTCTATAGTTGATTTCAAGAACCGTCAGGAGAAGCGCAAATTTGGCAAGAACAGACCAGGAATTGCTCTAGAGCCAATGAATTTGGCAATTCGAGAAGCTGGTCATGGCGAACTCACCGGCAGGCTAGGAAGGTCAGGCATGCCAGCCTCTCTGGCGGGGATGGGCTCCACGATCTAGTACATCATGGTGCTGACCCTGTCATGTCCTCGACGCTGACGCCGGTGTTCCAGCGGAGGTACCTGCCGTTGGTGCGGAGGTAGCTTCCATCGACGTTGCGGAGCAGGACGTCGTCACCGGAGCCCGCCCCGACGGCCTGCCACATGATGGCCTGGACCTCCGGCTCATCGTAGTCGCGCTGCTCGGCGCGGAAGACGTTGTGGCCGAGCCCGAGTGGCGCCCGCCGGGCCCTGGCCGCGAGGTAGCAGCCGTAGGCGATGGTCTGGAGGAGCAGGTACACGGAGTCGCCCTCGCCTTGGTAGATGTGCACCGTCCACGCGGCCTTCAGCGAGGCTCGACGACGGCGGAGGGAGACGCTTTTCCCGTCGCGGTTGGCGTTGAGGTACGTGCCGTGCACGCGGCTCCGCAGCCACACATGGTGCCCGTCCTGGAACCTGTCCATGGGCTAGCCGCTGCGGTGGGCGCTGCGCGGTGGCGAGAGATGGGGGCGAGGCGAGGGGTTTCTTGGCGCTCCGGCGACGAGAGGCGAGCTCTGTTGGCTGTTGTTGGTTGAGGCGGTTACGTCGGGTGCCAAGGCGAAGCCGGTGGTATTTGACGGAACCGGACACCATCATCTCGGGTCTGCGGGCCGTATCCTCGGGCCGGCCCACACTCTCGAACGCCACCTCCGGCCTTTGCGACACAGACTAGCACGGATTTCATCTAGAGAGCAACTAGTTGAGGATTATTCTCTCGGAAGTTTTTTTGACGATCACTCTCATGCGTATTATTAGCCACCGTTATGTGTCGTGTTCTGAGTTTTTTCTTTCGATTTTTTACGCGTTTCCAGCTTTTTAAATTAATTTTATTGGGCTTTTTTAGTGTTTTGTTTTGATTGTTTTTGAAACTAGCATGTTTTTTTAGAACAAATTCGAAAACTAGCAGGCCTAACGCATAATTTTTAAAAGTAGCATCCCGTCGGTCAAAAGTTGACCGAAGACAACTTTTCAGTCAACCGTTGGCCGAAGACTACCTCTTCGGTCAATGCCTGTCCGAAAACATGCTGTGCTAGGCCGAAGAGGACTCTTTGGTCTTTGGTTGGCCGAAGAGTACTCTTTGGTCTTTGGTTGGCCGAAGAGTACTCTTTGGTCTTTGGTTGGCCGAAGAGTATTCTTTGTTCTTTGGTTGGCCGAAGTGTACTCTTTGCTCAACCGTTGACAAAAGAGTACATGCACTGACATATACTCTGAAAACCCAGTGCTCATTCTTTTAACATACAAAAATGTTCCTAAATTTCAAATTGTTCGTGACTTTAAAAAAGTTTACATTTTTCTAAATATTTAATAGATTTAAAAATATCTTACCTTTATAAAGAAGTTTCTGAATTTGTATATTATTTGTGAATTTGCAAAAAATGATAATTTCAAATAAGTTCACAGATTTGAAGAAGGTTAATGAATTTAAAAAAAATCAACTAGAAATATGTTCATGAGTGTGAAAACTCCACGAATTTAAAAAATGTTTGTAAATTCTTAAAATTTTACAAAATTGAAAAAGTTTATAAAAATGGAAAAAGTGTGT
Source organism: Hordeum marinum (assembly GCA_022496015.1). Lineage (NCBI taxonomy): Eukaryota > Viridiplantae > Streptophyta > Magnoliopsida > Poales > Poaceae > Hordeum > Hordeum marinum. The sequence continues at coordinate 73,945,572 of CM039678.1, read as the reverse complement.
GCATTTTAGAACTTTCCCGAAATTTAAAAGAAAAAAGTATGAAAATATTCTTCAAATGAAAAGGATCTCAAATTTGTGCAAAATTCAAAAAAAATAAAAACAAAAATTGGAAAAGATCCATACATTAAAAAATAGAAAGAAGAAAAAACAAAAACCTCCCCCTTCATCTCAAACTAAAAAATAAACTTTCTTGCATCACATGGACATCATATTCATCTTAAAAAAGAAAAGGCCTAGATAAACTATTTTCGAAAGGAAAAAGAAAAAAAGCTCACTTTCATCTTCTAAGTAGTGAAGTTACAAGGCCAATCAGCAGGCATCATGTGGCATAGCTGGTTTTGTCGTGCCTTCATGAGTTTAGTAAGATGTCTTGTGACACTATAAACTTTTCTCAATTTTGTATTTTTTTAAGAATTTATAAACATTTTTAAATTCTTGGAGTTTTCACACTCATGAACATATTTCTAGTTCATGACTTTTTTAAAATTCATTAACCTTCCTCAAATCTGTGAAGTTATTTTAAATTCTCATTTTTTGCAGATTCACAAATAATATACAAATCCAGGAACTTCTTTAAAAAGGTAAGATATTTTTAAATTTATTAATTTTTTAGGAAAATGTAAACTTTTTTAAAGTCACGAACAATTTGAAATTTATGAACATTTTTGTATGTTAAAAGAATGAGCACTGGGTTTTCAGAGTATATGTTAGTGCATGCACTCTTTGGTTAACGGCTCTTTGGCCAACCAATGACCAAAGAGTACTCTTCGGCCAACGGTTGACCAAAGAGTCCTCTTCGCCCCAGCACAACAGGTTTTCGGTCATCCATTAACCAAAGAGGTAGTCTTCGACCAACAGTTGATCAAAGAGTGCTCTTCGATCAACGGTTGACCGACGGGGTTCTACTTTTATAATTTTTACAATAGGCCTGCTAGTTTTTGAATTTGTTCTAAAAAACTTGCTAGTTTCAAAACAATTTTTTTGTTTTTTCACCAGTCTTTCTTCGCTTTTGCATGACAAACAATTCGCGAAAAAACACATTTTCTATTATCTTTTTGTGAGAGGCACGATTTTGCTTTCGCGACTGTGCCTCTCGGAATGTGAAGAAACGAGTTTTCTATTTTTTCGTGAGAGGCACGGTTTAGCTTTCGCGAGATGCATGATTTTGCTTTTGCAAGAGGCACGGCCATGCCTGTCGGATAGAAAAACCCGTGCTTTCTGGGTTTTTTTGCGAGAGGCATGGTTTTAGTCCCGTGAGTGCATGTCGGAAATAGATATTTTTTTGATTTGCCGTAAGGGGCACGGTTTTGCCTTCGCGAGAGGCATGCCGTAAGGGGCGCGTTTTTTTCCTGTTTTTTTCGTGAAAAAAAGTTTGTCAAAACAAATCAACATAGGATCTAGTTTTAAAGATCTCGATGCTAGGAACCTAACGATGAAAATGGTTTGAGATTTGAATGCATGGTTTAAAAAATAAAACGTTCTAAAAATATGAATCTATGAAAAAACTCTCATGTTGCAACAAGTGACACACATGCAACACGTCAATTGCCACAATCTAAAAAGATGGGCATGATATATAAAAAGAGTACTCCTCAGTGATTTCGTTTCATCCTAGACGCCCCTATTGTGTGAAAACCCTGTTCGCCGCTCTCTGCGGCGAATTCTAGACGCTTCGCGCACAAGGTGCGAGCCAGCGACTGGATGGGCCGGCCCATTTACAACGCTTATTAGGTATCTGGTTTTGGGAACCTTCTAGGTCCAAACCGGTTTTGATCGGTTTGGAAACCTTCTAAAGGTTTCCTGAATCAGTTTTTTTTGGATTTTCTATTCTTTTCCTTTTTTGGTTTTCTGGTTTATTTTTTATTTCCCTTCTTTTTTTCGTTCGTTTATAGAAAACTATAAAAGAAAAAGTATTTTTACAAAAAAGTTTGCGTTCTTGAAATTTTGTTCAGAATTTCAGAAAATGTTCACCATTACAAAATTTGGTCTTATATGCAAAAAATGTTCACGATTACACACTTTGTTGTGAAATTCGAAAACACTTCATGTTTCCAAGATTTATTCCTATGTTTCAAAAAAAAGTTTCAAAAGTTACAGTTTTGTTCACCTATTCAAAAATATTTCGACATTTAAAAAAATTCCCTTTTTTAAATTTGATTGCAGATTCACAAAAAACATGATTTCAAAATGTGTTCGCCATTTTAAAAAAGGTTTAATTTTTCGTGTTCAATTTCACAAAAAATCTTTTTCAAAAAATATTCATGTTCGCAAAATTTGTTCTCAAATTATTAAAATGTTTGGGAGAATTTTATAATATGTTCTTAATTTCGGTAAATGATTCATGTTTTTTGAAATTCGTTCGTGTTTCCAAAAACTATTCACGTTTATTTCTAGGATTTAGGAATTCTGTTCACATTTTCAAAAAAATGTTTAAGTTTTTTAAATTATGTTCATGTTTTTATATTTTTTCAGAATTTCAATATCTTGTCGATGTTTCTAAGATTTTTTCCAATTTGACGAAAAAATGGAATATTTAAATTTGTTTATTCTTTAAAACAATTGTGGATATTTCTTCTATATAATTTCAGAAATTTGTACACGTTATTCAAACATAATTCAAATGTTAAAAATGTTTTTTATTCCTATAATTTTTAAGGTTTTCATAAACTCTTCAATTTTTCTAAAAATTTCATGTTTTTTGTGTAGAAATTCACATTTTTTCACATTTTCAAAATTTTCTCACGTTTAAAATAATTATTATAAATTCAGAAAAAATGGAATTTCTAAACCTTGTTCAATATTTCAAGATTGTTCACAAACTCGATTGTTCAAATTTTGTAAAATTGTTCGTGTTTGTCAAAAAAAGTTTAGAATTTTAAATAATTGTTCAACATTTTTGGAAAAATATTTGGATATGTTATTGTAATTATTTCTCAAGCGTTTGCGGTGCCAATTACTCACTTAGAGGCATCATGTGTGTTGGCTTGCTACAAGCGCTATATAGCAAAGGTTCCGAGTTGGATCGCTGGTTCTGCGTGCTTTTTATTTTTACACCGATCGCTACAGTGCCACCAAAATGGCTGGCTCACATGCGCTGCCCGCCTGTGCGAACTCCGCCGATCTGTCGCACCGAGCGGTAGATAGGAGGTTCCCATATGGACCCGCTTACAGCGAGATGTTCCTTTATCTTTGAGGTGGCCTTTATGTTTACAACTTGTTCCTTTATTTTTAATTAAAGAACGAGAGACTAAGACTTTTTTTTGCAAGGAGAGAGATTAAGCCTCGCTAAACGAGAGTGGTGTTTTGCCTCGTAGGTGTAGATACACCTATTATTAAATATATATAAAAAAACATCTTAAAATGTTAAAAAATGTCAAAAGAATATTTCGAGTGTATATTCGGACAATCTATGTTCTCACACAAAGTTTTGCAAAGAAAGAATATATTTGAAATGTACAAAAAGAATTAAAAAATGTCTCATCAATATCTATAATCAAGCATCGAGAATTTGCTTTTTTTACACAAGCCATAAAAAAGTCTGTTTTCACCAAAACTTTGTGCGCGAACATATAATGTCCAGATATACACGCGGAATTTTTGTTTCGATTCTTTTAACTTCTTAAAACGTGTATTTAGACAATAGGTGTATCTACACCTATGAGTCAAAGTGAATTACCCTCACTAAACACACTTTAGATTTATCTTTAGGACACAACTTATTAGGGAGGGGCCGGAACTGGAAGCCTAAAAATCATGGGATAGATACGAAAATCCATTTTTGAGCCCAGACTCAGCTACACCCCCCGCTGAGTAACAAAATCAAAACAAATACTAAAAAAATTCCAACATTTTTTGGGTGGTGCATAATTTCATGCGTGAGGTTTACTCCAATTTTTTTATCATATCATTTGAACATCTGAGCAGCTCTCGGCAAAAGTGTCTAAATTTTTTTACTGTTCACGCACTGTTTTGACCCGATTTGTTTTTTTTTGCTGCGAGATGTGACGGGGTTTATACCCCCGGGTAGGCCAAAGTGACGGGGTGTTCCCCTCCCCTCTTTGAAGAAAAACCAGGTGACCGGCTGGTCAAGGCCGGCTGGAAGACGAGCGAGGCCAGTCGGCCCCGGCAGGCGCCTCGCTCGGCTGATCAAGCAGCCGGGCGGGCCCTCGGTCGGCTGGTCAAGCAGCCAGTTGCCCGCGAGCCGGCCCCCGTCATTGACTTTGGGACGGACACGCCCTGTCCGTCCCTCTGCTCACGAGTACGACGACGCGACTGGCGGGACGGGCGACCCTGTGGCTATAGTGGTCGCTTACGCATCGTCCCTCATGGCTACAGTTCAACCGTCAGGACCGCTGACCCCGGTGAGCGCGACCGGGCAGGGGAACAGTGCCGGCACGTCTTGGCCACTCGATGGCCTGTCCCGGCGTGGCTATAGTGCCACCGGTCGTACCGACAACCTCGGCCGGCTGTCGCTAAACGACGCCTCCCCAGGCGGCCCGTGCGGGGGCAGGTGGGCGAGGACCAATCGCGGTGCCCGCCGGCGGGGCCCATTGGGGATGGAACCGCTCGGGCGGCGGGCCCCGCCCACGACGAGACGACACGAGCCGCGGGACCCTTTGGCCGGGCAGAGAGGCTGCCAGCCGGGTCCCTCCACCCTCGTACCTAAATCATATTGTAAGAGCCGGGGGGTTGGCCTATAAAACCCCCCGAGCCCCCCATGCAACGGGGATGGACGGGGGCACACATAGACACACGAACGGAACCCTAGGAGCACCTCTGCTCCTCTCTTCCTCCTCCAAACACAGCTCTAGGAGCACCTCTGTATTCCTATCCACCCATCCAACGAATCCAAGCAGGACTAGGGGTATTACCTCCCACGGAGGGCCCCGAACCTGGGTACATCGCGTGTCTCCACCTTCTTGTACCCAATCTCGCACCCGGAGCCCACCTGCGTCCTCTGGCCCCAACACCACCGATAAGCCACCCTATGGCATCTGTCGTGAGAAAACGAGCCGGCTCGCCGCCACACGCCGCCGCATGGAAGCGGCGCAGCGGGAATACGCCTCCTCTTACAGCCTTACCCCGGCTGGCGCTGAGCCTAGCCGGCGTGGGGCTGTGCGCGACCGAGGCCGCGTGGTCGCCGAAATCCTCGGCGGCAAAATGCCCGTCTATGACACCCCCGCAGCTAACCTGCGGGCCCTCAAGGCGGCCTACGAGGAGTTGGCCACCTTGGAGGGCGAAGAGCGTGCCGCTCACGAGCACCACATCAAGGAGCTCATCGATGCAGCTGATGCACATCAGCATCAACTCGCGCCAGGCGGCACAGCTATTGAAGGCCCCCGGCCCGAGCGCGAGGGCACGGGAACCGCCAGCCGCCCGACGGCCCAGTACTCCTGTTCCCCTCGCGTCTCCGGCCGCTGGGTCGAGGTAAACAACCCCCGGCCCTCTCGGATGCCGGGGAGTGAACCGCCGGCTGTTAGCAGCCGGCGCACCAACGAGCCGCCTCGTAGCGACCGCCACCACGTAGAGCTGACATCCGGCAGCCGGCGTAGCCAGACGCACACACCGCCTCCGCGACGCGGATCGCGGCAATCAACGCCGCCCACCATCCGTCCCGAGCTCTCAGTCCGGCTCGGGCCACGCGTCCCCCGCAGCAAGGACGATGCTCGCAACCACATCGACCAATTCGCGCAATCTGCCCTCCTCAAGGAGGAGGGCTCGATTGACCCGGCTTGTTTTGGCCCTCAGATCCGCACCGAGCCATTCCCGAAGGGCTTCACGCTCCCCAGGGACATCCTGAAGTACAACGGGGCCGCCAAGCCAGAGGACTGGCTGATCGACTACACCACCACAGTGGGCATCGCCAGGGGAAACAAACGCGTGGCCGTCCGCTACGACCCCCTCATGCTCATCGGCTCGGCCCGCACCTGGCTCAACAACCTAGCGGTCGGCAGCATCAACACGTGGACGGACTTCGAGGAAGCCTTTGTCTGCAACTTCACCGGCACCTACAAGCGGCCCGGCCAGCCCCACGAACTTGCCATGTGCGTTCAGGGGCCGGACGTCTCTCCGCGACTACCTCACCCGATGGACCGAGCTCTGCAACTCCTGCGAGGGAGTGCATGAGGTGCAAGCTGTGCAATACTTCATCGAGGGCTGCCGGGACGGCACCCCTCTTAAGCACAAGCTCCTGTGCTCCGAGCCGGCCACGTTGGCCAAGGTCATGACCAAGGCAGACAAGTACGCCATGGCCGACTCGGCCATCCGGGTCAAACGACCCCGCCGACCAAGGCGACAACGACGCCGATTGCGACCCGGCCGGCTGCCGACAACCGGCAGTCGCAGAACAACAATCACAAGAATGACCAGCCGGATCCCCGCTATGGGAGCCGGAAGGTCAATACTGTCAAGGATCAAGAGCCGACTGCCCAGCCCTCCGGCCAGCGCCAGCGCACCGGCAAGGCTTCCTGGCAGCCGAAGCTCACCTTCGAGCAAATGCTTGATCTCCCATGCAAGAATCACTCGGGGGACAAATCCTCCACGCACACGCTCCGGCAGTGTAGCTTCTCATAGCGATTGGCCCGGGGGACGGCCTCCCGGATCCTCCCATGCCGCCAGCCCGTGCGCCGGCCCCGGCCCAAGCTGTCGCCCCGGCATCGGCAACGGCCCTAAGCGACGGTCGCCTGATCGACCAGTACCCCAACCAAGATGGTTGCTACGTCGTCTTCACCAGTGAAGAGACGGGCAAGCACACGGAGCGCCGGCTCCGCCGTGAGGTGAACGCCACCATGCCGGCAACTCCCTAGTTCATGCATTGGTCGGAGAAGCCGGTCACGTGGAGCCAGACCGACCATCCCGCGGTAATGCCAAATCCCTACAGCTACGCCTTGGTCCTCGACCCCACCATCGCCACCAAAGATCGAGCCTGCCGCTTCACGCGGGTGCTAATAGATGGTGGCAGCAACATCAATATCCTCTACCTTGACATGATGCACAAGCTAGGGCTCAAGATAGAAGACCTACAGGCGAGCCGGACGGTCTTTCACGGCATCATGCCTGGAAAGTCTTGCTCCCCTATAGGCAAGATCACGCTCGATGTCCTCTTCGGCGGGCCAGGCCACTTCCGCCGCGAGCCAGTACTGTTCGAGGTCGTGGACCTCGCAAGTCCCTACCACGCACTGCTAGGTCGGCCAACTCTAGTCAGCTTCATGGCGGTCCCGCACTACGCCTACCTCAAGCTCAAGATGTCGGGCCCCAAGGGAATCATCACCGTCAAAGGCGACTACAAGATGTCGCCCGAATGTGCTCGAGACGGTAGCCGGCTGGCCGAGGCCTTGGAAATCGCCGAGGAGAAGCGGCAGCTCGACCGGTTCATGGCCCTTGCCGCCAGCCAGTTGGCCATGCCGGCCCCTCCCTCGCAGTCCGTCGGCGAGGCCTCCTTCCAGCCATCCAAGGACACCAAGAAAATCCCGCTCGACCCGGCCAACCCGGCTCAGTGCGTCACGATTGGCTCCCGCCTTAACAACATATAGGAAGGCGAGCTCGTCGACTTCCTCCATGAGAATTGGGACATCTTCACATGGTCCCCCAAGGACATGCCGGGTGTTCCGAGGAAGTTCGCCGAGCACAAACTACACGTCCGACCGGACGTCAAGCCAGTCAAGCAACCCCTACGCCGCTTCTCCGAGGAGAAGAGGCGCACTATAGGAGAAGAGATCGCCCGGCTGCTCGCGGCCGGGTTCATCATGGAAGTGTTCCACGCGGACTGGCTGGCCAACCCGGTCTTGGTGCTGAAGAAAAACAAGACCTGGCGCATGTGTATCGACTACACCAGCCTGAATAAGGCATGCCCCAAGGACCCATTCACCCTGCCACAGATCGATCAAGTTATCGACTCCACGGCCGGCTACGACTTGCTGTCCTTCTTGGACGCCTATTCCGGCTACCACCAAATCAAGCTAGACCCAGAAGACCGGCTCAAGACCTCCTTCATCACGCCCTTTGGGGCGTACTGCTACATCACCATGTCCTTCAGCCCGAAGAACGCAGGCGCCACCTTCCAACGGTGCATGCAAAAGTGCCTCCTGCCTCAGATAGGTAGGAACGTCCACATCTACATCGACGACATCATCGTCAAAACCAAGAAGCACTTCAGCCTCCTCGACGACCTCCAAGAGACCTTCGCGAACTTGCACGAATACAAGATCAAGCTTAACCCGGAGAAATGTGACTTCGGCGTTCCCGCCGGTCAACTCTTGGGTTTTTTCGTGTTCGCCCGCAGCATCGAAGCTAACCCCAAGAAGATCCGCGCGATCGAGCGCATGCCAAAGCCGACCCGACTCCGCGACGTCCAGAAGTTCACTGGCTGCCTTGCCTCGCTCAGCCGGTTCAGTAGCCGGTTGGGAGAGAAGGCCCTGCCCCTCTACGGGCTCCTTCGCAAGACAACTCTCATCGAGCTAGGTCAAACCAAGAAGCCGGGCACCTTCGACTGGCCCGACGAGGTGGATGAGGCCTTTCGCGGCCTCAAGAAGGCTCTCACCCGCGCACCAATCTTGGTTGCGCCGGCTGAGAAGGAACCACTGCTCGCGTACGTCACTGCGACGGCCCGGGTCGTCAGCGTCGTGCTAGTGGTCGAACGGCCGGAGGAGGGCAAGGCCTGCTGGTCTAGCGGCCCGTCTACTACCTCAGCGAGGTCCTCTCCGCGTCCAAGCAGAACTGCCCCCACTACCAGAAGATGTGCTACAACATATATTTTGCTACCAAGAAGGTCAAGCAATACTTCCAAGAGCACACCATCACCGTGATGAGCACGACCCCTCTCGGCGAAATCATGAGCGGCCGGGATTCCATCGGCCGGATTGCCAAGTGGGTGATCGCCCTCGCCGATCACGAGATCCGATACGAGCCAAGAACCACCGTCAAGTCGCAAGCATTGGCGGATTTCCTCGTCGACTGGGTGGAGACAAAGTTCGTCCCGCCTCCCCCAGACTCCACGCATTGGCGAATGCATTTCGACGGCTCGAAGATGAGGACCGGCCTGGGTGCTAGCATAGTCCTCTCCTTCCCAAAAGGTGATCAACTCAAGTACACTCTCCAAATCCACTTCGTCGCCTCCAACAACGTGGCGGAGTACGAGGCCATCGTCCATGGCCTCCGACTCGCCAATGAGATCGGCATCAGGCGCATCCTCTGTTTCGGCGACTCCGACCTCGTGGTACAACAAGTCTCTGGCGAATGGAACGCCAGGGATACCAACATGGCCAGCTACCATTTCCGCGTGCAACAACTCACCGGCTCCTTCGAGGGCTGTGAGTTCCACCATATCCCCCGAGCGGATAACGAGGCGGCGCACACGCTAGCAAAAATTGGCTCCACCCGGCAGGCCATCCCAGCCAGCGTCTCTCTCGAGCGGCTGCTCAAGCCGTCGGTCAAGCCCTCCCTAGAGTCGGAGTCAATCTTCCTGTTGGCAAGCGCCGCCAGCCCATCAACGGTGCCGGCTGCCTCCCCAGCAGCCCTGTTGCCGGCTCTCGAACCGCCGGTTGCCCAGCCGGCCCTGGTCGAACCGGCGGCTCCCGGAGCGGACGGACCCGACGACACGGTCATCACGATGGTCATCGACCGGCCAGCCCCAGGAGACGGCGAGCCAGGCCCGGGGGCTGGCCAACCGGCCCCGGGGGATCCCCAGCAGGCCTCGGGGGCTGGCGAACCGGTCTCGGGGGCTGATCAACCAGCCCCAGGAGTTCTCCGTCCGGCTGCCGTCGCGGCCCCCTCATGGGCCCAGCCCATCTTGGCATTCCTATTACGAGGCGGGCTGCCCCCGGACGAGGCTCTGGCTAGGCAGATCCAGCGGCGGGCCTCGGCTTATAGCATCATCAACAACGAGCTCGTCCACCGCAGCACCACCGGCGTCTTCCAACAGTGTGTCGAGCCAGAAAAAGGCCAAGAGATCCTTCTTGACATCCACCAGGGCGAGTGCGGGCACCACGCCGCCTCCCGGACCCTGGTGGCCAAGGCTTTCCGCCACGACTTCTACTGGCCCACGACTCTCAAGACGGCCAAGAAATTGGTCGACGAGTGTGAGGGCTGCTAGTGCTTCAGCACGCAAAGCCACCTGCCGACAACATCCCTCCAAACCATCCCCCTCTCATGGCCCTTCGCCATATGGGGGCTGGACATGGTGGGCCCCTTCAAAACCGCTCGAGGCGGCATGACACACTTGCTGGTGGCCGTGGACAAATTCACCAAGTGGATCGAAGCATGGCCCATCAAGAAGCTGGGCGACCCCACGGCCGTCCAGTTCATCGAGGACATTACAGTAAGCTACGGCGTCCCCCACAACATCATCACCGACAACGGCACAAACTTTGCCAAAGGCGCGCTCGCACGTTTCTGCTCCCAACAAGGGATCCGGCTCGACCTGGCCTCCGTCGCTCATCCGCAGTCAAACGGCCAGGTCGAGAGGGCAAACGGTCTCATCCTATCCAGCATCAGGCCCCAACTCGTGACTCCGCTTTCCAGGTCGGCCGGCTGCTGGATCGACGAGTTGTCAGCCATCCTCTGGAGTCCCAGGACCACCCCGAACCGTTCAACCAGCTACACCCCGTTCTTTCTCGTGTATGGGTCTGAGGCGATCATCCCCACCGACATCGAATTCAACTCACCTCGAGTCGCCCTGTACACTGAGAAGGATTCCAAGGAAGCAAGAGAAGACAACATCGACTTGCTTGAGGAGGCTTGTGAGCTAGCCTTGAGCCGGACGACAATCTACCAACAGAAGCTCCGACATTATCACAACAAGAGGATCCGATCGCTCTCATTCCGTGAGGAGGACCTGGTCCTCAGACGGATCCAATGAACCGCCGGTCAGCATAAGCTGTCCTCCCCATGGGAGGGCCCGTTCATCATCAACAAGGCACTACACAACAATGCGTACTATCTAATAGACGCCCAGAAGCCACAGAAGCGCAAGAGAGATGCCTCCGGCGAAGAAACGGAGCGTCCATGGAACGTGACACTCCTGCGCTCGTTTTACTGCTAAGGAAAAACCAATGTATGTATGTATCCCCGTCCTTTTGGTCTTATGAATGCAATGGGCGTCCCAAGCCGGCTCTTGGGGCGCGCCCCATTTCATTTATCTCGAAGCTTTCCACACTCGCTAGCTCCCCGGTCCGGCTCCCGGGCCCAGGGGCTAGCCGGCTGGACCTAGAAGCACCTCTCCACAGAAAAGACCAAGTAAATGTGAGCCGGACAAGCCTCCCCATCCTTACCAGCTACAGACCGGCACCCGGCTGTCCGGCTGACGGGGCATCGGTGCGGCAAGTTTCGGCTCGCACCAAAGGTCGAAATGGGAAAGGATCTTTTCTAGGCCCAGCCGGACCCCTTGCCCTTCACAGAAGTCCCGAAGGTGCTCGTGGCCTTCGGGTCGGCCGCCTTGCCCTTCACAGCGGCCTCCTCGGTCTCCGACGTCTCGCTGCTCGAGTCGGTGCTCTCGTCGGCAACTTCGGCATCGTCCGGACCCTAGGGGATGTCGAAGGAGTCCTCGGGCAGCGGCTCACCGTCTTCTCCAAGGGGCGGCAGGAACTCATCCGCGTCGACATACGACGCGAGTTCGTTCGCCCGTAGGACAAGGGCTGGCTCGCGAGCCTCCCGCTCTGCGGCCGACACTTCCTACATCATCGCCAGCCGAGCGAGATCCACTCCCCGGTACCATGAAGTGACAAACCGGAGTGCCATCTGCGCTCCGGCTCGGGGAGCCGAGGCCTTCCAGGCCTCGAGGCGGGGGACGGCGTGTTCGAGCCACAGGGCCACGCGGTCCGTTGGAGCTCCGCTGTGGCCCGGTCACAACACGGCGATAACCTCCTTGCCGGCGGTCTTGAGCCGCTCCACGCTCCGCTCGAGATGGGTCATCCGCATCTCGACGGCGAGCCCGATCTCATCCACATCCCATGGGGCGTGCTCATCAATGGAGTGGCCGTACCCCCGGAGGTGCTCCTGGTGCTCCTCAACGGCCCGCGCGTCACGGTGATGGGTCTCCAGGAACCGCACCGAGGGGAGGAAGGGAAGAAGATAAGGAAACCAGATGAAGCACAAAGAGGCGGCAAGCAGAAGGCAACCAATCGGAAAAGAAAGAAACAAGCGCTTACCTTCGATTGCATCATCCATGCTGATGGCGAAGTTGAGCGCTGCCGCCTGCTCGGCTGCCCGAGCCGCTTCCGAGGCGGCAAGAGAGCCCTTGGCCTCCTCAAGCGACTTCTCGAGGCAGGTCACCTCGCTTTGAAGGGCGGCAGTCCTCAAGGCGGCGTCAGCCGCCTCCTTGACGGCCGCCTCCCGGGCCGCCACCTCCTTCGCCGCCTCGGCCTTGAGCCTGTCGCGGACCGCCTCGCCGTCGGCCAGCAGCCCGGCCAGCCGGACCGTTTCCTGCGTGGCCGCCTGGACATCCCGCGCCAGCCGGTCCCGCTCGGCGGCAAGCCCGATCTTCGTCTCCCGAAGGGTGGCCAGCTCGACTACATAGAACAACCAACATCAGCATACGGCAACAGCCGCTGACTCCCGGGGGCTATACGCCCCCTCCCACAAGGGTGTAACTTACCTTGTACGCGTGCCAGCTCCTCCTCCAGGCGGTAGAAGCCATACTTGCCGCGATCGTGGATGGCGACCACCTCCGCAAAAAGCTTCTGCCGCAGGGAGGTCCTCGCTTGTGGCAAAGGAAACAAAAGTCAAGAAAATGCTCAAAGGAGATCCGGCCCGACTGCCCATCAGCCGGTCAGCCATCCCGCATCTCGGGGGCTACACCTAGTGGGTGCGCTTGTGCGCCCCCATTGAAAACTCATGAGAGAAGAAGTCGCCTTACCTTGGCGCGCCGAAGGGCGGCGTCTGCCGCCTCCGCGAACCGGGCCAGGTCCTGCCGGCACCGATCCAGGACACTTCCTAGGTCGGCAAGGGAGGGAACCGGGCCGCCTGCTGGGGGAGCCGGCAGGGCCAGCTCACTCGCCAGCGCGTCCCAGTCCCGGCAGACCTCCTGCATCGACCGCAGGACTCTCCAGGCCCGGCCGCTGCTATCACCCAGACTCGCTGCGGATCCAGCCGCTAGGGGCGGGTTGATAACAGCGAGGGATCGGGAGTCGCCTCCCGCCAGCCCCATGCCGGGCGCCGCTGCCGCCTCACCTGCCGGTTGCTCCGGTGCGTCGGTCGCGCCGAAGGGCCGCTCCACCTCCATAACGACCGCCTCCGAAGGCACCTCCAGCATCGCCTCTAGTGCTGGCGGGATCACCCCCTCCCTGGCCGGCTCGGGAGCCGGCGGGGTCATCTCCGGCACTTCATGTCGAGCCGCCTCGGGGGCCGGCTCCGTCGCCCGCTCCCGCGCGGGTGAAGGCGGCGGCAGATCCATGGTCGTGTCTCGCGGCTCGCTGAAGGGGGGCCTTGACATGCGGGTGGACTCCGCCGCTGAGTTCGAGGCCCGCGGCGGCTCGGTTGCCCCTCTACGCCACCAGCTGCTTGAAGTTCCAGAGCATGCGGCCCCTCCCCGCGTGCCAGACCGGGAGGCTCGCAGCTTCGCGAGCCTCCTCTTCTCCACCCTCTGGGTGGCCGCATGCTCATGAGTCAGCCGGCCGGTGGCGGCCGCCTGCGCTTCGGGCGCCCCCTCCTCTTGGAGCTCGATGAGGTCATTGCGGCATCCAAGCCCTGGTCATCGACTGGCTCGCAAGATGAAAACAAGAACAAAACAAGGAAAGAAACGCAGAGGACTTACGCGACGACGAGGGGCAAGGCCCGCTTGGCATGAGGCATCGGCTTCCGCGCAGCCACCTTATCCCGCTTCGGGTCGGGCGGTGGAGCCCCCGCCCCCCCGGGTCGGCCTTTTCCCCCTGCCGGCCGGCTCAACGACCGGGCCTCGAGGCGGGCGCTCCTCGCTCCTCCGGTCCGTTCGCGCTGCAGGAGAAGGTCCATTAAGGATCATCAGCTCATCGTCATCGTCATCGTCGTCGTCCGTCCAATCGCGAATGGTGGGACCAAGAGGGAACTCACCCGCTCCGCCGGGTCCCCCGGCTGCTCCGGACCCTCCGGCTCCGCTGGGGGCGCCGCCTCGCGGCCCCGCCGGCTCATCGGCCTCCTCGGAGGAGTCCACACCCTCTTCCGTGGGACCCCCCGTCAGGAAGTCCCGGGAGTCGAAGTCCGCCCGCTCCGCCTCAAAGATCTACAGATGCGGGCCGTCAGGGGTGTTCTGTCGCACCAGCCGCTGCGGTCAGCACCCCGTCATAAGTTCTCCAGCCGGCTGCCGGCTGGGGATATCAAGCAAAAGACAAACCCCTACAAGAAGACTTACCAGGGGGCGGTTGATATGGTCATACGACTCCATGCCAAACGACCATGAGGCGGGCTTCAGCTTGAACGTCGTGAGGGCGTTCACCCGCTTCGCCACCTGGGGCGGCGTCAGCTCCATGGTGGACTGCCGGCAGGGGTCATGCCGGCCTGATATGTCGCAGATCCGGTGCGGCCTCATCCGGAGAGGCGACACCCGGTGCAATATGAAGGCCGCCACCAAATCCGAAGCAACCAGCCCCTCAGAGCTCTTTAGCTCCCCGAGCCGACTAAGCTCCTCCAGAGCGACGTCGTGCGGGGCCGACCCCAGCCAGTTCTGCTGGGACGACTGGCGGTCCTCGAACGGCGGTAGTCCGATCTAGTTCGTCGCCGAGTAGACATTCCGCACATAGAAGAATGTGTGGTGCCACCCCTTGACGGAGTCAATCAAAGAAAGGGGAGGGAAGCGGGCAACGCCGCGGCAACACACTACGGTGCCCCCGCACGCGTTGTTGATCAACGGCTTGAGAGAGAAAAGCACGTTGAAGAGGCCAAGAAAAGGAAGAACTCCCACATACCCCTCGCACAACGTGACGAAGGCAGAGAGATACAAGATGGAGTTGGGACCGAGATTGTGGGGTTGAAGGTCGAAGGTTTCCAGAAAGAGGCGGAAGAAGTTGCTTACCGGGAGCGTGAAGCCTCGGGAGAAGTGCCAAAGGAACACTACTCGTTCCCCTGCCTGCGGCACTGGCACCAGCTCGCCGCCCGGCGCACGAGCAGCCACCCGCTCGGGCGGCGGCAGCATCCGCGCCTTGCGCAGCTCCGTGATTTTGGCATCATTGACGAAGGATCTGTTGGAAATATGCCCTAGAGGCAATAAGTAAAGTGTTTATTATTATATTTCCTTATTCATGATAATCGTTTATTATCCATGCTATAATTGTATTGAATGGAAACACATTGCATGCGTGGGTAAATAGACAACACTGTGTCCCTAGTATGCCTCAAGTGAACTAGCTCGTTAATCAAAGATGGGCAAGGTTTCCTAGCCATTGACATGTGATGTCACTTGATAACGGGATCACATCATTAGGAGAATGATGTGATGGACAAGACCCAAACTACAAAACATAGCATATGATCGTGTCAGTTTATTGCTACTGTTTTCTGCATGTCAAGTATATGTTCCTATGACCATGAGATCATGCAACTCACGGACATCGGAGGAGTGCCTTGTGTGTATCAAACGTCGCAACGTAACTGGGTGACTATAAAGGTGCTCTACAGGTGTCTTCGATGGTGTCTGTTCAGTTGGCATGGATCGAGACTAGGATTTGTTACTTCTGTGTGACAGAGAGGTATCTCAAGGCTCACTCGGTAATACAACATCACAACAAGCCTTGCAAGCAATGTGGCTAAGTGTTAGTCATGGGATCTTGTGTTACGGAACGAGTAAAGAGACTTGCCGGTAACAAGGTTGAACTAGGTATGGAGATACCGACGATCGAATCTCGGGAAGTAACATACCGAAGAACAAAGGGAACATCATACGGGATTAATTGAATCCTTGACATAGAGGTTCGACCGATAAAGATCTTCGTAGAATATGTAGGAACCAATGTGGACATCTAGGTCCCGCCATTGGTTATTGACCGTAGAGGTGTCTCGATCATGTCTACATAGTTCTCCAACCCGCAGGGTCTACACACTTAAGGTTTGGTGACGTTTTGGTAGTATAGAGTTCTGTATGGTGGTGATCAAAGTTTGTTCGGACTCCCGGATGAGATCCTGGACGTCATGAGGAGCTTCGGAATGGTCTGGAGGTAAATATTCATATATAGGAAGTCCTGTTTTGGTTGCCGGAAAAGTTCCGGGCTTATCGGTAGTGTACCGGGAGTGCCGGTAGTGTACCGGGAGACCTCCAGGAGGGGTATTTCGACCCAAGAGGCTTCATGGGCTGTGAGAGAGTGAATATCAGCCCTTAGTGGGCTGGTGGAAACTCCCACACAAGGCCCATGTGGCTGGAGAAGAAAACCCAAAAGGAAAAAGGTGGAAAAAGGAAAAAAGGAAAAAAAGATGAATCCTAATCCTACTAGGAGTGGAGGAGGTGGACTCCTCCTCTCCTAGTTTGGCCAAAGCCTAGATGGCTTGGAGGCCAAGCTGACTCCTCTCCTCCTCTCCTCCTATATATACTACTGGATTTCTAGGGTTTTGGACTTGATTTTCAGCCACGTGCAAACCCTAATCTCTAGTGCATAGTTTCTCCTCTAGATTGGATTTCTGCAGTGCTTAGGCGAAGCCCTGCCGGAATTGCTCCACCACCATTGCTGGAGCGCCGTCACGCTGCCGGCGAACTCTTCTACCACTCCGCTCTCTCTTGCTGGATCAAGACGGCGGAGATCGTCATCAAGCTGTACGTGTGCTGAACGCGGAGGTGCCGTCCGTTCGGCGCTAGATCGGAAGGATCGTGATCAAGCTCGTGGGACAGATCGTGATTAGTTCGCGGGACGGATCGTGATTGGATCACAGGATGCACGGCGATTTGGATCGTGAAGACGTTCGACTACACCAACCGCGTTACTTAACGCTTCCCGCTTAGCGATCTACAAGGGTACGTAGATCCACTCTCCTCTCGTAGATGCTCATCACCATGGATAGATCTGCGTGTGCATAGGAATTTTTTTGTTTCCCATGCAACGTTCCCCAACAGTGGCATCATGAGCTAGCTCTATGTTTAGATGAGATCTCGAGTAGAACACAAGAGGTTTGTGGGCGTTGATGCTTAGATTGCTTCCTCCCTTGGTCGGATTTTGGTTCAGCGGTATTGTGAGATGAAGCGGCCCGGACCAACATTACTCGTACGCTTAAGAGAGACCGGTTCCCTCGACCGCAACTTGTTGCTCAGATGGCTTGCGGGTGCCAGTTTCTCTTGGATCGGATTCGACAAAGGCGGTCCTTGAGAAGGTTGAAAAGCAACTAGTGTATCACCGTTGTGGTTTTTGCGTAGATGACAATTGTTCTTGCTAGATACCCATAGCAGCCACATAAAACATGCAACAACAATTAGAGGACGTCTAACTTGTTTTTGCAGGGTATGTTGTGATATGATATGGCCAATTACATGATGTGATATATGTGATGTATGAGATGATCATGTGATGTATAGATTATCACGACTTGCATGTCGATGAGTACGGCAACCGGCAGGAGCCATAGGGTTGTCTTTAATTATTGTATGACCTGCGTGTCAATCATTAAGTGCTATGTAATGCTTTACTTTATCGCTACGGTAGCAATAGTAGTAGAAGCATGTTGGCCGCGACAACCCCGATGGCGACACATTGATGGAGATCAAGATGATGGAGATCATGGTGTCGTGCCGGTGACGATGGAGATCATGCTGGTGCTTTCATTATGGAGATCAAAAGCACAAGATCATGGCCATATCATGTCACTTATGATTTGCATGTGATGTTAATCCTTTTATGCACCTTGTTTTGCTTAGAACAACGGTAGCATTATAAGGTGATCCCTCATTTAATTTCAAGATAAATTATGTTCTCCCCAAGTGTGCACCGTTGCGAAAGTTCGTCGTGTCGAGACACCACGTGATGATCGGGTGTGATAGACTCTACGTTCACATATACAACGGGTGCAAGCCAGTTTTGCACGTGCAGAACACTCGGGTTAAACTTGACGAGCCTAGCATGTACAGACATGGCCTCGGAACACAAGAGACCGAAAGGTCGAACATGAGTCATATAGTAGATATGATCAACATAATGATGTTCACCATTGAAGCCACCTTAACTCACGTGATGATCGGACTTGAGTTGGTGAATTTGGATCATGTGACACTTAGATGAACTGAGGGATGTCAATTTGAGTGGGAGCTTTAGTAATTTGATTAACTAAACTCATTATCTTGAACAATAGTCTAAGTAACCTTTGCATATTTATGTTGTAGATCAATGGCTCTCGCAGTAGCACCCCTGAATTTTAATGCATTCCTAGAGAAAGCTAAGTTGAAAGAAGATGTAAGTAACTTTGTTGATTGGGCCCGTAATCTGAGGATTATCCTCACGGCTTCCCAGAAACAGTATGTCCTAGATGCACCGCTTGGTGACCAACCAGAAGACATGACCTCCGAAGACGTTAAGAATGTTTGGGAGGTTCGTGCTGGAGACTACTCAATAGTTCAGTGTGCAATATTGTATGGCTTAGAACCGGGACTTCAAAGATGTTTTGAACGTCATGGAGCATATGAGATGTTCTAGGAGTTGAAGTTTATCTTTCAGAAGAATGCCCGGATCGAGAGGTATGAGACCTCCGATAAATTCTATGCTTGCAAGATGGAGGAGAATGGGTCTATCAGTGAGCACATACTCAGAATGTCTGGGTATTCAAATCTTCTAGCGGAGTTGGGAATTACCCTTCCGCCAGAGGCAATCACTGGCAGAGTTCTTCAATCACTGCCACCTAGTTACAAGAGCTTTGTAATGAACTATAACATGCACGGGATGAACAAGTCAGTCGCCGAGCTGTTTGTGATGCTGAAAGTCGCTAAGTCTGAAATCCAAAAAGAACAACAAGTGTTGATGGTCAATAAAACCACTAGTTTCAAGAAAAATGGCAAGGGCAAAGGCAAGAAGGGTAAAACCAAGAAGGATGGAAAAACAGTTGCTACTCCTACAAAGAAGCCTAAGCATGGACCTGAGCCAGAAACTGAGTGCTTTTATTGCAAAGGAACTGGTCACTGGAAGCAGAACTGCCCCAAGTACCTGGCTGACAAGAAGGCGGCCAACGATAAACAAGGTATATATGATATACATGTTATTGATGTGTACCTTACTAGCTCTCGTAGTAGTGCCTGGGTATTTGATATCGGTTCGGTTGCTAACATTTGCAACTCAAAGCAGGAACTACGGAATAAACGAAGGCTGGCGAAGGACGAAGTGACGATGCGCGTGGGAAATGGTTCCAAGGTTGATGTGATCGCCGTCGGCACGCTCTCTCTTCGATTACCATCGGGATTAGTGATGAACCTGAATAATTGTTATTTAGTGCCTGCGTTAAGCATGAACATTATATCTGGATCTTGTTTATTGCGAGACGGTTACTCATTTAAATCAGAGAATAAAGGTTGTTCTATTTATATGAGTAATATCTTTTATGGTCATGCACCCAATGTTAAGGGTTTATTCATATTGAATCTTGATAGTGACGACACTCATGTTCATAACATTGATGCCAAAAGATGTAGAATTGATAATGATAGTACCACTTTCTTGTGGCACTGCCGTTTAGGTCATATTGGTGTAAAACACATGAGGAAGCTCCATGCTGATGGACTTTTGGAGCCACTTGATTTTGAATCACTTGACACATGTGAACCATGCCTCATGGGCAAGATGACTAAAACGCCGTTCTCTGGAACAATGGAACGGGCAAGTGACTTATTGGAAATCATACATACCGATGTGTGTGGTCCAATGAATGTTGCAGCGCGCGGTGGATATCGTTATTTTCTCACCTTCACTGATGACTTAAGTAGATATGGGTATATTTACTTAATCAAGCACAAGTCTGAAACATTTGAAAAGTTCAAGCAATTTCAGAGTGAAGTTGAGAATCATCGTAACAAGAAGATTAAGTTCCTGCGATCTGATCGAGGAGGTGAATATCTGAGTTATGAGTTTGGCAGTCACTTAAGACAATGTGGAATTGTTTCACAATTGACACCAACCGGAACACCACATCGTAATGGTGTGTCCGAACGTCGTAATCGAACCTTATTAGATATGGTGCGTTCTATGATGTCTCTTGCTGATTTGCCACTATCGTTTTGAGGTTATGCATTAGCGACAGCTGCATTCACTTTAAATAGGGCACCATCGAAATCCGTTGAGACGACGCCATATGAACTATGGTTTGGCAAAAGGCCAAAGTTGTCGTTTATTAAAGTTTGGGGATGTGATGCTTATGTCAAAAAGCTTCAGCATGAAAAGCTGGAACCCAAAGCGGAGAAATGCGTCTTCATAGGATACCCGAAAGAGACAGTTGGGTATACCTTCTATCTCAGATCCGAAGGCAAAGTGTTTGTTGCTAAGAACGGAACATTTCTTGAGAAAGAGTTTCTCTCGAAAGAATTGAGTGGGAGGAAGATAGAGCTTGATGAGGTTATTGAACCTTTACTTCAACCAGAAAGTAGCGCAGCGCAGAAAGTTGTTTCTGTGGAACCTACGACGGTAGAAGAGGAAGTTAATGATGATGATCATGAATCTTAGGATCAACCTACTATTGAACCTCGTAGGTCGACAAGGGCGCGTACTACTCCTGAGTGGTACGACAACCCTGTCTTGGAGGTCATGTTGTTAGACAACAATGAACCTACGAGCTATGGAGGAGCAGTGATGGGCCCGGATTTTGAGAAATGGTTAGAGGCCATGAAACCCGAGATGGGATCCATGTATGAAAACAAAGTATGGACTTTGAAAGTATTACCTGAAGGGCGAAAGGACATTCCGAACAAATGGATCTTTAAGAAGAGGAACCAAGGTTTCACAAGAGGACCAGACACATAAAGAGACGCTTCAACTCCATCCGGTATTACATCGAGGAGAAGGACATAAATATTTGCAAAGTGCACACGGATCTGAATGTTGCAGACCCGTTGACTAAACCTCTTCCAAGGGCTAAACATGATCAACACCAGAACTGCATGGGTGTTCGATTCATTACCATGTAAATCACATAGTGATGTGAACTAGATTATTGACTCTAGTGCAAGTGGGAGACTGTTGGAAATATGCCCTAGAGGCAATAAATAAAGTGTTTATTATTATATTTCCTTGTTCATGATAATCGTTTATTATCCATGCTATAATTGTATTGAATGGAAACACATTGCATGTGTGGGTAAATAGACAACATTGTGTCCCTAGTATGCCTCTAGTGAACTAGCTTGTTAATCAAAGATGGTCAAGGTTTCCTAGCCATTGACATGTGATGTCATTTGATAACGGGATCACATCATTAGGAGAATGATGTGATGGACAAGACCCAAACTACAAAACATAGCATATGATCGTGTTAGTTTATTGCTACTGTTTTCTGCATGTCAAGTATATGTTCCTATGACCATGAGATCATGCAACTCACGGACATCGAAGGAGTGCCTTGTGTGTATCAAACGTCGCAACATAACTGGGTGACTATAAAGGTGCTCTACAGGTGTCTCCGATGGTGTCTGTTGAGTTGGCATGGATCGAGACTGGGATTTGTTACTCCGTGTGAAGGAGAGGTATCTCAGGGTCCACTCGGTAATACAACATCACAACAAGCCTTGAAAGCAATGTGGCTAAGTTTTAGTCACATGATCTTGTGTTACGGAACGAGTAAAGAGACTTGCCAGTAACGAGGTTGGACTAGGTATGGAGATACCGACGATCGAATCTCGGGCAAGTAACATCCCAAAGAACAAAGGGAACATCATATGGGATTAACTGAATCCTTGACATAGAGGTTCGACCGATAAAGATCTTCGTAGAATATGTAGGAACCAATGTGGACATCCAGGTCCCGCCATTGGTTATTGACCGTAGAGGTGTCTCGATCATGTCTACATAGTTCTCGAACCCGCAGGGTCTGCACACTTAAGGTTTGGTGACCTTTTGGTAGTATAGAGTTACGTATGGTGGTGACAGAAGTTTGTTCGGAGTCCCGTATGAGATCCTGGATGTCATGAGGAACTCCGGAATGGTCCGGAGGTAAAGATTCATATATAGGAAGTCCTGTTTTGGTCGCCGGAAAAGTTAAGGGCTTATTTGTAGTGTACCGGGAGACCTCCGGGAGGGGTATTTCGACCCAAGAGGCTTCATGGGCTGTGAGAGAGTGAATATCAACCCTTAGTGGGCTGGTGGAAACTCCCACACAAGGCCCATGTGGCTGGAGAAGAAAACCCAAAAGGAAAAAGGTGGAAAAAGGCAAAAAGGAGAAAAAAGATGAATCCTAATCCTACTAGGAGTGGAGGAGGTGGACTCCTCCTCTCCTAGTTCGGCCGAAGCCTACATGGCTTGGAGGCCAAGCTGCCTCCTCTCCTCCTCTCCTCCTATATATACTAGTGGATTTCTAGGGTTTTGGACTTGATTTTCAGCCACGTGCAAACCCTAATCTCTAGTGCATAGTTTCTCCTCTAGATTGGATTTCTGCAGTGCTTAGGTGAAGCCCTGCCGGAATTGCTCCACCACCATCGCCGGAGCACCGTCACACTGCCGGTGAACTCTTCTACCTCTCCGCTCTCTCTTGCTGGATCAAGACGGCGGAGATCGTCATCAAGCTGTACGTGTGCTGAACGCGGAGGTGCCGTCCGTTCAGCGCTAGATCGGAAGGATCGTGATCAAGTTCGCGGGATGGATCGTGATTAGATCGCAGGACAGATCGTGATTGGATCGCGGGACGCACGACGATTTGGATAGCGAAGACGTTCGACTACACGAACCGCGTTACTTAACGCTTCCCGCTTAGAGATCTATAAGGGTACGTAGATCCACTCTCCCTCTCGTAGATGCTCATCATCATGGATAGATCTGCGTGTGCGTAGGAAAGCTTTTGTTTCCCATGCAACGTTACCCAACAGGATCCTCCCCAGCTACCGTCGCGTCCGTCGGCCATCTCAGCGGTGGGGCGGCGCGCGTGCGCGTGCGCGGTAGTATGGGGAGAGGCAAGGAACAATGGCGAGAAGGGTTGCAGGAGGGCGAGTGGGGCGTGGGTACTTCCGCCCCCTGCCCTTCCCTCCCCTTTATAAGGGAGGACGCGACCGGGGACGTGGGATCGTCTACACCCACATTCCCCAGAAATCCCACGCGAGTGGGTCGCTCGAGGCCGTAACAGCCGTGTCGGGGCGCAGGGGATCCGACCCCTGCCCCGAGGCCTATCGAGCTACGCGTGGGCCCTACTGGGCTAGGCCTGGGCAACGTCCCGTCTCCCCGCGTACGCGGGGCCCAGCGCATCATTACGCACCGCGTGGCAAGTCGCATGCTGACGCACGCCCCGAAGCGACGCGCCAGAACCCGAGGCGTCAGGTCCTGCCGCTGGCCCGGTTGCCCCTTCGCCTTTGAGCCGGAAGCGGGCTTGGCTGGGGGGAAGCTGTCGGCACCCCATCGTCCGTCGGACGTGGCCCCCCGCCAGCTTCGGGGGCTACGACGGGGTTTATACCGCCGGGTAGGCCTAAGCGACGGGGTGCTCCCCTCCCCGCTTCGAAGAAAAACCAGGTGACCGGCTCATCAAGGCCGGCTGGAAGATGAGCGAGGCCTGCCGGCCCCGGCTGGCGCCTCGCTCAGCTGATCAAGCAACCGGGCGGGCCCTCGGCCGGCTGGTCAAGCAGTCGGCTGCCCGCGAGCCGGCCCCTGTCATTGACTTTGGGACGGACACGCCCTGTCCCGTCCCTCTGCTCACGAGTACGACGACGCGACTGGCGGGACGGGCGACCTTGTGGCTACAGTGGTCGCTTACGCCCCGCATGGCTACAGTTCAACCGTCAGGACCGCTGACCCCGGTGAGCGCGACCGGGCAGGGAAACAGTGCCGACACATCTTCGCCACTCGATGGCGTGTCCCGTCGTGGCTACAGTGCCGCCAGCCGTACCGACGACCTCGACTGGCTGGCGCTAAATGACGCCTCCCCAGGCGGCCCGTGCCGGGGCAGGTGGGCGAGGACCAATTGCGGTGCCCGCCGGCGGGGCCCATGAGGGATGGAACCGCTTGGCCGGCGGGCCCCGCCCACGACGAGACGACACGAGCCGTGGGACCCTCTGGCCGGGCAGAGAGGCTGCCAGCCGGGTCCCTCCACCCTCGTACCTAAATCATATTGTAAGAGTCGGGGGGTTGGCCTATAAAACCCCCCGAGCCCCCCATGCAACGGGGATGGACGGGGGCATGCATAGACACACGAACGGAACCCCCGATCAAGAACATGCACATAAGGAGCTCTCATACCCTTCCCAGGAGCAGAGGGGAGACGAGCCGGCTGCTTCTCTCTTCCTCCTCCAAACACAGCTCTAGGAGCACCTCTGTATTCCTATCCACCCATCCAACGAATCCAAGCAGGACTAGGGGTATTACCTCCCATGGAGGGCGCCGAATCTGGGTACATCGCGTGTCTCCACCTTCTTGTACCCAATCTCGCACCCGGAGCCCACCGGCGTCCTATGGCCCCAACACCACCGATAAGCCACCCTATGGCATCTGTCGTGAGAAAACGACGACAAGATGCACATATGTTCAACTGATACAAAAGTTGGAGCGAACCTCACGTTTGAAATTATCTTACACCCAAAAAAGTTTTGGAATTTTTTGAATTTTTTAGTATTTTTTTTTTGATTTTTTTAATGAGCGGGTGCAGATGAGCCTGGACACCAAAACGCCTCACTCGGATAGATAGATACATATTGTGTTACATATTCGAAGATCTACTCATGAGTACTTGTTGTAGTTCTTTGTTAATGCTCATGTGGTTGCTAAAATTGGTTCCTAATGTGAAAGTACTTGATGTAATGTGTTTTGTACAATCAAATACTTGTTGTACTTATTTATTTATGCTCAAACACTTTCTGAAATTAGTATCTACAAGTCCAAACAGTTGCCAAAATTGGTTCTTTATGTGAAGGTACTTGTTGTAATGGATTTTGTGAAGTCAAATACTTGTTGTGCTTACTTCTTAATGCTCAAATAGTTGCTGAAATCACTATGTACAAGTCCAAACACTTTCTGAAATTAGTATGTACAAGTCCAAACACTTGCTGAAATTGTTCCATTATGTCAAAATACTTATTGAAATTACTTATTTTGTTTCTACAAGGCTCATCCAGAGGACGAACAATACCTTAACAAGACTATTATTCATTATAAGGAGGTGATGAATATAGCTGGAGGGAGCATGGCTACAGGGCAATATGCAAAAGGCTCAAGTGACCCTCTTGCTACAGAAGTGGTTGATATTGAAGAAGAGACAGCCAAGAAACCCACTGCCCCACATGAAGAGGTTGTGCAATCAACCAATGCTGGTTCATCTGGTCTCAAACCAAAAAAAGCCAAACCAAATCCTTGTGCGGAAGACAGATTGCATGCCACCATACTTGCATCTAGTGAAAGAATTGCTATTGCCATAGAGAAGAGTTCTAACACCGAGAACAATGCCATAGATGGTCTTTGGGAGAGCATGAAAGTACTCCCTGGGTTTAGTTTGGATTACCATGCTCATTACTTTGCATATTTGGTTTGACAATCCTCGTGTTGCTATGGCATTCAAGGTGTTGGAAGAGGGTCAAAAGAAGGTTTGGGTTTCTAGGTATGTCAAGAATACCTTTCCTGAAGGATGGTAAGTGCATATGTGGTGAACTGATGATTGCCTTGTACTTTTGATGCAATCAAAACATTAACTATGGGTTGTATGTAGTAGCTCTTTTGACAACCAAGACAATAACTATGGGTTGTATAACTATTAAGTTCTAGTGGTGTTGTATGGAATGTTGAACTATGAGCTAAATGCACTTGACTTATGTATGGAATGTTGAACTATTATATGTGATGAAGTTCAAAATTTCTACGATTGTTTGTTGTGAAAATGTTAATATTTTTGAAATTATGGCTGTATATATTGCATTTTCCTTCCTTCCATTGCAGAAAATACAAATTATGAGGATAATCTCACCGCCTCAAATAAAAAAGGTGACCACAACCCTTATTATTCATTTATCCCTTGAACCAAACACTCCACTGGTTATCCTCAACCACGTTTCATCCTTCGAACCAAACAAAACATGGAAAAACTCCACCCCCAACCAAACAGAAAAAGGGGCTATCCCTAGCCACCTGGTTGGGGATACCCACAACCATCCTAGACTGTCCCTCAAACCAAACACATCCTAAGATCTATTTCAATTGTGCTGTGTTACCCAGCCAACCAACCCATACCAAAATTTTGGTGGAGAAAAGGACCCTCAACACTCCAACGACTCGTCAAAAATTTGGTTGTGTAAACGGGGTGAGGTAATGAAGCTGGGGAGAGCCAAATAATTGGATCTCAATTAAACCGAACTATCACTTTGATCAACACCAAAAGTTTTATGAGACACCAAACAGATCCCTAGATAGTTTAATTGAAAATCTGATTTATGAGACACTATCAAAAATAAATATTTTGTAGCTAGTTGTCAACGTCTGTATATCTACTACTCCTTAATTTGGTCGCTATGATTTATGAGACAGTTCTGCAATTTGAAGGACGCGAACTAATCTAATGCTAAACTAACCTTAATTTGATCGCTCATCCGTGTGGCCGGCCGGCTAGAATGCACGGTGGATCAACATGGCGCGCTTGCGTATCCCCTTCCCTTCGTGACAGAGATATTTGATAGACGATCTAGATGGCGGATGGCGAACGGCAGCCAGCGGCAGGCTTGAACAGCATCCTGGAAACGAAGCGGTGTGAGGAGATCTAAAAACTGTTCGTGCGTTCGTATTACTTCCTACCCTAATAGCCTGGTTTGCTTTCACTGTGTGTTGCTTCCCTTTTTACCCTAATAGAAGTGGTCTGACGATTTCTTTGTACCAGACTACTGATGAAAAGCGTTTCCCTGTTTTTTTATCTAACACAACATAAATGGTAGGATGTATCTGACAAATTTGAGAAGCATGATTGAAGTGTGGCAGTACATCTACATAGCAGAAGCATATGCATACACAGGATACATCAGAAGCATGAAGGCTCTGGAGAACGGACGTTTGGAGGCCGAGCTCCATGAAGCTCTATATTTTTGAAAAAATCAAAATTCAAACCTTTTTGGTTTCAAAAAAATCTGAAAAAAATATGCAACTAAGGAAGGATGTTATATTTACGTGTGTAAATTTTTAGGATGAAATACCTTAAAATATAATCTGCACAAAAAAGATAAATTCATGGCCTGAGACAATAAATAGTATCATGTGTTAAAAAACCTTAGATTTGTCTTTTTTGTACAGGTCTCATTCGAACGTATTTTTTTCTGAAAATTTACACACATGTGTGTTACGCCCTCACATATCTCCGTATTTGTTTTCAGAATTTTTGAAAATGTAAAAATATGAATTTTCATGAATTTTGAATTTTGCATTTAAAGGCCTCCATGGAGCTAGACCTCCAAAAGCAATTTCCGAAGGCTCTGTCGCAAACAAGTGACGCTATCAAAATACACGCCAGACTTGGTGGAGCCATAGAAATTTGAAATCACGTATTAGCATTTGCATTGGCACCAAAGTTGGGGATATTTGTGATCAACAAACAAAATATATAAAAAAGTAGATGAATTCGAACATAGGTCATAGCATCAGAAGCATAGAAATTTAGAATCACACAGACGTGAACGAGATGACATGAATCAGATGTGTGTACTGTTGTTGCTGCTAAAAAAGATAAGGACATGCGAACGAGATGGCAGCAACGTTCTATAGCCTGATGAGCCGATCCCCTGATTGCGATGCGCATGAAGACAACCTACCGAGCCGGCGGCGCTACATTGTGGTGGAACCGTGGAACTGGAAGAGCACCTGGTGAGCATGATGGAGAAAAATCGGACGATCGAGGTGGAGGCGCACATGGGAGAAGAGCTGGATGACGTTGTCGATCTGGAGCAGCGGCACCGTGGTTCTAGAGCTGAAAGACGATGCCGTAGACTAGTGTTAGCAGATATACTTGATAGCTGTAATTTGTTAGTATCTAGCAGGTTGTTAGACATTTTTAGCTAACTTGTACCTCATGTAAATATCTGTAACCGAGCATATCTTTCTGTTGTACATGATTGGTTATTGTATTCTTTATATAAATAGCAGCCTGCGCCATCTGTTTGGACGTGCGATCCAATCTATCTTGTGCTTTGACATGGTAACAAGAGCCTAGTCTTCGATGCACGTTCACATCCTCAACCCCTTGCAGTGATCTCCTCGCCGCGATGTCCACCCCCTCCAACACCCTTGCTGCCACCAAATCGGCAACAATGAGCTCCCAGATTTCCGGCACTGCCGGTCCTCTCTCTATTCCTGTTGGGTCGACGATGAACGGGCAGAACGCCTTGCCCAATCTCGCCCAACTTGTGACGGTGAGACTCGCGAGAGAACCACCTGCTCTGGAAGGCCCAGATCATCCCATCCTGCAGGGGCACCAGCTTCTTGGCTTCGTCAACGGCGAGAGCAGGCCTCCGGCTCGCCTTGTTCCCGCTTCCACTGCTGAAGGGGTGAAGATGGTGATCAACCCAGCCCATACGGTTTGGCACGTCCAGGACCAGCTGCTCCTTGCAGGGATCCTCTCCACGCTTGCGCCCGACGTCATCGCGCGCACGCTGAGCTTCATGACCTCGGCGCAGATTTGGGCGGCACTCGAGCGCATGTACGCTTCGCAGTCTCGCTCCAGGATCATGCAGCTTAAGAGGCAGCTCACGCACGCCCAGAAAAAGGGCATGAACATGGCTGATTATTTTGGCCATGTCAAGGGTCTCGCTGACCAGCTTGCTGCGGCCGGCAGCCCCGTCTCTGATGCTGATGTGATCGACTACATGTTCATAGGCCTTGACAACTCGTACGACGCCCTCGTCACATCGATCAATCTGCTGCTGGTGAACGGCGGCATCTCTCTCGATGAACTCTACTCGCACATGCTGAACTACGAGGCGCGTCAGAACAATGCAACACCAGCTATCAGTTGTCAGCAAATCTCGCCGGAAGAGGCGGTGGCGCTCGAGGCGGCAACAACGGTGGCGGCGACGACAACCGCCACCGCAACAATGATGGGCGCAACCAGCAGGGAGGCAACCGCCATAACGGCGGCGGCGACGGTAACTCTGTTGCAGGCAACGGCGACGGTAACTCTGTTGCAGGCAACGGCTCCAATGGCCAACTAGTTGGCGGCCACCAAGGCGGCCATAACAGGAGGAACTCCAACTCCGATCGTCCGCGGGTGCCATGCCAAATCTGCAACAATGTCGGCCACTCTGCAAGGACCTGCTATGATGCTACAACCACAACTCCCAGCAGGAGGATGCACGTTTCGCCAACAACATCTCCACTGGCTCTCCGGCACTCGACCCAGCGTGGTACATGGACTCCGACGCCACCGACCACATCACGGCGACTTGGACAAGCTGCACATGTGTGAGCAGTACACCGGCAAGGACCAAGTGCATACAACAAATGGAACTGGTATGGCTATTAGAGCATCTTCAACGCGCCCATCGCCTGGAAAAGCGTAGCGGACAACGCTGGCTCCAGCAGCCTCGCTAAAATTTAGCGCGTGCGTAGCTTCAAAAGGCGCGCCAAAATGCAGCGCGCGCCCTCACACGAACACTCTGGACTAGATGCATACATATTTTTTAGATAAAACGATACATTTATCATAGATAAACTACGGTGCAGCTAGAACTACTCCGAGTCGTCCTCATCATCATCCTCGGTGATGTTGTCCGAGGTATCGATTCATATGTCATGCCAACGATCATCATCTACGTGAAGATCGACTGCCCACCTGCTTTAACGACAGCGCACTGTGATATCGCCAGTGCCTTTCGCCGACGCCTGTCCGCCCGCTCCGCGCGACGCCTTGCCGTCCTTTCCGCCCAGTAGGCGAGCTCGTTGGCGACGTCCTCCGGGTGGCGTCGGCGCCACTCTGCCATGGCTCGCTTGTCCTCCTCGGCGACGAGGAGGCGGCACTGCCGCCAAAGGTGCTCCGCATGGTCCTGGTCCGTGATAAGACGAGGCAGAGGGGCGACGGTCTGCGCCTGCTCGCACGTGTAGATATCGCGGAAGTTCATCTACGACCGAGGCCTCTATAGGCGCCATGCCGCCACGTCGTATGCACGGGCGGCCTCGTGCGCGGTTCCGAACGTGCCGAGGCCGAGCCGGACGTCGCCGGACCGGATCTCAGCGTAGTAGGTGCCGCCGGGGTGCTCGCGGACGCCGCAGTAGCCAGACGATCCCCGGCGACGCGGCGGCATGGTGGCACGATGGTGGCGGGGCGAGGAAGCGGCAAGCAAGCGGTAGAGGGAGCGGGGAGAGCGCGGGTGGCAGCGTGGAGGCCGCGTGGCGAGCACCGCAATTTATAGGCGCGCCGGAAGCGGCGCGCCAAATCAAACGCGTGAGCTGCCGCCTTTTCCCGCGCGCGCAATTGTTTTCCGCGCGCACTACTTTCCCGTCACCGCTAGAGCGCGCGAAAACGTCCCCCGCGCGCTAAAATGATAGTTTACCGCACACGCGCATCTTTTCGCGCCGCTGTTGGAGATGC
Organism: Hordeum marinum; assembly: GCA_022496015.1. Taxonomy (NCBI): domain Eukaryota; kingdom Viridiplantae; phylum Streptophyta; class Magnoliopsida; order Poales; family Poaceae; genus Hordeum; species Hordeum marinum. The sequence goes on along the minus strand of CM039678.1, from coordinate 73,914,972 downwards.
TCTTACTCATGTTGGAAAAACCCTTGTTCCTGCACCGCATGCACCTCTTGTCCTTATCAATGTTCTCCACGTTCCACATACCACAAAAAATCTTTTGTCTACTGATCGACTAACCTCTGATAACAATGTTTATGTTGGAATTCATCCTTATTATTTTCTAGTCAAGGATCGAACTTCGAAGAAGCTTCTTTTACACGGACCTAGCGAAGGTGGTCTCTATCCAGTTCGTCCCCTGCAACCAAGTAGGAATAAAATGGTGTTCTCTGCCGTCACCAAGCCGAGTCATGATCGGTGGCACTGTCGACTCGGTCACCCCTCCTCAAGGGTAGTAGATCATGTCTTAGGTCATTTTAATCTTCAGTTCAGTCATGAGTCAAATAAAGCACATGTGCGTGATGCATGTCAGCAAGGGAAGAGTCACCAACTTCCTTATGCCAGTTCTTCTAGGGTTACTTCATTTCCCCTTGAGCTTATTTTCTCCGACGTTTGGGGGCCTGCGTGCACCTCGTCCGGAGGTTTTAGCTACTATGTCAGTTTCATAGACGATTTTAGCAAATTTACTTGGTTGTTTTGTCTTAAGCATAAATCCAATGTTTTCAATATCTTCCATCGTTTTCAATCTCATGTCGAACGTCTCCTTAATCGCAACTTGCAAATCCAGACCGACTGGGGAGAAGAGTATCGTAAGCTTAATACTTTTTTCCAAAACATCGGCATTGAACACCACGTATCATGCCCGCACACACACTAGCAAAACGGATCAGCAGAAAGAAAACACTGCCATGTCGTCGAAACCGGTCTCACTTTGCTCGCCCAAGCCTCCATGCCATTACGATCTTGGGATGAGGCGTTTCATACCGCATGTTTTTTGATCAATCGTCTCCCTGCACGCACAATTAATATGAATACTCCTCTGCAACGCTTGTTTGGCACTGCTCCAGACTATACTTTCCTTCGTACTTTCGGGTGCGCTTGCTGGCCATGCCTTCGCCCCTACAACAATCATAAACTCCAGTTTAGGTCCAAGCGTTGTGTCTTTCTCGGTTACAGCAGCATGCACAAGGGTTACAAATGCCTTCACGTCTCATTTGGCAGGGTGTATATTTCACGTGATGTTGTATTCGACGAGCAGTCTTTTCCCTATGCCGATCCATCCCAATCCGACTCACTACCCCCATCATATGATGAGCTCCGTCTACTTGCTCCATCTAAAGCTTTTGATCCTGTCATCACAACTGCTACGGTGGTTGAAGAAACTTCTCCTATGGGTAATACTATACCTGTTTTGTCTAATGTAATGCATGATAATCCACGCTTCGTCTTTGTTTTTCCTGTGCAGGAACCTACATCGCCATCACCATGCCCTCGATCTGACCCTGCCATGCAGTCACCCGATCAGCTCAGGTCACACATGGGAGCATCCACTCCGTCCTCGCCAGTCCGGATGGCTCCCTCGCCAGGTCTGGCCTCGTCCGCTCGGCAGGCTTCTAGTGAGCCGGCCGCCGCTCCACCCGATGGCTCGGGCTCCCCTACACCCCCGCAGGATGACCAGTGTGTGACTGCTCCTATTGACGTGCCTCCGCGATACGCTACTCGCATGCGTGACGGCACTCGACGTGAGAAGGTGCGCACCGACAGTACTGTACCGTATGACACTCATCGTCGTCGGTGTCAAGCTTCTTTGGCAACCGTTGAACCCTCGAGCCATCTCGATGCTCTTGTGGATCCTTCTTGGCGGTCTGCCTTGGACACAGAGTATGCAGCACTGCTCAAGAACCGGACCTGGCACCTGGTTCCTCGGCCGGTTAACTGCAACATCATCGACTGCAAGTGGGTTTTCAAACTCAAATACCGTGTTGATGGTTCTGTTGATCGTCACAAGGCACGGTTGGTCGCCAAGGGGTTCAAGCAATGCCATGGCATCGATTATACAGAGACATTTAGTCCAGTCATTAAGCACACCACTATTCGACTGATCTTATCTATTGCAGTTTCTCGCGGCTGGATGCTTTGTCAGTTGGACGTGCAGAATGCGTTGTCCACGGCATTCTCGAAGAAGATGTCTACATGAAACAACCCCGGGGTATGTTGATCCACGGCTTCCGCATCATGTGTGCAAACTGGACAAGTCACTGTATGGTCTCAAACAGTCTTCCCGCGCTTGGTTCTCTCGCCTTAGCACAAAGCTTCTAGAGCTTGGTTTCCACCCCTCTCTTGCTGATTCGTCTCTGTTTATTTATCAACAAGGGGGAGTGTGCATCTACATGCTGATTTATGTTGATGATATCATCATCACCGGTTCTTCAGGACAAGTTCAAGTATCACTTGTTAGTAGTTTGCATGAAGCTTTTGCTCTGAAGGACTTGGGTAACCTTCATTATTTCCTGGGAATTGAAGTGCATCGCCGGGGGGAGTCTATACTTCTGAAACAGCCAAATACACATCTGATCTCTTGAGGAGAGCAGGTCTGATTGACTGCAAGCCAGTTACTTGGCCAATGTCTACTTCTGAGACACTTTTCCGTGAAGGAGGACAACTTCTGTCATCAGAAGGAGCCACGAGATATAGGGGTATTGTGGGGGCATTGCAATACCTAACTTTGACTCGCCCGAACATCAGCTATGATGTAAACAAAGTTTGCTAATATCTTCACTCACCAGCAGAGGAGCATTGGACAATAGCGAAACGTATCTTGCGATACCTGAAGCACACAGCCGACATAGGATTGAAAATCAGCAAGTCCACGTCCACTCTGCTAAGTGTTTTCTCTGATGCTGATTGGGCTGGGTCGCCTGATGATCGGCACTCTACCAGCGGTTTTGTGTTGTTCTTTGGCTCTAATCTGGTGTCTTAGAGCACGAGGAAACATGCTACAGTGTCTCGGTTGAGTACCGAAGCAGAGTACAAGGCACTGGCAAATGCAACGTCAGAGTTGATTTGGCTTCAAACTCTACTTGGCGAGCTCGGCATTCAGCAATGGAGACCACCAGTGTTGTGGTGCGACAACATAGAGCAACATATTTATCTGCTAATCCAGTATTTCATGCATGCACCAAACACATTGAGGTCGACTTTCATTTTGTCCGGAAACGAGTAGCTCGCAAGAGATTGGACATACGCTTTGTGTCGTCTCAGGACCAGCTAGCTGATGGCTTGACCAAACCGATTGGCGCTGCACAGCTTCAACTTCTGCGTCACAATCTCAATCTCCCGGGAGCTAAGATTGAGGGGGAGTGTTAGCATATATACTTGATAGCTGTAATTTGTTAGTATCTAACAGGTTGTTAGATATTATTAGCTAACTTGTACCTCACGTAAATATCTATAATCGAGCATATCTTTCTGTTGTACATGATCGGTTATTGTACTCTGAATATAAATAGCAGCGTGCACCATCTGTTTGGATGTGCGATCCAATCTTATCTTGTGCTTTGACACGTCGATTAATTAGGGAATAACACAACTAATTTAATGGCTGGAGGGATTAAAGGATACATGGGCGCGTGAAGAGTGGAAACTCCCAGCCGCGATGAAACAAGAAATCAACGTCACAGGAGTGGTCTGACGATTTCTTTACACCAGACTAGTGATGGAAGCGTTTCCCTTTACTTTTTCTGCCATTTGGGCCTTGTATGTGCAATCCGTTTGTAAAAAATACACGGGGCCTGGCTAAGGGAGCCATAGTGGGGCAAAGCAAGCCACGAGCAGTTACAACCAGAAAAATTAGCGAACAAAAGTGATTGCTATTAAGGGATGATGCAATCGTCAGGGGTTGAATCCGTCCCTGCAACTTATGGCTCCTTAGTCCCCCTATCTAAATTGTTTTCTCACGCACTAGTAGAAAATAAATCTTTCATCCGTCTCATTACTCGTGCTTGGCTTTTGAACCGGCACTAATGTTATCATTAGTGCCGGTTCGTGAGGGGATCATTAGTGTCGGTTCGTTACGGACCTTTAGTTTCGGTTCGTGCCACGAACCGGCACTAAATGTGTGGTGACAGGTTGGCGTCAGCCTAAGAACCTTTAGTCCCAGTTGATGGCTCCAACCGGGACTAAAGGGTTGGTCTTGTCTGTGATGGGAGTTTAGTCCCACCTCGCCAAGCGAGGGGTGCTCGCACCGGTTTATAAGCTCACCCCTCTCTACCTTGTTGATTTCCTCTCAAATTGAAAATAGATGTTTTTATATGGGAAATTTGACCTCAAATCAAACTGAATTTCAGTCTGATTTCAGGTCGAACTTTCTCTACATAAACACATCTATGTTAATTTTTGCTATTTTTTATGTTATTTCATTTTTTTAAACATATTTTAACTCAAGACTTTTTCCGCATTCAATATGCATCATTCAAAGCCACATCATCACTTTTCAATCTTTTTCTGACCTTATTTACTATTTTTCATGCATTTCATGATTTATTTTGAGTTAAAATGACCCTCAATTGAAAAGCACTGCAAATGAACTCTCAAATGGTTGAAAGTTGGCATGGTATCATCATTTCACCCTCATAGCATGTGCTAAAAAGTTGAGAGGGTTACGGCAAAAACTGGGTGCATTTCGTGTACAAAATGGATAATCTCTTTCGAAGTATCAGGATTTCGGACGAAAACTCACCTATTACAAAGGCATTTCAATTTTTTTAAACATATTTTAACTCCATACTTTTTGTGTGTTCAAAATGCACCATTCAAAGCCACATCATCAATTTTCAACCCTTTTTGACTTCATTTTCTATTTTCCATGCACTTACTAATTTTTCCTGCTAAATAACCCTGAAATTGAAAATCATTTCAAATGAACTCTAAAAAGGTCGAAAGTTGGCATGGTATCATCATTTTACCCACATATCATGTGCTAAAAAGTTGAGAGTTACGACAAAAACTGCATGCAATTCGTGTATAAAATGGACAATCTCTTTCGAAGTATGAGGGTTTCGGACGAAAACTCGCCTGTTACAAAGTCATTTCATTTTTTCAACTTATTTGAACTCCATACTTTTTATGTGTTCAAAATGCACCATTCAAAGCCATATAATCAATTTTCAACCCTTTCTGACTTGATTTGCTATTTTTCATGCACTTATTGATTTTTTCCAACTAAATAACCCTGATTTCTAAAAGCACTTCAAATGAACTCTGAAAAGGTTGAAAGTTGGCATTGGTATCATCATTTCCCCCACATAGCATGTGCTAAAAAGTTGAGAGGGTTACGACAAAAATTGGATGCGCTTCGTGTACAAAACGGACAATCTCTTACGAAGTATCAAGGTTTCGGACGAAAACTCGCCTGTTACAAAGGCATTTCATTTTTAACTTGTTTGAACTCCATACCTTTTTGTGTGTTTAAAATGCACCTTTCAAATCCACATCATCAATTTTCAACCCTTTCTGACTTCATTTGCTATTTTTCATGCACTTACTGATTTTTTCCAACTAAATAACCGTGAAATTGAAAAGAACTTCAAATGAACTCTAAAAAGGTTGAAAATTGGCATGGTATCATCATTTCACCCACATAGAATGTGCTAAAAAGTTGATAGGGTTACGGCAAAAACTGAATGCACCTCGTGTACAAAATGGACAATCTCTTTCGAAGTATAAGGCTTTTGGACGAAAACTCGCCTGTTACAAAGGCATTTCATTTTTTAACTTATTTGAACTTCATACTTTTTGTGTGTTCAAAATGCACCATTCAAAGCCACATCATAAATTTTCAACCCTTTCTGACTTCATTTGCTATTTTTCATGCACTTACTGATTTTTTCCAACTAAATAACCCTGAAATTGAAAAGCACTTCAATGAACTCTGAAAAGGTTGAAAGTTGGCATGGTATCATCATTTCATACCACATAGCATGTGCTAAAAAGTTAAGTGGGTTACGGCAAAAACTGGATGCACTTCGTGTACAAAATGGACAATCTCTTTCGAAGTATCGTGGTTTCGGACGAAAACTCGCCTGTTACAAAGGCATTTCATTTTTTAACTTATTTGAACTTCATACTTTTTGTGTGTTCAAAATGCACCATTCAAAGCCATATCATCAATTTTCAAACCTTTATGACTTCATTTGCTATTTTTCATGCACTTACTGATTTTTTAAGCTAAATAACTCTGAAATTAAAAAGCACTTCAAATGAACTCTGAAAAGGTTGAAAGTTGGCATGGTATCAACCTTTCACCCACATAGCATGTTATAAAAAGTTGAGAGTGTTATGACAAACTGGATGCACGTCGTGTACAAATGGACAATCTCTTTCGAAGTGTCATGGTTTCGGACGAAAACTCGCCTGTTACAAAGGCATTTCATTTTTTAACTTATTTGAACTCCATATTTTTTGTGTTTTTAAAATGCACCATTCAAAGCCACATCATAAATTTTCAACCCTTTCTGACTTCATTTGCTATTTTTCATGCACTTGGTGATTTTTTTTTCAACTAAATAACCCTGAAATTGAAAAGCACTTCAAATGAACTCTGAAAAGGTTAAAAGTTGGCATGATATCATCCTTTCACTCACATAGCATGTTATAAAAAGTTGAGAGGGTTACGGCAAAAACTGGATGCACTTCGTGTACAAAATGGACAATCTCTTTCGAATTATCATGGTTTCGGACGAAAACTCGCCTGTTACAAAGGCATTTCATTTTTTTAACTTATTTAAACTCCATACTTTGTGTGTGTTTAAAATGCACCATTCAAAGCCGCATCATCAATTTTCAACCCTTTCTGACTTCATTTGTTATTTTTCGTGCACTTAGTGGGTTTTTCAGCAAAATAACCTTGAAATTGAAAAGCACTTCAAATGAACTCTGAAAAGGTTGAAAGTTGGCATGGTATCATTATTTCACCCATATAGCATGTGCTAAAAACTTGAGAGAGTTACGACAAAAACCAGATGCACTTCGTGTACAAAATGGACAATCTCTTTCGAAGTATCAGGGTTCCGGACGAAAACTCGCCTGTTCCAAAGGCATTTCATTTTTTAAACTTATTTGAACTCCATAATTTTTGTTTGTTCAAAATGCACCATTCAAAGCCCCATCATAAATTTTCAACCCTCTCTGACTTTATTTGCTATTTTTTCATGCACTTGCTGATTTTTTCCAACAAAATAACCCTGAAATTGAAAAGTACTTCAAAGTAACTCTGAAAAGGTTGAAAGTTGGCATGGTATCATCATTTCACCCCACATAGCATGTGCTCCAAAGTTGAGAGGGTTACCACAAAAACTAGATGCACTTCGTGTACAAAATGAACAATCTCTTTTGAAGTATTAGGGTTTCGGACGAAAACTCGCCTGTTACAAAGGAATTTCATTTTTTAACTTATTTGAACTTCATAAATTTTGTGTGTTCAAAATGCACCATTGAAAGCCACATCATCAATTTTCAACCCTTTCTGACTTCATTTGCTATTTTTCATGCACTTCCAGATGGTTTCCAGCAAAATAACCCTGAAATTGAAAAGCACTTCAAATGAACTATGCAAAGGTTGAAAGTTGGCATGGTATCATCATTTCACGCACATAGCATGTGCTAAAAAGTTGAGAGGTTTATGGAAAAAACTGGATACACTTTGTGTACAAAATGGACAATCTTTTTTGAAGTATCAGGGTTTCGGAAGAAAACTCGCCTGTTACAAAGGCATTTCATTTTTTAAATTATTTGAACTCCATACTTTTTATGTGTTCAAAACGCACCATTCAAAGCCACATCATCAATTTTCAACCCTTTCTGACTTTATTTGCTATTTTTCATGCATTTACTGATTTTTTTAGCAAAATAACCCTGAAATTGAAAAGCAACTCTGAAAAGGTTGAAAGTTGGCATGGTATCATCATTTCACCCACATAGAATGTGATAAAAAGTTGAGAGGGTTACAGCAAAAACTGGATGCACTTCGTGTACAAAATGGAGAAATCTCTTGCGAAGTATCAGGGTTTCGGACGAAAACTCGCCTGTTACGAAGGCATTTCATTTTTAAATAACCATAGAAATACCAAATTGGATATAATGATAAAACACGATAATAAGAAACAATAGAAAAAAGAATCAATAGAAAATCTATTTTTAAAGTAAAGTGATTCACAAACTAGTGATTCACACAAATTTCAAAAAATTCAAATTTAAACTATTCTAATTTGAAAACTACTGCCACTAACAGAAAGTTTATAATTTTTTTGACCTAACGCAAAAAGATTCACTCATAGGTCTCAATAAAGCACAAAAAACTCAAAAACAAAAGAAAATAAATAAAGCAAAAAACAAAAAATGGAAAATAAATAAAAAATAGGCCGTCTATTGGGCCGCCACGGCCTGCATACGACTAGAAACCCAACCTCTAGTTGGGCCAGGATGCAGGCCCGCGAGGCCTAGTAGGCCCAACAGGGCCGCACAGATTCATTATGCCCACACATGCCTGCTTAGAGAGGAGCTCGAGAGAGCTGCCGCGGCGAGGCTTATAAGCTGGTGCAGGCGCCCCTCGCTTGGCAAGGTGGGACTAAACTTGCCCCGCACTGCGCCTGCGCCATCACCAGCCTTTAGTCCCGGTTGGTGGATCCAACCGTGACTAAAGACCCCCCCTTTAGTCGCGGTTGGAGCCACCAACCGCGACCTAAGGGTTTCGCTTCCCGCCGCCCGCGCCCGCTGAAATTCACCTTTAGTCACGGTTGATGGCTCCAACCGCGACTAAAGGGGTCTCTTTAGTCGCGGTTGGAGCCACCAACCGCGACTAAAGGTCCTCCTATATAAGCAGAACTTGAACTTTTTTCATTTTCCCTCTGCTTTCTTCGTCTCTTCGACCACAGAAGAGATCGCCGCCCGCGCGCTCCCGACGCCGTCGCCACCCACGCCGTTGCCGCCCCCAACGTGCCGCCCACACCGTCGCCGCCGCAGATGCGCCGCCCCCCGTCGCCGCGCCCGTCGCGCGTCGCCCGACCCCTCCTCCTCCAGCTCATGCGCCGTCGCCGTCGCCATTGCCTCGCCGGCCGTCGCCTCGCTGTGAGCCCCTGAGTCGCCTCTGGATTTTTTCTTAATAATTAGATGAATTTGAGATATATTAGATGTTAATTAGATGTATATTAGTTGTTAATTAGATGAATTTTGAATGCTAATTAGATGTTAGATGAATTAGATATTAATTAGATGTTAGATGTATATTAGATATGAATTAGATGTTAATTAATTAGATGTTAGATGAATTAGATTTATATTAGATGTTAGATGTATAGTAGATGTATATTAGATGAATTTTGGATGTTAATTAGGTGTTAATTAGATGTTAGATGAAATTTAATTAGATGTTAATTAGATGAATTTTGAATGTTAATTAAATGTTAGAGGAATTTTTTTCATACGATTTTTTTTCTCAGAGTCAACGATGCCTGGCCCCCATCCTCATCGTCGACTCGTTCGCGGCGACGTCCTGCTTCAGAGGGGCAATGTTCAGGACAGGTCCTCGCTGGGCTGGCACTAGGAGGTGCTACCTTCAGGGGGGCACAGCTTGGTGAGGAACCCGGGTCCCGTCGTCGACCCGTAGCTTCTTTGGTGGCGTTCGCATGGGACACTTTTGGTGCGGAGGTAGCCGGCCACGCCGGAGGTGGTACGTCGCCGTGTCAAGGAGGAGGATGAGCACGTCCGTCAATACATGGATGCGTTGGACGTCAGGTTCTCCAATACCTGGCAGGTTCTTTAGGGATCTGACCCGAACTATGATCCTGTCATAGTTCCTTCTCTTTGGGTGTCCACCGCCTGCCGCGCGAGACGTCAACTGGATCTGTAGTAGTGATATTATATAATCAATAATATTCAAGATGTATTAGTAATAATATCCAAGATGTATTCGAGATTATATTCGATAATATTCGAGACGATTTATTCGAGATTATATTCGATGATGCATATTATGTTCTATGATTCAGTTTTCCTTATTGATTCCATGCATTCTAATTTGAATACTAAATTGTTTTATCTTTCTTCTGTGTTAGTTAAATATAAGCTATGGACAACACCGACAGAGAAGGAGAAGAGGCTCTGTTCGACATCATACGCTCCACGAGCCCAGAGCATGAACATGAAGATGATGACGACTCGCAATATCTGAACAATTCCGGTGAGGGTTGTATGTTTGATGAAGACGAAAGAATAGATGAATTCAACAAGGATTTTGACAAAGAAAATGTTCTTGAAATAACAATGACCGGCAAGGTACATTTATTATATAAGCCATCCGGTGATCATCACATATCTTAATTGAGTTGTATATGTATTAACGAATCGATCTTTCTTCTTTTAGGCCTACGGATCGAGCAAATCTTCTACAAGCGACAGGGTAAAGTGAGGCCCGGCCAAAAAGTTGGACCTTGGCGTAAAGTTCAGCACCGATTCCATCAATACATCAACTGGCGAACCGCTTGAACCTAAGAAAAATGCGACCAAGTTCAAGAATCAATGCGGAGTTATTATCAGGGACCAAATCCCAATCTTCAGACAAGAATGGAAAAAGCCAACAAAGGGAGATCGACAAGGAGTTACTTTTGTCGATGAAAGAGCAAAAGATGTGCTTTGGACCGAGCTGATGTCACATTTCACACTACCAGATAACTTGACAGATGCAGATCTGAATAAAGTCAGAAACTATGCTCTTAAAAAGCTGGCGATCGCATTCAACACCTTCAAGAAAAATTCATGGGTTGCGTACGTCAAAGCAAATAAGACGACTCCAAAATTCCAGGGACCACTGGTGAAGGCAAAAGATCACTGTGACGATTTCGTGAAGTTCAAGGAATCAGAAGTAGCTAAGGAACGGTCGAGAAAGAACAAGATTAATGCTGCGAAAAAGGAGTGGCACCATACTCTGGGGCCAGGTGGCTACCAAACGGCCCTGCCTAAGTGGGATCAATCTGAAAAAGATATGATTAGTGTAGGGGTCGCTCCAGTTACAGTGACCTGGCCCCCGAGGTGCAAGACATGGTTTTACGCGCATGGGGGGAAGTTGGACCCAAAGACAGGGGCTATTATGGTGAAGGCAAGTCTTAAAAAAGTGACAGATGAAATTCTGATGAAAATAGAAGAAGCTTGAATGGGGGTGTTCACGCGCAACAGAGAGGATGACGAGCTTACGCGTGCCCTGAAGAATCCTGAACACCCGGGAAGAACACGAGGGGAATGCGTTGTTCCGTGGTTCGAGGGGTTTGTTGGTTGGAACGAAGACTACAAAAGCCGTGCGAGAAAGAAGATGCAGGAGGAGCGGAAGAAGAAGGAGGAAGCACTCCGCCTTGAAGGCCTCGAATCAAAGCACCTAGAGTTGGAATCTAGAGTCAGGCGGCAGCAGGAGCAGATCGACTCACTCAACCAGGAAAGGGCATCTCAGCAGCAGCATGAGCAGATCAATCTAGCAATTGCATACCATCGTCCCATCTATGCCGATAAAGAGCATGGGTTCCGCCCCGGTCGATATCGATGACGATGCAATGCTAGCTAGGTACCCTGTGGATGATATCAAAGACAGGACTAACTGTGAGCTACACATGAAAGTGAAGAACTTATCCATGAAGGTGGCGGATGGCTATGCTTTAGCAAATCCCCCAGAAGCAACCTTCCATTGCAATCCCATTCCAGCTGGCTATGCTCATGTCGGGGTTGATGAAGTGATGTCAGCATATCACGAGCTACAACTTGACATACCTGCAGATGACGAGGAGAGAACACTGGGAGAGGCCATACATCGTATCATTCTATGGAAAAAGGATTGCATCGTCTTTCCAAGGCCACCGACTCCTCCTCCTCCAAGTCCGTCGCCGCGTTAGTCGACTCCGACTCCTCCAAGTCCGGCACCACGTCAGCCAACTCCTCCTCCAAGTCTGGCACGACGTCAGCCAACTCCTCCTCCTCCAAGTCCGGCACCGCGTCAGCCGACTCCTCCTCCAGGTCCGGCACGGCGTCAGCGTGCTCCGTCAACTCAGCGTGCCCTGTCGCCTAATCAACAACGGAAGAGAGAGGCCGCAGCTATGACGACTAGCGGTACAATAGGCAAGAAATTCAGATATGGTCCAAGCCTCAAGGCTCTTCCGAAGTTGCCTTACCACCTGACCGACGAGGAACTCGATAGCATAGTGGATGCCAATTTGAAGGCCCATTTTGGACCAAAACCGCCCCAGCCGCCAAAGGAGAAAGTACCTGAGCATGTCTCACAACACTTCATTGATATGGCTCGACCAGCTCAGAAGGACAACGACTATGTGTGGTGTATCAAGAAGTCATATCTTGTAGGACAAAAGGAGTCGAGCTAGAGCTCGAGCCAAAGAGTTGGCAAAAAAGCGGGAAAACTATCCCCCAGCTGGGAGAACATGCAGTGCAATCGATCCCCCCGCTCATTGTAGAAACACCTATGATTACCGCCGGTCGGCAAGAAGTAACCGAAGAACATATTAGGATGGCTAACGAGGCCGGTGTCACTGTTGAACAACTCCTAGGCCTTGAGGAAATGCCCGTGCTTAAAGAGTCAGAAGTAAAATATCAATATGCCCGCGAAAAACCTCTGGTCAAGCCTGAAGTGTTGGAAATATGCCCTAGAGGCAATAATAAAATGGTTATTATTGTATTTCCTTGTTCATGATAATTGTCTATTGTTCATGCTATAATTGTGTTAACCGTAAACCGTAATACATGTGTGAATACATAGACCACAACATGTCCCTAGTGAGCATCTAGTTGGCTGGCTCGTTGATCAATAGATGGTCACAGTTTCATGACCATGGACATTGGATGTCATTGATAACAGGATCACATTATTAGGAGAATGATGTGATGGACAAGACCCAATCCTAAGCATAGCATAAGATCGTGTAGTTCGTCTGCTAAAGCTTTTCTAATGTCAAGTATCATTTGCTTAGACCATGAGATTGTGCAACTCCCGGATACCATAGGAATACTTTGGGTGTGCCAAACGTCACAACGTAACTGGGTGGCTATAAAGGTACACTACGGGTATCTCCGAAAGTATCTGTTGGGTTGGCACAAATCGAGACTGGGATTTGTCACTCCGTGTGACGGAGAGGTATCTCTAGGCCCACTCGGTAAGACATCATAATAATGAGCTCAATGTGACTAAGGAGTTAGCCACGGGATGATGTGTTACAGAACGATTAAAGAGACTTGCCAGTAACGATATTGAACAAGGTATAGGGATACCGACGATCGAATTTCAAGCAAGTATCATACCGGTAGACAAAGGGAATTGTATACGGGATTGATTGAATTCCCGACATCGTGGTTCATCCGATGAGATCATCGTGGATCATGTGGGAGCCAACATGGGTATCCAAATCCCGTTGTTGGTTATTGACCGGAGAGGTGTCTCGGTCATGTCTACATGCCTCCCGAACCCGTAGGGTCTACACACTTCAGGTTCGATGATGCTAGGGTTATAGGGAAATAGTGTACGTGGTTACCGAAGGTTGTTCGGAGTCCTGGATGAGATCTCGGATGTCACGAGGAGTTCCAGAATGGTCCGGAGGTAAAGATTCATATATAGGAAGTGAGGTTTTGGTCACCGGAAATGTTTCGGGTGTCACTGGTAACGTACCGGGACCACCGGAAGGGTTCCGGGGGTCCACCAAGTGGGGCCACAGGCACCAGAGGGCTGCATGGGCCGAAAGTGGGAGGAAACCAGCCCCAGGTGGGCTGGTGTGCCGCACCTCCCAGCCCAAGGCGCATCAAAGGTGGGAAGGGGGGGAACCCTAGGCACAGATGGGCCTAAGGCCCACCTAGGGCGCCGCCCCTCCCTCTCTCCCTCTGTCCGCCGCACCAGATGAGATCTGGGGCTGCTGCCGGCTCCTAGGGTGGGAACCCTAGGGCTGTGCCCTCCCTCCTCCTCCTATATATAGTGGGGGTTTTGGGGCTGCCCACAACACAAGTTTCCTCCTCCCTCGGCGCAGCCCTACTCCTCCTACTCCTCGTTCTCCGTAGTGCTTAGCGAAGCTCTGCCGAAGTACCACGCAGCTCCACGGTCTCCACGCCATCATGCTGCCGGAGCTCTCCCTCAACCTCTCCTTCCTCCTTGTTGGATCAAGGCATAGGAGATGTCACCGGGCTGCACGTGTGTTGAACGCGAAGGCACCGTTGTTCGGCGCTTAGATCGGATTCCACCGCGATTTGAATAGCTGCGAGTACGACTCCACCAACCGCGTTCTAGCAACGCTTCCGCTTTGCGATCTTCAAAGGTATGAAGATGCACTCATACCTTAGTCGTTGCTGGTTTCTACATAGATGGATCTTGGTTATCGTAGGAATTTTTTTGATTTACTACTACGTCTCCCAACAGTGGCATCATGAGCTTGGTCTATGCATAGAATCTATGCACGAGTAGAACAGAAGTTGTTGTGGGTGTCAATCTTGTTAACTTGCTTACCATTACTAGTCTTATTTTGATTCAGCGGTATTGTGGGATGAAGCGGCCCGAACTAACTTTACACGTACGCTTACGTGAGACCGGTTCCACCGCCTGACATGCACTTGTTGCATAAGGTGGCTAGCGGGTTTCTGTCTCTCCCACCTTAGTCGGATTGGATTCAATGAAAAGGGTCCTTATGAAGGGTAAATAGAAATTGGCATATCACACTGTGGTTTTGGCGTAGGTAAGAATCATTCTTGCTAGAAACCTATAGCAGCCACGTAAAAACTTGCAACTACAAATTAGAGGACGTCTAACTTATTTTTGCAGCATATGCCTTGTGATGTGATATGGCCAAAGGATGTGATGTGATGCATTGTGATGCATGAGATTGATCATGTTCTTGTAATAGGATTCACGACTTGCATGTCGATGAGTATGACAACTGGCAGGAGCCATAGGAGTTGTCTTAATTTATTGTATGACCTGCGTGTCAACCATAAGTGCCATGTAATTACTGTACTTTATTGCTAATCGTTAGCCATAGTAGTAGAAGTAATAGTTGGCGAGATAACTTCATGAAGACACGGTGATGGATATCATGGTGTCGTGCCGGTGACCGTGATGATCATGGTGCCCCGAAGATGGAGATCAAAGGAGCAAGATGATATTGGCCATATCGTGTCACTATATTTATTGCATGTGATGTTTATCATGTTTACATATTATTTTCTTAGAATGATGGTAGCTAAATAAGATGATCTCTTACTAAAATTTCAAGAAATGTGTTCACCCTAATTGTGCACCGTTGCTAAGGTTCGTTGTTTCGAAGCACCACGTGATGATCGGGTGTGATAGGTTCTAACGTTCGCATACAACGGGTGTAAGCCAGATTTACACACACAATACACTTTGGTTGACTTGACGAGCCTAGCATGTACAGACATGACCTCGGAACACGGGAGACCAAAAGGTCGAACATGAGTCGTATAGAAGATATGATTAACATGGAGATGTTCACCATGGATGACTAGTCCGTCTCACGTGATGATCGGACACGGGCTAGTTGACATGGATTATGTGTCACTTGGATGACTAGAGATATGTCTATGTAAGTGGGAGTTCATTAAATAATTTGATTATGTGAACTTAATTATCATGAACTTAGTCTAAAAATTGTCTTTACAATCTATATTGTAGATCCAATGGCCAATGCTAATGTTGCCCTCAACTTCAACGCGTTCCTAGAGAAAACCAAGCTGAAAGATGATGGAAGCAACTATGCGGACTGGGTCCGTGGCTTGAGGATCATCCTCATAGCTTCCAAAAGATTATATGTCCTTGATGCACCGCTAGGTGACACACCCATTTTCCCAGCGGCTCAGGACGTTATGAACGCCTGGCAGTCATTCTGTGATGATTACTCCCTGGTTTAGTGCGGCATGCTTTACAGTTTAGAACCGAGGCTCCAAAAGTGTTTTGAGCAACACGGAGCACATGAGATGTTCCAAGAGCTGAAACTGGTTTTCCAAGCTCATGCCCGGGTCGAGAGATATGATGTCTCCGACAAGTTCTTCAGTTGTAAGATGGAGGAGAATAGTTCTGTCAGTGAGCACATACTCAAAATGTCTGGGTTGCACAACCGCTTGTCTCAGTTGGGAGTTAATCTTCTGGATGACTCGGTTATTGACAGAATCCTCCAGTTGCTCCCATCTAGATACAAGAGCTTTGTGATGAACTACAACATGAAGGGGATGGAGAAGTCCATTCCTGAGTTGTACTCGATGCTGAAATCAGCGGAGGTCGAGATCAAAAAGGAGCATCAAGTGTTGATGGTGAATAAGACCACTAGTTTCAAGAAAGGCAAGGGTAAGAAGAAATTCAAGAAGGACGGCAAAGCAGTTGCTACGCCCGGTAAGCAAGTTGTCGGGAAGAAGAACAAGAATGGATCCAAGCCTGAGACTGAGTGCTTTTATTGCAAGGGTATCAGTCACTGGAAGCGGAACTTCCCCAAGTACTTAGCGGGTAAGAAGGACGGTGTAAGGGCATATTTCTCCCTAAGTGGTTTTGGTGATTGATGACAATGCCTTTGCGGACTAATCGTGTGCATTGAGCATTTCAGATATCTCAGGTCTAGGAACAAGACGATTCAGTGCCCCTCGGAATCTCTCGAAGACGGTTGTTCTATGCATTTCCTTTTGGTGGATTTGATTCGTAGGAAAGCCATACTATCAAGAGGGGGTCCGCTTTGGAAAGGTCTGGGTGGAATCAACACCTACACATCTATTCCTTTGCACCACCTTTCCCTCTTTTCAATGGAGCCCCAACCCGTCTACCTTTTGTGTGCAAAAGGAACGCCTGCGAGGTGCTTGTGTTCAGTGGTCTGCGGTAGTACCGCTCCAGAGAGCGGTAGTACTGCAGGTGCCAGCAGTAGTACCGCTCAGCGGAGCGGTAGTACCATTGTCTCCTGCCCTGGCCTCTACACCTGCGATAGTAGGTGCAGATGTAATTTTTTACATCCGCCTTACTACGGTAGTACCGCGATTCTTGTCCGGTACTACCATGCCGGACTTTTTCATAGAGTTTCTCTCTGTAGAGGTAGGCACGGAAGTAATTTTTTTACTTCCGTGCACCTACAGTGGCTGCCTCTACCGACCAAGCGGTAGTACCGCAAAAATTACTTCCGTGCACCTCCAGTGGTTGCCTCTACCGACCGTGCAGTAGTACCGCACGGGCTCGCGGTAGTACCGCTCCGGCGGTTCTACCGCTTATGGCCTAGTGCTAACGGCCTGGGCCAGTTACTCCCGTGCGAGCGGTAGTATTGCACAAGGCTGCGGTAGTACCGCAAGCCGTCATGGTAGTACCGCGACTTTTGCGGTAGTAACGCAATGCGCGGGACTGAGAGAGTGGATAACGGTTGGTTCTTGTCCCCCACTATAAAAGGGAGGTCTTTTTCCTCTATAAGCTCACCTCTTCCTTCCCAAAACTCCATTGTTTCTCCAAGCTCCATTTTTGCCCGATCTCTCTCCCTAGCCAATCAATCTTGTTGATTTCCTAGGGATAGGTTGAGAAGGCCCCGATCTACACTTCCACCGAGAGAAATTTTATTCCCCCCACTAATCCCTTGTGGATCTTGTTACTCTTGGGTGTTTGAGCACCCTAGACAGTTGAGGTCACCTCGGAGCCACATTCCATTGTGGTGAAGCTTCATGGTGTCATTGGGAGCCTCCAATTCAGTTGTGGAGATTGCCCCAACCTTGTTTGTAAAGGTTCGGTCGCATTGTGTGAGGGCGTGAGGAGAATACGGTGGACCTAGTGGCTTCTTGGGGAGAATTGTGCCTTACACCGCTCCAATGGAGACGTACTTCCCCACAAGGGAAGGAACTTAGGTAACACATCCTCGTCTCCACCAGCTCCACTTTTGGTTATCTTGCATATTTACTTCTTGCAAGCGTTTATTGTGTCATATCCTTTGCTTGCTTGTGCACTCGTTGTGATTAGCATCATATAGGTTGTTCACCTAATTGCACATCTAGCTAACTTATTTGATGCTAAACCTTAATTGTTAAAGAAAATTTTAAAAGTTTTAGTTGCCTATTCACCCCCTCCTCTAGTCAACCATATCGATCCTTTCAATTGGTATCAGAGCCACGTCTCTTTATTAAGGGTTTCACCACCCGAAGAGTATGGCTGGCGAAGATGCGCGTGCGGGAGATCTTCCCGAGGCCATGGGTGTGAACATGGTCTCACGCGAGGATTTGAACGAGGCTTTGACCTTACTCAAATCCTCCATGGCTACCGAGGTTCAATCCATGTTTACAGATTTCGTTAATACTCTTAAAATGTCTACCGATGCGGGGCAAGTGGTCAAACCCACTAACTCGACATCGGATGCCAACTCCGGTAAGGAGGGGGCTAGTGCCGACAAAGATAATCATGCTCAAAGAGTTAATGGGTCGTGGAGCTTTGCCACTGTTCCCCCTCCCATGGTATATGGAGGACCGGTGCACCCACCTCATATAGTTAATCTTGGTCCTCCTCCTAAACTTGTTAAGAATGATTTTGCTAACTAGGCCTTTAGTATCAAGTCTCATTTAGATCACAACTCAATTCATCTCATGAGAGTCATTGAATAAGGATACTACCCTCATGATCCATGCAACCTTACTCCAAGAGAACAAGCGGATAAATAGCTAAATTCTTCCGCCCTGCCCATACTCCAAGCTGCTATTCCTCCTGAAGATCTACCTCACCTGCGGCCCTTCACTGTTGCTGAAGAATGTTGGGAACACATCATCTCCATGTACAAGGGCAGCTCAAGAATTCAACGGTCAAACTATGAAGTTTGTTCTTGATCAGTCAGATGAGTTTGTGATGATAGAGGATGAGGAACCGTGTGAGCTCTATAGAAGGGTGACCGCTCTTGCTGTTTCCCTCAAGGATCATGGCAGCAAGGATGTGGATGATACTTGGATCAAGCGTAAGTTCCTAAAGGCTATCACGCCCTACAACAAGGCCATGTCCGCTGTCATTCGTCAAAGGCCAGACTTTCACACCTTATCATCTGGTGATGTGTTGGATGAATTCATTGCAATGAACATCCGAAACACGACAGACGACAATGCTCTTGCTCGTGTTCAACGGTCAAGGAAGTCCTCTCCCAATCTTGCATTGAAGGCCAAGGTCAGTCAAGAGGAAGAATAAGAAGAAGAGGCTAGCCCCGAGGACACCAAATATGCTTATCATGAGCACATGGCTCTTGCGTCCAGATAATTTTGGGGCAACAAGAGAAACTCAAGGCCCAGCTTCTCCAAGAACAACTCAAATGGGTCAAAGGGAAAGCAACGTGTGAGAACTTGCTACAACTGTGGTAATGTAAGTCACTTTGTGGTGGATTGTCCATATGAGAAGAGGGAAGACAATGGTGGCAAGCTCATTCGCAAAGATAAAGCCAAGTCCTTCCCAAACAAGACCAACTTTGTCAAGAAGGATCCTCACAAAGTATTGGTTGCTCAAGAAGAGTATGTCTCAGATGATGATGTTGATGATCAAGACACGAGTGGTGAAGGAATGGCAATGGCATCCGTGGCAATTGCCTCTTCTACCCTGACAAAGGCATCACTCTTCAATGCCCCCAATGAGAACATCATCGCGAGGTGCCTCATGGCTAAAGGTATCACTAAGGTAACCTCCAACGTCGTAACCTCAAACATTAAGGCTTCCATTTCTTCCACTCCATCCTTAGATAGTGTGAATGAACTTGAGGGAGGAAAAGAGGATAAGAATGAGTTTGACAAATTCATGGTCAAACTCAAGGTAGGCTCCAAGAAGCACTTCGTTGCTCTCTTGGAACAACTTAGTGAGGCCCATGACACTATTGAGTCTGAAGAAGAGTGTCTTGAGGAACTAAGAGGTCATAGTCGTGATTATGCCGACAAGATAGCGGATCTATCAATTGCTCTTGAGGAAGAGCAAGGTCTTCGTATGACTCTTGAGGAGTCACAAAATGTTGACTTTACTAAATTAGTAAAGATTATGATCATGCTATTGTTCTTAACCGTGCTCTCAAGTCTAAGAAGGTTACACTTGGGGTGGATCGTGATCGTCTCAAAGTTGAGCTTGACACACTTGACAATTCTCACAAGGCATTGACGTGTGCTCATACCTCTCTTAAGGAGTCACATGATCAACTCCAAGTGAAACTCACTAAGGAAATTGCCACATGTCCTCCTTTTGTTCTAATTGATAATGCATCTGCTACTAACCCATGTTGTGAGCATGCACACCTTGTGGAGGAAAATGCCAAGCTAAAAGAGCAGCTTAAAAAGGGTTTGGTGATGTGTATCCAAGGTGAGAAGACACTCAATGACCTTCTAACTTCTCAGGAGGAAGTTGTGGCAAAAGAAGGAGTGGGGTTTGTACCCAAAACAAATGAGAAGAAGAAGGTTAACACCAAGGAAGCTCCATCGCTCAAGCGAACCTTTGTAAGAGCCGATGAAGGTCCTCATGAGAAGAAGAAAGACCAAGTTATGTTGGAAAACGCCAATAAGGGCAAGAGCAAGAACATCCAACCCAACAAGACCGGCGACTTTAACCCCTCTTATGTGTTATGCCTTGCTAGTGATGGGCATGTTTATGCCAAATATGTTGGTTCTTCTTATGAGTACATTGAATGGTGTATTTGGGTTCCTAAGACCCTTGTTGCTAACATGAAAGGACCCATTAAAGAATGGGTACCTAAAGCCAAACATTGATCTCTTGTAGGGGTTTGCTTCTGGAAGAACATCATGGTTGCTCAATAGTGGAGCGACAAATCATATGACCAGAAGCAAGGACTTCGTGGTGGATGTTCATCCTGACACATCTATGGCCACCCAATTCTCGTTTGGTGATGATGCAATTTCAAAGGTGTTGGGTCTTGGCAAGGTGGTAATCTCTCCGGAACTCACCATAATTAAGGTCATGCTTGTTGAGACCCTCGCATACAATTTACTGTCAGTTTATCAACTTGCAACCATGGGTTTTAGTACTTTCTTCGGTATTGACTCTGTGACCCTTTTGTGGAGCAAGACTCTTAAAGTAGCTTTTGTTGGGCATGTCAAGAACAGTCTCTATGTGGTGAACTTCTCGGAGCAACCCACTAAGACTGCGACTTGCTTAATGGCTAAAGTTGATGTGGGATGGCTTTGGCATCGCCGACTAGCCCATATTAATATGAGATCTTTGCAATGTCTCCTCAAAGGGGATCACATCCTTGGACTAACAAATGTGAGTTTTGCCAAAGATCCTGATTGCAGTGCTTGTATCGAAGGAAAGCTAAATGAGAAGGCTCATCATCCAACCACTACAATATACTCTAAGAGGACCTTAGAGCTCCTTCACATGGATCTCTTTGGTCCTCCATATTTTGACAGTCTTGGTGGAAGAAAATATTGCTTGTTGATTGGGGATGATTACTCGAGATATACTTGGGTTTATTTCTTCAAGAAGAAGAGTGAGACCCAACAGACTGTCATCGACTTTGCAAATGAAGTCCAACGCCAACATGATGCAAAGATTTTGATGATTAGAAGTGATAACGGCACCGAGTTCAAGAACTACACCCTGAATGAGTTTATCAGTGACGAAGGGATCAAGCACGAATATTCCACACCTTACACCCCTCAACAAAATGGTGTTGCTGAGAGGAAGAACAGGACGTTGATTGATGCGGCAAGAACCATGATGGCGGAGTTTAAATCTCCGTACAATTTTTGGGCCGAAGCCATCAACACAGCGTGCCATGCGTCTAACCGGATCTATCTTTGCAAAGGGTTGAACAAGACCCCGTATGGGATTCTTACCGGGAACAAGCCCAACCTCACATACTTTCGGGTGTTCGGTTGTAAGTGTTTCATTCTCAAGAAAGGTGCTCGTTTGTCTAAATTTGAATCTAGAGCCCATGAGGGCATATTTGTTGGTTATGCTGCAAACTCTCATGCTTACCGTGTCCTCAACAAGTCCACGGGACTCATTGAGGAGATGAGTAACGTAGAGTTTGATGAAAATAATGGCTCCCAAGTGGAGCAAAGTGGTCTTTGTGATGTAGGTGATGAAATTCCTCCCCAAGCCATAAGAAGAATGGGTGTGGGATACTTCCTACCCATTGAGGAACCCCTTGTGGCCGAAGGAGAAGGACAATGTTCCACTCAAGTGGAACCATCACCGACGCAAGACCCACACGCTTCCAAGGAACAAACTAAAGGTCCTCTACCACATTAACAAGATCA
The DNA here is from genome assembly GCA_022496015.1 of Hordeum marinum. NCBI lineage: Eukaryota > Viridiplantae > Streptophyta > Magnoliopsida > Poales > Poaceae > Hordeum > Hordeum marinum. The sequence continues at coordinate 73,892,814 of CM039678.1, read as the reverse complement.
AGGGCAAGATCAACTCACTGATGATGGTGTCTCACCAAGTGATTCCCAAGATCAAGTTCCTGTCTCTGAGCAATCTCAATCTCAAGATCTTATTCAAGACCAAGAGCAAGCTCAAGAAGGCGCTCAAGATCATCAAGATGATGAATCACAGAATGTTGTCCCTCAACCTTCCATGGAAGAAATCTTAGAGAGACAAGCCGCCAAGAAAGCCGCCAAGAATGCCGTCAAGCTCAAAGTTAGACAACATCTATTAGAGAATGTCTACGGTGACTTGAAAAAAGGGGTAACCACTCTTAAACAATTAACAAAATTTTGTGAACATCACGCGTTTGTTTCTTGCATTGAGCCCCTTAAGGTTCAAGATGCACTCGAGGATATGGAGTGGGTTGAAGCTATGCACGATGAACTCAACAACTTCAAGCGCAACCAAGTGTGGCGACCGGTGCCAAGACCTAAGGAGAATCACAATGTCATTGGAACGAAATAGACCTTCAAAAACAAGCAAGATGCGAATGGTATTGTCATTCGCAACAAGGCAAGACTGGTGGCACAAGGATACTCCCAAGTCAAGGGTATCGACTACGGTGAAACCTTTGCTCCTGTTGCTCGCCTCGAATCCATTCGCATGTTACTTGCATATGCCTCTCATCATAATTTTAAATCATATCAAATGGATGTCAAGAGTGCTTTTCTCAATGGCCCTCTTAAGGAGTTGGTATATGTCAAGCAACCCCCGGGGTTTGAGGATCCCAAGTTCCCTAATCATGTATACATTCTCGATAAGGCTCTCTATGGCCTTAAACAAGCACCACGTGCGTGGTATGAGCACCTTACCGAGATGTTGCAAGACCATGGGTTTGAAATTGGGAAAATCGACCCCACTCTTTTTACAAAGAGGGTCAATGGGAACTTGTTCATATGCCAACTATATGTTGATGACATTATTTTTGGCTCTCCTAACAAAGCTTTCAATGAAGAGTTTGCCACTTTGATGACAAACAAGTTTGAGATGTCCATGATGGGAGAGTTGAAGTACTTCCTTGGTTTCAAAGTCAAGCAACAAAGTCAAGGTACCTTCATCAATCAAGCCAAATACACTCAAGACATGCTCCAGAGGTTCAAGATGGATGAACTCAATCCTCCCAAGGCCGAAACTCCCATGCCACTCAAATGCCATCTTGACAGTGATCCCAATGGTAAAGCAGTAGATCAAAAGGTATATCGCTCCATGATTGGATCCTTGCTTTACCTTTGTGCATCTAGACCGGATATCATGTTAAGTGTGGGTATTTGTGCACGATTTCAATCCTCACCTAAGGAGAGTCACCATGTGGCTGTCAAGCGAATCTTTCGATATTTGGATCATACCCCAAACTTTGGCTTATGGTATCCCAAGGAGGCTTCATTTGATCTCGTTGGATATACTGACTCGGATTGGGCGGGAGACCGTGTGGATAGAAAGTCCACTTTCGAAGGCTGCTAATTTCTTGGTCGGTATTTGGTAAGTTGGTCTTCAAAGAAACAAAATTGCGTTTCTCTCTCGTCCACCGAGGCCGAGTATGTAGCTGCTACCAGTTGTTGTGCTCAGATTCTATGGATGAGGCAAACTTTAAAGGATTACAGTGTCAATTGTGACAAAGTGCCTCTTTACTGTGATAATGAAAGTGCCATTATGATCTCCAGCAACCCAGTTCAACATTGCAAGACGAAGCATATTGATATTCGTCATCACTTTCTTCGGGAACACATTAAGCGTGGAGACATCAATTTTATTCATTTGAGCACTAACGAGCAACTTGTAGATATTTTTATGAAGCCTTTAGATGAAGCAAGATTTCGTGAGTTAAGGCATGAGCTAAATATCATTGATTCGAGCAATGTGGATTGACTTTGTGAACACCTCCCCACACTCATCGTTATGTCTTGTCTAGGTGTAGGCATGGATTTAGGGGGAGTCTATTTCTCTCAATGAACTATTCCTCCTCCTATTATGCATAAACTAATCAAATTCGATCACACTTGCCATTTGTGATGGTTACTGTGCTTAAAAGACGAGTCTTGGTCATGGGCCCAAGGATAATTCTTCGCGGTGCCATACCATCTGACTCAAACATAGGTGGCTCTAGGGCCATCGCCCTCTCTTCATGTGAAGTAGAGGCTCACTGGTTGGTCCTATTTTATTCTCTTCTCCGATGGACTATGCTCATGTTTTTATCCTAGATCATAGTTTATCTTGTCTCTTGTGTTGTACGGATTTTGGGGATCTCCCTCTTTCTCATTTTGTTTTATTGTTGCTTTTATGCACTGAGAAGGCAGCACGGTACTACCGTGGAGGAGCACGGTATTACCGCTGGAGCGGTACTACCGCTTACCGCGCGGAAGTAAAAAATTACTTCCGCCCGTTGAGCGATACTACCGCGATGACTGTGGTACTACCGTAACATCGTGTGCGTGTGGGGGTTAAGAGCGGGCAGGGGGGTTTCCCATCTTCCCCATACCCCATTTTCTCTCTTCCCCTCACGTCTCTCTCTCTCCTCCTCTCAACCGCTGCCGGATCACCTCGCCGGATCTCCATCTCCGGCCACCCAATTCTTATTTGCTCCGGTGGGATCGTTCCCCACCTCGTCCTCTTGCAATGGACCCCGGTATTTCCCCAATCCCCTCTTGTTTTGCCTCTCTCCTTTTGAATCTAGGCTTTTGGGGAAATATGAGATGGTCTGGCTTTGTTTTGATCCTATCTATTCATAAGGAGATGTTTTGCGGCTGTTAGTGCGGTAGAAGTGTGTATTGATAGGATAAAACGGGGTATTTTTTGATCTAGGGCAGTACCAATATGATCTAATCTGTGTTCTTGCGATTTCTGCCTCGTGTGGTACTACCGCACCTGGTGCGGTACTACTGCTCGTAGGGCGGAAGTAAAATATTACTTCCGCTGATGCCACGGTACTACCGCAGCCGCGGTACTACCGCGTCGTGGGCGGTACTATGTTTTTACTTCTGCCCGCTTGGCGGCAGTAAAAAATTACTACCGCTCCAGCCGCGGTACTACCGCTCCAGCCGCGGTACTACCGCTCCCAGTGGTACTACCGCGTCTGAAGCGGTACTATTTTTTTAGTTCTGTTTTCGGGGAGGTAGTAACAGTCTACTTCCGCTCCTGCCACGGTACTTCCGCTCCCAGCGGTACTACCGCATCTGGAGCGGTAGTAAATTCTTACTTTCGCTAACTGGGCGGTAGTAAAATTTTACTTCCGCAGAACGTGTTGGTGCTACTACTCGATCCACAACTACCTCGTTTTGTCCTGTCCATTCTCTCTTCTACATGGTTTTCGTGTATGCTTTCGTCCTTGCCTTATTTTTTTTATTTGTCCCTTGTGTTTGCGTTGTGTGCCATAGTTGGTGGCTCTGGTTCCATCTCTGCTCCACGCCGTTCCAATCCGTCTCGTGACACAAGTTCCAAGTGGCTTCGCAATCCTGATGCTCCTGAGGGCTCCAATGATCCACCGCGCCATTTCAACAGGACCGCATCCAAGCTCAAGGAACCAGTTGAGAACTTTGAGGTCATGCCACAAGCTGAGTTTCTGGCTCGAAGGATGATCAATCCCTATGACAAGCCAAGGGCAGTTTCCAAGGCAAATGACTTGTTCTGGACCAAGCAACATTATCTTATTCACCTGGATGTGATCAAGGGCAAGAAAAATCACTATGTTCCTGTCCAATACATTGATCTGGAACACATGAGGAAGCATCCACAATACTTTGGTGAGGCTCTAGAGTCAGTGCAGCAGTTTGCTACAGCAGACATCATCTCCTTCCACCTTGACTTTGATCCCGAGCTATTAGGTCAGTTCTTTGCTTCTGTCCACTTTCACTCTTATGAGGAGCGGACCATGACATGGATGACCCATGGCGAGCAACTATCTGCCATCTGGAAGGACTTCATGGGCTTGCTGCATGTTCCTGACTCCGGGGTTGATGTGCCAATTGGACTGCGCCCTCACGGCAACCCTGAGCCAGCTCGTAAGGAGAAGCTCGTGCCTTTCCAAATTCTGAAGACCTTGAGATCTGGTGAACAAATTCCTGTACTCAACCCTTTTCTTGATGTCATGCACCGGATCTTCCGCAACACTCTGTTTCCTCACATGGGAGATAAGGACAAGGTACACTCCTATCTGGTGGATATGCTACTGCTATGTGAGAAAGGAAGACATGAAGACCTTGGCATCCTTGATGTGTTTCACGTTATGTGGTCTGAGCTTCGCACTGCTGTGTTTCATCGGAAGGTCCCCATTTATGGGCCATACTTGTTCCACCTAATTCGTGATACTTGGGACAAGGCCTTTCCAGGTCAGGACATTCCGGAGGACACGTTTCTTAATGTAACAAGAAGTCTGAATCGTTTGAAAGGTTCAAGCAAATTTACTTAATGAAACACAAGTCTGAATCGTTTGAAAGGTTCAAGCAAATTCACAGTGAAGTTTAAGATCATCGTGACAAGAAGATAAAAATGATTGCAATATGATCGTGGAGGTGAATATCTGAGTTACGAGTTTGGCATACAACTTAAGACAATGTGAAATTTGTTTCACAACTAACGCCACCTGGAACACCATAGTGTGATGTTGTGTCCAAACATCATAGTCATGCTCTATTGGATATGGTGCGTGCTATGATGTCTCTTATCATTTTACTACTATAATTTTGGGGTTATGCATTAGAGACAACTACATTCACTTTAAATAAGGCACGATCTAAATCCGTTGAGATGACACCGTGTGAATTATGGTTTGATGGAAACCTAAGCTGTCATTTCTTAGTGTTTGGGGCTGCAATGCTTGTGTGGAAAATGTTTTCACCTAATAAGCTCGAACCCAAAGCGGATCTTCATAGAATACCCTAAGGACAGTTGGGTATGCCTTCTATCTCAGATCCAAGTGCAAAGTGTTTGTTGCTTAAACGGATCCTTTCTCGAGGAAATGTTTCTCTCGAAAGAATTGAGTGGGAGGAAGATAGAACTTGATGAGGTTGTTAAACCTTTGTTCAGCCAGAGAGTAGCGCAGCGCAGAAAGATGTTTCTGTGAAGCCTACGTTAGTTGAAGAGGAAGTTATGATGATCATGAAGCTTCAGGATCAAGTTACTATCGAACTTTGTAGGTCGACAAGGATGTGTACTGCTCCTAAGTGGTACGACAACCCTGTCTTGGAAGTCATCTTGTTGGACAACGATGAACCTATGAGCTATGGAGAAGCGATGATGGGCCCGGATTCCGACAAATGGTTGGAGGCCATGAAATCCGAGATAGGATCCATGTATGAAAACCAAGTATAGACATTGGTAGACTTGCTCGTTAGACGGTGGGTCGTTGAGTACAAATGGATCTTTAAAATGAAGACATACACTGATGGTAAATGTCACCATTTGTAAAGCTCGACTTGTTGCAAAGTTGTTTGTGACAAGTTCAAGGAGTTGACTTCGATGAGACTTTCTCACTCGTAGCGATGCTAAAGTCTGTTGGAATTATGTTAGCAGTTGCTGCGTTTTCAATTATGAAATCTGGCAGATGGATGTCAAAACATCGTTTCCTTAACAGTTTACTTGAGGAAAGGTTGTATGTGATACAACCAGAAGGTTTTGTCAGTCCTAAGGATGCTAAAAGGTGTGCAAGCTTCGGTGATCCTTCCATGGACTGAAGCAAGCATCTCGGAGTTGGAATATACACTTTGATGAGGTGATCAAAGTTTTTAAGTCTATACAAAGTTTACGAGAAACTTGTATTTGCAATAAAGTGAGTGGGAGCACTATAGAATTTCTGATAAGTATATGTGATGACATATTCTTGATCGGAAATAATGTAGAATTTCTGGAAAGCATAAATGGTTGGTTGAAAATTGATTTTCAAAGGAAGACCTGGATAAAGCTACCTAATTGTTGAGCATCAAAATCTATAGAGATAGATCAAGATGCTTGATGAGACTTTCAATGAGTGCATACCGTGACAAGATTTTGAAAGAGTTCAAAATGGATCAGTCAGAGAAAGAGTTCTCACCTGATTTGTAAGGTGTGAAAGTTGAGTGAGACTCAAAGCTCGACAACGGCAGAAGAAAGAGAAAGGACGAACGTCGTCCCCTATGCCTTAGCCATAGGCTCTATATTATGCCATGCTATGTATCGCACCTGTGTGTGCCTTGCCGTGAGTCTGTCAAGGGGTACAAGAGTGGTTCAGGAGTGGATCACTGGACAGTGGTCAAACATTATCCTTAGTGATTAGAAGACTAAAGGAATTGTTTCTCGATTATGGAGGTGATAAAGAGTTCATCGTAAAGAGTTACGTCGATGCAAGCTTTAACACCTATCCGGATGACTAGTAGTAGCAATCTAGATACATATAGTGGAGCAGCCATTTGGAAGTAGTACCAAGTGGAGTGTGGTAGCAGTGTTTACGGTTTGACATAGAGATTTGCAAAGTACACACAGATCTGAATATCACAGACCCGTTGACTATAAGACCTCTCTCACATGCAAAGCATGATCGAGCCCCAGAACTCATTGGGTGTTAGATTCATAACAATGCGAATCACATGGTGATGTGAACTAGATTATTGACTCTAGTGCAAGTGGGAGACTGTTGGAAATATGCCCTAGAGGCAATAATAAATTAGTTATTATCATATTTCCTTGTTCATGATAATCATTTATTATCCATGCTATAATTGTATTGATCGAGACTTAAATGCATGTGTGGATACATAGACAAAACCATGTCCCTAGTATGCCTCTAATAGACTAGCTCGTTGATCAAATGATGGTTAAGGTTTCCTAGCCATGGACATGAGATGTCATTTGATAGCGGGATCACATCATTAGGTGAATGATGTGATGGTCAAGACCCAAACTACAAACGTAGCATATGATCGTGTCAGTTTATTGCTACTGTTTTCTGCATGTCAAGAATGTGTTCCTATGACCATGAGATCATACAACTCACGGACATCGGAGGAGTGCCTTGTGTGTGTTGGAGAACGTCGCATGGAAAACAAAATTTTTACTACGCACACGCAAACCTATCCATGGTGATGAGCATCTACGAGAGGGAGAGTGGATCTACATACCCTTGTAGATCGCTAAGCGGGAAGCGTTAAGAAACGCGGTTGGTGTAGTCGAACATCTTCGCGATCCAAATCGCCGAGCGTCCCGCGATCCAATCACGAACCGTCCCGCGAACACATCATGATCCGTCCCGCGAACTCATCACGATCCGTCTCACGATCTTGATCACGATCTGTCCCGCGAACTCATCACGATCCGTTCCGTGATCACATCACGAACCGTCTCGCAATCTCGATTACGGTCCTTCCGATCTAGCGCCGAACGGATGGCACCTCCGCGTTCAGCACACGTGCAGCTTGATGACGATCTCCACCGTCTCGATCCAGCAAGAGGAGGTGGAGAGGAGAGAGATTTCAACGGCAGCGTGATAGTGCTCCGGTGATGGTGGTGGAGCAATTCCGGCAGGGCTTCGCCTAAGCGCTGCAGAAAACCGATCTAGAGGAGAAACTATGCACCGGTGGAACGGGTAGCACGTGGCCGGAAATTCTGTCCAAAAACCACCCAATCCACTAGTATATATAGGAGGAGAGGAGAGGAGAGGCAGCCAAGGCCTTTGGGTCAGCCGAAATAGGAGGTGGAAAGCAATCCTACTTCACCTCCAATCCTAGTTGGAGTAGGATTGCCTCCTATTGGATGATTTTCCACTTTTTGCTTTAGGACTTTCTCTCCTGCGCCATGGGCCTTTGTGGCTGTTTTCCCAGCCCACTAAGGGCTGGTTATTATTCTCCCACAGCCCATGGACCTCTTGGGGTCGAAATACTCCTCTCGAAGGCATCCCGATACACTACCGGCACTCCCGGTACACTACCGACACTCCCGGTACACTACCGATGAGCCCGAAACTTTTCCGAAAACCAAACTGGGACTTCCTATATATGAATCTTTACCTCCGGACCATTCCGGAGCTCCTCGTGATGTCCAGGATCTCATCCGGGACTCCGAACAAACTTCGGTCACCACCATACATAACTCTACACTACCGAAACGTCACCGAACCTTAAGTGTGCAGACCCTGCGGGTTCGAGAACTATGTAGACATGACCGAGACACCTCTACGGTCAATAACCAATGGCGGGACCTGGATGTCCACATTGGTTCCTACATATTCTATGAAGATCTTTATCGGTCGAACCTCTATGTCAAGGATTCAGTTAATCCCGTATAACGTTCCCTTTGTTCTTCGGTATGTTACTTGCCCGAGATTCGATCGTCGGTATCTCCATACCTAGTTCAACCTCGTTACCGGCAAGTCTCTTTACTCGTTCCGGAATACAAGATCCCGCAACTAACAATTAGTCACATTTCTTGCAAGGCTCATTGTGATGTTGTATTACCGAGTGGGCCCTGAGATACCTCTCCGTCACACGGAGTAACAAATCCCAGTCTCGATCCATGCCAACTCAACAGACACCATCGGAGATACCTGTAGAGCACCTTTATAGTCACCCAGTTACGTTGCGACGTTTGATGCACACAAGGCACTCCTCCGACATCCGTGAGTTGCATGATCTCATGGTCATAGGAACATATACTTGACATGCAGAAAACAGTAGCAATACACTGACACGATCATATGCTACGTTTGTAGTTTGGGTCTTGTCCATCACATCATTCTCCTAATGATGTGATCCCGTTATCAAATGACATCTTATGTCCATGGCTAGGAAACCTTAACCATCTTTTGATCAACGAGCTAGTCTATTAGAGGCATACTAGGGACATGGTTTTGTCTATGTATCCACACATGCATCTAAGTCTCCGATCAATACAATTATAGCATGGATAATAAACGATTATCATGAGCAAGGAAATATGATAATAACTAATTTATTATTGCCTCTAGGGCATATTTCCAACAGTCTCCCACTTGTACTAGAGTCAATAATCTAGTTCACATCACCATGTGATTCGCATTGTTGTGAATCTAACACCCATTGAGTTTTGGGGCTCGATCATGCTTTGCATGTGAGAGAGGTCTTATAGTCAACGGGTCTGCGATATTCAGATCCGTGTGTACTTTGCAAATCTCTATGTCAAACCGTAAACACTGCTACCACACTCCACTTGGTATTATTTCCAAATGGCTGCTCCACTATACGTATCCAGATTGCTACTACTAGTCATCCGGATAGGTGTTAAAGCTTGCATCGACGTAACTCTTTACGACGAACTCTTTATCACCTCCATAATCAAGAAACATTTCCTTAGTCCTCTGGTTACTAAGGATAATTCCGACCGCTGTCCAGTGATCCACTCCTGGACCACACTTGTACCCCTTGACAGACTCATGGCAAGGCACACACAGGTGCGGTACACAGCATGGCATACTATACAGAGCCTATGGCTAAGGCATAGGGGACTACGTTCGTCCTTTCTCTTCCTTCTGTCATGGTCGAGCTTTGAGTCTCACTCAACTTCACACCTTACAAATCAGGCGAGAACTCTTTCTCTGACTGATCCATTTTGAACTCTTTCAAAATCTTTGTCAAGGTATGTACTCATTGAAAGTCTCATCAAGTCATCTTGATCTATCTCTATAGATCTTGATGCTCAACAATTTGGTAGCTTTATCCAGGTCTTCCTTTGAAAATCACTTTCCAAATAACCGTTTTATGCTTTCCAGAAACTCTACATTATTTCTGAACAACAATATGTCATCCACATATACTTATCAGAAATTCTATAGTGCTCCCACTCACTTTATTGCAAATACAAGTTTCTCATAAACTTTGTATAAACATCAAAACTTTGATCACCTCATCAAAGCGTATATTCCAACTCCGAGATGCTTGCTTCAGTCCATGGAAGGATCACCGAAGCTTGCACACCTTTTAGCATCCTTAGGCCTGACAAAACCTTCTGGTTGTATCACATACAACCTTTCCTCAAGTAAACCGTTAAGGAAACGATGTTTTGACATCCATCTACCAGATTTCATAATTGAAAACACAACAACTGCTAACATAATTCCAACAGACTTTAGTACCACTACAAGTGAGGAAGTCTCATCGTAGTCAACTCCTTGAACTTGTCACAAACATCTTTGCAACAAGTCGAGCTTTACAAATAGTGACATTCACCATCAGTGTCTGTCTTCATTTTAAAGATCCATTTGTACTCAACGACCTGCCGTCCAACAATCAAGTCTACCAAAGTCTACACTTGGTTTTCATACATGGATCCTATCTCGGATTTCATGGCCTCCAACCATTTGTCGGAATCCGGGCCCATCAACGCTTCTCCATAGCTCGTAGGTTCATCGTTGCCCAACAACATGATCTCCAAGACAGAGTTGTCATACCACTTAGGAGCAGTACACATCCTTGTCGACCTACGAAGTTCAATAGTAACTTGATCCTGAAGCTTCATGATCATCCTCATTAACTTCCTCTTCAACTAACGTAGGCTTCAGAGAAACATCTTTCTGCTCTACGCTACTCTCTGGTTGAACAAAGGTTTAACAACCTCATCAAGTTCTATCTTCCTCCCACTCAATTCTTTCGCGAGAAACATTTCCTCGAGAAAGGATCCGTTTAAGCAACAAACACTTTGCACTAGGATCTGAGATTGAAGGTTCACCCAACTAATCTTAGGGTTTCTATGAAGATGCATTTGTCCACCTTGGGTTCGACCTCATTAGGTGAAAACATTTTCCACACAAGCGTTGCAGCCCCAAACATTATGAAATGACAGCTTAGGTTTCTATCAAACCATAATTCACACGGTGTCATCTCAACGGATTTAGATCGTGCCCTATTTAAAGTGAATGTAGTTGTCTCTAATGCATAACCCCAAAATTATAGTAGTAAAACGATAAGAGACATCACAGCACGCACCATATCCAATAGAGCATGACTATGATGTTCGGACACACCATCACACTATGGTGTTCCAGGTGGCGTTAGTTGTGAAACAAATTTCACATTGTCTTAAGTTGTATGCCAAACTCGTAACTCAGATATTCACCTCCACGATCATATCGCAGTCATTTTTATCTTCTTGTCACGATGATCTTAAACTTCACTCTGAATTTGCTTGAACCTTTCAAACAATTCAGAGTTGTGTTTCATTAAGTAAATATACACTATATCTACTCAAATCATCAGTGAAGGTAAGAAAATAACGATATCCACTGCACGCTACAAGACTCACTAGATTGCATACATCAACATGTATCATTTCCAATGAATCACTTGCCCGCTCCATCCAACAGGGTCCTTCAGTCATCTTGCCCAAGAGGCATGGTTCGCATGTCTCAACCGATTCGAAATCGAATGAGTCCAAAGATCCATCAGCATGGAGTTTCTTCATGCGCTTTATACCAATATGACATTTTGCGGCAGTGCCACAAGTATGTGGTACTATCATTATTAACTTTGTATCTTTTGACATCAATGTTATGAACATGTGTATTACTATGATCAAGATTTCAACAAACCATTCTCACTGGGTGCATGACCGTTGAAGGTATTATTCATGTAAACAGAATAACCATTATTCTCTAACTTAAATGAATAACCGTATTGCAATAAACATGATCTAATCATGTTCATGCTCAACGCAAAACACCAAATAACATTTATTTAGGTTCGTCACTAATCCTGAAGGTAGAGAGAGTGTGCGATGTTGATCACATCAACCTCGGAAACAATTCCAACACACATCGTCACCTCACCCTTAGCTAGTTCTCCGTTTATTCCGTAGATTTTATTTCGAGGTACTAACATTTAGCAACCGAACCGGTATCCAATACCCAGGTGCTACTAGGAGTACTAGCAAGGTACACATCAATAACTCGTATATCAAATATACTTCTGTCGATTTTGCCAGCCTTCTTATCTACCAAGTATCTAGGGTTGTTCCGCTTCAGCGACCGCTCACCTCATAACAGAAGCACTTAGTCTCGGGTTTGAGTTCAACTTCGGGTTGCTTCACTGGAGCAACAACTGACTTGCTATCCATGAAGTTTCCCTCCTTGCTCTTGCCCTTTTCGAAACTAGTGGTTTGATTAACCATCAACACTTGACGCTCCTTCTTGATTTCTACCTTCGTGGTGTCAAACATCGCGAACAGCTCAGGAATCATTATTTCTATCCCTGGCAATTTATAGTTCATCACCAAGTTCTAGTAGCTTAGTGACAGTGACTTGGAGAACTATATCAATCACTATCTTATCTGGAAGATCAACTCCCACTTGATTCAAGCGATTGTAGTACCCAGACAATCTGAGTACATGCTCAACGGTTGAGCTATTCTCCTTCATCTTACAGGCAAAGAATCTTGTTGGAGATCTCATATCTCGCAACACGGGCACGAGCCTGAGATCACAATCTCAGCTCCTAGAACATCTCATATGTTCCGTGACGTTCAAAACATTTTGGAGCCTCAATTCTAAGCCGTAATGCATGACGCACTAAACTATCAAGTAGTCATCGGAACGTGCCTGTCAGATGTTCACAACATCTACAGACGACGCTAGAGGGGGTCGGCGTACCGAGCAGTGCATTAAGGACATAAGCCTTCTGTGCAGCAAAGAGGACAATCCTCAGATCACAAACCCAGTCCGCAATATTGCTACCATCATCTTTCAATGCTATTTCTCTAGGAACATATAAAACTACAAGGGAGCTACAACGTGAGCTAGTAATCTACAACATAATTTGCAAAGACACTTTGACTATGTTCATGATAATGAGTTCAATTAATCATATTACCTAAGAACTCCCACTCAAATTGACATCCCTCCGATCATTCGAGTGATACATGATCCAAATTCACCAACTCAAGTCCGATCATCACATGAGTTGAGGTGGCTGCAATGGCGAACATCATTGTGTTGATCATATCCACTATATGACTCATGTTCGACCTTTCGGTCTCTTGTGTTCCGAGGCCATGTCTGTACATGCTAGGCTCGTCAAGTTTAACCCGAGTGTTCTGCGCGTGCAAATCTGGCTTGCACCCGTTGGATGTGAACGTAGAGTCTATCACACCCGATCATCACGTGGTGTCTCAACACGACGAACTTTTGCAACGGTGCACACTCGGGGAGAACACAATTTATCTTGAAATTAAGTGAGGCATCACCTTATAATGCTACCCTCGTCCTAAGCAAAACAAGGTGCATAAAAGGATTAACATCACATGCAAATCATAAGTGACATGATATGGCCATGATCTTGTGCTTTTGATCTCCATCATGAAAGCACCGGCATGATCTCCATCGTCACCGGCATGACACCATGATCTCCATCATCTTGATCTCCATCAATGTGTCGCCATCGGGGTTGTCATGCCCTGCATGCTTCTACTACTATTGCTACCGTAGCGATAAAGTAAAGCATTACATAGCGCTTAATGATTGACACGCAGGTCATACAATAATTAAAGACAACCCTATGGCTCCTGCCGGTTGCCGTATTCATCGACATGCAAGTCGTGATAATCTATACATCACATGATCATCTCATACATCACATATATCACACCATGTAATTGGCCATATCATATCATAACATACCCTGCAAAAACAAGTTAGACGTCCTCTAATTGTTGTTGCATGTTTTACGTGGCTGCTACGGGTATCTAGCAAAAACAATTCTCACCTACGCATAAACCACAACAGTGATACACTAGTTTACTTTTCAACCTTCTCAAGGACCGCCTTTGTCGAATCCGATCCAACTAAAGTGAGAGAAACTGTCACCCGCAAGCCATCTAGGCAACAAGTTGCGTCGAGGGAACTGGTCTCTCGTAAGCTTACGAGTAATGTTGGTCTGGGCCGCTTCATCTCACAATCCCGCTGAACTAAAATACGACCAAGGGAGGAAGCAATCTAAGCATCAACGCCCACAAACCTTCTGTGTTCTACTCGAAATCTCATCGAACCATCAACCTAGCTCTGATACCACTGTTGGAGAACGTCGCATGGGAAACAAAAAATTTCCTACGCACACGCAAACCTATCCATGGTGATGAGCATCTACGAGAGGGAGAGTGGATCTACATACCCTTGTAGATCGCTAAGCGGGAAGCGTTAAGAAACGCGGTTGGTGTAGTCGAACATCTTCGCGATCCAAATCGCCGAGCGTCCCGCGATCCAATCACGAACCGTCCTGCGAACACATCATGATCCGTCCCGCGAACTCATTACGATCCGTTCCGTGATCACATCACGAACCGTCTCGCAATCTCGATCACGGTCCTTCCGATCTAGCGCCGAACGGATGGCACCTCCGCGTTCAGCACACGTGTAGCTTGATGACGATCTCCACCGTCTCGATCCAGCAAGAGGAGGTGGAGAGGAGAGAGAGTTCACCGGCAGCATGATGGTGCTCCGGTGATGGTGGTGGAGCAATTCCGGCAGGGCTTCGCCTAAGCGCTGCAGAAAACCGATCTAGAGGAGAAACTATGCACCGGTGGAACGGGTAGCACGTGGCCGGAAATTCTGTCCAAAAACCACCCAATCCACTAGTATATATAGTAGGAGAGGAGAGGAGAGGCAGCCAAGGCCTTTGGGTCAGCCGAAATAGGAGGTGGAAAGCAATCCTACTTCACCTCCAATCTTAGTTGGAGTAGAATTGCCTCCTATTGGCTGATTTTCCACTTTTTGCTTTAGGACTTTCTCTCCTGCGCCATGGGCCTTTGTGGCTGTTTTCCCAGCCCACTAAGGGCTGGTTATTATTCTCCCACAGCCCATGGACCTCTTGGGGTCGAAATACCCCTCCCGAAGGCCTCCCGGTACACTACCGGCACTCCCGGTACACTACCGACACTCCCGGTACACTACCGATGAGCCCAAAACTTTTCCGAAAACCAAACTGGGACTTCCTATATATGAATATTTACCTCCGGACCATTCCGGAGCTCCTCGTGACGTCCGGGATCTCATCCGGGACTCCGAAAATTTTTCGGTCACCACCATACATAACTCTACACTACCGAAACGTCACCGAACCTTAAGTGTGCAGACCCTGCGGGTTCGAGAACTATGTAGACATGATCGAGACACCTCTACGGTCAATAACCAATGGCGGGACCTGGACGTCCACATTGGTTCTGACATATTCTATGAAGATCTTTATCAGTTAATCCCGTATAACGTTCCCTTTGTTCTTCGGTATGTTACTTGCCCGAGATTCGATCGTCAGTATCTCCATACCTAGTTCAACCTCGTTACCGGCAAGTCTCTTTACTCGTTCCGGAATACAAGATCCCGCAACTAACAATTAGTCACATTGCTTGCAAGGCTCATTGTGATGTTGTATTATCGAGTGGGCCCTGAGATACCTCTCCGTCACACGGAGTAACAAATCCCAGTCTCGATCCATGCCAACTCAACAGACACCATCGGAGATACCTGTAGAGCACCTTTATAGTCACCCAGTTACGTTGCGACGTTTGATGCACACAAGGCACTCCTCCGACATCCGTGAGTTGCATGATCTCATGGTCATAGGAACATATACTTGACATGCAGAAAACAATAGCAATAAACTGACACGATCATATGCTACGTTTGTAGTTTGGGTCTTGTCCATCACATCATTCTCCTAATGATGTGATCCCGTTATCAAATGACATCTTATGTCCATGGCTAGGAAACCTTAACCATCTTTTGATCAACTCGCTAGGCTATTAGAGGCATACTAGGGACATGGTTTTGTCTATGTATCCACACATGCATCTAAGTCTCCGATCAATACAATTATAGCATGGATAATAAACGATTATCATGAGCAAGGAAATATGATAATAACTAATTTATTATTGCCTCTAGGGCATATTTCTAACAGTGTGTATCAAACGTCGCAACGTAACTGGGTGACTATAAAGGTGCTCTACAGGTATCTCCGATGGTGTCTGTTGAGTTGGCATGGATCGAGACTGGGATTTGTTACTCCGTGTAACGGAGAGGTATCTCAGGCCCACTCGGTAATACAACATCACAATGAGCCTTGCAAGCAATGTGACTAATTGTTAGTTGCGGGATCTTGTATTACGGAACGAGTAAAGAGACTTGCCAGTAACGAGATTGAACTAGGTATGGAGATACCAACGATCGAATCTCGGGCAAGTAACATACCGAAGAACAAAGGGAACATTATACGGGATTAACTGAATCCTTGACATAGAGGTTCGACCGATAAAGATCTTCGTAGAATATGTAGGAACCAATGTGGACGTCCAGGTCCCGCCATTGGTTATTGACCGTAGAGGTGTCTCGGTCATGTCTACATAGTTCTCGAACCCGCAGGGTCTGCACACTTAAGGTTTGGTGACGTTTCGGTAGTGTAGAGTTATGTATGGTGGTGACCGAAGGTTGTTCGGAGTCCCGGATTTGATCCCGGACATCACGAGGAGCTCCGAAATGGTCCAGAGGTAAAGATTCATATATAGGAAGTCCCAGTTTGGTCGCCGGAAAAGTTTCGGGCTCATCGATAGTGTACCGGGAGTGCCGGTAGTGTACCGGAAGACCTCCGAGAGGGGTATTTTGACCCCAGAGGGTCCATGGGCTGTGGAGAGTGATAGCCAGCCCTTATTGGGCTGGAGGAACAGCCACAATAAGGCCCATGGCGCAGGAGACAAAAGTCCTAAAGGAAAAGGTGGAAAAAAGGCTAAAAGTAAGAGTCCTACTCCTACTAGGAGTGGAGGAGGAGTAGGACTCCTCCCCCTCTAGTTCGGCCGACTCCTATAGGGTTTTTCCCTACGCCAGCCCTCCTCCTCCTCTCCTCCTATATATAATGGTGGAATAGAAGGGTTTTGCACAGATTTTACGGCCACGTGCTACCCGTTTCACCGGTGCTCCTCTAGATCGGTTTTCTACAGTGCTTAGGCGAAGCCCTGCCGGAATTGCTACACCACCATCACCGGAGCACCGTCATGCTGCCGGTGAACTCTCTCTCCCCTCCACCTCCTCTTGCTGGATCAAGATGGTGGAGATCGTCATCAAGCTGCACGTGTGCTGAACGCGGAGGTGCCGTCCGTTCGGCGCTAGATCGGAAGGACCGTCATCGAGATTGCGAGACGGTTCGTGATGAGATAGCGGAACGGATCGTGATGACTTCGCGGGACAGATCGTGATCAAGATCGTGAGACGGATCGTGATGAGATCGCGGGACAGACCGTGATGAGTTCGCGGGATGGATCGTGATTGGATCGCGGGACGCTCGGCGATTTGGATCGCGAAGATGTTCGACTACACCAACCGCATTTCTTAACGCTTCCCGCTTAGCGATCTACAAGGGTACGTAGATCCACTCTCCCTCTCGTAGATGCTCATCACCATGGATAGGTTTGCGTGTGCGTAGGAAATTTTTTGTTTCCCATGCGACGTTCCCCAACACTAATGACTTAAGCAGATATGGGTATGTCTACTTAATGAAACACAAGTCTAAAACCTTTGAAAGGTTCAAGGAATTTCAAAGTGAGGTAGAGAATCAACGTGATAGGAAAATAAAGTGCCTACGATCTGATCGTGGCGGAGAATATTTAAGTCACGAGTTTGGCACACACCTAAGGAAATGTGGAATTGTTTCACAACTCATGCCGCCTGGCACACCTCAGCGAAATGGTGTGTCTGAACGAATTACACTCTATTGGATATGGTGCAATCTATGATGTCTCTTATCGACTTACAACTATCATTTTGGGGATATGCATTAGAGACTGCCGCATTCACTTTAAATAGGGCTCCGTCTAAATCCGTTGAGACGACACCGTATGAATTATGGTTTGGAAAGAAACCTAAGCTGTCGTTTATGAAAGTTTGGGGATGCGATGCTTATGTGAAGAAGCTTCAACCTGAGAAGCTCGAACCCAAAGCGGAAAATTGCGTCTTCATAGGATACCCCAAAGAAACTGTTGGGCATACCTTCTACCTCAGATCCGAAGGCAAAGTCTTTGTTGCCAAGAATGGATCCTTTCTAGAGAAAGAGTTTCTCTCGAAAGAAGTAAGTGGGAGGAAAATAGAACTTGATGAGGTAACTGTACCTCCACTCGAACCAGAGAGTAGCGCAGCACAGAAAGTTGTTTCTTTCTAGCCTGCACCGGCTGGAGAGGAAGTTAATGATGATGATCATGAAACTTCAGATCAAGTTGCTATTCGAATGTCCACTAGGACACGTTCCACGCTAGAGTGGTACGGCAACCCTGTCGTGGATATCATGTTGTTGGACAACGGTGAACCTTTGAACTATGAAGAAGCGATGGCAGGCCCAGATTCCAACAAATGGCTTGAAGCCATGAAATCCGAGAGAGGATCCATGTATGAGAACAAAGTATGGACTTTGGTGGACTTGCCTGATGATAAGCGAGACATAGAAAATAAATGGATCTTTAATAAGAAGACGAGCACGGATGGTAATGTGATTGTCTATAAGGCTTGGCTTGTCGCTAAGGGTTATCGACAAGTTCAAGGAGTTGACTACGATGATACTTTCTCACCCGTAGCGATGCTGAAGTCCGTCCGGATCATGTTAGCAATTGCCGCATTTTATGATTATGAGATCTGGCAAATGGACGTCAAAACGGCTTTCCTTAATGGCTTCCTTAAGGAAGAACTATATATGATGCAGCCGGAAGGTTTTTTCGATCCTAAATATGCTAACAAGGTATGCAAGCTCCAACAGTCCATCTATGGGCTGCTGCAAGCATCTCGGAGTTGGAACATTCACTTTAATGAGGTGATTAAAGCGTTTGGGTTTAGACAGGTTTATGGAGAACCCTGTATTTACAAGAAAGTGAGTGGGAGCTCTATAGCATTTCTCATATTATATGTGGATGACGTATTGTTGATGCGAAATGATATAGAACTTGTGGAAAGCGTAAAGGCCTACTTGAATAAGTGTTTTTCAATGAAGGACCTTGGAGAAGCTGCTTACATATTAGGCATCAAGATGTAGAGATAGATCGAGACGTCTCATAGGTCTTTCACAAAGCACATACCCTGACAAGATATTGAACAAGTTCAATATGGATCAGTCCAAGAAGGGGTTCTTGCCTGTGTTACAGGGTGTGAGATTGAGTACGACTCAATGCCCGACCACGACAAAAGATAGAGAAGAGATGAGTGTCATCCCCTATGCTTCAGCCATAGGCTCTATTATGTATGCCATGCTGTGTACTAGACTTGATGTGAACCTTGCCATAAGTATGGTAGGGAGGTACCAAAGTGATCTCGGAGCGGAACACTGGATAGCGGTCAAGAATATCCTGAAGTACCTGAAAAGGACCAAGGAGATGTTTCTCGTATATGGAGGTGTCGAATAGATCTTCATAAAGGGTTACGTCGATGCTAGCTTCGACACAGATCCGGATGACTCCAAGTCACAAACCCGATACGTGTATATTTTGAACGGAGGGGTAGTAAGCTGGTGCAGCAGCAAGCAAAGCGTCGTGGCGGCATCTACATGTGAAGCGGAGTACATAGCTTCTTTGGAAGAATCAAAGGAAGGAGTCTGGATGAAGGAATTCATCACCGACCTAGGAGTGATTCCCAATGCGTCGGGACCGATGACTCTCTTCTGTGACAACACTGGAGCTATTGCCCTTCTCAAGGAGCCCAGGTTTCACAAGAAGACAAGACACATCAAGCTCCGCTTCAACTCCATTCGTGATTACATTCAGGAAGGAGATATAGATATTTGTAAAGTACATACGGATCTGAATGTCGCAGATCCGTTGACTAAACCCCTCTCACGATCAAAACATGATCAACACCAGAACTCTATGGGTGTTCGATTCATCACAATGTAACTAGATTATTGACTCTAGTGCAAGTGGGAGACTGTTGGAAATATGCCCTAAAGGCAATAATAAAATGGTTATTATTGTATTTCCTTGTTCATGATAATTGTCTATTGTTCATGATATAATTGTGTTAACCGGAAACCATAATGCATGTGTGAATACATAGACCACAACATGTCCCTAGTGAGCCTCTAGTTGGCTAGCTCGTTGATCAATAGATGGTCACGGTTTCATGACCATGGACATTGGATGTCATTGATAACGGGATCACATCATTAGGAGAATGATGTGATGGACAAGACCCAATCCTAAGCATATAAAGGTACACTACGGGTATCTCCGAAAGTATCTGTTGGGTTGGCACGAATCGAGACTGGGATTTGTCACTCCGTGTGACGGAGAGGTATCTCTGGGCCCACTCGGTAAGACATCATCATAATGAGTTCAATGTGACTAAGGAGTTATCCACGGGATGATGTGTTACGGAAAGATTAAAGAGACTTGCCAGTAACGAGATTGAACAAGGTATAGGGTTACCGACGATCGAATCTCGAGCAAGTATCATACCGGTAGACAAAGGGAATTGTATATGGGATTGAGTGAATCCCCGACATCGTGGTTCATCCGATGAGATCATCGTGGAGCATGTGGGAGCCAACATGGGTATCCAAATCCCGTTGTTGGTTATTGACCGGAGAGGTGTCTCGGTCATGTCTACGTGCCTCCCGAACCCGTAGGGTCTACACACTTAAGGTTCGATGACGCTAGGGTTATAGGGAAATAGTGTACGTGGTTACGTAATGTTGTTCGAAGTCCCGGATGAGATCCCGGACGTCACGAGGAGTTCCGAAATGGTCCGAAGGTAAAGATTCATATATAGGAAGTGAGGTTTTGGTCACCGGAAATGTTTTGGGCATCACCGGTAATGTACCGGGACCATCGGAAGGGTTCCGGGGGTTCACCAAGTGAGTCCACAGGCACCAAAGGGCTGCGTGGGCCGAAGGTGGGAGGGAACGAGCCCCAGGTGGGCTGGTGTGCCTTCACACCTAGCCCAAGGCACAACAAAGGTGGGAAGGGGGGACCTAGGCGTAGATGGGCCCAAGGCCCACCTAGGGGGCCGCCCCTCCCTCTCTCCCTCTGGCTGCCGCACCAGATGAGATCTGGGGCTGCCGCCGCCTCCTAGGGTGGGAAACCTAGGGCTGTGCCCTCCCTCCTCCTCCTCCTATATATAGTGGGGGTTTTGGGGCTGCCAACAACACAAGTTTCTTCCTTCCTCGGCGAAGCCCTACTCCTCCTACTCCTCGTTCTCCGTAGTGCTTAGCGAAGCTCTGTCGGAGTACCATGCAGCTCCACCGTCACCATGCCGTCGTGCTGCCAGAGCTCTGCCTCAACCTCTCCTTCCTCCTTGCTGGATCAAGGCATAGGAGACGTCACCGGGCTGCACGTGTGTTGAACGCGGAGGCGCCGTTGTTCGGCGGTTAGATCGGATTCCACCGCGATCTGAATCGCTGCGAGTACGACTCCACGAACCGCGTTCTAGCAACGCTTCCGCTTTGCGATCTTCAAAGGTATGAAGATGCACTCATCCCTTAGTCATTGCTAGTTTCTACATAGATGGATCTTGGTGATCGTAGGAATTTTTTTGATTTACTACTACGTCTCCCAACAGTGGCATCATTAGCTAGGTCTATCTGTAGAATCTATGCACGAGTAGAACACAAGGTGTTGTGGGTGTTGATCTTGTTAATTTGCTTACCGTTACTAGTATTATCTTGATTCGGCGGTATTGTGGGATGAAGCGGCCCGAACCAACTTTACGTACGCTTACGTGAGACCGATTCCACCGCCTGACATGCACTTGTTACATAAGGTGGCTAGCGGGTGTCTGTCTCTCCCACATTAGTCGGATTGGATTGGATGAAAAATGTCCTTATGAAGGGTAAATAGCAATTGGCATATCACGTTGTGATTTTGGCATAGGTAAGAAACGTTCTTGCTAGAAACCCATAGCAGTCACGTACAAACTTGCAACTATAAATTAGAGGACGTCTAACTTGTTTTTGCAGCATATGCCTTGTGATGTGATATGACCAAAGAATATGATGTGATGCATTGTGATGTATGAGATTGATCATGTTCTTGTAATAGGATTCACGACTTGCATGTCGATGAGTATGACAACCGGCAGGAGCCATATGAGTCATCTTAATATATTGTATGACCTGCGTGTCAATCACAAATACTACTTCCTTACAACTTCGGGTGAGTGTTACTATCTTGTACTACAAATTCTATTTTATACTTACTAGATGTTAATAAGAGTTGTTGATGAGTTATGCAGTTACCACTGGATCTTGTTAATCATTGAAGTTGACAAGGGAAAAGTTGAAGTACTCGACTCGCTATTAAAGGATCCATCCGAATACACAATCATGAGGGGGCTGCTTGACAGGTAATTTCAATCATTATCGCACTATGTGGGCCTCTTTAATTACTTCATTTTCTAACGGAGATGCGGAACCAGCTCATACCAGAAGCTCGGGTGTACAATAAAATGTTTCAGATATATACAAAAACTGCATGACCTGTATTAAAAATATTCAGACATAAAAACCCAAATTTAGGAATATCAACCGTGTATAAAATAATATTAATCATATACTTCAAAAATGTTAAACTTGTATTAAAAATTGTTAGTGATATATACAAAAATGTACAATGTGTATAAAAAATGTAGTTATCAAACGTAATATTTTTAAAATGTTAATCATGTTTAAAAAATTTAAACAAGTATAAAAGCGTTCAACATGTATAGAATATTGTTCTTGATGTATACATACAATTTACAAATAGTTTAAAAAATATAGACATGTGTTGAAGAATAAATGAAAAACAAAGGAATATTGTGGAAATAGAAGAAAAAACAAAGAAACCCAAGAGAGGAACAAAGAAAAACGAAGGGAGAAAGGAATAAAAGCAAAAAAAGAAGTGAAAAAAGAAGAAGAAACAATGAAAACCGAAGAAAACAAGAAAAGAAAATTTAGTGAAAACCATGAGAAAGGGTACAAAACTGGTGAAAAAACAAAGAAAAACAGAAGAAAAAAACTCAGGAAGGAAACAGAAAAAATCAGAGAAGAACAAAAAAGGAAGGGAAAAATGAAACATAAAAATAACCATGCAGCCAACGAAGGCGTGGTAATAGAATGGACAAACCAAGTACAGTACGAACGCATGGAAGTCTTCAGGTGAGACCGATGTAGTCTCGCTATAAGCGAGATATAATTCTTGTGTTCCATCCTTCCTCGAACTGACGTGTGACGGTGACGACGATCAGTAGCTTTGTTCCTTTCGCGCTTGTATTTTTTAGGAGATTATTTGCGTTTGCTTTCTCTAGCTACTCGCGCTTGTTAGAACTTAGGAGCCACTCCCGACATGTCCATGTACATGTGCTTGCCTAAAGGGCAAGCTCGTGGGCCTAACATGTTCATGGCCCAACAACCGTTGCAGCTACTAATACCTAGGAGTAGGCAACCAGCATATCATCCAACGGATCCCGGATGGCTTGTCACGACAATCTTATTTCCTTTTCCTCTCTTTTCCCATTTTTTCTAAGTTCGATCGAGAGAAAGACTACTAGGTACCTAACATTTGGTATTCAGAGCCGCGCATCACACTTCCACACCCAAATTCTTCCCTAATTGTTTTCACCACCATCATCGGAGGGAATCATTAAAGGGCCATGGATTAATCGATCAAGGACCATTTCGAGCGGCTCCATGCCAACACCAACACCGTCAAGTCCCACATCACCAAACTGGACGCTCTAGTCATTTGGCGATCATGCCTAGAGAAGAGGATCTCTGAAACCGGCATGGCCGCCGCTACTCTACGGAAGGGGCACCCCTGTCCCTTGATGACGCAAAATGAGGAAGGAATCGACTCGACTAATTATCCAGCTACAACAATGTTGGGAATCGTAGTAGAAAACAAAAAATGCCATACGATCAACCACAAACACTATGAAGATGCAATAACGACTTAGATTGGATCGTTACCAACTCTGAGTGGCAGCGGAAGAAGACGAGTTGGTGTATATCGTTCTTGGAGTCCCTCTAACCATTGATGAACGATACCTCGAAGTAAAACTGAAAGCATAATCTCTTTAGATTGCAATCGTGCAGTCTTCACGATCCGGGAGCGCTTCACCGTTAAGAGCTAACCGTCGCCGGGAAATTAGCGAGAGGAGATTAGAACCATACTGGACTTCTAACTATGAGGATTAGAGAATCTAGGTCTAGCTCTGGTTGATCAACAAGGACCAACTAAAACTAGAGAACTAGAGAAGGCTCCAAAACTTATGTATGCAAAGGGCCAGAGTCCTTAAGTATATATAGTTGGAGGGAGGGGAGAGGGGCGCCACAAGGGGAAGGAAAACCCTCCCCTTTGGCCGGCCAAGGAGGGGGGAATCCCCTCCACTTCGGCATCCCCCTTCCATCTACAAGGAGGAAGGGGCACGTCCACCTAATGGGCCCATGTAGCCCAATTCTTTATCCACCACTTTGCCTTTTAAGGGATGTTGGTATTGAATTAAATATAAAATCCTTCTAATTATTATTAGAGCCGTTTATTATCGATTTTACATCCCCATAAACATTTTCTAAATATACTATTTATCGATAATACCGGGTATGCTCGATAATCTCCGAAACCCTTTTGGTGACCCCTTAACGCTTCTGATTCCTCTCGAAACTATTTAGAATATAAATGAAGATAATACATAAATATTTCGTCATTACTCCTATCCTACTAACACTAACCAGATCATGATTACCTTAAACTTTTGACCCTATAGGTTCGGTAAAAAATAGACATAAACAAAACCCCTTTGTTGAACACTAGTGCAGAAAACCTAGCTATGACGTGGCTAAACGGCCTTGCCGGCGTGCGCACTCAACGCCAACAATATGATGCCATTGTTAAAACATAGTTGTGGCATTGTTGCCCATGTCAACACTATTCTACATGTTGATGACGTGCCACATGGCCAACGCCACCATTATAATCCCTCGCCTAGCGGTGTGCAATGTACTCCATGCACATTTCATGCAACATTTTTTTCGACCATATAATATATATCATTTCACATTAAACCTAAACACATATATAACATTACATGGTTTATAGAACAATACCAGTGAATAGTAAACAACAATCCTACGAACATGCTAGCTAATAAATGTCAATTCACATCAGCTAACTGGAGTTAATATAAGGAGTTTAACAGCGATGGCCTAGCCACACACACTTTTAAAGGAGGTTGATGACAATCATCATCTTCGAGTCAACGCACGAGGTGTTGTTATTTTTTAGGACAACCTGTCCAACCCGTAGATTCTTTCCAATAAGAAAGTTGCTTCACCCAGTCATGGTTAAGGCAGTGCGACCGTCCATGTCCACTGCATACGCACAAGTGGTGATGGAGCCCTTGTGGTAAGGCGTAATCCAACAGTTCCTGCTTCATCTGGCTCGATGCCACAGCTTGCAGATAGCATCCTAGGTAATTTCTGGAAAAGAACATATATGCTAAATGAGCATGTCATGCGCAATTATCAACAAAGCATACACTTAAATTCACATATATCATCGGGTCCAACACTATGCATATCAACAGATAATAGATTCTACACTAAGCATATATATACAATCAAACTTACTACACTAAGTATCTTCAAATTACTACAATAGGTAATTTCTAAGAAAAATAACATACCATGACATGAAAGATAACATTCGTCCTTGTTAGACGGGTCATGAATGGCATCCCGACGAAGGCATCATGTACCAGAAGTATGTCCCAAAGGTTGCCCGATTCCTCCTCGCTCAGCCTCATTCTTTGGGAATAGAGTGCTTCATCAAGTGAGTTATCATCATCTTCATCCATGTTGAGATAGATAACAGTCAACCTTTGTGTTTCTACTCCGAAGGAGAAGCTGATCAATTCACCCCGGTGAGACCATGTGGGCGATGAAACGATCCCATCCATCTCCCCAAATTCTACACTAATTATAGGAGTTCATGTTATTTATTCCAAACATTTCAAACTACATTACCGAAGTTAACTTGATTCATTAATATTGTAGACACTAAAAAATTTCTTCACAAATACACTATTAAAATTGGATTCTATACCACTAAAATTTCTACAAAAAGCAATCTATCGAACTAATTGAATTCTACATCACTAAAAATGTTGACTTAACAATACTTAATTTCTACACTAATCAACTTATACATGAATTCCATGGATTCTCTATGGCGTTCGCTAACGGATGAGGTATGAGTTGAGAGGAAGGAGATGCGATGGGAGGGGAAGTAGAGGATCAAACTTTGTTGTCGATGGTGTGGCGATGACGAGGTCTGAATGTGGCGACGACTGGTTGATGAGGAGTGTGGTTGGTGAAATGAGGGCATCGACTCGGTCTTTTACTAAGGAGGGGAGTTAACTCGGGTGGGCTAGTGCTAGCGTGGGCCTAAAAAGCAACGACATAGCTAATAACATCCCAAATAAAATGAGACTAAGATTAATAAAAGACTCAAAATAATAATTGGTAGTAAATAAATAAAAGACCCAAAATGATAAAAAATAATTAATAATAAAGAAAAAAATATAAAATGTTCATTATTTATTGACTAGAAAAATCATTAAATACTTAAAACACTTGATAAAATGGAAAATGATGTTTTTCATGTAACATAAGTTAGCACGCCAGCAATAGCTAATTGACTATAGCGTGCATAGCAATCCGACGCCACCACTATTTTCCAAACGTTGAGTATAAATTGGCCAATGGATTTGTTATGTATTAAAGAAAGCAACGGTAACACTAACCATGTAAATCTGACATGCCAATTACACCGACACCAACACTATTTGAAAAATATATTGATGGTGCTGATGGGAAATCACGCGCCACCAACGACAGTTGTGGCTATCCGTTTTTTAACTAGTGCAATGATCGATAGCGGAACCATGAACATCCGTATCAATCCCTATGAATAAACGAAAGTCATCGAGTGAACCTTTGGTTATCACGTGATATTCCCTTTGCTTTGCGATACTTTATAAAATCTGACATTAGATGTATCGGTATGCTCTTGAGTCATTCATCCCCACACTCTTAACTTTTGCTCACTTTTCCCCACCTCCTTGCTCGAAACCCCCAGAACAGGTTACAACGGACGTTGCCGTCGGGTCAATGCCTCTGACCGTCAACTCTGACGAGTGGGGCCTCTCCCGCGCATGCAACTGATCGCGGTTGTGGGGTACCACATGTCCATGGGACATGCCCAAAACGTCCCATCATATAAAGAGGGGGAACCACCTCCTATCGCATCGCCCATACCATTTCCCCCAAATCCCCCCGCCCCTGCCGCATCGTCTTCCTCTCCCCCACTGCGTCGTCTTGCTTTCCTCCACTGCCTCCACCGCACCATCTCGCTCTCCCCCACCGCATCCTCTTCCTCACCTTCATCGCCTCCATCTGTCCGATGGCGGACACTCGTGGCGACACTGGAGCAGCGGCCGGAGATGTAATAGTGGAGCTGCAGGGTGCGGTGACCGTGGATGAAGTGAAGGACGTTGGCAGTGTCCACGACGGTGCGGGGAAACTCACAACCGCTGTGGATGTGGAGAAAAAGGTGGCGGGCTCCACCTCAGCGCTGCCAGAGTTGAAGGTGACGGCGTCGAGCGGCGCAGTCCATCCCGATGCGCAGCCTAGCAAGGAGCAGGAGGTATTTGCACTTGCTTGTTAGTTCCAATATTTAGCTTGTAGAGTTAGTTGCATTGGTTAGATTGTGATTCTACGGTAGTACAAATGGTTAGAGTAGTTGGTTTGACGGATGGGCCGGGGTTTTCACTATGGGGGGGATTGGGGTTTTTGTACTAGGATTTTTTGGATTACATTCTTTGCACAAATGCTAGATAGATCTGTATGAGAGATAGGATCTTTGTGCTTCAATGCTACATAGATGTATGCTTATTATATTTGTTTTTAATGCTACATAGATTGGGTTTTTTAATGCTATAGACATGTATGCTTATTAGATTGGGTCCCTATTAGATTTGTTTTTGATTGCTACGTATATTTGGATTTTGAATGTCATATGTCCAAACAAAATCCATTGATTAAGAACTTATTTTATTCATTAGTATATAAATTTGTCCATAATATGTAGTTATATTAGCTTTGTTGTTCAATGTGTGTGCATAACAATGGAAAATGCAAATAGGATCATAGTATATATTATCCCTATGATCAATGTGTCATGTGTGCATATCTAAATTTTCAATTGGCTTATGTATTTATTAGTGATGGATGTAATTATATATTCAGGAGGATGATGGTTGGGAAAAAAAGAGGAAGTTGGACCTTACTGGGTTTAAGGACACGTACGATCCAGGATATAGTGACGACGAAGAGTATGAGGTAAGCCTGCTTGAAATTTAGATTGTTCATTTAGTTCCTTTGACATGGTGTATATGAATCTATAATGTATTAATGTAATTCATTCGTGTGTGCAGTATGTCTCTGGAGAAGATGTGGATGTGGACGAAGGCAACTTCGCGTCCTTCAATGCGAAGGAAGGGGAGAAGATCAGGGCCAAGGGAGATGATTATTACTACAAAAGCAAGACCCACACTTGGCGCTGCCCCTACTGCACCATCAAGCCAAGGCCATAGTCCGACCGCTTCGTTCACGTTCTAGCTCATGTAGATGATGTAGCCATCCACGGCGAGGACTACAAGAACAGGGGGTGTCCTGGTGCCCTCGCGAAAGTCCTGACTCCCCTTCCCAAGTGATATGATGATGTGTTTTACTTACTTTTGGTTGTTTGGTGAACTTTGTGTGTGAACTATCTATGGATAGTATGGTACTATGATGTTATGACTATCTATATTAGGTATTTATGTGTTTTTAAATTTGTCTGTTATGATTCGTTTAAGTGTTTATTTTTTGAGTTTAGGTGCTGCAATGATCACACATGCTATGATGGTATGGCTATCTATATAGTCCATCATTTTATCAAATATTTCTAATAGAGCAAAAAAACAACATTTGGATGAAGATGTAATGATTTTTTGTAGGGAATAAATGAGTATTATCCTAACTATTTGTTTTGAACTGACATCCGACGGGATAGTATAAATTTAAAAAAATGTAAAAAAGATTGAGATGATTCAGAGGGGGTCAAAGAAATTTTAATTTTAGCAATGTGCTCCAAATGAGCTCCCAGGCTAGGGTAAACAGTCCCATGTGTAATCAAGTTTTTTTGGACCTACTCTAAATGAGCCAAATGTTTTGTATTAACACATATTCATTCTACATAGTGTAGATTCGAAGTCTCACTATTTTTTTAATTAATCTTCATATTTTTACATCTTCTTTTGAAGAAATATGATTTAATATAAAAACTATTAAAAACACGTTTAAAATATGAAAATGGAAAACTAAGTTTAGATCCTTCTAATTCACTTTGCAATAAGCTTTGGTGATTTTTCTGATTTTTTTCAAAATAGAAGGTAACCCTACCTTCTCTCCTTGAACTCTATGAATGTTGTACATGATAGCTCATATGTGTGAAGTTTTTTTTTATAAAAACGACCATAGACCAAGTGAATGATTTTTGATTGGTAACATGTCACATAAGACAACATTGTGCACAGGTTTTATTTTTTTAATTTTTTTAAATTAGTAGTGCTCATTTGACCTCGATCGTGCCAGCTAGGTTTTTTTGAAAATATCTATATACCAAGTTTAGTATTTTTCCTCATTAGTGTGTCTTATAAGATGAACAGAAAATGTTTCATATTTTTTGATTTTTTTTTAAATTAGTTATGCTCAGTCAAAGCCTTGGAAACCCCGTTGACCACCTCAAAACTCCTCTAAACCCCGTGGGGTTTCGCCTAACCCTAGCTCCGAACGTTAGCCGTCCGTTCATATGGACGGCTCCGCAATGTTGGATCGTAGGGCGATCCACGAAAGGCGATCCTGTTGGTTGTGCTCGGCTGCTCGCCCACCATTGACTCCGCAAAAAAAAACCGTAGTTATTGGGCCCAAAAGGAAACCAAGCTCTGGTTGGGCCGTCGAATTGCATTGTTTTTCTGCATTATTTGCTCTGTTTTCAGTGAACGTGTTGGTTCTGTTTTCTTGCATCGTTTGAAATTACACAACAATATACATTGCCTAGAAAATTTAGTTCTTTTTGTTCAATACAAATGCAAAATGACCAAATTTATAAGGGCCAAATTTATTTTTATCATGCAAAATAGCCACAAACTATTTAAAAATTGTCTCTTTTTGTTCATATAATATATATGACCACAGACTCTCACCCGTGTAATTAGCTTCTTTTTCTTCTTCTTTTCAAACCACAGTTTCTCACGCGTGTACACTCCCGCCGCCGCGGTGGGTGTGAAAATGGGCTACTTTACATTTGACCCTGTTATTGCCACGACGAAATAACATGTAGCACTATAGGTATTTAAGCCACCCTCCGTCTCTGCCATCCCTCATCCATCTCCCATCCTCTGCCATCTTCTCTTCTTGCTCTTCGACCCTTCTCCTTCTTCTGCACATCCCTTAGCCATGCAATACACCGGACCAACCTACCGCTTCCCACCCATCGTGCCGGCGAGGCTCTATCATACCTGCGTGTACGTTGTGTGCACACTACGTGTGTGGGCGATATCAAGGTGGAGGACCGCAAGGAACTTCACCGAGTTCTTCCTCGCGGCCGGCTACCGCCACGTCCCGCGGGGATCTCCAATGATGTTCCGTGTCAAGGAGGTCATCCAAAACGGGGTGGTGGTTGCTCTCCTTGCTCACTTCACTAACACATTCGACGCCTTCTACCTCCTCGGCCGGGTGTTTTGGTGTGACTACGAGTTCATCGCTTTTACCATCCACAACAGGTTCATGGAGTACACCAATATCTTCCTCATCGTGTCGCGCATGCACGCTCTTCCGTACCCCATCGACAATGCCCCGGAGGAGCAGTGAAGGGCACCCAGAGGAGGAGCGAGGTGGAGAAGGCGGCGACTAGGGTTCTAAACCCTCTATCTATTTTTTTGAATCTATGTTATGTTAATTAAGATCTAATTGAACTATGTTGAAGATGCTATGGGCTTGTTGGCCTTTTATTAAGTTCTATTATTAAGTTTTCTATCTATTCTGTTATTAAGTTCTTGCTAGTTTGAACTATGTGATCGTGCTATGAGCTTGTTGGCCCTATCTACATATTTGTTGATTGTTTTTTTAGAGAGCTCGCTTTGTTAGTAACCACCTAGTGCATGCAACTACAATGAATCATTTTTTTACACAAACCACAGCCACCTAGCTAGTGCATGCAGCCATAAAAATATAAAACATATTGTTCAATTTATTTGTCGTAGCAAAACAGGTGCAGATGCGAGTGGATCGAAAAGGCAGAAACTGATCGAAAAAAATGATGCTCTAAATCGAGGAGACAAGCGTGCGAGAAGAGAAGAACCAGAGGCAGCAACCGTCTCTACATCCGTGGCGGCTGGCGTGCATGAAAGCGACTCGATCAGTGCATCGTGGCGGCACGCATCGACGACTGCAAGCTCGGTCGGCGCATGCAGGCTCAGTCGGCACATGCAGGCTCGGTCGGCATATCGTGGCGGCGCGCATCGACCCATACACGCAGGCTTGCTGGATGCATGCATAGCAGGTTTCTGTCGTGCCGACGTGCACAGGCGTTTAATGCAAGAGACGGCACAACAAAACCATGTCCCAACGGTCGAACAACGACACCGCCCAATGAGGCCCCACTTGTCAGGTTTAACGGTCAAGCCATTGACCCGATGGCAACGTCCGTGTGACCTGTTCTGAGGGTTTCAGGCAAGGGAGTGAGGAAAACTAAGCAAAAGTTAAGAGCACGGGGATGAGTGAGTAGAGCTAAGAAACCAGGGTCACAGATATAAAAACCCTATTCTATAATTTGTTTTAGGACTCTCGTTATACTTAACGATATCCTAAGATCCAGAAAAAATGATCACCAATAACACTTGAGCTAGTCTTAGAGGCATACTATGAATACTATTTTACCTTTTATCATTCCACACACATACGAGTTTTTCACTGAATTGCACATTCCAGAATCATAGAAGTTATATCATAAAAATATAAATTCTTAGTTATGAATATGGAAATATAATAATACAATATTATTGCCTCCAGTGCATATTTTCAGTAGTCTTCCACTTGCACTAGAACCAATAATCTAGTTAGCACATTTTTATTTTACACCAATGACAATCCGGTGTTAGTACATGCTTTATGTCCTATCAGTTGAGCATCACTTGTCATTCCCTGAAACTGAACCTGGGGTGGACGCATGCAAGCATGAACAAATAGCTGGTGATTCAAGAATTGGGTCCCAACTTACTATATTCATCACATTCAAGTGCTACTCCCCATTTGGTACCCCAATGCTTGGCGACAACACCCATCACCTCTCTGTGGTACAAATAATCACAACCCTTTTGAGCGCTCTATTAGGGAAATACTTAATTGGCGACACTGTTGAGTTGCACCAACCCTGAGGGCTTAGCAGGAAGCTTCTTGTTGGATTATATTCAATATATTTATAAGGCCATCACATGATGGTTCTCAACTAGATTGTATGGTGGGCAAGATTATTAGAGTTAAACACGGTTGTCCGACTAGGGCTGGTATTAGAAACCGACTAGTTTTGCTTATGCTAGGCTAGCTGCTATATATAGTCACGTACCCCTGTAATCAACCAACGAAAAAGTTTAAAGCAATACAAAGTTATAGGACAGGCTCGACACGAGCCTGCGGCAATCCATCGATTCGGTGTTTGCTTTGCCAAGTTTACGAAGCCGTTCCGTCCAGAGAGATAGATACGATCGTAGCCAGTCGAAGCGAAGCACGTACGTCCATGGCAGCTAGTGTTGGGGAACGTCGCATGGGAAACAAAAATTTTCCTACGCACATGCAAACCTGTCTATGGTGATGAGCATCTACGAGAGGGAGAGTGGATCTACGTACCCTTGTAGATCGCTAAGCGGGAAGCGTTAAGAAACGCGGTTGGTGTAGTCGAACTTCTTCGCGATCCAAATCGCCGAGCGTCCTGCAATCCAATCACGAACCTGTTGGGAGACGTAGTAGTAAATCAAAATTTTCCTACGTTCACCAAGATCTATCTATGGAGAAACCAGCAACGAGAGGGGAGAGATTGCATCTTCATACCTTTGAAGATCGCTAAGCGGAAGCGTTACAAGAACGCGGTTGATGGAGTCGTACTCGCAGCGATTCAGATCGCGGTAGATCCGATCAAGTGCCGAACGGACGGCACCTCCGCGTTCAACACACGTGCAGCCCGGTGACGTCTCCAACACCTTGATCCAGCAAGGAGGAAGGAGAGGTTGGGGAAGGGCTCCAACAGCAGCACGACGGCGTGGTGGTGGTGGAGTAGCAAGGTATTCCGACAGGGCTTCGCCTAAGCGCTGCGGAGGAGGAAGAAGAGAGGTAGGGCTTCGCCGTGAGAGAGAGAGATCAAATCCTCTCTCAAAACATCCAAAACCTCAAGTATATATAGGTGGAGGGACGTGGAGGGCTGGCTTGGCCTCTACTCCAAAGAGGAGAGGGCCGGCCGAATTAAAGGGAGAGTCCACCTCCCACAAGGGAGGTGGATCTCCTCCTTTTAAATCCCTTTTGCCTTATCTCCTTATCTCCAGCCACATGGGCCTTTAGCAAAAGTATTTCCCAGCCCAATAAGGGCTGACACACTTTATCTAACAGCCCATGAAGTCCTCTGGTCGTCACACCCCTCCCAGGGGTCCTCCGGCACCCTCCCGGCACTCCCGGTACAATACCGATGAGCCCGAAAACTTTCCGGTGACCGAAACTGGACTTCCTATATATCAATCTTTACCTCCGGACCATTCCGGAGCTCCTCGTGACGTCCGGGATCTCATCCGGGACTCCGAACAACCTTCGGTAATCACGTATACCTTTTCCCTATAACCCTAGCGTCATCGAACCTTAAGTGTGTAGACCCTACGGGTTCGGGAGACACGTAGACATGACCGAGACACCTCTCCGGTCAATAACCAACAGCGGGATCTGGATACCCATGTTGGCTCCCACGTACTCCACGATGATCTCATCGGATGAACCACGATGTCAAGGATTCAATCAATCCCGTATACAATTCCCTTTGTCTATCGGTATGATACTTGCCCGAGATTCGATCGTCGGTATCCCCATACCTTGTTCAATCTCGTTACTGGCAAGTCTCTTTACTCGTTCCGTAATACATCATCCCGTGGCTAACTCCTTAGTCACATTGAGCTCATTATGATGATGTCTTACCGAGTGGGCCCAGAGATACCTCTCCGTCACACGGAGTGACAAATCCCAGTCTCGATTCGTGCCAACCCAACAGATACTTTCGGAGATACCCGTAGCGTACCTTTATAGCCACCCAGTTACGTTGTGACGTTTGGCACACCCAAAGTATTCCTATGGTATCCGGGAGTTACACAATCTCATGGTCTAAGGAAATGACACTTGACATTGAAAAGCTTTAGCAAACGAACTACACGATCTTTGTGCTATGCTTAGGATTGGGTCTTGTCCATCACATCATTCTCCTAATGATGTGATCCCGTTATCAACGACATCCAATGTCCATGGCCATGAAACCGTGACCATCTATTGATCAACGAGCTAGTCAACTAGAGGCTCACTAGGGACATGTTGTGGTCTATGTATTCACACATGTATTATGGTTTCCGGTTAACACAATTATAGCATGAACAATAGACAATTATCATGAACAAGGAAATACAATAATAACCATTTTATTATTGCCTCTAGGGCATATTTCCAACAGTCTCCCACTTGCACTAGAGTCAATAATCTAGTTCACATCACCATGTGATTAACACTTACATCACCATGTGATCATATCATCATGTGATTAACACCCAATAAGTTCTGGGGTTTGTTCATGTTCTGCTCGTGAAAGAGGTTTTTAGTCAGCGGGTCTGCGACATTTAGATCCGTGTGTACCTTGCAAACTTTCCATGTCATATTTGTAGATACTACTCCCATGATCCACTTGGAGCTATTCCAAATGGCTGCTCCACTATACGTAGCTGGATTTCTACTAAGAGTCATCCGGATTGGTTTTAAAGCTTGCATCATCGTAACACTTTACGATCAACTCTTTATCACCTCCATAATCGAGAAATATTTCCTTAGTTCTCAAGTTACTAAGGCTAACTTTGACCGCTGTCCAGTGATCCACTCTTGGATTACTCTTGTACCCCTTGACAGACTCATGGCAAGGCACACACAGGTGCGGTACACAGCATGGCATACTATATAGAGCCTATGGCTAAAGCATAGGAGATGACACTCATCTCTTCTTTATCTTCTGCCGTGGTCGGGTATTGAGTCTTACTCAATTTCACACCTTACAATACAGTCAAGAACTCCTTCTTTGACCCATCTATTTTGAACTCCTTCAAAAACTTGTCAAGGTATGTCTTCGTCGAAAAAACTTATCAAGCGAATAGATCTATCCCTATAGATCTTGATGCTCAATAAAATAGTAGCTTTATCTGGGTCTTCCTTTGAAAAAAAAAACTTTTCAAACAACCCTTCATGCTCTTCCAGAAATTCTACATCATTTCCGATCAATAATATGTCAACTACATATTCTTATAAGAAATTCCATAGTGCTCCCACTCACTTTCTTGCAAATACAAGTTTCTCATAAACTTTGTATAAACTTAAACACTTTGATCACCTCATCAAAGCATATATTCCAACTCCGAGATTCTTGCTCCAGTCCATAGAAGGATCGCTGGAGTTTGCATATTATTAGCATCCTTAGGATTGACAAAACCTTCTGGTTGTATCACATACAACTCTTCCTCACAGAAACCATTACGTAAACCTTGTCTTGTCATCCATCTGCCAGATTTCATAATCGAAAAATGCAGCAACTGCTAACAAAATTTTAATAGACTTTTAGCATCGCTACAGATGAGACAATCTCATTGCAGTCAACTCCTTGAACTTGGCGGAAACTTCTTTGCGACAAGTCGAGCTTTATAAACGGTGACATTTCACCATTAGCGTCTATGTTCATCTCAAAAGTCCATTTGTACTCAACAACCTGCCTTTCAACAGGCAAGTCTACCAAAGTCAATACTTGGTTTTCATACATGGATCCTTTCTCGGATTTCATGGCTCCTAGCCATTTGTTGGAATCCAGGCCCACCATCGCTTCTCCATAGTTCGTAGGTTCATCGTTGTCCAACAACATGATTTCCAAGACAAGGTTGTCATACTACTCAGGAGCAGTACGCGTCCTTGTCGACCTACGAGGTTTGATAGTGACTTGATCCGAAGCTTCATGATCATCATCATTAACTTCCTTTTCAACTGAGTAGGCTCTACAGAAACATCTTTCTGTGTTGCGCTATTCTCTGGTTGAAACAAAGGTTCAACAACCTCATCAAGTTCTATCTTCCTCCCACTCAATTCTTTCGAGAGAAACTCTTTCTCAAGAAAGGACCCATTCTTAGCAACAAACACCTTTTGCGCTTGGATCTGAGATAGAAGGTATACCCAATGTCTCATTAGGGTATTCTATGAAGATGCATTTGTCTGCTTTGGGTTCGAGCTCGCTAGGTGAAAAACCCATTTTCACATAAGCGTCGCAGCCCCAAACATTAAGAAATGACAGCTTAGGCTTCTGTCAAACCATAATTCTCACGGTGTCATCTCAAAAGACTTAGATGGTGCCCTATTAAAGTGAATGGATTTGTCTTTAATGCATAACCCCATAACGATAGTGGTAAAACGATAAGAGACATCATAGTACTCACTATATCCAATAGAGCACGACTACGACGTTCGAACACACCATCACACTATGGTGTTCCAGGAGGCGTGAGCTGTGAAACAATTTCCACATTGTCTAAAATTGCATACCAAACTCGTAACTTAGATATTCACCTCCATGATCATATCATAGACATTTATCTTCTTGTCACGATGATCTTTAACTTCACTCTGAAACTCCTTGAACCTTTCAAACATTTCAGATTCGTGTTTCATTAAGTAAATATCCCCATATTTACTCAAATCATCAGTGAAGGTAAAGAAAAACAACGATATCCACTGTGTGTTTCAACACTCATTGGACCACATACATCAACATGTATTAATTCCAATAAGCCACTTGCCCGCTCCATCATATTGGATGACAGGGTCTCAGTCATCTTGCCCAAGAGGCATGGCTCGCATGTCTCAACCGATTCGAAATCGAGTGAGTCAAAAAATCCATCATCATGGAGTTTCTTCATGCGATTTATACCAATATGACATTACGTGGCAGTGCCACAAGCATGTGGTACTATCATTATTAACTTTGTATCTTTTGGTACCAATGTTATGAATATGTGTACTACTACGATCATGATTCGATAAACCATTTCGAGTGGGTGCATGACCATTGAAGGCATTATCCATGTAAACAGAATAACCATTATTCTCTAACTTATATGAATAACCGTATCGCACTAATCATGATCTAATCACGTTTATGCTCAACGCAAACACCAAATAACATTTATTTAGGTTTATCACAAATCCTGAAGGTAGAGAGAGCGTGCGATGGTGATCACATCAATCTTGGAAATACTTCCAACACACATCGTCACCTTTCACCTAGCTAGTCTCCATTTACTCCGTAGCTTTTATTTCGAGTTGCTAACACTTAGCAACCAAACCGGTATCTAATACCCAGGTGCTACTAGGAGTACCAGCAAGGTACACATCACTAACACGTATATCAAATATACTTCCATTGACATTACCAGCCTTCTTATCTACCAATCATCTAGGGTTTTTCCGCTTCAGCGAACATTCTCCTCATAACAGAAGCACTTAGTCTTGGGTTCGGGCTCAACCTTGGGTTTCTTCACTAGAGCAACAACTGGCTTGCCATTCCTGAAGTTTTTCCCTTCTTGCCCTTGCCCCTTTTGAAACTAGTGGTTTTCACTTAACCATCAACACTTGATGCTCCTTATTGATTTCTACCTTCGTGGTGTCAAACATCACGAACAACTCAGGGATCATCTTATCCATCCCTGGCATGTTATAGTTCATCACGAAGCTCTAGTAGCTTGGTGGCAGTGACTTGGAGAACTGCATTAATCACTATCTCATCTGGAAGATTAACTCCCACTTGATTCAAGTGATTGTAGCACCCAGACAATCTGAGAACACGCTCACCGATTAAGCTATTCTCCTTTATCTTGCAGGCAAAGAATCTTGTTGGAGGTCTCATACCTCTCAACATAGGCACGAGCTTGAGATCACAATCTCAGCTCCTAGAACATCTCATATGTTCTGTGACGTTCAAAACATTTTGAAGCCTCAATTCTAAGCCGTAATGCATGACGCACTGAACTATCACGTAGTCATCAAAAAGTGCCTGTCATATGTTCACAACATCTACAGACAACGCTTGAGGGAGTGATGCAGTTAGCGGTACATCAAAAACATAAGCTTTCTGTGCAGCAATGAGGACAATCCTCAGATCACGGACCCAGTCCGCATTATTGCTACCATCAACTTTCAACTTACTTTTCTCTAGGATTGTATCAATAAAACTGTGGAGCTACAGCGCGAGCTATCTACGACATAATTTGCAAGGACATTTTTTTTTAGACTAAGTTCATGATAATTAAGTTCATTTAATCAAATTATTAATGAACTCCCACTTAGATAGACATCTCTCTAGTCTTCCAAGTGATACATGATCCATGTCAACTAGCCCGTGTCCGATCATCACGTGAGACGGACTAGTCATCCATGGTGAACATCTCTATGTTGATCGTATCTTCTATACGACTCATGTTCGACCTTTCGGTCTTCCGTGTTCCGAGGCCATGTCTGTACATGCTAGGCTCGTCAAGTCAACCTAAGTGTTTCGCATGTGTAAATCTGGCTTACACCCGTTGTATGCGAACGTTAGAACCTATCACACCCGATCATCACGTGGTGCTTCGGAACGACGATCCTTAGCAACGGTGCACAGTTAGGGTGAACACATTTCTTGATCTTTTATTGAGAGATCATCTTATTTACTACCGTCGTTCTATGCAAATAAGATGTAAACATGATAAACATCACATGCAATCAATATAGTGACATGATATGGCCAATATCATCTTGCTCCTTTGATCTCCATCTTCGGGGCACCATGATCATCACTGTCACCGGCACGACACCATGATCTCCATCATCATGATCTCCATCATTGTGTCTTCATGAAGTTGTCTCGCCAACTATTACTTCTACTACTACAGCTAACGTTTAGCAATAAAGTAAAGTAATTACATGGCGTTTATGATTGACACGCAGGTCATACAATAATATAAGACAACTCCTATGGCTCCTGCCGGTTGTCATAGTCATCGACATGCAAGTCGTGAACCCTATTACAAGAACATGATCAATCTCATACATCACAATGCATCACATCACATCCTTTTGGCCATATCACATCACACGGCATATGCTGCAAAAACAAGTTAGACGTCCTCTAATTTGTAGTTGCAAGTTTTTACGTGGTTGCTATAGGTTTCTAGCAAGAACGTTTCTTACCTACGTCAAAACCACAACGTGATATGCCAATTGCTATTTACCCTTCATAAGGACCCTTTTCATCGAATCCAATCCGACTAAGGTGGGAGAGACAGACACCCGCTAGCCACCTTATGCAACTAGTGCATGTCAGGCGGTGGAACCGGTCTCACGTAAGCGTACGTGTAAGGTTGGTCCGGGCCGCTTCATCCCACAATACCGTCGAATCAAGATAAGACTAGTAACGGCAAGCATATTAACAAAATCGACGCCCACAACTGCTTTGTGTTCTACTCGTGCATAGATTCTACGCATAGACCTAGCTCATGATGCCACTGTTGGGAGACGTAGTAGTAAATCAAAATTTTCCTACGTTCACCAAGATCTATCTATGGAGAAACCAGCAACGAGAGGGGAGAGATTGCATCTTCATACCTTTGAAGATCGCTAAGCGGAAGCGTTACAAGAACGCGGTTGATGGAGTCGTACTCGCAGCGATTCAGATCGCGGTAGATCCGATCAAGTGCCGAACGGACGGCACCTCCGCGTTCAACACACGTGCAGCCCGGTGACGTCTCCAACACCTTGATCCAGCAAGGAGGAAGGAGAGGTTGGGGAAGGGCTCCAACAGCAGCACGACGGCGTGGTGGTGGTGGAGTAGCAAGGTATTCCGACAGGGCTTCGCCTAAGCGCTGCGGAGGAGGAAGAAGAGAGGTAGGGCTTCGCCGTGAGAGAGAGAGATCAAATCCTCTCTCAAAACATCCAAAACCTCAAGTATATATAGGTGGAGGGACGTGGAGGGCTGGCTTGGCCTCTACTCCAAAGAGGAGAGGGCCGGCCGAATTAAAGGGAGAGTCCACCTCCCACAAGGGAGGTGGATCTCCTCCTTTTAAATCCCTTTTGCCTTATCTCCTTATCTCCAGCCACATGGGCCTTTAGCAAAAGTATTTCCCAGCCCAATAAGGGCTGACACACTTTATCTAACAGCCCATGAAGTCCTTTGGTCGTCACACCCCTCCCGGGGGTCCTCCGGCACCCTCCCGGCACTCCCGGTACAATACCGATGAGCCCGAAAACTTTCCGGTGACCGAAACTGGACTTCCTATATATCAATCTTTACCTCCGGACCATTCCGGAGCTCCTCGTGACGTCCGGGATCTCATCCGGGACTCCGAACAACCTTCGGTAATCACGTATACCTTTTCCCTATAACCCTAGCGTCATCGAACCTTAAGTGTGTAGACCCTACGGGTTCGGGAGACACGTAGACATGACCGAGACACCTCTCCGGTCAATAACCAACAGCGGGATCTGGATACCCATGTTGGCTCCCACGTACTCCACGATGATCTCATCGGATGAACCACGATGTCAAGGATTCAATCAATCCCGTATACAATTCCCTTTGTCCATCGGTATGATACTTGCCCGAGATTCGATCGTCGGTATCCCCATACCTTGTTCAATCTCGTTACTGGCAAGTCTCTTTACTCGTTCCGTAATACATCATCCCGTGGCTAACTCCTTAGTCACATTGAGCTCATTATGATGATGTCTTACCGAGTGGGCCCAGAGATACCTCTCCGTCACACGGAGTGACAAATCCCAGTCTCGATTCGTGCCAACCCAACAGATACTTTCGGAGATACCCGTAGCATACCTTTATAGCCACCCAGTTACGTTGTGACGTTTGGCACACCCAAAGTATTCCTACGGTATCCGGGAGTTACACAATCTCATGGTCTAAGGAAATGACACTTGACATTGAAAAGCTTTAGCAAACGAACTACACGATCTTTGTGCTATGCTTAGGATTGGGTCTTGTCCATCACATCATTCTCCTAATGATGTGATCCCGTTATCAACGACATCCAATGTCCATGGCCATGAAACCGTGACCATCTATTGATCAACGAGCTAGTCAACTAGAGGCTCACTAGGGACATGTTGTGGTCTATGTATTCACACATGTATTATGGTTTCCGGTTAACACAATTATAGCATGAACAATAGACAATTATCATGAACAAGGAAATACAATAATAACCATTTTATTATTGCCTCTAGGGCATATTTCCAACAGAACCGTCCCGCGAACACATCATGATCCGTCCCGCGAACTCATCACGATCCGTCTCACAATCTTGACCACGATCTGTCCCGTGAACTCATCACGATCCGTTCCGTGATCACATCGCGAACCGTCTCGCGATCTCGTTCACGGTCCTTCCGATCTAGCGCCGAACGGACGACACCTCCGCGTTCAGCGCACGTGCAGCTTGATGACGATCTCCACCGTCTCGATCCAGCGAGAGGAGGTGGAGAGGAGAGAGAGTTCACCGGCAGCGTGACGGCGCTCCGGTGATGCTGGTGGAGCAATTCCGGCAGGGCTTCGCCTAAGCGCTGCAGAAAACCGATCTAGAGGAGAAACTATGCACCGGTGTAACGGGTAGCACATGGCCGGAAATTCTGTCCAAAAACCACCCAATCCACTAGTATATATAGGAGGAGAGGAGAGGAGAGGCAGACAAGGCCTTTGGGTTGGCCGAAATAGGAGGTGGGAAGCAATCTTACTTCACCTCCAATCCTAGTTGGAGTAGGATTGCCTCCTATTGGCTGATTTTTCACATTTTGCTTTAGGACTTTCTCTCCTGCGCCATGGGACTTTGTGGCTGTTTTCCCAGCCCAAAAAGGGCTGGTTATTATTCTCCCACATCCCATGGACCAGTTGGGGTCGAAATACCCCTCCCGGAGGCCTCCCGGTACACTACCGGCACTCCCGGTACACTACCGGCACTCCCGGTACACTACCGATGAGCCCGAAACTTTTCCGGAAACCAAACTGGGATTTCCTATATATGAATCTTTACCTCCGGACCATTCTGGAGCTCCTCGTGACGTCCGGGATCTCATCCGGGACTCCGAACAAACTTCGGTCACCACCATACATAACTCTACACTATCGAAATGTCACCGAACCTTAAGTGTGCAGACCCTGCGGGTTCGAGAACTATGTAGACATGACCGAGACACCTCTACGGTCAATAACCAATGGCGGGACCTGTACGTCCACATTGGTTCCTACATATTCTACGAAAATCTTTATCGGTCGAACCTCTATGTCAAGGATTCAGTTAATCCCGTATAACGTTCCCTTTGTTCTTCGGTATGTTACTTGCCCGAGATTCGATCGTCGGTATCTCCATACTAATTCAACCTCGTTACCGGCAATTCTCTTTACTCGTTCCGTAATACAAGATCCCGCAACTAACAACTAGTCACATTGCTTGCAAGGCTTATTGTGATGTTGCATTACTGAGTGGGCCCCGAGATACCTCTCCGTCACACGGAGTAACAAATCCCAGTCTCGATCCATGCCAACTCAACAGACACCATCGGAGATACCTGTAGAGCACCTTTATAGTCACCCAGTTACGTTGCGACGTTTGATACACACAAGGCACTCCTCCGATATCTGTGAGTTGCATGATCTCATGGTCATAGGAACACATACTTGACATGCGGAAAACAGTAGCAATAAACTGACACGATCATATGCTACGTTTGCAATTTGGGTCTTGTCCATCACATCCTTCTCCTAATGATGTGATCCCGTTATCAAATGACATCTCATGTCCATGGCTAGGAAACCTTAACCATCTTTTGATCAACGAGCTAGTCCATTAGAGGCATACTAGGGACATGGTTT
The DNA here is from genome assembly GCA_022496015.1 of Hordeum marinum. Classification (NCBI taxonomy): domain Eukaryota; kingdom Viridiplantae; phylum Streptophyta; class Magnoliopsida; order Poales; family Poaceae; genus Hordeum; species Hordeum marinum. Next base: position 73,849,532 of record CM039678.1, on the reverse strand, counting down.
TGTCTATGTATCCACACATGCATCTAAGTCAACGATCAATACAATTATAGCATGGATAATAAACGATTATCATGAACAAGGAAATATGATAATACCTAATTTATTATTGCCTCTAGGGCATATTTCCAACAGTCTCCCACTTGCACTAGAATCAATAATCTAGTTCACATCACCATGTCATTCGCATTGTTATGAATCTAACACCCAACGAGTTCTGGGGCTCGATCATGCTTTGCATGTTAGAGAGGTCTTATAGTCAACGGGTCTGTAACATTCATATCCGTGTGCACTTTGCAAATACCTATGTCAAACTGTAAACACTGCTACCACACTCCGCTCGGTACTATTCCAAATGGCTGCTCCACTATACGTATCCAGATTGCTACTACGAGTCATCCGGATTAGTGTTAAAGCTTGTATCGACGTAACTCCTTACGACGAACTCTTTATCACCTCCATAATCGAGAAACATCTCCTCAGTCTCTTAGTTACTGAGGATAATCTTGACCGCTGTCCAGTGATCCACTCCTGGTTCACTCTTGTACCCCCTGACGGACTCATGGCAAGGCACACATAGGTGCGGTACACAGCATGGCATAATATAGAGCCTATGGCTAAGGCATAGGGGACGACGTTCGTCCTTTCTCTTTCTTCTGCCATTGTCGAGCTTTGAGTCTCACTCAACTTTCACACCTTACAAATCAGGCGATAACTCTTTCTCTGACTGATTCATTTTGAACTCTTTCAAAATCTTGTCAAGGTATGCACTCATTGAAAGTCTCATCGAGCATCTTGATCTATCTCCATAGATTTTGATGCTCAACAATTAGGTAGCTTCATCCAGGTCTTCCTTTGAAAATCACTTTCCAAATGACCGTTTTATTCTTTCCAGAAACTCTACATTATTTCTGATCAACAATATTTCATCCACATATACTTATCAAAAATTCTATAGTGCTCCCACTCACTTTATTGCAAATACAAGTTTCTCATAAACTTTATATAAACATCAAAACTTTGATCACCTCATCAAATCATATGTTCGAACTCCGAGATGCTTGCTTCAGTTCATGGAAGGATCACCGAAGCTTGCACACCTTTTAGCATCCTTAGGCCTGACAAAACCTTCTGGCTGTATCACATACAACCTTTCCTCAAGTAAACCGTTAAGGAAACGATGTTTTGACATCCATCTGCCAGATTTCATAAATGAAAACACTGGAACTGCTAACATAATTCCAACAGACTTTAGCACCACTACGAGTGAGAAAGTCTCATTGTAGTCAACTCCTTGAACTTGTCACAAACATCTTTGCAACAAGTCGAGCTTTACAAATAGTGACATTCACCATTAGTGTCTGTCTTCATTTTAAAGATCCATTTGTACTCAACGACCTGCCGTCCAACGAGCAAGTCTACCAAAGTCTACACTTGGTTTTCATACATGGATCCTATCTCGGATTTCATGGCCTCCAACCATTTGTCGGAATCCGGGCCCATCATCGCTTCTCCATAGCTCGTAGGTTCATCGTTTGTCCAACAACATGACCTCCAAGACAGGGTTGTCGTACCGCTTAGGAGCAGTACACATCCTTGTCAACCTACGAAGTTTGATAGTAACTTGATCTTGAAGCTTCATGATCAGCATCATTAACTTCCTCTTCAAGTAACGTAGGCTTCACAGAAATAACATCCTGCGCTGCGCTACTCTCTGGTTGAACAAAGTTTTAACAACCTCATCAAGTTCTATCTTCCTCCCACTTAATTCTTTCGAAGAAACTTTTCCTCGAGAAAGGATCCGTTTTAGTAACAAACACTTTGCACTAGGATCTGAGATAGAAGGTTCACCCAACTGATCTTAGGGTATTCTATGAAGATGCATTTGTCCGCCTTGGGTTCGACCTCATTAGGTGAAAACATTTTCCACACAAGTGTTGCAGCCCCAAGTATTAAGAAATGACAACTTAGGTTTCTATCAAACCATAATTCACATGGTGTCATCTCAACGGATTTAGATGGTGCCCTATTTAAAGTGAATGTAGTTGTCTCTAATGCATAACCCCAAAATTATAGTAGTAAAACGACAAGAGACATCATAGCACGCACCATGTCCAATAGAGCATAACTATGATGTTCGGGCACACCATCACACTATGGTGTTCCAGGTGGCGTTTAGTTGTGAAACAACTTTCACATTGTCTTAAGTTGTATGCCAAACTCGTGACTCAGATATTCACCTCCACGATCATATCGCAGTCATTTTTATCTTCTTGTCATGATGATCTTTAAACTTCACTCTGAATTTGCTTGAACCTTTCAAACAATTCAGACTTGTGTTTCATTAAGTAAATATACACTATATCTACTCAAATCATCAGTGAAGGTAAGAAAATAACGATATCCACTGCACGCTACAAGACTCACTAGATTGCATACATCAACATGTATCATTTCCAATGAATCACTTGCCCGCTCCATCCAACGGGGTCCTTTAGTCATCTTGCCCAAGAGGCATGGTTCGCATGTCTCAACCGATTCGAAATCGAATGAGTCCAAATATCCATCACCATGGAGTTTCTTCATGCGCTTTATACCAATATGACATTTTGCGGCAGTGCCACAAGTATGTGGTACTATCATTATTTAACTTTGTATCTTTTGACATCAATGTTATGAACATGTGTATTACTACGATCAAGATTTCAACAAACCATTCTCACTGGGTGCATGACCATCGAAGGTATTATTCATGTAAACAGAATAACTATTATTCTCTGACTTAAATGAATAACCGTATTGCAACAAACATGATCTAATCATGTTCATGCTCAATGCAAAACACCAAATAACATTTATTTAGGTTCGTCACTAATTCTGAAGGTAGAGAGAGCGTGCGATGTTGATCACATCAACCTTGGAAACATTTCCAACACACATCGTCACCTCACCCTTAGCTAGTTCTCCGTTTATTCCGTAGCTTTTATTTCGAGTTACTAACATTTAGCAACCGAACCGGTATCCAATACCCAGGTGCTACTAGGAGTACTAGCAAGGTACACATCAATAACTCGTATATCAAATATACTTCTGTCGATGTTGCCAGCCTTCTTCTCTACCAAGTATCTAGGGTTGTTCCGCTTCAGCGACCTCTCACCTCATAATAGAAGCACTTAGTCTTGGGTTTGAGTTCAACTTTGTGTTGCTTCACTGGAGCAGCAACTGACTTGCTATCCATGAAGTTTCCCTCCTTGCTCTTGCCCTTTTCGAAACTAGTGGTTTGATTAACCATCAACACTTGATGCTCCTTCTTGATTTCTACCTTCGCGGTGTCAAACATCGCGAACAGCTCCGGGATCAATACTTCTATCCCTGGTGTATTATAGTTCATCACTAAGTTCTAGTAGCTTTAGTGACAGTGACTTGGAGAACTATATCAATCACTATCTTATCTGGAAGATCAACTCCCACTTGATTCAAGCGATTGTAGTACCCAGACAATCTGAGTACATGCTCAACGATTGAGCTATTCTCCTTCATCTTACAAGCAAAGAATCTTGTTGGAGATCTCATATCTCGCAACACAGGCACGAGCCTAAGATCACAATCTCTGCTCCTAAAACATCTCACATGTTCTGTGACGTTCAAAACGTTTCGGGGCCTCAATTCTAAGCAGTAATGCATGACTCACTAAACTATCAAGTAGTCATCGAAACGTGCCTGTCAGATGTTCACAACATCTATAGACGACGCTAGAGGGGGTGGCGCACCGAGGAGTGCATTAAGGACCTAAGCCTTCTGTGCAGCAATGAGGACAATCCTCAGATCACGGACCCAGTCCGCAATATTGCTACCAACATCTTTCAACTCTATTTCTCTAGGAACATATAAAAATTTAAGGGAGCTACAGCGCGAGCTAGTAATCTACAACATAATTTGCAAAGACACTATTGACTATGTTCATGATAATGAGTTCAATTAATCATATTACTTAAGAACTCCCACTCAAATTGACATCCCTCGGGTCATTCGAGTGATACATGATCCAAATTCACCAACTCAAGTCCGATCATCACGTGAGTTAAGGTGGCTTCAATGGTGAACATCATTATGTTGATCATATCCACTATATGACTCATGCTCGACCTTTCGGTCTCTTGTGTTCCGAGGCCATGTCTGTACATGCTAGGCTCGTCAAGTTTAACCCGAGTGTTCTGCGCGTGCAAATCTGGCTTGCACCCGTTGTATGTGAACGTAGAGTCTATTGTAGGAGATATGCCCTAGAGGCAATAATAAATGTTATTGATTATCTCCCTGTTCATAATTATGTTTATGTTCCATGCTATAACTGCAATGATTCTCGAGTCTACAAATAAAACGAGGCTTGGAGGGAAACTCATGTGCACGTGTGGGATAATAAATGGTAAAATGTATTCCTAGTCTGGCCTCTAAGACTGGCTCAAGTATTGCATGATGATCCTATTTTCCTGATCATGGGCATGGCTATGCCGACAATTTTGAGGGCACAATGTTAGAAGAACATTTGTGTTGAATCGACCCAAATTAATGTTATGCTATGAGATACATTCGTCATAAGTTAATGGTTAATAACACAGAGAAGTTAATGTTTGCATAATTCCTTAGACCATGAGAGTATCGAGTTTCTTCATGCTTGCTTCATGAACTTTGGGGTTTGTTAAACGTCATCCGTAAATGGGTGGCTATTACGGCGGCTTACGGGTTCATGGAAAAGTAAGTGAAGTAACTTGATAGCTCAAGATTGGGATTTGCTCCTCCGACGATGGAGAGATATCTCTGGGCCCTCTCGGTGTTACGGTATCCATCATCGTCTGGCCAGACACTTTGCGATTTGATCACGGGGATGCCGGAACACGGGAACGAGAAAAGAGAACAATACCGATAATGAGGTAACTGGCATAGTGGACAAGTTGTTGATCCATGGGGATGCCAACATGTCTCACCTCGGGTATTTGTAACATATCGCGAAGCAACAGGAATAGCACACGGCAACTGGAGGTTCACTCGAATATTTATTCGTGTGGGTATAGGGATCGATATGGGTGTCCACGGCTCCGATGTTGATCATTGATCGGAAGGGGTTCCAGGTCATGTCTATCCTTCACTGAACCTATAGGGTCACACGCTTAAGGGTCATCTATCTGTTGAATACTAGACAGGGAGTCTGAGAGAAAATCACCGAAAAGTTTCGGACACCGGAAAAGTTTCGGACAGCAGAAATGTTCCGCAGACAGGTCACCGGAACACTTTCGGTGAAACTGAAAAGTTGTTTCAGAGGATACCATAAAGTCAAATTGGTTTTGGCACATGCCTGATAATTCTTGGAGGGTGCCAGAATCATTCTGGAAACTTCTGGGAATTTTCCGGAAGAATAACCGAAATTGTTCCGGAGCTGCCGAAACCGCTTCAGATGCTTTTCACAGATGAAAATCACTATTCCGGAATTGTTCCGGATCGTATTGAAAATTATTTTAGTGGGTACTGGAAATGTTCTAAGCCCACATAAATATTTTTAGTTCGAACGGACGCTGAAAAATATCGTCATGAATAGTGAAAGTGCTTTTTGGATTACTTTATTGGAAACACTATTTTGTGAATAGTGGAAACACTATTCGTGAATAGTGGAAACACTATTATGAATAGTGGGAAACACTATTGGGAGAAAATATCTCATGACTAGTGAAAACACTATTACGAAATAGTGGAAAACACTATTGTGAATAGTGGGGAACACTATTTATGAATAGTGGAATCACTATTATGAATAGTGAAAATATCTGAGGGCATTTTGGTATTTTTACCATAGTCTCTCATCCTATAAATAGGGGTGAGGAGGCAGCCCAAAATCCTCATCCTTGTGCTCTCATACACATGCTTTGCTTTGCAAGCTCTCTCTCTCCCTCCCAGCGAAATAGTTTCGTAGAGCCGAAAGGCTGTCTGGGTTCCGGCAGGAACTAGTTCTGGACGGCGAAGCCCTGCCGGATAGATGACACCGTATGTGTGCAACTCTGTAGAGAGATCGTAGTTTCGGTCTTAGTTCGAGAGTGCCTCCCGAAGGGCTGTCTGTGTGACCGTCCAAGTTTTGGAGGTCCTCCCGAAGGGCTGTCCGAGTGACAGTCCGAGTTTCGGAGGTCCTCCCGAAGGGCTGTCCGCGACACCGTCCGGGGGGCTATGCGACCGCCTCCCGAAGGGCTGTCCACAGGGCAGATGAGGGTATACATCCTCGCGGTTGGGAGGTTGTAAAATCCTAGCTGCGGGGATCTGCACCGCCGTTCGTCATCGACTCTACTTCCGCTGCGCTTCGAGTCGGTACGGATCAGATCAAACCTTGTATGCAGTCTCCATAGTGGTCCTGGGCGTGCTCGCTATACCGGAATTTTTTGTTTTCTGTCGCGTTCCCCAACATCTATCACACCCGATCATCATGTGGTGTCTCAACACGATGAACTTTCACAACGGTGCACACTCGGGGAGAACACGGTTCATCTTGAAATTCAAGTGAGGGATCACCTTATAATGCTACCGCCGTACTAAGCAAAACAAGGTGCATAAAAGGATTAACATCTCATGCAATTCATAAGTGACATGATATGGCCATGAACTTGTGTTTAAGATCTCCATCTTCGAAACACCGGCATGATCTCCATCCTCACCGGCACAACACCATGATCTCCATCATCTTGTTCTCCATCAATGTGTTGCCATTGGGGTTGTGGCGCCAGCCCTGCTTCTACTTCTATTGCTACCGCTTAGCGATAAAGTAAAGCATTACATAGCGCTTAATGATTGACACGCAGGTCATACAATAATTAAAGACAACCCTATGGCTCCTGCCGGTTGCCGTACTCAACGACATGCAAGTCATGAAATTCTATACATCACATGATCATCTCATACATCATATATATCTCATCATGTAATTGGCCATATCACATCACAACATACCCTGCAAAAACAAGTTAGACGTCCTCTAATTGTTGTTGCATGTTTTACGTGGCTGCTACGGGTATCTAGCAACAACGATTCTCACCTACGCATAAACCACAACGGTGATACATAGATTGCTTTTCAACCTTCTCAAGGACCGCCTTTCTCGGATCCGATCCAACTAAAGTGAGAGAAACTGTCACCCGCAAGCCATCTAAGCAACAAGTTGCGTCGAGGGAACCGGTCTCTCGTAAGCGTACGAGTAATTTTGGTCCGGGCCGCTTCATCTCACAATCCCGCTGAACCAAAATCCGACCAAGGGAGGAAGCAATCTAAGCATCAACGCCCACAAACCTTTTGTGTTCTACTCGAGATCTCATCGAACCATCAACCTAGCTCATGATGCCACTGTTGGGGAACGTCGCATGGGAAACAAAATTTTTCCTACGCACACGCAAACCTATCCATGGTGATGAGCATCTACGAGAGGGAGAGTGGATCTACGTACCCTTGTAGATCTCTAAGCGGGAAGCGTTAAGAAACGCGGTTGGTGTAGTCGAACTTCTTCGCGATCCAAATCGCCGAGCGTCCCGCGATCCAATCACGAACCGTCCCGCGAACACATCATGATCCGTCCCGCGAACTCATCACGATCCGTCTCACAATCTTGACCACGATCTGTCCCGTGAACTCATCACGATCCGTTCCGTGATCACATCACGAACCGTCTCGCGATCTCGATCACGGTCCTTCCGATCTAGCGCCGAACGGACGGCACCTCCGCGTTCAGCGCACGTGCAGCTTGATGACGATCTCCACCGTCTCGATCCAGTGAGAGGAGGTGGAGAGGTGAGAGAGTTCACCGGCAGCGTGACGGCGCTCCGGTGATGGTGGTGGAGCAATTCCGGCAGGGCTTCGCCTAAGCGCTGCAGAAAACCGATCTAGAGGAGAAACTATGCACCGGTGTAACGGGTAGCACGTGGCCGGAAATTCTGTCCAAAAACCACCCAATCCACTAGTATATATAGGAGGAGAGGAGAGGAGAGTCAGCCAAGGCCTTTGGGTCGGCCGAAATAGGAGGTGGGAAGCAATCCTACTTCACCTCCAATCCTAGTTGGAGTAGGATTGCCTCCTATTGGCTGATTTTCCACTTTTTGCTTTAGGGCTTTCTCTCCTGCGCCATGGGCCTTTGTGGCTGTTTTCCCAGCCCACTAAGGGCTGGTTATTATTCTCCCACAGCCCATGGACCTCTTGGGGTCGAAATACCCCTCCCGGAGGCCTCCCGATGCACTACCGGCACTCCCGGTACACTACCGATGAGCCCGAAACTTTTCCGGAAACCAAACTGGGACTTCCTATATATGAATCTTTACCTCCGGACAATTCCGGAGCTCCTCGTGACATCTGGGATCTCATACGGGACTCCGAACAAACTTCGGTCACCACCATACATAACTCTACACTACCGAAACGTCACCGAACCTTAAGTGTGCAGACCCTGCGGGTTCGAGAACTATGTAGACATGACTGAGACACCTCTATGGTCAATAACCAATGGTGGGACCTGGACGTCCACATTGGTTCCTACATATTCTATGAAGATCTTTATCGGTCGAACCTCTATGTCAAGGATTCAGTTAATCCCGTATAACGTTCCCTTTGTTCTTCGGTATGTTACTTGCCCAAGATTCGATCGTCAGTATCTTCATACCTAGTTCAACCTCGTTACCGGCAAGTCTCTTTACTCGTTTCGTAATACAAGATCCCGCAACTAACAATTAGTCACATTGCTTGCAAGGCTTATTGTGATGTTGCATTACCGAGTGGGCCCCGAGATACCTCTCCGTCACACGGAGTAACAAATCCCAGTCTCGATCCATGCCAACTCAACAGACACCATCGGAGATACCTGTAGAGCACCTTTATAGTCACCCAGTTACGTTGCGATGTTTGATACACACAAGGCACTCCTCCGATATCTGTGAGTTGCATGATCTCATGGTCATAGGAACACATACTTGACATGCGGAAAACAGTAGCAATAAACTGACACGATCATATGCTACGTTTGCAGTTTGGGTCTTGTCCATCACATCATTCTCCTAATGATGTGACCCCGTTATCAAATGACATCTCATGTCCATGGCTACGAAACCTTAACCATCTTTTGATCAACGAGCTAGTCTATTAGAGGCATACTAGGGACATGGTTTTGTCTATGTATCCACACATGCATCTAAGTCTCCGATCAATACAATTATAGCATGGATAATAAACGATTATCATGAACAAGGAAATATGATAATAACTAATTTACTATTGCCTCTAGGGCATATTTCCAACAGCTAGCTAATCCATCCAGCTGCTTGCTTGGTTGGCTAGCCTGCACGTACAGGCGTGTATTTCTCTGGTGATTCGATCTACGGTCTAAAACCAACAATTGGTATCAGAGCCTCGACAATCTACGATGATGGACAGGGACGTTGAGTCAATCAAGTCTGACAACGGTGGTTCCAAGGGAAACAAGTCATGAAACGACGGTTCCAAGGCGAACATGAACGGTGATAAGGTGAAGAAGAGTGGCAAGTCAGCGACCAGTGGTGGAGGAACGGGCGGCGCCAACGTCCGGGCGCACCGCAACATCCCCATCCAGTACCCGATGCTCACCGATGCCAACTATGGCATGTGGGCGGTGAAGATGAAGATTATTCTCCGAACTCTTCGAGTGTGGTAGGCAATCACGGACAACGACATCGACGAGGAGTGTGACGAAGGTGCCATGGCCACCGTAGCCCAGTCTGTGCCGGATTCCGTGCTGATGACATTGGCGGAGTTCGAGACAGCAAGAGAGGTGTGGAACACACTGAAGGAGATGATGATCGGAGAATATCACGTCACCAAGGCTCAGGCACAAGTGCTGAAGCGCCAATTTCACAAGTTGCAGATGGAGGAAACTGAATCGGTGAACGACTATGCCATGCGTCTTGCTACATTGGTGAGAGAGATCTGCGCGCTTGGTGCAAAGCTCGAGGAGACCGAGATTGTGGAGAAATTTTTCAGTTCGGTGACTGACAAATTCACGTACATCATCGGAATGCTCGAGCAGCTTTACGACATTGATGACATGACCATAACGGAGGCGATCGGATGCCTGCGAACGTGGGAAGAGAATGCTCGTGGCTGTCGGAAAGGCAAAGGAGGAGGTAGTGACCAACTAATGTACTCGCGCACAGATTGGGAGGCCCCAAGTAACAAAGGAAGGCATGACGGTGGCAAAAGCTCAAGCAACGCCATGGCATGACGGCCCCAAGTAGCAAAGGAAAAGGCAAGCCACAAGGTCATGGTAAGGCGGACCAATCTAAAGGGAGGAAGCCACGGAACTTGGATTTATCCGAGGTCAAGTGCTATAACTGCAACGAGATTGGTCACTTTGCAAAGGATTGTCCGAAGCCTAACAAGCGGGAGATCAAGGCAAATTTGGCGAAGCAAGAAGGCAAACGTCCAGGTCTTCTGATGGCCGAAGTTTGTGATCTCGCTGAAACAGTGGTTGTGAAACCAAGCCGGAAGGTGCTACTTCATGAGAAGAAAGTGACACCGAAGCTATCCGGGGATCGGAACGTGTCATGGTATCTCGACACGGGTGCCAGTAACCACATGATGGGTGCAAGGAGAAATTCCTCGAGCTGGAATACGATGTTGAAGGCTCGGTCAAGTTCGGTGATGGTTCAGCTGTGGAGATTTGCGGGCAAGGATCTGTCCTCTTCGAGGGTCTCACAGGCGAACAACGCATACTCACCGGAGTGTACTACATCCCACGGCTTCGCAACAACATCATCTCTATCGGGAAGCTTGACAAGAATGGATGCAAGGTGAATATCGAGAACGGAGTGATGACGATCTTCGACAACCTTCGAAACATGCTGGCTCGTGTTAATCGCACACGGAACAGGCTATATATCCTCAACCTTGATCAATCTCAACCAGAGTGTTGGCTTGCCAAGAGTGATGATGATTCGTGGTTATGGCATGCTAGATTTGGACACGTTAACTTCTACGCCTTGAAGAAGATGTCAAAGATGGAGATGGTATCCGGATGCCATTTATCGACCATGTTGATCGAGTATGTGATGGGTGCTTGGTTGGAAAACAGCACCGCAGGCCGTTCCCTGCTCAGTCTACCTATCGTGCAAGTGATGCACTCGAGCTGCTCCATGGTGATCTATGTGGCCCTATCACCCCGGCAACTCACGCAGGAAAGAAGTACTTCTTCCTTGTGGTAGATGACTACTCGAGATATATGTGGGTCGTTCTCCTACAATCTAAAGATGAGGCGTTTGAAGCGTTCAAGAAGCTAAAGGCTGCAATGGAGATGGAACACAAGTTGAAGGTTCGCGCTCTACGGACAGATCGCGGCGGAAAGTTTACGTCGAATGACTTCAACGACTACTGTGAGAAGATTGGCATAAAAAGGTTCCTCACAGTACCTTATACGCCGCAGCAGAACGGGGTTGTTGAAAGACGCAATCGAACTATCATTGACACGGCAAGGAGTTTACTCAAGGGCAAGAACCTGCCGGGGACTTTTTGGGGAGAAGCTGTCTTGACGGCGGTCTATCTTCTCATTCGGGCTCCAATGAAGGCGGTGATTGGCTATACTCCGTATGAAGCAATTTACGGACGTAAGCCAAATTTGTCTCATCTACAGACGTTCGGGTGCGTGGTGCATGTGAAGACGGCGGAGCCGCATCTCTCAAAGCTTGCCGATCGTAGCACCAAGATGGTGTTCATCGGATACGAGAGCAGTTCCGGCACCAAGGCATACTGCTTCTATGATCCACAAACCAAGCGTCTACAGATTTCACGTGACGTCGTGTTTGAAGAAAACAAAGCATGGAATTGGAGCGCATCAGCCAACGATGCTCCAAACGGTAACATATTCACAGTTGAGTTTCCTAATGATGATGCAGGGGAAGAAGTCCAGGTGGTTGGCAAGACGCCCAACCAAGGTGACCACAATGGTAGTGATCATCATGGTGCCGACACCGACGACGGCGCACATGGTTCGCAAAGTGATAGTGACAACGACGTGCACGACACAAGCGGAGATCTCGGCGACGACATCGACAACGAGGCGCATAGTGACAATGACAATCAAGATGATGGTCACGGTCACGACGACTACGCCGACGACGCAGATGTCGATGACACGCCCGAGACTCAACCGTCTTCCTCAAGTGCATCAACACCGACACAATTTGTGTCGCCTCCTTCGCAAGCCACAACGGACTCCTACGGGCCTCGCCGCTACAAGACCCTCAAGAAATTCTATAAGTACACAAAGTCAGTTACGCTCGAGTACTCCAGACTATGTCTGCTCGGAGTTGAGGAGCCGTCGAACTTCGTAGAGGCAAGGAAAAGTCCTAGCTGGATGCATGCCATGGATGAGGAGATGAAGGCGATTGAGAGCAATGGCACGTGGAATTTGGTAACCCGACCTCCGAACCAAAAAGCCATAGGTTTGAAGTGGGTTTACAAGTTAAATAAGGACACGCGGGGTGCTATTGTGAAGTACAAAGCAAGACTCATCATGAAGGGCTATGTACAACATCAAGGAGTTGACTACGATGAGGTGTTTGCACCGGTTGCTCGACTCGAGACGGTGAGAGTGCTCCTAGCTTTGGTAGCACAAGAGGATTGGAAGGTTCATCATATGGATGTTAAATCCGCTTTTCTCAACGGTGATCTCACAGAAGAAGTGTACGTAGAACAACCCCTCGGCTACGAGAAGAAAGGCGAAGAAGGGAAAGTTTACAAGCTCAAGAAGGCACTTTACGGGTTGAAGCAAGTGCCAAGATCTTGAAACTCAAAGTTAGACCGAAGTTTGGTCTCTCTCGGGTTCAAGAGATGTCCCCTCGAGCACGCAGTCTATACAAAGAACTCCAAAGGCTCAAACCTGCTAGTGGGAGTTTATGTCGACGATCTGATTATCACCGGAGATAGCGTACAAGAAATTGAACGTTTCAAGGCGCAAATGAAGAACAAGTTTAGCATGAGCGATCTGGGATTACTCAGCTATTACTTGGGCATCGAAGTGAAGCAAAGCTCTGGTGAGATTTCCCTATGTCAGTCGGCTTATGCGGTCAAGTTATTGGAAAAGTGTGGCATGTCAGATTGCTACGAGACACAAGTTCCAGTGGACCAACGTCACAAGTTGAGCAAGCATAGCTCAAATCCGCCGGTGGACACCACAATGTATCGAAGCGTTGTGGGCAGCCTAAGATACTTGGTGCATACCTGACCTGACTTGGCTTATTTAGTTGGGATCATGAGTCGTTTCATGGAGAATCCGACAACCGAACACATGAGCGCGGTCAATTAGATCTTGCGCTATGTGAAAGGCACTATTAATCTTGGCTGCACGTACAGAAAGGGAAAGGAAGGATTGATCCTTCGTGGATATTCAGATAGTGACATGGCAGGTGATGTGGATGACCAGAAGAGCACAACGGGCATGGTATTCTATCTTGGTCCGAATCCGATTAGCTGGAATTCTCAGAAGCAAAAGGTGGTGGCACTGTCTTCATGCGAGGCAGAATACATAGCAGCAAGCAAGGTGGCTTGTCAAGCAGTGTGGCTGAGAAGACTCCTAACTATTCTTGTAAAGCGGGAGGTGCAGAAGGTGTCACTGAAGATTGACAACCAAGCTGCAATCTCGTTGTGCAAAAATCCGGTTCATCACGAAAGGAGCAAGCACATAGACACTCGGTTCCACCACATCCGGGAGTGCATTGAGGAAGGGATGATCGAAGTTCAACACGTCAACATGAAAGACCAGCTCGCCGATATTCTCACGAAGTCTCTCGGACGACAGAAGTTCTTGAAGATGCGAGAAACGATCGGCGTCCAAACTGTGAAGTAAGGACACCATGTTTAAGTGGGTGAATATTAGAGTTAAACACGGCTGTCCGACTAGGACTGGTATTAGAAACCGACTAGGTTTGCTTATGCTAGGCTAGCTGTTATATATAGTCACGTACCCCCTGTAATCAACCAACGAAAAAGTTTAAAGCAATACAAAGTTATACGACAGACTCGACACGAGCCTGCGGCAATCCATCGATTCAGTGTTTGCTTTCGCCAAGTTTACGAAGCCGTTCCGTCCAGAGAGATAGATACGATCGTAGCCAGTCGAAGCGAGGCACGTACGTGTACGGCAAGCTAGCTAATCCATCCAGCTGCTTGCTTGGTTGGCTAGCTTGCACGTACAGACGTGTATTTCTCTGGTGATTCGATCTACGGTCTAAAACCAACAAAGATGAAACAAATATCGCATATGGACAACCTATTCATCTGTTAGTCGAGCAACAATTGCCACTACTTGAACCAGCAGAGAACACATGCATACATGACCACATACAAGTTGCAAATTATGAGCAGCACAGATGGTATTCCTTATGTTTTCATTGCCCAACAAGCAAAAGGGAGTGTGGCCCATGGAGGGTACGACATCCTCTACTCTCTACAATTAAGGATAGCCTCCACTCTCCACAGTCAAGGACATCCTCTGCACACTTCTTATGTTGAGAAAGTGTTGTGTAAGATTCAAAAGTTTCAGGTTGGTAGAAAAAATTCAGGAGCTTGTGTGTGATGTGTATTATTAATCTTTGTGCAAAGTTCCAGCAGATCTATCCACATATTTTCTTGATTTGCATCGACTTGCATTGAGTTTAGCACAAAGCAGGGCCGGCTCTATATTTTGCTGGGCCCTAGGGCGAAGTTGAAAAATAGGCCCCTACGGGTAATAAATATGACGCAGCTGCGCTTGAGGCGCACGCGTGCAATGAGACCGCTTACTAATTGCATCTGATTGCCTCGATGTAGTGAACAAGATCGAGATAGGAGCAGCAAATTACTATGCGCCGGTGTTGCATGAAATAACATAGAGAAGGAGGGAGTTCCACCATGTAAAATTTAAATTTGAGCATAGGGAGAACAATTTCGAGGCACATGCATTAGCGAAAGCGGCAACCTCTCTTGCTGTAGGTTGTCATATTTGGCTAGGGACTCTACCAGACATTATTTGTATTCCGTTGTTGATCACTTCTTAATAAAGTCCCTAGTTACCTGTCAAAAAAAAATCTATAGATACAGATGCGCAAAGTGCGTAAAAAATATTAAAGTTTACATCTAACCACACATTCTTATTTAAAGACGTCTGTAAATAATTGAAAAGCGCTTAAGTTATGTCATATCACGACCAAAGGAATAGAGGAGTAGCAAAATATAACAAATAATATTCTCTGCTCGTTTGATTACCTCAAATAAGAACCAAGTTCTTATGAGTTCATCGACAATAATACCTCAGTTTTTCACAAAAAATCTTCTTCAGGCATTTTTGGATGCAAAATCGTTTATGAGAGTATCAAGGTCAATTTTGTCCAAGATATCTTCCTCAATTCAATACGTAGCCAATTTTATCCAAGATATCCTTCTCAAGATAACCGGACTTTTGTCTCGGCGGCATTGTAACATGCATCTAAGATTGTAAATAATTATCATATCAACTGATCTAAGAGGACTAGGACACTAGGCAAATATGTACCTAGTGTTTAGATTACCTTGAGCAAAGCAAAGTAGGGTGAATAGGCGATCAGGGGCACGGATTCACGACCTGGGCGATCTCCACTACAGGCGCACCGCGCACGGGGTCACGGCCGGAGGCGCAACCGCGCAGCGACACAGGCAGGTGGCCGAGGCGAGGCATCGAATAGACGAACGAACATGCAGATGTCGTGGATGATCGATCAATCGATGGATTGCGTAATGCGGATGATCGATCAATCGATGGATTGCGTAATGCGTACATGTGCGTTTTCCTCTCTCGATCAGGTGCCTTTTTCGCTGGGCCCTTTAGCACATAGTACCTTTTTTCTGCCCGTATAACAGCAGGAGGTATACATAACATATGCGGTGATGGGCCCCCCCAAAAAAACATGGGCCCTTGGGCGTCGCCCATGTTTTCCTAGGGCCAGAGCCGGCCCTGAGCACAAGCCCCATTTTGTTTACCCTGCCGAGCTCCACCAAAAATCGAAGGTAGTTTTTTCATCCCTGCCCTCAGCAGGTGGTGATGGGGTTCGACACCAACAACATTCTATTGGTCCACTTGATGAAGACGCGAATGAGTATTCCATCCAGGCTGCTGCGGATAGTGCCTTGGAGGATCATAACAACAGCTACGATGGACATGTGGCCACTACTCATGAGTGTGGTGCTTCTCCACATGGAGTTATGCGAGGAGGAAAACTTCGAGGGCGAGACCGGCCATGACCCTGTTGGACACTACTATGGGCCTCATGAGCGTGCTCCTCCTGGTCATGGAGATGATTTGATGCTTATGACGGTGTCCCATTAAGTCATGATGTTGCTTGGTGATGATGAGCGCCGTGCATAACATCATGATCGAGATGACATAGAAGAATCAAGTTGCAGGTCCCCAAGTCCATGAGAAAGAAAGACCCCGATGCATATTTTGATTGAGAAGAATAGTATGACCAGATTTTTCGTATCCAAATCTCGCTGATCCTAGGAGAATGAACCTTGCTTGTGTTGAGTTTTCTTCTTATGCACTCACTTGGTGGAATCAACTACCAAAAAATCAGCTACTGGGCATGATCACATTAGCACTTGGAAAGAGATGAAACAAGCCATGAGGCAAAGTTTTGTCCCTTCATTAGAGAGATCTTCAAAATAGATTGCAACACCTAGGCAAATGTGTTGAAGGAGTTCACACCTTTCTAAGGGTAATTGAGTCGCAACTATACTTTGCTTTGGCCATGTTTGGAGTTCAGAGGCGGAGCGGTGCTCCTATATACTCAACTAAGGTATGCCACATCTAATGTCAAAGAGTAAATTGATATACAGAGCATCAGAAATGGAGCCATCATTGCACATAACAACAAACAACATCTTAGCAAAAAAAACTCGATAAAATTAATATGTCGCTCTTCTCTTGTTAATAAACATTATGGTTATGACTTATGAACATTACGCATGTGTCCTATGTTCTTTCACTATGGTCGTTGCAATTTTTAAACACATTATTTAATACATAACTAGCATCACATCAATTGTTTTCCGGCTCTAACTCACTGATTTCATTGCATCAACCATTCAGCATACAAAGCATTGCACCAAACATATAAACACACATTTTGAGACATAAGGTCATTGTTGTCATTCCAAAATGACGTGACATGCACAATCAACAGAAACATGACATGTGTATTACAAAATTCATTTGTTATGTGTTGTCCGTAAGATATAGTACTTTATAAAATGCCTCCATACTGCATCAAATGGCATGGATCCAGCTATGGAGACCTCGATCTGGAAATCGCGTTTGGGGGGGGGGGGGGGGGGAGGGGGAGGCAGGGTGGTTCACCTCGCGGTGAAAGAGAGAGATGAGGGCGGTGCAAGGAGGTGCACATGGGTATGCTGGCAGCGACGCGATGCAGGGAGGTACATGGTAGGAGGCCTGCGACAACGAGGTACAGGGAGGCATGGGGGAGGAGGCTGTCGGCGGGAGATATGTAGAGATGGTTAGGTTCGTTGTGTGCGTGCGCGCGTGTGTGCGCGCGTGTGTTTTTTGATTCAAGAAATTACTGCACATGAGAGGCGAGTGTCCAGATTTGGGTTTTTTTATGAAAGAAAACAAGAGTGAGACAATCATGGAGTAAATAAACTTTGCACTACCAACTTTCCTTTTAGAATAATGGTAGCGATAAATCCTGAATGTCCGTATTTTAGCATCTCGTCCCGAACTGGCAACTTTAGTTGTCACGAGGTGGCATAGTTTAGTTGACAGGAGGTGACAACTTTAGCGACAAACAGGGCATTTTTCTGAACTAGGATAAAGTTGCCATGTCTTAACAACTAAAGTTATCACCTCGCGTCAACTAAAGTTGCCATAAAAAACGTTCGAGACGAAATGCTAAAAATGCGGACGGTCGAAACTTATTGGATCCCTAGAGTAAAGATACATGCAAGCTGATGTTGCTTCTCACTTAAGATCCCAATTTCTTAAACAACCTAGCTTTACGAAGCTTATATTTCAAAGATTCTTTAATTACATTGTATTTCTTTCGTCTTACTATGTAAAATATTTTTTAACGCTACATTAGTATTAAATAACGAAGGAGGTATTTCGTTGGAACATACATGTCAAACATTTTGTGCAGCTCAGGGCGCTTCTTGTGGATGCTTAAGCACAATTCCAAGGCGACGTGACGCTTTATAGCCGCGTCAAACTCTCTGGTCAATAATATTATATGGAAATCTTTTCTTAAAAGAACCTGTTTCTCTTTGCACCACCACTCAATCCAGCTCGTGTCGGGCGAGTCGTCGCCCCATGTCGACATGCACAAAGCTCTATACCTGTGCTTCCAGAGCTCGCTGTCGTGGTCGGCCACGAGACGTCTCAGCTCCGTGCAAGTGCTCGCCACTCCCAAGAGGTCCAAACCATCGGTGAGCCTCGCCAGGATTGCCAGCATGACGTCGCCGGGGAGCGACACAAAGGAATTCTCACGACACAGTACTATGCCCTTCTCACGGCAAAGGTCGACGAGGACACCCCGACACAGCTTCTCCGCGAGCTCCCTCCACAGCGCGGCCAGCCCGTAGGCGCCAATGTCCGTCAGAGCGCGCGCCGTGTCATCCAGGCCGCAGGACATGAGCGGCGCCGCGGCGCTTGCGTCCACACACACCCAGCGCAGTCCTGGGTCTAGCTGTGTGCGTCTAGGCAAGCATACGTAGAACAGGATCTGCATCCCGTGCGCTCGCATCCTTAGCACGACGGCGGCATCCGGCGGTCGCGGTGCAACGTACACGAGAGACAGAGTCGTGGCGGTGGCGCCCACCCGCCTGGGACCTGCCGGTGCTTTGGGACGTCGTGTGCGTGGGGCATGAAGCCGGCGTCGAGGAAGGCGGCGTGGACGACAACTATGAGGCGGCCCAGGAGGCGCTCGACGCCCCAGCGTGCGGCGTCGATAACCTTGTGGAGGGGCGAGATCTCCGCAATGGCGTGACCGACAATTTTTATGAGTTAGCGCGCGTGTGATCTAATCATCTAATCTAATCAAGTAATGGCATGTTTGATGCATGGAACTTGGAGCGGCGGGTTAGCAGCTAGGATAGACGAAAAGATGAGTTGGGAACACGACAGAAAACAAAAAAAATCGGTATAGCGAGCATGCCCAGGACCACTATGAAGACTGCATACAAGGTTTGATCTGATCCGTACCGACTCGAAGCGCAGTGGAAGAAGGGTCGGTGGAGATCGTTGGTGCAGATCCCCGCAGCTAGGATTTTACAACCTCCCAACCGCGAGGATATACTCCCTCGTCGGACAGTCCTTCGGGAGCCGGTCGGACAGTCCACGGACGATGTCGCGGACAGCCCCTCGGGAGGACCCTCGAAACTCGAACGGAGACTCAGACAACCCTACGGGAGGACACACGAACAGCCCCTCAGGCAAAAGATTGAAACTACGACCTCTCTACGGGGTTGCACACATACGGTGTCATCTATCCGGCAGGGCTTCGCCGTCCAGAACTAGTTCCGGTCGCAACCCAGACAGCCTTTCGGCTCTACGAAAGATTCTTTTCATGAGAGGGAGAGAGAGAGCTTGCAAAGCAAAGCATGTGTATGAGAGCACAAGGATGAGGAGAAATGGCAGCCATCTCTCCTCCTTTTATAGTCCAAGGCAAGGGGTGGGGTGGAGGAGGAAATACCAAAATTTCCCTAGCAACATGTCCCACATGCAAGGCAAAAAGGTAAGGCAAGTGGGGCCCCATGGAGGAGACCTCCATGGCCGGCCACACCCTTGTCCCCCCCATGGGGGGGCAACAAGCCACCAACATGTCTCCTAGAAACATGGGTGTTCCCTAGACAAAAAGCCACCAAACATGCAACCCCCGATTCGTGGGATCTTGTCCCCTCGTGCTGAGACAAGATGTTTTTCCGCGATCGTTTCTTCTGAAAAAATTCCGGACGGTCTCAGAACATTTCCGGTACCCTCTAGAATTATTCTGGGCTCATGCCGAAACATTTTCGGTATGGTGGTTTTCATCAGCGAAAAACAACAGCAACAGTTTCGGCGGCTACGGAACATTTCCGGGTTTTTTCTCTAGAAAAATCCCAGAAGTTCCCAGACCAATTCTAAGACCCTCTAAGAATTTCCGGGTGAGTGACGAAACCATTTTGGCCTAATCATATATTCCGAAACAACTTTTCGGTTTTACCGAAACTCTTTCGGTGCTCTCTCTCCGGAACTCTTCCGTCGTCACCGAAACTTTTTCGGTGACTTTCTCTCAGACCCCTGGTCTAGAATTCAGCAGATAGATGACCCTTAAGCATGTGACCCTATAGGTTCGGTGCAGTATAGACATGACCCGGAACCCCTTCCGATCAATGATCAACATCGGAGTCGTGGACACCCATATTGACCCCTATACCCACACGAATGAATATTCGAGTGAACCTCCAGTTGCCGTGTGCTATTCCTGTTGCCTCGCGATATGTTACAATTACCCGAGGTGAGACATGTTGGCATCCCCATGGATCAACAACTTGTCCACTATGCCAGTTACCTCGTTGCCGGTATTGTTCTCTTTTCTCGTTCCCGTGTTCCGGCATCCCCATGATCAAATCACAAATTGTTTGGGACGATGATGGATACCGTAACACCGAGAGGGCCCAGAGATATCTCTCCATTGTCGAAGGAGCAAATCCCAATCTTGAGCCATCAAGTTACTTGACATACTTTTCCATGAACCCGTAAGCCGCCGTAATAGCCACCCTTTATGAATGACGTTTAACAAACCCCAAAGTTCATGTAGCAAGCATGAAGAAACTCCACACTCTCATGGTCTAGGGAATTATGCAAACGTTAACCATCTCTGTGTTATTAACCATTAACTTGTGACGAATGTATCTCATAACATAACATCAATTCAGATCGATTCAACACAAGTGTTCTACCAACATCGTGCCCTCAAAATTGCCGGCATAGCCATGCCCATGATCAGGAAAACATGATCATCATGCAATACTTGAGCCAGTCTTAGAGGCTAGACTAGGAATTCAATTTACCGTTTATTATACCACACGTGCACATGAGTTTCCCTCCAAGCCTCGTGGTTATTGTAGACTCGAGAATCATTGCAGTTATAGCATGGAACATAAACTTTCATTACAAACTTGTAGATACAAAATAACTGTTATTACTGCCTCTAGGGCATATCTCCTATAGACTCCCACTTGCACTAGAGTCATAATCCAGTTACATGGCTTCCCTAACACCAATGGCTATCCGGTGTTTCTCATGCTTTGCTCGTGGTAGAGGCTTTGTCATCGGGTCTGACACATTCAGATCCGTGTGAACTTTGCATACTTTCACTAAACCTTCTTCGACATGATGTCGAATGAGTTTATATTTGCGTTGAATATGCATTGTCTTATGGTGCGAACATGGCTCCCTTGCCCGAGCCACGGTGCCACTATTATCACAATAGATCTCCACCGGGTCCAGAGCACTTGGAACCACACCAAGGTCTTCAAGAAATTGCTTGATACTGACAACTTGCTTGGAGGCTTCAGAAGCAACAACATATTCTGCCTCCGTCGTAGAATCCGCCACTGTCTTTTGTTTGGAACTTTTCCAATCAACTGCGCCGCCGTTCAATATGAAAACATAGCCAGATTGAGATTTGAAGTCATCTGGGTCAGTCATGAAGCCTGCATCAGTGAACAACTTACAATGAGCTCTTCATCACCTCCGTACAAAAGGAGTAAATCCTTGGTCCTTATGAGTTACTTAAGAATACCCTTGACTGCGGCCCACTGTTCCAATCCTGGATCACCTTGGTACCGGCTGCTAACACTTAGCGCATAGGAAACATCCGGTCTTGTACATAGCATTGCATACATAATAGAACCAACGGCCGAAGCATATGGAATATCATTCATTTGTACAGGCTCATCGAGGGTCCGAGGACTCTGATTCTTGCAAAGCACTATGCCAGGTGACATGGGGAGTAGGCCTTTCTTGGAGTTCTCCATGTTGAACCTTTTCAACACCTTGTCAATGTACGTGCTTTGGCTAAGCGCTATTAGGCATCTTGATCTATCTCTATAGATCCTGATGCCCAATACATATGCCGCTTCACCTAAGTCTTTCATTGAAAAACTCCTTTTCAATGACTCTTTTATTTCGCTAAGAAAATTCACATCATTTCCAATCAACAATATGTCATCCACATACAAGATTAGAAATGCTTCTGCGCTCCCACTAAACTTCTTGTAAAAACAAGATTCTTCATCGTTCCTGATGAAGCCAAACTCTTTGACCACTTCATCAAAACGAATGTTCCAGCTCCTTGATGCTTGCTTCAGACCATAAATGGCTTTTTGAAGCTTATATACTTTTCCAGCATTCTTAGGATCGACAAAACCTTCTGGCTGTATCATGTATACATCCTGTTCAAGGTTTCCATTTGGGAAAGCCGTTTTGACATCCATCTGCCATATTTCATAATCAAAATAAGCAGCAATTGCTAGTAATATCCGAACAGACCTAAGCATAGCTACGGGCGAGAAAGTCTCGTCGTACTCCACTCCTGGAACTTGCGTGAACCCTTTCGCGACAAGTCTAGCTTTGTGGATAGTAATGTTACCATCCGCGTCCGTCTTTCGTTTGAAAATCCATTTACAACCAATGGGTTTTACGCCATCTGGAAGTTCTTCCAAGTTCCAAACTTGGTTTTCGTACATGGATTCCATTTCGGACCTCGTGGCTTTGTGCCATTCCCTTGAGCTAGGCCCCGCCATCGCTTCCTTGTAGTGCGCAGGTTCATCGTCTTCAAGAATGAAGATTTCGTTATGAAAATACTTAGATGGCTGAATAGCCCTACCTGATTTGCGCGGTTCAGTTACAACATTGTCTGGAGTTTCCGCATCACATGCAACAACTTCCGGCTCGGTTGTAGGGATAATTTGCGGAATTACTTCTGGTTCATTAGCCATATCAACGGTTGCCAAAGATTCACTAATCTCATTAAGTTGTACCGTCCTCCCACTCACTTCTTTAGTGAGAAACTCTTTCTCAAGAAAGACTCCGTGTTTTGCAACAAACACTTTGCTCTCGCAGATGTGATAGAAAGAATACCCAACTGTCTCCTTGGGATAACCTACAAAGTAACATTTGTCTGATCTGGGATCAAGTTTGCTTGGCTATAAACACTTTACGTATGCCTCACAACCCCTAATTTTGAGAAACGACAGGTCGGGTTTCTTCCCGTTCCATATCTCATATGGCGTCGTCTCAACAGACTTAGACGGTGCTCTGTTAAGTGTG
Source organism: Hordeum marinum (assembly GCA_022496015.1). Classification (NCBI taxonomy): domain Eukaryota; kingdom Viridiplantae; phylum Streptophyta; class Magnoliopsida; order Poales; family Poaceae; genus Hordeum; species Hordeum marinum. The sequence goes on along the minus strand of CM039678.1, from coordinate 73,826,158 downwards.
TGAGCGGCAGTGAGTAGTGCATGACCCCAAAAAGATATCGGTAGATCTGAAAAGGACATCATCGACCTTACCATGTCCAACAGGGTTCGGTTACGTCTTTCTGATACTCCATTTCTCTATGGAGTTCCAGGAGGCGTAAGCTGTGAAACGATTCCACGGTCACTCAGATGTTGGCCAAACTCGTGACTAAGATATTTGCCACCGCGATCAGACCGCAGAAACTTAATCTTTTTGTTACTATGATTTTCTACCTCATTTTGAAATTCTTTGAACTTTTCAAAGGTTTCCGACTTATGCTTCATCAAGTAGATATATCCATACCTACTTAAATCATCAGTAAAAGTTACGAAGTAGAAATACCCACACCGTGTGATTGTGCTCATTGGACCACACACATCACTATGTATTATTTCCAATAATTCACTCGCCCATTTAGGATGACCCATGAACATCATCTTGGTCATTTTTTCCATCAAGCAAGCTTCACATGTGTCAAATGATTCAAAATCAAGGGACGGCAAAACTCCATCTTTATGGAGTCTTTGCATGCGTTTCTTTCCGATGTGGCCAAGTCGACAGTGCCACATGAAAGTGGTGGTGGTATCAGCCTTCCTAAGGCGTTTAGCATTCATGTTAAAGACATCATTTTCACATTCAAGATTCAGTATGAAAAGGCCCCCAACAATGGGTGCAAATCCATAAAACATATCCTTACAATAAAGTGAACAACCATTGTTCTCAGACTTGTAGGAGTACCCATCGTGTACTAAACATGATCCAGAGATAATGTTTCTACACAACAACGGAACAAAATAACAGTTACTAAGTTCCAAAATAAATCCTGAAGGGAGACGTAGAGGCATAATGCCGACGGCTTGAGTGGTGATCCCAGCGCCGCTCCCGACATGCATCATGACTTCATTCTTTGCCAGCTTGTGCACCTTCTGAAGCCCCTGTATCGAGTTGCAAATGTGAGCAACCGATCCAGTATCAAATACCCAAGACTTAGAATTTTCGCTAGCAACCAAAACGTCAATGACATTAACTTGTATAACAATTATACCTTTTCTGGTTTTCCCGGACTTCTTATCTTCTAGATACTTCTTGCAGTTTCTCTTCTAGTGACGTGTGGCCTTGCAGTAGAAGCACTCAGTTTCATTCTTGGCTCCGCCCTTAGATTTGTGTTGGAAAGCGGTCTTACCGGTGCCCTTGCCCTTCTTTGGCTTGCCTTTCTTTTTGAAACTGGCAGTTTTATTCACAAGCAACACTTGCTTGTGATTTTTCTGTAGTCCTCCTTCAGCAGTTTTCAGCATGGCAAGCACCTCATTTGTTGTTTTGTCCATCCCATTCATGTTGTAGTTCATGATAAAACCGCCATAAGACGGGGGGAGTGAACCTAGCAACAAGTCCATAACATACTCTTCTGGAAGTGGGAATTCCAGGATTTTAAGCCTTTCAACGTAGCCAATCATATTGACTACGTGCTCACCAACAGAACTGCCCCCAGCCATCTTGGTCTCCGCCATCATTTTCATGATGTCAAAACGTTCAGACCGTGCATTAAACTTGTAAAGAGCATCCAGATCCTTGATCATATCAAAGGAGTTATGGAATTCAAAACGTTTTTGAAGCTCTGAACTCATGCAAGACAGCATGAGGCACTGCACTAAGTTGTAATCATCATCCTTAGTGGCCTAGACATTTTGTATGTCTGCCACGGCTGTTGCCTCCGGTTTAGGAGGAAGAGGTCCGTTAAGCACGTACACTTTCTTAGCACCCCGGAGGACAATCCTCAGGGTATGGACCCAGTTCGCATAGTTTTTTCCATTCGCAGCTAACTTCTCTTTCTCTAACATAGGGCCTAAGTTGAACGCGGTGTTGCGAGCCATTTGATCTACAACAGAAAACACAAGTTTACTTAGACTTTGTTCATAATGATTTTTGGCACTGGTGAATAAACAATTTTTATTCTAAAGTGCGCTCCCACTCAAATCAATATCTCTCAAAATTGATTGTAAGTGATTCAAGACCCGTGTCTTGATTGTTTGCCATTGGTGTAACACCACTGATGACAAAAATCTTAACCGGTAGGCCAACTTGCCAATCACTTCTCTATGTGACTCTTGTTCATCTTTCGATGCGTGTGTTCCGAGCTCATGACGGTCATGCCTGAACGTCAAGACAACCAAGTGATCTTGCTGCGAGGTCTCAACTCACCCGCCTCACACTTCTCTAATCGTTCGTACCCGTGTGACACGGCGCACCCTGAAAAGATAGGTGCCGTGACGGTGCTACACTTGGGAGAACACTAACTACTTGATATTTTTTTGTGAGAGATCACCCTAATAAAAAGCGACTACCGTGCAATCAAGAAGGGTGCAACATAAGGGATAAACTTCTTAGGCAATTCATAATTAGCATGATATGGTATAGCCCCTTCTGACGAAGAAGTCAAGTATTTCTTCGTCTTCGGCATTCGCGTCGGTGTTCACCTTTGCGAAGATTTCCACCACCTTGTCGATGCACTAGATAATATTGCTATCTCTATAGCTAATAAAATAAGTGCATTACATAAGGTTGACACGCAGGTCATTAAAGTGCAATCATATGGCTCTAGCCATCATGCCGAATCGTGACACGCAGGTCATGTTAATTACATTATATAGCCATCTCGTACATAATCAAATTGAATATGAGCATTGCTATACCACATCACATGCAAACCATCCTGCAAAACCAAGTTAGACGCCTCTAATCTGTTTATACAAAATTTTATTTTACGTGGCTTTTAAGGTTTTGACTCAAACCGCAGCTACCAACGTTTATCATCAAGTATGATAATTCAAGTTGCTAGATTAACTTTCCAGGGTGTATGAAACACGAGATAATAAAATCTCGAGCCCCATACTAAACTTCGTCATACGCGTGACCCCCGTGCAGATCATATCTGCATTGCCCTTTCGTCTGCGAAACATCCATCTTTCTTTAACTATGGTGGAACCCAAAGAACTGTTAGCACTTCGTTGATATGTCAATCAGCATACTCAGGAATAGCATGAAAGGATCGCGGATTGCCAGAACTTTGTAAGATTCCACCATGCCGTCAAGATCAGGACTACGCAAATTCACAGGAAGCAACAAGAACATCGGGTAACAGATTTCATCTGCTACCCGCACAAATAATTTTCATCAATAGATCTCATCTACTACAAAATTATACTATGCAATACCCATACATCTCATGTATACTAGATCATAACATGCATCTACTCATAGCTGGCTCTTGATGCCACTGTTGGGTAACGCGACAGAAAACAAAAATTTACGGTATAGCGAGCACGCCCAGGATCACTATGGAGACTGCATACAAGGTTTGATCTGATCCGTACTGACTCGAAGCGTAGCGGAAGAAGAGTCGATGGAGATCGTTGGTGCAGATCCTCGCAGCTAGGATTTTACAACCTCCCAACCGTGAGGATGTACTCCCTCGTCGGACAGTCCTTCGGGAGGCGGTCG